>CM020231.1:12567056-13850584 GCA_009819775.1 Phoenicopterus ruber ruber | reverse complement strand
CAGCCGCCGGCCGCGCTTGGAGGGATGCGGGGGGTTTGGGGCGGCTTTGGGTTTTTTCTTCCCTTGTCAATCTCATTTGGCAAATAATCGCCTCGATTTACTACTCACTTTTTTTTCCCCTTCCTCTTTTTTTTTTTTTTTTTAATCAGAGCAAATAATTGGGTCCCGAAGCACACTTGAATCAGCGCAAATAACCAGGTTATCATTTACTATATATAGCCCGGCGTGCTTGCTTCCACAGGCGCCGGAGCATTCATTTGACAAGTTTCCTCCTCACTCTAATAGCATTATTTTAAACAAACAAACAAATAAATAAATTAAGCTGAATAATGCCAATACCGTTGGACGGACTGGGCTGCTCCTGGGGAAGTGGGAGCTACTGGTTTCCCCCTTTTCCATTCTAAGAAAGGGCGGGTTTTCCTGGAGTTTCCAGCGACTCGGTGCCTGCTTGGGTGATGCACACTCATATATGATATATACCCCCTCACACCCGCATGGATACATAGGCGTTGCGTGTCTCGGCGTGTGAATATAGATATTTATGTGTATCTATACACACACGCATCTATATGTAGAGGGTGCACGCGCGCAGCCTCGCTGGTTTTTGCGTTGCACCGAACGGATTTCTTTGCCAAAAAAAAAAACCAAAAAATCCAGGAATCTCACTGATAGGGCTTTAAAAAGAGGAGAATAATACAAATTAACCTTCCATTACTGCTGCAGTCAACCATGACAGAATAGGCCAGTTGCGTGGTTGGTGACGTCGCCGTGTCCTATAGGAGCAAAGCTCGTGAGATAGCAGCTATCGCCTTGAACTCTCTTTATTTTATTGGAGTATGGCTGGTAATAAACAGTAATATTTAATTTGTCTGAGACCACAAATCGGCTTCTAGCTGGAAGGCTCCTTCGCCTTGACATTCCAGCCCTAGAGAGCCGGGACTGGCCGTCCTTTGCCCAGCTGCCTTTTTTTTTTTTTTTTTCTTTCCTCCTTCTTCACCCCCCCCCAACCTGCAGACGGAAATAAATTCGATTTATTTGCATCGTTTTCAACTTGTCTTCAAGGTGTTTGAGAGCTAGTTTGGCATTGGAGAGGTGAGTGCTTTCCCAGGCAGCGGCCGTGCTCGGGTTCGCTCTTACAAACTTCAGCGATTTTCACTTTTGCCTGCCTTTCCGGCGAGGGGAGGGAAGCTCGTGTTCTCTCTCGCTACCAGCTGCGAGAAACCTTTCTCCTCGTTGCTTTCCTTTATTTTTTTTAAGGGAAAAAACCTCTTCTTTCGGGCGAGCCGCATGCCTCGGGGATGCGGTGCGGGCTGCAGCCCCGGCGGCCGCTCGCCGGCCCTTCCCCGCAGCGCCCAGCACCAGCAGCACGGTGATCGCCTGCTTTATTTCATTTTTACCCCCCTTTCCCCCCCCCCCCCTCCCGGTTCGCCCCGTTGGGAGCAGCGGCCGGGCGCCGGGCAGCGCTTCGCGGGAGCCGGACGGTGCCCGCTCGGCCCCAGGCCGGAGCCGGGGCCGCTCCCGCCGCCCGCCCCGCCGGGGAAGAACCGCCCGGTTTGCTCGCTCGGTTGTTTGTGTTTGGAAGGGCTCCACGGCTCCTCTCCCCGCTAAAAATAATGAAATATGGGACAAGCTTTGTTCTGTTTGTTTAAGTAGCGTTCTCTGGCTTATTCTTTGCGGCTACAAGTGCAGTTATTTTATTATTCTTATTTGCAACCGTTTTCTGTTGGCTGTTTCTTCTCGAGTAGCGGTTTGCGCTGGCGCGCACATGGGGAGGGTTTGGGAGATGCCAAACTACCCCCACACACGCCCCCCCCTCCCCAATAGCCGCTCACCCCCAGCCTTTGCGCTTCCTCACCTCAAACTTTGAGAGGGCTCCGGTGTTATCGCGCCCTGCGAGACCTGCGAGCACGGGTGGGTTTGCTGAAAACTTCCGCGAAATGCCAAAGAAATGACCGAGAGGCAGAAAAGAGCGAAGGATTTGGGGGGGGGGACGGGGGGGGGACGGGGGAAGACACGACGACACCGACGAGAAGAGGGTGGGGGCAGGAGGAGGAGGAGGAGGGTGGGCAGAGCAGATCTAAACCATGCCATTTATTCCGAGTCTTATCAAAAATCCGCCTCGCCAATCTGGTTCTCTTCAGCCTGCAGAATGCGACAGGGAGGCTGTTTACCCTGCGCTGACCTATTCAACTTTACCCTCCAAATAATACATTAAAAAAAAAAAAAAAGGGAGCGGAGGAAGATGCAGATAAAGCCACATCCCCGCTCCTCGCTGACGGTTTGATTATTTGAGCACGGCAAAGGCTCCGGGGGGCTGCGGCCCTCGGCCGGGGCGGCGGGGCCGGGGCGGGCGGGCAGCGCTGCCAGGGCTGAGGAAGAGGATGGGCAAGGGCAGGGCAAGGACCCTGGGTGCCTCCAGAAGCGGGGACAAGGGCCACAGCACCACGGGGTCCCCCTTCCCTGGGTTTCGGTCCCACTCGCCGCCTTTCACCCCCCCCCCCCCCCTTTTTTTCCCCCACAGATTATACCCATTAAGCGAGTCCATTTGGGGGGATCCCCCCCCACACCGCCCTCAATAAAAGGCCTCTGTGAGCACTAGCAAATATAGAGCTGGGTTTAAATCCACACCTCTAGGCTGGCTTTGAGGGCGGGGGGGGGCCGGGGGTGGTGCGAGGTTAGCGGAGCCAGCGATTTATTTAAAGGGGTGAGGGAGGGGAGGGGTGCGTGGGGGGGGATATTCCCAGGCGCTGAATTTTCTCTTTGATTGGGAGAGATGGATGGAGGAGGGAGGGAGGGAGCGGGGAAGGAGGTAAGGGAGAGGGGGAGGGTTGCTGGGGAGTTTGATGATTGTCTTTGTGCCTTGTTCTTGTTTGCCGGCCAGAAAAATAGGCTGGAAAAGGAGGTTTGGGGGGGAGGGGGCGGGCGGGAGGGCTGGGTGAGAGTGAGTCTCTCCGGAGCAGGAGCCCAGCTGGCTGGGCAGTGGGTCCCGGCACTTGGCGAACGGAGCTGGACGAGCCCACGTCACCTCCGCGCTCCGCGCTCCGCTCCGCGCCCGGCTCCGCGCAGCCACAGCGGCAGCGCCGCGAACCTGCCCGGAGGAGCGGCCGCTGCCAGCCCGCCCGAAACTTTATTTTTTTCTTCTTCTTTTTTTTTATTTTTTATTTTTTATTTTCCCAAGGGGGTGCTGTTTTCTTTTTCCTCTCTTTCGTCCTCTCCCTCTTTTTTTATTACTATTATTATTTTTTTATTTATTTTTAGGTGGGGAGTAGAAAGAACGGGGTGGGGAAAACTGTATCTTCCAGATCAGGCTGAGAAAGGGGTGGGGGTGGGGGCTTTATCTTGGTCTCAGGATCCTTTCTAGTGCGTCTGACAACCTGGAAGTGTTTGGAGAGAGCAGGAGAGAGCGAGCGAGCGAGAGAAGCAGAGAAGCAGGCTTGCATTGGATAGATTTTTTTCTTCCAGGCTGGGTTTTCACATGCTGATCCGCAAATAAATAAATAAAAGGAAATATGCACACGAGAAGCCTGATCCCATTCTAATTTCCATTGCAAAGGGGGAAAATATACACATACATTATATATATGGAGATGCATTGATTGCATGGAATTCAACAAGCAAGGTAACAGCTCTTCCATTGCCATGTATGTCCGTCGGTGTCTGTAATCCGCGTGTGCGTGGCCGAGGGAGAGCGAAAGTGGCTGGCCGGGGGCATTGTTAGCCACAAATTGGCTTTGCCGAGGAGCTGCGAGGCCTCGGGAGACGTGGGGTGCAGGGGAAAGGGGGGGGGCTGCTCTCCCCGGGGCTCCCGCGGCGGTGTGTGGGGCTGGGGGGGGCCGGGGAGAAGCTGGAACAAAAGCAGAGGGTGGGTTATTTTTTTTTCTTCCCCCCCCCCCTTTTTTTTCCCCTCTCGCAAACCCACTTGGTGCTACTTTAGCAACGCAAGATGCATTTTTCATACAGCCGCGGCGGCCTGGTTCTGTCAAGCTCCATTTCTTCTCAGAAGCTCTTTAAAGGGGAAAAAAAAAAAAAAATTAGAAGCCACGGATCGCCAATTGCTCTTAGTCGTCGGGTTATTTTTTTGGCCGTCACCTTGTGTGTCCCCCCCTTTTTTTTTTATTATTATTATTTTTATATCTGCTTAATGATGTCTCGGCGCGGAGAGCACCGGGGAGGCTGGCTGGAGCCGGGCTGCCCTGCTGGCTCTCTCTTTGTTTTAATAAATATGCTTTATTTTTTTTTTCTCCCCCCTAACTTTGCCAGCTCAAGGGGAATAATAGCTCCGAGCTGGAGGGAAATCGATTAAAAAATAGATAACCGGCACTTCCCAAGCTGCAGCAAGGAAAAAACCCAACAGCGCAGGGGGGAAAAAAAAAAAACCCAGAGGAGGAGGGGAAGAGAAAAGCCTTAAATGGTCCCTGGAGCTGCGGCTCTGCCCCCGCGGGCCGGGCCGGGCCCGGGGCAGCGGCTCCCGCCGCGCCGCGCACTTCCCGCGCACTTTCCGCGCTCGTCCTTCAGCCCCTCGCTGCCAGGCGGGTGCGCGGTGGGAAAAGGGCCCTTGGGGGGGGCGAGGGGGCCCGGGCCGGGTCTGTACGCGGTCCTTAGCTCCGGAGGTGTGGACCTGCGGTCCCGTCGCTTTTTGTCCTTTTAAATTATATATACGTGTATGTATATACTACCCACCACTAGCAGGGAAGATCATTTTCTCCCCCCTCCTTTCCACTCCCAATTTTCCTCTGCATTTAAAGGAGAATTGCCTTTTTTTCCCCCCCTCATTTTTTTTTTTTTTTTTTGGAAAAAGGCTTTTAAATATTGTTGCAGGGAGAAGGAGAACTCATTTCAAAACATTCTCATGTACTTAAAAACAATATTGCCTCCATATGGTTGGCCTTTCAAAAATGAATCCCCTTCTTTGAAACATGCAAGAGATTTTTTTTTTTAAAGCTACTAAAACTCTAAACTCCTTAAGAACAAAAAAACCTAACAGATAATTCAATTGCTTTCATCTTTTTTTATTTTTTTTGGTGCTGCTTTGAAACTTTTACCGTTCCTGATAGAGCCTTTAAAGCTACGTCAAAATACTGCTTTTAAAACTCGCTGTGGTTGCTCGCATCAGATGCAAACCGTGTATTTTTTAGGCTCGTTTTCTCTGCTGGGGCAGTTTTACTCTAAATGTTACGGCTTAGTTCGCAGTTCCACCCTCCGTTCGCAGCCCGAGTGCGCGTTACCTTGCACAGTGTCTCGACCGGTTGATTTATTTGCACATTTATATTTTATTTATCTCGTCCGTCCTTTGCTTTACTCGCAACTGTCCGGGGTGGGGGGAGAAAAGGCGCTTTTTTTCTTTTTTTTTTGTCTTCATAGTGGTGCAAGAAGTTGAATTTTCTTTGAAAATGGGGTTATACGAGGGGCCTCGCGTGTCAGTGGCATTTGCCTGCTCAGAGCCGACGCGGGGTGAAGGCTCCCGCTTCCCCGGGAGGAAGGTGGGGGGTTTAAGCCCCCTCGGCCGCAGCCAGCCCGGGGGGTTGGAGGCGTTCGAGGCTGGGGGGAGGCTCTGCCCCCCTTCCCGGACCCCCGACCTCCAGAGTCACTTGTGCGATGAGCTGGCCGGCCCCCGGCCCCCCGTGTCCTGCCAGACAGCCCTAAAAGACGCTGTTTACCTTTTCCAAAAGATGCATTTAATAATACCGCCTCCCCCTTCCCCTCCCTCCCTCCCCCCCCCTCCGTCCGTCCCCCCCCCCAAATCCTATCATCCCTTGCGGGCTGCGATAATAAATAAAAGTCTTTATTTCTCCCTCTCCCAAAGTTAAAGGGCCTCGTTCCCTCCCCGGGCGGCTGGAAGTGAGTTGCGGGCAGGGCGGGTTTGTCGGGCAGCCCTGCCTGGCGCTCCGGCTCGGCTCTCCGTTGCATATGTGTGTATATATCTATATTTTATTAAACGTCAGCATTGACTTGTGCCTCTCTTATCTCTGCTCTCTCCCCGATGTGCGCCTGCAGCGGGGGATTCGGCGAAGGAAGCTCGTAACATGGCGGATAGCGAGGAAGGCTTCGGGCTCCCCACCACGCCGGCTGACTCGGAGGCCAAGGAGCTCCAGGCTGAAGCCAAGCAGGACACTCAGCTGGGGGCCACCAGCAAGTCCCCCACCTCGCCCCAGGCAGCCTTCACCCAGCAGGTAAGAACCCACGCTCCTCTTCCTCCCCCCGCTCTTTATTTTTTTTTTTTTCCCCCCTTTCTCTGCGTTTTTCCCCCCAAATCTCAGCTCAGCTGGGCGGCTGCTGCTGCCCTGGGCGGCGATGAGTCGGTTTAGGCCCCACGGGAGTGAAAAGTCTCACCTGCTCGTGGGCCTCATCCCGCTTTAGTGTTATTTGGGGTCGTGTTCGAGCGCCAAACGTGCGGGGAAGCGCACGCGTGAATATTGGGGTGCGTGGAGGGGCGCGCACGGAAAAGCACCCGAAATGCCAGAGAGAGGCACCCGCTCGTGCAGCAGCAGGCGCACACCCACGGGCGTCCACGCGTGAGTGTACAAATGCACACGCAACACACACACAGCTACATGTGCGGGTGTGTGTTTGCTACGGACTTACGGACGCCCGTGCGGATTTGTATAGGTATAAACATATATATATATATACACGCACCCCTTGTACGCCCGGGCGTACGCACGCACACGCAGATACAGCCGCACTCGTGCACACACAGCTCTACCCGCACCCACGCAGTGGGCCCTGAGAGCAGGCAGGGGATGTCACGCGTGGGACCCCCGCAGCGACTCGGGGCCAGGAACACCCGGGGCTGCCCCTCACACCCTCCATCAGCCCTCGCCCCCCGGGCGCCGCGTGTTGCCAGGACACACGTGGGCTCCCACGCGAGACCCGCCGGCCGCAGCTCCCGGCGGACCTCCGCGCTGCCGAGGAGAGCAGGCCGAGGCGGAGGCGGGCCCGGCCACCCCTCGGCTTCTGCTTCCCCGCCGCCGGGGCCTTCCCCGCCCGGGCCGGGCGGTGCTGGGAGCCGACCCCCGGCTCTCGGCCCCCGCCGGCTCGGGGCAGCCCGGGGGGATGGGGGGGAGGCGAGGAGAGGGGCTTTTCCACCGGGATCGCCTCGCCTTCGGCGGCTGCGGAGCCCCTCGCTCATCCCCTGGCAGGTAACGCCCGATGAAACCCCCGCCCACGGGGGTGCGGGCGGGAGGCTCGGCGGGGCCGCCGCGGGCACGGGTACCGGTACCGGGCTTGCCCTGCGGCTCGGGGCCACCGGCTGCATTTGGAAACCGACCCCCGAAGCGTTTGGCGGGGCGCTTCGGCTCCATTTTAACGGGGGGAATATGTGCTTGGCTTGCGGGGGGGTCCACTGTACCTCCCACGCCACGGTGGGGGGGATGTATTGTCCCCGCGAGGGCATCTGCGGTGTCGGGCGTGGGGCCGGCAGGGCCGCGCTGCGAGCGCGGGGCGTGGGCTGGGGGCGAATGAAACGAGCGGGCGAGGGGAGCGGGGATGACACCCCACGCCGCTCCGGCCTGCAGAAGCGGAGCCGGCGGGTGTAAATCACTCACGGGAGGGGTGTAAATCTCCTCCGGCTGAGCCTTGAGAGCAGCTGGGCCGAAGCGCTGGGGTGTTTCTCCCGGCGGCCGGGGGATGCGGGCTGGGCCGGGGGGCTGCGGCCGGCCCGGGGGGCTGCGGCCGGCCCCGGGTGCTCCCTGCCCTCCCCTCCCCTCCCCGGGAGCCCCGAGCCCCGCAGGATCCTGCCCCAAGCCCCCCCTCTACCAGCATCACCGGGCTCCCCCTCTGAAATCCCGTTCTTCCCGGCTTTGCAACGGCGCAAGCGGCCGGATTTTTCCCGGGAATGCCCCGAGCTCCGGCCCCCGTCGCCCGGCCTTTTCCCTCCGCGCCTCCCGGCGGGGCCCCGCCGCCCCCGGCCCGGCCCGGCCGCCCCCGGCGGGGCTCCCCCCGGCCCACTCGGGGCTGACGGCTTGTGCCTTCCTCCCTTGCAGGGCATGGAGGGGATAAAAGTGTTTTTGCACGAACGGGAGCTGTGGCTGAAATTTCACGAAGTGGGGACGGAGATGATCATAACAAAGGCCGGGAGGTAAGAGGGGGGGGGCCCCGCGTCCCCCTGCGTGGCTCAATCCGCCTCGTTTGCGCGGGGGTGTGTGTGTATTTGCCTATGGGGGGGGACACACGACACCCGTGTGGCGCCGCACGCGTGTTCGCACAGCCGCGTGGGTGGGGGTGCGTGTCCGCGGCCTCAGTCCCGCTCTCCCTGCCATTGGTACGGTCACGTCTCTCGTGTGCGAGCCCCCCACGCGTGTGTGTGCGCGCGCCGCGGCCCCGGGAGCGCCCGCAGAGCCCTGCCCGGCGGTGCCGGCCGTGCGGAGAGCCCTCCCTGCCAGGGTATATCCAGCAGAAATTGTTTCTTCTGGCTTCTTTCTTAACCAGAACAGTTGGATCGTTAATCCCAATTTCAGGCCTTTGGAAGCTTTCCAGGCGAACGCGAGTTGCAACCACTTGGCCGAAAGCGAACCTTGTTTAGAGCAGCTCGCTGGGCGATTTCGTTATTATCATTATTATTATCATTATTATTTTTAATTAAAGGAGCAGCTCGGCCCTTCTGCGATTTTTCAATGCCTTACGCTGTTTACAGAAGTTTCTTATTTATCCCGCGCACACTGAGGCGAATATACCCCGAACACCCACGCCCACGCCATTATAAAAGTATATGTGGTCTTAAGCTACCGTTTACACACTGATAGCAAAGCTGTTTAGATGCGTAGATAGATGTGCCCGCAAATAAATAGCATGCGGATCTAACTGCGTCCAGATACGCGTTTCTATACGTGTGTGTGTGGCTGCGTGGGTGTGTAGAAAAATATACAGCCTTGCAAAGCGGGCTTTATTGGGACCGCGCGTAATCGATTCCATGAGCGCCTTAGTAAACCTGACCCGTAGATATTTATCTGTACGCGTGTGTATTTGAGGCGATTTACCGTTATCCTTAATGTTAATGTGTTGGAGGACTGTTAAATTGAATAGTGCCCAAGCCAGCGAGACCCAGTAAAATGGTCTCTCCAGTTCCATCGGCGAACTGGGGGAGCCCGAGAGAGGCTCTTTTCGTTGTGATTTTAAATTCAAATCCTCGGAGGAAGGGGGGGAAAAAAAGCCCCAACCCCCCCACGCGTAGAAATAGTGGTAGCTTTAGATTGCAAGGGCGCGATAAACACCGCGGAGTGAAACTTTCATTTTGCTCTGTCATCTGGCATTTGTCGTGGTCTCCCAAAATTTGCCTGGAGAGGGAGGGAAAAAAAAAAAATACCGAGCTGGTTGTATGGAGTTTTGGCGAGTAGGGCTGTCCCACGGCTCGCCTGCCCCTTGAGCCCCGCTGCTGCGGGGAAAATCGGTTTTAAAGACGGGTCTTGTGTCCGAGGGGACGCGGTCTAAGGAGGCGGGGGGTGCAGGGGCTGGGGGAGCGGAGGGACCCCCCGAAAAACCCGCGTTCACAGGGGAAAAAAAAAAGAAAAAAAAAGGCAGCAGCGCAGGGAGAGAGACATAAACCACCTTGCAGAAATTTCAAACAAATATCGGAGCGGACAGCAAGCGCATCTGGAGAGCAATAAAAGAGACATTTACAGCGCAGGGGCTTGGGGAGGTACGGGGCAGGTTTCCCTGTTTCTCTCATTCCCCGTGTTCCTTGTTGGAGAAGTCCCTGTTCTTGCCGCTCAGGTGTTTTCCATGGCGTTACAGATCATTCTTCAGGTGGACTTCCTCTCCCTTAAAACGTTAAAGCTAAATCCTCGCTTTCTTCGTTGGTAACTTTTTTTTTCTCTCCCCCTTCCAGCTTTTTAGAACGGAATTAAATCCCAGCCCAGATGCCCTATCGCAGAGATAAGAGCCCGAGCCTCGGCGAAGGGCGCAGTATTTTTAGAGGTGTGGGGTTTTTGTTTAGGCGTGTTTTAAGCCCAGGGATACATTTTCCTCTGCTTTATTTTTAAATATTTGGAAAGCTCAAACTAAAATAACATCAGTGTTTTAAGTCCCTGCCTTGCAGTAATGGAAAATATTTCGGAAAGCCCCTGTCTTCAGTGTGTATCCAGAGTTTCCAAGTATTTGTCAGGTGTGTTTGCTGATGTCTCTATGCCCGCACCGCTGCGCACGGGTTTGGTGTCACACCTGAGTGCGAATACGGGTGGGTTTTTTCATATCTGCACGTAGAACCGTTGATACACACGGGGTGGCTGAAATATACCTATTTTAAACATATATATTTATAGAAATGTATATATTTTTGCTTTTTTTTTTTGGCAAATCTCCCCTCCTGTTCCAGCGGTTTATGTGTTAGGGGGAAGTAACTCGCTTCCAAAAGTTCTCACGATCAGGTTTGCTCAACGAAGGGAGAGTCGAAGTCTTGGCGAAACAAATAATTCATAAAAACACGAACAGAGGAGCAGGGGCACGAGGAGGTGAATAAATAACCCCGCCAGCCTCGCAATTACGGTTCTGCCCCGAGAAACCGCCTGTTCCGCCTCGGCTGGGACCCGGAGCGGCACCCAAAGGTCCCCCCCACCCCGGGAAGGGTGCACCCATCCGAGCCCCCGGGGAAGGGCCGGCTCGGAGCCTGGCGTTGCCCTTTTCTTAAACGACCCCCCCTCGTCTTCTCTTCGCAAACACACACGCGACCCCCCCTTGGAAACGTTCCCCTTCTCCGCTTTTATACTTCTGCGTTTATTTATTTATTTGTTTATTTTTTTATAGGCGTATGTTCCCCAGTTACAAAGTGAAGGTCACTGGACTTAATCCAAAAACTAAGTACATCCTGTTGATGGATATTGTCCCAGCGGATGACCACAGATACAAATTTGCAGATAATAAATGGTATGCACGCGTGGGGAAAGGGGAGGGGGGGGGGCCGGGTCAGGGCTGGCCCGAGCCGGGCCGCACAGGTTGGGGATGCCCTTGAATCAGCGGCTCACCCTTCTTTTTCCCCTGCAAGAGAGAGATGTTGGGGTGCGGGGGCCTCACCTGAGCCTCTCGGGATGCTCCCCCAGTCCTTGGGAGAGAAACGCGTCAAAAAAAAAAGAGAAATATCTGTCGTCGTTACCTGACGATAACTGTAACCCCGTTTGACCGTGAGGTTGTTGGCTGTTGCGGAGCCGATGGTTTAATTATATTAAGGAAGGGAATATCTCCGGGCGGGAAAGTCTCCGAGGGCCGGTAACGGCCCGGCCCGGCCGCGGGCGCCGGGAACCGGGCGGGAGGACGGGGTTAAACGGGGAAACGGCCAGAGCCGTCTCCGACGGGAAAGGTGCCAAAGGGCTCAGTGAACTCCCCAGCGGGGGCTGGAAACGCCTTTTTCTCCCCACGCGCGGCGTGACTGTCCGGCACCGCGCTGCCTCCGCGGACGGGGACACCTGCGTGGGAGCCACCCCACGGGAGGGGATGGGGGGGCGGGGAGCAGGAGCCCACGGGAGGGGATGGATGGGGAAGCAGGAGCCCGCGGGACGGACCCCACGGGAGGGGATGGATGGGGAAGCAGGAGCCCACGGGATGGGATGGATGGGGAAGCAGGAGCCCGCGGGACGGACCCCACCGGAGGCGGGGGGGGAGGGAAGCAGAAGCCCACGGGAGGGATCCCCCGGCCCGGAGCTCAGTGCCTGTGTCCCCACGCAGGTCGGTGACGGGGAAGGCAGAGCCGGCCATGCCGGGGCGGCTGTACGTGCACCCCGACTCCCCGGCCACCGGCGCCCACTGGATGAGGCAGCTGGTTTCCTTCCAGAAGCTCAAACTCACCAACAACCACCTCGACCCCTTCGGACATGTAAGTACCTGGGGCGGGAGAAGGGCTACCGCCCCCCACACGCGTGCCCACGGCCCTCTCCCACGGCGTGTCCCACACCCACGCGTGCCCTCTCCCCGCCGCTGCCAGCGCCACCAAGGTCACGGCAATGTCACCCACCCCCAAATCCGTTGTGTCGGTGGGGTGTTATTTTCTTCCCTGAGAGGGTGGGATGAACCCCAGTGAAGGTGTCCCCCCCCAAAAATGGAAACATAAACCTTAAAAATGGCTTATTTCGCAGCACTGCGTGGGAATTGATTACAGACCCGGGGTTTGGAGTCCGCGAGTGGGCGAAACTCGCGCGGCTTAATTGAGTATTTAGCTACCTGGTTTTAGCCTCATGGGGAGTCCTGGGGCGTTAAAACCTGCTCGCTGCCTCCCTGAATTTGCCTAACAGGTAAAACCAATCAGGCATAACTATTCGAGGAAATAGGACCTAAAACCATGCGGATCCCTCCATCCAAAAAAAATGCAACAATAATTAAAGATAATAAAAAAAAAAAGGGGGGGGAAGAAATCCCGCTAGAGCTTCTTGGACATAAAAAGGTCTTTGCTAGACTCGTGGGGCCGTGAAAGCTTGTGTGAATTCTGCAGCCAGAAACAGCCCTCCTTCGAAGGTCTCCAAAGGCGCGTGTTCCTCTGAGCAAATGTATATGTGCGTGTAGGAATAATATATATATCTATAAAAATATATATATAATTACTTAAGCGGGTATGCGAATCCAGATCCCGCCATCCCTTTCCAAGAGCGTATTTTTCTCCAGTCTCGTTTCAACACTTCAGTTTCTCTTTTTTTTCCCCAAGTTTTTTTTTTTCTTTTTCTTTTTTTCTTCTCCTTCGCCTTTTAATGATAAATCTCGTGCTATTAAAGCCCTGCCCACGCGGTCGCTGCGAAGCGGGGGGGGCCGCAGGGCCCAGACGAGCCCCCAGCCCACCCCGATGCTCAGCATCTCTCTACGCGCGCTCCTTTCCCCCTCCAGCTGGGGGGCCGATGTCTTTTTCTTTTCTTTTAATAATTTTCATTTTATTTTACTTTTCCCTCGAGCTGGGGGGGGGGGGGGGCAGAGCGGTTTGCAAGCGCCGCTTTCCAGGGATCAGGCCCTTCCCCACTCCCCACCCGGGGAGAGCGGGGACTCCGCGGCGGCGCAGCCGGGGGACGGCTCGCACCCCCCCGGGCTGGTTTTGGGGAGCAGTCCGGGGGGGGGGGATCCGGCCCGGGGGGCCGGGGCCGGGCATTCCCCGCTGCGAACAGGCGGCTCTGGGGAAACGTCCCTCTAAGGAAGCCGAAGGCGCTGAGGGGACAATAAGGGGCTTCAGAGGAGGAGCTGCGCCAGGAGTCTCTCAATTAGCGTCGCTGTAATGAAATTAAAAGCCATTAGATCGTTCACCGGTGATGTCCACGACTTTCCTGGATGTCAAAGCAATTTGCTTAAGCCCCCGGGACGGGGGAGGCGGCGGCGGGGCGCGCTGCGGCTCGCTGTCGCCAGGGTCCGGCAGTCATTATCGTGACGGAGCGGCCCCCCGCCACCTTCCCCCGAGATTAACCCGGTACCGAGCAGCGACCGCTTTTTATCTTGAGCGCAGCGCGTCCCCCGCCACCCTCCTCTCCCATCCTCTGCGGGTGGCTGGCGGGGGGGGGCACGCTAAATCCCCCCAGCCCCCCCCCCCCTTTTGCCCTCCTGGGGGGGCTTGAGGTGCCCGGACCGTGGTGGGGGTGAGCCGGGAGGTTTGGGGGGCTGTGAAGGGCCTGGGAAGGCGGAAAGCCCCCACCAGCAGCAGGTTTAGGATGCCAACGTGTGTGGGGGGAGCAGCTCCGCCCCCCCCCCCCGGGGGGGTGGGGGGACAGCAGCACAACCCCGGGCTGGCGGGGGGGCCAGGTAAGGAGCCACCTTTCACAGCATCATGTGGCCCTGATGGGCTCCTTGGCTGGGGGGGGGGTGTGTGTGTGTGTGTGTTCTTGAGAGCTGTGTCCCCCCAGCACCTAGATCAGCCCCTCTGGGGGAGCCCTGAGGAGGGCGGGGATTTTGGGGAAGGGGATGCGGGGACCTGCGGGCCGCTCTCCTCCTCTTCCCCCTCCTCTCCCCATCCCCGGGCGGGGGGTGCGCCGCGCTGTGCCCCCTCCATTCCCACGAGATGTCCTCTCCTTCTCCCCCTCGCCCAGATCATCCTGAACTCCATGCACAAATACCAGCCCCGGCTCCACATCGTGAAAGCGGACGAGAACAACGGCTTCGGCTCCAAGAACACCGCCTTCTGCACCCACGTCTTCGCGGAGACCGCCTTCATCGCCGTCACCTCCTACCAGAACCACAAGGTGAGGGGCTGGGCCGGCCCCGCTCCCGCAAACCGCCCCCCCGCCTTCCCCCCCGCTGCGGGCCCCGGCTCCCCCTTCCTCTTGTTTATCCCCCCCCTTTTCTTTACCCCCCCCTTTTCTTTATCCCCCTCCCTTTTCTTTACCCCCCCCTTTTCTTTATCCCCCTTCTTCTTCTCCTTGCCCCCCTTCTTCTCCTTCTTCTCCTTCCCCCCTTCTTCTTCTTCTTCTTCTTCTTCTTCTTCTCCTTCCCCCCTTCTTCTTCTTCTTCTTTTTCTTCTTCTTCTTCTTCTCCTTCCCCCCTTCTCCTTCTTCTTCTCCTTCCCCCCCGTCTTCTTTTTCTTCTTCTTCTCTTCTTCTCCTTCCCCCCTTCTCTTCTTCTTCTCTTCTTCTTTCTTCTTTCTTCTTCTTCCCCTTCCCCCCTTCTTTTCTCTTCTTCTTCTCTTCTTCTCTTCTTCCCTTTTCTTCTTCTTCTTCTTCTTCTCTTCCTTCTTCTTCTTCTTCTTCTTCTTCTTCTTCTTTCTCCTTCCCCCCTTCTTCTCTTCTCCTTCCCCCCTTCCCTTCTCTCTTCTCCTTCCCCCCTTCTCCTTCTTCTTCTTCCTTCTCTTCCCTTCTTCTTCTCCTTCTTCTTCTCCTTCTTCTTCTCCTTCTTTTCTCCTTCTTCTTCTCCTTCTTCTTCTCCTTCCCCCTTCTTCTTCTTCTTCTCCTTCCCCCCTTCTTCTTCTTCTTCTTCTTCTTTTCCTCCTCCTTCCCCCCCTTCTTCTTCTCCTCCTTCCCCCCCTTCTCCTTTTTCTCCCCCCCCTTTCCTCCCCCCCTTTTCTCCCCCCCTCCCCCCCCCTTTTCTCCCCCCCCTTTCCCCCCCCTTTTCTTTCCCCCCTCCCCCCCCCTTTGTTCTCCCCCCCCCTTTTCTCCCCCCCCCCCCTCCCCCTTTTTCTCCCCCCCCCTTTTCTCCCCCCCCCTTTTTTTTCTCTCCCCCCCCCCCCACCCGTCTTTTCCCTTTCCTCTTGCCACACACCATCCCATCCCATCCAATCCATCCCATCCCATCCCATCCCACCCCCTCTGTTATCCTGGCACGCAGACAAAGCGTCTAAAGACGGGGCTTAGGGCGAGCCGAGGGGGACTTAGCTCACGGGGGGTTTGCTCAGCGAGGAGACGACAGCCGCGGAAAGCTGGCTTTATCTCCCCCCCCCTCCCGCGCCCCCCCCGGGTCAAGGCTTGTAATCTGGAGCGGGGAGCACGGCGCTCCCGCCGCGGCCGGGCGCTGATAACCCGGCCCGGCTGCGCTCCGGCCCTTTGTCTGGGGCCGGGCCCCTTCCCCGGCCGCTCCCCGGGCGGCCCGGCGGGGCTGGCGGGGGGGCCCCCGGGAGGAACGGGGGCTCCGCGCCTGAGCGCAGCGCCCCGCCTGCCAAGCACCCCCCCCCCACCCCCCCGCCAAATGATATATAGCAAATAAGGTTTTCTTGGGGTGCGGCCGGGCAGACACGCGTGGGTTCCCACTGCCCCCCGGGGACCCCGCCGCGGGGCTGCTGCCCCCTCTGCTTCCCCCGCTCGGCTTTGGGCTGCCCACCGGCGAGGAAGGGGGCGGAGGAAGGCGAGGGGCTGGGGAGGAAGGCTCGGGGCTGGGGTAGCTCTCAGCAGCCGTATTAGCGATGCCTTTCACCAGCGGCCCCCTCACCCGCAGACCCCCGTAGCCCCTCTCTAGGGCAGAGCCCATGAAAAGCCAATTTTCCTTCGGGAAAAAAAGCGAATTCTTCCCCCAGCTGCATAGAAAGCGATTACTACAAGCTTTCACCGGTACTTACGAGCAGGTAGGATGGCTCCTTTGCACTTGACAGAGTGAAATCATTGTTTTTCAAACGGAGAAAGGTCATTTAATACCCGGATAAATCCTGGATGCTTTCCTGGAGATGTAAGTAGGAAGCTCCTAAAGCGGGGCGAAAGGATTGCCTTGCCTCCGTCCATCAGCTGGCAAGGGGGACGCAGAGAGCAGAGGTAGGCTGGAGAAGAAAGAGTGTTTCACCATAGCTAGGGAGAAAAGAAAATACTTCCCTGCCCTTTAAATAGGAGCTGTTGGCACGACCAGGACAAGCGAACTGGATCCAAATTGAGCCCTCGCCAAATTGTGCCTTAAATTATAACTCCGCTGTGGATGCTATAAAATCAAGTTTAACTTCTGCTTGATGGATTCGGAGAAAGAATATAATATTAATAGAACTGGGAGTTAATAAAACAGGACACACTGCTCGCTTTAAAAGCATTCCCTATGAGAAAACAGACCTGAATTTAACTGCTTTCCTTTGAAGAAAAATAGGACTGGTTTATAGACAAAAAAACCTATCACGCAAATAAAACAAAAGCAAAGCAGAAACATGTAAGTACAGTAGTTTGGGAAAACTGCCATATTAGGAGGAGCAGGAATATTTGATTGTAAATCAACAACATCTGGGTGATAAGAAATGACATCTGCGTATCCGTCTCTGTCAAAACATACGCACTGACAAACGCGTGATCCCTACAGACACACACGCGCTCGCATCCCAGCAGACCCAGGCACCCGCACGCAGACACCGCTACATATTTTACACACCCCCTACACATTTTACATACATTTGCTTCCCCCCGCCCCCGGACACGCGCATTCCTCTTCTTGCTGCGCTGAATCATGGGGGGAACAAATAAAGAGGGCTGTAGCCCCAAGATAAAGACCCAAGTGAGAAAGATAGAGCCGTAAAAACAAACCAGGGAATGATCTACCCTAAATGGCATCTCCTCCAGGGAAGGGAATAAAATTTGTAGCTTGCCCCAGAGATGGAGAACGGTGCCGGGGCTGAGGCAGCTGATGCCGCGGCAGCCGCTGGCCGTGCGGAAAGGTAACGTCCGTCAGCCGAGTCGAGCGGCAAGTGGGGTCTTCCCCGCAGGCAGAAACCCGAGTTCGGCTTTCCCAGCTGAGCCGGTTGCCTGGCAAACATATTGGCACGTTGCAGTGCAGGCTGCGTTCCCCTTGCCACAAACGGCCGCGGTCCCGCCAGTCTGTGTCTGCCTGCAGGAGCTCCCCGGCCATCCCCGCGTCTCTTTGTCGGCGCGCTGCCTATTTTTCCCCATTTTCAGCCATTTCTCTCTCGCTTCCACCCATCACCTGTAGCGCATCCTTCGTGCTGACTTCCTAGCCGCGCTGGTCGCACACACCAACAGATTTTACACATAGTTTTTGCACACCCACGTATTTTACGCACACACATATATATACACAAATTTATACTGCGTGTGTTTTAGGTTTCAAGAGCTATGTTATAGGTGAGCTACAGTACAGTATTAATGCCTGACTTGCCCGTAGTTGCGTTTGGGTCTATGCTTACGCAGCTTATAGAACTACCCGCCTGATTTCAGATGGGTCCATTCATTCAATAGCACAGCTGCGATCCCAGTGTAGGGCTTGTGCTTATTTCCCCTGATATTTTAGGCAGCCTGAAAAGATATTTAAGCACACTGGGAGCTCCCCCTCCCCAGTCCTTACTCCCCAAAAGGAGGCTTAAGCTACGAAGAAAGTTTTGGTAAAGTTTTCAGTGCGGTTGTCAGCAGCTCGGTCGACCACCTCCCCCCTCTCTGCAACCCTGAAAAAATACCCCAGAAATATTGAGGTGTTAAAATAGGTCACATGCACCATTTCATTTCCTCGCCATTACACAATGGGTGCTTGCAATCAGGTTGATTCCCAAATATTAACTTCCCCCGCAGTTAAGTACCATTTTGCTGTAGCTTAAATCATTGTGTTACTAGCTCGTATTTATTAGGTACTAGCTCTCTGCTTAGGACCAGGAAATGAACCCTAATAGACAGAAATAATTAAGGTTCTGCCCTCGTGAGGGTTCTTTCAAAAGCAAGAATTCACAACAATTATTCTCATTAATTTTTACAACCTACTTTCCCCGTTAGCTGGACTTGGGCTTTATATTGGTTTTTCCCCCCTCAGGATATCCGGTTTATGCTGATTTTTTTTTTTTTTCCCCTAAGTTATTTAACATTCTTGGTAGCCCAAATTCTTTTAAGGAAACATTAGCCCCAGCTGGATGCTATAGGCACCCAGAAATGCTATGTGCGCCATGGCGATGCCGAGAACCAGCGAAGGGCCTGGCTGAAGGCTAATCTGGTGCACTCCCAGGTAGCCAGTGGGCACCGAGAAACATGCCGGTGGGCTTGCTGAATGCACGGGTTCATCCCGCCCCCAGAAAGACCCCCGTACTAAAAGAGCGCTGTAAAGTTGGCCAGTCCACTGGTGCTGCACCCTGCCAAATTTTGGAGGGCTGCCTGCGCGGGTCTCCTCGGAGCAGGCGCCCTTGGGCCGCGCTGCCGAGGCGTCTCGCGGGGCTGGGGAGGCGTAGCTGCTGTCGGAGACGGCAGGTCCTTGGGCTCGTGGTGTCTTGCCCTGAGAGCGCAGTTCTCCTTGGCTTTGGTTGCAGGTAGCCACCTCCATCGCTTCAGTAGAGGCCACCAAGGTGGTGGCCTGGCTGGCATCCCACGGAGTGCCTCTGTGCAGAGGCTGGACCTGGTCCAGTCCCCCGAAGCAGCCTTGCAGGGCTGTGTCCTCCAAACTCCTTGCCCAGCCTGGGCCATTGGCCCGTGTCTTCCCACCTCCACGGCAAGAAGGGGCAGCCCCTCTCCCTAGGGGGGTCCTCCAAGTGCTGAGAGAGGCAGGGGTCCCTGGGGTTAGGCGAGGTGAGACCGTGTATCTCCTCTTCATCGCCAGGACTGGTGGCTTCTGTGCAGCCCTCGGTCACTCGGGGACCGCAGTGAGCTCTCCTCCTCTCACTGACCCTGGGGGTCCTCACATCTCTGGTCTCAAACACTTAGTCCCATTCCAGGCTTCGGTGGGTGAGTGCTTCCTTCAGGAGGTCTTGTGTCCTCACAACCGTGTCTGAACCAGTCCTGTCTCCCTCAGCCCCTTTGTCTTCAGTCTTGTCCCTGCCAGCCCCAGGACACGGGGCTCAGCCAGCCCCCAGACCCCGGCTCCTGTCGGTCCTCGATCCAGGCCCCCTCCCCAAGCTCTGCAAAGACACCCTATCTCTCTCCAGCCTCACTCCCGCCTCCCGACCCACCTCCTTCCCCCCTGCCCAACACTGTGCAAGGTCTGTCTCTTCTCATCCTCCGTTCTTGTCTCCCAGTTCAGCCAACAGCCTCCTCAATGAGCCCCTCTGTCTCGCACCAGCACCTCCAACCAGCCACGGGCTCTCAGTCCCCTCCATTTCCTTCACTGGCTTCTGGGTTCGGCATCTTCCCCCCCCTGCCAGCAGCCCCCCCTTCCCCTGGCCTTTACCTCGGGCTCCGAGACCCAGCTCCCCATCCAGCTCCTCTGTTTGGCCCAGCCAGATGTACGTAGTCTCAGCAGGCACCTTGTCTTCATCTATTTCTTTCCTTCCCACTGCTCTGGTTTGGCTTCGTCCTCCACGCTGACTTGGTTTCCACCTGGGGTATGTGAGAGAGCGAAAGAAAAAGGCTCTGTGCTTCAAGGCTGAAGCCCAGCCTCCCAGTTGCTCCCAGCACAGCCGGCTGCGGCGGTGGCGGGATGGTCCTTGCCCAGCCCAGCCCTCCAGTTGCTCCCAGCACAGCCGGCTGCGGCGGTGGCTGGGATGGTCCTGGCCCGTCTCTGCCACGCTGAGCAGGGCCATGGTCACCTGCAGGGCAGGGCCAGCACGTATCCCCACGGCACGGGCAGGGCCACGCGTGCTCAGCTCAAGGGTACTCACCCCGACCTTCTCTTCACTAAACGGGGTGACCTGAATGGTGATTTTTTTTTTTTTTTCCCCACTCAGGCTTTTACGTTGTCCGAGTGGGGGCAGATTTTCCTAAGGAGAGAGCTCAGAAACTAAGGATCCCCCTCGCAGAACGTGAAGTCCCTTTTCCAAAGTGCCCAGCCTTTAGGACGGTTTCAGAAAAGCCCGAGAGGGTCAGGGCGGTGTGTTTTCCCTTAGCTGAAGTGCTCCAAAAAGTGGGACCAGTTGATAGTCAATAAGTAAATAAAAGGACCCCAGGCCGTATACTGGTGTGGAACATTTCAGCCCTAACAAAGGTCTGTAAGTTAGAAGTGATTGAGAAAAATCTTATTATGGCAAGTGCTTGACAAAAAGTAATACTAAGTGGTAGTTTTGACCCTGGCCATAACACTATTCATGAGCCTGTAGACACACACACCAATATAAATACATGGGTGTGCAAAAAAAATAAAGGAAAGCATCTTTCCTCCACCTAACTAGATGCAAAGCTAAATTTATCATGCTAGAGCTAAAGGTGCCGTTGGAAATGTCTCGGCAGAAGTGCTTTGTGGTCAGTTAGCCCAGAGAAAGGCAGTGCAGGGGAGCGGCGCTGAGATTCGTCGGAACTGTCGCTTCCCGTTAAAGCGAAGATGAACCCATAGGTCAGACGGCCCTGGAAAGTGTAAATCTGGAAGGCTGCGCCCTGGAAAGCTCTCGTCTCAGAGGGGTCTGCGGCAGCTTAGCAATCGGTGTCAGAAGCGAACTTTGCCATCGGTTCCTTTCAGTAACAAATGCCTAAACAAGCCCTACCGTTTTATTGAATCTGTGCTACATAATTTAGCCCGGGCATTCTGTCTTAATTGACCTTGCAGGACGCTGTATTTTTTTTTATTTTTCATGATGTAATTGTCATTTGACTTTCTGACGGCTTTTTCTTTCCCTCACAATGAGTTACAGTCAATTAAACAGAGTTGCGCTATGGCAAGTTGATCCAGAAGAACGTTATTTCCACCATTCGTTTGCTTTTCCACCTCTGAAATAGTTTGTAAGTCAGCCAAAAACCGGCCAAACAAATATCTTCCACAGGCTGTTTTCTAAAGCAGGGATTCACCGACTTTCTCTCTATTTTCTATGTTGTTGTGTACGGTTTTGTTTCAATCTGGCTTGGACTCTCTTGGCTTAGTGCTAGGGCTGATGCCATGAGTTATCAGCTAGGGAAACTTTGCTCTGAAAGCGCCTGCTGAAATCC
Source organism: Phoenicopterus ruber ruber (assembly GCA_009819775.1). Lineage (NCBI taxonomy): Eukaryota > Metazoa > Chordata > Aves > Phoenicopteriformes > Phoenicopteridae > Phoenicopterus > Phoenicopterus ruber. The sequence continues at coordinate 13,829,456 of CM020231.1, read as the reverse complement.
ATCTGAAGGAGACCGAAGAGCTGAGTCCTGATTTAAACCCTTCTGTAGTCCCTGCTTTCTAGCTGATCTCTAATTTTAGGGAGGTTGAAGTTAGCCGTGCTTCACAGGGGGTTTCTGCCCCCATACGTACGTTAATACTCTTGCTTGTAAGAGTGTTTCCCGACGAGGGTAAGGGGACTCTCTACTCATAAAGCGACGTATTTGGAAGATCAAGGTCCCATACGATATTTTATCTGACATTTCGTGGGTGATAAAGGCTTGATTCATCAAACAGGGCATTCACTGAGGCCTTTAAATTAGGGGCTAGCGTGTTGACGGACTCCTTCTCCGGTGCATGGAGGGCGTTTGGGACCGTTGAAGCAATGCTACCCACCTCAGAGCCCCGGTGTCCTCTGGCCGTCCCCATCTCCCTCCATTGATTCTAGCAGGAACGCGGGAGACGAGGTTCCCAGGGCAGGCGCCTTGGTTAAAATGCCTTCGGTTAGGTGGGATGAATCCGGCCCTTGTACATCTGTGTGCCGCTGCCAATACTGTAAATCCTCGCTCAGTGAAGGACTTCACTATGCAAGCAAATATTGCCATTGGGTCCGGGCAAGGGAGGACAACCGTTACATTTAGTGGGCTTCAGCATGCACATTGCATAGAAACCGGTGAAAAAGTTGAATAATGCCTATATTCATATAGAAATGCCACCACCTCTCCGGTGGAAACTGATAGGCAGTTTCTCTGCAAACTACGCAGCTGGTTGTCTAATTATTCCGGGCTTTTAATTATAAAATGCGTCCCTTGTTTTACTGCTAGAGAACAGCTCCAATAACAAATTGGACCAAATAGATTGTTTGTTCACCTTCTCTTTGAAATCTGAAATGTGTGACAAAAAAAAAAAAAAGCAATGCCCTTTATGTGCTAAATTAGGTCCGATTTAATGGGAACGCCCGTGGGGACAAGCGTAGGGGTGATGGGGTCTTTGTGTGAGATTTGGGGCTGAATTAGGCAAAAATGGCAAATAAACACATGGCCTTTGGAAAAAAATATGCTATAAGATGAGAAAATAGCAAAATAACCTGGTCGTGCAGACACCTGGCGGGGTTTGCTATTGACACTAGCCGAGCCAGATTTTCTCTTTGAATTTTGGCAAAGAGGTGGGTCCAGTTGCGTGTGCTTGACTTGGTGAACATGAACCTCTCTCGTTCTCCGCCATTAATCTTGAGCTCTTTCCTTCCCGTTGGCCAACTTTCAATAGGAAGGAAGGACAGTGTTTCCATAAAATGCGGCGAGCACACGAAGTTCCTCCAACGGCAAACACAGGGTGTCTCCTCTGGGCAAATGCAAGTGGCTCTCCCGGCTCCTGGCTGAGGGCTCGGACTGCCAGGCAGTGACGGAGAAAGAGAAGAAGGGGAACGGTTGCCTCTTCTGCCTGAATATTCAAAATAAGCTGAAGGCTGGTCCGGGACTTTGCACAGAGACGGATCCTTTCCTCTCTCCTCCTCCTTCTCCTCTCTCCTCCTCCAAGGTTGGGGTTCCCTGATTGCAAACTCCAACTATGTGCTACGGACGGATTTATTTCATATATCAGTGGGTTTATGGTTGTGTTTCTGCTGAAGGAGCCAGAGCTCATGCTGCCTGAGCTTTGCCGTGCTCTGGAGGAGCAGCTGGTGTGAGGTTGGCACCCAATTAGGGCAGATCACACCTGATCCAGGCTCAGTCCCGCTCTGCAGAGACACCAAAGCATTTGCACCAAATTTGGCACGGCAGAGTGAGTTTGTACGAGATCAGCGGGGCGTTTGAGGGTGTTGCTGGTCCACAGTAATATTTGCTTAAATGACAACCCCCGTCTTGAGAAAACCTACTCACCTAAGTCCCCAGGAGAGGACTGCACCTCTCTGAGCAGCGCAGTTGCTGTGGATAAGGCCATGTTCTGTATAGCAGATGCTTTAAATGTTTAACTTAGATGGTGTAAGACGACAAAAGTTGGGAGTCTGAGGGGGATTCATCCCAACAAACTTTAGATGCTGAAGGTGGCCAACTAGGCGTGCAAACTAGTCCCTCTTAATTCCTTCTAGAATTAATGGGGAGACAAATATTCCTCCAGGATGGTCAGAGGTGGAGTTGCCCTCCAAGCACCTTAGGTAGCCAGTCCATGCAGTGCTCACAGGTGTCGGGCCGGTTGGGGAAGGATATCAGATGCAGAGCACCTGCAATACATTTAGCTGGTCTGAGCCACAGAAAGGGTGAGCCTTACCAGTCCGGGTGAGAGGATCCAGGGTCTGAGAGGTAAGGTTTTGGTTGTGGCTGCGTGTCTTTCATCCCTGGTCCTCTGGTCAGTGCAGCCCTTTCTGTCTCAACAGCAAGAGAAAGTAAGTAACATTAAGAAAACCTTTCTCAGTGGAGGAAATCTGCTATGTGTGTGCAGTCCCACGTGTTAGCTATGGGACAAGCCTGAGCGAAGCGAGAGGTTGTTGACAGGAGATATTTTTGCAGTGGAGAGATCTAGAGGAGGGCCCATCTGGAGCGGTCAATGCCTGAGCTGAAGGATGATTTGAGTTCCTGAAAGCTGTGTTTTCCCCTACATCCCTGCTCGCTTGGGTTTAATAAACGATATCCCCTCTCTCCCAGGCCATGCCTTGGACTTGCGATGAACCCATTGCGTTTCCTCCCTTTCAGATCACCCAGTTAAAGATCGAGAACAACCCCTTTGCGAAAGGTTTCCGCGGCAGCGACGACATGGAGCTCCACAGGATGTCCAGGATGCAGAGGTAACGCGTGCCTCCGTCGTGGGGACCCGCTCAGGACCGCGAGAGCCCTGGGCTTTGCTTTGCAGGTCTCTTGTGGCTTCAGCTGAGCCGGGACTTAGTGGCAATCCCTTCTCTGGCATCCGCTTGTGCATTTGATGTCAAGCTGTTGAAATATCACCAGGATGTGGGGCCAAAATGCAGGACTTCCGCTCCGAGGTGAATGCCTTAACTGCTGGGTTACAGAGGCAGGACCTCGCTTGTGGGTTGTCCTCTTGGCCGCAGGGACCTTGTATTTCTTTCTGACATGTCTCCATCCACAACCACCTCTGTCCTTGTGCTAAACAGATGTTTCTGTGGCTGCATGTGGGCTTAAACCTGTTGAAAGCAACAAGAGACTTGGCCTAGCTCTGAGAAGCTCTGGTCATCAGGCTCCTGCGGAAGAGCTGTTGGGTGGTTTTTCCCCAGGTGGCAGTGCTTTAAGGACAAAGCTCCCAGCCCTGTCCTGGGAGCGGGTTTGTTAAGGATGCTCCAGATGCCTCTGGAGACCTCGGTGTAGAGACCTACGTTGTGCTGGTTTCTGGCTTTGGAGGGTCTTTGGCAGGAGGGGGTGTTTGCCCGGTCGGTCCTGGGTGTGCAGAGCAGGAGCGTAGGCATGGTGGTTTCAGGTTGGAGAAGGAAGGTATTAGAAAATGTTGGGATCTCCAGGTCCAGGTGGCTGAAGAGGTCTTTTGAATTTCAGTTTTGGATGTAAGTACTTTAGCTGAAAATCGAGCCTAAATCCTGTTTAAAAATCCTGTTTAAAGTCCTTTTCTAAATGTCAGGTCCTGCCCAGTAATTAACTTCTTGCCTTTCGCTTCACTTGGAACTTCATCTGTGTGTCAAGTTGCTTCCTGGTGCAAACGTTTTGCAGGAACCCTGCCATACCCCTGATTATACCTAAGACAGATGTAGATGCTCAATATAGCAGTTTCCATCCAGGAGGGCAGGAGTGACTCAGATCCCTTATTCCCGGGGAGAGCCGGTTCTCGGTGGAGGGCTGCAGGGACCCGCGTTGTGACCTTCTGCTGGGAGGGCTCCCCACCGCCCGCCGGGAGCCGGCTGTAGGTGGTCCCTGCAGGCTGGGGCGCAGATGCCGGTGCAGATGCAGGTGTCCTTTCTGGTTGCCTTAGCTGGTGACCTGAGCACGGCTCTCCGTAGCGTGCAAATCGCGCCGGCGGGCAACAAATAACGCCTGTAATCCTGCAAACGCTTGTACCCGTAACCTTACTCAAACGGGCAAATGTGCTCCTGTGTACAAACATTGTCAGGCTCAGACCCAGAAAAGCCTATATATATATATATATATATAAAAAAATATATAACACTTACTCTTCTCAATCTAAATCATCTCTGTGGTTCTGAATGTGCCCTGTGTTCCCTGCCTGCCCTTTCCAACGACAGCACAGATCCTGGCATAACATGTCAATATTTATTTATTTATGGGTGCACTACCACTTGAAATAGCTCTCCCCCTCCCTCCCTCCCTCCCTCCCGTGCCAGCCTCCCAACCTCTACGGGAACTTGAGCAACGATGTCCCCCGCACATTTTTTTGCTGCTAAACTACCCTTTCATTACGGTCGATGGAAAGGTTTGAAGGTTTACATTCATGGTGGGGTTTTTCGGAGCGGGAGGGAGGAGGTAAAGCAGGGAGGGCTACTGGAGGGCTCCATGCCATAGGGAGCGCGTGGCATCTGGCCACGCAGAGCTTGCGCTAAAAACTGCTTGGCATTTTTACGCGGGCCTGCGGTCACCGTGGGCGGCACAGCGAGCAGAAACACTTGGAATATGCAAACACACCCGCTGATACCCGGCAGGGCTGGAAGGGTTAAAATCCACAGCGTTGGCTTTACGGGATAATTTCTGATGCTCGCTTCCTTAATAACTTATCCTCTGCAGCGATAGCATAGAAATGACTGTGTGCCTTCACAAAGATGGCATTTTTTTAAGGGAGAGCAGGATAAGATCATTATAGTAAAATAAAGACCCATTCAAGGTTGAAAATATTAGACAAATATGCCCACCTTTGTGGTTTTTTATATATATCTGAATATATACAAAATTACATCTAATATATGAAAACATATATAAAATAAATTATATATATAAAAATAAATTGCATATATAAGAGAAAGAACCATTCAGGATTGAGTACGTTAAAGAAGTATGACCTACCTTTGGGGTTTATATAGGTTTAGCATATAAATATATATTAAAATATAATTAAATATATACAAAACATATTTTAATATATAAATGTATGTGTGTGAGTGCATATGTAGTGAAGTTGTTTCCCAGTGATGGACCCGCTCCCCGGCTGGCAGGTATAAGTAAGTCTATCTTGGCGTTAGGGGAGCGATGTCTATTTACGCCCTTGGAGAATATGGTGGGATGTATTTTAGTGCTATTTCTTCATTATAGAAAAAAAAGTAGCTGGAAAAAACACACTTTTTTTTTAAAACAATGTACAGCCTTTTGTACCAGCAACTGGTGACCTGACATTCATCAGGTCACCGACCATCTCATTAAGGGTATAGCCACGGAGGGAATGAATTTTTCATGCTAAGGCAAGGCTCGGCGCCTCTGTTTTCTTTATTTAAATCTCAAATTTCTTAATTCGCTGCACCGGGCTGGTGCAGAGGGGCATCTCCTACCTGAGCGCGGCCCCGGCAGAAGCCAACCCCGGCAGACGAGGCTGCGGGGCAGCGCTGGCCCAGCCGGGCGCGTGGGCTGGCTTGTGGCATCCCATTTTTGGGGAAGGCTGGCCCCAGCTACGTGTCCCTCCGCTCACCCCTCCCCTCGCCCGCCTCGGAGCAGCCTCGGAGGCCCGAGCCCTGGTGAAGATGTGCTTCCAGCACTAAACCTTCAGGTCCTGTGGGGCTTGGATCGGCTGGGAGCTGGGGTGTGGCGGTGGAAGATGCCGTCTGGAAGCAGCGTCCCCGGGCTGGGCTGGTCTCTAGGCTCCCTCCATGCAAAGCAGAGCGTGGTGGGCGCTTTCGGGGAGCAAAGCCGCTTTCCTTTGAGAGCTCACCCATGGATGGCAGGTGGGCGAGGAGCCCTCCCTCTGCCTGTCTCACCTGCAGAGTCTTGATTTGCTTAGAGTAGATGCCTGCCTTGTAAACAGCTAAAATGACATGAGATGAAGTCCATCCTAATAGAAAGAATTGCCCCAGGCCAGCCCTGGTGGCCTCCTTGCACCTTTGGCTGTCAGAGGATGGGAGGGAGAGCAGTTTGCTGGGTCCAAAGTGACTTCACTAACCTCGGAGCAGGTCTCGCAGTGGGGTGAAGTAGAAGTAGGTCTAGGTGCTGGTGGAGACTTGGCCTGATGATTCATCCATTGAACACCTGCCCTGGGCCGACGGGGGAACTGAGAGGAAGGAAGACGAAGCAGGGAAGAAAGACAACTTCCAGTGCCAAGAGTGAGCTCAGAGCGAGGTCTCGGGTGCCTCGCCGAGGAGCGTCCCTCCATCTCCGCTGGCCTCCGCGCGCTCTGGCCAAGCAAAAGCAAGCGTTGGCCGACGGGGCCCTGGGGCCAGGAGGTTTGCAGGGTGGATGGGGACGTCTTTGTGAGTCCATCCCTCTCCGTGGCTTTCTCCTTCGTAAGGCCTCCGTGGTGTTTTTCTCTCCTGTTTCCCAGAAGAAAAGTTAATAAGTCTCTCCAGGTAGAAAGCTTCACTCAGTAGTGATATTAAGTCTTTTGGCAGCAGGTGATTTCGTTCAAAAAGAATAGCCACGAGCTCCGGAGAGGTCCAAATTCAGTGAACGCTGACTTCTGATCCACGTCCATTTTCCCCCTGCTGCCTTTCTTTCCTGACACACACGGGACCCCGTTAGCAGTTTCTTTGACAGGATGAGTGCCCTGGGAGAACAGTTTTTTTTAAGTTTCAAGTTTCTGAGCATGAGATCAAGTTTGTTTTTTCTTAATTTAAAAAAAAAAAATTAAAAAAAGGAAAACACACTAGAGGAAAATGTGTAGAGGGATGTGAGTTATACCGCGTCTGTCTCCTGTGGCCATGCTGCAATTGAAAAACATAAATCAGGTAAAAATTATGTAGTTGCGATGCTGGGAATTTTAGGCAAAGTATTGCTTTCGGATGTCTTGCCCCTCTGTACTGTAAAAAATTCCTTTTGTCTCCGCTTAGAACTTCTGCCCGTGCCAAGGGGAATTTGGTGTGGAGAGCAAGAGCAAAACACGCAGCGGGAATCCGCAGAGGGTGAAGCTTATGCAGAGAGACGATGAGATCTGCGTTGCAGATGCCAGCGTAGGACTTTGCCCTTAGGATTCCCCGCGCGTGGGAGTCGGTGGAGCTGCACGAGGGAACCGGAGCTATTGGGTGACTTGGGGGGTTGCGTGCAAGTCGTAGCTTTTAGGGTGTTTTTCTGAAGTCTGTGACTGCCAAAAGACAGCAGGGGAGAAGTGTTTGTGGGTCTGGGGCTAGAGCACTGTAAAAGAGCAATTCTGTTAAACCCGTTAACCGATTTTGCTGATCATCTGCAACTCCCATTGTCTTCAGCGGTTATTATGGGTGCTGAAGAGCTTCTGGAAGTCTCAGGCCCTAGTTACTGTTCATTCAAATTAATGTAATTTAGTCCTTGAAGCTTCTTATTGGGAAAGCTTTTGAGAGGAAAGATGATTACGTGGAAGGGTGGCTCTTAGCCCTTGGTGGGTATCCTGGGCCCTTTCAAAGTGGGACAAAGATCCAGAATAATCCGCTTGACAAAGAAGAGTGGCAGTGTAGCTCGACGTTATGTATATGTTTTCTCTGTTGGAGATCATGAGCCGTAGTTTGCTGCCTTTGGCATTAATCCACAGCAATCTTCCTGGCTCCAAAGGAATTATTCCAAAGATTTCCTGGTGTAACCGAGAGCAGAAACTGGGCCAGACACAAAAGACGTAAAATCAATGCCATGATTCAGAGCTGGCATAACAGAGAAGATGGTGCATTTTGGGATGCCAGTAGTATAAATGGATAAGCCTTTAGGCTCCAAAAGGGTTCTCTACCCTGGCATCATGTTGGACTGACAGACGCTGGTCTGACTCATGCAAGTAGGTCTTGGTCCACTGCAAATGACCTTGGTCTTCTTGCGTCTTCTGATTGCATCTTTAGATCCACTTTCATTTCCCATGTTCTGTCACTGAAATCTCCCAAGAGCCACATGCTGTCTGAAACATTTTCAGTGTGAGACTTAGAGTTATAACATCTGTTGGAGAGACGATGCTTTCTTCCAGCAAACGTCCCCAAGGAAATTTCCCTGGTCGAAGCCACAGTGGAAACTGTAGGCTTGAACTGTATTCCATAGAATTTGATGGGATTCAGATGAAATCCAAAATAAGGCTCTACAGACTTCACTGGAGGGTATCCATAGCTCTTTTAAAGTGAGAAAGTCAGCTCAAGAAACACAGGGTAGCTGCAGTTTCCTCATTGCCCCTTCTTCGGGGGATCTGCCCAGCAGGACAAGATCTGCAGCAGCTCAGCCCAGCACGAGGAGATGCTGATGCTGTCTCTGTTGGCCAACATGCATTCTCCATCCCTCTCGTGTTCCTCTTGCTCCAACATGAACTGTGGTATTTCTCTGCAGGAATCTAGCTCTTTATTTGCCTGATAGTGATAGCTCTAGGTCTCTAGCTGGTTCTCGTCACTGCTGGTTCTCGGGGTTGTTGCGGTGATCTCTTTGGGCTGCGCCGCTCAGACAAGCGATGGAAGCGCTGGTGGTTAACGTACCATGCACGCACCCAAGCCAGGGTTATTGGACCCCTTTGCATTCTGGCAAGAAGGTCAGGACGTTTGATATGTTGGTGGAGAACGCGCAGTGAACAGCCTCCCATATTTCTCGGTGAACATTTTGACTTTATTACCAGACTTCCATCCAGGGTATCATTTTCTGTGGGGCTGGCCTGCAGCCCCCGTACAGAGCGAGCTCATATTTGATAGCGAGGGTAAGACTGAAGGAAGTGCTCAGTAGTTCCTCTCCTACCAAGTCCTGCTGTAGTTTATCCACTTCAGGCTCTCCAGGCGGTCTCTTGAGAGTGGTTCAATTTTATTTCCAGTATGCTGGAAATAAGCTGAAAATGCACACTGCCAATTGTTTTCTGGCTTATTTTTTTCTTGGGCGATGGTATATTTATTCCAGTCACTTTTTTCTCTTCCTCTTTCTATATCTGTTATGGCTGACTTCCATTTCTTTCCTACACTCAAGTCTCAGCAGGAAGGACAATAATTCGTTGGCCTGGGAAATATAACCCAAACGCCTTTGAATTCTATTTGCACATCTGGAATTGGGGCTGATTCTGCACCACTGTATCCACGGGTGCTGGGTGGGTGGAGGGGACGGGACTGATAGGACGGCAGGCACTTGTCCTTCCGTAGTGGCTGACCAAGGAGGAGTCAAAATGTCCGGTAATTTGGAAAGATTTGAGGGGAATCGCTGTGTTTGGCCACTGATATAACTTTGGTCAGATTTTAGGACTAGGAATTGCCATTGTGAACCAGGTCTAGACGCTGCCCGGCTCAGGGGCTTCCAAAGATGCCGTAAGGACATGGCAGCAGCTAACCACGGGGAAATCCTCTTCCATATCATACCTCATCTTGACCCTGAACAGACATCAGCATGGTCCTTGGGACCTGACATTTAGTAAGTCTTGTGAAGTCTTGTTACAATGAGCTACAGCGGCTCTGGAAAGCCTTGGTATATAATGCTTTGTTGCAGAAAATCGGAAGCATCTTCCAAAATAATTTGCTTAGGGCCAGTAGGAGTTGGACACTTCAACGCAGAAGCTTCCTGGTTATAAACCGTGGATCTTCAAAGAGATTTTTTAACAAGGTTTTTGTCTGGCAGTTGCATTTATTATGCGTTGGCTGGTACATTAGGAAACTTCAAGTCTGCACATGAAAATACATTGAAAAATATGACTCTCTCACAGCGTAGTGATAAGCAAGAAAGTGGACTGGATGTCACTCTGTGAAGGTCTATATTTATAATTTTTTCCATAGTTTTATTAGTTTGCGGAGGCCAACAAGGTTTCCAGCTCTGAGATTACAAAACCTTCTTGAATTTGCTGCTTTGAATTCTCTGCTAGATGTGAATTTGTAGCATAAGTGATCTTACGGAGCTCCCGAGTCTGTCGTGGTGAGGGCGTCATTGGCCGGGAGGGGAAGATGTCATGAGAGAAAATAAGACCCAGTTTGCTGATTCCACCCGGTAGAGGCCTGATTTGGGTGGGAGCACTTGGGAAAGGCAGGAAGGATTCACACATAAGGCCTGATCTGTAGGGTGGGGGTTATATGATGAACTCTGAAGAGGAATGTGTGCTACTGGGACATGTCATGCAGAGCCGGTGTCCGATCCCACGGGTCTGGAAACATCGAGCCAGGTGGGCGTTATAGAACGGAGTCCAGGACTTCATGACCGAGTGCCTTAACTTATAGGACTTGGACCTGACTTCTTCCCCCAAGCTTTAATGAAAATCAAAGCGATGTTCTCTCCGGGTGGCCCTTCTGCTGGAAGCGGTGTGTGCAGAGACTGTGCAGCACTTGCCGCAATGCGGGTCCACCCTTCCTCCCCGTCCCCGCTGCTATTGTAATACGCCGGACTACGGTAACCGAATATTCACCATTAGCCTCCAGCAGACTTTAAATAGACCATGACAGCTTCCTTCCTTGTAATTCTTTCCCCAACCAACCCTTTTTTTATTTTTCTCTAATTTTACAATTTTTAATGCAAAAAAAATGTAGCCCATTAAACACCCCCACGTAAAACTAATTCACATTCTGGCCCAGGAACAACACTCTCTTCCTCGCTGTGTTGGACAATTCCTATATTGCGGTGTAAAGTCAAGCTTTAACGCTTTTTTTTCCCCTTCCTACATTGCTACAATTTTTTTTGGACGGCAAAATTTCTGAATTTCTGGACACCACAATCATTTTTGTGCCAGCGGTGAACAAAACCTTTCGTTCCATTAAACTGTGGCCCAGGATTACAACCAGTTATTTTGGGAATAGTGACTCTCAGGCATTGAAAAAAAAAGAATCGATACATTTTTAAAGACCGAAGGACAAACTAAAATGGTAGCTGTGCACGCTGCGTATTGAGTGGGCTCGGAAACAGTATAATGTTTCAAGATGCCTGTTGCTTTACAAGGTACCGAAGATATCTCTCTATTAGAGCTCAGCTCCCGTAAGGAAGAAAAAGGTGGAAATACGGAGATAACTGCCTTTGCGGTATAGAAAAATGGCAAAGTGAAAGAAAGAGAATATTTAGATATTTTAGTTAGAAATACTTTCCTTCCTCTCCCTCCTCAAAGAGTTGATTTTTTGGCAAAAATAGCACCCAACATGTTTTGACTGAAATGGAAATATTTCAGTCGGAGAGAAGTCATTGCCATACCTCCTGGGAGCTGCTGTTTGGAAACTTGGTGTCTCCAACCTGTTCCCTCTCCAGTGTGACTCCCTGCTCCCGCAGAACGTCACGGTCCTCTCTCCGCGGCCGTGGAAGCTGTCGTGTCCCCTGGGAATGCAGTCCGAAAGGAATTTGGTCCCCAGTGCGCAATGGGAGTGTGGGATCCTGGCACCACCTACGTTGGCACTCGGGGTAAAAATATCGCTGTTTCAGGCGTACAGCTCCTTTATGGAAAGAAAATATTTTTTTATCAAGGAAAAACAATCAAGTTGTTAAATTTTCCCCCTCTTGGCTCTCCATTGAGACAGAAAGTGTTGATTTGGGTGAGAAATATCTGAGATGGGGATGGCTTCTTAGTGTTTGTGTGGTGCTTTGCACAGTGAGGGTCTGATGTTGACGGGTCCCTGTGAGCTCCCGTGAGAATTTACTGTAGAAACCCCCATGCAGATCTAATCCCACGTCCCAAAGAAACATCCAGTTCTTTCCCCACTGAAGCAGGGAGAAACTGTGAAAGCAGTCATCTCTGCATCCTCCCAAAAAGCCACAGAGAACATGATGTGGCATCATGCCATGGTATGTCCCTCCTTCTCATTCCACCGTAGCTCACAGGTACTCCACTGGAAAAAAAAAAGAAAGAGGCTCTGTAATTTCTTGGGGGACTGGGGGTTGGTGGTGTTGGAGCTGAGGAAGAAGGAACCAGCCAGCCCATGCAGCAGCCTCTCGTTAGGGAGGAGAGCTATGGGCAAGGGCCGTATGTCACCTGCAGATTGTCTCCTTGGAAGGGAAACGTGGTGGGGATGCAGCTTTAGGGTGTCATGCTGGTACAATTTCCATGAGGATTGCTGTGCGAAGGCGGAGCGTGATGGGAGCAGGCAGCTCAAAACCTTGACCTGGTAGGGCTGGGAGATCCCCTACAAGATTTGAAGGTCACCCATGAGGTTTGAAGGCCATAGCTCTTGACCTTCCTGAAAAGCCACCAACGCTGCCCTCCAGCAAGAGCTCCTGGGGTGGAAACGCTAGTGCTGGGTATGCACAGGCAAAGAGTTCCTCTGAAGCCCACCACATATCGTGGCATCCATTGCTGTCTTGCGTATCTGCAGGATAAGTCTCTTCTTCCCAGTCTCTCTCTCTTGTTCCATGTCCTCGGTCCACAGCCTGGACTTCAGCTCTGGGAAAAAGCTGCCTGGTCAGCGAGCCCAGGTGGGTGAAAGCCGTGCTCCTGCCGGCCCTGCACGGAGGAGCTGCTGGGCTTCCAGGGGAAGCAACCCCACCTTTGGAATAGGGTCTCCTTGGCAAGCGCCCAGCGCCCGGGGTTTGGAAGCTTCTTGTGGTCCAATGAGAGACACATTTATTTGGTTTTGAGCTCCTGGGTGAGTTTCCCCTCCATGCAGCTCGGTTGTGGTGTTTCTGGCAGCCACCGCAGCAGTGGTTTGGATGAACGCTCCCTGCTGTGAGTAGGTTTATGTAATTGGTATTGTTAAATTTGTAAATAAGTTCTGAGTTGCTGCAGTGATAGGTCGTCTCTGAGGGGTGTAATCGGAGATTCAGGGCTCCTCCTCCACGTGTAAGTGGCCAGGTGAGCCTGTGGATGCGATTTAAGGATCTGTCCTTGCTCCAGCATAGTGATTTTGGACAGGTGAGTGGGATACCTCAAAGCCAGCTTGGTCCGATGGTTATAGCCTCGAAGAAGAAAGCTTGTGTTGGAATCTGAGCTCTGGCTTGTGGCTGCTCTGAGCCTGGTGGCACGTTGCGAGGTGCTGCTGTAGTACCTGATCTTTATGCATTTTAGCAAGTCCCTTGGGTTCAGGGAGCACCCAGACGACTTGGAGACAGTCCAGGAGGAGGCTTGCACCTCGCCTGAAGGCTCTGAGCTTCGGTTCTCCCCGCTGCAGAGCAGGAATAATCTTGTCCAGCCACGTTGCTGATATGCTTGGAGAAATGTCTCCAAAACACACTCTAAGGTCTTGTAGGAGAAGGGATTTCCAGCCAGCGCTGGCAAAGCATCGCTGCTTCAAACCAGATTTTGGAGCAAGGGAACAAACCAGACTTTCCATCAGCGCTCGCTCTCCCAGGCTGGCTCTGCTGAGGCATGTGGCTCTGGCGTGCGTCAGGTCTTGGTGATTTATTTATTTCTCTTTTCTGAGCGCTCTGGAGTGGAGCTTGTTCTCTGGTCCAGGGATCTCCCATCCAGGACAACCGGGCCGGCAGACCCTGGGGAAAGGAATGGGGACAACTACCATAAGGGGAGAAAGCAGGCCTAAATATTGAATCCATCTCCAAGTCAGCTTGGCAGAAATGAGGTTTTTATTTACACGCATGTGCACATCCACATATCGATATAAATAGTATATGATTATAAATGCTATCATAATATGTAAATATAAATCTTGTGTATTTCACTGTAACTTCATGTATCTGTTTCATGTATGGGTGTAAAATAGCAGTTGTGGTGGAAGAGGCACGAATCTAAAGGGAAAGATACTAAAAGGAAGGTGAAATAGGAGAGTGCTGCGTGGCTCGAGTGTGACGGGGCCGCGGCCTCCTGGGAGGGATGTCTCTGTTTCCCTGAAAGTCTGAACAAACACCGTGACACTAATGTGCTGCCTTCGTTTATTAGTCACTGCTCTATTATTAATTGATTGCTTTTCTGCCTTGGTGTGTTTTTTTTTTGTTTCTTTGCTTTTAGTAAAGAGTACCCGGTTGTTCCCAGGAGCACAGTGAGACAAAAAGTGTCCTCGAATCACAGCCCCTTCAGTGGTGAGACCAGGGTCCTTTCTGCCTCCTCCAACCTGGGCTCCCAGTACCAGTGCGAGAACGGGGTGTCGAGCACCTCCCAGGACCTGCTACCGCCTGCCAACCCCTACCCGATCTCCCAGGAGCACAGCCAGATCTACCACTGCACCAAGAGAAAAGGTCAGGCCTTGGCTGCTCCCCGCTCGGTGCTTTCCCCTTCCTAACGTGCCTGTCAGCCTCGTTTTCTGATGTTTCCCCTTGCCCGCAGGCTGGACAGCCCCAGCCTGCTTTATGGTGACGCTTGAGGATGGGCAAGGGGCGAGGGTTGTGTGCTGGAGGTGGGCAGCTCCCCATGGCAGCTCATCTCACCGGTGTTCGCCTAAAACCCCCTCGCCGCTGCTGGGCTGGGAGCGAGCTGTTGGGAGGGGTGGCAGTCCCTTCCACCCGCGGTGAATCCACATTCAGTGAGATAGCTGGTGCCGGAGATAAAGATGACTTATCTGTGTCCGTAACCGCTCAGACAGGGTTAATCTCCCGGTGGAGACACCTTGACAGCTTGGGTTTTGCACAGTTTTCAACTAAGAGTCTCGCAGTTGGGAGACAGTTGTCTGTGTGCAGAAAGCAATTCCGCTTAATGCTCGGTCTAACGAACGGGGCGTGGGATTGAAAATCATGATATCCATGTTCGTTCCCCTCTGGTGCGACTGACCTGCTTTGACAGAGCTTGAGGGATCAAACTGTGAGGGCTTTACACTGACTGCTCAGCTCGTCCTGGCGTGAAGAGCCCCATGATATCGATGGGATAATTGTTCTCGGGCAGGAGCGAGCGGTTTGCAGTCTCTCCCTTCCTCTCCCAAAGCAGTGGGAATGCCGAGGTACAGAAATACTTGAAGGACTTAGATAGCAAAAGTCTCAGATCTGCTCCAGCCCGGACACTCGGAAGAAAAGAGGGAATTTCGAGGGCTGAATGCAGCCCTGTGGGGTGGGCAGGAGCTGGTTACTGCCAACCCTCTTCCCTTTTCTCAGGTTTTAGTCTACATTGCATGGGAAAAGCTAACGAGAGTCAGCATGGACCATGGCATTTGAATGCACCAAGGATTTCTCCAGCTTGGTAGCCTCTCCCCACAGCAGATCCCTTCTGCTTCCCCGCACGGTCCTATCGGTCAGCCACATGTCATCATTTTTAGTAATGTAGGCCCTGGGGCACTGGGAGGTGCAGTGTAGACACACAGTCTAAGGTAGCGGATGCTGGGACGTGCTGGCAGATGAGGCAGGAGGGCGGTGGAGTCTCTCTCGCATCCTTGGTGAATGTTGCAACAGCACGTGTGTTGTGTACGAGTATATATGCAAAACAAAAAAAAAGTTGAGACATATTTTCCTGAGACTGAGCTAAACAGCGGAGAACAGAGGCATCGTTTTCTGACCCCTCCAGCTGGCCAGGCAACCCTCATGTATCAAGGCTGTGACTGGAAATGCGATGCTAGACTTGAGCTAGCGCTGAGGAAGGGAATCGGGAGTTGCAGTGGTCTCCCAGCACGTCCCCGAAGGTCAGAGGTGGGTTGCGTGGCCCTTGCTACCCCCGCGCTGGGGCGGGACTGTAGGTGCGAGGCTTTGGGACGCAGCTGGGTTGCTGCAAAGCCCTGCTGTTGGCGATGGAAAGGCAGGTCACGTTCGCTCTTGGCGTCCCTCAGCCTGCGATCCGTCCTCGGTGCTCCTTTGCCCTGGGAGCTGAGCTTTCACCGCTCCTCTTCCCCTTCGCAAAACCTAACCAAAACAAGCTGGCCGAATGGCAACAAACCCTTTGGACAATCTCCGACTGCTGCGTGTCCCCGCACCGCAGGGCAATTCATCATTCGCCTCCGCATTGTGACGTGATAAGGAATCAACAGAGGTTTCCTTCCAGTTTTGGGATTCCCGCTAAGTGGTGTCTCCATGGGTGGGTTCCCTCAATCCCCCAATTATCTCACTTCCTCTTATTGTCACAGCAGAGACGACTATCTGCCCCGTAATAAGCTCCCCGGCCCCTTTTGGCCTGCGCGGCCCTTGCGAAAGCGCAGGAGACTGGCAAAGCGAGTCCTTGTCTGTAGGGCTGATGGCCCCCTCATTATCTCTGCGATGGCTGGAGTGGCACAAGCAGTTAAGGGCCTTTTATCAAAGCCGCCAAATGCTTTAATCAAAGAGAAGCAGTGTCCTGTCTGATACCACCGGCTTCTTCCGTGAAGCTGTACGTCTCAGGAGCCTGAGTCTCTGCTTTCCTCCCTGTGCCTTTTCCCCCCTCCCCGTGCATCTAGTAAATCGAAAACAGCCACCAGGGCTTAAAGAAAAGAAGTACAAAGTTAATGGGAAACAGAGAGCCAACATAAGCTGCCAAGCAGCTCTTTGCAAGTGAAATTAATTAAAAAAAAAAAAAAGTCACTAGAGATGAGCAATTCTGTTCAGATAAATCGCAACGTGATCCAAGGTTTCATCTCAACTCGGACTGAGCGTGGCACTTTCTTCTAGCACTGAGCAAGGACCTTTATGGAATGTAGGAAAATAACCTTACCTATAATATTCCTCTTTTTCTTCCTTTTTTCAGCCTCTCCTTTCTAAGTGCAATAATAAGCTTTCCCTCACAGCTCTCCTGCTTTCCCACTCTTCTGCATAACTTTTAACAAGCCTCGCCATCTAAGACGACATGAAAGCAAGAGCACGTTCGCTCCCAACGCACCTCTGTCCATTTTCTGGACTGGAAGTTTTATTGATTTCATTGGATCATCAACTCCCCAAACATTGACTCCTCTTCAATCAGTTTAGGATTTATCTCAAGCGGATTATTTCCTTTTCGCAAGGCTGTGGTTACGGATAAGTGCTCGCAGGGGCAGAGGGCAATTCAACTGGGTTTGAGACCAGCTGGTGTCTGTATCTTCTGTAGCAAATACCACCACTCTTTTCCAAGATAGTCTCTCAGATGCGGCTCCTTCCAGCTTTGACATCTCATGGTGTTTCTCTGTATCCTTTTCAATCAGGAGGTCAAGTCGTGGTTTAGGCTCAGTTAAGAATAGGTCTGTATTCGAGCAACTCAAAGGCACCTTATTCAACTTCTACTTCCCTGGTGACCCAAGACAAAGATTTAGCTCAGTGGTTGACAGTGTTGTTCTTAGCTGTCAAGTCAAGATGGATTCGCTCTGGAGATCTGATACGGAGTTACATTAGGGGAGCAGCAGGGCTGCGAGGGGATGTTATCTCTGAAGGCTCCTCTGTTCCAGGGAGGTGATGCTCCTCTGGGTGAGGAAGGAAGGGAGGACACATCCCAGAGCCCCAAATCTGGCAATTCCTGGTGTGCAGGTGGGAGCGCGGGGTCGCGTCGTTGGGAATGACCCCAGTGTGGTGCAACGGGGTCGCTGCTCCAGGCACCTTCTGAACGTGCTGAACACTGGGGAATGGCAGTCCTCAAGGCGAGGATCATCCTGCGTTGTATCCCAGCTCCACGCCGAGATGGCTTATGGCATTTCACAGTCACTGGTCTTGAGAGGATGGATCAACTCCAGTCCTGTATCCCACCAAGGAGTGCCCTCAGTTCTTGATGTGGATTTTTAGGATGCAACAAAGACCCATTAGAGCTCTGTCTTTTTTTCTAGTGTTCTCCACCTCTCCCTCTCTCATTGTTGTGCTTGGAGAAGCCCAAAAGGACTTACTAGCAGGCAGCTTGCTTTGTCTTTCATTTTAGCCCCACGTCCCCATTAGGGCATTGGGGCTTGTTTTCCCTTGTGTTATCCTCTGCCTCAGACTTCCTGTGAACTGAAAAGCCATCCCTCTAAACCTCTGCTCCCTCCCAGCCTTACACAATCTCAACCACTTGGCAGATTTCTGGGATGCTTGTGATGCTGAACAGGAGGCGACTGGAACAGCCTCTCCCTGGGGAGGTTATAAAAGTTGTCATGTTGGCACTCTGAGGGAGAGGAGGGACGTGACAGAATCCACCGGCTCCAACCAGCGAGGACCGTATCCTTCAGCCACCTAGCTTGGATGTGACCCTGACCGTGGGGAAGAATATATCTTTCATCTCCTTCCTCTTCTGATGAAGTTGGTGGAGATACAGCAATGCCTTTCCCCCTTCTCCTCAAGAACAGGCGCTGTTAGGGTGGATAGACTTCTCCGTTGACTGATCTGACTTCTCCCTCATCCCATCCAGCTTTTCTTTCACTCAAAGAATCTGTAGGACAAAAGTCAGGTATGGGATGTCTTCTTGGAGATCATGCTGCTCGTCCTGCTGATGTAAGGAGATGCAGTGAGTCGGCCAAGGCTTGAGCTATGCTGCAGCCAGAGGTGTTTGCAGCTTGGGTAGGTGCAGTGGAGCCCAGAGCAAGGTGGCTGCTGGGGCACCGAGGGTGGAGAAGAGCCTGCCTGCATGGTGGGAGATACTCATGGGGCTCGTGTGCACCCGGCTTTTGCTGTGCAGCCACATTGCTTCTAGTTTCAGCAGCTTCATGTAAGCATCCCGCTCTCCCATCAGGAGGTGCCTCCTGTGCCTCTGCAGGCAGCGCTGGCAACTCGCTGCCTCTGGAGGAGGTTCCAGCTTTCAGTGTTGGATTGTCTCTGCCCCACGACCCTTTCTGTCGTGTTCCCCTGCAACGCAACACAGCCACACTGCAAACGGTGAGACTGCTGGAATAACTAGCACGTCTTAGGTTTTATGTCCTAGGCTGTACGTCTGCTTTGCCCTTTAGGGATGCTCATTTTGATTGAATCTACCTCTTTCTTTCCTTCTTTGACAACCCTTCTACTGGCTCTTCGGGCTCATGCTAGATTCATACTAGAAACCAGACTGGATGAAACAACAGTGTTTGTTAGTGACAATCACCCATTGTGTCTCCCTCACAAAGTCGGTATGAACCTTCTGTAATGCTCTGGAAGTGTGGGTGAGCTTTAAAAAGTGAAACAGTTGGGTTCCATTCTTCATTGTCTTCTGTCCCGGGGTGCTGATCGTCATGAATTGGAAAGGAGCTCTCCTGATTTACCCCAGGGGAAGAGGTGGGCCCAGTGCACCTTGAAGTCCAGAGATTCTACATGTTTGCATTTCATTCTGGACGGCCCTAATCTTGGAATTGGGAAAATTCCATTTAAAAAGCCATTTGTGTGGTATTTACAACCCAGCTGGAAGTAGTAAATACCGGAAATCTTGGAACTGCTTATGCTCTCGCTCAAGCTCCTTCATTAGATAGATCATCAAATTCCTTGTGAGGGAGCCAGTTTCCACCCCGTTCTGCAGGCTCCGTTTTCCTTGGATCCACTTTGGAGCAGCTTCTTCCAAGCGCTGGCAGCTTCCCCTGCTTGGCAGAACCTTCTGCTTTTTGAGGTTTGCGCGGTATCGAAGGGCTGGTCACAAGAGCTGATTGCCACCCTTGGCTTCCAAGAATAGCAACAAAAGTGGAGGACGGTCAGCATCTCCCAGGATGGTCAGCATCTCCCAGAGGTGCCCAACACCCCCAAGGCTCAGTGGCAACAGGACAAGGACAATGAAGTGCTCTCAGGGAACCAACATCATGAATCAAACCCAGAGAAGACCAGACAGTTACCTCCTATGTCCTGCTTACGCTGATGCTGAGGAGGTGAGAGGACCTTCAGGAAGAGGATTATGGCCTTGAGATGGAATGTTTAGGCTCCAGAGCAGATGGGGATGAATTTAAACTGCAGCCTTCAGCATTGCGTGAGAGCTCTGTTTGACTTGTCCTCCTTTTGCCATTCTCTTACTTGAAGATGTCCCCTTTCCACCCCAGATCTGCTCCACACACCATGGGATGTGCTTCGCCTGCTCTGTGCTGTCTCTGGCCTCCTCTGCGAGGAGCGGTGGGACAATGCCAGCTCAGACCAGAGAGCCTGGACCGGTGTAAATTCATCAGCTGGCACCAGCTGAGGATCCCTGGTCCTCATCATCCCATCTGATGATGAAGATGGACTGTTCTCTCCCCTCTCCAGCACTTTGAGGTTACACAGATGGGGAAAATCATGGGGAAGAGGGGCCAGAGGGCAGGCAGAAGCCGTTAGGGTCAGCTGTAATCCTTCATTAGCGACTACGTCCTCTTTGGGCATGGGTACGGTGTCCTTACACTTCTTAAAATCTGGAGTGATGGTGCCCTTTCCACACACGACACCAGTGAGCCTGGCTCTAGAGAGGCCCGCAGAGCCATTGCGAGAGCTTACAGAAGAAGAGAGGGCATCTACAGGGTTTCCACCGGAATCCTGGTTGGTTTTGTTTTTCTCTCTTCACCTGCGACGAGTTCTGGAAGCGGATCCACAACGCTGCGGCTCTGCCTGGCCGGGCTGTGGCAGGCAGCGAAACGTCTGGGCCAGACGGAAAAATCAGCAACCTCAGGTTGTAAGTCAGGCACATTTTTGCACAACGGAAAAAGAGAGTTTGACTGTTTTGTGTTGTATATTTAAAAAAATAAAAATAAAATAAACAGTCAAACCCCAAGCCAATGATTTCTAATGCCAGCAGAGTAATGCGGTTTAATGCTGAAAACTTTATTAGCAGAACAATGCTTCATTTTACAAGACATTGTTTTTCCACCCTAGTGTTCTTATTACTCAGTGGTAGGTTAGGGATCCAAAACTTTTCGGCTGTCGGTAAAAGCTAGAGCTCAGGCTGTTCTTCCAGACGTGCCTCCTGTGATAGACCCGTGCTCAGGAGGGAGCGTAGACCTGTGCCTCCAGGTTTTGGCTTTCGGGGGACACCGTCCTCTCCACCGCTCCTGTATTAAATGAACCCGACCGGGATTAAGGAGCGTGATGTACTCCTGCATCTCTGTGCTTACTGTTTCAGCTCTTTCAAAGATTGCGTTCCTCGCTTACCCCATCCTGCTTTCTGTCCCGGTTTAAGAGAAGGCAGAGGAGGAAGATCACTTGATTATCAGGGCTCTGCGTCGCTGGGACTAAGGAGCCGGGTTTTGCTGTTGTCAGGAAGGGACCATGAAACGGGAGAGTGGCTTTCCAGCTGAATTTACGGGCGGCTGCTATTGCAAAGTCCAAGGGCACCAAGGGGAGAGTCCCCGTGGCGTGCACCTCGGCGCCTGACGTTTGCTGGGGTTGTCGGGCCAAGAAGCCCAACAGCAGCAGCTGCTCCAGCTGGACTTGGTAGCCACCTGAGTGGGAGTAACGGGTTCTTTTACAAGCAGAGTGGGTGCAGCTTCCAGGAGAAAGCACGTGGCTGTTGATAGCGATAAGGGTATGTGCATGTTTGCAAGAAACAAAAGGTGCCTGCGCTGCCCGTCTGCACCTCCCGAAGGCGGGACACGGCCGCTCGCCTTGGAGCAGCCCCGCAGCAACACCTCCGTTTTTGCAAGTGCTTCTTGGGGGGCAGATGCTTTTAGTCCTCTTTCTTGTGGAATAGTTGGTGGTTCTTTTTTTTCCTTTGTATTCTGGGGGGCAAAAAAAATTTGCAGCTCGAAACATGTTGGTTGAGAAAATTTAAAAAGGGCTATTTCTGGCAATATTCTTCCAAATTTCACCCCTGTTGAAAGGGGGCAGCCAAGAGGGCTTGAAGTGAAGCGGGATGTTTTTCTGCCTGCACCAGAAATCTCGTTCTTGGAGCAGCAGCAGCGCAGTTAAGCTGGGTCAGAACAGGCTCCCCTTCCCTTGCCTCGCTGTCCTTAAAATCTCTTGGTGAAGCGCTCGTCCCTGGGAACTTTGCCATCCATTCCAGCAGAGCTGGATTTCATTTGATGACCCTGCGAATGAATAAATAAGCGCATATTCTTTTATTCATTTTGCTTCACCCTAGAGATTTCACCTAAATTGTTTATCTCCTTCCCTCTGTTGGCCGGGGATGCTGCAGGAAACAAAGGGCTCTGCAAGCTGCGCTTTGTTTCTAGCTGTGAAATTTACTTTTCTTTTTTGTTACGCTTGGCTCCAGCACGCAGCCCCGCGTGGATTTATGTGCCCGGCTCCTTTGGCACAGCGAAAGATCAGGGCTGTAAAACTCCAAATCTGATTGTCTCGACTGTGCCGTCGCTGATGCTCTCCCGGGGGGATTTTTATTGTGATCTCCATTTTTGTCTCATTTATCGCGAAAATATATCATTGTAAAGGCTTTTAGTTAACAGCATCAGCTCTGAGGCTCTCGGCTGGGAGCGGGGACCTCTGTTAGGTGCAGTGTACCCGCAGGCAGATGTTGCTGCTCTGGTCGAAGCGCTGGCAGCAGAAAGGAGACGAGGAGCTTGGTGGCGTGGGGGTGTGCGCGGGGTATCGCCAAGCAAGCTAAGGCTCAGGATCCCTCCAGCATCTTATAGCCTTGCTTTTCCTCACGGAGCTCCTAGCTAACCCCTTCCCCGGTCCAGCAGGCAGGGCCTAGGTGCAAGACTCGGTTTCAGCAGGATGGATTCAGATCGATTCCAAGGAAGGGAGGTGGGTTTACACTGACGTAGCTGAGAAGTGCCTGGATCGGCTCTGTGCAGGCTCTGCCCTTGGTAGAATGAGGATTGCGGAGAGGGAGGTTCAGCCGAGGGCACGGTATTGTTGTTCGCTACCAGGAGTTTTCTCTCCCAACAGATGAGGAATGCTCCACCACCGACCATCCCTACAAGAAGCCCTACATGGAAACGTCTCCGGCAGAAGAGGATCCTTTCTACAGGTCCAGTTACCCCCAGCAGCAGGGACTGAACACTTCGTACAGGACTGAATCAGCCCAGCGCCAAGCATGTATGTATGCCAGCTCCGCGCCCCCCACGGACCCCGTGCCCAGCCTAGAAGACATCAGCTGTAACACGTGGCCGAGCGTGCCGTCCTACAGCAGTTGCACAGTGTCTGCCATGCAGCCGATGGACAGGTTACCCTACCAGCATTTCTCTGCCCACTTCACCTCGGGGCCGCTCATGCCCCGGCTCAGCAGCGTGGCCAACCATACCTCCCCCCAAATAGGAGATACCCATAGCATGTTTCAGCACCAAACCTCGGTTTCTCACCAACCCATCGTGCGGCAGTGTGGACCTCAAACCGGCATCCAGTCCCCCCCCAGCAGCTTACAGCCCGCAGAGTTCCTGTATTCCCACGGCGTGCCTCGAACCCTTTCGCCCCACCAGTACCACTCGGTCCACGGCGTGGGCATGGTGCCAGAGTGGAGCGAGAACAGCTAACAAGGGGGTCAGGAAAGCGCGAGAGCGTTAGCCATGGGGGAAAAGAAAAAAAAAAAAATGGGAAAAGGAAAGGAAAAAATACCCTGTCGATAATAAAAGCGAGAGTATTTTGCAAGACTCCTTTAACTGAATGTTCACCGATAGCACTCGAGAGGGACGGACGCTGATTGAAACCACAGATGAAATAGTCGTCGGCCTCGGTGTGACTCGCCCCCCCTTCTTTTTCTTTTGTTTCAAAAGGAAAAACCAACAGATCGGCACACTTCTCCCCGCCACGCTCCCCGCCCGGTTTACGTTGCTGCCACCGCCCGCCCTGTGCCCTCGTCCCCCCCTGCCCTCCCGCTCTTTTTGTTCTCCAGGGGACACCAGACTCCTGCTGCCTTTCTCAACGCAGTCAGAGTGCTTGAATGACAACAACTAGGATGTTACTTTTTTTTTTTTTTGTGGTGTTGATGTTGACGATGTTATATAATAAATAATAATATATATATATTTTCTTTCAATTTTCTCAAAAAAAAAAAGACACCGGCCCTTTTCACCAAGGGTGGATTTTGGAGTGGTGTTTCTTTTTTTTTTTTTTTCATTAGTATTATTGTTGTTACTTTTCAACAGAAAGAGGTATTATGAACCCACAAATAAGAAAAGCAGGTACCTACCTCGCCCAGAGCGAAACCGCTCCCCGCGGGGTGCCGCGTTTCCTTACAAACGCCCCAAAACACGTCTCTGCGGGAACCGGCCCCGTAAACTCATCTCCTTTCCCGCTTGCGTGTGATTCTCTCGCTCTTCTTTCCTTCCCGTCTCCCGGTCTTTCCCGCTCCATCAGCTGTCTCCGACGGAAGCGCGGGGTATCTTTCAAACCTGAAAACATCCACCGCTCGTCCCCTGCCGAATTCTTACCGGCGTGCGGCAAGCGAGGGTCTGAGCCAGCTGCGAGGGGCGGGAAGGGGGGGAGGATGCAGACGGCGAAAGGAAAAACTTTGCTCGTAAAAATGATGATGACGCCCGTTTGCAAGCCTGGACTTTCATTTTGTTGTGCGTCCTTTTTCTTCCTCTCAAAAAAAAAAAAACCCCGAAAAAGAAAAAGGGATACTGGTCTGGGTGTGTGGAGTGAGGTATTAAGTAAACGTGTTTCAAAAGAGCAGAAAAGAACCGTGAGAGGCTGGGAGTCGGGGAGGTGAGAAGAGAAGAAAAAGCAAATGTGTGTAAGCAGAAATATCTACTGCAGAATTTTTCAGGTGTAAAATTTCCTGGTACTATTTATTTATACGTGGGAGCTCAAATAACTCATGGTACGTCGCAACGCCAGCAGAGCAGCCGGTTCAAAGGGGTTAAAATTTTTATTGAAACGGACGTTTGCTTTCTTTTCTTCTTTTTTTTTTTTTTTCTTTCCAAGCTCTGCACACTCTATATAATTTACATATATTTTTAATTAAAAGTAATTCTAATTAACGAAAGAGCTATACCTGTGTGTCAGCAACCGAGAACGTGGGTGTGAATGCCCGGGAATGGCGGTACGTGGGTGGGAGGGATTACAGACAGGTATCCAAAGCCATGTAGCTAAGAAGAAAAGAATAATCCCTACCTAGCTACGCTTTCCTATTCTTGTATGCCAATTTATGTCTAATAAATACCACATGCTCTCAATGGCAAGGGACCCGCCCACCTAGTTTTAATTTTTTTTTTGGTTTTGGGATGGGGTTTTTTTGGTTCTTTCTGCTGGATGCCCCTAAGTTTGTTTTTTTATTTATTTCTGGCGCACACAGGGGGTACAGCAGCCCAACGGGAAGGCTGGTAGGCAGCGAGGGGCTGAGCCTGAGCCTGCTGCGGCCGGGGCTGTGTGTCTGTCCGCTGTGGAAGTGTCTGGGTCCCCCAGGTCCTTCCCACCCAACCCATTCCCGAGGGACACGCTCTCCTGGGGTCACTTTCCCGTCGAGGCAGATTTAGAAGTGACCGTGGGAATCCCGTGGGTGCTGGGGTGGCACTGGAAGCCCTCGGGGAGGTGGAGCTGCCCCCCGTTGCCACGCGGATGGGGTCGGTGGGTGACGTCTGTCCCACGGGAGGTGCGGGGCTGCGTCCCGGCCTCCGCGAAGGAGGGGAGGATGCTGGATGCTTCACGGATCGGAAACAAGATGGGAAAATCAGCTCCAGAGAAATAAAGAGATTGCGTCCAAGAAGCCCAGCAGAAAGGTCTCCTCTGCGTGGCTGGTGAGCCACGGCCACCCCAGGGAGCTGCATGGACAGGTCCTGGGAACGGATGGAGGACGTGTCCCCAGGCTGCCCCACCAGCAGCAGCTCATCTGGCTGCAGCGTGGCCGGCAGCCTCGGTGGCCTCCTGGGCACCAGAGATCTAGGGACGCCTTGCAAAGGGGCAGAACGTGAGTAGGATTAGTAGAGCCCCTTCACGGGCGATGCTCCCGCCTAGGTGGCCCATGGCAGGTGGGACCTGGGGGATGGTGTCTGCTGGGGCTAGCCCAGCGCTGGCTACAACGCGGCTTCCTTCCTTCGGCCGTCTCTGCTTTTACTGTCTTCTGCTTGCAAGAACTGAGGTTCCCAAATGTTGGGTTAGACACAGTCCAAACGCGATGCTGTGCTACCCCGGGAGCTCGCTCTGGGTGTCGGCCACATTTGCAGGCAGGAGGAGACGTAGGCATCGTGTAACCCTTCTGCGGGCATGGCTGGGACCTCGAGTCAGACACAAAGCTGTTTGTCTTCGTGGGGCCACCCACCCTTGCGTTGCTCAGTAAATCACACGCTGTTCCTCCAGAATGTGCAGTTGTCCAAGATTAATGACTGAGTAAATCGCATTTTGAGCTAAGGAATAAAAAATTACGCTGTATTTAGCTGTCAATTACATTGTACTCTCCAGGCTTCGTTACCCCACTGCTAATCATGTAATCATCTTATCACTATATGGTAATTTACGTGTAATTAACTGGCCAGTGGTGACTCTGTAAGTAAAGAGGTCTTACCAGAAATGTGTGCCATGCATCTCAAAGAGTATTAAGGAAACTAAACCCACACGGTAAATTATTTCCCAAGCTTCGAAAGGAAAGCCTCAAGCTTTCAACTTGACTAATTTCCTCTGACCTCCTCGCATTATTTTTTTGGCTCTTTGGGGAAATGCTGAGGCTCTTTGGTGGAGTCTGCGATGCCGCGATGGGCTCCGATCGCTGGGTTTTGGCTGCTGGAAGCCAGGTAGCTCCCCGAGGACGTGGCTTTGTGGAGCCGCGTTGGCATGAGGAGCGAGAGGCCACCAGTGGCAAGAGGACGGACCTGTCACACCAGCAAAATCTGGGATGAAGGCAACGGCGGGTGGGAGGATGCGATATAGTCTTCTCCTCCTCCTCTTCTTGAAGAGTTTGTTACCGGCTACCGCTTCAATACGGCATTTCTGGGCTTTAGCCTTGATGGAGCCCAGTGGTGCTGTGTGAGCCCAGCCTGCTCTTCCATTTGGATAAGTAGGACTGTGAGGAGGCAGATGGGACGAGAAAGAAAAAGGTGACTTGTTCAAAGCCCCGTGGGGACTCCCCGCCTGGGTGTGCACGGGCCTGGTCTGTGTTGAGCCTTGAGAAACAGCTTGTACTTCTTCCCAGCTCACCAACTGACCGCTTGATGCAAAACAATACTGGGAGCTGGCGAAGACAGGGGTGTTCTCTCTCTTTGGTTGCGATTTTATGTTACAGAAGGCCTGAAGTGATTTCCTTCATTTCTCTTCTTACGGACTTACTCCTTAGCAGAGTATGATGATGACAATAATAAACAACAAACAAAAAATTAGGGAAAAAATTATGCAGGAGTTACTGTCATTGAAAGAACCGGACAAAAGAGGTTGCAAAATTCGCCTTATTCAGAGCTAAACTGGCAGTTCATCCATTAGAGGCCTTGAAACTTGAGGAAGAGCATCCCAGCGTGGTAGCAGGGACCGAGCACAGCCACCACCAGCCTTTCCTTTCTTGCCTACAAGTCCCGGGAGCCATAAAACAATCCTCAGCGTTGCCTGGTGGTTTCCCATAAGCACCACTGAGGGTGTCGGGGGTGGGCTGGACCTGGGCTGCTTCTGCCACGGGCCTGGGGACAGGGATGGTGGAAGAGTCCAGGAGAGCTGGACCTGCTGGGGGGGTGAACCGTGTCCCCAGGCGAGGAGGGAGCTGAGCTCCAAAGGGAGCCCTGCAAAGCCAGAGGAGGAGGAGGAAGGCTGGTATGGTGGGCGGAGAAGGCAATGGTGGCCCATCCTCCTCCTCGTGGGCAGGAGACCTCCTTGCCTCAAACCTCTCCCTGTTGGTGAGGAGCCTTGGAGCAAGCTTGCTGCTCTGGCAGCGTGGAAAGCAGCCGTGGAACATCACCAGGCAGAAGAAAAACAGGGCTTTATAGATGAACCATAATAAATAAGTGCAGGCTGCGCAATTCCTTCAAGCGGAGAAGGAGAGAGAGAAACCCAACCTCTCCTAAAAACATCTTTTAAAGAGCGAACGCGAATTCCCAGGCTGCGGTCGCAATGCTGTTTTTTCAGCTGCCTTCCTGGGCTAAAATACTCCCTGCAGTTACCACGGCTCGTACCTGGGGAGGCCGCCGATGCCCTGAGCAGGCACACAGAGAGCTCTTTGTTTGCCCCCATCACCTCGCCTGTGCTTTTCAAGCTTCAGCAGCCAGGATGCTGGGTGGTTTTTGGGAGGCGGCGTTTCCCCGCCGTGGTACCTGCTGGGATGGGCAGCTCCCGAATCTGCGCTGGGGAGGCTTTTCCTAGGGACGAGGATGCTCGAGAGGGAGCGTCACCCCTCTCCTGCTCACTGCGGCTCCCGGCAGCGCTCCCAGGGCAGAGCCGACCTCCCGAAATCTGCCTTTGCGCCTCGAGGGCTGAGGGAAAAAAATATCCCAAAGCCTCAGGATTCTTGCTCATAAATCCAGCCCACAATATCATAGATTTTATGGTGCTGCCAACTCTGACAATTTTATGATGGGTCTCATGTGATTTGCAAAAGTGTTGATTTTTTTTTTTTCTTTTTCTCTTAAAGTTTCCAGTTCCTGGAGTCCTGTGATTATATGAGACTCTCAAGGGATTCTGAGTCTTTTTTTTTCCCTCCCTCCCTGATTTTTCTTCTTTGTTGGGTTTTAGGATATATAATAAAGTTGGAAATTTTACTGGAGAGGAAAGTGAGGCAGAGAAAAGAAATGACTTGTCTGGAGGTGGGACTAGAACTCATCACCAGACAAAAAAATATTTTGCCCTTTTTTTTTTTTGAGTTCTCTCTGGAAAAGTGAATGTCTTTGCTGCATTTTTTTGAGTAATAAAAATTTCAAAGTTTTGAGTGAATGGAAAATGTTCAGAAAGCGGCTTGAATAAATTCCCACCCCCAAAAAGGAGAAATATTTTGTTTACATTTAGAAGATTTTACTCTTTTGAAATTTCAAAGGCAATTTTTCAACCTGAAGTCATTTCAGAGTGAAATACGGACGTGTTTCACTTGGAACCCGCCGCACCCGGTGGCTCCGATGGCTTCTGCTTCCTTTGGTTGGCTGAACCAAACCCTACAGCCCCGGCGGCTGGTTCTGACTGAGCTTTGCTGTGGCTTTTGCAGGCTTTACCCTGCGCCCGGGAGGACTCAGCTACAGCGACGCATAGTTAAGAGTCAGCAAGTGTCTGCCATGAAATAAATAAGATAAATATGAGCTAAATAGAGATATTTAGGTGCGACGGCTCCTGCGGTCAGTGGGAAGGGCTGGTGGTGGGGCAGTGCTGCTTGTTTGGGCATCCAGGGCAGCTGTGCCCTTAGCGTCGCCCCTCTCCTGGGAATACCTGGGCCATGCCCATTGCTGCCCATCAGCAGGACAAGAGTCCCGTGGGGTCGGCAGCTGCCCTCAGTTAGGCAGCAGCAGCTGGAGACACTCCCCGAGGCTTCCCACCGGCATTGTTTCCACCTGGATAAGCCCTCCCTCCCCAGGGGTTAAAGGCAGAGACGAGAGCAGGGTTGGGCTTTGCCATGGAGGTTTTGCCTGGGCAGCTCCTGGGGATGCTGGCGGCTCGGCAGCACCGCTGCTGTTGGGAGCACGTTTAAGCACAAGTAAGTGAAAAATGGGGATGTGATGCGGAGATGGAAATTGGTCCCTGTGAATGGGTTTCTGTGTAACCTGTGCTGTGCTCTCACTCGGGGCTGGATAATGTGCCGTAAGATGGAGGGGGGGATTTGGCCTCTGCTTAAGACCTAACAAATGACTTGTAAGCTGCCTCAAGGCAAAAAACGTTGCTTGAGTTATGAACAGAAAGTGCAGCCCCGAGTTGGAGGGGGGGAAGGGGCAGAAACCTGCTGCAGCGCGTGGTGAGCGCTTTAATAGCAAGGGACCGAGGGCTCCGGCATACTTATATCCATAAATGCTGGTGCTGAGATGCTTTTGTTGCATCAGGCCAAACAAGTATATTATTACTTTTATTATCATGATAATAATAATATACTGCAGCTCTTCCTCCGCTCTGTGTGATCTGGCACGTGGAGAACACCATTACTAACGCGTGTCTGTAGCACTGCGGGGCTTTGTGCTGTTGTGGTAACCCATTGCTAGCTCCAGGGATCCCAAAGCCATCAGTATTTCACTTCAGCTTTTACTTAGACCTGGGCTGTGATGAATCAGAAGTTTGTTTGTGGTCCCTGGGGTTTGCAGGGGAACATTCTCATCAAAAGGTAACGAGGTGGTCGCGATGGAGTACTATGGCCTCTCTTCCTGCTCTTGGTGTCTGGACTTCCAATACATCCTTTATGAACGTGTCCCTGGACCTGCTCGCTATGTTCCTGCTCACACAGCTGACCTTCGCTGCAAGGATGCATGGCTGGCTCCTCTTGGACTTGTTGTCCACCAGGACCTCTAGGTCCTTTTCTGCAAAGCTGCTTTCTAGCCCCAGCCTGCCCTGTTGTACGGGGTTGTCCATGCCAGAGGCAGGGCTTTGCCTTTGAACTTCTTGAGGTCCCTGCCATCCCACTTCCCCAGCTTGTTGGGATCCCTCTGAGTAGGAGCTCTGCCTTCCAGCGTGTTGGCTGCTCTCCCAGTTCAGTATCATCTGTGAACCTGGTCAGAGTGTGCTCTGTCCCATCATCCCAGTCATTAGGATATTAAAGAGCACTGGTGCCAGTACCAGCCCTTGAGGGATGCTGCTGGCAGCCACCCACCAGCTGGACTTTTTGCTCCTAATGATCACCCTTTGCACTTGATGGGCCAGCCAATTTTCAGCCCACCTTGTTGTCTACTTATCCAGTCCCTACCTCGTCAATTTGGACTCAGAGAACACTATGGGAGACTGTCAAAGGCAGTTGCAGGTCCTGATGTTCATCAGCAACTTAGGCTGGGGGGTTCCCCAACATTTTCCATCTCGAGGTCACTGTAAACCTGAGGCCGTCTGCATGCACCTTTTTCATCAGAGCTTTTAATTAGAAGCACTGCGGCCCACTGAAACACAGGATGGCTTTTGTGGGGCGCATATCTGGGGAAAGCGAGTCTAGCTGAAGCCTGGTTGAAAAGCTAGGTTAGCATGATGTATTTGCTGCTGTTCAAGTAGCGTTGGCTGCCCCGCCTGAGCTTGGCGTTCGGCGTGCCCGGGCAGGGAGGGAGAGGTAATTCCAGACTTGGAGAGCTTTTAATTTAAGGCAGAGGGTCAATGGACCACGGATGGTCCACGATGCCGTAAGCAGTCTGGAGCTGGTCAGTGAGTTATGAGAGCGTGTGCCTGTACACGGACACTTTAACGGCCTCGCTGAGTGACAGGCACCAATATTACTATTGGGTCGATGCCAGTCAAGGTGGTGATGACAAACCCAGCTTGGCAGTGACCGCAGCACTTGCCTACGTGGGGAGCAAATAATAAAACTCTGTTTTGGTTCGTTTCCAAGTGTCTTACGCTGAGATTGTGTAGCGAGGGAAGGAGGCGGCACCCCACAGCCGGGGTCACGGGCCACAGATGAGGCAACTTTGCGCTGCTGGGTGACCTTCAAAGCCTCCAAAAACACTTTGCGAAGGAAATTAAATACCACTATTGGACCACTGTGGATAACTGCTTTTTTTGGGTGTGCTTAACCAGCACCAAAATGCTGCTTAGGCTGGAATGACATAATTTGCTTAACTTACAAAGAAATAATTGTACTTTTCCCTCTGTTTTTAGACAAATCACCTGAAACAATAAAGTATGTTTCTACGTAAAGCATCTCCTAGAATAGGAAACAGCAAGGCTGCTTAAGCTTTGACATAAAACATTATTACTGGGGTGGGAGGTGAGGGCAGTTCTCATAGCAGTTGCTGAATCCTTTTGTAAGGGCAATTTGACCTAATCTGCTTTTTTTTGTGGGGAAAAAAAAGACATTCTCGCCTCGTGCCACCCCACCATCCCAAAATGTTGCTCATCTCGAATCAGTATTCAAATAAAAAATGAAACATGGCAAAGTCAGGACCAGGAACCGAAAGGGCCACCTCATTCCTAGCTGTGGTATAGCATTTAAAAAAAAAATATTCTAAAAAAAAGTCTTAAATATTTTCCTAATGTCTGTCTTCCAGACATTGTGGTTCAGTCTATGCCAACATTTGAAGACTTTTGCCCGTAAGGAAGTGAGCTCTCGGTCTGAGCAGGATTATCACCGTCACAGGGTATTGCTGATCCTTATATGGGATTATTTTTAATGTTGGTTCACTTGGATTTTACTCGTATTTGCGCAGCTGTTAATAAAGTACAGGAAAGCTGTGTACGATGTCTCCTTTCTCATCTGATTGTGGCAGCTTTTAGGACAACTGTAATAACCTGATCGGTTATTGATGGATGGGGCAAGAACCCCCTCGGTTCGTTAGCTGGGTCCCGTCGGCAGCGCTGTCTCTTATTCCTGCCGGTTGGCAGACGGCGCTCCAGGAGGACTGACTTCCAAGAGCAGGAGAGGTGGCCCAGTGCCCGAGAGGTGCAGCTAGCTGAGATGTAACGGTAGCTATATATAACCTAAATTAGGATTTTATCTGAAGCCAAATCTGGAGGGTCTGTGAGCCAGGAAAAGTTTAACAGGTACTATTTAAAGAGTGGACCAGCTCGAAAAACTCATCAAGCTCCCTGTCTTCTTACTGAGGACCCTCAACAATATTCAACCTGAAATTTTTAATTCTTTTGGTTGAAGGTGGTTGAATTTTGCTCATGAAGGTGAAAAGCTCCCAAGAGACAGCTGCGGTGATTTGTTTAGGCTTATTTCTTTAGGAAATTAAGCTACAACATACTTTCTGGACCAACTAGCCCCTAACTAAAAGGCTTTATCCATCAGTCTTGTCTGCAGTGGGGCTGCTACGGGATTCCAGTAGGAATATTCCTGTAGACAGGTTACATATGTGCCCGTGCAGGGTTAGGCTGGAAAAAAGGTCTTGTGGGGTTTTTTTTTTGAGTTGGAGCCATCCTGATGAAGTTCAGTGTAGTGGAACTGTATTAATTGAATCCTGCGCTGCTGGGAGGCTGTTCTCCTGCAGGACAGATGAGTGGGATAACCGGCGGATAAGTTATTTGTACGTTAATGATAATAGAAAGCGCAGCCATTGTCCAGACCTGGCTTGTGCAATTCGTTGCCTGTACCGCTTGGGATTCAATCAAGGGCGTGATACTTGCCTGGAGAAGAGGGATTAAATGACGGGATAAAGAGTGAAGTGGCAAACCCGGGAAACTCCCCCCCTGCCCCATACTAGTAAAAGACAAGCAAACGTTGCTTTACTCTCGCGCTTCGGAGCGACCCCCGCAGCCGGCAGTGCCGGCGGGGAGATGCTCCCTTGTACCTCAACCCTTCCAAAGTGCCCGGTGGTCGTGGCAAGCAAGCGGCTTCTTGGTGACATGACCCTGAGCCGTCCTCTGCTCCCATTGCTCATGCTAGTGCTGAAGGGCCTCTTTATTAGTGTCGGTGATGACCATGACCTTTCCGTTCAGTCTATGCTGGAGTTCACGGCGCTCCCCTGTGCCAGGGAGGAATCGGGCTGGGAGACCTGGCGGTGCTTCCTCCCCATCCGCCTCCTGGCTTTAGGTGGGATGGAAAAATCTTCAGGCTACCTGCTTCCATTTCTTGAAGCGAAGGAGATGAGGGGAAATGGAGGAAACCCCCTTACATTGCTGTAAGACAAAAGCTTTTCTTTGAGAGCAAATACTTTTTTTTTCCTCCTCATGGCATTAGGGCTCAAGAAATTCCTCGGAAAATAATTTGTCAAGGCCCTGACTGATCAAAGACATATATAAAAGGACCCTTTTTTTTTAAAGGGGAAAAAATCCCCCTCCGAGCTCAGAATGAATTGGCAATTCATTTACCAACTGTCAGATAAAGTAGCTCAATCCCTATCACGTCTTTAGCCGGAGCTGTGGCCAGAAGGAAGCAATTCTCGGCCCACTGTGCGTACATGTTTGGGGTATGTTAGTGATTAGGGTATTCCTGCCTGGGGGATGCAGAAAGATATGACTCAGATTCGCAAAAGAGCCATAAATCTCCCTCCTTTTATTCAAAATGTGTGTTTTATAGCCATTTCCTGGCCAATTTCTGCCTCGAATAAATATGTAACATATCTGTGTGTGTATAGTTTTTTGGTCCAAGCATTGGGCTCCCTCTCAAGAGTGAACTCTCTGCTCGAGGAAAGTTTGGATGTGGCTCTCTGCTGTTCTTTCATTCCCAGAAAAATCCCTCATTGAGCCTTAATTGGCCGAGCAGTGTCCTGGCGGCACCTGCTCCTGTTCTTGTTCGTCTGTGGTGGGGTGACCTGCAGAGGGTGGGAGATATGATCCGAAGGACCCCAAAAGGTCCTCCAGGCCCCAAGGAAGGATCAACTAGATTGAAAACTGGAATTTTTGGTCCAAAGGCTCAGGCGGGATTTTGGTAATCCCAGCCACGAGCCAGGCCTCACACAGCACTGGGTCTGAATGTCAGCAGCAAGTGAAGCTCAGAAGCTCCGTAGGTGCTCTGCTAACATCCCTGACCGGGCTGATGGAGCTGGGCTTACTGCGGTGTTGGAGCCCGCTTGTCTCTGCAGCTGAAGGCATGTCTAGTTCCTGATTGATAGGTGACAATATACCTCCAGCCCATGGTACCTGTGGAACTGCCTTTCCCTGTGGAACTGCCTTTCCCCATCTGAAGAACAGCATCATTCATGGAGCTTTCCCCTCCTTAGCCTCCCACCCCACACCCCTTCCACCCAGCTTGTTGTCTCCCAGTTTACTGCTCCCACAGCCTCTTTTCCACCCCCATTTCCCAAGTGTCGTCTCTGCCTGGGTGATGTAGAAAGGACAACGTAGACCTGAAGGAAAAGGCAGGAGGAGATGGACAGCAATGCAGGAGGAAGCGAAAGCAGGGATAGGTCTCTGTTCTTAGGTCCCCATCATAGGCTGCGCAAGTAGAAATGCCTGAAGTCTTTTAATCGTGATATCTTTTGGCATTTCTTTTAATCGTGTTACTATTTTGGCTGTAATCCTTCATTGAAACGAGCTGAAGTGGCTGCGAAATGCTCACCGGGAAGAGCCTGAATCATTTGTTCTTCTCCATGTTTAGCCAGAGGATGAGTCCCAGGAAGAAGGAAGAACAACAGGAACAACTCAGCTCTTGGAGAGTAATATCACTGAGCTTTCCATCAGTGTCCTGCTCTTCCAAGTCACGCAGAAGGCTGATTCCCCTCGGTAAAACAACAGGAAAACCCATCCTTTTTGCAAGGAAAGCAGTAAAAGTTTGGGGTCTGGCATTGCTGGTACTTTATTTTTAGCTCTTCCTTCTAATCCTTTAAGCCTGTAGTTCCTTTCTGTTTCCTTTTCCCCTAAACCAGGAGCTGCAATCATTTGGCCCCAGTTCAAAGTCTCAAAGCCAACGGCAAACCTCCCAGATCCTGTGCCAGAGAAGTCTGGTAGGGGCCTAAGGTTTATCTCGTAGAGGGCTCGATCTGAAAGCTGCTGAAGCTGGTGGGAATCTTACCACTAACCCCGAGGAGCTTTTTTTACCATGCCCTTAAACATACCCTGCCTATCTGGCCAGCAGCGTAACCTGAGTGTACTTGTTATTTAAAAATAACACGTGCGGTTGCAAGAAACGGTGTCCAAAAGTTTCCTAAACTTCGGTCCGGGATTAGAATTGATCCCACATATGCAAAAACAATGTGGTACCTCGGATAAAGGATAAACCAAGAAAGACGTAGCAGAGCGATGACCAGGGGATCACGGGGCTTTCTTCTAAAGGCAGGTGGCAGAGGGCGAAATCATTCACTGGAGTGAAGTGTGTGTGTGCGTGTGCTTTGGGTGCTCTTCAGGGGAGCGGTGCTGTCGGGCTGCCCTTTCTCTGCTGCTTGTTGCTGCTTCTCTTCTGGATGAACGTGGGCTTCTCATTGCAGGTTTAGACCCTTCCACGAGCGATTCCCAACATGTGAATAGTCCTGTGACTCCCAGTGCCGGGAGACGTTTATTCCCTTTAATTGCTTGCCTCTTTACTGTTGCTACCACCTCTGCATCAGGCGCCGCTGTTACCGGTGTCATTTGTTAGCAGAGGAAATTACTCCTGGGGATCTCCCAAGTGCTAGGGTTAGTAATTCCATACCTGGGGGGACAGTTGGATTTCAAATCAAGAAACAGCAGATCTGAAACCCTCCAGACAAGTGTCTTTCAGCTCTGGCTGCAGCTTTTAGCTTCATTTCTTTTTTTTTCCTCTTTTTTTTTTTTT
Source organism: Phoenicopterus ruber ruber (assembly GCA_009819775.1). Classification (NCBI taxonomy): domain Eukaryota; kingdom Metazoa; phylum Chordata; class Aves; order Phoenicopteriformes; family Phoenicopteridae; genus Phoenicopterus; species Phoenicopterus ruber. Next base: position 13,793,767 of record CM020231.1, on the reverse strand, counting down.
TTCTTCCCCATGGTATCTCCATTTAAGGCCCACTCATGTAAACATTTATAAGCACATGATGGTTTTAACAATGATTCATCCTATTAAAGTCAAAGTGGGTACTCACAGGATAGTTTCCAGAACTAGGCAATAGATATAAAAAGGGCAGGGACCGTGACTTTTCTCTGCTATCTCAAGTGGCTAACGCTTTAGGCACGACAGGCTCAATTTCAGAGGAGCTGGTCTCCCTTGACCGTATATTAAAGCTGCTTAGAAATATGATATATTTTTTTTTTTTCCCTGCCTAGGAAACACTTTGTGTTCAAACATCCCAAATAGGCTCAGATTGTTGGGGCAACCCAAGGTTTTCGGGCAGCTCCCGTGATGGTTCAGAGCAGTGGTCTCAGGTAAATGGTCCTGGGAGAAGGAGAGTGGGACGCGACTTTCTATGCACAGCAAGCTTTTAGTGTCAGCCAGAAAAAAAAGAGAAAAATCAAGGTGAGACATGCCAACTTCTCATGTTTTGACCCAAACAGAGGGCTTCAGGGCAGTAACAGAGATGCCACTTTGAAAAGCTTTTTTCCCCTGACGCCTGTGTTTTACCCAGCCCCGGAACGCAGCCGGTGGAAGGGCTGCGAGGGACGCGTCGGGTCCCCAGCGCGGCACAGGCGTCTGTGCGTGTCGGAAGCAGCGGCCGACGGCGGCGGCAGCTCCCGGCCCTGCGCGGGGACCTCGTGATGCCCTGGAGAAGTCACTCAGCTCTCCGGGCTGCGTTCAAGCACTTCAAATACCACTGTGAAGTGGGCTGCGTCCCCAGAGCGGCTCGGTGCCCCTCGCTCCGGGAAGCCCCGTTCTGGCCGGGAGAGGCAGGTTGAAGGAGCTCTGTGCCGCTGCAAGGGGCCGACAGCGACGTCCCTACCCGGCGGTGTCACGCAGCACGTCCCACCGCTGCGAGGGTTCTCCAGGAGCCTGACGGGAGGTAGGGAAAAGCCAGGCAGGATGGAGAAGAGGCAGCCCTGGACTATTTCTTAGCTCCTGTTTGTGAAAGACTCTCAGAGTTATCTCAGGAATGAGGCTTTTTTGATGCCTCCCTGTGCGTTTGGGCAGTGAACCTCGGAGGAATTTCAGGGGACGTCCATGTGGGCTTTTGCAAGCGGACGTGACCTTCTCTGCCCATGCCCTCAGCTGGCTGGATGTCAGCCAGCTCCACACTAGAAGGCATGTAGCTCTGTCAGCGTGGTGCTAAGCCTGAGCTATGACCAAAAATAGGAATTAAAAATGCATTCAACGGGTTTTTAAATGATTTTTTTTTTTTAAATGAAAAGTAGTAGTGGTTTTACTAGCAAACAGTATGTTTTTCATGCAAGACACAGATGAAAGCCAAAAAAAAAAGTTGTCCAAAACTGAATCTATGGCAAAATTAATCTTTTTCATTACAAGATGATTCAATGCAGAGAAATGTTTAACTTTTTTAAATGATTTATCAACTGTCTTCAAATAGATCAGGCAATTTAAGTTAAAAATTATCATTCTGTTGAAAAATTACATTTTCTCTTGGGGAAAAAAAAAACGTTTCAAGAGAAAAAGCTTTCTCTGGGTACCAGTGAAGGGCTCCTGGAGATATGTAGCTTCATGCTGTGGTAATAGGGAAAAGGAATGAAGTGGGCTGATGTTATTTTTTTATATATGTATATATATGGTATTTGTAAGGTGTCTATAAAATATTTTTAATCCGCTTGATTAGTGGGTGACCAAACACTGAGGTAGAGATGCCAACGTAGTATCTCTGTGGGAGTTACAGCCCCATGGGACATTGGAAGATGGTATCTCTGGACCACTGAGCCTTCTGCAAAAAGAAAAGTGGCAGCAGGATGTTACCAGGGAGAAAACACAAAAGCCAAAGACCCTGAGCATGGCCAGGCAGTTGCTTTAAGGAAAAAAAAATAAAATCAGAGTTGCTGGGAAAAGCCTCAAGATGATCGTGGTAAGGTTGAGTGAGGGAACACCTGGGGAAGATTGATTAAGAGACAGCCAGTGTGTGTGTGTGATTTATGAGGAGTGGTCCTGCCTTTAGTAGGAGTTCTTTGGAGATATTGCTGCTATGGTGCAGGACAAAACACTCCTGGACGCAATATAGTTACCGGGTTGTCAAACATCACATGATAAGGTTCCACAAGTGAGATTATTAGCTTAGCAAAGGAGAAACAGAATATGAGGTCAAATACGCTGTGGGGCAGCAGAAACTTGCTTCAAGAAACTGTAATTCTCTCTATGCATCCAACTCAACGTGTATGTATAGGTGTGTGTCTATTTTTATCTGTATCTCCATCTGTCTGTCTGGCTGTCTCTCCATCTAGCTATTTACTCAGCTATCATCAGTCACTCCTGCTCCTCCTTCCTGGCAGCTGGGAGCAATTCAGCAGGGTGGAGGGATGACTGCTTCAGCTGGGGGAAGATTATCTCAGGGACTTCAAGGATGCCCCTTTGCACTTGAGTTGTCTTGAGCAAGGAGAGGGGCTGCTCTCCTGTGGGTTGGCTGATGGAGCTGGAGTCAGGGGGATGGTCTTTTGAGAACTGGTGAGTAGCCCTTTGGGCAGTGGGCACGTGGGCTGGGAATCAGGCGGCAAAGATGGGTACAACGTGGGGGGCTGTACCCCAGTGAGTGTGAGTCCAATGCCCCTCTCCTCTAGTCCACCGTGGCTTTGTAGGTCTCCCCAGTGCCCATCCAGGCTGGGTCCCCTTGGAGCAAACGCAATGGCAGAAATTACATTGGGAATGAAAGAAAATAGAGCTGGGCTGTACTCTCATCCCAGCTCTGCTCCTCTCCATCTCCTGAGGGGCTTCCACCCCCTCCCTTTTCTCTTCCACTACCATCACTTTGATCTGCTGTCTGTCCAGAGCCTCTGAAAAGTTCCCCAATGCAGAGGTGAGCATCAAGCCCACTGGCACCAGCCCTTCCCTTTGACCGAAAGCCACAGAGCCCCCAGGGAACGATGGCCGCAAGTGGAAAACCACAACTGTGATAAATCCATCCCTCCTCCACGTGCTTACATTCTGTCCGAGGCACTGAAGCCTCCATTTTGAGATGTGACGAATAACTAGACCGCATCTGAAAGATGGCTAAATGAATACGCAGTGTTTTCCAGCTGGATAAAGACAGGGGAGCAGATAAGAGAAGTTGGATAACTTTGGCTTTTGGTGTGAGCGATGGCCTCAAGCTATGTCTTATTAATGTTGGCAAAATAAAGGAGTTTGAGCATCCCTGGAGCTTGCAATGCCCAAGGGTCTGGAATACGCAGCTCTATATATGTCTTTCAAATGCGTCGGTAGAGTTTTCTGTAATGTAATCTTTGGGTTTATTTGTTTTTGTCATTTTGAATTCTCTAGGGAATAACAATGACTGGGCTGTGTTCCCTCTCCTTTGATAAGGTTGTAGCTTTTGGAATGTCACATTTGGAGGTGAAGCTTTGAAAGATGTGTCCGAAAGGGAGTGAGGCAGAGAGGCGGACAGCTTTATAGACTTTGCTTCTGCTCTTACTCAAGACAAGGTACCAAGCTGCTTTCCGTTCTGCTCTCCAGAGCCTAAATAACAAGATCTCTTTCATTCCTGGTCAATAACCACTCTTGGCACGAAAACGTGCACTTCTGAAACCATACGATGAGACATCAGAATGCTTTCAAGGTCATATTGAGAAGCCAGACTATTAGAACAAAAGAGAAAGGAGGAAGGCATAAAGCCTTCTCATAAATCACAGAAATCGTTCGATGCGTTCAGCTCTAAAGCTACAATGGGGTAAAAACCACAGCTAGAAAAAGAATATGAGACACTAAGTTTCTCTGTAGCAAGGAATCAGCTGGGAACTTAGATGACATACAGTTATGGCATCACCTTGGGAGAGTGACCATGCTCAAAGCGACGACTGCATTCGCTTGTGGTTGTAAGGAAGGGTGTTCCTGTCCTATGGACTGGGGCAATCAGGATGAGTCCATGTCCAAAGCATACTCTTTAGGGGGGACCTAAACCCCTAAATGGAGGTTTTCCAAATTAGGAAGGGACTGAGCAGGGCAAATGGCTCATACTGGTATTGGGGAAGAGGTTCAAAGTCAGTGGCCCTTTGTAAAAGGGGAATTCCAGGCAAAGCTCTTCCCTGACAGGGCAGTAGAATGATGGAGGCAGTTGCCAAGAAGGCTACAAAGGCCTTATGTGCTTTTCACAGAAGCCCAGGATGGCAGGGGTTGGAAGGGACCTCTGGAGATCATCCAGCCCAACCCCTGCCAGAGCAGGGTCACCCAGCACAGGCTGCACAGGGCTGCGTCCAGGCGGGTTGGAATCTCTCCAGAGGAGACTCCACACCCTCCCTGGGCAGCCTGTGCCAGGGCTCGGGCACCTCACAGCGAAGACGTTTTTCCTCGTGTTCAGGCGGAACTTCCCGTGTTCCCGTTTGTGCCCGTTGCCCCTTGTCCTGTCGCTGGGCACCACTGGGAAGAGTCTGGCCCCGTCCTCTTGACACCCGCCCTGGAGATATTGATAAGCGTTGGTGAGGTCCCCTCTCAGTCTTCTCTTCCTCAGGCTGAACAGCCCCAGCTCCCTCAGCCTTTCCCCACAGGAGAGATGCTCTAGGCCCTCAGCATCTCTGTACCCTCCGCTGGGCTCTCTCCAGTAGCTCCTCATCTCTCTTGAACTGGGGAGCCCAGAACTGGACCCAGGACTCCAGATGGGCCTCACTAGGGCAGAGCAGAGGGGGAGGAGAACCTCCCTCGACCTGCTGGCCACACTCTTCTTAATGCACCCCAGGATGCTGTTGGCCTTCCTGGCCCAAGGGCATGTTGCTGGCTCACGGTGAATTTGTCATCTAAAGACCCATTTTAAGGCCCAGCTAGACATTTTTATAGAGAAAGAACAGTGTGGGGAGCTCAGAGGGAAAGGAGTGGAAGTAAGTGGGGAGGGGGACAGGATGCCGTAAGTGGGAACAGGAACGTGTTTTGGGGCTCACAGCCCTTTTTGAGAACTGTCTGTAGGACTGTCTCCTGTGATCTCTGTCCTGACCTCCCTAATGCCGACCTGAGAGGGGCTTTTCCAGCAAATTCCTACTCTTGCTTGTTGTGTATGAGGCTGCCTTGAACCAAGACCTGGGGGGAGCAGGTCCAATGGAGCAGAGCCCATAAGCTTTTCTGGGAAATGTGCCTGTGAGCTGCATCTTGTACTTGTGTCCAGCTGATGCGTGTTCCTACAAGAACTGTAATCATCAACCTGCTTGAAAAAGATACTAAACCACCAAAATATGGGAGCCTTTGCCTTACATAGACTGTACCGGCACTTGCAATACCCTGCCAAGTGCAGCATCTGTCGCTCTTCCAGGGCAGAATGGGATGGCTGGCAGTGTAGCTCCATCCCCACACACGCTTTCCTTGAAAATTAACTCTATTCCAGCCAAAACCAGCACAGGGAAAAAACTCTACCTCCTGGAGAGATCAGCTGTTCTTACACTCAGGGCTGGGAGTCCTCATCATCTAATTTTAGCAATTTAAAATGTAGGCATCGAAGCTAAGCTACCCACCCAGGCTTTTCTTTAAGCAACATGCGTGTCCTGTGGCTCCTAGAGACACGACAGGTCAGTACCACAGCTAAAGCGCGTGGTTGTAGGGATGCCCCAGCAGCACGAGAAGATACACTGGCTTTGGGTGAGGACATGGCGTTGGCACAGAGTCAGATTTCTGTTCTGAGCCTCTTGAATGCCTAGACAGAAAGATAAACAGAAATGGGAAACAGTGGCTGGATCAACAGAAATGCAGCTTCTATTCCGATATTTGCTCTTGGTGGTGGTTACATTCTTTTAAAGCGGAGACAAAGTCAACAACAACTCTATAATAATCTCAGTACAACCAAAAAAATCCCCGCTAGGCCTGTTTCCGAACTCATGCTTTGGTACAGACCGTCTGCTGCTTGCTGCCTGTGTTGTAGCGCTGCTTGGAAGCGATAAGAAGCACACAACCTCCTGTACTTTAAAGTGCACTAGAAATAGAAAGAGAGATACTGTGCTACAAAAGGAAACCGGCTGGCTTCAGGCTTTCCCCAGGGCTGACGTTGTGGTTCAACACCCAGGAGCCTGATGTAGCATTGCAAATCAAGAGCAAACTGTCCGTTCTCTTTGCTAGTCAAAACATCTCTGCTTTAACCAAATTTGCTGGGATTGAGGTGTCAGTGAGGTAAATGGCACATATACCATGGACACAACCACGCTTTGGCTGAAGCCCTTTGGTCCAGGACCTCCCTTTCATTCTAGGTAGTTGTGGACTTACCAGTGTGAGAAAAAGGATGGCTTCTTTAGCAGAAAGTTCCACGGATCACCCAAGTATGATGATGATAAAGAAGACAACCCCCTCCTCCTGTTTGGAAGGGAAGAGCTGTGGGCGGCTTGTGGCTCGTCAGATGTGGCCCCTCTTGGGCTCCTATAGCTCTTCACTGAGTCTGTTGCCTTTTCTTGCTGTTCATCCCGCTGATGGCAAATCCCTTCCAAACCAGCATCTACAGAGACTGGCAAGCATGCTAGCTGATGGAGTGGGGAACTCTTCCAGCAGATGTGGGCTTGGGCTTGTAAGATGAATGGAGAGTGCCAGACTCTGGTTTCCCTGTGCTTGGTAAGGTATGCAGGAGAGGGAGATGGCCTCTGTAAAGCCAAGAACTTCACCCAAAGACCAGCCTCAGGGAGCACTTGTATTTCACCAAGCCGTAGACCATTAAAAAACCTGTAATACTTAACATCAAACCTTTGTTTAGATCCCTTGACCTCAAGGGACCATCCAGCCTTTGGCCACGAGATAAGTGAAGGTGAGATCATGGTGTTTACTTGCACAAGCTGGCGGCTAAATTCAACCATCTCTGACGTCTGGGCACGTGCTGAGCTCGCACTGCTGCATCTTCACCAGCACTGCTCTCGTGTTTGATCTAGCGTCTGCTCACCGTGCGTTTTCATTTTTCGGCGGTGAATTTAGTTATGCACCTGCTCTACTGTTTTACAGAGGGGGACCCAGGAGAGCAATAGCTGCATGAGAATACCTAATCCCCATTTTCCACCCCACTGATGCATATGTTCTTCTACCCTCCAAAGCAAACATTTCAGCGTGCAAGAAGAGGACTGCTTTCCGTGAATAGTTTTGCTCTATTCTTAAAGAAGAGACCTGGGAAAATCTGTGGAAACTTTCTCGCTGACCCAAGTGAATTGACAGAAAGAAAACATTGCTTCAGAGTCAAAAAGTGAAATGCTTTTGTTTTTTTCCTTGCATTCAGAGATGAACTTGAAAGGCAATTCATGAGGGAAAGGGGAATGGCTGTCTGTAGAAACCACAAAAGAAGCTTTCTAGGACCTGGCTCCAATCTTGCTGCGCTTGGATTAAGCACTGGTTTACAACCTGGATGTCAACAAGAGTCGTGCACAATCAGCTCCGCTGCAAAATGGGCCATATAATGTGGGACAGGGGAAGGGAGTCTGTCCGTGAAGTTCACTGTTGGACAGGCCAACAAACGGGCAACTGGCGTTAGATCAGAATTAGTTCAGTCTGGATCGGAGTCTGCTAATCTCTGCTAAAATCCCAGCCTCGTCCTTCCTCTTGCGTCCCTCCCCAGCACAAGGAGGGGGGAATAAAACAAAAGGAAGTGGTTGAAAAAGTCTTTAAAGAGGAAATTCTTGTCTAATTCTAGGTCATGGCAGGGGCTGTGTGTTCTGCACGGGGAGATGATAGAATCTACCATGACTGGAAAAGACATTGGCCATTTTGAATCCAGCACTAAAGACTTCCTCCCATCTGGCCCCAAAAAGGGAGAAAGAGAAGTGTTTTTGTGCACGGAAAGGGTGGCTCGTTACATGGGAGGAATCATGTCCTGGCTGCTGGGGGAGGCAGGATGTCAAGCTCGGAAGGCCAAGCGTTTATTTTGGAAAAGCAAGCTCCAAGTTTCTCATCTGCACATGGATGTGCTTCACCTCCCTCTCCTCCTCCAGCCCCCTCCTCTTTCGTGCCTTTCCAGCCAGCGTTCCTGGGAGGAAGAGGAGCCGTGTTCCCAGCCCTCCTGGTGGCCCCGTCCCCAGGGCACAGTGTCACTCTGTCACCTGTTGGCAGCAATGCTCCTTGCAGAGGAGGGTGAAGATGGGGGCTGGTTTCCTCTTCCCAAACTCCTTGCGGTGTTGCCCTGCTGGGAAGCCTTGGCTGCTTCGGTTTCCCACACTTCAGCTCGCTCGCTCCTTCCATGAGTTTCCAAAGGGCTTTGCGAGAAGCCAAAACACCTGCTCTGTGAACTCGGATCCTTGGGGGAAGTCGGCGGAGATGCTCCTCCTGGACTGGTATGATTTTTGTGAAATTGCAGGTAGGTACGATTCCTTCTTTCTCTCCTGAAGCCTCTGGCACGCTGTGATTACCTGTGTCGGACCTGTCAACCTGAGCCCTCTGTCCTGGCTCCGCGAGCGTGCCATCTCGCAGCCAGCAGTCATGTCTTGCCTCCAGGAGATGCCTGCTTTCTACCAGCCAATGTCACTTACAGAGCTCCGCTCTTCCCGCTGGATGAATAACGGCATCGCTTGGCTGTGCCAGCTCTTATTTCTGCCTGATGCAACTGTCTGAAGTCAGTCCAGGAGTCTGATCTTGAATTAGAGAATGACAGCGAGGACTTAATCTCGTGTACAATTAGTGGTGAAGACTCAGCTCTAGAGACACAAGCGAAGAGATGCAGCTTCTGCTATTCGCTTTTCCAGCAACAGTCCAATAATTCTCTAAATCCAAACTTTGGATTGCTCAGCTATTATTTTGGAAAGGGGAACAAAAATAACATAACTAAGCCCGTTGCAGCCCCTTGAAGTGGACTCAAATGGAAATAAAAGCCCTTTGCGGAGTGAGCTTTGGATTGATTTTTCATTTCATGTCCAAAAATTACTTGGAAAGACCATGTCGGCCAAAGGCCAGGGTCTAGTCTGCGTACCTGTGCTGCTGTCCAGATGGAGAAGAAAAAGAACAGATGCATCGAGATGAAGAGAAGGATTTCAGAATGTGTTTTCAAAGCCTCCTGTTCGCTGAAAGGGCTGGAAAGCGATTTAGAAAACATATCTAGGGTTTCCTTTGAACATAAGGAAAAAATTGACTTGGACAGTGCTAACATAGTGTCTTTCCAGGTTTACCGCAGTGGGGAAATGTCATTTGCTTGCTAGGAACTCAACCCAAACTCTCCCTTGGGTCAGCTGCCTCTGTGTTGAACAGGCTGGTGTGGGAGGAGACAAGGGCATGGGAAGTTGAATGAGCCTCTTGAAGTATTTGGCCCTCCTGTAATGGAGGTTAAAGCTGGCAAATGGTTTGGTGGGTTTTTTTTCCCCTATGACTTTGCTCAAGTGTCCGAAGAGATCTGTGACCGTGGTGCTCTCACAGGTCCATTAGTTAGAAGCAAAAGAAAGGGAATTTCTTTGGCTGGCCCAGATTTGGCTGTTCGTAGAGAGGCCTGGCTGAGGCTCCCATCCGACCAGGGGGCTGAGCAGTTACACCCACCTTAGGTGCTGCACGTGCCCCGTTGGCTGGTACAAGTGGGCTCTTGCTTTTTCTAGTCCTTCAGTGAATCTACACCATCTCTACCCAAGCCATCCTCTGCCAGTAGCCTCAGTGTCTCTCTTTGGCCATGGGCAGATCTTCCACCTTCTACCCCAGAGGACGTGGTTCTGCGTAGCTCCCTTGTCTCTGGATTCATGCAAACACGAACGGATAAATGAAAACCGTGCACCCACTGTCCCGTCTCGCACAAGGCAGGCAGGAGGTGCAGGGAACCAGCATCTTCCCGCCCTGGTCGCAGCATCAGTGTGGCTTCAGCTCCTGGCAACCAGCTACCTTGGACCCTGGACCTGGAAATTGGACTCCCTCCCTCTTCTCAATCTTTTAGACATATTTGTTTTTCCACTACAAAGAGAAATTTTGAAAAATGGGGATTCACGTGTTTCTACTATGTTAACTGTAGACACAGAAAAAGCAGACATCTAGACTAGTATCAGCAACGACTTCTGTGGAAACCATGTTTTTTTAACAGCTCTGGAGACTGATGGTGATGTATGTTCGCTAAAGGTGAAGTTCTGGCAGCTGGAGCTAATGCTGAAACCAGTGGCTCTAACATGGAAATCAACATGGGACTAATGTTGAGCTTGATGGAAAAACATGGAGCTCGTAGTGCAATGTTCTGAGGCCAGCCGTGCAAAGCGGGTAAAGCCAGTATGGAAGAAAACATCAAACTTGACCAAGAATAACCAAATGGAGGGCTAATGTCCAATCTCAGATATATGGACACCAGACCCTGCTTTCCATTTATAATATTGCTTTACAACCTTCTGGCAGCATGCCTTAGCCTAGAAGTCATCTTCAATTCCCTTCACGCCGAAGGCCTATGTATTCCACCACTGCGGACTAAGTTTTGGGATAACAGTGAACTAGTCTTAACGTGTCCAGAAACCACATACAATGAGAAAAGCAGAATTGACAAGTGTAAAAAGTCTATTTTTACAGAGTCCAGCGATGTGTTTGAGCTGCAGCAAGCTGTCAAATGCAATGCGGAGAGAATTGATCCAGACTCTAGCCTTTGTTGTGGGAAATTATGGAAGTTCCTCACCTCCTTGAAAGAGACCCTGAGGAAGAGGCAACGGAGGTCTAAGACTCAGGTCTGGCATCATATTTAGTCTCTAAGTTTTGCCGTGATTCTTCTCTGAATGTGGGTTTAGGGACTTCATCCTTCACTTTCAGCTTACCCAAGACGTGTAAACTAGTGTAAGCCTGAACCTGTTAAAAAATACATGCGTCCATCATCGCTGATATCGTCCAAGAGTTTCTAGGCTTGAATGCCTAATGAGGAAAGACCTCTGCCTTGGATGTAGAGCTGGAAGCGACAGCTAAATGGAAAATGGGACTGCCGCTGTGGAGAGAGAGCACAGGGAAGAGCAGGAGAGATCTTGCTCTTTCATTGGGGCTCCTCAGCAGAGCTATGGCCGTGTGAATCGGGGCCTGAGGCAGCCGTTCCTGATCTCTGCCCCAGGGCTGGTTTTGGCTGCAATGTCTCCTGAAGCGTCTTGGAGCACAGTCTTGGCAACGCAAGAGAGCTGCCTTCTGGAGTTGTTACCGGTGTGCTGATGTGACCTGATTGAGGAACCTGGAGGTAGAGTTCCAACCGGTCTTACCCTCTTCTGGACTTGCCAGGCTAGCGGTGGTCTTGGAGGGCCGCACTTCTATTGCCACTAATCTAGAGAGCCTTGCTTTAATGGGCTCACTCTCCCCGTACCGTGACTCTGCTAACTGGTAGCCTGTGCTAAAAAAGGGGGCTGGAGTAACCCCTGAGTATGATGCATGTCTTTGCACAGAAGAGAGAGAAAATTCCTCAGCTACATGCACAGCAGTGGTAGGCTCATGGATGGAAGATCTGTGCCTGAAAAATTGTCTGTCTTCAGCTGTCGTCTGGCTTAATAAAGGCAGGATGGGGAGCGCACAGCTTTTCTTACCTCCTTAGACCACTGCAGCTACAACAGCACTACAGCAAAACTGGATCAATGTGCAGAGAGGGAGAAAAAGTTGTCTCTTTAGAGAGACAAGCAGACAGACAAATAGACAGCTAGCCAGATTCTTCTCTGTTATACGCATGTAACTCCAAAACTATTAAAGGAACTATTTGTAACCAGGAACAGAATCAAACTGCTGGCATAGTTCACTGTAAAAGATTTTCAGTTCAATCTTTGATGGCATTTTAATAGTAACAGCTACTCATCAGCAATGTCAGGGTTAAATACTCCCAGCATGTGTGCAATTGCAGAAATACCCCAAGAAGAACCGAGGAAATATTTCCATCTTAAACGCCGATAAGGAGTGAAAACGTGCAACTCGTTCCATATGGTGGCTGAAAGCCCTGAGCCAAGCGGAAAGCCGCGGAGTCTGCCAATGCGTAAGAACTTGCAAGCCTGATAAATGAGCGCGTTGCTTTGGGAAAGCCAGAGACGAAGTCGCACTAGAAAGAAGAAAACAGAAGAAAAGTGAGGAGTCTTATTTAAAAAAAAAAGAAAAAAAGAAAAAGCCAAGTCCTGCCCATTTTTCTTGTTGGATGGCAGCAAGAATTTCTGGAAATGTTTTACATGTCAAAGATTTAACCAAGCTGGGATGTTTGTGGACAAGCCATTATGCAATGAATAAATAAATCAGAAAAAAGCAGGGGGAAGAGTCTATCTTCTCTCCCGCTTTACAAAAATGATCCTGGACTAAGGCGGCTGCATTCTTCTGGGATACTCTGCGCAAGCCAGGATGAAAGGGCTCGCAAACTGGAGACGGACCGTTCTCGGATTTCTCCAGCGTTGACATGGAAGACAACGCCGTGCCTGGTCACGCGCCAAGGAGGGAAAGGGCACCCGGGGGGAGCTGGAGGACGGCTGTGGCCGGGGAAGCATCCGAGCACCCTCCAGCAGCAGGACGCAGGCTCCCAGCTGCTCCCCAGGGCTGTGACCACCCACCCCCAGCACCAGTCATGGGTGCTTGGCCAAACAGACGTGGGGCCGTGTCTGGCACCCGGGGTCAGGGAGCAGGGGAGAGCCGGGCTGCGCTGGAAGGGAGCAGAGGGTCAGAGCAGATTGCGCGTCTCCTGCTCGGTGCCTGAGATTTGACAGGTCTGCATTCTTGGCTGAAGGGATCTGGCTGCACAATCGATTTCTGGAGAGGAGTGGGTAAATTCACAGCTTGGCTGCCTGGAGGAAAGGCTGTGCCTTTGAAAAAGCCTTTTGACGGTTAAGCAAGACGCCTCCTACAACCTGAACATAAGTCGGATCAGAAATAGAGGAGGAAATCAACCTTACAAACAAAACCAACTCCCCTCTTCCTTCTCCAAACAGGGATTTTTTCATCCAGGAGCTGCTTTGAAGCTGCGACTATGGAAGCGCTTAGGTTCCCTGCCGTGGACAGCAATGGGAAACCTTAGCTGGCCTCATTTGCCTAAGCAAATCTGTTGTAATGAAATTGTCCTGCTACACAAGCCCTTCTGCACGGGCAGAGAGCAGCTTGACCTGTGCCAGCTTGGTGACTTCACCCAACCAGGGCCGGCGAAGCCAAGAGCGTTTTGTTAGGCTAAAAAGAGCAGCAAAAAGAGCAAACCCTGCCGGTTGTAAATTGCTAGGCAAGGTGATAAATGGTACGTGAACTGGCCAATATAATCTGTCTGGAAAGTTGAAAAGAATCCTGCCTTCTCATGAGCCTAAAATACGTCTTTTTCTAGAGTACCTTATTTTCCAACTATGTGCCACATCCAGCCACTTGCCAAAATGTTTGTTCTCGAGGTCTGTGCTTCTGTCTTGCAGCTGCTGACAAAACTGACCTCTCAAAATCTCCCTGGTAAAAGGGGAATAAAAGTTTTCCGTATTTGGTGTGCTGTGCTAGGGCAGCCGCGTCCTGATAGCGGTGCCTGGCTGCCCAGGTTGTACCTGGGCTACAAAGAGGGGTGGGTTACGTGCCCAAGTGTGCTGGAGAGGGCTTGGAGAGGAGGAGGCAGGTTTGCTGGGGTGGAGGGACCAGTGCGGATCGTCGTGGTTGCAGGGGGCTGGGGGGAACTTCGTGGTGTGGGTGCTCGGCTGAAGACAGGCTGGAGCAACGCTCTCAGCAGAGGAAAGGTGTCCCAGCCCCACCTGGACACGCAGAAGGTGACGATGTGATGGAGCTACAGCGGTGGGGCAGGGAGGTGCAGGGATTTAGGAGACTTTATTTCCTGATTCAAGGATGGTATCTTGGACCGTGTAAGGCTTCTCAGGTCTGTCCATGGGGATAGTAGCTGGTGTCTTGAACTTGAACAAGTGTTAAGGGCTTGATTAAATCAACAGGCTGTGCTGAGACTTGCTGCTCTGGTTGCTGCTAAACCAGAGCAAGACTTTAAACCAGGCTGCTCCTGAGCCTGCCCCGTCCCCTTTGCCAGCCCGTCTCTCTGCGGTATAACTTGTGTGTTGTTCCTCCCCACCCCAGCTCCGGCAAGACGCTTCACTTTGGCCACGGCTGGTGTCCACCCCCCGGTTCGGCTTCCCCTGCCACCCTGCGCTGTGGCCTCTCCAGGGCTGTCGCCCCCCCACAGCGTTGCCTAATGCGCCGTGTGTGCTCGCAGGCTCGGGGCAGGGAGCTGCTGCGTAATCCCACCCCTCCGTGCCCACAAGCCTGGCATTTATTATTTGCTAAGGCTTTCTTGAGCCAGACCAAGACACTGCGGGGAAGTCCTCTCTAGGCCTGGGCTGGCCAAAAATTCAGTGGGTGGAAAATCTTCAGAGACTGAATGTTGAGACTTCTCAGACGATGGTCCCTTTGATTTCCATTTGAGAACAAGTTAAAGATCTAATTTTGATTATGACATCTCTCTGTCCTTGCAAAATACCCCCTCGCTAAGAGGCATAGGCCCGAATCTTAGGGCCAGATTTTCCTTTGTATTTTATTTAGTGCCGTCGTTTACAGCTCTGAAAAATGCCTGTAAATATGCTCAATTTCACAGTCCGTTCTCCTACGCAGCCTCTACATAGCTGAACAGATCCTGTCAAAGCTCTCAAAGGCTTTTAGGCACCTAATTTTCACCAGTGGGAGTCAGATGCCTAAACACCATTACGTTTGGACCCAGCTTGCTTCACTTCAGCCCCTGTTTTTATTACGCAAGAGAGTATCTGTGGTGGCTGGAGAAGTCCCTGGGCTGAGGTCTGGGAAATTCCAGATGTGCTGTTCTCCAGCCGCTGCTGAACGTTCACCATTGGGTTTGTGCCACGCCGAGGAGCCGGCAAGAGCTCTGTGCTACCTCCTGCACCAACGCTAATGTTAATCCCATCAAAGGTGACTGCTGAGAAACCAGCCTTGTTTTCCAGCCGTTTGTTTTAAGCGGGAGAAGTTCCAGGTTGCTCAAGAACATTTATGGGTCTTTTAAAGCACTGTTGAGTGTGAATAGCTGGTTCCTCCAGGACAAAGATAGCTGTCAGCTCTGCCTAAGTGCATAACCCTAACGTAAGGGAGATCTTCACCCGCTGCCGCCCAGCCCCAGCCAGGCGTCATGCCATGGTTGTCCCCAGCAGTTTCTAGTTGCTGCGTGGATATATCGCTTTGGTGGGAATGTGGCTCCATTTGAAATGTCGCTTGTTGCCCTGCAAAGATTAGATCTCTTCAAACAGGAATCTCTTTGACTTAATGAAGTATTATGAACTACTGCTTCACTTTAAGACTAATGCTTAGGCTTTTTTCTTTACCGTCCCTTGGAGTGACTCTTTACTACCTGTGCCGGTGCTTTAGGTCACCTGCGACAGCAGGGGATGGGACTCCATCCCCTGTCTGGTATCCCGTGCTCCTGCAAAACCAACTCAAATTTCTGCCGTGCCCTGGGGGTTTCCTGGTAGGTCACTGGTCGCAGGAAAGCAGGTCTGAGGTTTCGCCCTGTTTAATGTACGTCAAAGCGTCACCAGCAGTGGAGATGCTTTGAAATAGGTATTCTACAAGCAGCTCTTCAACTGGTATGAAAAAGCTTTCTTCCCTTGATTTATTCCTGGCTGTGTCAATTTAGTGCAGCAAAGGGCTCGGCCAGATCATTCTTCAGCTACGTTGATTGGAATTAAAGAGATTTTCCCCTAACGTTGTACTAAGTCGATGACTAACTCTGTCAAACTGACATCTTCTGACACCGTGTTTGCCTGGGACAATGTAAAAACACCACTGCAAGGTAAGACCAAAGGTCCATCGAGTTTCCCCTCGAAAGGGAGCTGTTTCATGAATCCTGCAAACGCAGGGGACACACCTCACCTGGGGAGGTCCTTTCCCAGGCTGAAGCTCATCTCTTGCACCTTGGCTGTGCTGACTGCTGCCATCGCCATGGTTGTGGGAAACTCGGCTACATGTTTTGCGAACTGGGATGATGTTCATGTTCTCCCCTGATATTTATTTTTTTTTTAAAGCATTGCCAACTTAGGCAATCAGAAAACTGTAGCAAACATTGCAACATTTGTTTTTCAAGGTTTTCTTCCCAGTCATAGAAAATTCCTTTAACGAAAACTCCCTTTTGAAGGACTTCTTGAGACTGAAGCTTGGAAGATGTGCCAATCTCCTGACCTGGGTTCTGGCTCAGTTTTCTAGATGGAGAAGATACAGCTTTTAAGTCAGGTCTGTATCTTGGAGGCCTAAACCACAATCTAGGCTTGTCCTGGCCCGGTGCCTTTTGGAAAGAGTAGATCTGTTAGAGGTCATGCTCTGTAGACATCAGAATAGACGTGCTGGCTCAGATCACAGACGCATCTAGCCCAATATCCTGTCTCTAATGGTGCCAGCAGCAAATGCTTAGGGCAAGATACAAGACCATGGCAAGCCCCTGGTGATAATTCCTGCGGTCCTTCCAACTCACGGCCATTTGCAGCTGAAGGACTTCCTGAGCTATGGGTCATATCCGCATCCTTGATTGTAATCGCCCTTGATGGGTCTTTCGATGTCTTTAATTGTTATTTGAACCCATTTGTGCTTTTGGCTTCTACAATGTCCTATGACAATGAGTTCTTCCACTTAATTATGTGTTGTTTAAAAACATAACCATAAATCATAATAGCCTTCAATTATAATAAAAGCCTTGAATTTGGATAAGAAAGCCGGCATGGGTAAAGTCTACATAATTACGTTCGTGTATTATGTCTACAGCAATGGGAGCCTCGTACCAAAGTGTGAGGGATGTATATGACTAGTTTATGGCAAGATCTTCAAGAGCGACTGGTAATTCAGGCTCCTTCAGCTCTCAGCTGCCTGATGGCATGTGCTTTGGCAGGGTCTGGTTTATACAGAGCTGTCCATCTGGTTTCTTTTCCCCGGTGCAGTTAGTAGGAAAGGTTTATCCATCTTTGCAGACTGCTGCGGTCTCTTTTGTTCAAGGAGAAAGGTCAGGGTGGTGGATGCTTTTCCCGTGACTTTCGCTTCCCCGTGAGTCTGCAAAGGCTTGAGGAGCAGTTCTGCTCTGCGCTGCAGTTGTTCCGAACATGCCCACAGATTCCTCGCTTGTGGCTCAGCCTGCAAGAGCTTCCTTGTGAAAACAAGCATAGCCTTGGGCTTACTGCTCAGGGCCACGGGGGAAAGCCTAGCTCTGCCGGAGAACGCTGCCGGGAGGTTAATCGCTGCCTAGGTCCTTACTTGTAAGGTAAGGGAGAGCTTTGAAGACCATCCTCACCCACCACCCATTTGTTTCTGTGCAAACCTGGACTAGCAAGTGCCTGCTGGACGGAGAGAGCCCGGAGAGGCTGGGACGAGCCCACGTTCAGCCGCAGCCTGAGGTACCCTGAGGTGTGGGAGGCTGGGGGCTGCCTCTGGTCCCCCGTCTGTAGGCGGCTCCCAGGAGGGCTTCCCATCTGTCAGAGCAACGTAACTGGAAGACCTGCTCTGGAGCTTGGGGGAACATGTTCTGTGTCCTCCGGGCAGCTCCGAGAGCTAGATCTGATCTGCTGCCTGGCAGTTTTACCTTCCCTTCCCAAGAACTGATTTTTTTGGGGTGACAGTGGCAAAGTGCAGGTAATTCTGCAATGTTTTCTGATGGGGAAAACCCCAACTTTTTGTTTTTCCTCAGGGTGCTGGAAACCTTGGTACCACCAGCTCCTCAGAGTTTCTCTGGGCAGTTTTCTGCTGGGAGTTTTGGGGGGAAGAAAGAGGGTCCTATTGCTTAATCCTTCCAGCTAAGTAAAATCATCTGCACTGGTAAATTCTCCGAGAGATGTACAGTTCACTGCTTGTCAGGCCAGGATATTAAATTAAGCAATTTTCATCAGATAACACATCTTCTGGTTCATGTAAAATGTCCAGCAAATCGCTGCACTCATAATTCAGCCTGATTGAAAGTGAGCTGCTAATCCATTTCACTTTGGAGATAGGCAAGAGCATGGCAGAGGGGCCATCTCTGCGGGAGACTCCCGTTTGCAGCCATGCACGTGAATGTGCTCCCCTTGGGCTCTCCTCCCCTCCCCGCGTCCCCCTGCGAGGGCAGGCAGACGGTGCTGCTCTTGCTGCCGGTCTTTGCTGACCCTTTCAATGCTACGTAGCGTGGCCTGGATTAGCTGCTACGCGGGGAATCCTTTTAAGCGAAGAAACCTGCATTTAGAGAAATCATTCTGCTTCGGTTCCCTCCTGGCAGATGCGGATGGTGGAAATCTCCAGGAAGGCTCATCTCGGGGTTTGTGTCCTATCGCTCTCCTCGGTGGCCCTGAGCTCCTGCCCCATCCAGAGCTCTGCTGCCCTTGCCAGCCCCCGGGAAGGTCTTGCCCGGCGCAGCGGGCCAGTGCTGCCAGCCCGCTGGGGCAGCCCGCCCTCCGACGCGGCCAAACCGGGCACCCAATGTTAGAGCGTGAATTTGAACGTTCAAAATTTATAGCTTGGGATGCGGCGTGAAAGCATCTGAAAACGTTCTGGTTGTCGTTAGCAATAATAATAACGATAATAGCGGTAGTAGGGGAACTTTTTATTTGCTGCTGCTTTATAAGTTCATGTTGTTCCAGCCTCCCCAAACAGGAGACTGGGAACCATTCCCCGTTTCTTCAATTGCTTTTTTAATTAAAGCTGAGTTACCCTGTAATTACACGACTCCAGAAGCCGGGTCTTGAGCAAAAGCAAAAATATCTGCTGTCATGAGGTTCGGGAAAGGGATGTGGGTTCTTTCCCAGGGCCAGCCTGTCTCTGAAGGAGCCTTTCTCCTAACAGACTAGAGATAAGCAATTTCAGCTACATCAGGTGAATTGGGTGTTTGCCTTTATGGGTATCCATGGCCCCTTGGGGACTACTTGCCGTGCTACACCTGGGGAGTGGTGGTGCGACCTAAGGCATCTAACCCAGTTCATTTCCCTCTAGCCAAGATGGAGAATACCCATCTTCAGAGCACGAGACGCGAGGCGGGGGCAGCTCCGCACCTCTCCAACGCGATTAGCAAACCGGCCATGAACTGCTTCATTAAAGCCGAACAACTCTGGGCAACCACATCATTATAAAAGACCCAGGAAATCCTATAGCCGGGCAGACCAGAGACGTTCCCCCTCCCCCTGTGAGCAGAACCTTCCTCTTCAAAACCCGGTGACCTTATGCTCGCTTGCTCCCCAACTCCTGCTGCTTTGCTGCGAGGCGAAAGCCCCTTGCGATGCGCGGAGGGGCAGGGCTTTATTCCTCCTCCCCTCCGTGGGGGGCCCGTTTTCAAAGCCCAGCTCTCCGTATCCAGCCCTGCCCGCTCGTAAAAGGGCTTGCAGCGAAATAAAATGACAGGTGAACAATCCCGTGCGACCGGCTCCTGTCCGGACGGGAGGGTTGGGGCTCGGTGATGAACAGCCGGGGTTTGTGTCTTGGGCAGAGTGAGGGAGCAGAGGGACAGCGGTGCCGGGCTGCTGCGAACGAGCCGCAATTCGGCTTGCTGTTATTTCTTTGGTACATATATTGCAGATAAAAAAAGTCTATGTCTATACAAAGTCACTCTCTATTGTTATGGCACTGCAATAATGTTGTCTCTCTCTCTCTATTACCAAACTTTCCATGTTTTACATATAAATAATAATAGCAAGGGGTTTTCTTTCCTTACTCAGGTCTGAGTGCACCATCGGTGTTTTCACAGCCATCCCACCTTGGCTTCTTCCCACTCAGCCTCTCGTTACATCTCGCATCTCACCGGTGCATCCTTGCTCCCACCGCCTGGTGCTATGAGGATCCTGGCTTCGTACTCCGCCGCCTGGGAAAATCCTGCCGTAAATCCTTTTTGGGTCCCAGCTCCTTAAAACCTCTTTGCAAATCCCACAAAGTTTCATCTGTAAAAAAACTAGGAGGAGTTTTGCCTTAATAGAGCTGGATTTAACCCGTTGTTGCCTCTATCAGCTGCTCTGGAAAGAAAATCAGGTTGAAACCGAGTCAGGTGCTTGGCAAATGTTCCCGTCCTCTCCATATTTCAGCTCTCACATCAATGGCTTTCTGTCTGCTGGTTCAGTCCGTGTTAGCTGTGCGTGGATTTGTGTGCCGTTATTAATCGCAGAGCAAATTAACCTTCTTCAGACCATATGTTGCTGCTGTAATGTATGCAAATATGTTGTTAACGACTGTAAAAAATAAAAATAACAGCACAGTTGGACTCATATTATTGCCAAGAGATTAGATGCCGATGTTTAAAAAATTGGCAGCGTTTCTACCACGGGACTTTTGTCGTATAATGCTGTATCTAGTGGGATTATCCTTTTAAAAAATTGGCACTGTCCTCAGAAAGCACAGCCTCTAGTTTATAATTTTTCTTTTATCTTTTTTTGGCAGCTGCTTGAAGAAATCTCTCTGCCATTTCCAGACTGGAGACCTTTTGTTTTTATCCAGCAAAGTACCAGTTCTGCAAGCGACAGATTTCTCCACTCAGCATCTTTGGGACACCCATCGATCAATGACAGGGAATTTAAGTAAGAGGAGGGGTGACTTGGAAAATAAACTCTTCACATTCAACTGACGAAGTGGGAAACATCCGCTGCTGGCCTATCTCCACCGCCTTCGATGGAGTTGTGCCAGCGCGGAGCTTGGCCCGGCGTCTTTCGACTCATTATTCTTTCATTGGTTATTTGCTGAGTGTATTGAAAGCCCGAGCTTTACAGCTGCTTCCTCACGGACTTTCTTTCCTTCTATGATGAACGCGCTTTGTTTTCGTATTGGGCTTTCACAAGGCCTGGGTTGCAAACCCCCGTTTAATGGCGAACAGGTTTTTTTGGGGGGAATCGTGGGCCATGTGCGCACATAGGTATATACGAGGTTTGTTATTCTAGAGACACCCTTCAGCAATGAGGTATTTTTACGTAGCTGGAAAAAATTAAATGCAGAAAAATTTGTTCTGAAGGAAAACCAGCACCTATGAAATCTTTTGCTTTTTTTTTCTTCTTCAGTTTTAGCAGAGTCCTACATTTAAAAGCAGAAGTTAGTTGCAAAGCTGCAAACATCTTAAGCACTTAGTCTGCCTGCAGTTGAGATAACAATTTAGATAATTATCAATTACATACAAACAACCAATGTTAAGGTAATTACAATCATTAAGTTAATTATAAAAAGCCTTTATAAAGAAGTCAATTGCTTAGATGGCAATTCATTCTCCTGCTGCCCTCCCCAGGGCCCCGTTTCCCGACAGCTCTCGAGGACACGCTCAGCCTCGATGTCCTGAGCAGAGCTGCCTCCGCCGCCGCGTTCACCCCCTCCGTGGCAGGAGGTGGGACTGCGAGAGCTCAGCGCTGGCTTTTAAAACCTGAAGATCGAGCAAAGCTGCTGAAAGGTAAGTAATTAAAAAGCCTATAAAATTGCCTTTTTTTTTTTTTGATGCCTATCAGCATTTCAGAAACTGAAATTGCAGCTGGGTATTTGACGGCTGCCAGTTTGTCAAAAGCAGAAGATGAATTTCAGACAGAAAATGCTCCCTGCCCGACGGTGAGATCCCAACGGAGTCACAAATCAGGTAGGCATTTGGGTCCCAGACACGTTTAGTTTTTAGCACGTGCGAAGAGGAACCCACAGCAACGCTCCCGACCTCCTGCGCGGCTCCTGCGACGGGAGGCGGCTGCGGGACCTCAAGCTCTCCGGCGGTGAGCGGTTCTGCAGCGTGCAGGCGAAAGACGTTTGGTTATGGGCTTCCCAAAGAGGGAGCTTTGGAGGGGGGACAAAACCTGCCTCGTCAGCAGTCTTCAGAAAGATGTATGCTCACAGATAATCTATATTTTATCAACGTGCTGCCCAGGGTGTTGCTCCCAAAGGGCAGCGTCACAGCCCCTTGCTGGAGAAGCTCGCCCGAGGGCTTCTGCGAAGGGCAAGCCCCAGAAGAGCCCTTGGTGGCCAGCAATAAAGGTGATCCAAAGCCCCCTGATCCTCTGATAACAACGGTGGCTTGTAAGCACGTTTGGGGAGGGCTTATCCCTCCTTTGCAGCAGGAGTGTGCGTTTGGCTGTAAATTTCTTCCAGCTGTAAAGTCAGAGAGAACACTGATAAGCTCTGCCGGCCCCCCCGGCCCCCCAGCTGGGAATGATAGATTTACCAGAGGTAACTCAAAGGACCCCTTCCCTTCTCCTCCACTGTTGGAGCATATGGAATATATTGTGGTCTGGGGAAATATATCTTAAGAATCTCTCCCGTGTCTCTTCAGGAGCGTTGCAGGGTGGATTACAGCAGGTGTCACAAAATCGGTGGACTCCCTCTTTTATCTTGGGCGCTCGAAGCGGGTGAAGTGACCAGACGTAGTCAACTACACCCAAAGTCGCAGCAGACCTCTGCGTCAGGCTCCAGAAGTTCTGCTATTGCTTGGGTTTGGGTGAGACCAGCAATGGAAGCTCCAACATGCTGGAAGAAAACGAGAGACTTTCCAACGAGAGAGACAACAAGGAAATATCTGAGATCTGCCTGGAAAAATCTGCTCCCACAAAGTGTCTGATCCCGGGCTGTGAGAAGCAGTTTCCATAATGTGCTATTTATTTTCTGCGGTCTGAGGAATAAAGCTGAAACACGCTTGTTGCTCCTCTGCAGTAAGTGGGATTGCCTGGGAGATGGACCGGTAAACGTGAACTACAGGCGGCCTTCGGTTCTCCAGGAGTCCTCACTCGCCTCAATTTTTCTTTGAAATTAGCAATTTAAGTGTTACAAGTGGTAATATTTTCAACCAAAAGCAATAGGCCAAATTCTGCAGTTACCCAGCACCTTCTGTTAAGGTACCCAGGACCAGAAAGGACGGAGTCATCCCCACGGGACAAATACACTCTGTTTTTTTCACTAGTGGCTGCGATTCACTTTGGGTACGAGGGGATCAAGCTGAAACGCCAGCGAAGGCACATCCATTACGAGGAGTCAGAGCTTAAGCCGCCAGGCTAATGGGAACTCAGAGCTGAGATAAAAATCTGTGCGTTGACCCATGAGGCTGAATTATCCGCTATACGGAAACCCACTGACCTAATCGTCTTCCAGGAAAAAGGCACGGCGTGTTGGAAAGCATATGGAGAGGCTGGGGAAGAAAATTGGGAAAGACAGACCATTTCTCCCACTGGAAGATCTGGGACCTGCTGCAGACTTGGGGCGGGTGTTTCCACAGTGCTTTCGCATGTGGAGGAGTTTTCTCCGGTGACGTTTTCACCACAGCACTGAGCGGGCCCTGATTTACAGCCCTCGGAGCGTCCAGGATACCAGAATTGCATTTGGCTTCATGTCAACCTTGGGTGCAAAGGCAGGACTTAACGCAGACTAGACCCGTGCCTGCCAGGCTTTCCTTCTGCCTCGGTCCCTCCCTGATCTGCAGCATTTTCTGTTATTTCTGCCCTAATCAGGTCCGTACCGCATCCAGGAGTATCCTTTGCAGGGTACTGTCACGCACCTGGGGGTGGAGGAAGCTGGACGCCGGTGGGGATGTCAGTGGGTTTGCCTATGGTTGGGTTTGTCCATATCCTTCCTTTTTTTCTCTCCATAAACTGTATCTGGGTGAGGTTTTGAGGCTTAATGATGTTTGTCTGGGTTTCTGGATGTCTTATCAGAGATGTAGGTTGCAGGTTTTGGCCTGACAATGTGAAGTCACGTATATGGCAACAGGGAATCACCATAGTCTTGGTCAGAGCCTGATGCCGAGAGGGAGGCAGGTCGGCTCTCCGTGCAGCGGCGCAGGCTGATGTCCCCCTGCCCTGTGCTCGTGTCGGGGGCAGAGAGAAACGGAGCCATTTTTTTTTTTGGAAGAAAACATCTCTGAAGAAGTGTCTAGGCAAATCAGTCCTTGTTTTTCCCTGAAAAGGACCTTCGCTGTGACCCTTTGCTCTGTCAGGAAGGGCTGTGACATGCAACCCTGTTGTGTGCCCCAAAATATTTTGATTGCCAAAGTCTGAGAGCATGTCTGGAGCCCGTCACCGAGGGAGGTGAGATGATGTTAACCACGCTGGAGGAGAGGGATTCTTCCTTCGGAAGTAACTCTCCTCATCTGCAAATCAGATTTCCAACTCTCCAGACTCCATCCGTAGTCAATGGAGGGTGATCAGGAGCTCAGGAGACCACCCTTCAAATCAACTGCCATTTTTAGATGGGAAGAAAGACCTTCTGAGGTGTCAGTCCCTTCACGCCATCTACAGACGTGGCCTGGGGACGGCCAACCTTTGGTGGCCAACGTTGGGTACGTGACTCCCAGCCGGCAGCAACCCACGGCATCAACCCTGGTGACACAGAGTGGAAGGAGCACTTTCAAACTGCGGTATGAACAAATTCCTCTCACTCCGAGGTTCATGTGCATTTGCTACTAAAGTAAGACAATTTAAAAGCTGGCGAGGTGTCGAACATCTTCAGGCACAAGAGACGTCTGAGGCTGTGACAAAGTGCAACCTGAATATCTTACACCTCGCCAGTGAGCCGTGCTTAATGGGTCGGGCAGCAGAGGCGTAACGAAATCAATAGAGTTGGAGTGGAGATCTTTGCAGATCCAGCCACTGGGTGGTTTGGGTTTGTTTTGTGTCATATTGTTGTTGCTGGGTTTTTTTCTTTTTTTTTTCCTTTTTTCTTCTTTTTTTTTTTTATTTTTAATTTGTTTTTCCCCATCCCTTCCCTCTAAGTTTTTTGTTCTCTTGTAAATGTTTCGGGTTTAATCCTCGGGAAGGCTAAGATTTGAAGGGAGCATTGAGGTCTATTAGGACACAAGGTATTGGGGGTGATTTGTGCTAAGAAATATCAGTGAGAGTAGAAAATAGGAGCCGTGTCCGATACACCAGGGAAGGAGCTGAGCCTTGCAGACAGGGCTGCAGGCTCCAGCTCTAACCCCGGCCCGACAATTGATATAGAAAAACCCTGTGACTGCCGTATTACAGCACTAACGAGGAACGCGCGTTCCCTTCTGCTCAAAACTCGAAACCGCAGCGTGCTCGCTGCTGTTCTGCCTCTGATCTGCAAATACATCGCTGGCTTTTATCACTCATTTTTTCTTTATCTGAGCGGAGCTGGTCTCAAGCGCTACAACCTGATTATCTCTGAGGAGGTTGCCAAAAGCATGTCAGGGATCGTTAAACGTAACAATAAAGGAAGCAGGAGGAATCAAGTGGTTTGAGTAGGAAATCAGAGGGAATTCCTGGCTGAGGTTGCCCGTCCAGTGAAGGCTGGGAGCTGGAGCTTGCCGTGAAAGGAGGGGGTCGCAGCTCGCGCCTCCCGGCCCGCCTCAAATTAGCGATACGTTAAACGGAGATGCCAGTATGTGTCCTCTTCCCCAGCCCTCGTTAGGGGTCTATTTACAGCCATTGCATATCGTCTAGGAGAACAAGTAGCGTTTAAAGTAGAACTTCCAATCCCCACTTGGGCTACAGGTTTGGCCGCGCAAAAGCGTGCGTTAGGCTTTGGTCTTTGGCCCGTGGCTTTGAATTTGTCGGTGCTAAGGGAAGAAACGACGTCAGCTCCGTTCGCAGGCGAGCGAACAGCAGCACGGCTACGCTTTTTTGGATGGATTAGAAAATAAGCACCGATATTCTCAGGCCAAAAAAGCTTCTGTTCAATTTGACATGAATTTCATTTTGCATTCAGGAAATCTTGAGAATCCTTTTTGAAGAAAGGGGAAAGGCATTTTTAACTAAAAGTGGACTGTAATTAAACGCTTTGCTTTAAAATAACAAAGTGTTTGGGTTTTCTCCATTGTTGAGCTTGCCAAATTATTTGTGTTTAAAAAATGTATTATGGAGCCATTTGCTCTGATTGAATTTCTACTTATTTTGCTTCAAAATATAACTCTGGCCAAAAAAGTCTTTTAGCTCTAATCAAGATCAAATTAATCAAACCTTGTTTGCTACTGTCTCGTAGCTACCATGTTAACACAGGGGATCTTCTCCAGTTAGAGAAATGGGCTTTTGATACGAATTCAAGGGTTTTGTTGGTCTTGTAACAGCTTTCATAGAAATAGGATAAAACCAGCATTAAAAAAAAAAAAATCTAGGCAAGAATTGCTACTAAAACCAAGCCATCCTGAAGTAGGTAGAGTTTTTTCAAAGCTTTTTAGCTCCTCGGTCTCATAAAAGTGGATCTTGGCACCTACAATCCTCTCCAGGTCTTGATGGAAATCCTCTTTGCTGCCTGTAAGCGCCTTTCTGGTTGAGCAGCGGCGTTTGCATCTCCGAGCAGCCCCGAGCCCACCTCTGTTACGGCGGGAGGACTCAGAAGTGCCTGCTCCAGAAGGCGCT
This sequence comes from Phoenicopterus ruber ruber, assembly GCA_009819775.1. Taxonomy (NCBI): domain Eukaryota; kingdom Metazoa; phylum Chordata; class Aves; order Phoenicopteriformes; family Phoenicopteridae; genus Phoenicopterus; species Phoenicopterus ruber. The sequence goes on along the minus strand of CM020231.1, from coordinate 13,767,614 downwards.
GCTTTATGAAAGGCTTTTCGTTGTATTTTACTTGTGTCTGTGGTTTTTTGGTGGTGTGTTTTTTTTTTTTTTAAAGTCGAAGTTGATCCGCGAGGAGTAGGACTTATGGAGCTTGGTTTCCTGTGGCTCTGTGTCTCGCGGCTGGATTATCACGTGCCTAATAAGGTGTGAGCTCTGATCAAAACATTTCCTGAGGTTGGGGCCTTTCAAATATCTCTCTCCCATGTGCCTTTTCCAGCGTCTAACAGCCTCGCTGGGCTCCAGCCGCGGCCCCTCTCCCAGCAAGGGCAGTAATACAGCGTTTTCCCTCTCTCCAGCTGCCTCCAGCCACCAAACTGAGCCAACTCCTAACGTGCTTTTGAGGCTTTTTCTGTCTGGGTTGGTTGAAATGGACCCGTGGATTTCAAAAGTTGTTACAGGAGGGGGCTGAGTGACACACAGGGATGAGGCGATTCCTTACGAATGACTGAAAAAATGAGGTTTGGGTTGAGATCAAACCTGGTGTCCTTCATCCCAGAGGGATGCTGGTTAGGAAAGCTCCCACATGGGCCGCAGCCTGGAGGAAAACAGTGAAGGAGGTTCAGCTCTGACGGGGTTTAACCCACCATATGGTAAACCTAGACTTAGTAAATGAATATTTAGGACCAAGACAGGAAAGGTGGAGCCACGTGGAGGTGTCAGACCTGCCTTAGGCCAAGTGTTGTGAACAGTGTGGCTGCGGGGACTGCCCTGGCAGATGTCTAGTCCAGAGGCTGGAGTGATGGAAAGGCCGTCTGAGCGATCGGGTATGGGGCTCTCACCGTACGGGTGCTCTGCTGCACGGGGAGATGGTCCTACCACGGCAAGGCTTAACAGGTCCCCACCAAACCCATGTCTTTGGGGTGCGATTTGCTACACGGAGAAGGAATTGCCCTGCGGGAGTGGTTTGAGCTTCAGGCAAATTGTTTATTCTGAAGAGTCTGAGGAGTGCTTAGTTCCTGTGGTTTGGGAATGACCATGAACATGAGGTTGATTTATACCAGCCCAGGCAGTGCGTGTTCCGTTTTACCCACTGAAAGATGTTAATTTTAAATCAAGGATGCCTCAAAGCCACCAGGATGCACCAAGGTTTCAGTGTCTCTAAAACTGAGATGATATCTGAGTTCCAGGCAGGACCCAGCTCTGGCGTGGTCACGTCTTTATTGAAATAATTAATGACTGTTTTAATTTGTCATGAGTTTTTTTAGGTGCCTGCTAGAAATAAATTGCTCGGAGTTCATTACCTGCCTATATCTGCCTGCATCTTTTTCCCTGAAACAAAGAAACTATGAAAACGTTCTTGATCTCATTTTAAAATGTTAATGCTTATAAATAATTCTGTAATGCAGAAGATGGGAGAATCGGACTCTTGCTCTCTGCACGCTTTGAAATGCACGTAGCGTGAGCCTCAAATCATTCCCCTTGCATGCAGCCTGCCCTGGACAGCTTCCCTTCTCCTGCAGACGATGAGGAGGGCTGACGGGAGGAAGGCCGGCACTATCCCCTTTGTGTCTCCAGAAAAGTAGGTCCTGAAGCCAGCAAGTGGACGATGCCCACCTTTCCTCCTCCCTTCGCTGCCTACGGGGTCCTTTTGCTCTGCCGCCGGGGCTCCCTGGCGCCGCGGGTTCCGGGATGCGGGCAGGCCGGCGGTGCAGGCAGGGGAGGCAGGCAGGCACGCCAGAGCGCTGTCAGCAGCCGCCGGCATTCCCGTGGGGACCGTGGCACCTTGTGTGTTTTGACAGGGGACAGGCTGTTCTCCTGCTAATAGGCTGTTGGACATGGTGTTCGCTGCCTGGCGGGAGGAGAGGGTGGGAGTTTACAGACTCCAGGCACAGCTAAAGGTTAGGGATTTAGCGGTGGCACATCCACCCGGAGCGACAAGTGCGGGGATCGATACTCCCGTGCATTATTGCTCCTGGGGGGCCGGAGGTCGGCTCGCACCGTGCTGCCCTGCCGAGGCACGGGGGAGGCGGACTGGAAAACGCAGCTTACGGAGGCTCGGGGGAGAGAGGTGCCGTGTGGCTGGCATCGGGGGAGCAGAGCGCCGGCTTTCTAGGCTGCGTGCCACCAGTACGGTTGCAATTTGGGGACCCTCTCCAAACCAGAAGCTGCCACCTTGGCTTCTGTGCCCGATCTGGGTTTGTTCCAGGAAGGCGAGTTGGCTTCCAGCTTTTTTAGTTTCAATTTCTTTCTTACGTTTGTCTTTCCTGATCAGAGGAGGCAGAGGAGGAAAGAGGCCGGGTTGTTTTTTTATTTACATGCACCGTTTTTGCTGCACAGTCCAGAATTACAGAGCTTTAACTCCTCCAGTTTATGAGATAACTGAGAGGGGAAAAAAATTGTTAACGCTTGCCAGCTTAACCACTCTGAAAATCCCAGTCAAAAGTTGTCTGCGTGCCCTTCCTTGCATATATCCATGCGGATGCAGGTTTTAATTAGGCGATTCCAGCACACAGTGCCTTTGCAACAGTGATCCCAAAGCAAGCTCGGTGCTCGCAGGGAAATGTGCTCCCGAGCGCTTTGTCCTGACCCCATCCCCGAAGGGAGCAGCTCGAGCCATCCCGCAGGGACCGATGGACCTAAACCGCGGGATGCGGAACCAGGCGGACACACAAACTCGGCGTAAGGTGTTGCAGTCGGGCTGCCGAGCCGTAAGCCCGTTAAAATCCTTGCTAGGGGAACGGAAGAGCTTGCGTTTGCATGCGTCACCTTCAGGCTAAGATAAATAATAATAATGAGGACAATGAGTGATTTAGAGGATTTTACCAGCATAATTAACGCTGATTTATATCGCAGGGTAGCAGAGAGACGGGCTGTGATAGAACGAGCGGGTGAAGTTTCTGAATGAGACGGGGAAGGGGATGACAGTGTGGAGTGAAAAATGAAATGTGCTTGCTAAAAAAAGCCAGCGGAGCTGGCTCGAGCGCCGCGCGGAGCAAAGCAGGTGACATAAATAATAGCGGCGTATCTGCCATTCCCCTTAACGGGGATCACTCACTCTGTAATTAGATGGAGTTATTAGTGTCTTCGGTTGCTGTATGAGGGGATATAGGGTTCTGTAAGACAGAAAGTGAGAGTATCTCTTCATCCTATGGAGCCAATTAAATGGCAGTGAGGGAGAAAACGAGTTTAGTCTAGGTAAAAAAAAAAAGACTGCGTGAGTTATATGACTTTGAGGGTGGGCTTCCCAGGATCCAAATGAAACTACCTAACCTCTGGCTGGAGAGCTTGTTCCTCAGACCTTGATCCAGTCAGCAGCTCCGCTGGGAGGACCCTTCCCACCCCCACGGACCTGCTGGAGGCACCGGGGCTCCCTGGGGTCCTCGCTCGTGTCCCAGGGGAGCCAGACAGCCCCGCAACTGCTTGCTTTTACCATGTCCCCAGCTGCGAGGCCCCGAGCCCAGCCTCCTCCTCCACAGCCAGGTCTAGCACAGATGGCCTGGGTGGTCACACAGGGCGTGAGGAGGGTGATGGGACTCTCTGGGCTGATGCCGCCCCAGTGTAGCCGCGGGATCTTGGCCATTGACTGCAATCCCTTGGCTATGAATCCAAGACGCTGCTGATCAGCATCAGCACTGACATGGGGCGTATCAGAGAGGCGAGGCGAGGCTGTCACCCGGCTCACTGGGCTGTCAAGGAAAGGGGATCGCTTCCCTGACATGGTGCCAACGCCTGCTCCTTGGAGCAGCGGGAGCTTCAGCACGTCTGAAAATAACTTTTTTTTTTTTTTTTTTTTTTTTTAATGTGAACTTCATCTGGCAACAACCCCATTATGGAAACAACAGGTTGGATCAATGCAGAAGTATCTCCCAAACTCCCTCTGCTGGGAAGGAGGGCAGGCAGAAATCAATGGGGAGCTTGTTGGCCGGTGCAGCTGGCTGCCTGGAAGTAATCCCTGGACCGAGCTGCCCCCTTTTCCTTGAGACGGATCGCAGCACGGCGTCGGGGAGCTGGGTGCTCGGGGAGCGCTCTGCCCGTCACCCAGCACGTCCCACCCGTGGGGGTAATGGCCCACTGGCGCGCAGGCTCTGGCTCCCTGCCTGGCTCTGTTTATCCTTCTCCCACGCACGGCATCTCCGGCCAGCGGCTTCTCCCTCGCTCCTCTCCCAGTGTTGCCCTCCATCCCACCGCGGCCACCCAAGTGACGGCTTCAGAGGCTCCCCGAGATGCGCGGCCTTGCCGGGGGGTGCGCGCGCAGGCATTGCAACGAGGCAGGGGCTGAGTCTCCCTCCAGACCCGAGGTAGCAGCCCCGACCTGATTCCAGGGATGCCCTTCATCTGGCTGCTTCACACAGCGTACGAGTGGCCCGAGGAGCTTCTCTGACTCTCAGGGGCTCAGTTTGAAAAAGTAATTTAACTGAAATGCACTGGGATGAGCGACATGTGCAGGACAAAGCAGACGGGGAGGGCTAGGGAGGTGGTAGGCTGGAAGGACATTAAGTACAAGAAAAACAACAAGCCAGCTTTGGGACTGCTAAAATATTGATTACATTCTTCAAGCAAAGCACAACATATCCCTGCTCCCGCTGTGCTACCTGTGTTTAATGTCTCGGTCCTCCCTCTCCCCTTTTCTGCCAGCATTGGGCAGGATGAGCCCAGGACCATTTGCATCCCTTTAAAGAAGGAACAGTTCAGCATTTCATCGTCTTTGCCCAGGAAAAGAGGGATTTTACCTCCCTGTGTGGCCCGTAGCTCCCAGTTTGCAACAAATTCCCTCCAAGGCACGCTCCCAGGGCTGAGGGAGACACTGTGCCTGCAAGCCCAGAGGCTCCCCCTCCATCACCCTCCTGCTCCTTGCCCAGTCCGCTGCATTTGTGTCCCTTCTGCCCCCCAGGCAGGTAGCTGAGGGCAACCCCTGGCCCCGGCAACACCAGCCTCCGCGTCTCCCATCACAGCCGCGCGCGGTGATGCCGGGGAGATGGCCAGCGGGCCCACAGCCACGCGAGCGGCTGAGCAAACTCCCCACCACTCCGGAGCGGCTGCACTGGTCTCCCTCCCGCACCCAGGAGTCCAAAAAGACACTGTGACTCACTCCCTTTCCACAGGCAGCGTTGCCAACTCTTGAAATACTTGGTGTTTTTCTTAGAGTCCTGGCTCCTGAAGCCATGTAATTACTTGAGCTTTCATTTTCTTTAAATAAAGCCCATTTCTAACACTCATATTTGCAAAGAATAGCCAGAAAATGTGACCTCTTACGAGCTCTGAAGCCACATAGTGAAAACCCCACCTTTATTCTTTCTTATTCTTTCTTTTTCTAATTTTCTTTCATGTCATGGTTTTTACAATCTTCTCCTGCACATTGGGGCTGCTGGAAGTCGTCTTTCTCTGCCCCTTGAGTCTTGCAATGTTGCAAATGATCTTGAATTTGTGCCTTGGTGGTGGTGTGGACATCTCAGGTCCGTTGGCTTCCAGAATTTGTTTTCGATGTTTTTCGGCCTGGTGACACGCAGTTTTGTGCAACGTAAGGTAAGTAAAAAGGCAGCAAATCCCAGCGTACACAACAACCCATTGCTGGTATGACTCGTCTTGTCTCTGCACATCCTGGATCCATCCCTTGGTTTAAATTCCGTCAGAAAACCCTGAGTTTACACTGGTCAAATTTAATTGTCTCTCAGAAGAGCCCAAGTTCTTTACGAGCTCCATTCTGCTGAGCGATGCTACATTTCCTATACTCAGGCAAACCACAATCCCATGCTGCGCCGAGCCCTACGCAGCAAATGTCCTGGTCCCAACTTCGAAATCTCTTGCCCAACTTGTTTCCCTGCTCCTTTTAACCCCACATGGCAGGGCTGCAGATGCCGTTTCCTCCTCCCTGCCCACAGGTGCCACGAGGGTGAAAGTCACAAATAAACCTTGTGCTTTCTGGCCCGGGAAGCGCTCCAAGACGTCCTGGGCTCTGCGCAGCTATGGACAGCACCAGCTTGGCTCTGGACTTTGTGATCCAAGAGTAGGACATATAGTTTAAGCAGGTCTTTTTAGCTTAGAGGAGAGACAGAAGTATTTTCCTTGGGTGATTCAGTCCATCCCAGCAGCAGACGTACCTTAGGTGGGAACAGATGAATGATATGCTAGAAGAGCTTCCCTTTCACCCTTGATTTTGAAGGTGGCTGGACAGCTAGTCGTTTATCCTCCAGCTTTGATGTTTAGCACTAAGTGACATGAAGAAGCTCATTTGATGCTGCCGTGCTGGGATATGTTACGGAGGAGCGGCGTTACCTGGTGACGAGGAAGGAACCCTGCCGGTCCCACCCATCAGCATCAGGGATATGTGCAGGATGGAGATGCTGCAAAATGATCCAATCCCGGGCAAAACGCCAGTCGAAGCTTTTGTTTTATGGGCCATCAGAGATTGCAGCCACGAGACACAACGGCACAGAAAACCGGCCTCCGCAGCTGAAGGAACAACGTTGTGTTTTTCTTGTCTGTTCACGAACTTTGAAAATTTGTCTTCTGCCCTCAACCAAAATGGCAGCCAGCGCGCATGGGCAGGGGACCAGGGAACTGCCTTTTGAAGTAATCCACTTATTTTAACAACAAACACCAATGATCTCCAGCAAGCGAGAAGCTCACTATTAAAAGTAATCCAGAGACATTCCAAAACACATACTTTCCAGAGGGGGGGTAGCGAGCATTTTTAGCAACATCAATCAATGCACTGGCCAAAGTCACACATTCAAATCGAGACCTACAAAATATGGAAAAGTTTAAATAATCCTTGGAAACAATCCAGGAATTGGTCATTCAGTCTGCGGGACCTTTTATGAATAATGCTGTAACACAAGCCTGGAATGGAAGCACCAAGATCCAGCCCATTGGTTTTCCAGTCAGAGTTTCCCATTCCGAGAGGAACAACTTGGATTTTGGGGAGGGAAAGCAGCAGAACTGGTTTGTCTCCTGGCTGGGAGAGTTTGGCTTTGAAGACCTCAGCTTGCAGGAACAGGCAATGTGAACTTTCTCCACTTGAGGTTTCTCTTGGCCTGGATGGCCTTTTTATTCTCTATTATTTACCCCTCTACTACGTAGTGAGGAAGGTGCCTTCCTTCTGCTGCAGGAGATGCTCCGCTCCCTCCGCTGGAGACCTGCATGCCGTGTAGTAGCCAAAGCCTTGGAGATCCTGCAGACCTGCACATTTTTCTCCTCTGGTTCTCTTGTCTTTCTTCTCTCTCTCTCTCGTCCGTGCTGACATCTGAAGGTTTTCATTCTTGAGGCTGTGGAACAGAGGAAGAAGAGTCATTTCACCGCAAAGGCCACCAAAGTGGCCTCCCCTTAGTGTAGGTGTCTTTTCCATAGCTCTGTGACCCCACTTTCCCAACCGCAGCAGCCAGTGGATAGCAGAAGAGAGAGGGACTCACGATAGTGAGAGCTGCTCCTCTGCTTTTAATTAAAGCCAACTTGTTTCAGATCTTCATAGGAAAAAACCCCAGAGTTTTCTCACTTCTGTTTTCACTGTTCCCCAGCAACAACCTTAAGCAGAATCCCCTTTGCCACTGCTAAAAGAAGGATGAAGAAATAGATGTGGGAGGCTGTGTTTCCCAACCATCTTGTGAGTCAAAAGTCTCTGGAAAGGATGGGAGAGGATGGATGGGAGCAGAGAGCGCAGACGATGGGTGCATTCCTGCGTTACAACAGGCAGCCTTCGGCACAGCAAAGCATCCTGCATCAAAACATCTCCAAACTGGCATCTGGCAGCCGCTGCACGGGGTCTCTCGATGACCCCAGACATTGGGCCGTAGGCACATCTTTCACCTGCCACGAAGGCACCGATGTAGTGCATTAATGCATCTTCCTTCTTGATGTTAGGGAAAAAAAGTGAGGAGCTTTAATACAGATACGCATTCACTGACCTGCGAGTCACGCTGAAGCAGTCAGGCACCTTCCACTTGGTTTTTATGTGGTTTTAAATGTTTTTTAGAAGTATCTGTTTATTACAGCTCAATAAAGTTTTATTTTGCGAAAAACCATGATTGATTTCCTCTGCTTTAAACAACAAACAGTCAACCTCCCCAGCTAGCACCTCCTCCTCGATTCATAAAAATGTGTTAACAATTCATTTAAAATTCATATACAAGCCAAGCACAGTTTATTCATGAAGTTACACAAATTAATACAAAGCAGCACACTGCCTAGGCCTGGCATAAAGTCAAAGCGCGCTCTGAAGGCCTCCCTCTGCTGTACAATACGTCAATGTGCTCTTGGAAACTGCCCTCGCGGCTGGCGGTTCGGCAATCGGCCGATAGCGCTTCGAGTTTCCCCCTCCCCTGCCCGCTTCGCTCCGCGCGCCCGACGGGAACGCGGAGCAACGGCGGAAGCCTCAGGCTGCACGAGACACTGTGCGCCTTCACAGTCCGGTCGTCCTCCAAAAGGTGCGTTTGGAGTTGTCTTCCGCACGCCGTGGCGTTTGCTGCGGTTTTCCTCGCTGCCCGGAACAGAGCGCTGCGAGCCCGGGAAGCGGGGGCGGTTTGATGCGCAGGGGTGGTAACCAGCTCTGTGAGCGCCCTGGCTTCGGCTGGGACGGACCTAATGTTCTCTCCAGTAGCCACTGTGTTTTGGAGTTAGTATGTGAAGAATGGTGATCATACGCTCATGTCAGTTGCTGCTAAGCCATCAAGGACATCTTCCAGCTTCCCAGGTTTTGCCAATGTGCAGGTGCAAACACTTGGGAGGGATATAGCCAGTACTGTTGACCCAAACTGGCCAAAGAGAGTATTCCAGACCAGAGACGGCGTGCCCAGTATAAGTGGGGGTCAGCTGGTGGGCCACTCCCTTTTTCTTTTTCCCTTTTTTCATTCGTTCGGGCCTTTTTGTTCATTCGTTTGGCTGTTCGTTCCCTCGCTCGCTCTCTCTGGAAGCTGCTGTTCTGAGACGGCTGCTGGGGAATATTCCCTTTTCATGGTTGCTGCTCGGGACGGGCTGTATTGGTCATCGGGTGCTGAGAAATTGTGCATTGTTCGTTCCATGTATTCTATTATCATTATATTTTATTATTATTATTAATATATAATATAATAATTATCATATTTTTCTTTGCTGTCCTAGTGAACTGTTTTCATCTCAACCCACGAGTTTTTCTTTCTCTCCGATTCTCCTCCCTGCCCCGCTGGGGACGGGGGAGTGAGCGAGCGGCTGAGTGGTGTTCGGGCACCGGCTGGGGTTAAACCCCGGCAGTGAGTCTGTTGGTTGGGAAGGAGAGCTCCAAGGGAAGAGCTCCGCTCTGGCATTCAGCTAGAACAGGTACAGGTCAAACATCCTGAGCAATTCACGGGTACGTGTGTAACAGTAAGAAACTATTTTTCTGTGTGGTGTCAGGGGCAGAAATGGCCCACCCGTCCCATCTGTCACCGTTCAGCAAATCCACCACGTCAGATCCTTCTGTTGGCTCCCCACCAGCCTGACGCGCGGGCCTGGGCAGCGGGATGCGCTCAGGTCCTTGCTGCTCTTGGAAGATGTTTCCTCAGTGCGATTTTCCGACCCTGACCCAGGGTCCCTTGAGGTTGTCTCTCCAGCCTTTCCCTTGCCACAGCAGACACCTCAGCAGGAGCAGGTGCAAGTTGGTCATCCTGAAGCACTAATTGGCCTTAATTGAGCTGACCAGCCTCACCTGGGGCTTCCACCCATCCCTCCCCTTCCCATGGCCCTGGAGCTCTATTTAAGGGCAGCTTTGAGCCTTTGCTCCTTTCATAGGCTATGTTGAGGTGTGTGTGGTATGTCCCTGGCTTCCTGGATGGACTGTGGCCATGTGCTGCAGGTAGCTTGTCTCCTGCCCTGCTGCTGGGATGCACCTGAGCCCTCTGCTGTAGGTAGTTTTTTTCTCTAACTCTATCTCCTGTGTGAGCTTTGGACCTGTAAGTAACTGGTCTTTTGTCCTGGCTGGACCTGGGATGTCTACTGTAGGCAGTCTGTCTACATTCCTGTCTTCTGGATAGACCTCTTGCCTCCAGTTCTGTCTCTGGCTTTGTCTTCTGCTCTGGGTGGGCTCTGAACCTGATTTGTCACTTGCTTTGCCCGAGACTGTCAATGTCCCTTGCTGCTTTCAGACCCTGTGGAAGAGCACCCCGTTGGTGAGGGCATTGCCTGTGCTGGGGTTGCCCTCAGCTCCAAGCTTGTCCCTCCTCGTGGTACAGCCCTGCTCCTGCTGCTCCCCAGCAGGTTCACCTGGAGCTGAGGTCACCCAGAGCAGCATGCCACTTCTGCTGGGCTTTCAGGTGCCCACTGTGGTCACTGGAGAAGGACGGGCAGCTCCAGAGGGCTGGTCAACCCATCCAAAGAAAGGAGGGCAAGAAATACAGTTCTCTATCTATTGGCAGTAAATGGTGGTTAACTTCATGTTAGACCGAGCTCCTGTGCCTTGAACCAGCCTAATGAGTAAAAATAGTTTCACCCCAAATGCCAGAGGGAGCAACCCTGGGCTGCTATCCCTGATGTCCTCTCCTTTGTGGTGTCTCTGCTTCCACAGCTGCATGTCTAGCTCTGGCCCGTGTCAGTGTCCTTGCTGCAGAAGCGTCTGGGTCCTGAGCCATGAAGCATCTGGGTCCTGAGCCATGAAGCATCTGGGTTCCTGCCAACGAGGCTGGAAAAATGGCCCACCACGACGCCTGCCCGCGCTGCCCTCCCCAGCGGTGCTGCGGGAGCCGGGGTGCCCGTGGGGGACTGAGAAGCTTTTTGGTCTAGACGGTATTTAAGAGTACATAGCTCTGAAATGCCTTCACCCGGCGGGTAAGGTCTCGGTAACGCATGAAGAGAGCCTTGCGCAAGAGGACAAAACCAGAACAAGGCTGTGTGATACCGCGCTGCCTGGCTGGGGGAAGACGGGATTTTGGGTTGTTGGGCTGCTCAGGTCAAGCGTGCAGAAATGATTTTGAAAGAGCTGAAATGTTTTCAGGATGGATTTTGTATTTGAGGTGCTGAGATCTTGCTGAACAAAATGTTGGGAAATGGGTATTTCCACTCAAGAATTCCCTTATATCTAAGAAAACCAAAATTATTCATCCTTTAATTTGTTTCATTATTTTGCTTTTCAGCTGGCCAAAGCGTGCTGCCATTTTCCAGGACTCGTAGCGTGAAGGTCAGTTGGTTGTGCTGCTCTTAAGGCAAAGCAAACGCAAACCGTGGCTGGGCTCGCTCCTTTCTGCGCCCTTGCGATGTCCCCGAGCTCGTGCAGAGGGTTTCAGGCAGGTTTGTGCTCGGACACCCCCGCCGGCTGCCTTTTGCTGGAGGTACACGGCGTGGGCAGCACAGCCCCTCGGCAGCAGCTTTCCCTCCGCGAGGGCTGGAATTGCGCAATTTTAATGTTACAACAGTGATGCTTTTGGGGGGAAAAATGATACGGTTAAGTATTTTGACTAGTATTTAGGCTTAGATTCTCTATGGTAGCATCCAGCGTTGCTCTGCTGATCTGCAGTCTAGACTGATTTAGAGCAATGATTTGAGGTACTGAGCCAGTGTGTGTGTGTTTAAATGTCCACTCAGCTCCGTTCCCCCTCTTTCTTCCCTTTCAGCAAGAGCCAAGCCAAGAAAGTCTACGCTGAGAGGCTGCTTTGTACGGGAAGCCTGGGGTTTCTCCCCGGTACTGCCTTGTCAGCACAGGACCTGCTCCTGCACCCGAGCGAAGCCCTGAAGTTGTCTCGCTCATCAGCAAGGGGAGGGAGGGCTGGGACACATCGATTGTCCTCGATGAAGAAGCCTGGAAGTGGCAGGAAGGAAAGTGTGAGGCCAGGTGGGACTTCAGAAAACATCCCTTGCTCCCACCACCTGTGTCCTTCTGAGCAGGGAGTGCTCAGGTCCAGGGAGAAGCTCAAGTGTTGCTTGATGTCATCAATAAATTGTCAGCCTGAATTTCTCTGCGCTGCCGAGGGTCACCGGCTGCGGTGTTGAGGCATCTTCCCTGGGGAGGGCGCGGAGCAGGCAGCGAGGAGGGTCCCGTATGTGCGGCACGGCCACCTGAGCCGAGAGCATCGGCCGCCCTGCCTGGAGGGACAGAGGTGTGGAAGCTTGGCTCTCTGAACTCCAGCCTCTTCCATAGGGACCTTGTGAGACTTGTGATTGACAGCATCAAATATCCAGCATGCTTGCTCCTTTCCCCCCCCCCCTCTGCTGACCTCTTATCTAAAGTGCTTTCTCCTGCCTCCAGCAGCTGAGTTTCATCACGCCGGGGAGGTCTGGCAGCCTGTAACCCCTTGGTAAAACCCACGGTTCCTAGAGCACATCGAGTTGGCCGCAAAATGCCGCAGTCACTTTTTGGCTCGAAGGTCAGGGTCCTCTTCCCCAGCCCTCGGCGGAGGAGCCGGGGTGGCTGAGTTGTGATGAGATGCTATTTCGTGGCGCAGTTTCCCCAGGGCTACCAAGGTGGGAGGGAATGATCCTTTCCGAGGCGCTCAGTCTTGCCTGCGGTGAAATACAGTCGGAGTTTGGCCCTAACTCTAAATCAGCTGCAAACCCGAGGGAAATCCTTGGCACTGGCTTCAAAAACTCCCGTGCTTCTGGGCAAGGCAGGACCTGAGCACGGCTTGGCTTTGCAGGCGTGCTTGTTTGCCAGAGAGCAGACCTGCGCTGGAAAGTCCCCGTGGGAATGTTTAGATAGTTTCAAGCAAGCTAAATCTGCTGCGTGTCGGAGAGATGCGGGGATGAGGAGGTAGACGTTTCATCAGCTTTGGCTGAGCAAAAAATGGGGGCTTAGTCTAGTTGTTTTCAATCTTCTTCTGAGTTGCAGATTCCCCCCCAGATTCCCCGTGAGCCCTGCACAGGCATTTTAAGCTCCTGGTTACGGGCTCGCTTTCCCTGGGTCTCTCTCGTGGACCCCTTCGCAGCAGTCGCGGCTCTGTGAGGGTCTGATAATCATCGATGGAAAGCTTGGCTGTGCCGGATGGCACCGCAAAGGCCAAACCTCGGCTCTGCCCGAGCCGTGCCGCTCTGCGGCTGCCGATAGGCGCTCGCGACCTTCAATGCTAGCAGTGTGTGTGCCTAAAAAAGCTGAAGTTGAGGACGTTGTGTTGCGGATTGCTCGCTTTCCAGGTTCGTTACAGAATCTGTTTGCAATGTCAATAGTCGGTAACTGGGAGTTGTATTTACCGAGGTCAGACAAGAGTGTATTTGAGACCTTTTCATTCTTCTTTTACAGCGAAGAGGCTGGGAAATACCGCGGTGATGGAGCGGAGCCCCGGTTCCCTGTTTGCCAAAGCTGGTACGAGTCCAGAACTGCACTCCAAGGTAAGAAATGACGTGCCATGTGTCTTAGCGAACTGTAGCTCTCTGTAAGATAGATATCTGAGTGCCCTTTATAGCCAACGGAGCGATGCGGTGGGGATCTCACTCCCTGTAGATCTACTGTCTGTTGATGGCAGATGACGGCCACACAGTCAGTATAGATGGGACACTTCACTGCAGATGGTTAAGCTTAAGCAAAATGCGTCTATATTACACTCTCTCGAATTAAACCCCCAATTGTTTTGGGAACCCATTGCATAGAGGAAAAAGTAGATCGTATTTCACCAGACAATGCCTGAGCCGAAAAACTGGAGCTGGTTTTATAGAAGACACAGCTGATTTTTCTCCTGAGATTTGTTCTTTTTTTTTTTTTCAGGAGAGGGAGAGAGAAATCCTTGCAAATTGCAGTCCTCCATGGAGAAAGGGAGCGCGGGGGAAGGCAGACTGAGAGAAGATGGTCGCTCCTGTGGCTGGCGGCAGTAGGAGAGGGCACCGAGAGCTGCTGCTGCTCCTCCCGGGGTAAGAGCCGCAGCTGAGCCCTGGGAGAAGGGTTGGGAGTACAGAGATACCTGGTGATCTCCAGGGTAAACGCTTCCCATCTGCCAGATTCCAGCTGAATATGTGGTACCCACGTTGGTTTGGGGTTTTTCTGAGGGGTCTGATGTCAACTCAGGACTGGGAGAAGAGAAGCAGGAAAAAAAGTAGTGCTAGAGCTGAAAATTTCGGGAGCAGATAAGCTGAAGATAAGTGTCGCTCCAGGATGAGCAAGAAAAGAAAGAGAAATTCAGGTGAGAGGATGGCAGCGGCCTGGCTGGTGTGAAGAATCAATCTTTGACTCACCAGAAAAAAATGAAAGGTTGCTTTTCCCTCTGATCCCATCCCGAATCGGGAAAAAGGCAGTATCCTAGAATTTCTGCATATTCAATTCCAAAAGGAAAAAAACCCTCTTAGAGTAGTCAACAAATTCCATTTTGGTAGAAAAGTTGATTTGTTTTGAGTTGAATGTAGAGAATGAATGTCAAGGAAAAGTCATTTCAAAGCAAGAAAGTCCATCCTGTTCGTGGGGGAAAATGTCAAAAGGGCACGCTGACATTTACATTTTTTTCTCTCTCCACTTTGTTCCCGAACAAAAATTTGCCAAAGCCAACAGGGTGTCGTTTTCTGATGGAAATCTGTTTTGACAAAAATTTTCCAACCAGCTTCGCTAGCTACGCACAAACATTTCCGCTCTCGATTCCAATCTGGATTTGGCAGGGAGTGGGGGTAAGGATGAAGAGGGGCTATTCTTTTCGGTACCCGTCAGTGATGGATCGCCCTGTCAGAGGACCCAACACTGCGAAAAGCATCCTGCTTCCAGGGGGATCTCGGACCGATGTTGGCTCCGTTTGGCCGGCTGACCTGGGCAGGAATTAAGGCCCTCCCTTAATGTGAAAGGCTCACATGTGAGTTGAATTAGGGCTAGATAGCTGTGGATCCAAAGTCAGGTCCCGGTTAGACTTCAAATGGGATGGGATCCCAGTATTTCTTCTGCATCCATTTACTTCTGCCCCTGGCAAGAGAGGATCTCTTAGTGTGCGTATCAAGCTTGGGACTGGTTTGGAAGATCATCTAGGCTTCGTTCAAGCTGTAGCCCGTAAGCGTTCTCTCTGGCAGCATGGACTGGGATATCGCTAGGAGGCAAGTCCTCAGAGCTGCTTGTTCAGCTGGGCTGAAGTGCAGTCGTAGCTCGCCGAATGGGCCAGCGTAGGCAATGCGTGCCACTGCTGCCTTCCAGGGCAGCGTTCTGCCAAGTTGCAGGTCTGTCTTACAGTTTTTTGTGGTTTTTTTCTTTGATGCAGTTCCTGGATCACTGTAGAGATACCGAACGAAGACAGGAATCTTTCTGGCTCTAGCTGAAGGCAAAGTAAGTGTCAGCTATTTGTTTTTTCTACTGTCCTTGGCAAAAGGCTGGTGCCTCTAGAGATGGCTGAGGAGGTGGAAAGACTCTTCTTGAGGAGTCGGTCCATCTTCTCATTATGGTTAGACTAAACATTAGCTTAGACTAGACATCACTTTATAGGTTGCCAATGTTAGGCGGGATTAATCCCACTCCAAACATCTTGCTGAAACGTGTTCCAGTGAATACAGGAGGGTGAGCATGTGTAGTTCACTCTCCTCTGGTGGAGGAGACCAAGGCATGGGCTGATAGAAGATTTTTGGGGAAGGAGGGAACAGATTCACACAACTCTGCACTCCTGGGTGACATCATCAGCTTGTCTTTAAGGAGGGAACGTCCTTGACGACCGCAGGCTACAGATCACAGCCAGCTCCTACCTGCTGACAAGGTGCTGCTGAGATGTGTGACAACTGCAGATGGCTATCAGCTCCCGGAGATCGCCTGTCCGTGCTCTCCCGTCCCCTCGTTTCGCTGAGTGGCACCCAGGGAAAGTGATGGCTGGAACACCACCGGACCAGACAACAAAAATACTAGCGAAAATGCCAAGGGACATTTTTCAGAATTCTTCTTTGTTCCTTTTATGAGCAGCTCGGATGTGCAGCAGTTTTGATGCTACACCATTTCCCCACTGGCTGAGCTGTTCCTTGGTCTTATTCATTTGGCCAAAAGCTCCAATGACCGAGTTGAACTCTTCCTGTGGAACATGGCTGCTTCCCCCATCTGCTCACCCGGCTTTAAATCTGCACCCGAGCTCCCCCGGCTCGCTCGCTGAGCTTGTGGCGATGGTGTAACCCAGCTCCCCGAGAGCTGTCGCAGCCTGGACCATGTGCTTCTGTGCCCAACGCAGCGCCAGCTGTGCCCCTGCACGCACAGGACCTGAGGCGCAGAGTAGGGAGCTTGACTTATGGCCGGTTGTGAGAAAACATCTATTCACCCCGAAATCTGCAGTGCCAGCCGGTTCTGCTTGTCCTCCCTCGCGTACCAGCTGGAGGCCAGAGGTGATCAGCTTCTCCGCGTCATGGCTGCAGAAACATTGGGTGTATTTAGCCTGTTCTCGTGTAGCTCTTCTCAAAGCGTTAGCCTGGGAACTGGGCATCCCAAATAATACCTCGAAGGTATCCGTGAGGTCCAGTTACCTGCTTGTCTTTGGATATTTATGACCAAACAAAGTATATTCTTGCTGTAGTTCATTGGTGCATTTAAATCCAGTGCACGTGAAGGAAGAGGTTTGCAAGTCTCTCCCGTCACCTTGTGGGACGGTGTCAGAGAGAACCGTCCTCCTGGGGACTGAGATGAAGGCCCAGGCCACGCTGGCAGCCTCTTTCCAGTGCCTCCCCCGGGAGGACGACAGCCCAACTCGTACTTCAGCTCCGAACACAGGGGACTTGCAAAAAAAACTTAAAAAAAAAAAAAAAATCTGAGCACAAGTGCTTGGATGTTACTGGCAGGAAAAAAAAAAGCCACAGCGGCAATAAAATTAATTTCCTTCTCTAATATATACAAGACTTTCTCCAAGAGAATTATGACCCAAGCTGATCAAAGTCTGTAAGTGGTACTTATGCTATCAGTTTCACCCCCTTAATGCCCTCCTGTCAAAACAAAATCCCTTCGAAAGGCTTTGAGGAAAATCACATGAGCATAATGGCTTTCAAAAAAATGGCCCTAAGTACTCGGTAACATATACAGAGAAGACTATTAGATCGGCCGGCGTAATTGTACTTATATTCAAATGTAAACATTCTTATATGAGCAAGTTACTGCTTACCCACAGAGCAGAGCCCAGGCGCGTCGGGCTGAAAACGCTTGGGTTATCAAGGGAAAGGAGGGGAGGGGCTGGCAGCGGTGGGAACTTTGCCCTAAGACAGGATGGTGACTTTAGGCAGAATTAGATAAAAGGAGAAGGGAAGGGGCGGGGGAAGGACGGGGCTTATTAAAGAGCCATTTTCAGGTATATCAGAGAGAGAGGATGAAATTCAGGCGGGGTACGACTGTGCTGCCGTGTTGCTCTCAGGTAGGAGTCGGAGACATCAAACCGTCTGATCCTTTATCTGCTGCAACGTGTTTGTTTGAACGTGTTCTTGGTGGATTCAGTGCTGCTCTGACAGCCCTGGGAACCGGCGTCCCCGGTGCATTCCCAGGATAGGTGCAGCGGGCAGTGCTGGCTCCGGAGCGAGGGGTGACGGGGAGGCTCTGTCTGCTCAGACCAAGCCACGGCCATTCGAGCCCGGTGGGTGCAATAAAGCCGCTCTCTCAAAGCCCACTTTTCGGTACCATTAGCGCTGGGAGGCAGACACAGCTCCGGGGAAGAGCCACTTTCCATCCTTTGAGGATCTGTTGATGCACCTGTAGGGAAGCACATATTTCAGTCCTGAGCATCCTCATAGGGACACCCCATCGCCCTCTGGAGCGATAACAGCCACGGTGCTCGCTCCATGTGCAGCTCCCGCTGCCGCAGCCTTCTGCAGGCACCTCCTGGCGTGGTGCTGAGCGCTCCTGGCAGATGCTCTGCCTTTTCCCAGTCACTATTTGGGAATGCATCAGCTCTTCAGGTCTCCTTTGCCACGAGCAGCATCGCCCCGGGTGTGTTCAATAGCTGGGAAAGGATGTACAGCATCAGTGGGTTCAGAGTCTGGATGGTCTTAAATGGGGGCTGTGTTTGGAGGGATACCGATGTTATGGCAGCAAAGCTGAGCATCACTGGTGGTTTGGATGCTTCTGAGGGGACAAGCTGCTTCTGAGGGTCAACGCCATTTCTGTTTCATCCTGCGCAGCCGCAGAGTCCAGCACTCGGCTCTTCAGTCCTTGCTTTCCCCTCTTCCTCCTCCCTTTTATGTTGCTCCCCTCTCTCAGGCTGAGACCAAAGGTCCTTCCTTGGAGTCTCCTTTCTTTTTCCCACGGGTTTCCACCCTTTCTTTGTGCCCTGCAGACCATACCACCTCTTTGCCACGTGTCTTTTCTCCCTGGGGACACCAGCTCAGTCTACCAAAAAGTGGGATCAGGCCAGATGGGCAAAGGGCTTTTTTTTATAAAAGCCTGAACTATTTCAAAGGCTTTCTAAAAAAAAAAAAAAAAAATAATAATATCCAAAACAACCCAACAGAATAATACCAATAAACCCATACGGTTTCTATTACTTTTTTTTTCTGCTGAGTTGAAAACAAATCTTCCCTGACCATCCTCCTCTTGCGCTGGGGCAGAGACAAAGTCTGCTGGAGTCAATGAACAGATATTCATAGATCAGGCTCGTCCAGATTCCTAACGTCTCATAGAGGTATTTCCCTATCTGTCCCGCTTTCCTGGACTTACTGTCTTGCTCTCCCTTTGGAGGAAATTCCTTTCCTGGTGATAACCATGTCTCTAGCTCATATTTCCTCTTTCTTGTTGACAGTTTTAAACCAATAGATTTATGAACTTTGAAGTAATAGAAATATTTAAGACATACCTACTCTTTCCCTTATCTAGAACAGGCTAGGATTATTCTTTTTCTAGACGCTGCACTTGTAAAGGGAGAGGTTTGCCTTTCAATCCATCTTCTGGAAGGCCAACCCTAGTTTGCTTAACGAGGACTTTGGTAACCTCTGATTATCGGTGTATAGCACCGAGTCTTATTACCGGTTTCATCCCGGTGGGTCCCACAGCTGCTTTGCCAGCTTTTACCCCGGCTGGGACCGAAGAGGTGAACCTACGTTTGGGGTGGCCACAGCAAACTGCTGATGCCCAGCATCCCTGATGGGCACGTGAGATGGGGAGACGTGGCCAACGGAGCATTTTGCAATTATTTTCCATCAGGGCTGGCTAGGACATCAGAGGGAGTTAGCACGTCCATACCCCGCTCCCCTCTTGCAATCCCTGGCCCAAATGCCCTGGTCTCGTCTGAGAAGGCCACGGTCCTCAAACTTCAGCTCCTTTTCTGAGTTTCATCCTTCAAAATATGAATACCCTCGCTTGCAAAGTGCTGCAGGCTGTTTGGCAGGGGCAGAAGTAGCCACTGCAGTGACAGGGGCCATGCGGCTGCTCTCGTGACTTGACTAAATCAGGCAAGGAGGGGGGTTGCAGCCTGGAGCCCATCCCCAGAGCATCCGTCCTGGGGGGCACAGCTCTTACCCCGCCAGTTCTCGGGGGGCTGGGCTGACCGTGCTGCAGCATCGCTCTCCTTTTCGGACCGAGAGCCTGCCGAGTGTAAATTCCTCCCTCAAGGACTTCACAGATAGGGACGGCCTTTCTTCACCTTTTTGCTTGCTCTCTCTGCTGGATCCCTAATTCATGAAAAAGGGTGGAGGGAGGAGACCCTTCCTATGGAAAGTGGTTGTCTCTGTCCTATAGGAGATGGCTGGACAGGACGGGGCCACATCCGAGGCATCTTAACCCATGGGCTGATTTGATGCAGCAAATCCCGCAGGAGACTGGAGTCAGAGGTACTGACAGAGGCGGGAGGAATTTCCCACACCAGCCTGAGTGGGCGGCCTGGGGCGCGTGGAATTGCTCGGCACTAACGGCTGCCGCCTCCCGGTGCTCCCCGGGCACGGGGGAGGAATACTGCAGGTAAGGCACCTTCGGCGTTAACTAAGATTTTGCGGAGCTGTAGCCTCCAGTGAGCGTAATTTGGCCAACTTCTGCGGCAAAAGCATCTCTAGGTACGGCTGGACTTAGGCGAGGTTGTGCCTTAGTTCCAACCGTTCAAGACCCCCAAAACGATGCTGCGAAGACTAAAGCAACACCATGCCTGCGGTGTGCTGGTGTCGGGTGGGAGGTTTTTCCTTTATGCCGCGCACCGGGCAGCTTCTCCAGCACGATCCTGAGCCCGTAGATCCTGCTCCTGGGCAGCAGTGTTGAAGGCAGGATTTTCTGGTGGGGTGGGGGATTGTGTGAAGGCATCGGAGGACCCTTGGGTCCCGCTGGTGGGTGCAAGAGGTGGGTGCTGCACGGTCTGCATCGCTCGTGAGAGGGGAGAGAGCCGGACTGCCCCCAAAATAAGCGCTTTGCCCAGGTGAAAGAGGATCGAAAGAGTTATCCTGGGGCAGCTTTGAATGCCAGAAGGTGGCTGCTGAGGATCCACTCTTGGGGTGAGAGATCTTTAATCCACACCCCCCCCGCAGCCTGCTTGCGTTCCTCTCCGAAGGTGGCTCCGTACTGGAAGCAGAGCAGATTGGCTGGGCCTGTGCCCGAATGGACACAGATCTGCACACACAGTATTTACCACCGTGGCGAGCAGCAGATTTTGTGGCTTTTTTTTTTTTTTTTGTTCGAGCATTTCTCCCCCTTCCGCGTGGCTGGCGTCTCCGGGATGCAGCGCTTGAGCAAGAGGCGGTACAGGGAAATCGCACGCTGGCGTTTCCCCAGCTTTATCAGCTGTGGGCTTAAAAAAATAAATCATTTTCCAAGGCTATAAATCCAGAACCTTTCACCAAGTCCTACAGTAACTCACATGTGCAGAACAACAGCGGGCTGTTTATCCAAGCTAGCGAAAGCGTCTCTAGCGGAGTCGGGGATTTTGCAGCAGCGCCGGTCACCCACTGGCTGTGGGGCTGGGAGCTGCGCTGCTGCCCCAGAGCGTGGGAGAGGAAAGCAGAGCCTTCAGGGTAAGACAAACTACATCTCCTCTTCCAAAAACCAACCCGGGATGTTTTTGAAGGGTATTTTTTTTAAAACCCCAACTTTTTTCCTTCCTGCTTTGCTCCGTGCTGTTTCTGAGCTGTGATTTACCCAGATCAGCTTTCAGAGCCGTAGAAATTGGTACTGTAAGGGTTAACCTGATGTGCCGGGATGCTCCTCTCTCCTCTTGATCCCCAGGTCTCGGCTCTGTTAAACATCTCCCCCTCTCTTTTACATTCAGATCCTCTTTTACAAGGCTGGGCTCAGGAATTTCAGCCCAGCCAAGAGCCATCTTCCCATCCATTAAGGCTTCGTGACAGCAGGTAACAATATCGCTTCAAAAGGACAAAGTTGCACCGTTTCCCCCCTCCCCAGATTAAACTCTCTGACAACGGCAGCTGAGCACAGCATAGGAAGAAGCAGCTGCCCTGTTTCTTTGCAAGACTTATCCGTGCCCGAATGGGCCCGTTTTGGGGGGCAAAGGCAGAGCTGAGCCCAGCGGCCACTGGTGCTTTTTGGGGATTGCAAGGCTGTTTGCTCAGAGACTGTTGCCGTCAGGTTTTAGCCACCTCGCCCCCCAGGAGGAGCTGATGATGCTCCGTTTTATCAGCCTGCTGCTGACCTCTTACCCTGCATCAGCCCAGCGAAGGCTGGATCATGTCTCGGCTAATCACTGCGGCTGCGGAGCCCTAAAGGTCTGCACCTACCGTGGGACGCAGTGAGCTCGCTTGCTCAGCCTGCCTTTCTGCCCCCCCAGCCTTTTTTTTTCCCCTCTCTGCTGACTCAGTCGCACGTTTCTCACATCTTTATTTCCACGCCTTGCCACGCCGGCTGCCGTCCCTCACCCATCTCGTGCATCTTCGCTGCCTGCCCCGTCTCGCAGGGCGCAGGTTGCTCCCGCGCCGCCGGCCGTGCTCGTGTGTGGTCCTCCTCCACCTGGGAGGAGAAGGGCCGAGCGGCGTAATTTTGTCTCTCCTGCCTGGGCACTATTTAGTGATAACAATAACAGTCGGAGGAAGGTCTCTTGCGAGGGGAGATCAAACGGGAGGTGGAATGTCAGGTTGGACGGTGCCGGGAGGGCAGCCCGGGAGGTGCCAGCACGCCGCACGGGCAGGGAAGGAGGCATTTTCTTCCTTTCTTTCCCAACAGCTATTCTTTCTGCCAGAAACATGCCGAGAAATAAATAACCCTGGTACCATTTTAGTTTTCGAAAAGCAGTTAAAAAAAAAGGAAGTCTGAAAACCTGAAGGCATGCACACACAGAAGCTCTTAGGCTCTATACAATTTATTTTTAATATTTCTTTCTCTCAGCAATATTGATGTAAACCACTTATCGCCTTCCTAAGACTCCTTCCCCCAAACCCATTTAACTGCAGAGCTTCAGGTGCTGCAGCACCCCCCACAACCCCCTCACCTGAATTTGGAGCTGCTTGTAACTCCTGCTGCTTTTGCCCTAGCTTTCGAATGGCCGAGCCTCCCGATTTCCAGGGAAGCCTTCTCTCGGGTGGTTACTACTCTGAGTAACGAGTTACAGCGTGATGGAACTCGTGAGTACCGGGTCACCACGTGGTGTATTAATGCGCACGGTTGTACAAGCGTCGCAGCTCGGACCCTGGCTATGCCAGTGCTCTCACTGCAATTCAGAGGCTGAGGTTCATGGCTTGTCCTTTGGCTTGTAAACCAGCAGAAAACCAATCCCAAATGTCCGGATCCCTTCTCAAACCTTGCTCTGAAGGGCTGGACAGTCTGATGCCCAGGGCTGGAGAGGCACCTGCAGTTGTGTGACCGTCCCACCTCCCCGCGTGTCCCAGCCAGCCCCCGTGGACGCCTCGTGCTGCTCCTCTTGGAGGGCTGTTGGCTCCGGGGGAGACCTCGTGGCTTCTGGCCTGTGGTCCTTGGCCCCCCCGAAGTCCCCACATCCTAAAGGACACCCGCTGCTGGGCGCTGCTGCCGCAGAAACAGCCCCTGTGCCTGCAAAGGCAGGGAGCTCCGCCGGCAGGGTGGCTCTTAACGTGTGAATACTTACAGTTTTTTAAAGGGTGAAATCGATTCGGACTGCGTAAGCCCTTGGGGAACTCTTCCACTCTCCCCCCAGCCTTTCTGATACCTTTTTTTCTGTGCTTTTAAGGGGATTATCTAAAGGAGACCGCTCTCATTCCAATTTATGGGATCAGTGTTTAAAACACACCTTGACTAATCATTCCATCAATTGATTCAATTCACGGCTGGTTTGGAAATGGCTCTTTCAGGACTCTCCCCAAACCCGTGATTTCCAGAAGCGCAGTCCCCTCTGCCCCCGCACGGCTCCACGACTGACGGCTCTGCATGGAGCACCCCAAAGCACAGGACCCCCCTCTAGCCCTGGGGCTGGGCAGGGCTGGGCTGGCACGGCCGGGCGCTCGCGCAGGCTCCCGTCGGCACGAGGCAGGCGTGGGCTGCCGGCATCTTCTGGTGAGCTGCTTTCCCTGCCCCGAATCCCTCCCCCAGCACCTGTCAGATCTTTTTCGCCCCACTGATCTCCAAACACGTCGCATGGAAAGTCAGTGTTAGCATCCTCCCCCTGCCCTGGATCTTCAGGTGGGGAAACTGAGGCACTTGCACACTAAGCGAGGCTCCTTAATCGCACCCAGGGCAGCTGACCTCTGGGCAATGCAGACAAAGGCAGAATTTAGCTGTTAAAATAACTTAAAGGCTCTAAGACACTCCTATAACCTCTGATTTTTTTCCTATCGTCCAGCTTTTAGGATGCTGGAGAAGACACAAGTCCCCCCCCAACCACCCATGTGCATGAAACGACTTATTTCCGACGAGCTCCTTGCAGTGTCGGCCTCTCCTCCGGCTACCGACCACGACAAATCCAGCTCTTTGCAACTAAACCCTCCAAAAGTGGAATGCCAAGTTAAAAAAAAGGTGAGATCAGGGCTTGGATCCCAGCACTGACCCTGCTTTTGTACACCTTGCTGGCCACGGGGCTGCGGCCATCCTTCTCCAGGCTGCCTGCACCGCAGGCGGGAGGGAGCATCCCCGTCCGCCCGTCCGTCCGCCCCCGTCTGTCCGCGGGCTGACAGAGACGGATGGCGGCGCTGCCGGGAACGTGCTGTCAGGCTCGGGCTTTCCTCCCAGGAGAAAGCTGCAGGCCTTGAGGGAGCCCCGTGATGAAGATGTAAGAGCAGTGTTTGACACGCCAGCTCCTTTGTTGGGGCAATCGTGGCTCGTGTCAGCCGCCTACCATCGAGGAGAGCGACGGTCCCCCGCCTAAAAGGGTCACGGTGCTTCATGGCCCCTCTTCTGGCCGCAAGAAACGGCCGGGGCATCATGGAGGACGTCGTGATAGGAAATCTGCCCAGAGAAAAGCCGCAAGAACCATTTTTTGGGGGAGGACATGGGGTAAAAAGGTCATGAAAACAGCCGGAAAGCATCGCGGCGGGGAAAGGTGCAGGGAGAAACACTCGCTGCCCCTGCAAAAGGGGAGAAGGATGAGCAACGAGCAGACGAGCCCCTCCTGGGCAGAGCCCCGCGAGCCTGCGCCGGCGCCGCGCCCGAAGGAGTTAATTCCCCCACCAGTGCACTAAGTGGTCAGCAGCCCAATAAATTATGCCCTCGAAAGACAAACCACAATCATCATTAGTCACGGCTCATTGGCCTGTTAAAGCTCCTCAGTGAAGTTTATCTCTTCCCTCCTGTCCACCGGCAGCCATATTTCATGCTCCGAAAACAGATGACCCCCAGGGTCAGCGAAATGAAAGCCCCATTCAACAGGTCTGCGAAGGACTCGCCACGGAAAAAAACGGCCGAGGTCAAAATAACATTGAGATACGGCCAGACCTTCAGCCGCTGCCCTCCCGGAGCAGACACACACCACACGCTCAAGTGACCAAGACATGTTAATCCGTTTCAGGATCAGGCAGGGTCAGGCTGGGGCTGGGAGGAACAGTGGCATAATTAGGTGAGGGTGACCTCCATAAAACAGTAATGGGCTTCCAGAGGCACGCCGGCGCAGCGCGGCCCGTCGTGCTTTGCACCCACTTCCCCGCTCTTTGGGAGATGGAAATGGCCAAGCGGGACGGAGGGAGTCCCAAATGTTGTCCCCGTCCTGCCGGCAGCCGGCCTCACGGGCACGGAGGGAGGTGAGCCCGTGGGGACCGTGCACCTGGTGCGGTCAGCATCGCAGCCCCATGTTTCACCGCTCAGCGTGATGGTAGTGCGAGGCTTTTTAAAAGAAAGGAGGGGGGTTGTTTTCTTCATTTCTATTTAAAAAAAAAAAGGAAAGGATTCGGAGCGCGTGTAGTTCTAAGCTGAAATAGGTGGTGGCGAAGCCCCTGCCTGTGCATAGCGCGGCTAGGCAGCAGGAAAAGAGAGGAAAAAGGGCGTGCTGAGAAATAAGGGGATTCTGAAGAACATTTTCGTAGGATATTATTCTCCCGATACCCTGTAAGATCACGTGTATGGGCATGGGAATCTACCTGGGAAGCGCCGGACGAGTTGGGGCGAGATGAGCCCCTGCATCCCGGAGGGAGGACGGGAGAGGAGCCACAGCTCCAGCCACGGCTCCAGCTTCCTGCGCGGGGCGGTCACAGGAGTCTGGACCGAAGGGCACACGGTGGCGTGGCTCCGTATAACTTCGTGTTTTTCCAACAAGGTGAAGTCATACGGCCAACTGAGAACTCCAAAGGTGCTTTTTAAATAAAATGTAATGCCATGACATTGAAATCCCGAAGACCAATACCCTGCGAGAATACGCGCTCTTCACCAGCGCAGCAGGGCAGCATTTTTATTCTAGAGAAGTGTTTCCACGTGGTGGAAAGACAGAATGAGAAAGGCGGTGAGGAAAATACCTTGATTTTTTACATTCTTTATATATTGTTTTTGAACCAGAACGCCATTCAGTTCTTGGCTACAAAAGGGCTGGTCCGCATTATGACCAGTTATTAAACGCGAAGTTGTAAACATTTCAGAAATACACCTCATTTAAATTAATTAATTCAGACTTCAAGGATCTGGCTGAGAAGCAACAAGTTTCAGAGACCAAGTCAAACTCCTGTTCTAGCAGCTCCTTCATGAGTAACGCAGCATCGTCTTTCGGATGTCGGGAGCGTGCTGACGTCGCAGGGCAGGGGAGCCTCGTGGAAGACAGCGCGGGTATTTATTTATGGGGGCTGAAGATTTTCCTGTAGCGGCGGGAGATGCTGGCGCAGGAATGTGTTCCCCTCGCCGGTGCCTGCGGGGCCGATTGCCTCTTCATCCCACTTCACGTACAGCCTGTGCTTCTCCAGGTGATAACAGATATTTAGACTCTGGAAGACATGTTCCACCCAGTAATATCATTTTCCTGGTGCTGGAGGTCAAATTTGGGGCTGAACCCACTTTGACATCCGTGTCTCTATAAACGAAGAGTTTTAAAACCGGCTCCCCTAATGACTCTGATCTGTGTCTTTGAGCACCATAAATCAGGAGGTGCTGGCTCAGGGCTTTTCCAGCGAGGGAGGCAGAAGAGGAGTGAGTAACGGGGGTAATTCTAGCTAACGCTGCGCTGAGACAATTTCTTTTCAAAACAGCTTGTGGGGATCACATTTTAAAACGGCTATTTGTCTGCCCTTTTATTGCAGCATGCGTCATGGGATGCTTTCGTATAAAGCAACAGAGATGATGTGATTTGGGACATTCAATCTCCCAGGCCCCCCCTCCCTCGTTACAGCTGTGCCCGGGCACAGACGGCGGCCGGAGCACGCTGCCGGCAGGTGCAACGCATCGCAGCCCTGGATCTCCGCCACGGCTGCGGGAGAGCTCAGATGGGGCGAAGGGATCTTATAAAGGGAGGGGATGAGGAGGAGGAGGGCTGTGTTTTCTCCCTTTCCTCACCACTGGTGCTCAGCCTGGGCTTGCTGCTGGGGATGGGGCAGCTCCCGGCTCCGAGCGCCGTTTGCAGCCAACGGTTTGCAAAGGAGACCTGCGGGATTTGGGTAACCCGGGGCAGGAGCCCAGGCTGCCGGCTCGCAGGGTCTGAGCTCTGCAGCCAGCCCTGGCTGGTGGGGATGGAGGGGAAGGAGAGGTGTCCTCCCTCCCCGCAAGGCTGGTGTTGGGTCTGCCTCCCCCAGCTCCCAGGGGTGCAGGATGGGGTCCCTGCCTCGGCCCAGGGAAGGGTGCCTGGCTGGGGCGCTCTGCCCGCGGGATTTCAGGCAGCACAAGGATGCGAGGGGGGTAGTAGGGCGCTGAGCAAGGAGTGCTTGCAGTGGAGCTGTGAAATGGAGTCGCTCTCTCTCCCCCCGTTATCTATCTGGGGTCCCCCAGCCCGTAACTCTTCTGCTGTGTAGCTCAGATGACTAAATTGAGCAGCACCATCCCCCTTCCCTTGTGTTGATCTGCCAGGAAAACTTCAAACAAACAAACAAAATCTGTTCTAGATAAAAATTGTGGGGGTTTCCACAGGATTTTTTTTTTTTCTTCTCTGGTTGGAGATGGAAGCCTTTGCTGCAGAAGCTCGTTTTGGGAGAGTTTTCTTCAATCCCACCCATCCCACCTGGCCCTGCAGCCTCTATTCCCGCCTGCTGAGCCCATGTAGGAGCCTTTTTCTCCCCTCTCAGCTGGTGGGGCAGCACCCAGCCCCCAGCCGAGGAGCCGGGGTGTCGCACCACGAATGCCATTAGCACCACGGAGCCGCTGCAGCAGGTCTGGCCCTCCCCACCCGCGGAAGGTCACCGCAGTCGCTTGTGGCAGCCCAGGGAATTGAGCCGCGATATCCCGTACCCCAGCTGAGCATGCCAGCCGCCGGCCCGTGCTTCCTCCCCACCGGCCACCGGCTACTGCTGATGACAACGTACAGTCAGGACAAGGTGCGAACTGACGTGGTATTGATTTGTTTCTAGACAAGGGAGATGAAAATGGATGGCAAAGTAAGAGCACGGAAGGCGTGGAGCTGGCAGCAGGTAAGGCGCTGTTATTCCCATCCGCTTATTTACAAGCTGGTCGAAAGCAGACACAGAGGCGAGAGTGGGAAGTTGGGGCGGTATGTCATACATATGGCTTTTTATACCCCGGTATATCATGAAGCCATTAGTTAAGTTGAAATAATTACCTTCTGATGGTGGTGTTTCCCGTGCTGCACACAAGGCAGGGATGAGTGCTGCCAGGCTCTTCCCTCCAGCTGTCCTCACGGAGCA
This sequence comes from Phoenicopterus ruber ruber, assembly GCA_009819775.1. Lineage (NCBI taxonomy): Eukaryota > Metazoa > Chordata > Aves > Phoenicopteriformes > Phoenicopteridae > Phoenicopterus > Phoenicopterus ruber. The sequence continues at coordinate 13,739,711 of CM020231.1, read as the reverse complement.
GAGCAGAGCCTCTTCTCGGCATCAGACGTGCCCCCTCCCTTCCGTCACCTGGGCTTTGGCAAAAGCAAAGCCTATCCTATTTTTTCCTGCCTTTCCCCTAAGTCGTCTTGCCTTTCCCAGAGTATCTATGGAACTAAAGCCCGTTGGATCAGCTCCTTTGAAATGCCTAAACCGGCAAGGCAAAGTGACAGCGCCCAAGTCCCAGCGGTGGGACCAGGCAGAGCAGGGAGGAGATGCAGGAGAAGCGTCTGAGCAGGACGACAGGCACGGTGCTGGCGGAAAATTTACAGCCTCAGGCTTGGGCTCTGGGCCCCCTTTTTATTACATTTTACACCGAGCACGCTAGATTGAGTTACCATTGCGTTTTCATCTGCTCTATCAGGGCTGCTTTCAGATCGAAAGACCGCGGGGTTAGAAAGAGGGAGCCACAGAGATGTCGGTTCTGGCCGTCAGCAAATACATCAGATATATAAATAAAGAGCAGGCGATATTTCATAAGCTTAGAATGGGATTTAGCTGTCCGGCGGAGTCCGGAAGGAAAGGAGCACAGCTAGCATTTCCCCAGGCCTCAGGACTGTATAACTGAGATGAATCTCCACTTTTCTGTTGTCCCTGGGCAATAGAGGCATTTCTAAGCTGTGTTTGCTGGCTCCTCCATCATCCTGCCTTTACCAGCGCAGAATGGCTGCTGGCAAAGCTGGCAGCACGGAAGCCAGCCCGGACAGCGAGATTTTCATAGCTGGTTTCCCGAATAACTGTCACAGCTCTGGAGTTTGGAAGGAGAAACTAATTTGGGCTCAGGGCTTTGTGTGGCGATGCACAAATGAAGATGCAGAAGAAGGGGAACGTACCCTAGAGCTACTTGCAGGTGGATGTGCCTCCTCCCGGGGTGCTCTGGCAGGATGAAATGGGGCTTCAGTGGTTGCGTACGTATTTTTATGGCTTCTCACCTTCAAAATATTGAAGTTGGTGAATACTGGTAGATATAGACCAGTCCCCACTGACTGGGTAAGCGTTGGGCTGCATACAACTGGTATCAGGAGATACAGCCTCAGCCAGAAAATACTGTCCAAAGGAGTTTTTATTAAAGAAAAATAGCAAGTGGATGCCAGTTACACCCTGAGCCATGGGGGAAAGCGGCGATGGGTTTTGGCCAGGCTCTGCCATAGATGCAGGAGGCGAGGGTGCAGATGTTTCGGGGCACCTGCTGCAGCCCTCTGTTGCAGTCGGAAGGGCCCGGTGACGTGGGCTGCTATCCAAAAAGCAGCAGAGCCAGTGTGCTCCGTGGATTATGGACCCTCTCCTTATTTTCTGGAGATACTTTTTCACAAATATCATCTCCTTGGCCCCTAACCTCCTTCAGTAGTTGGGATTTCTGGCAGCGAAGGGATGAAACTGGGCAGAAAGCATTATTTCCCTTGGGAATGCAGAGCTCCAGCTCCCACCTGCCATCGCTCTGCGTCAGGGCGAGTCCTGGGCTCGGTCCTGAGCCGGAATTGGCTCCCCTTCATTAGGGGACGTCACCCCAAACAGCAAAATGCTGCCCAACAGGGACAATGTGTTTCATACGGACAAAACCAAAATGGTTCTCGATTATTTTTTTCCAGTTTTAAGTGTTTTCAAACAGTCCAACTGCATGGGAAGAGACCCCAGCCTGTGAAGGAGGGTGGGAATCTTGCAGGCACTAGTTTTGTCCAGGTTTCTCACCATCCCGCTTCCAGGGGTGTCTCTCAGTGCGGGTTTATGAGAGTCCCGGTCCAGGCTGTCAGCCCACGGCCGCTCCCTATGTCAGCAATAACTGGTTTTTGTTCTCAATGCCACGCTGGAGGGAAACGGGCAACATGCTGGAGGACAAAGCTGCCATTTTTGAGGGGTCTCACAGGAACCTCGCGAAGTTCCACAAAGGCAAACCCAAGGTCCTGCTTCTGGGAGGGACATAGCCCTGTAACAGGACAGGCTGGGGCCAATGTTTCCAGAAAAGGGGGTTCTGGTGAACACCAGGCTGAAGAGGAGCTGGCAGTGAGTCCTTGCTGCAGAGATGAGCTGGGCTGTGTGCGCAGGAGTGTAGCCAGCAGGTCGGGGGCAGTGACTGTTCCCCAAATAGCGGGGGGCTGTGCTGGAGTACAGCACCCAGCTTGGGGCTCTCCAGGACAAGGGAAACGTTGTCTTAGTGGAGTAAGTCCAGCGGGGCCACCAAGATGGGGTGGGGGGAATCCAGTGCATGTGATGTACGGGAGAGACTGAGAACTGGGGTTCTTCAGCCTTGAGGAAAAGGCTAAGGGGAGATGCTATCGCTGTCTACAACTGTCTGATGGCAGGATATAGAAAAGATGGAGCCGAACTCTTTTCCAAGGTGCATGGCGATAGGACAAGAGGCAACAGACAGGCTGGAACATGGGAAACTAATGTTAGAGATCAGGCAAAAAGTTTTCCACCTTGCCCTGGTCGGAAGCTGGCAGGACACGCTGCCAGGCATTGGACTAGAGACCTCCAGAGGTCCCTTCTAACCTACATGCTTCTCTAGATCGCAGAATTAAATTGCCTGGTAGATCCAGCTGCCTGTAGTCACTCCTTTTCCAGCGGAGCAAAGGCTGGTGTTAAGTTTCCTTTTATTTGCTTGAATGATTTCACACGTGGCACTTCGCCCCTGCCCTCTCTCCTGCTCTGCCCCCAGTTCTCCGCTCCTCGTCCGAGGCGGTGCTGCTGCAAGTTTTGCTGCTCCCAGGCTGCCTGCCCATCCCTTATCTTCTCTCCCAGAAAAGAGCTGCCTCTTGCATCTCTTCGCTTCTCCCTCCCCACACGCGGACTGCCCTTTACGATCCCGTTTCAGTTCCACTTGTGGCCCACTCGTCCCTTCCTGAGCGTGGGCCATGTGGGCATGTTCGTTAGACCTTTAAAAGCAGGATGGAGTTTACAGTCTTCAGCCAGGCCTGTCTTGCCCTGATGTGCACAGGGTGGGAGATGCCCAGGGAGCTGCCGAGCCCAGCCTGGCAGCATCTGCTCCCAAACCTCCCGCAGGTGGGAGCTGCACAGCCCCGTAGCGATGCCCGCCCTGCTCGACCATCCTCTTCGCTAGGCAGGTTCTCCTGGGGTCTTGCCTGGTCTGGCTGGTCCCTCCGCTGGTTAGTCCATCCTCTGATCTGGGTTTGGTTGTATCACCAGATGCCAATGCAGAAACCAAGCCACCCCCTCACCCATCTGCTCCCTCCCCAAGTCCTGTGTTTCATCTCTGGCTTTCAGCTTTGAGTTGCAATATTTGCTTGGGCTGTAAGCCATCTACTCGCCCTCGCCAGTATACGGCGCGTGGTGGTAGCCGCTGGCGTAGCAGAGCTACTGGGGCCCTTTTCTGACCGTCACTAGGCTTCTGCAGACAGCTGACTTCGGCGTCCTGTAATCGGTCAAGTTTAATATGGCTTCTCCACTTGCAATTTGTCATGGCCTTATCGGAACATCTGCATCCTGGCCTCTTATTAAGCCCTTAGAAAAACAGAAGTATCTAAGGCCTGAATAGTTTTAAATTTGGAAGCAGAGTGGGAGTAGATGGAGGAAAATACATTCCCCTTCATGTAATCATCAGAGGAGGACAGTTCTGAACAATGACCAGATCGTCCTCACGCTGATGATGACAGCAATTTGGGACTTATCGCACCCCAGCACTATATTAAGGCACCGAGATTACGTTGTTATTCATTAGCACAACATCTGCTGAAAATCAGCAGGGAGAAGGCTGGTGCGGGTGCTAAAACCTTTACGATGGGACAGAGAAAATACTCCCCCGCAGGGAGAATAATGTCTTTGCCCTCCTGGGTGTTGCTCGGTGCCGATGCTCCACGCGAGCCATAAACATGCGATGCAGCCACTTGCCTCGAGTCGGTGAGGACATCAGTCACTGAGATCGGCAGGTCCCAGGTCTGCCCAACCATGTGGTCTTGGGTGAGTCTCTTCCCGTTTTCTTGCCTATTCCAAGTGGCCTCTTGCTATCGTGGGCACGGCTCCTCGCGTGGCACGTCAAGTTTAATGCACGTCACTCCTGCACTTGCCACGTTGTAGGACAAAGATCCCATTTCCTATATTTTGAAGTTCTAAAATATTTCCAAGCTGGCCGGTCTCAACACGTTCATTCCAAAATACTTTGATTCCTCACAAACCCGGATTGGTGTAGGAACCTTCTGCTGCTTATCCTGCCTTGCGCTGAGAACTGCTCTGCCCTGGCTGCCCCAAAAGAGCCTCGACTTTCTCAGTTTCGTCTGATAGATGGACCAAACTTGTGGGCAACTTGAGGAGGGACTTGCTGACTTGGTTCCCCTCCTGGCCTGGTTAGTACCTAATCTCCACGGCCCTCCTTGTTTACAGCCTGGAGGAATGCCTCGTTGCAGTGTATTTGCCGATTCTCATGTTTAGCAGTTGCAGCAGCATTAAGCAATTCTTTAGAACCACCGCTTTGATTTTTACAGGCAATTTAAGTTACTCAGAGTAGAAAGGATAAGGAAAGGTAGGGCTGCGAGGGGATTTCATGGTCTTGTTGCTAAAAATGCAGAAAAGGCTCTGAACTGTGAAGATCCCCTGGAACTGCAACGGTGGTGGGTTTTCTTCTATCTTAAGTATGCGGTTCCAGAAGCTGTGCTGCACTTCTGAAGGTGATATCTGAGTCTCTCCAGTCATCGCAATCCGTGGCAGCCCATGATTTGATTTCATATAGCATATGGATGATTTGGGGGGTGAGGAGCATTACTGTCAGGCATTGTGTTGATGTGTGGCTCTGCACAAGAGTTCAGAAATCCAGTTCAGCCTTCTTCAAGCTGCGCTGCTTCTGCTCAGGAGTCACGGACGCTGATCTGCAGAACCTCAGCTCACGGAGCTTTCAAAGGACCTTTTTAGCAGCTAGTGCGAACCATCCATCAGTGCCCCTGTCTTTGCTCTAACTTGCTCCATTCTGGGTTGCCTTAATTCAGTTATGATGAAATTTAGAGGAACTGCTTCTGACAAATGAGACTTTCTCTAGTGGCTTGCTTCTTTAAACCGTTAACACATGCTTAAATATTGTCAGAGCTTAAAATGAGAACATTTAAGTTCTCAAAGATCCTTCGTTATCAAAGGCAGCTGCTGGCATGCAGTGAATCACTGCTACCCAGCCGTGTATCAGCGTGAGGGTGTCCTTGCACCGATCATCAACCCCAGGCACGTTAAGCGAGTTATAGGATAGATGGCGACTGCCCTTGAAAAGCAGCTTGAGGTTATAATAGCAGGGGTGGATAACTGCCCACAGGCAGAAGAGGAAAGTGATGGAGATGCAGAATGGACAACGCTGACTGAAGACTTCTCCACGTTTCACATGGATCTCAAGGAGCTTTGGTTTTCAAGGAAAGGTCTTGCAATGAGAACAAAGGTTTTGTGCAACTCCTCTTCCAGATCAGATGCCTGGCAGCCGTTGCAACTAAGCCTGTCCTCCAAAGAAAGAACCCCCAAGAGATTTCTTTTCTGCTCCTCCCAACCTTTCCAGCACCAGTTGCCACTGCTGCTGCTGTGACAAATCTCTCTGGAGGGCACCAAGAACTCGGATGGCAAATACTCATTAATTGATTCACTAGGACCAAGGAAGCATCCAATCCAATTAGAGATAAATTATTTATGCCATCGAACGCTGAGATTGGGACGCTATTGATCAAGGGCAAGAAAGGGGATGACAGCTGTTTCTGTTGTCAGCGTTATGGACCCTGAACTGAGATGATGATCCTTCAGCAGCGGCTGGGAATGGCAGGGGACCACCAGTCTGAGATGAACCATCTGAGATCTCCTCACACCACAGAGGAAACCATTTTTATTCTTTAATCCTCAGCCTCTGACCACACCAAGGCCCTTGAAACCCATAGAGCTCCTGAAGGTTTTAAAGGATACCTGCCTCAGGTACGGCATAGGTTGCAGGAGGTAGCAACAGGAGGCAACTTTTTTCCAGGGGACCTCACAGACCAACCACCTTAGTTTTCAAATAGCCATTGGTCATCCTGCTAAGCCCATACCCTGTAGAGAAATGAAATGTCTACTCCAGAAGCACCAGGGAGGAGCCCAGTTGTAGTAGTAGGACAGGGTAAGAAATAGTTCTGCTGCAGCTTTGTGGCGTGGTGTCTCCAGACGACATGAGAAGCAGCAGGAGGGGAGTGCTAAGGACAATGCGGGTATGTGCCACGTGTCAGCAGAAGGCACTGCGCCCGCTGGAGGTGCAGGCCAGACCGCTGCACAACATGCGCATCCAGTGCAAGCAGTTACAAACTGCCTTTGGAAGACAGAAAAACTTGGTGATTCCTAATTTTGCTTTAATTCTCAACTTTTGCTCTGTATGAAGCAGCAGAGGGAGGAGGAGAGTGGTTTGGTGTATAAAAATCCTAATTTTGCTTTAAGCCTAAAGCGAATATATCCTTACACCCTTTAATCCTAAAAAGAGGATCCTTCTATGAAGAGGATCCTTATATCCTTTTAATTCTAGGCAAATAGATCCTTTTAATCCTAAGGCAAATAGATCCTTCTATCCTTTGGTATATAAAAATCCTCATTTTGCTTTCATTCTCAATCTTTGCTCTATACGAAGGGCTGAGGGAGGAGGAGAGCGGTTTGGTGTTGGTATATAAAAGAAAGGAAGGGGAGGAAGAAAGCACACTTCCCCGGTGGCTTTTTGAGGCCAATCAGGAGAAGATGGCCTCATAGGCTCATAGACTCGTACAATGGCTTGGGTTGGAAAGGACCTTTATAGATCACCCCCCGGCCATGGGCAGGGACCTCTTTCCCTAGACCAGGTTGCTCAAAGCCCCAGCCGACCTGGCCCTGAACACTCTCAGGGATCCACAACCTCTCTGGGCAACCTGCGCCAGGGTCTCGCCACCCTCCTGACCAGAGGCAGCTCCCTCGGCCTGCCCTCGTGTGCCCCGGCCCCTCACCACCCCGACGGCCCGGGGCTGGGCCCGCACCCCGTGCACCCGTGTCTTTCCTGGGCTGGGGAGACCAGGAGGGGACAGAGGGTCCAGATGCAGCTGCCAAAGTACCAAACAAGACAGGGGGAAACATTTTTACTGTTACTTTCTTGTTTGGTTTTTTCCTTTGTTGCCCAGTCTTGAAAAGAACTAACGAAGCAGCTACAAGGGGCCTTAAATGCTGAAGGCCGGCACTTCTTCCTGGCAGACCTGTGGTCTTCTGCTTCTCCAGAGGAACGGCTGTCTCTGACGTCTCTTCTTGATCTGTTGCTGTTCTTTGTGCGCTGCTGCCGTGGAGCGTCTGGCTTCCTCTCCAACCTCCCGTCGGGCAGCCTTCTCGTCCTCAGGCTGAAGAAACCCCACCTCCAGGCCCCAGGGACCTCGGTGGCCCTCTGAGGGACTTCTCCCAGTGCAACAGCCCAGCAGAAGCCATGTTGTCTCGTCCCCTTTTCTTGGTGCTCAGAGCAGAGGAGATGGCACCCCTTCAGAAGGGGTGGGGGAGAGGGTGGGGGACGGGAAGGAAGGGCTCACGAGACCTGCGGCCATCAACAAAATAATTGTTGACGCCGGGGAGATGGAATCTGTGAGCCTGCAGGCCGGCCAGGCGTGGAGGGTGGCCGCCCAGCTAGTGCCAGGTGCGGTGGCCGGGCCGACGGTAGGGCGCTGGCCGGGCGCTCCTGCGGCACCACATCGATGGTGGTGTGGAGGGGAGCCCTGGCACGATGTAGTGGTGCCAGCGGAGCCATCCTGGAGGTGGATCCACCTCCATGGGCTCCACACCATCAGCTGCATGAGCAATGGCCATGTAGGGTGATGGTGCCTCCCCTCTGACGCCGCCTCTTCCTCCGCACCTCCCGCAGTCGCTTCTCTGGTTGCCCACGCAGAGGTGGGCAACCGCTCGCTTCGCTGCTGCGGGTCCTCCTTCTGCCAACCATCGTGGAGGTCGAGGGCCCGGAAGCTCAGCGAATGTGGGCCAGCTGCTGGGGGCCCACTATTTACAGGGTCCGGGACGCAACATGGTGAGGTAGCTTGTGAGATCAGGAGGCCACGGTGATGGCCATGCAAATAACCATATATGACTATTCTGACAGCTGGGGGGCCTGTGGCCTTAAAGGTACCCTACTGTGGGAGGAAGAGGAGGGTCGGGGGATGCTGAGGGTTGCTTTCCTGGGGATCGCTCCCCTGTGTCCATTCCTAATGGAGGGACATTTCAGGGATCGGGTCTGAAACGTGGGCAAAGATTTTTCTGAGGAGGGCCAGCACTGTTTGGACTCTACCCGCCCATCCTTCTCGGCTCCATTTGAATGGCCGAGGGATTGTTAAAAATCTCCGTGAGCCACATGGAGACTTTCCACCGACTTTGGTGGAATTTGGATCAGGCCCAATGCGAGTGGGTCCTTGCAGAGCTCGGGGAGAAGAGGGGGAAACTCTGCAAGGTCTAACTGGTCCAGAGAAGCGAGGATTGCTCAGCTGATATCCCCCTGGAATGAGCACATGGTTATTTCAGGCAAAGGCAATCTGTTATTTCCACTCCTGAATGTTTATTTGGGTCAGGGTGGGAAAATCCGATTTACTTGCCAAAGTCCCACTGGGGTGGTAAAAATATAAATACCACATATTATTATGTGTGTATTCTGAAAAGTGGTTAGTGACTGTGTTTATTACATTTGGCCACTCGCAGGGAGTTATTCTCTCTCTGCCCCCTCCCCTAAATTCACGTGCTTACACTGAATACGAGCCCTGCTGGGACCTGTAAAACCGCTGCGGGGGGATGAAGCCTGCGCGATCCTGTACCCAGCTCCTCGCAGGGCTTCCCGCGGCACAGCCTGCAGAGAGGAAACCTCTTGCCACGCTGTTGGCCCTACCTGGCCGAGCCACCGCACAGACGCGGAGCGATGCTTTCCCAGCGCTAAAGCTACCTCATCTGTTCAGGGACCCGTTTCACACCTCATCTACCAAGGATGCGAGTTGTTCCCAGCATCATCTTTGGACCCTTATTTCCAACGGGAGCAGGCCATGTATTTCATCCAGGCAGCACTGGGTTGTGATGGATCAAGTAAGGCGGAGGGCAAAGAGGATGAGCGCTATGAAGATGCTGCTACCATTGTACGTCGTTAGCAGAAGGACATGTTGTTGATTTCTCAGGGTGGATGGCAACAGAGCCCTGGGCACGATTCACTTTTGGCTACTGGGAAAATGAAGAGGAGCTTTACTGACTGTGTGTGTGAAGCCACAGAACATCTTAAATCACAGCAGCCATCAAGCCATCCCAAACCCCAAGCGCTCTGTGCAGAGCACTGCTGACAGACTCAGTTCTCAGCCTCTCCCAGGCCTGGCCAGACTGGGAACAGCAAGAACCTATTGCAATTCTGGCAGTCCTAGGAATGGATCAGATCCACGCCGCTCCAGCCTTGGAATGCATCATCGCCATCCAAGAGCTACAACCGCCCATCCCAGCGCTCTTCCTGGATGCATCTTTCCACTAGAGCAAACTTCAGCTGGGGAAGACAGTCTTCCTAACCTTTGTATCCGAACTGATGCGATTACAGTTGGTTTCTGGGTGTTGGGTAGGACAAACGCAGCACGTCATGAGGCAGGGCCACTGGGGCTTTCAAAATAAAAGTTAAAGGCTTATGTACCTTGGTCTTGCAGAGAGGGGTGGGAGGTGTTTGCAGACTAGGTGGCCTCTGAACTGGACGGATAGTCCAAAATATCCCTTTTTTGGCTACTCAGAACTGCCAGTGGATTGGTGCCTCTCGTCCAAATGGTGCTTTCCAGCCCTACATTCCCGACTTTGGGCCAGAGCCCTTCACAGTTGGCTTCTCAAGCCCCAGAAATGCCTTATAAGCTACACTGGATCTTATTAATTTGAATCCGTGCCATCCCCTTCTCTCATTTACCACTTATTGCAGGGGGCTTTGGTTGCATGTGTGTCAGCATCAGGACGCTGTGAGTTCAAGGCTCCTGCCTTATGTTGGCTGAACTCCGCTGCCTCTGCAGATTGGGACTGGCCTGGCATTTTCCAGGCAGGAGAAAGGGAGTTCTGCTCATCTGGCACTATCAAAAAGCATCAGCATTTGCGTTATAGCAACACCTAAGAGTCCTGCTGGGTTAAAACCACCTGCATGAGCAACTGCGAAGAACTCGCAAGCTCCTGCTCCCAAGGACGGTTATGTCTTTCTCGCTAGCAAAGTCCTTCGTATTTACTCCCCAAAGCAGCCCGAGGCAACAATCAGTTCCTCACGTCTTCTGCCCGCACAGCAACCCAAGGTGAAAGGGGTGCCAAGCTACAAATAAAACGCGACCCTTGCATCCGCGCTCGCGCATCCATCGCCGACCGGTGGCCGCGTGCGAGCTGTTGGTGCCGACACAAGGCACAAAGACACTCCCTCACCCGCCCGCGCTGACGATGCCTCATTCAGCTCACGTTCAGCGTGCTCCGCGAAGCAGTGAAAGGCATAAAAGCAACGGAAAGTCGTCTCCCAGCCTGACCTTGGGCTCGCAAGACCCCACAGACTTGCTCCCTGTTCTTCAGCAGCGAAAGCCGGCGTGCACGCTTCCAGGTAACAGCTTCTACCAAGAAAATCCGGCATCTTTAGGAGGAGCGGAGAGGTATAAAGAGCAGGTGCTGTGCGAAGAAGACAGCAGAGCCCGCAAATGGAGAGTTCCCTCGCAGGGAGATGGGAAACGCGTCTTGCTAGAAGGAGAGAGGGCCGGGGGAGGTTTGCTCGCACCGAGGCGGTGTTGGTTACAGGGCTCGTTGATTTGCATATTTTGTGACTTAGTGCACATCTCCCCAACGTTAGCTCACCCACTTCCTTCCCCAGCCTCCGAGGAATTGCTTGTTATTTGTATTCGTGGCTAATTAAAACCTCGCTGAGCTCAAACCCCTGATTACGGAGAGAGGGCTGAGACCACAAGCAGACCACAGTGGAGGATGCCACAGCCCACAGGCTGACCCCACGCCGCTCTGCAGACCCCACGTTTGCAGTTAGGACATTATTTACTCTGATACTAGCAACGTTCTCTTAAAATATATTGAAGGAGAGATTGGGAAAATGAAGTGTATAAGATTTATCCTGCACTAGAGGATTTCAGCATCCAAGAAAGCCAGAGCGTCCAGTCCCTCAGACTTAATAGAAACCTCCTGCTTTATTAATGTTGCCTTATTTTTTTTTTTTTCCTCGTCCACAGGTCCTGGGCAGAAAGTCAAAGCTGTATTTGAGGAGCTTTCCTGAAGGTTTTCATTAATAACAGGGCCAGGGAATCCACTGCAAATGTAAAAATAATAGATTTGAGAGCCCTAAAAGGATGGAGATTTACTCACTGTGGAAATATTAGGGAGAAAGTGGGAGTGGGAGGTTCCCATGGCTCGGCATCGCTTGCCTGTGAGCTTCGAAAGCCGCCTGAAGGCCGAGGAGATGCTGGGGAGCGGGAGCAGGAGGGAAGGTTGCCTCCGAGCGGCACGGAGAGGCAGCTGCGCCTGCTCTGCTGAGCGCTGCTCTCCCACGGCCGGTGGATAGGCCGGACCGTAGGAGCGTTTCAGGGTCCTTCTCAGGCTAACGAGGGAAGGAATAGGTGGGCAGAGAGATTTCGCCAACGGGAAGATCTGCTCCTTGGTCACCCCTTGGAGATGAAGGTCCACGGTGATGCTGATCCTCAACAAGTCAGGAGGGACCCACAGAAGTGTGGGTAGGAGAGAGGGACGCTGCTTGATGCCGGACAAGGCAAACAGTGTCCAGTTCTTGTGGAGATGCTGAGACCGTGTCCCCTCCTTCCAAGTGACTCTTGCCAGCAGAGCCAGTGCTGCTCCTGCACCCCACAGTTATCACCCGGCCGTGCTGTCACCTCATGCTGGTTTGCTGCACAAGAAAAGGCGATGCCATGTCTGGGTCAGCCCCTGGTCCCTGGAAAGGTGGATCAGGATGGGAGGGAGAACAGGAGACTGTTTCCCACCTCCCTTCCCCAGCACAGATGTGTCAGCCCCAGTGCTTGGGGATTTATAACCTGTGACTCAGACTGCAGCCCCCTCTCCTTCCAGTGCTGCTTTGGGAGCACCCATTTCTCCCGGCTTTTGCGGTACCGACCCCACGGATTGATTTTCATTTGGCTTTTTTGGCCTGCCAGCTCCATCTGGAGCTGTTTCTTAGCCCCAGCTCTGTCTGCCTGGGAAGGGGAACGTGAGGCTGTGCCCCCTCACCCGCTGCTGGCAGGGGAGGCTGTGCTCTTCCTCCAGCTGCCACTGCTCTAACTTCACCTCCGGTGACACGTGCCACCCTGTACGTCCCGTGCGCTGCTGTAGCCCTGTCCTTGCCTGCAAGGACTGGATCTGGTCTGCTCCTCTTTCCAGCGGTATCGCTTCAGAGTAAGACCGTCCATCCCAGTGCTGTCCTTTGGGGAAGGTGGATTCAACCCCTGACAAGGAGGAAGAAAAATCAGAGGTGGCATTCAGAATTTTTCAGTTTGAATGGGAAAAGACTCCCAGGGCAGGATCCCTCCGATCCGTGCACTGGTCTCGATGCACCCGGCATTTGGGAGAGCACAGCGCTGCTCTGGTGCCAGGTATTGCTCTTCCGTTCTGACACCCAGCAAGGCTTTGGTTCGAGACATTTATGAACGGGGTCAGGTTTCTGTGAACCCTGCAACCACCTGGCTTTGCAACCTGCAAGTTGCGTGGTCTTGGGGTGCAGGTTGGAGGGGTTTTTCAGTTTGGGCACTCCCGTGCCCGGTCCAGCAGTGGCACCGCTGATGGTGTGCCCCGGCGGAGGATGTCTCTGCTGATAAGCCTCATTTTGCGGAGCCAATACTAGGAACCCTGGCAACCATCAGCATTTCCAAACCTGAATCCAGGTAAATTTAGTGCCGGGGAGAGGTGGGTGACAGGGTCTCAGCTCGAGCTGAGCCCGTGCACAGGAGCTGCTGCAAGGAAAGAGCCCCTTTTCCTGGACGACAAGTTGCCTGAAGGGTTTGCGCTCCCTGCTCCACATCAAATTATAGTAAGCAGAGTGGAATCTGCTAAACCTTATTGTGATCGGTTGTTTTTACTGGTGGAAAATGGGGTTAAAATGGGTACAGACCATTATGAAAGGAGGACCACAGCCTTTGACTCTGCACCAGTCCTCCAGGTCCGTGCAAAGAGAGGTCTGTGCGGAGAACAGAGCTCCTGCAAAAGAGCTAAAACACACCAGCGTGTGCTTCCAGCCGGCCGAGACCTCTGGCCACCAGCGGCCCGGGAGACAGAGGGAGGGAGAAGTGGGTTTTCTTACCAGCTGGGGAAAAAAAGGCAGCGAAGCCTACGGACGCAGATGGAGACTGCCTGCAGGGCCGGGCGCCCCAGCAGCCTTCCTGGGGCTGCTGGTCAGAGCCCTGACGAGCCCTGGTAGCCGGGGAGGCGTCCGCCAGCCCTGCAGCCTGCCAGCGACGCACTTCAGCTCCTCCTTCTGCGCTTTTCAACAGCTCTGCAGCCCCCCAGCCCCGGCCCGCCGCGCTGGTGGGCCGGGGGGGCTGGAGGCATTTTCCCAGCGCTCTAATCTAACAGCACCAGTGGGAATGTTTACAGCACGCTGCCACTTGAGGGCTTATCGGCCTCCCTCCCTATCTCCCACCACCCCAGCCTGATAAACGGAGGGGCTGGTGGCACCTGGGGGAAGCGCCCAGAGCAGGGGATGGAGCTGGGGACCAGCCAGGCGCGAAGCCAGCAGGGCTGGGGTGCTTCTCCCGTGAGCCCCGCCGTGTCGATGAGGCTGTGGTGGAGGGGCAGCAGCAGAGCAGACCCCTGCCCGAAGGATCACTGAGAGCAAAGGGTTGTTATGGGGAGCAACCAGCTTCCAGGCCTGGGGCAAAGGGAAGGTCCCACGGAGGGGTGACAGGGTATGTTGTGGGAGCAAGGAAATGCATCCCCATCAACATTCGAGGCACACCAGAGAGAGTGGCTCCAATGTTCCTAGCAAGGTGGAAACCAACTGCTGACACCTGCCTGTCTTGGCTAGGAGCAGGTTTTCCCTAAATTAGCCTAATCAGCAGGGGATGAAAGGCAGCTCACCTGGGGCTGCACCTCTCTGCTCTGTGTTGGGGCGATGGCTCTGGGCTGCACCAGCCGGTGAGTGTCTGCGCTGTCCTGGATGCTGCTCGGACCTAAAGGTGCCTCCCCCTCCCCTTACCCCCCTGCAGGCCTCAAACCGAGCGGAAAAGTTCAGAAAGACTCTTTTTTTTTAAAAAAAAATTATTTCCAGGGAAGAAGGACGCCCCGACGTGTCCCTGCGGCCCCCCCCGGCAGCCCCGGCCGCCGCCGCGGGACACGCCGCGGTTGCCCTCTAGTGGCTCCGGGCCCGGAGAGCGACCGCTCCCGGGCCCCGGGGATGCTCGGCTCCGGCTCCAGCCCCTCCGGGACCCCCCCCGGGGCCGGCAGCAGCTCACCCTCGCCCGGAGGCGGCTTCCCTCCCCCCTCGGCAGCACCTCGTCGCTGTCACGCCACGTCTCGCGTGGGCTGGGCCACGGCAGGAACCGCGGGGTTTGGGGGGGGTTCCCACGGTGTGGTGGGGAGCGCACCTGGTGTGTGGCTCCCGGGTGCGGCTGGTGCACACTCCCACCTCCCGCCGGGGGTTTCCCAGCCTGGGAGAAGGTTTTCCCCAAGCAAGGAATCTCAGACTTGAGAGTTTGGAGAATAACTGAAACAGGGAGTTTGTCTTGGAACATTAGCTTTATTTTTAATGCGTTTTAACCTGTTCAAGGTGAGCAGCGCTGTGTTTTGGCAGTGCACATCCAAGAAACCCGGCGCTGCCTGTGACAACGGGGCCAGGAGGGAGGCGGTGAGACCGTGTGGGAGCCAGGGCCCAGCTCTGCAGCATCGCTGCACGAGTATCACCCCGACACAGGGAACGGAGGGGTGTTTGTAAAGGGAACGGACTTTGTGCAACTCCTGGGGCTGGTGGAGGGCCCTCCCTCCATGGGGGGCCTTGTGAAATGCAAGGGAAAGAGAGGGGCTGGAGAACCACCATGTATTTTCAAGGGTGCTGGAAGGCCTGTGCATGGCACACTTTGCCCACCTTCCCCTTCACTCTCCTCCTTTATCTTAATACAGAAGGACCTTTAGGAAACCAAAAATATCCTGCTCTTCCCAGGGCATGTTCCCAAAGTGTCTTTCTGAAGCTAATCCATCCTCTAGCAGAACTCCAGGCTGGATGTTGCTATTCTGGTCCCTGCAGTCACAGGCACCGTTTTGCATGACTTGTCGGGACCTGCTTCATCCCAGACGTGAGACCACAGTCTCATTTTTCATTTATGAATAAATACATTCCTGCCAGGGCTGGAAATACGACGGAACTATAAGCGAAGGCTTCCTGAGTCTGCTGGCAGCCTGAAACGCCTCGGTGCAGTGTGCCCATTGCAGTGGTCCCAAAGGGCAGGGCAGGGGGAGAAGATGCTGCAGGAGAGGATGAAACGTGGTGTCATCCCATCCTCTGCAGACCTGTCTGGAGGTGTTTGAGACCTTGGGCTCTTCCTCCAGCACTGGCCTTCTTAGGGCAGGAACGGGCAGCGGTGCCGCAGTGGTCCCCGTGTGTCCCTCCGCAGTGGCCAGCGGAGAAAAGGCATCAGATAAGACTTTGAAGTGTGGGAGTTTTTTTAATATGAAGGCACCAGTAAGGAAAACTACATATTTTTTTTCCTCAAAAAAAAAAAGAGGAGAGAAGAAATGGGAGCACATCCACAGCGCGTGCAAACCACAACCGAGACCGTGACGCTGTGCACGACAGCAGACACACGTGCCAGGTAAGATGTAAATGAAATGTGGGCCCTGGTTTGCACAGAAAAAACGCAAGTGCAGAAAAAGGAGGGGAAAAAAGGAAAGAAAAAGAGAGACTTGGAAAAGAAAGTGATATAGAAAAGTCCGAAGACCAAAAGAAAAAACAAAGAACCAGTACACTAAGGGGGGGAAGCTGAGAGGAAGCAAGAGGAGGAGAAGCCATTGCAAAGGATTTATTGTTCTCACCTGGTTTTGTGGTGTGGGGCTTCTTTTTAATTTCTCCATTACCTGAACCTGTCCCCAGGTGACTACAGGATTTCCCTAACTCACCGTGTGACCCCCAGAAGAGTTTTATAGCCCAGGACACACCCCAGTGGCCGTCACCATCCAGCAGCCACCAGACGCACCCAAGCCCTGCCAGCGCAGGGGACCCCGCGTCCACAGCGCTGAGCCCTCCGGGCTGCAGAGCGAGAGCTGCCGGGGCTTCGCGTGTTGCGGGGTGCTGGACACCGCGGGGTCCTGGGTGGTGTTTCCATTCCTCCCCTGGAAGGTGCTGCCCCTCAAGAGCAGAATAGGGCACAGGAGCATCCCTAAAGCTGCTTTTCGCTGCTGGCTCTGGCCGATTTTGCAGTATGGGAGGCACTCGCATGTCCCCTCCCACAGGCAGAGCAGAGGGAACCGGGAGGTTTTGGTGATGTGGTGAGGAGCTGGGACAGGAACATCTCCAATGGGGTCCTGTCCGCACCCTGCGCCTGCATCTGAGTTTTTACATCCCGGAGAGAACAAGGGCGAGGAAGTTCCATTTCTAAAGTTGTAGGGTCTGATTTCCATCCCTCAGTGAACTCGGTGACGCTCAGGTCTCTATTTTGTGCTTTTCAAACAGAAAGATGGAGAACCCAGCTTTCCCCTCCGAGGCCGATCTCTTCTGCCCCAGCTCCCACCCGCAAGCAGCATCTCCCCAGGAGCCTCCAGCACCCCTGGGCCGCCCGAGCCCCTGCCCTGCAGACCCCCCCCTCCTCC
This sequence comes from Phoenicopterus ruber ruber, assembly GCA_009819775.1. NCBI lineage: Eukaryota > Metazoa > Chordata > Aves > Phoenicopteriformes > Phoenicopteridae > Phoenicopterus > Phoenicopterus ruber. Next base: position 13,722,986 of record CM020231.1, on the reverse strand, counting down.
TCCTTCGCGGCGCTGGGGCTCGGCGAGGAGCCCTGGCCGTGGCAGCGGCAGCTCGCCCTCAAAGCCGGCGCTGACGGCGTGCCAGCCCTCCGAGCGTGGCCGAGGGCACCCCTCCTGCCGGCCGGCCGGCCCGGGGGGGCCCGTTCGCCGAGCCCTGGAGCACAAGAGGGGCTGTGTGGCTGCTGTTTGCCCTCCGGGAACTGGGAGGAAACTTGGCAAGGAGAAAAAAAACCTTTAGAAGCTACTGGGAAGCCCGAGATTTATGTTTAGCTGCTCTCAAGCAGAGAATAAAGGGAAACGTGAGTGCGAGCAGGTATAGCAGAAGTGATGCAGGCGCTTTATTTGCGGAGCGTCTATCTGAGGATAGCAGCAAAGGGGATTTGTCTCGGTATATCCAAGAGGAGCATTTGACTGTGCGTAATTGTAGTTTATATCTTAATAAATTGCCTTTGTCACCTGAGGCTGATCCTGTTCAACTGAGAAAGTACTTCTGGTTTCTGAGAGGGGAGGAGGTGATCTGGGAAAAACCACCTCAGCTGTGTATTTTTAACCTGAATGTCTTTAGATTATGGAGAACAGCAAGAAAGATTAAAAAAACAAAAAATCTCCCTGCGAAAGAGGGCATGGTGCACGTATCTGCAAGTTGCGGCAGCCTGGAGAACAAAAAGGCTGCTGTTTGGAAATGGAGGCAGAAGCAGAGCGAGCTTAAAGGCGCAGCACATGGAAAACCTGCTGCGAGCCCCATCGCCAATGCTTCCCGGGGAAAGGAAGGCTCTACCCCTGTGACATTGGTCCAGGACTCGGGTAGGATGAACTTCCCTGGAGATGAAAAGACTTGTTGTGAAGTTATTTTGTGCTTGTGTTTCTAATGAGCTAGGTCGTGGATTCTTCCAGGCTTTGTGGTTAAGTGCAGGCTCTCTCCAGCCAAACAAAAAAAATAAACCTCCATCCTAGCCTAACTGAGCGGGGACGGAGCCTCCCAGGCCGGACTGGGCTGGAAGAGCTGCCTGCAGCTGGGTGTGCTGCCCAGGCGCACGGAGCGGTCCTTCGGAGCCCGGCGCAGGACCTGCGCCGTAACAGAGCCCGCCAGGCAAACCAGGAGCCTCGATCTGCCTCTCGGTAACGCCATTCCCGGCGGTCCAGCTCGCGGAGCCTTACTGTGAGTGTCCCCAGCCGGAGAAAGGCACTTGCAGTTGTATGGCAAAGGCTTAAGAGTGTCTTCTACAGCACCTCATACCTGCCTTTTACAGTCAGATACGTATGATGGGTTTCTCCTGCCCGTTTACGCTGTCCCTTAGATCCATCAGCATCTCAAGAATCGTGGAACCATTTAGGTTGGAGAAGACCCTTAAGATCATCGAGTCCAAGCAAGAAAGGATTTGGGCCCCTCATAACGAAGAGCTACCTGCCCCACAGCCTTCCAAGGAGGCCTCCAGCCTGCTGTCTCTGCATAGTTAGTCTTCAGCTTGATCTTGATTATTTTTTTTTTTGCAAGGCGGTGGGTCGTGCTCTGATCTGAAGAGCATTTGTGCGTTGGAGTTGTACAAAAGTACTCTTCATTCGCTTGAGCTCCGTTCCGTGCTTAGCTGGGTGCTGATGTTCTCCCGCGCTACCAGACTGCCGGCAGCTGTAACCTCAGCCTTGTGCGCTGCCGAGAAAAGGCCTCAGAGTCTGTCCGTTGCCTCAGCCTCAGGGATGACCTAACTTCCCGGTACGCTGAGGGCAGCGAAGGGGAGTGCTGGGAGCCAGAGCCAGTACAGCTGCTGGGAATGACTGGATCCCCATGAATGGCCTCCTGTTCGAGTTCCTGCAGGCACCAGAGAAGAGCTCGTAATCACCAGCCCTTCTTGGCCATGGTGCAACAGCTCTGGTTAAATCATCCTGGAGCGCTGAGGGCTTCTTGTGAGGCCACTCTGAATGTGGGTCCTGCCCATCTCGCCCAACCTTGTTGGCCAAGGAGAACATTACCTGCAGAGCACACCTGCGCATCACCTACTGACTCCCACTCCCCTGTCCCTTGGCCGCTGACCCAAACCCAGGGTGTCTACGTTTGACCCCTATTTTCAGATATTTGTCTTCCTGTGCCAGATGCCCAGACTGACTGAAACTATAAACTACATCCAGAGTGCCACCGTTCCTTGGAGGAAAACAGCTCGTGCCCCAAGTTCTCTGTGTTCTCCTCTGTCCTCATCCACCTCACCGGTCTCCAGGAGGTCTTGTGAGTAGATATTTATAGGCAGTGGGCATAAAAGGTAGAAGGAGCCTGACTTGGGACTTGCTTTTTGCAAGTCCTGGGGGAGCTCTGGTGAGTCACCCCGGGGCCGAGCTTGCCTGGTGGGTGTTTCGTGGCAGTGTCTGCAGGCGGGGTGAACCTTGCCAAGCTAAGGGGGAAGCAGAGGAGCGTGAGGCCGCAGAATTGATTCACGTACCTTCTGCAAGGGCTCTATGGGCAGAGTAAGAGCAAAAACAACTTGTAAGAGCTCTGAAGTTGAGGATGGGTCCAAACCGAGCTAGCCCAGCTGCAAGCCGTTCTCGGGAACCGCTTGCACAAACTAACTTTTGCCACCAAACCGTCCATATAATTTTATGGCCCTGGTCTATCCATCGCGCCTAATACATGGATATATAACCCATGTTTAGGTAATGAGATATGACAGGTTGTACATTTCTTGGCGATTATGGCATGTGTCATAAAGCAAAAAGCTGAAGGCAATAATCCCCTGGAAACACATTGCCCCGGGGTGTCTTGTTACTATTATGAAATAAAATTACAAATGAAAAAATAATGAAAACATTCAAGAACTTGTGCGCTCGAGCCATAGGTATGGTGGAACTGTCAGGCAATCAAACCTCCAGCCCGAGCTGTGAGGATCATTTATAGCCAGTGTAAACACCCGCTCACCCACCCCACATGTGTTCCTGACAGCCTGGCCCGGGATGCTGCTGCTTCTGCAGCCAGGACCCTGAGAGCAGCGGCTTTTCCTTGGCAGCTTGAGGGGTTCACCTGCGCTCTGCTCACCCCGTGAGCATCACCTGGGGCTACTGTCCTCCTTCCAGACCCTGGGAAACATAAAGAGGTCTCCGTTCTGAACTCATTCAACAGAAAGCTTCATCTTTCTCCTTTTTTCCCCTGCATTTAACGTGGAGAATGTTGTGAACTATTTGGGCTGATAATCTCTCTCCTATTTTAACCAGGCTCAAGGCAGCAGCTTTCTGTGGAGTCTGAGATGCGATAGCTCAGGACGGAGTCGCGGGGAAGCTGTCACTTGGGTTTTCTTTGGTTCCGGACTCCGTTTCAGCACTTTAATGAAGCTCCTCCTTCCCCTAGCCCCCGCTCGCTGCATCTGGGCCTTGGGCTCCTTTTCCAGGTAGTAACAAGACCTTTTTTTTCCAGAGAAAGTTGGGATCAACCACTAAGGGAGTTGCCTGAAAGCGCAGGGATATGCCTACCCTGCCTTTTTTTTTTTTTTACATTTTTTTTTTTTTTTTACCAATAGTGTTAGGATGTCCCAATTTCTAGAGGTTCTCGGTGCTGTATGAGCGCACAGCAACAGCCCTGTCCCGGAGAACGAGAGAGGTGTGATGAGAAACAGAAGCAGAGTGGTGATGCCAACATTAGACAGCTGCTTGGTGGGAGAGGGCTGGACTTGCCCCAGCTGAGGCCGGAGTCCTCAAACGGCATCGCGAGCCTGGTTGTGGAAGAGGGAAGCAAGGTCATGGCTCCAGCTGAGGAACTGCGAGAGGGAGAGCGGGAATTGCTCTTTCGACGCGTGGGTCCTCCCAGCACAGCCCTGGCTGCCGCTGCTATGAAGTCACTGGAACACTTCTCCGAAACAGCTTCTCTTGGTGGTGCCATAAACCCACCAGTCACTAACGGAATATGAGATTTGCTCGCATGCTGTGCCTCCATCAGGGAATGCCTCGTAGCTCTGCTAGCGGGTGAGTAACGCAGGCGGACCGGATTCACGCCAATAAAAACTTCACTATGTGCTCAGGATGAGACGTGTCATGTGCACTGACTTAATAGCGATGTTGGCAGAAGATGAGGAGTGACCACACCATCACGTTATGTCCTTTGTTTTGCTTGGTGGCTGAATCATCAGCTGGGAAAAACTGGAGCTCCCTAGGCTGGGGGGAAAGTATAGCGCTGTTGTCGGATCTGTTCTCCGTCCCAAGAAAGATGTAGAACATGGTGTCATGTAGTACGCGGTGGTCTTGGGACCTGACAATCCCAACCAGACCAAAGAACACACCAGGAAAAAACCCCAATATTAGTCATGAAGGAAATCCAGGTACTAATATGACTACATGAAGGAATGAAGAGGGGGTTTTGTAGCTTTTTGCTGGATGAAGGGCCCAGGGAGGTCACGAGATTTCCACCCTTGGAGATATTCAAGGACTGACTGGGCAAAGCCCTGAGCAATCCGCTCTGAATTCAGTGTGGACCTTGCTTTGAGCAGCAGGTTGGACTAGAGACCTCCCAAAGTTCCTTCTGAACCGATTTATTCTGTGGTTCTATAGCCATACCGTGCATTTTGGGGTGTTTAGGAGCAAAGTTTGCCTGTCATCTCTGGGAAATCTTATCCACGAGCAGGCCACTCGCGCTAGTGCAAGGGAACGGTGGTTACGTCGGGTCTTTTATCTCTTCTCTCAGCTTCATGTACATGAGATAAGGGATTGAAAACAGCACCGAGATCTTGCAGCCAGGGGCTTGGGGGAGGGTTTTTGCAGCCACACATGCGATATTAACGCCCATTTTCCCCCACGCGCAAGCTGGAACCCCCCGCTTGCCAAGCCACCGCGTGGGTTGCCCGCAGCCGCGCAGGTAGCCCCTAATGACCGCTACGGCCATTAGCTCCCGGAGAAAGGGTCTCTAACAGGAGGAGGTGCTGAGAAGCTACAGCGCGGGGTGTTTCTGTTTCCTCTTTCTCCTCTTCTTCTTCCCAAGCTTAAGAAAACCATGCAATGAAGAGGATTTATTCCTTTTCCTTCCCGCAGGTAACGTTGCCAAGTAAAGACGGTGCTGGCTGAAGACCAAGATGTACTGTCTACCCGCCCCGAAAGGTAAAACGTCTTTGATGTCCCATAGGGTCCAGGGTGCACTCGCAAATTCTTGGCTTTTTACAAAAAAGTTTGTCACCGGTTCCATTTTCTTGGCTTGCTGGAAGCTGAGTTCTTTCTAGCGACTGCCCCGAGTTTTGGCTTAACTGATAACTCAAAAATGTTGATGGAGATGAGTGTCTTTTCCTCCTCCTTTCCTTCTAAAGGGAAAAAAGAGTCTGCGAAATCCCCGTACCTTGAGAGCTGATTGAGAATTGCAATTTTTAGTCTGAAAACGACGAGATGAAATTCTCACATTCTGAAAAGCAATTAGAAACCAGTATTTTTCATGCAGTAAAATGGGACAAAAGCGAACAAGTTTGCTGGAAGTCTCAAATGCTTTCTGACTGTGCTTTTTTAAAAATCCATTTGTTTAAATAAAAATCTGACATTTTAATATGAGAAAATATTTTGTTTGGACTTTTGTATACATATTTTAAATCTAACATCATAAAATACATTATGACATTTAATATGTAATAATATGCCGTTAAGTATTTTAATATATCTTAAACAAAACGCTCCAACAAAATGATGTCCAAAATGAAATTAAACATTCCAGCACCACCTCTGAGAAGTTGAGGCAAACGCTTTGATCCTCTTCAAAAATATCGCAGAAATCGACAAGTTCTTGCAAAACGTTCTGATTTTGATCCAAATGTGGTTGGGGAAGGGAGACCTCCATCCTTTTTGACCGAGTGCTTTTGATCCGCGGCTTTCTAGTTCCACTTTGTACTCAAAAACGAGGGTTTTTTTTGTCATTTTCTTAAATTGAATTATCTCAGCCCCTCGGAAGGAAAGGCAAAATCATTCCTTGTCCTCGTTTTGCTGACGAGGAAGCCAAGCTGTAGGGAGAGAGCTTGGCCAGCGCTCGCGGGGAGGGCGAGCTCAAGGGGAAGCCAAGGTGTAGGGGCCAGCTCGGCGCTTCCCCCGGGGCAGGTCGTACCCAGCTCCTCCCGGACCAAACGGGGCACGTGGTCTGCGCTGGCCGGGATGGGTGGCGGGAGGGACGGTGGGAATCACCCTCTCTGCTAAACCCGCTCGGATGTGTGCTTTGCTGGGCCGGGCCCCAACTGACCTGGGGTGTTTACACGCTGCAGCTGGTACTTGCTTGCATCTTGGCTTCTTGCTTCAACATTTTGCAGTTGCCCAGCCTAATTTTGCAGTTGCCCAGCCTAATTTTGCAGTTGCCCAGCCTAATTACCCTGGCAAGGTGCTGCACCACCAAGGTTGTGCTCTGTGTTTGCCAATACTCAATTTTCTGCTTTTTTTGGTTTGTTTTTTGTTTGGTTGGGTTTTTTTTCTGTAAAACTGGAAGCGGGGATGGGCGAGAGGAACGTACTCGCTTGGAGAAAACTCAGGGTTGAACGAAGGTTGTATCTCGTTTCCTGAGGCTCTGCTTGATCTTGATGTTAGAAGAAGCTTTCTGAAAATAGCGTGACAATTGTCGTTTGTCCCATCACCGTCAAGGTTTGTCCCATCACGTTACCCTCAACAGATCCGCAGCGGGTTCGTTGTTAACCAGATTTCTGAGAGTTAAAGCATGTGTTTCTTTTTTATTTTTAAAGTGCCTGGTTTTACCTTGGGGGGAATCTCTGTAGTACTCGGGAAGACTAAAGAGGGAATGAATAACCTCTCTTTTTGCACATAGAAGCGTTAAAAACTGGTTTGAGCTGAAAGGGAATGTTGGGAACATGATTGATTCCCCCCCCCCCAATTCCTACTGAAAACAAATAAATAGCCTTACAGAATGGCACTGCTCTATTTCTTTGCTTGGAAAACAAGCTTTTAATAACCAAAATATTGACATGTTAGCTCCATGCGTAAGTCACGTGCGAAAGGAAGGTGTGCCCCTAATGAGCCGGCTCTGGCTTGAAATTGGAAATGAATATGATCCTCACCAAAGTGTCTGGCTGCGGTCGCCTCTCCCAGTCCCTGCTATTTACAGTCAGTCGCAGCAGCGTTGACCTTGGGGCACAAGGTCCTTAGACCTAAAACCTTGGTGGAGACAAGCTCTCCGAGGGCATGGGTTTGGGTACCTGGAGCAGGACAAGGTGTCTCGCCTTCTGGAAGTGCCTGTTTCCCTCCTTGGAGGAGCTGATGTGGAGGTCTCCATAAGCTCAGGTGAATTCATGTATTTCTGAGCTTTTTTTTGTCCTTTTCCAATGCACTGAACGCCAGTCCCACTGCTCGTTTTGCAGTTTTGAGCTGCGTTGTCGTTGCAGCAATGGGTGGGAACCTGTCCCTTCCCAAATCTTCATTAGCCCAATGCCGTGCTTAGATGCATCTGACTCAACAGCTTCCAGAAACGCGCGTATCCGGGGTGGCTTTGTGGTTTCGCGTAGCAGTAGTGATAATACAACAAGGGATTTCTTCGGAGGGTCACTTTTTCATTATCTTTTCTGACAGCCACCCACAGGAAGAACATTAATTTCCAACCTGTTTCTAAACATACTGACAGTGGGCGATTCAGGGAAGGAGGGAAGCAATATACTGCGTACTTGGCCATAAATGAGGAATTAATTGAACACTTTCTTTTAATTTCCCCCCCTTACCCGAGGCTGAACCAAACTTGCATCTCTTTGGCTGACAATGTGCTTCCCGGTGGAGGAAAGGTGTGCGGTGATTGTTTTCCTCTGTTGGTTGGTGTTTCCACCACTTTCTGCTTGATTTGGACAGTTCTTTGCCAGTTCTTTGCTCCTTTCGCACCAGCTCTTGCTTCTTGGTGCTCCTTTTCCAAGCAGGGTAGAGCCAGGAGGAAGGTTTGGGTTTGCATTGAGCAGAGTTTCCTACAGTTAGTGCTGTTTGTGTACAAGAGGTTTCGTTCATGGTGTCAGGTCCAGGTAGCGGCAATGTTTAGTCAATGCTGTGCCTTGTTACGAGCTGGCCGTACCCGGAGACCTTGGGCTGTAGCAGCCCTGATTTAGGAGGGTTGGCTCTCCCATTTCTCCCATCACATCCCTTCTTGCAGCTGTGGATGCTCCTGCTCTGGACCTTGGTGTGACTTCAGAGAGATGCTGTGATCCTTGAACTTGGTAGCAGGTCACTTGCACGTTGAGCTCCGTTCCCCAGGGGACGTGGTCAGCTACAGAAAAATATCTGCTGCTGTGGAAAAATGAGCTTTTCCTCACCTCTTGGTGTCCCCGCGCCTGGGGATCCCCAGCAGCAGAGCCCTGCTCCTGGCTGGCTTTGCAGCATCTCTGTCACCTGCACACTAGGGAGAAACCCAGAGGCAAACGTAAATAACTGATTTGGGGAAAAGTTCTCCTGAAAGTGATGGGAAAAATGAATATGTGTCCAAGGAGAAATAGGAACATAGCACGGTCAGCTTAGGTGCTTCCCCCTCCTCTTTTTCTCCCCACTTGTTAGTACAAAGACCCCACGGACACCTCTGGGTCTCTCCCATGGGTCTCCTCTTCCAGCTCAGACCTTTTTAGCTGAATTAGCCTCTCTGCCCTCAGTACTGGCCTTTCCTGGTGTGACCTCAAACGCTCCTCCCAAAGCAGTGGGCACCATCCCTCAGCCTGAGCACTGGGCAGGATTTGACCCTGCCTTTACCGGTAAGGAGATCCATGGCCCGGTGCTCACCATGTTGCTCATGATTTTCAGGAGCACGCGGGGCCAGCTGCCTGGTAGCATATTTTGCAGCAGAACAGGGGTTTATAGGACCAGAGATCTGTCTCTGTGCAACGCTGGGAGATCCGAAGCTTTCCTTTCTCTTTTTGTCTCTCCCTCTGGTCCCCTGACCATCGCCCGGCCCCATTACAGCCTGGGCGCTCTCGGAGGGGACGAGGAGCATTTCAAACGCAACAAAGCCCTGTTGCGTGCCGGCCCGCCGGCCCGACAAAGGTGACATCTCCTGGACTTCTGCCTTAATGAGAGCAAATTTTTTGTCCAAACATTTGAAGCGAGGAGGTGCCTTCTCTTGCCACCCCCTGCCGGGATTAATATTATTATCCGGTTCGCTCTGGTTAGAAATTAAAACGAGGGCATTCGCTTCTTTTAATGAGAGGTGACAGTGGCTCCAACACTTCACAAGGGAATTAGGAAAGGAGGGACGGCTGTGGAGCCCGTCTCCACGGAGTCTTACCCACCGGCCCTTCCGCCCCGGGCGGCGCGCGGGATCAAAGGCCACCCACCCGCTGCTGAGCACAAAATCCCCCGGGACACCCCCTCCGGCGCTCCTGCCCCGCGCTGGGAACGCCGGCCGCAAAGGGCAGCGCGACGCGGGGCTTCGCTTCCCCGGGGAGGACGGGGCAAGAAGGCAAAGAGGACCCCACTGAGCTTCTGGCCGTCGTAGCCAGGTCTGCCAAAGCGGGGTTTTTGGGGTGCTAAAGCTGCCCAGGTTTTGGCTTAGGACTTTGGTGGAGGGGAGAAATGCTGGCGCAGCCAGACTTCAGGCAAAACTGGTGAAAATGCAGCGATTGAAATGTTGTGGAGAGAATTTTTTAATATTTTTATATATATTTTTTTTTTAATGAAAATCTTTCAACTTTAAGTTTTCAATGGTACCTTTTGACTTTAGATAAGTGTTTCAGATAAGGGTTTTTTTTTTAGGAATTTAAAAAAATGCTTATTAGAAATACCCACCAAAGTCTCCCCATGACTGATGGTCTTACCGCTGAAAAACAGCGAGCTAAACCCGTTCTTGTATCTGTCTCAGGGTAGGTTTGATTAAAAATGCCAAAAAAATATGGGACAAAAATGTGAAGTTTTAATCCCGTTTTAAAGGACCTTTACCCATGCGTGAACTTCTCTTTTGAAGCGCCGCGGGCGGCTCTTCCCCAGTCTGCTCAGAGAAATGCCTCCTTGGAGGGGGACATGGCCCACGAGCCCCAACAGCGGGGTCTCGCTGAACCCGTAAAGCAGACGGCATCGGTCGTGGCTGGCGGCAGGACGCCAGAGCGCCGGCTCCTTGGGCTGGGCGCTGGGACACGGACCGGTAAATCCATTTACTGGAATGCCAGGGAAATTGCTGGCGCTCTGGAGGCGGAGAGGGATGGTGGGGAGCAGACACTGAGCCACGTAACGCAGACCCCCAGGGTGTGGAAATGGGTTGACCAGGCTGATGGCAGTGATTGCAATGGGAGAGAGCAGTTAATGGCCGTGTGGACGTTCCCTTTCCCAAAGAGCCGGGTCGGAGGGTGCTGCCAGCGCCTTGGGCCCTGGTGGCGATTGCTGTCCCCTCGGTGGCACCGGGAGCCAAGGGACAGCAAATAACAGCTTCACCAGGGCATTCACCGCGCCAGGAAAACATGAACAAACGTGTTGTGGTTAAAGCTGCTGGGGGAAAAAAAAAAATCCCCTTCTCCCCATATTTGCTGCAGAGGAAAATTTCTCCTTTTTTTTCTTTTGATCAGGAAGCTGAAAATGAATGTGCTTTTAGGTTTCGGAATGAGAAACTTCCAGTTTTCAATGGATATGCGACATAGCTTAGGGAAAGCTGGCACTCTTGGGAAGAAATCAGCCTATTTTGGTGCTTAGCTCCGGAGTGGGGCAGGACCACGCGTGAGCCGCCGCGCACGGAGCTGCCAGGGAAAGGGCGTGTTAACGGTGTGATCCCGCGCGTCCGTCTCCGTCAGGGCTGGGGGCTGCGGCAGCGCGGGTGGAAGCGAACGGGACCGTCGTCCTCGCCGAGGGCTGGGAGGGGGGAGCCGGGGAGCAACCCCGGGGGAGCAGAAATGCTGCAGCTCTCCAGCACAGGTACGCTCAATAAATAGCAAGCGATAAAACAGCCGTCTCCATCAGGAAATCCATTAGATGTCAGGCCTTGGGCTGTTTTTTTTTTCCTTTTTTCCCTCCTCCCTTCCCCTCCTCTTTTTCCACTTTTCAGGCAGATGTCTAAGGTGAGGGTTGTGGAAGCAATTGCTTCTCGAGGCAGTTGCTCTTCTGTTCCCCCCGTTCACAGCTAAAGTGCAGTGAAGCCCATCGCTCTGGGGCTTCGTGCTGCTTCGCCGGCCCCCCCATCGTCTGGAAGTTGGGTGGGGAGAGGCTGGAGCTGGGGAGGTTGCCGGGGTCGTGCCTTTTTGATGCTCCAGCCTGGAGGGGATGCAGCAGCACCGGAGCCAGGCCCGGCCAGCAAGACCCGGAGCGAGGCGTTAGCGAGGGAGAGGAGGGTTTGGAAGTGTTGGCTGTGATGAGTTTGCTCTGTGCTTGGCTTTTAAGCTTGTTCAGAGATGAGGAGGGGGTTAAACCCGCCTCTGGTCAGGGCAAACCAGCAGGGTTAGCTGCTGGTCCTGGGGATGGGCTGGAAGGGAATGGGCAGCACAAGGTGTTCGGCAATAAGAGACTGAGCAGAGCGGTTCAGGTGAGATGTGCCGGCAACTGGGGAGACGCAGGCTTCCCTCTGATGTGTCAAAGCTTCCTTGTGGCCCATCAGCCCGGCCCTGGGGCACTGGGTGGCTTCTCCGGGGCTTTTCCTCAGCTCCCACCTGCAGCTCTTTGCAGCCATGCGACCCGAGGACTTCAGCTCCCGTCCCCTCCCAGGCAAAGACAACGCATCGCGTTTTAGCAGCGATGCTATAAACCCCCCCGTGCTCCTTCCCCGGCCCTTCTGCCCTCCTCACCCGCTGTTCGCAAGCGTTTCTGCCCTCCAACTGATGCTGTGGTCTCCCTCGTGCGTTTACAGCATCAGCCCAAATTGGCTGTGCCTCATCCGGTGCAGCCAGAGCCACCCAAAACCACGTGGTGTGTGTTGGGCTGGAGCTGGAGCTCTCCCTCACCCCTAAAATTTCCAAATAGATTTTGCTCATAAGTATATGAATGAAGATTTTACAATTAGCATGATGTGTCTGAAATAGCCCATCCGTTTTTCTGCAGGCAGTACAGATGTTACAGAAACCCAAAGCCCTGAGTTCATCACACCTTGAGAGAACTCGCTTCTGTCCTGGATGAATTCGTAACTGCGGTAAACGGGTATTTGAAGTTCTGCTTTACTCCTTACTCTTTCCTGACTTGTTCCTTACACTTCCCTCGTTTTACCAGAGTTGCAAAGTCCTTGAGAAATTTCAACTTGTTGAAATAGTGCTGGGTTAATTTATCTAATTTGGATTAATGCGGAGTTGGAGATGGAGTTCCAGGGACGTGCCCTTAATGGTAGGAATAAAATCCAGTCTATAGAGGTGGAATAAATATTTCCATCCCTTTTTTTAGCTTGTCGGGATAGGAAAAGCAAGGTATTTGATGGGGCAGGATTGATGGATTCAGCAGGGCTGCGTGTGGAGCCCTGAAGATGGAGATGAATTTAAGACATCAAACGTTACCACGGAATTGAATTTCGAAAAGCTTCCTGGGTTGAGAACATCAGAATGTTTGGTGGGCTGGGTTTTAATGCCATGTTTTCATAAGGTAAAAACTATTTGAGTCAAAATGTAGACTCCTCAAGAGCTACTTTGCTAACCTGACTGTCAGTGAAAGTGGTAGTTCAGCCTTGGAAATCATAATGAAGGGAAATCGCGTGGAATCGCAGCGGGGGCACAGAGAAAGGCTGCTTGTCTGCCCGAACTAAAGCATTTTGCTGTTAGTGGAAGGAAGCAAGCAAATTTCTCCTGGATTAAAAATTAACAGCCTTTCTGCAAAATATTGTTACTTCTGCAAATCTGCTTTTTCTGCTGGTAATCCGTGTCACCAAACGAGGCGCAGCCTCCTCTCGCTCCAATGGAAAGCAAAGGGGGTTTCCCGGAGGGCGGGAAGCAGCGGATGCTCTCCTGCTGGTGCTGCCGCTGGCCGGGGACCGAGCAGAGGACAGATTGCCTCGGGACCGGGTCCTACACGCATTACCTAGATGCAGGGAGCGGGAGAGACCTTGATATATCATCTGTCCCTTTGAACAATCTCAGGTCGGCTGGGCAGGTTCATTCATCTTCTCTCCCAGAGAAGGAAAGGAGCAACTTCTCTCTGGTCTGGATTCCAGATGTCGGGGGAGGTTTGGCGTGGCAGTACCTGGGCTGCAGAGATGCGTGTGTCTTATCAGAGCGCTCAGCGCTGGCGAGCGCTGGGTGCCCCTGCTAAGAGGAGCCAGCAGCAGCGGGTACGGGCGCAGGCGGCCGTAGGCACGTGGTGCCGTGCAACCCTCCGGAGCACCACAGGCTGTAGCGTGGAGGGGATCGGCCCTGTCTCCTGGTGGGTTACCACCCGTCGGCCGAGCGGGCGTCACTAGCTGCACACGCGATCCTTACCTATTGCAAATGTAAAGTATTATTTAAATGATTTCTCTGACCGATTGGCTTAAGCTGACGGAGTTAACTTCACAGCCTTCTCACTAAGGCTTGGCTACCAAGAGATGCCTCAGCTGCTTTTAATCGTGTGGACATCCCCTGAGCTCCCAGATGCCAGACTCAGGCTTATTACCCTGCAGGAACTTGTTAGGCTGTCAGCCCTAAATGTTCCAATATCCCAGGTGAACCACCTCCCATACTCATTTAATTATATATCTATACCCGTACATATATATATAGTCTTGCAGCTTGTAGGTTAAAATAGATGACTTTGAAAGGAAGGGATGTAAGAGTATGTTTACTTTGCCTTTTGTTCTTTAACCATCTGACGCAGGTTTTAAACCACATGCAGACAAAAAGTTTTAGGATTCAGTAACAGGGGCTCATACGATTGCTGCTTGCTGCCTGATCTGCACAGGAGATGTGTTGAGCTGGTTAAAACTTGCGGTTTTTTACCCTATTAACAAGTTTTACGTTGAGAAGGGAAATGTCATTCTGGTTCATCGTTTCAGTGAAGGCTTTGGGAAGGGGATAAGAGGGAGGTGGGGGCACTGAACATCACCGGGTTTGGGCAAGGTGATATTTTTCACTCTTTCTGGAATGTATTGGGATCCTGCAATCAGCAGGGGTAACTCTGTGGTTCTGCTCAAACCAAAAGCAACCAGAAATACTATCAGTAGAAAGCTTCCAAGTGGCTTGGGCTGGGTTTTTGGGTCTGCATGTACATGATGTAATCTTTTAAAACTTGTTTGCGAAAGCACCGTATGTGCAGTCGGTCAGCCCGGTACGGCCAAAGCGCCGCGCTGGAGCTCACGTTCGGCTCGGCGGGTCCCCAGGTCGGTCCCCACGAAGGAAAGATAAGGCTGAGTTATGTTTCTACCTCTCAACCGTGTTTCCTGTTCACCTCGAATTAGCTGCAAACACCCGGGAAGACTTCTCCTGGGCTTTTTGTCCAGTCGCCTGCGAGCGGAGACTCTGCCCAGGCTTCAACGCTTGGAGCGTCACTGCTCATCTCTGCAAAAGCCGAGAGGTGCCCCCGGCTCTTACGGGGGACCGAGGGCTGGCAGGAGAAAGGGGGGGCTTGAAAGCCAAGTGCGTTTCTTCTAACCCTGGCTGCCTCCGTCGCGGGTCGCTGCCTCCCAGCCCATCCTGTTTCAATCGCGCCAGCCCGGCGATGTTATTTCAGCCATCAGCTGCAAGACAAAACAGCTGGCCCCGTCAGCCGGCGCGCGGAGGTGTGGAAAGTCCACTGGGGGATTAAGCTGGTCTTACCATCAGTCCTCACTTGTGAAAATACAACCTACTAAGTTTTCCTAGATGATGCAGTTTTCAATTGCTTTTGTTTGCTTTTCAGACAGGTCTTAAATCAGGCTGTCAGTCAGCCGCCCTTCCTCCCCCCGCCTCGCCTCCGAGGCGGCTTCCAGGCACTTTCTGGGAGGACCTGTAATATCTTTCCTATCGCCATTTATTTATGGGGCTTTCCCTTCCTCCCGGTAGGAAGGGAGGTGCTGTGTTTTGCAGGGTGAAGCGCGTGCTCTGCAGCACGTTGTTCGGAGCCCCCAAATCGCCAGCGGCCCTGGGGTACCCGGCAGCGATGGAGCAGGGGGGGCAACATCTGGGGGAAAGACTAGGGGAGAGCCTGCCCCAGGGCTTGGTGTCTTTGCATCGTAACTCCCGCCCGCTCTCCGACTTTCTGCTTTCGCGTTTGTGACAGCAGGCTCGGGAGGATGGGGAGACCGCTGTCGGTGTCCGATGAACCTCTCGCCTCTCTCTTCACACCTGCGATGGGGGATTTCCCATGAAGAGCTAGGGGAGAGGGTTTATCCACGTCTCCTATCCTCCTTCCTCTCCTCCGTTGGCTGTTACATCCATCTTCTTGGCTGCAAAAGATATTTGTGCAGCGTTCAGCGCGTAGAGCAGAGCTGAAGGCTCATTAGAGCTCATTGTGAGAGTTTTCCATCCCGGCCAAAAAGGGTGCCACGGTTTTTGGAGGATGAAGTACTGGCTGAGAGGTGGAGGAAGCAGGTCTGCAAGGTGCAAGCGTACGAGTTCAGTGGGAGTCAGCCGCTCGCCTCGGCCCCGCGCTCCGTCCCACCAGGCACATTTTTATATATCTTTAGGTGCTTGAGTACAGCCCTGTCAACACGTGTGAAAGGAGGTGGTCCTGTCTGCCTGTACGCAGCAAATCCAACACATCGCAGGCAGAGATAGACTCTGCTTGACATATGGAGCAGGTCGGTGCCTCCGGGATGCGGCAGCCCTGCGGCAAATGTAACGCAGAGCTGTTCCGCATGTGTTCAGCGGAGGTTGGTCCAGGATTTCTGACCGTGCGGAGCAAGCCCCGACCCAGGTCTCCAGGCATGAGATTACTGCTCCAAGTCATGGTGCGCAGGTCCCACTGGCAGAGGTGGCCGATCTCCAAGGGCCTTTACAAATCTAGCCCAAATCTTGTAAGCAGCCGTGGCAACATCTCTTCCCCCCACCCCGGCCTCAATGTTCCAGGTGTTTTCTTCCGCCTTTGTCTCATAACACAATACACAAAGGACAGACCTCTTCCAGATATGGGAATCTGTGCGCCAAGTCCACTCCCAGCAGCCCACTAAATCCTACCCCTCCATGTAATTTAAATCGCAGCGGTTGTGCCTAGAGGAAGGTGGGGGAGGTTGCTGGATTTGAATGTCACCTGGTTAATGAATGCGCTGTGATACCTTTTCCCCCTGTATCTACAGCGAAAGTCAGGGGATGGAGGGGTTTTGATCAGCGCTGCTGGCTGAAGAAGCCGATTCCTCTGGCAAATCTGCTGTGGCTGGTATAACGCAGACCCGGCGCGCCGGCGGAGCCGGGATGACGTTAGCAGACGGGGCTTGCGGCTCTCCCCGAGCTCCTGGGGGAGCGCGGTGCTGAGCTGCTGGCAACTCTCGTCCCAGATAAGGAGGAAGGCAGAGCAAACCCAGGGCACGTCCCCGTCCCGGAGGGGCCGAGGGCAAGCGACGGGGTTTCTGCGTGGTGCAAGCGATGCGGGAGAACGGTCCCTTCCTGGCAGAGAGGTGTGCCCTCCCCCCTAAGCTGTAGAAAAATGCAAATGCTGGTCTAATTTGCCCCATCGCTGCCACAGACACCCAAGGAATCGTCCGCAAATATTTTTGTTAGTGAAAAGAATGGATGTCTGGGCAGATCTGCAAGGCAAGGTACGCTAAAGCCGTTTGAGGATAGGGGAAGAGCTGGGTGTGATCTGGGGATGCGTGACGCGCAAGTGAGCAGTGGTGCTCTCCGGCCGGCCGCAGGCAAGCAGCGGTGTTCGTGCTGCGGGAGGAAGGCTCTTGGCTGCTGTGCAAAAGGCTCGGGCATCCAGAGAGCCCCTGAGAGCCATCGTGCAGGCATGTGGTCCCTGCATGTGGCCGCCTCTTCGAGTTACGCAGCTAAATCCACGGGAGCTCCTCGCTCCAAGCCTTGAACTGCTTTTACATCTGATTTTAGCCAAGCCAGAAGAACGTTGGCATCTAGATAAAGCTTTGTTTTCCTTCTCCTCTTTGCATCTCCTGCCAAGCAGCCTGGAGACGCTTGGAGAAAGCTGCATCTTCCACTGCTCTGGTGAGGCGAGAAGGACCCAAATTCCTGGTCTTGATGTTATGTAGCCAGCCATAAATCAGACTGGTCTTGCTCTGGGCAGCAGAAATAAGAAAGAGCCAGACTGAAACGTGAAAGCGTCTGTGCTGCTTAAGGCCCCAGCCCATGGAGCGAGGGGAAATATGTTTTCACTTGGGCCAAAGCAAGCTGAAGGACCGAAAATGCCTCGCCTCGCAACGCTGATGTGAAATCCAGGCTGCCTCCCCTGCATACATCTGCAGCGCTGTTTCTTCAGGTGCCTTCGGGAGAAAACGAGGCAGGAAGGAGCCGTGCCAGACGCTCTCCGGCGCGGCGTGGTGCAAAGGCCTCGGGCGCTTTGCGGGTGAGGAAGGCAGGCCGTGGTGCGCGGCATGGCTTGAAGGCCGTTGAGGGCTGCTCTGGATGAGAGTCGCCTTGTCATCCTGCTAGCAGCGTTGCTCGAACAGCTTCATCACCGGCAGCTTGAGTAGGGGCTTATCCAGCTCCCGAGCTCCCCGGGGCCGTGGCTCGCTCAGCTGTCTCAGCTCGAGGAAGGAAAAGCATCTGGCCGGTGTCAGGGCTGTTTGTGGCTGATAGGGCAATGAGCAATCGCTGTGCTGTGCTTTGAACCGCGCTCTGCTGGATCTGGGACCTCCTGGATTTGTTGACAGTCTGTCTGCTCTTGGACTGTGCTCCCAAAACATCCTCCAGCCACTGCTGCCGGGCAAGGAGAGGGGATCAAAGCAAGTCCTTCAGGCTCTGGTGACGGGAGTGATGGGAAGCCATGGCCCTCTTGGGTCCCGGCCTGGTTCTTTCCCCTTTGCGTCTTGCCCCAGGGGAGCTGGGAAGATGCCCAACTGGCAGCCCTTCAGTGCGTCTCTGCAGAGGCAGGAGTGAGCTGCAGCGTGAGGCATCAGACCAGGAGCTCCCTGCAACCCAAGGTCAGGAGCATGTAGCAGCCTAACGATGAGGAATAGCATTCCCCTCTCCGAGGGCTCCTAGAGGAAGGACAGGAGTTGGGTCCTCCTTGATGTGGAGGTGTCTGTGTCCCCATCTCTGGAGGCTTCACTCCTGGTATCATTGGAGAGCATGGTCCAGAGCCTGAGTGGAAGATCTCACACCACCCGGAGCCCTTTGGGTGTCTCTCCACAACGCACGTTGCTGCTAAATTGGAAGCTCTCCCTGGTGAAGATAACGGCTGCTCTCATTTCCCTTGCTCTGCCTAGGGAGAAAATGGTGTTTGTAACTGGAAGTGGTTTGGTGGTGGGTTTTTTGGGGGCTTGTTTCGTCCTTTCCTCTTGCAGCCTGGGAAGCAGAATAGCTGACTGGTGCCCTTGCAAAGCTGCTGGGTTCATTAATGATGGATGGTATGTCACTGGGAAAATGCTGCTCAAGAGTCTTTACGTGCGAGCTTGGCTGTGCTTAAAATAGAAGCATCTCAAATGAAAAAAGAATCCTCGAGGAACTCCAAAATACCTGCCATAGGACGTCAGAGGGTTAATGTTCTAGCTGGACTCCTCTTTCCATGCACCAGCCTCCCTGGGAAACAGGTTTTTAACCTGATATAGAAAAATTTAAAAAATGGCACGCGTTTTATATTTGAGTGGGATTAACCTAGCTTGGAGCATCCAAAGCCAGCACCGTTTCTCAGAGGGGTTCTGGTGGGGAGAGCTGGAGGCAAACGAGCCTGTGATATGTGCTACAGATGGCATTGCTGTCCCACTCGCTACAGCAGGTCTTGCAAGGGGATTTTTGAGCAACTGGAAGCAGATCTGGCTGGGAATTTTTTTGATAAAACCTATGTTGGAGTTTCTTGGTCAGGAGAAACTTCTCATAGCTACGTATGGCGCCTGCCAAAGCTGAAGCTGGGAATGGTTTCCTCCATCAGTAGGGGAGAAAAAAGTGGATCCAGGAGAAGCAATGGCTTTGTGCAAGTGCGTTCAGGCTGAGAGTGTTGGCTTCAGCTCTCTGCAGCGGTCGGAAGCACAAGGCATGGCTGCTGCTGACACCAGGGCTGTTGGACCTCCTTGCCCATCCACGCCTGCGAGACCCCTGACGTGGTGCGAGGACCCACCACCATGTACTGCCTGATGGTGTGTCCTCCTCAGCGGTGTGAAGTGTGCTAGAGCCTCTTGTCTTGCACGTGGGGTCTTGGATGAGCTGCCTGTGGGCGATGGTCCTTCAAATCCCCACCTCAAAGCAAGCTCTTCAGCCTGAGCCAGGAGACAGTCCGAACCCCCGAAGCTCTTCCTTCACATTTCTCTTTCCATTGTAAACAGAAAAATTTTGGAGGTGGCCCCTTCCATGTGGTGGGGAATAAGGAATTCTTGGAAATGTCCCTTTTCGGCAGGCGAGCAGCATTTCTGCTGCTCTCGGCACAGTGACGCTGGCCGGGAGAGGCTGCGCCGATGGCGAGCTCCTTACAGCTGCTCCTCCAGTATAAATCTGACCCGCGAGCTTACCCAATTCATTAGACACTGCCTGTTGAAAAGGCAGTAAATCAGGTAAAACCTCAGTCAGAACTGGCTTTGGCATGTTTTATGGTGGAATTAGAATAATGAATGAGGAGCTGGCTGTTTATGTTAGTTTTGGCTTGCAAGCTGAAGAAAAATTCTGGTGTTGAACTTCATGATAAACTCCACACTAGTGGGCTCTGAGATTGGAAACAACTTTTAAAAGCCTCGAGGTCCCGAGAGGGTGAGAGACTGGCACATCACAAGCTCAGTGAACACTAGGGCTTAGATAAGAGGCATGGGGACGTGGAGCAGGATGAGACCTCGCTGCTGGAGGGGCTCTCCAAAGCTTGGACACCTGCAGCCTTCTGCTCCTTGGGGCTGGTCTCCACGCCACGTGCTTGAGGAGCAAAGTGAATTAGCCAAATCCACAAGTGTCCAACTGTTTCCATGCTCTGACTAGCTTGGATGCTTTGGGATTCCTCCACACCTTGTGGTGGGTCACCTATCATCCGTCCTTGGCGGACCCATCTTTCCAGCTTTGCTCTAATATCCTTAGTTGAGCTCATCTATGTAAAATGGGCTTCGTGCTCTGAATCGGCCAGGGCTGCAGGGGTTGGAGTGAATTTTGCTGTGGCTTTCTCCAAGCTTTAATGTGGGCCTGGATGGCTCCTGGTGGAGCTGGTCCAGTTTTCCTCTGACTGAGGAAAAGATATTCTGGAAAACCTCATGAGCAGTTAATGGGATACAGCCCAGCGTGATGGATGGATGGCGAGCGTTTCTGTGTTAGTATTAATAATCCAGTAATGCGGTTACAATGCGTTATCCATAATCCAGGCGTGCTGCAGCAAATTCCCATTTTCTTGAGCGCTCTGTGTCCTCTGAGGGTCCTGGGAGGAGTGAGCACCTTGATGTGCTGAGCTCCCTCCACCGCACAACCCAGCAGGGCTCTCCAAATAGCTGGCATAACCTCCCTTTGCCGAATCCAGCTTTCCGTTTCCCGGCGGTCCGTTCCCCGCTCTGATGACTCTTGCTGCTGGGCTCGGAGCAGGACACTCCTTTCACCTACAGCCAAGGTTTAGGACCCTTCTGTTGCAACCCTTTTACCCCAGCCAGCAAAGACTAAGCAGATGGACCCAAATCTCTGTGCTTCCACCGTTTTACCAGTGGTCAGACCTTGGCAGTGCTCATGGTCTCGTTTTTTCTCTTCAACACTTGCTGCTTGAGTTCTTCCCAAGGGCTGTAATGCACGTCACCTTTCCGGCAGAGGAACCCAGCCCACCCGGCCTTGTCATTGTTCATCTTGTTGTTTTTTCCTGGATTTTTGAACTTTGCTGTCTCAACTGGCCTAAAAAGAAAGCGCATGGTTTTGTCACGGGGAGTAACTTGGAGTGGCAGAGAAGTCTCTTCCACCAGGTGGACTATGAAATGGAATTTGTAGATGAAGCCTCCCCATTCGTACGTGTTGTTTGGACAGGCAGGCCGAAGGCTTTGTGGAGGGCTGGTTAGAGCGTGGATTTTGAGGTGTCCTCTGTCTGAGTTCAAGCTACAAAATTTGCAAAGGCAGGAAATCTGTGTATAGTTTTCCACTGTGCTGCATCTTCTACAAATAATCCTGTACAAAGAGTCCAGGCTTGGACTTTCGCAACAGCGATCACAAGATCTAAGGATGTGGTAGCTCTCTCCCGACCTGTGGCACGACTATGGTCTTTGCACGCCCATTTTGTGCTCACAAGCGTAAGTCACGTACCATCTCAGTTCCCCTCTCTCATCCACCCCTTGACTGTTGTCCCCAGACAACGAAGTCCCAAGGGATTCATCTGAGCTTAGCTGGAAACCGTTGACTTCAGAGGGCTGTGGGTGAGGTCTGCTCCTGCAGGTCCAGCCACAGCCGGTCCTTGGCACTCATGGCTTTGTGTCATCTTCTAAGCTCTTTTGAGCTCGAACCGTGCATATGCTTGCTTGGCAGGAGGAGCAGGGCTTGGAGGGAGAAGAACACAGTGAGGCTTCCCTTCGTGTCCCCTGGTGCCACCCCGAAGCCCGGGGCTCTCCCAACAGCCCCACAAGCCATCACCCGCCATGGGATCCACCATGTCCTTCTGTCCCCTTGTTCCTCCTTTCCTGTTATCCGCTGAACCCAACCACACTCAGTTCAAGTTTATCCTGGGCTTATTTCGCGGCTGGATGCACCTCGCCGAGGGCCGGGGCCGCGGCTGCCTCCTGGCGGAGTGGCCGCTCAAGGGCAGCCGCCCTCCTTTATCTCTTTGAAGATTAGGGGGCTTTAACATGTCTTTAAAGTGAATTTCTCCCCCCCACTCCTCTGTTTTATTATTATAATTGATGACCAGCAAACTTTTCTTTTCCTTTATCTCTTAAATATGTTTCTTTACCCTTAAAAATGCAATATTTCTTTTAACTCGGAATATGGATGGGTCTGTGCCTAGCAGGGCCGCCTTTGGATCATCTGTCAATTTGATTGTGTAAAGCCTCTGTTTTCAGCTGGCATCCAGCGCAGATTTCAAAGCCGTGACTCACCGGCTCTTGCAGAGTTAGGACCGAAAGGAAAGGTAAAATAAAATATAAAAAAAAATAAAAGAAACTATCTTCAAGCAGTTAATTACGCAGTTTTATTTTATGAGGTCTCTGGATCGGGGCTATCGGGGAGTCCTGCGTGTGTGTGCACAGGAAGGATTAAAGGCGCTGCAGGATTTCGGTAGTGAGGACTACAAAATGAATGGTTGCTCCTTGGAAAGAGTAGGTTGGAGGAAATAAAATGGTCATAAATGAAGTTGGGAGGCCAAAACGCAACCTTATTTTTACAAAGCGTAAGGCAGGAAAGGGGGAAGGCACTCGAATCATTTTATATATAGTCAAAACATTGCACTTGCGTATAACGTATATATGCTTATGTAGCAAATGCTTGACACTGAAACTGCTTTTTCTCTCCATGCACGTATATAAAGAGCTAAAACAAATCTGCTTTCACAATGAAAAGACCTGCTGAACTAAAAACCAGAAATTCCTTTCCTCTGAAAACGTGAATATGCCTTTTTTTTTTAAGCAAAATTCCTCCTCTATTTATATAATTTTAGCAAAAAGATCTTTTCTTCAAAATACCATTTTTACCAGTGCGCTTGCAGCCCGACATGGGAACGGGTCCATATTTTCTGGGCCCGATCCCCCAGCCCGGGGCGGACGGGGGTGCCGAAGCACCGTGCCCCCGGGAGGTGACAGGCCGCTGGGCTCCCGCTGCCGGTGGCTCCTGTTACGGAATCCCAGGCTTTAACCAAGACAACTCTACAAATAGTGTCAAAAGAGGAGGCGTGTAGCAGCTCAGTGTTGCCTCGGTTGTCAGATATTTTTATGACACCTTATCGTATGCATCTTAAATCCACATGTAGAGAAAGCAGGCATTAAAAATGACCATTTGTAACCGACCGACGAGCGCTGGTGCCGTCTCTGGGTCAGCGGCAGGATGCTACCAGCGGACGGGACGTTTCCTCCAGGCGGTCCCTGCTCAGAAGTAGGGCAGGACTCGCTGCGCCGCGTGGGACAGTGCCACCTTCCAGCCCCGCTTGTTTTAAAACATCATGCTCCAGGATGGGGTGAACCCAACTGACTGCAGGCTTTGGAAAGGGGGGACGGGGTGATGTTGCTGGTGAGTGTGTGGGGTGGGTTCCACGGATGTCTGTGCACCCAGGGTGCTCTGAGGCTCCCGTGGGGACCAACCTTGCACTAGGAGCCCACGGGACCCATCAAGGCAGAGTGATCCCGTAGTTAAATACCACCTTATAACGCCACTGGGGACCCCCCGTGTGGCAGCGGGGCCAGGGTGGAGCTGTGCTGTCAGGAGGCGGGTGGATCACGGAGGCTCTTGGAGCACAGGTTAGTACCTTTGCACCTTTACAACGCTTTTGCTTGTGCTGTAGCGGAGCCTGGGAGAGGCTCATGTTGGTGCCCAACGCGCTGGTCAAGTACGTTGTCTGTCACTCTGGGTCCTCGTTCCTTCATTTCTCACTCCCAATGCTAATCTCAGCGCTTATTCGGTGATCCCAAGCAAGCTGGGTTTGAGATGATGGCTGCTACAACATCTTCTGGAACATAACACTGTTTTAAAACAAAATTTTCAAGCACCTGCTGATGGAAGGCGCTTCATGATGTCAAGCACTGAAGAAAAGCTGGGATTTGACGGTGGTTCATCCTTTGTAGTCAAGAGTAATGCAGCAGCATAGGAGGGGTGTGAAGCGTGTGGAGCCAGGTGCGTGAAGCACAGAGCCCACGTGTGTCCAACCTCATCTACTGAGTTTGCTTTTCCTTGCACCAGTCGTTTTCTGTAATTATTCCTTTCCTCAAGCGCCAACGTTCTCCAAAGCGTTTTGCATATTGGCACCTCCAGCCTCTCTTCTGGGCCTGTGTGGGAAGTGCTGCCTGACCAACTCCGCTGGGTCTTCAGCCCACCGTTACCGTGTGAAATGGGCCACGTTCGTCTTTCCTTTGGCAAGTGACTGATGCTGTTTCATTGTCAAAGACCCTTTGGTCAAAACTTATTCAGCACCAAGGTCCACTTGAAAGTGGCCTCAATGTTTTCTTAGCCTCTGAAGACCAACAGCTGGCCACCAGGAAACGTGTGCCAGGGGCACTTACACCATCCAAACGTGGCCTTACGGGTCAGCCGAGAGCAGGTGAGAGCTTGAAATTAGCACTTTTCAAAACCTCATCGTTCATCACGTGGCTGTCTTGGGCAACCCAAAACAAAGCAGAAAGTATGAGACAGGGAAGGGAATGTTGGAAGGAGACGGTGGGGCAGACAGAGAGGAAGGAGGCCATCAGTGCTCGCTGGCCACTGACTGTCTTCATCTCCAGAAACACAAGATTCATCCCAGAATACCCCGGAGTTAAGGTTGTTCTCCTGGTCTCAGGCAGTGAGAACAGGAGCTTTGTGGTGACTCCACGTTCTCCAGCTGCTCCCGATAGCAAGCTGGCTGCGCTGACGTGGTCCTCCATGGCTTGGTCCTCCCGCAGACACCCATCTGCTCCCGGGAGAGGCGATGAAGATGGAAGGAGACAGTTTTAAAAGCAGAGTGTGAGTCAGCCAGAGCCGAGGAAAAGCTCTGAGCAGAGTCCCCCTTGCCCAGCCCGGCACCCGCCGCTCTTGGGGGGCTTTTGGGGGCACCGCCAGCGGTAGCAACTGGCTCGGGCTGGGTCTGAGCCTGTGAACCGAGATGAAAAGCTGCATTACGGGTCCAGGGAGCCCACCCAGGGCCCTGCAGCCGGCCAAGCGCCAGGCGTGAGGATGGATATGCGGGCCATTGAAAGACCTCATCCAGCGTATATTTGGTTTGTCTTGTGTGACACAGAGAACCTGAGTTATTATTTGATCCTGCTCTGAGTAATAACCAGATAAATGGGCCTGCGGATTTCCAAATAAACATTTTAATAAATGATGGGTGAATTAAAGGAGAGCTGCTCCCCCCGCTCCCCTGCTCCCAATATTAATGTTCAAATGAAGGCAGGCAGTGTCTAACAGAGCCCCGTGTACTGTAAATACATTTCTTGCACTGTCACACATAAACACTGGAGAGACGGAGATCAAAAGGTCTCTCTGCGCAGAGCAGAGCGGTGTGATGAAGTGAACATGTTGCTTTGTGGCTGGGGTGGGGTGATGGGACGCCTGAGAATAACAGACTGGCTGGAGACGTAGGAGCCCAGAAGGCCTGGGGGGCCTCAAAGGGGGGAAAAAGAAAAAAATCCCCACTAGCAGCAGGAAAAATAAATAATTCCGTTATCTCTGATGAATTTCTGCCTTTGATCTAGTTTTTCCTCTCCCTCGCGCTGCCTTTTCGTTCCCTCCGCTCCCCCCCGCTCGCAGCCCCCCCACCTCCCCCTCGGACACTTTTTTCCCCCCTTCCCCTCTTGCGGTTTGATTTATCCCACGGCCGGCTCGGGGAGCCTGACGGGCCCTGATGAATGGGCAGCGCTCGTCTGCCCGTAGCCCTGCCCCGGCGTCTGCCAGGACATCCCCGGCTTCTTTTCATTCTTCGAAACCCGGAGTCCTGCCGGGCAGCCTCGGGCGATATATTTGGTTCGCGGGTTGCGCTTTCCTCGGCCGCCTTGGGACGATGCTTTCTGCCTCTCCCGCTCGTGCACACGCACGCGCAAAGCCCGGCCTTCCCCGTCCCAGGGTTATTTAGCTTAACCCTGACAGCTGCTAAATAATTGGGTGTTTCTTCCCCAGCCAGTACCTCCTTTCTGAGCCAGTGGAGGCCACATGGGTGCCTCTGATATTTCCCTGCAGCATTGCCAAAGAAAAAATAATAAAGATGGTTTTTTGGAAACAGAGCGGAGTGGAAGCGATCCGAGTCGGGACGGTGGCACGGGACGGGGAACAGCCCCTTGGGGGGCCAACAGGGAGCTGCGATGGGAGGCGGTGGGTTTCCTCCTCCTCGGGGCTCGCAGAGCCGCTGGGCTGAGCTTCCATGGAGAGGAGAGAGGAGTGACACCAAAACGTCGCTCGCCTGCAGCTTATGCTCAGCTCAGCTCTGAAATTCGGGTCCTAGGAAGGGCCCAAGTCGTGGCACAGGTCAGCACAAGCCATCGACTTGGGGCACCTCTCTTTCGGTGCCCAGATGAAGATGTCTTTAAAAAATCCCCACCTGTTGGACTCTCCGTGCTTGATAACACTGTGAAAATCCACCAAAACGATGCCACGGGCCTTTTGTAGACCGCTGCCTTCTCCCTGTGACTACTTCAGCAAAGTCTACAGAACTTTGTGGTTCAGATTGGAAGGCGGCACCAGTGAGATGCTGTGAAACGACCGTCCCGGCCCCGGCCCTGCCTGCTCCAGCTGTGCCGTTCCTCCGCTGGCGGTGGGACAGAGCCCTGGCCTGGAGCATCACCCGCTTCCCACGGCTTGGAGCCAGAACTCGTACAGTAGCTCGACCATTGAATTGTTACAAGGTCCATCAAAAAAAAGAAGTCTTGCAATTCTGCTTTGACATCTCCTCTCTCCTAGTCGAGCTGGTAAAACCTTTTGCTTCTATGTGACGCTTAATATTAACAATTTCTGTAAAAATCACTGTGAAATACGTGACGTTTCTGTTTGATTCAAGCCCTTGGATCCAGCCCAGCTCCCTGGTCAGATTTTTTCCCCCTCTCCATTTCTTTGTGCCCACACTGCTCTTCTGGTTGATCAGTCCTGATTTTCCATGCCCTGGAGATGTCTCAGTAATGGCAACCTCCCGCTCTGGGTTTCTTGGCCCTGAGCGAACTTGTCCTTCTCCCAGAGGAGGTTAACTTAAAAATTCATGCTCTGCCCTTGGTGATATGTATTTGAAGCCGTTCGTACGTTGATACGGAGGTCTGGGCTCTCCCATAGCCTCTTCGCTGATCCACTTCCTTCCTCAAACTTCTCCATCCTCTAATCCTTTTCTTTAGGTAACTTCTATTTTTGTTCCAGACGAAGATAAGTTTCTGCATGGCAGAATTTTAAGAGGTTTTGTACAGTCACTATGTTCATGGAGCCTGCTGGCAATGAAGTACCTCCAGACTCTTATCTCCACCGAAAGGTACGTAACCCTTGAAAATTCGTATATAAACCATGTCTTAAAGCCCTAAAATCAAACCCACCCATCGCGCTGAGCACGATACAACCCCTCGCGCAAGGCATTCCTGCCCTAAACGCTCACAGCAAGGATGAAGAACTGACAGCCAAGAGCACAGAGAGATGAAATAACCCCGATAAAGTCACAGAGCGGGTCGGAGGCAGAGCTGGGAGGAGAAATTGGGTCTCCCAAAGTCTGTGTTTCTTTTCCTGACCCGTCACGATGCCCGCTCAGCCTGTGCCGCTAATGGCTCTTGGTGAGAAACCTGCCTCCGATACGTGTGCGTTTGCGTATGGGATAATCGGGAGCTCATACACGTCCCGGCCGTGGATTTGGGGGGCTGCAGGGTGAACGGTAGCCGTCGCAGTGCCAGGGAGGTCACATCCAGCCCCTGGGCTGCGTTTTGGGACAGGGCTCTCGGGGAGCATCCAGCTGCGGTTTGAAAACATCCAGAGATGGCAAATCCGTCCCTTCGCATGGGGGGCTGTGCCAGCGGTTAATCACCCTCCCTTAGACACGCACGTCTTGGTTCTCACTGGGATTTGCAGGGCTTCAGCTTTTGGGTTGTCTTTCGCTTTTCCTCGCCGAACCGCAGAGCTTTCCGTGGCCGGCGCCCGGCGAGTTCGCAGCGCCGGCTGCATAGCTCGGCACCCCGATGAAGACCTCAACCGGTTTTTCTGGGCTTGCTATCTGGGGTGCTTTATTAATTCTCTTCTTTTTATAGCTCAATACCGAGCTCTGTCCTCCCATCATGATCTCATATTAATAAGGAATAAACAACTGTGTTTCTGTTGTAAATCAATAGATACATTTCCTTACCCATGGATAGGAATATTTTACATTTAAAAAAATGTTCTGACTTAGAATGGATTTTTTTCCCCACTGAATTTCCCCAAAACCATCACATGCAAAAACCAATCGACAATCGAAAGGCTGCACAGTAAGTAAGGTGCCCTCTGTGTTTCTGTAGCACCATTTTGGTTTTCATCTGTTTATGCTATTTAAGTGTAATATGCTGTAATATGTACGATAAATACTACCTCATTTACGGAAATACTTTTTAAGTGTCATTTAGTTTCCAGCCCTGCACTGCAGACCAGCTGTAGGCCTCCCCGCGGCCGAGGCACAGGTAAGAAGACCTCCACTCTGATTTTAACAAGGGATGGGACGTCCTTGTCAGCTGGTCGAGACCCAGGAGTGAAGGAAAGAGGGCTAATTAGCTGAACAACCTGCTGCTAATTAGAGAAAGGGCAGGACTTGCCCTCCCTGGGGTGGCAAACCCTATATCAGCCCCAGGGTGGTTGCAGCAGTGCTGGTGGTGTTTGGGTGGTTGCAGGATGTGCTTTCCACAAGGTACGTGGAGTTTTTTTGTACGGACAGGCGGGTACGTAGGGTGGGAAGGTGGTGTTTGCTTATTTGTGTCATTTTGGGGGGAGTAAATGTTCTGCCCTGGGTGCTGCTGGTGTTTGGAGGGGATGTCCTGCTGCGCAAGCACGGTGGCCCAGGGTGCACCCGTGGGTGTGGAGCCCTGGGGGACCGAGGGGCAGGACTAAATCTCTCCCTGCGCTCTAGAGAGGAAGATTACACTGAATCCCTTCATTAGAGGCTGTTTCATGCTTTTGGAAGGGAAGAGCTCCTGTTCCAGCTGGGGCAGTTCTGGAGCTAACACAGTGACCTAGGTGGGTCATCTCTAAAAATCCTAAAGGCATCTCCCTTGGGGCTTGGCTGTCTCTAGAAGTGGGAGTAGGAAGGAGAAATGGACCTGCTGAGTCCTGGTTTTTGGGTTTTTTCTTTCCCCTTTCTCCTAAAGTGCAATGGATAGACGGCTTTCAGGTGGCCTTACTGTAGAAGCGCGGGGTGAGGCAACTTCTCTGCTGGAGTGGTGTTAAATAAGGAGAGGTGAGGACTAAATGAGCCTGTTGTGGGTCGTGCTCTGGTCGCTGGGTGCCTTGTGTCCTGGCTGGGGGCAAGGGGGGTGGACGCTGGGGTAAAGGCTTGCTCCTTCTCCCTGGCCTCCAGCGGGGGATTGGCTGTGAGGAAAGCTCTCGGATGCTTCAGATGATGCAGCCCTTGGTGAGCAGAGCACTTGGAGTTAGGAACAGGAGTGGAAGCTGCTGCCTGCCCTATATAAATAGGTCCATCGAGATTTCTTAGGAAGTGACTTGAAATACGTGAAGTTTTAACTCTGTAAAGTTTTTGGTGTGTGCTTCCCCTTTCCGCTTTTAACTGTGGGTTTGTTGCCTCCGGTCTCGTCTGCCCGGGCTCCGTGATGCGCTGCCCAGCCCTGCCCGTGGGGTGCAGACGGAGGGCGAAGGCTTTGGGGGATGCTGGGGACCCACAGCACCGAGCCGAGCGGGCTGGAGCTCACCTCCCAGCACGGGGTGACTTGCTTGTAGCAGCAATATGAGGAGGAGGCCGTTGATCAAACGTTTCTGGAAGACCAGATCTGCGTGCGCTCTGCTGAGTGACTCGCAGAAATAGCCCAGGCTGCCGTCCCTCCCGGGGAGCGGCCGCGGCCGGCGATCGCGCCGTGGCCTTATCTTTCCCCCAAACATCAGAGACCCAATCTTGCTCCTGAGGCCAGGACCTGACAGCCTTGTACATTAGCACTTTTTTAAAGTGATGTCCACTTTTGAAATAGTACCTGTCCCGAGAGTGGTCACTTCATTTGACAAATGCCAGTGATGACAGCTGGACGCCGCTTTACAAACTCCAGCCTTCTGCTCGCCCTCGCTCCAGCCTGGCTTGCGGCTCGCCTGCCCCAAGAGAGGCGAGGGAGGAGAGCTGTGCTCCCCTCTGCCTTGCTGAGATATTTGTACGTGGTGTCCCCTCTGAGCCCACAGCCATGGGCTGAAGTCTGTTTGGACCTTGGACGTGGGCTGTCCCCCCTGGGACATGCGCCCGGACCCCACCAGCAGCACGGTGCGTGGATCATCACCAAACAGGGCAGCTGATGGCAGCGAGCAGGTAGACGGGGATGTTCCCAAAAGGACGGTGGGGTTTTGTCACCCTCTAATGTCTGCCCAGCGCAAGCAGTGAAGCGAGGCAGAGAAACCAGTTATCTCCTCACTGTACAGGAAGGTTTTTGGCTGAAAGCTCCTGGCTGAGGCTCTTGGACTCTCTGTGCCGGTGCGTGGCTCAAAAGCTGTCCCCAAGTGTGTGTTCTGCCCTGGAGAGACCTCGCTCTGGTGCCCAAAGGGACTTGTCTGCCTCGGTGGGGTTGCTCTGGGCGCTGTGCTGAGGAGCTGAGATGGCCTGGGGGAGAGGAGATAGGGCTGAGGGTCCTGGTGACCAGGCACCTGCACAGAGGAGGTAGAAGAGAATTCACTCCCTGCTCTGCTAAGCCTGAGCGGGAGCCCTTGGGCTGCTGCTGGAGCACTACTGGGCTGCGCAAGTCACCCCTAAAACCTGCGTTGAAACAACATTATTGAAGTGACAAATGAGGAAAGCTGGGAAACACCAGGATTTGGGTTGCTTGATTGATTTTCTGACGTTTATTTAAATAGGAGGCTCAATGCACCCATTTCCTTGGACTGGGGTGCCCTGCTGAGGACTCCCCCGACAGATGCCTGCTGGTGCTTGAGTGACATTTGCGTTGCCCTTGCCGTGCGTGGGCTACTTGCGAGGGGAGCAGCTGAGGTACGCCGGCAGCCTGCCTGCGCTTTCGGATGCCTGCCTGCTGCTGACATGGCAGGGGGCTGGGAAACTGAAATCCCAGCCCTGTAATCCAACGGGAGTAATCCCTGGGTAGGAGCAGAGGGAGCACCTGGGAAGGCTGGGCACCAGCCGTGCTCGTCGGACTCTTCACTGTCTTCTGTGGTTCAGTGAAGTGAAGGTATTCATGTTTTTGAGTGTCTCAAAGTTTCCCGTGTTTCTCGGCGGGATTTCCTAGAGCAGCGTGTGTGTGGGCAGCGTGGTGAGTGTGCGTTGAATGCTGTGCTCTGGGAAATGCCGGCTTTGCTGCCCGTGCCCGACGTGTGTCAGTCCAATCCGTGTTGCACAGGTTTTGGGTGACTGCTGCCGGTGGTGCCCCGGTTCACGTGCAGTGTCCAGGTACACTTGAACCTTAGGGCAGCCAGAAATCCCTGACCGTGGTAAAACTTTCAGGCAGAGAAAACGTGATTGGGAAACTCAGGCAGAGCTGAACTCCAGTCTGCCACTGATGTATAGAGGAAAATGCTGCAAGCAATCCATAGGTCTTGCCTGGGCTGCTATCTCTGCTCTACGGGTTTCTCTGCATTGGTTTTCCTATCTTTAACTTCATGGTTCTCCACCGTTCAGTCCCACCTCACGGTGTGCTTCCTCTGCCAGCCCTCCCTCCCCTTAACGTAAACCCTGTTGGACAGGCAGGCCGGGGTAGATGGGCTTCGTGGAGAGCTGGTATGGTGCGGGAGGATGGTTGTCTCTGCTGCGAAATGGCACGGGGAAGCGCTCCGGGCTCATTTGTGCTCCTAGGAAATGGGCTGTCTCGGCAACTTGTTCCCAATTCATCAGCTTTTTGGCAATTCTGGGGTGGAGGGGACAAAACCAAGTAAACTAGATGAATTCTTCTTTTTCTCCCTTGACTGGCTCTTGGTGGTTTTCTTCAACCTGCCTCCTCCTGGCCATCCCTCTGAGCCATCTCTTGGTGCCACCTCTTGATGGGGGTGACCCTCCCTCGCAGCTGCCATCTGTCCCCGTATATGTGTCCCTCCACCGAGACCCAAGTTATGACGGGAGACTTGGACACGTACGGACAACTGGCACGGCCCGAGCTGAGCCTGCAATTTCCTGGCTCATAAAAACATGAGCTTCCTTCAGGCCCGGGTCTCCGCCAGGTCATACTGATCCGAGTCCCACACCTCCACCCCAAGGCCCACCACCCCCCCAAAAATATTTCGTGACACCAGCTACGAGCTAGGTTTTTTTTATTGCTCCATATGTTGGAGACACATGGAAAAATGCATAGGAGAAATCCCCTTAGCGAGGGGGTGAAAAGCCACCGAGTTTACAGGGTGTTGCAAATAATCTGAGGCAAAACAAATGTTTAAGGCTGACTTGACTGCCAATTCTGAGTACATTGTTTTAAATCCGGAAAAACAGGCCAAGGGGCAGTTGTTAATGGGCCAGTAATTTTCTTCCTTTCTGGACACCCCAGAGCAACAAATATCAAATATTCCTTGGGAAAGAAATCAAGCGTGGGGGCCTTTTTATTTAACATATCAAAAAGCATCGTTGACTCGCCCTCACGGAGCGCCGCTCCTTCCAGCGCGGGGCTTTTACAAGCAATAACCAGTTTGCGCAGCAGAGCAGCGAAGCCACACGGCCAAGCTTGTGCCTTGCTCTTGGTGCTGACTTTTACAAGACACCGGGGTGGGGGGTTACAACAGAGGTGCTTTTTGTAAACCAGTCCATTAAACAGCGCAGCCCGAGCTAAGCAGTGGCGGGGGACCAAGCCGCCGGGGACCTCGCCGAGCCAACCCCTCTGCTTCGGTAATAAACGCAGCAGCATCATCCCGCTTACGGCTCGAGCAGCAGAGCCTGTACAGAGAGTAAAGCGTTGCTGCAGGGAAGGTCAAGTATGAAAAGACCCAGGTTGGGATTTTTCCAGGTCTTTTGGTTGTTGCTACAGGATGAGTTGGCCAAAGCGCTGCTGGTCCATGTGGTTTTATTGCTTCTGGGATCGCTGTTTCCCTCTCCAGGGGTTGGTGTGACCCTGTATCGCGCTGGTCCACAGCCCGGGAGAAGTGGCCGTGTGCTGGGCAACGGTCCCCAGCCCACCGGGGCACCGCGGGCCGCTCGTTGTAGCTCCGTGTTCCCGTCTCCCGCCGGGCACGGCGCGGCTGCGGGGGCTCTGGGCGCTCCACGTAGCTGCGTTACCATTTCCCTGCTGCCGTACGGGGACGGAAGCATCTCCTGGAAACTGCCTCGGACAGAGCCAGCATGAATTTTGGTAGATTATTTCTCTCTTGGGCTGCAAGAGAAGGAAGGACCTGTTGCCTACCAGCATTAAATACGGGACTCGCGCTCCTCTGAGCCGTTTGTGTGCAGGGAGTGCGGTGGCACAAGAGCCCTGGCAGCAACGGTCAGGATCTTTGCTGGCACAGGGGAGGTTTTTGGATGCTCCTTCAAACACCATGGGTGAAAGCAGAAGCTGGCCCAGTGATGCCGTATGGGTTGGATGAAAAACTCGGTTCTGAGAATGCAGTCTAAAATCAGTTGGTATCCGGGGCTTGTGGCAGGGCGCTCTCCAACTGGATTACGGGTTTAAAGGGAAAAATCTCTGTGCTGTTTAAAATCTGCCACGCGATCAGCACCTCGAGGCCCTTTTCTTGGGCTGTGAGAAAGGAGCGGGTGCCCTGCCGGCTCAGAGCCCGGTGCCCGGCTGCCCGCGCCGTTGCTGGGCGTGGATGAACGCGGGAGCAGCTCTGGGGGAAAACGTGATGCTGAAAGCTGGGGACCCGAGGAGGGGTCGGGCTCTGCGTTTGAATGCTGAGCTGCGAAACCAGGCTCGGTGGGCTGCGAGGTGGGAAACAACCATCCGGCATCCCTGCCCCGTCTGCTTTCCCCTGCCCGTCTGGCTTTGCTATGGACAAGGGGGAGAAGAAGGGATTAAGCCCTCGCTTTTCCCAGCAGCCAGGAGAAGCTGTTGCTGGGTGAAGCCCCTGCGAACGCAGCCCCCGGCTGCCCTGGCTACGTGCAAAGGGCACAGGCACTCACTGCATTGCTCCCTTTCCATGTCTGCTGAGATTTTCTCGAGGAAAAAGCCACCCAGAGCACTTAAACGAAGTCTCTTCCCTCCCCTCAGAGGCAGCAGGATGGAAATCCTGCGGTGCCCAGCTCGCGGCATGCAGAGCTCAGGGATCACCCGGCTGCAGCAAAACTCAGGGTGGACTTAACCTGGGGAGGGGGAAAAAAGAAACAAACTAGTAATTCTGACGTTAAATTTGGCCTTGCTGAACCCCACTTGTGTCCTTTCTCTGCAAGGGCCGCCCTTGGTCCTCAGCTGCTGCCACTTGCTGTGGTCTGAGCAGAGCCGGGCAGCTTCGTGCCGGCCGAGGAGGCTGTAGGCAGCGAGGAAAGACCTGTGCCCGCTTGTCCTTCCCCCAGCGCTTTCAGTATTTCACTTTGAGTGTGAGGCTTTTACCCGTTGGCAGCTCTTCTGCTCCCTGCCAGGGCTGGGGGAGGAAAAGGGGTCGCTGCAAACGCCGGAGGCTCGCCGCAGGTCTGTGGGCTGGGGCTGGTTTCCCTCTGCACCAGGGTTTGTAGTGGGGAAAAATACAGAGCTGACAGTGTGGGAATGCTGTGGGAGCACCAGGCTCTCTGGCACATTGCTTTAGAAAACTGAATTTCCCCTCGAGTCAAAGCTGCTCACCTGTTTGTATTTGCAGACTGACTCTGTCACTTGTCTGCTTCGGAGCAATCTTTCCCTTTAATTTTTTAATCTTGAATTTTGAGGCGTTTGTTCAGATTGAATGAATTACTTAGGAGCAAAGTATCTTGATGAGTCCATGCTTTAAAGAAATTTCCAATTTACTTGCAGAAGTTTTGTTCTGAATCGGGATAATACTACTCAAAACCCCTCTGTGCTAATTCAGCTGAACATTTTCTTGTGCGGATACCTGCTATCGCACTCCTGAGCCAGAAAGCTCATAATCTTTCATTTGAAAGCAATTTATTCTACTCATTTTTGATCTAAAGTCTGGCCTGCAGGTCTCTGGGTAGATGAAAACTTCCAGGACAAATGATTCTAGCCCACGAAGGGGTTTGGGACTGGGACTGCGAGGGCTGGTCCAGCTGGGCTGTGCCGAGCATCCGCAGCCTTCCCTGGTCCAGCGCCGGTCACTGGGGGGATGCTGCAGCCAGGCCGTTTCCATGGAAACGGGAAGATGCCGAGCCTGAGATGCAGTTTGGTCCCCAGGGATGTTGCAGGGGAGGAGGCAGCAAGGCCTGGGCGCCCCGGGGGGCCCCTCGGGCAGGCTGCCCCCAGCCCCGCGGGGGCTTTCGGGGGGCTTGGGGCGAAGGGTGCGGGTGACATCTTGTGGCGACGGCTCCTCGCTGGGGCTGTGCAGCCACGACAGCAGAGGCCGCCCGGCCATTCCGGCTCAAAGCCTGGAGCCTGCGGCGAGGGGATCCCCTCTGGTCCCTCGGGCCGCAGCCCTGCCCCGAGGCTTCGCTGCCGGCTCCTCCTGCACGCACCCACACACGGCTCGGGGTGGGAGGATGAAGCTGATGGCGAGGCAGTCTCGGCACCCTGCAGGAGCCTAAAATCCTTTTTTCCCTCTTACCATTTGTATCTGTGCCAGCGAGTGAAAACTTCAGCCATCCTAATAAGCACAGAGGCTGCCAGGCTTTCCCAGGTTTGTGCCTTGATGGGCTCACGGGGTGCTCGGTTTAGTCCGTCCTGATGCTCTGCAGCAAGACCTTGTCCTACCCCGCGGACTAAAACCCAGTGGAGGGGCTGTAATCGAATGTGAACTCGATGCTGTGGGAGCCAGAGATATCGGTGGGCTCAAAAGGGGCTGGGAACCTGCGGAGAGAAGAGGGCTGTCTGCCAGGGGGTGTCAGACGCCGTGGTTTGGGGGTATCTTGGTGTGTCCGTAGACCACCAGCGGCGGAGGCAG
The DNA here is from genome assembly GCA_009819775.1 of Phoenicopterus ruber ruber. Classification (NCBI taxonomy): domain Eukaryota; kingdom Metazoa; phylum Chordata; class Aves; order Phoenicopteriformes; family Phoenicopteridae; genus Phoenicopterus; species Phoenicopterus ruber. The sequence continues at coordinate 13,687,428 of CM020231.1, read as the reverse complement.
GAGGAACTGGATGCCTACGTTGCTTCCTTGCCTGAGTGCCCGATGCAGGCTGGTGCGAGGAGGAGGATGCCGAGCCAGCTGCATGTCTGGACTGGCCCCTTGCTGCTGGTTTTATGGACTTTGGGTCTTTTGGGAATCTGTTTCAGTCCCAGATGTTGAGCTATAACATCAGGGCAGAGCTCTGAAAGTTCATCGCACCCCGCACTGCAGCCAGTGCCTGGCCTTGCGCCCTGCCATGCGGAGGAGGGACTGGCACCCTACTTTCCTGGGAGATGGGGAGGGTTTAAAAGTGTCTGGCTCTCTAGGGCTTTGCTCTCACTGCGTATTCTGTGGAGGAAAAGGTTAATCCTGGGGCAGGGGCGATGGTTGGGACTGTGCCACCACTGAGCAGCTCGGGGAGTCTATTCCCCTCGAGTATGGTTTGTCTCCTGGCTCCCAGCACCCTCCTGCCACCGTCCCGGTCCCCACGAGTGACGGGGACCTGCTGTGTGGGAGCAGCCTCAACCTCTGCAGCCAGCAATGCCCAGCGTGTCCCTGGCGCGTCCATGCCTCCAGGCACCCGGCGCTGCGGAGCCGCTCCAGCAGCCAGTGAGGAGTACAGTGGCCTGGGGGTGTTGGTACCTGTAGGTCACTGGGCACCTGCTCTTTGGCTCGGACGTCCCTTCCCTGACTTAGCAGCATGAAGCAGGGTCCATCTCCTGCTCTGCCTGTGTATTTTTGGTGGTACAAGGTCCCTGGTTGGAGTCCCCATGGCTTTTTGGGGTAGGACCTTCTGGGTTCCAACAGCTCTGAGTGGAAGCCGGACTTGGGGTGCAGCTGGGCTTTTGTATATGATGGGGGGGGGGGTGGGGGTGTAGGTACTTCAGTGCTGTGATTAATTGAGTGGATTTTGTAGTGCTGTAGGGAAGGAGACATGGGGTGAGCCCCTGTTTTGGGGGTTGTGGCTCTCCTCTCCCCCTATGGATCTGTGGGGGGGGCAGGTACTTCCCACAGAGACTTTTGAGAGCACCTCTTTGGGCGGCTGAGTTGCCGGAGGGTTAATGAGTCGGGAAGGCCTCCCGCTTCCTCGGTGGATGGAAAGGTTTAACTCTACCCTGCCTCAGCCACCATTTTTCTGGTCGAGTGGGCAGGAGGCTTAAAATGCCACTTTGGCTGGCAGAAAGATGGGGGCCAGGGGAAGGGCGAAGAAAAAAGCTTTTACTTCCAAAAATAACTCTGGAACAAAATGAAGAGGTCGGAGGGCGAGCAGGGAAATGGAGAATTACCTTCCCCAGGGGCCAGCACTGAAGTTTTCACCCTCGGAGTACCCGAGGAAGGAGAGCTCGGCTGTGTCAAAGACCGTCCCCCGCTGCCAGGGCTAAGGCGAGCTGCGGCACGGCGCGCAGACACGCGGGAGCGCAGCCGGTGGCCGTGGCACAGAGCATCTCGCTGCCCTTCCTCCCCCAGCCCACCCTCTCACCGAGTTTCTCTCCTGTGTGCGGTCGGAGCCGGGACGCAGCGGGGCCAGGCAGGGCAGCGGTGGCACCGCGGAGCTGGCCGTGTCTCTGCTGGTGGGAGCTCTCGTTGCCCGGGTCTCCGGCTTTGGCAGGGTGACGCTGCTGCTTCCCAACCCCGGGACTCCCATGACCGGGGCAGGAGGGGGACCGAGGGGCTCCACTGGTCCCTTGCCCACATGTGTGCTGGTCCGTGCCCAGGCACAGGGCTGTCCGTCTTGGAGGTGGAGATGGGAGAGGATGGGATTGCCCAGAGGGTGGAAACGTTTGTGGTGTTTCACCAGGCTCTGCCCACACCTGAGGGGAGCTCAGCAGAGAGGGAGAAAGAATTGGGGTCTGCTGTGCGTGAGCCCAAGCAGGGGCATGAGGACATCCGACATCCCCGTCGCTGGGGGCCGATCTCCGGCTCCCCTTTACAGAGCAGGGTTTGATTCGGACGGAGCGAGGTGCTGGGGCTGTGTCTCTGCTGGCCACGGGGCTGCTCTGCCCAGAAACATTACAGGTGGTGGAAGGAGGAACTTGCTGCTCTGCTGGCTTTTTTTTTTTTTGTCTTCCCTGCTTGATCTAAACACCAGTGTCCCACCCTTACACCGAGCCCAGGGCTCCTTGAACAAGCTGCTCCCTCCAGCTTGGCATTGAGCTGGTCAGAGGGAGCAGCTGTGCCAGCAATCCCTGAGCTGTGAGACTCAGGAGCCGGCACAGCCCTCGAGCACCGGGACGTGGGGAAAGCCTGTACCAAAGTGGAAGGAATCGGAATAACCCCCCAGAGGGTGTCTCCTGGCCGAGAGCCGGCCATCCTGCGGCATCCCTGCAGGGGCTGCCCGTGCTCTTCACCCTGGCACCCATCCCTGGACCCGGCACCCATCCCCGCCCCATGCCAGGGGCTTGCCTGTGGGTCCCAGCACCTGATGCTGCAAAAGCCACCTCTCGTGTGTGGGGCCCTCCCCAATAAAAAGGCATTTACCAAAGAAGAAGATGCAGAGGATATTTCCCGGGGCAAGTGTTGGGTGGGCATTTTATCGCCGGTGGTGGCCGGTGTGCCAGGAAATACTGTTATTTCTTCCCTTCCCGAGGCTGGGAGATGATAAACACTGGGGTCTGCCTCCATTCAGCTGTGATCCATCAAGGCGGGGGGACTCACACCAGAGAGCGGGTGAAGGGAGGTCAGTGATTGTGTAAACAGGCACTTTAAGAGTTCACCGCGAGCTGGTATTACTGTAATTCATTAGAGGTGTCAGCCCTCTTTGTAGTTCCTCGCTGGGAGAGCCCCTTGCCTGGCAGCTTCTAACATCCAGCCTTGCCAGCAGTAAAATAAACTGCACGAGATGTCTTTGCAGGAGACGCAGTTGCAGCAGCACCTTGCGAAAAAAAGCGAGGTTTAGCATCTCTGCGTGTTTTCAGGCCGGGCTCTGTTGCGCTAGCGAAGGCTCCTCCTCCGCTGGGACACCCGGTGTTGAAGTCCTCTTTGCTCCCACCAAACCCGTGCCAGGTGAGATGCAACGTGGTGCCCAACCGCCCTGGTCGGGCAGAGCCCACCCGCTGCCGAAGTTACAGAAATTGCTTAGAAAAAAACCCGTAAGGGTGCTGAATGCACCGCGCTTTCCCGCAGCCGGGATGCGGATTTGCTCTGGGGGACCCCTAACCCCCTCTAGGCAGGAGGTTGGGGAGCCCCTCCCTGCACACCAGGACCCACAAGCTGATCCACCTGCGTGGAGCATCCTTTCCAGCTGGCATCGAACCGCTTGCACCGAACCCCCACCGAACAGACATCTCTGTTCCTCCCAGGGCGGCGCGGGGAGCCTGCGCTCCCCTCCGCAGCCCACCCGGCTGCCGTGCTCGCTGCGGAGCTCGGTTCCTCTTCTCGGCAGCTGGGGACGGAGCGGGGCTTCGCGGGGAGCCTGCCGAGCCCGCGTGCCGGAGGAGGAGGAGGGCTGCAGTGCTCTCCCGCATCGGAACAGCTTGTTCCCGTCCCCTCGCTGGCTTGCTCTGCTGCAACACTTTGCCCAACTTAAAAGGGCACTGAAATTCCCCCTCCCGGCGGCGGGGAAGCCCAGCGCGGGCTGTAAACCGCCGGAGGTGTCCGGTGAGGGGTTCAGGCGGTGGCTTACGGGGCTGTAAACACCGGGGAGGCTGAAGCGCTGGGGAGGGCAGCCCCGGGGCTCGGACGGGCGCTCTGGCACGGGGGTGGTGATGCTGAAGACCAAGCTGCAGGGAAAGGAAGGAGCAAAGCAGTGTTTGGCTCTGCCCAGCGGGTATTAACACCTCCCAGGTAGGGTGGAACTGCTCCTTCCAACCAAAATATCCCTGCGGGTGCGCTCGGTAAAGCAGAGGAAGGGACTCTGCGGATGCAAGTGTAGGATGGCTGCTCCTGCAGGTTGTCGTCCCCGGGAGGTGAGCCGAAGATCGCGAGTGCTCTGTGGGCAGGGCTGCGCCTTGCTGGGCTCTCCAGCTTGGTGGGGCTGCTCGGGGCGAGCCTGTGTCCCGGGCAAGTCCAAGGTTGCCTCCCAGCGCTGGCGGCACTGTCCCCAGGGACGCGATAGCCACGGGCAAATAAATGCAGAGGATTCAACTCTGCTGCCAGACCTGGGGACCCGGTGAGCCCCTCTAGGGAACGGGGCTAGTTCATCATCAGCCCGTAGGTGACAGGAAAGCCGGGTTTTCTGGCTTTCTCGGCATCGAAGGCTTGGAAGGAACCTTTCTATTTGTAAGGAGCGGCTGAGATGCACACGACGTGAGCAGTTGGGCTGTATGAAAGGCATAACCGGGAGTGAAATCCCTGGCAAAAATGTGAGAGTTTGCGTCCCTGCAAAGCCCAACAGGTCTGAAACTGCAGCAGAGGAGCTGGCGTGGGGAGAGAAGCTGACGGCCTTAAGCATGCAATGCCCCCCTAAATGTTTTTATATTCAGTGTGAAAATCTTCTCATAGGATTCCCGTCTTTCTCTTGTATTTAACGCTTCAGATCTGCACGTTTCAGGCCGGGCTCTGTTGCACTAGTCAAGGCTCCTCCTCCGCTGGGGCACCTGCTGTCAAAGTCCCGCTTGCTCCCACCAAACCCGTGCCAAGCGGGATGCAACGCGGTGCCGACGCCACTCGCAGTCTTTGCATCGAGTGCTGATGCTCTGCTCGGCGAGGAAGGTGAGCAGCGGGGCCGGGGCAGCCCATGGCACATCACCTCGTTTGGCCTTTAAGGCTACAAACAAACAATTATTTACCCAGGTGCCCGTTTCTGTTCCCCCTTATCTGCCTCCTCAATGCTGCAACCTAATCTAACCCCATCTCTCCGCTTGCCGGACTCATTACTGCGGTATCAGAGTAATTCCCAAATAAATCCACCCTCTCCTGCCCCGTTGCAGGGGGGTGGTGGTGCTGGCGGGGGGAACGCGTCCGTGATAGACCCGCTTCTGATGCCTTCGCGCTGGAACAAGAAAACAAGTATCGGCTCCCAGCTCTGTAGTCGCTAATAAACCATCTGGCATTGCTTATTTTAATTGCGTCGTGCTCCGATGGAGGGTGGGCGAGGAGAGAGGGTGCCCTACATTCTTGCGCGCGGCATTTGGTTGGGGATAATTGTGCCGCGCGAGCGGCAGGATCCCAGCACCGGAGCCTTTGATTCCCGGCCAAGGGAGGCAGGTGCTTTCAATATTCACCCTGCTAAGCCTCTGTGATAGGGAAAAGTGTTTGCAAGATGCATATGGTGGAGGAGAGGCCGAGGAGGGAGTTCAGCCCGGGGAGGCAGCAAGTGCGTGCCGCAGCCGCCCCTCCTCGCGTCTGGCCCTTCCCGGGCTGCCTCTCGGTGCCTTTGCCGCGTGTGCTGCTCCCGAGGTGCCAGCGCTGGCCTGTCACCCCGTGCTGCCTCGGAGCAGCTTGAGCGGTGCCCGATGCTTTCCCATCCCTTCCCGTAGCCTCCTGCCCCTTGCTGCCGCCTCTCTGCTCTCCTCAATCCTCCCTCCGTCCGTGCCCAGGCTCCGGTTTGCCCGTCCGGGATGGGACGGGGCAGCTGCATCCCTGCGCCAAGGGCTGTTTCCGCAGCTCAGGGAGCCTGCGGCTGCCTCTGTAACCCACACAAGGGAGCACCTTGGCCCGGTCCTTGGGCCGCTCCTAGTGCGGGAGTGAAAACAAGCCAGGTGTGGCAAGGGGAGGCTGCGGCTGCGTCCCTGGCTGTGTCACCAGGCGTTGCCCTCCCCGTGCCTCAGTTTCCCTTTCTGCTCGTTGGTTTTCATGCTCAGCTTCCGAGCGCTGAGACGCGGGGCTCTGTGCAGCCGTGGCTGTAGATGGAGACTGCAGGCCTTCGGTTTGTTACCAGGTGGGGGGAAAAAAGCACTTTGTGGTCTGTGGGATATTTTGGCAGGTAAATCCTTTGGGCTGGGACTTCTGTGATGTGACTGTGCCCGTGGGGACGTGGCAGTGGTGATCAAGCTGTCCCGCCTGCCGCCTTTCCCCTTAACGGGCATCTCATTTTTCTTGCAAACCTTTCTCAGGGCTGTCCTGGTTTAGGCTGGGACGGAGCTGGTTTTGCCTCCAGCAGCTCCTGTGTTTTGGATTTAGTGTGAGAAGAACGGTGACAGCACACTGATGGTGCTGGTTGCTGCTGAATGACCAAGGACATTTTGCAGTTTCCCAGGTTTTGCTGATGTGCAGGTGCAAAAACTTGGGAGGGGCAGAGCCAGAATAGTCGATCCAAACTGGCCAAAGAGACTATTCCATACCATGGACGGCATGGCCGGGATAAGTGAGGGTCGGCTGGTGGGCTATTAGCTTTAGACCCTTAACTTGCCTTAATCCTTAAGCTTCCCTTCAGGTTGCTTTTTGTTTCCCTGTTTTTCCTTTTTTTTCTGTTCTTTCTTTTGGCTGTTGGTTCCCTCGCCTGCTCTCTCTGGAACTGGCTGTTCTGGGATAGCTGGGGGGGGGATACCCCTGCTCCCTGCCTGCTGCTCGGGATGGGCTGTATCGGTCATCGGGTGGTGAGAAATTGTGTATCGTTTGTTTTATATAGTCTAGTATCCTTTTATATATTATTATTATTATCATCATTATTAATATATTTTTATATTTTTCCTTTGCTGTCCTGGTGAACTGCTTTTATCTCAACCCACGAGTTTTCCTTTCTCTCCGATTCCCCTCCCCACCCCAGCGGGGAGTGGGGAGTGAGCGAGCGGCTGCGTGGTGTTCGGTGAGCGGCTGGGGTTGAACCCCGACAAGGGGTGTTCAGCTTCACTCGCTCCCTGGGGACACCCAGCACCCCTCAGCCCTGCATCATGCCGGCACTGGCAGGGCGAACAAAGCGGGGTCGGGCAGAGGGTGCTGCGCGGGGCACGGCACCCCCTTGTCCCACCGGTGCGGAACTGGGGCTGGGCTCCCCTCTCCCTGGCTGCTGCGAGGGGACACCTCGGATGTCCCCGCTCGCGCAGCAGCCCCTCCGCGTGCCCGTGGCTCACCGCAGCACCGAGCATCGTCGCTCTGGGACGAAGCTGGGAGCAGCACCCTTGAGCTGCTGGTCCGTTCCCGTTGCTCTTTGCCTCCCATATCCCCCCCTGCCCCTTTCTCTGTGCCAGCCCCATCAGCTCTTGAGCCCGAAGCCCTCCATCCACACCAAAAAAGGCTCGTCCCTGCCGGATCCCCAGCCTGGTGCGCAAGCAGACATTTCCATGGCTTTATTTTCCCAGGGTTTGCCGATAAATCCTGTCTCCATAACCAGCCTTGATTGACTCATTATCAGGCAACGCGCAGCGAGGAAGCGACCTGTGACCCTGCCTGGGGAGATGGGGTGACTCCGCGGGAGAAACCCTTATCGGCCCGTTTTAAAAGCTTCCCTTTTTAACGTGACAGAGGAGCCTCGGCCGAGCCAAGCAATACCTAAATAGCGATGGGGCGGAGGAAGGTGTGGGGGGATGAGGACAAGGGGGTGCAGGAAGCATTGGGCACGTGCGGTGGGATTATTTTTACTGGCAGAGCGTGAGGGTGTTTGCTGAGGTTGGGAAGAGCCTCTGCCTGGGTGAAAACATGGACCCGGTTCCCATCGGAAGAGCCGAGCATCGTGGTGGAGCGGGACTGGCTGCGGCTCGGGGTGGGCTGAGCTCACCCATCGCCTTGCCTGGGTCCACCTGCTCCGTGCAGATGGGCTTCCCGGCTTCCCACCGGGGTTATCGGGAGAAAGCCCGGCGGAGATAAGAGTGTCTGTGGGGGAAGGTGACATCGGACGGGCTCGGTGTGGGGGCCAAGCCCACAAATCAGGCCGTCCCGCGCGCCTGGGACGGAGGGGAGGCTGTGAGCCGCGTCCTTGCTGTCCCCAAACCCCGGGTGTCTATCGGGAGGGGGGTAATTTGTCTTCCCTTTTCCTCCCAGCTGTTTTTATAGCCAGCGACCTTTCAACCCTCGCCTCATCTTTACGGAGGCGATAAAAGCGTTAGTGCCTCGCTGGCCCGCCTTCCCTCCAGCATCCCCTCCCGGGGGAGGCGCGGGGGCCGCGGGCTTTGGCACGTGCCGGGCGGGCAGGACAGCAGCGAGGCGGCAGGGTCGCTCAGCATGCGGGAGCGGGGACGAAGCCACCGAGGGCAAAAGAAGAGGTGGGGATCCCATTGCTTGCCTTGTTGCAGAGAGGGTAATGCCTTGGTGGGGACAGAGCCCCCTGCGGCAGGCGGGAGCGACCCTCCTGCCCCTCACCCTGCGTCAGGGCGCGGATCGCTCCCGTGGATGGGCTGAGGGCTGGCCTGCCTGTGTGGGTCGCTGATCCGACCCCCCAGCTCCCCGGCAGGGATTAGAGGGGATGGGGTTTTGCCAAGTCCCGGCTGTCACTGTGTTCCCACCTTTGATCAGGAGTCGGCATTCCTGAAGTGCTCCATCTCCCACATGTTGCGCTGATCAAAGGCAGCTGTTGCCTCGACCCTCCCCTGAGTCCATTTACACACCACACCCCCCCAAAAAATACAGAAATACAAAGGAAATTGAAGGAGGTGGAAGGGGTGATGGATGGAGGAGGGACCGGGCAAGGGGCAGCGGCAGGCAAAATCCCTTGCCCCGGTCCCCTCGCAGAGGGTCCCGCACGCAGCCGTCGGGTGGGGAGGCTGTTGTGGGTCTGAAGAGAGATGCTGACGGCCGGCTCGGGCGCTCCGGGGAGGAGTTGGGCCTTATCTGTCATCCGGAGGAAACGGTGTCATCGGTGGGTGATGGCAATTGCCGGGCAGCCGCAGCCGCGCAGAGCACAGCCACCATCTCCCATGGCGGGGGCAGGAGGGCGATGGATGAGCCTTTCTCTTAAGCCCACTCGATCTCAGCGGTTCGTGTGCGTGATGCCAAGGTCCGCGCAGTCCCTCTGAAGGGCTGTGGATGGTTCCGCTGGGGCGAAATGCTCCTGGAGACGCATGGGCTAGCGGTGATGTTCCTCACCAGCGCCCGGGCAGAGCGATGCCCTGAGGGGCTTGGCCTCAGGGACCGGCTCCGCCGGCAGCAGCGGCAGCAAAGGCAGAGCAAGGAGGGCTGAGACCCGTGGTCCCGTTAATTGTGTTTTGGCAGATGATTTATTGTTCGTGTACGTGATGCACCCCTGCTCTGCAGCTCCTGTAATGCAAAGGACTTGGACTCTCTGGGCTTCCAAGTCCTGTCTGAATCCTTCTCCACGGCAAGCCCAGCTGGCGTCAGCAGCTTGTTTGTGCTCAGAGACATGATGGGGAAAACCTCTCCCGCCCTTCCTCATCCTCACACCCATCTGCTGGTTGCTCAGCATTGCGGTTTTGCTTTAAGGCTTTGAAAAGACACAGTCTCCACCCCAAAACTGCAGCCACAAAGAGGGCGGAGAGCCGGACCACGGGACGCGCTTGCGGACCGTTTCCTTGGCTGAGGCGGCAGGTTCAGGTGAGGGTTTGTCTGGTTGAAAGCCAAATTCTGCTGCCCGCAGTGACGCTGCCGCAATCTCACCCCCCAGGGGAGGACCAACGCGTCCTCGCCCTCCAGCAGAGGCTCCGGCAGCCCAGGCTGGGCAGAGTCCCGGCTGCCCAGGGACGAAGCCCTTCAGAAGGGCGGTTTGTCCTCCTGCTCCTCCCTGACCCCATCTTTTTGTGCAGCACGAGGGGGGCAGGTGCATCGGGCACTGCACTGCCAAGCACCAGCTCTACCATTAAAGGCGGCCTTTTATTTCCTTTCTCCTGGACCGGGCAATTTGCTTGTACGAGGAGGGTCCGGCCACCTCTGCTCCCAAAATCTGACGTCTCCAGCAGCAAAACCGAGGAGGTTCGGGCAGTGTTTCCGATGCTGCTGTTAATATAGCATCACCCGCGTAAGCAGAGTGCCTTCGTGGGGTGCCAGCACGCCCAACCCAGGCGGCGAGGGTCACATTCATCCCTGTCCTCGCTGGTATCTGTGGGTTAATTTAATCAGGTGAAGAAGGTCCTTGGCCAGGTTACAGCCCTCTGCGGTGATCCCCCGAGGCTGAATTTTGTTCGTTATCCACATCTAAAAGAAAAGGGAAGGGACTCAAGGTCTGAGTGTCAAGGAAACTAAGCACCCCTCGCGCTTACTGCCCTCGAGGGGTGTGGGAACGCTCAGACCCCCCTGCAGCCCCCAAACCTGCTCAGCGCTGGAACAGGCTGCACGGGGGACGCCGTCCCAGCAAGGGTGACCCTGGCTCGGATGGATCCTACCCTCCCTGTTCACCTTCACCAGTGGCCAGCGGAGGCTGAGGCGCTCCCGACCGGACAGGCATGAAGGGCTCCTCGGGGCCGCGCTCGTCCTTCTCGGGCAGGGCTGGCCGTGGAGGGCAGGCCGGCTTGTCCCGGCTCGGGGTCGCCGCTCCGCCTGCCCGGCACGGCGGGAGCGACCGGCTGTGCTGTGGCACCCGGGGGAATGGGGGAGAAACCTCGGGTGCTCCTTCGGGCACCGCGGGGGCTATAGACCGAGAGAAGCATCTCTCCAAAGACCGCAGCAGACTTTGCATCTGACCTCTCTCTCATCATGCCTAGGGAGAGGCGGGAGCTGTGGCAGCTGCTTTCTTTCTCTCCTTCTCAACAGCGCTTTACCCCCAGTGCGTTCACCTCCCGGAGCACGATGTCGGGGACCCTTTGCCCCTCCGCCCGCACCTGCCTCTCCCCACTGAGATGCCCCCAACACCGCGGTCCCTTGCCCTAACCCTGCTTTCCAAAGTTCAGCCGCTTGGCCGCAGGCAGCCCGTAATACCATTTTACAGCAAGGTGACCCCTGCTCTTTGGCGCTGCGCACCCCCCTGTCCGGCCGGCCGAGGAGCCGGCCACCTAACGCGTTGTGACAGGTCGGCTGGATGGAGCTCGCGGAGGGACCGCGTCTTCCCCCTCCTGCGGCGGTGGGGTTGACAGAGCGCTGGGTCCCCTCTCCGCCGAGCGTGGGGGGGATTTGGAGGGGCGAGGGCGAAGGGACGGTCATCGCCCGGACCCTGCCACCGGCCCATGGGACACCCCGACACGGAGCTAACCGGGGGACGGGAGGGCAAGCCCGGTGCTCTCTCCAGATGTCACCCTGGCTGTGGGCTGTGGTCACCTTTGCCAGGCACGTCACCTCCCCGTTACCCTCTGCCTCTTGTTGCCACAAGCCAGTGTAAGAAAGCAAGCTCGGGCAGAGTTGTTCTTTCTCTGCCTTCCCCACCCGGGTCCCAGCGTGGCTGCCCGCGTCCGTCCCATCCGCTGCTGGGGACCCCTCGCCGGGAGCAGGTCTGGCACTGCTGCGGGGACGGTCTGTGGCACGGGGACAGGAGTGTCTCACACTGGCATTGCCAAAGACAATAGTTTCCATTGGGAAAGAAAAAACTAAACCCAATTTATTCCATCTCTTCCCTGGTCTCTGCTTTGGGACGTGGGTTGTTCGACCCGCACCCGGGGAGCCGTCCAGGCTGGCTGTGCAATACCCGGTCTATCCCCTGCCCACGCTGTGTGCCAGCAGCAGAAGGATGAAGGACGATCTTCAGGCCTCAGTTTCCCTCTTGTCTGCTCAGGACTGGGGTCCCTGATCAGAAATGAGCCTGAGCAAAACCACCCGCTGAAGGAGCAACTTTCTTCTCTCTCTAATGCCCCCCAAATCTCTAGTTTTCCAGAAAAATGATGTTGTTCCAACTCTCACGGTTGTAAACTTAAAAACTTGACCTGCCCTGGGAAGCAGAAACCACAAAGGCGATCAAATCTAAACCCAGTATTTGTAAAGCGTGTGCGTCTGTATTGAATCTTTGCATCTGGGGAGGGCTAAAATATGTTGTTTTCGAAGAAGCGAGATTAGCAAAGCTGAGCCCATCCTTGGACTTTGCAAAACGCGCGTCCCCCTGTGGACACCGAGGCTGCTTTGCTGGGGTTGAGAGTCAGCTTGGGTGTCTGTCCCAGAGCCTGGCTCAGTCAAGCACCTCTGTCCCAAGCGTCAGTGGAGAAGTGGCTCTTTGTGGGTGCAGGCACGCTCGGAGGACAGAGCCTCAGCAGCCGAGGGCTGGGGCCGAGCTCTCTCCTGGGGAAAACCAACCCCAGTCGCGGGAGAGGCTAGCAGGCCATGGCCAGGGGACGTCCCCATCCCTGCTGTCCCAGCAGGGCCTGGTCAGGAGGCAGGGACAGGCAAGGACGGTGCTGTGTGGGCAGGAGCCAGGCGCCGCTCCCGGCTGCGAGCAGCAGGTGAGGAGGAGATGGGGAGGGAGAGAGGGGGGCAAGTGTCTTGGAGAGGCCGGGAGTGACAAGGGCAAGGTCTGGAAGTGTTAGTGATGGTGCGAGTGTGGCCCTGTCAGTGCCAGCCTTCATCCCAAGTGACGGGCCTGACAGCCTGGCCAAGGACGAGGCAGGAGCAGAGGGCAAGGGGGGGAGGGAGCTGGGTCCCGGGTACCACGGCACCGCACGGAGACCCCTTGGAAGGGCCGGGTGAATGGGAGCAGGAGCATCTCCCCCTGGGTACCCCCAGTGGGGGCTGCAGGGGGGGGTTGTGCTGCGCATTTTCCCTTTGAGCAGGACACCAGGTGGCAGTCCCGGCAGCATCCCACCCTCTCCTCTGCACCGAGCCTGGCTGTTGCCCCAGCTCTCCTTCCCCGGAAAATGCAAGTGTTTCCCTTGATGCTCACCTGGGGGGAGACCGTGGGCTCAAGCTGGGCTCTCCAGTGAACAAGCCTGCATCCCAGTCCCGCCAGGACACTGGGATGTAGCAGCGGTGCGGCTGGGTTGAGGACTGACTCCCCCAAACAGCTTGCAGCCACGTGCTCCCTGCTGCTCTCAGCCTTCGGGACGGGCACGGCCGGCTGGATCCACCTCGAAGGGGCATTGGGCGATGGTGCCCCTGCCCACGCTGTTTGTGGGGTGGAAGAGCTCTGTGCCAGGGTGGCGCGGGCTGGGCAGAGGCAGCCTCCATCCCTGGGGTAAATCAGGTGTGGAGCCGAACCAGGGTGAAAAACTAGCGAGGGCTGTGCTGAAGCTGAGAGCTGTCCCGAGCATCTTCCTCTGGGAATAAAGGTGTAAAGCCGGATTTCAGGCCCAGACCACCGCCCTCGTGTACGACAGGCGGAGCTGGACTGAAGGGCTGTGAGCAAGAGGGGGTGTTTGAAGGCGAATAGTCCTGCCTCCCCAAAACACACTCTCCAGCAGCAGATGTTCAGGTAGGAGAGGACCCTCAGTGTTTAATAACCCTCAAGGGGTTTTTCTTCCATGATTTTTGGCCTCATTTGCCCGTGGGAGCTCCTGCAACCACACCATCCACAGCCCGCGTGGTTATTTAGCTGTTCCCTGGAGAGGGGTCGCCTTTGCTTACTCCTGTTACCCTCCCCTCCTTGCTCCTGCTGCGTGGGTTTTAGGTGGGAGAGCAGCGCGGCGGGGCGCGCTGTGGCTTCCCTCCGCGTTACACCCAACTCCTCGGCGGCCCCCGCGGGAGTTTGGCTCCCGTGGGCGCTGCCGCGCGCGGCTCGGGGCTGCTCAGCGCGGAGCCGCCGCCGGGAGCGGGCAGCGGCGGGCGCCGAGCTCCCTCCTCCGGCCCCGCGGAGCAGCGCGGCCGGGCCGGGGGGCTGCAGCCGCACGCCCCGGAGGAACCCGGCGATGGGCAGCGGGGTCCCCTCTCACGGGGAGGGGACAGCATCCCGAGGGGCTCTCGCAGCGGCCGGCAAGGGGCTGGCGGGGACACGGGGTGACGCCCCGGGAGGCGCTGCCGGCTCTCCCCGCGTGCGGCCGGGCCCCTCGTCTCCTCCGCGTCCCCCCCTGCCACCCCCCCCCCCCCCCGTACGCTGCCGGTCCCTGCCCCCTTGATGCTCCATCGATGCTTCCCGTTGTCCCCCCGGGGTCCTCCGCTCCAGCCGGCCCCGCCCCGTTGCTAGGGGCCCGTTGCTAAGGCCGTTGCTAGGGGGCCGTTGCGAGGATCCGGGCCCCGCCTCTGGCGCCTGCGCGCTGCGGCCCCTCGCTCACGTGACCGGGCGGGAAGATGGCGGCGCCCGCGGGCCGGCGTGTGCGGCGCTGAGCGCGGCGGGGCCTTGCGCTGCGGCGGCTGGTTTCTGTCGTTCCCCCGTTTCTGTCGCCGCCATGTCGCGGCTTATCGTGAAGAACCTCCCCAACGGGGTGAGTCCGCCGCGCGGTTGCGGCGTCTGCGGGGTGGGGGGAGCCTTCCGGGCCTAGAGATGGGTCTGAGGGGACACCCCGGGGGGACGCGGGCTCCTGGGCAGGGAGAGGCCCTGGGAGGGGAGGGGGACCTCGACGTGGTGGGGACGGGGGTCGGCGGGGAGATTCTCTGGGACAGAGGGTCCTCGGTTCGGGGTGGGGGGAGCAGGGAGATATCCTGGGGGAAGGGGCTCTAAGGGGATAGGGGTTCGTGCAGATGTGCTGGGGGGTGGGGGTCTGTGTGGGAGAGCGGGGAGGCACCCTTGGGAGTAGGGTGGTGGGGGACCTTGGGCAGGGAGTGCCGCAGGAGAGGGCAGGGAGATGCCCTGGGGGCAGGAGGCAGAGTGTGGGGCCTGGGCTGGGCAGGTGGCCCAGGGGAGGGGAGCTGGCAGCCCCCCAGGGTGGGGGAGCAGAGCTTGTTGCGGCCACTGTCCTCCCCTCATTCTCCAGGAGCTGGGCACAGGTGCGCACTGTGCTGCTCTGCACCGTCCGGGTCCCCCGTGGGGTCCCACTGTGCCTGGCGTTGAAGTCGGCCTTGATTGTGGCAAGGCAGCGCTGTGGGGCCCAGGGCTCCCCGAGAGCTGGGTGCACCTTCAGCTGTGGGGGCATTGCAGACAGATCTGTGCCTGTAGTGGATTCATGGAGGCGATGAAGCGTTTTGGTAGCTGATGTGCAGGGTTTGTTTATCAACATTGCCACAGTACGGTGTGGTTCCTGCAGTGCTTTAGAAGCTCTCTGATAGCAAACGTTTTGCTTTGGGCACAAAGCGTCTCTCACTGCATTGCTGATTTGTCTTCCTGTTGTCCTTCCTCGTTTCCCAGATGAAGGAGGATCGCTTTCGGAAGCTGTTTGCCGCCTTTGGCACGCTGACCGATTGTTGCTTGAAGTTTACCAAGGATGGCAAGTTCCGGAAATTTGGCTTCATTGGCTACAAGTCTGAAGATGAAGCTCAAACGGCACTGAACCATTTCAACAGAAGTTTCATAGACACCTCCAGAATCACAGTGAGTTATCTTTAAAGAAATCTTTTTTTGAGTCTTAAGAAAGTTTGTCATTGGAGATCTTGGTAGTCTTAGGGGTGAAGAGCCAGGGGCCGAGAAAGCTCAGAGATTAAGTCCTCTGCAGCAGAGTCTGATGCCGGCCCTCGCTGCTGGGGTCGCAAGCAGGCGCTTGGTTCAGATGAGCCGCGTTTGTGCACGAGCAGCAATTTCAGTGCTGGTTGGAACAACAGTGTCAGGTTTGGAGCTGTCGTAGTCTGGACTTTTGAACTTGAGGTCATTTTTCATTTAAAGTCATCTTGCTGTTCTGGATAGGGGATGATACACGATAAACAGGACAACTTATTTGACTGTGCTTAAATGAACACCACAAGCTGTTCCCCATGTTGGGTGGATGTGTAGCCCTGTGCTTTTAAAATGAACACCTGTATGAAGTTGCCTGTTCTGCTCCTGCACAAACACCCTCCATCCCGTCAGGGCTATAAGAAGGGTTCCTGAGTGAGGCTTATCCAGCAGTTACAGAACGAGACGGTTGAACATATGTTTAAATAAAGATCTGATTCTTTTCAGGTTGAGTTATGCAAGTCTTTCGGTGACCCTTCAAAACCCAAAGCGTGGAGTAAGCACTCTCAGAAGGCCCCTGCCTCAGAAAAACAGGCCGAGAAACCTGTGACAAGTGCAGCTCCTGCAGGCGCGAAGAAAGTGAGTCTTGCTTGTTTCCTCGAGGCTCTGGTGTATGCCAGTGACTTGGCAGAGAGAAGGGGAGCCTGACGTGTGGAGAAGGGGACGGAGTAGCTGGGACAGTGGATGTTGGAGTCCTGGTTCTGGTAGTCTCTGCCTTAGGATCTATGTTCCCTGTGCCATTAGGTTACCTGAGAAGTGATCTTGGCTGTGCTTTCAATAAGCCTTTCTAAAAATGGTTTCTTTTCCTAGGATAAAAAGAAGAAAGATCCAACAAAGGACTTAAAGGAGGTGAGTTGAATTGCAGTCGCTGCGTTCTTGCCAGCTTGTATTAAGAGGAAGAGCTGAATAACTTTTCTGTGCTGCTTCCAGTGCTGTTAGTTTGGACAAGGTGTTTGATTTAACCAGCTCCGTGACAGTCCCATTTTACTGTAACAAACCATGATTTTAACAGTCTCAACACTGGGGACCAATTTTTTAACTGTCAGCTTCTCCTGTGTGAGCGCTGGATCCAGGCCAGCCCTGGTCCAACAATTCTGGTTTTTAACCATATACAAGTTTTGTCACGTTTAACTCGTACATTTTTTTTCTCTTTTTAACGTTTTGTTTTCTTCTTTTAAAGTGCTTTCTAACCATCAGTTACAAAAAAGAAAGAGTAAGACTGAGAGATCTTGAGAAGCCTCGTCACTTTAAGTGCTCACCTTGGGAGTGTAAAGCGGACTCTCCTCTTAAGGATTTTTTTACATTGCTGGGAATGAGATGATGTCTTTGGATTAAAACTTACTACTAGCTCTCCTGCCTCTGTCTTCACAGCTTGTCTGCTTGGTTTCTTTTTCAACAGCTGGAAGAAGATGAGACATTCCAGGAGTTCTTGGTGGTTCACCAGAAGCGGTCTCAAGTGGCCACTTGGGCCAATGACACTTTGGCAGAGGAGCCCAAGAAGGGAAAATCAAAGCCAGCAGCTGATTATCTCAACTTTGATTCGGATGAGTCGGAGGAGCTGAGTGAGGAGGAGGAGGGGAATGAACCCTCTGAGGATGAGGAGGAAACTAAAGGTACCAAAAGGAGCTGTCGCCCTTTGCTTGTCTTTGTCTCGGTGAACGTGAGAGCAGGTGTGCTGACCAGGACCCCGCCGGCGTCCTGCCTCCAAACGCAGACAGTGTAATCGGGAAGGTGGTTCCTCAGGCACGAGACTCGTTCTGTGCACTGTGGATGTATGGATGTTTTCCCAAATTTGGGGAAATTTGGGAAATGCAGCTTCTGGTATTGAGGGAATGGCATTTATGCTTTCCATGGGCCCTTAAGTCCATGCCTAGGAAAGAATAACATGGCAGACATCTGTGTTTCTCCCTTAAATGCTCTCCTAGCCCGCAGCCGCTTTCATCTCTGGGATTTCTAGAGCCGGACGTGGTTTCTGTTTATTTAGTAACCTGTAGCTGATGTCTGTGAACTTGTCTGGAGTGCCTTTGCATATTTCTGGAAGCGTTGGTGTGTCCTTGGGCCCTGTCAGCGTTGATGGGAACGGACAGAGTTCAGTATCTTGGCTCCTGAGAGGAAAACTGTATCTAGTGGAGTGTGGGATAACTTAGAAGACTGAGAAATCTGGGCTGCAGTCTGGTATCTGTTGGCTTAGTGTCCAGTGGCCCTGCATCAGTGACGAATGAGGTTTTGGAGCCTTTCTCCATCTTTGTGTGGTGTTTCCTTAGGCTGCTTTCTTGGAGCGAGTGGCATTTCCCTGCTGCTTCTCACCTCTCTCTGGGTAACTAAAATGATCAGTTGATCTTTGGTGGGGAGGAGTGTTTTGGAGAAGCAGCTTCCTCTGTCCTTTACCCTGCAAAACTAAACTGAACAGTTGGAAACCTCGTCTGGGCTCTGTCTGAAGTGTGTAGTTAAAATTGAGTCAAAATACACTGCCATGGAGTTCCTCAAGCTCCTTTCTAATTTGCTTTATACGTGAACTGTTGCTTTGAAAAACAGTCATCCAGACATGTCAGTCTGGAATTGCTGAGATAAAATTGCTCTGCTGTTCTCAAGCGTTTCCTCCCCGTGAAAAGGGTAGAGGAGAGGAAGGTGGTTCTTGTGATTGTGGCTGTTCTCAGCTTTTACCTGGCTGGGGAGAGCAGCAGCATCTGTGTGCAAAAATTCTCTGATCTCTCCCCTCTGACAGCAAAGGAAGGAGGGAAGAAGGCAGCTACCAGCAAAGACCTCTCGGATATGGATTACCTGAAATCTAAAGTGGTGAAGGATTCTTCCTCCTCATCCAGTACAGAGGAAGAAACAGATAGTGAGGAGGTGGAAGAGGAAAGTGAGAGCGAGGAGGATTCGGGCATTGCAGAAACCGTTGGCACCCACACAGATAAACGGGGGAAGGCAAAAGCCCAGCAAACGCAGCAAGAGACGCCAGCGGAGAAGAAGAAAAAAGGATCCACACTAGAGGTACAGCTGAATTAGACTTTGGTCTTATCTAAAGCAGGAGCTGTATGGAATACTATGTGTCTGTCAGTCGCTCCAGGGATGAGCTGGAAGCTGCGGGACCCCTAGGTCCCAGATTTCTTGGCTTGCGGGGCGGAAGCCACTAAAAAGGTTTGCAGGATCTCCTCTTAGTGCTGATTGAATTCCTCCCTGCCCCCCACCAAGCCAGGGCTTCCAAACAAGTGCCCTTCTCAGAGGCTTCCCTGTTTTTCCTGTGTCCGTGTCTCTCTGCAGGAACCGCTGTTCTGCAGAACTCGGTTTTTAGCGACTGGGTTTGACTCTCCCAGCCAGACCTTGCAGCCTCACCTGGCACCTCCTGCCCAGGCTGATGCAGTTGTGAGAATCTCTTGATATTCTCTCCCTCTCTTCTGCCTCCTGCTTGTTGGACAAGCCCAGCTTGTTGTGCTGTGACTTTTGCTGTTTTACACTCAGCTTCTTTTCTTTTTTTTTCCCTTCCATCCTTCTGTCCAGAACCAAGGCAGCTCAGCGGAGGCCAGCACACCATACACGGTGAAACTTCGCGGTGCCCCCTTGAACATCACTGAGGTGAGCTTTGTTACCAAGCTGGGAGTGGAGGCTCGAGGGTGTTTTCAGCGTGTAACTTGGCGCGATCTTTGCAGAGGCTTCTGTCTTCACTTATGGAGCTGTTTTGAGGGTTGTATGGGTGGTCAAGGAAACTTTTGAACTGGCTTTGTGCAGAGGTGTTGTATGTTGCATGTAGTGTTTTTATAGTGTATATAAAAAACCCTAAGTCTGAGACCTTATTTAAACAATTACAATTCTTCCTGCAGCAAAAGATCCGTGAATTCTTCCTGCCTCTGAAGCCAGTGGCAATCCGGATAGGAAAAAGTGCCCAGGGGAAAAATACAGGTAATGTGTGTATGTGGAAGGGACGTTGGATCTGTGAGTCAGAGGACCTCTCAATTACACCTCTACTCTTTCCATCTGCGGTTCCAAATCGCGGGCTCGTGTCCTGATTCTCACAGGCCTTTCTGTGACTTTGCAGCTCACCTGCCCTAGTTGCTGTCCGGAGGATGCCGTGGGCAGAGCAATGTTGGCTGGGCTCCCTCAGGAGCGGCAGCAGGAGCCTTTTCTTTGATCTGCCTCCAGAACTTTCCTAAACATCCCAAACCGTGCCAAGGAGAAGTTCTCCCTCTGGGATAGCTGCAGCAGCACCCGGGGACTTTGCTGGCCTGCGCATCTGGGCTGCAGAGCAGTCTGTAGCCGCGGTGGGTCTCCTGACAGGCTGTGGCTGCTGCAAGTACCCATCAGAAAGAGTGTGGGGCAGGTCCTCAGAGCTGGCAGGGAGCTTTGCTGTATGCTGTTTTCCTTTCGTATCCTAACAGCAGATGCACCTTTTATTTGCTCCTGGAGACACCTGCGAAAACCTCCTTCAGCTGTTAAATCGGGCTGCTTTGGTTTGCATGTAGAAAATGAGCTTTTAAAAGGCAGCCTTCCAGCCTGCCACGGCCTTTTTCAGGCTGGATTGAAACTTTAATGGGAGCAGAAGGCTTTATCTATAGGAATCTATATTAAAGAAAGTCCAATTCACCCTTAATTAGCCAATTAGTGGTTGTGTGTTCCCCACATGATGCTCAGTTGAACCTTTCCTTTCTCCAAGGTTATATCTTTGTTGACTTGAAGAGTGAAGCAGAAGTGCGGAGGGCCTTGAAGCGAAAGAAAGAATACATAGGTAAGGGCTGTTTGTTCCTTCTTGTTCTGGCTGATGTCGATGGCAGGGTGCTCAGCTGCTGAAGTGTTCACTGCGGAAGTATCTCCCGTCGGTTTAGTTTTTCCAGGCAGATGGTGGGGGTGGTTTCCTCCGCTCAGCTGACACGGGCTGAACCAGGTGCCGTGTCAGGAGCAGCATAGACTTGGCAAGTGACTGAGCTGTGCATGTTGCTCTTTGGCCCTCGTTTTTTGTCATGTGCTTCAAGTGTATCTTGCTCTTGATATTGTTTAAATCTGGTTGGGATAGTGTAGGGGATTTGTACAAATGATTTTGTAAGCCTGCGTTTGTAAGCTTGTTCTTGGCCTAGTCCTTAGCTGACCTACTAGAATTATATTTATAAAAATCCTCTGCAGAATGGGAATATCTACTTGGAAGCCTGTGGACTAGGTTGGTGCAGGCAGAAAGGCTGGAGCTCTCTGAAAGGGGGAGAGGCAGAAAGGAAGGGAGCCTGTGGAGTTGTCTAGCAAACGTTATCCTGGTTTTTATGAAGACTGATCTCTTGCAGCCCCCCCTCCCCCCCTTTTTTATTTAAATCGGGCAGAGTTTGCTCAAAGCTTGTGGGGTTGTAATTGCCTGTGTCACTGCTGTAGGGCCAGGCTCTTTGCGCATTGATATTGATTGCCCGTGGCCTTGGGAAGCAGCTAACATGCTTCTGTGTGTGTTTGTGGATTAGGTGGACGATGCGTTGAGGTATTCCGATGTGGGAATACCCCAAAAGAAACTGTTACAGCAAAACCTGATAACCAGCCGTGGCAAAGAAGGAAGAGGGACGATGAGGAAGAGGAGGACTTGTCTGAATCGGGGAGACTCTTTGTCAGGAATCTTCCCTTCACTAGCACTGAGGAGGACTTGGAGAAGATCTTTTCCAAGTACGGTAAGTATTTGCGGTGGGACCGGGACTTGCAGGGCTCCGTCTTTCCTTCGTGCACATGGAGCTTTTCTTGCGGGGTGTGAATGGAGAAAGCTCTGTGTCCCGCACCTCTCGGCTACAGACCGACTCCCATCGTCCTTATTGCCTGGTGTGGTAGCGTGTGGCTGCTTGGCTTTGAAACTGGTGCTGGCTCCGTGCTCCTTCACTCGAAGCGTGTGCCGCTGTGCGCATCTGCCCTCATCCCTCTCGTTGCATCTCTGGTGCGACAGTAAAAGCTCTTGCCAGTCAGCGTAGGCTCTGAGTCCTGCTGGGATGAGGAGGAGGAGAAGGTAACCAAAGGCACCTGCTGCATGAAATACTGATCATGCAGGAGATTTCTAGATACTGTAGGTACAAGGTGAATCTCTGAGATACACCCCAAATTCATGTTTATGGTTGGCATGTCAGGTGGAAGCTTGACGCTTCCCTTTCCAAGCTCAAAGTTGAACAAATTTAAGGTTGTCTTGGCATTAGAGTGTCCTGGGGGGGAGAGGGGCTTAGTTTGTGGAAA
This sequence comes from Phoenicopterus ruber ruber, assembly GCA_009819775.1. Classification (NCBI taxonomy): domain Eukaryota; kingdom Metazoa; phylum Chordata; class Aves; order Phoenicopteriformes; family Phoenicopteridae; genus Phoenicopterus; species Phoenicopterus ruber. The sequence continues at coordinate 13,666,070 of CM020231.1, read as the reverse complement.
TTGTTATTCCTGACTGAAGATAAACGCAGCTGCTCAGAGCTCGCCTGGTTTGCGTCGCGTGTCAAAGCCCTGTGAGCTGCTGCATGGTGCACAACCGGACTTGGGGTGTTTTTCCTGGGCCTGCCTTGTCATTCTGCAGCCAGCAGCTCCTCACCGAGGCTGAAGGCTCACTGCACACCCTCTGCCGTACCCAGAGCTGCTCTGCCCTCCCTGGCTCCCCTCCTCCCTGGCTTTGGCCAGGAGGTGCCAGTTCGGAGCGTGATGGCCGTGCAAGGACATCTCTCACGGAAAGGGCTTGCCTTTTGCAGGACCCCTCTCGGACATCCACTTCCCTATAGACAGACTGACCAAGAAATCCAAAGGATTTGCTTTCATCACCTATATGATGCCCGAGCACGCGGTGAAGGCCTACGCAGAAATGGATGGGCAGGTGTTCCAGGTACGGTGACTGATGGTTTTCCCGTGCTGTTGGACTGCAGCTGGTGGGAATGGTTTTTAGTAACGTGGCCAAGTGTTCTGTGCTTTGCTGAAGAGGTTGAGTCTCTTCTGCCTTGCTGTGTGGAAACACGGTTGCTTTTGGTAGAGCAGCCTGGTTTGAACAGGCTTGCAGGTACCAAAGTCTGAGCTAGAGGTGGAGGAAGGAGATCTGAGTCTGTCTCTCACATTGTGTGGCTACTCTGACTTGCAGTAATGTCTCCTTTGGGAAGGAAGGTTCCCTCTTTCCACCTAGGCTGCTTGACTAGGAAAATTTCCAGAAAAAGACAGAAAATTTCCTCCACTCTGCTTACTTTGTGAGCTTCCGTGGGTTATTTCAGAGCTGCTGGACTTCTTCCTTCCTTCCTTCTAGGGTAGAATGATGCATCTCTTACCATCCACAATCAAAAAGGAAAAAATTGAAGATGCAGATGCAGAAGAGTCTTCCTCTTACAAAAAGCAGAAAGAGGCCAAGGACAAAGCCAACAGTGCCAGGTACAGAGGTGTCTTGTAGCGGGGCAAGATAACACAACCTGCCAGATTCCCACGTGGCAGGAATGCATGTGGGGTCTCCGCAGGGGCTGTATAGATTACCGAAGTCAATAAAGCATTTGCTGTGCAGCTCTCGGTTTCCTTTCTCTCTTACCTACTTGATTCCTCTGTCCAAGTAGCTCTGGTAGTTCAGTGAGCAGCAGAAGTTGAGAGAAACATGGTTTTCAGTGGCTTTGTGTATGAGTTTTTTTCTTTGACGTCTAATAAAAGTTAGTCTGATGCTATAATTCTTTAGGGTGGTGGTTTCGGATCAGTTGGATCTTTCTCCTTTACTTGGCCACCTGTATTTATAAAACTTGTAGGAACTCTGTCTTTGTGTGACCAATTAGTTTGAAAGTGGCCGATACCTTCAGACTTGAAGGGAAAGGAATGCAACTTTACTTGCAGGGGCTTTCTGCTTTTAGGAAACTAATTGAAAAAACCATGTGTTCCTCTGAGCCAACATCTGAACTCCCAGCTGTAACCGCAGAGCTGTGGCCAGTGACCTCTCGGGCAGAAGAGCAAAGCTGACCGTACTGCTGCCTTTCTGTTGCCTTTCCAGTCATGCCTCCCTCATCCTGACCCATCCCTAAGGATCTTCTGCCCTTCTTTCCCTCTGACTTTTCATCCTGGCTGCTAATGGTGGCATTCAAAGCTGGTTTTTCCCAGGACCATTGGATAGAGAGACACCAGTGGAAGATGGGACTGTGTGACCTGGCTCTTCTGTCTCTTTCCAGCTCTCACAACTGGAACACGTTGTTTGTGGGGACAAACGCCGTGGCTGATGCCATTGCTCAGAAGTACAACGCTTCCAAAAGCCAAGTGCTGGATCATGTGAGTTGGGTTATTGATCAGCTGGGTTGGGAGATCATTTTCCTCTCTGTGTCCTCATGCCCAGGGCCTGCCTGGTCTTTTTGTGCGGCAAAAGCCCCTGTGTGTCCACGAACAGCACACAGGCTTGAGAGGTCGGTGGTGCTGTAGCCTCTCTGTGGGATCTGAGCCTGACAATCCCTTTGTCACTGGAAGACAAAGTCACACTCCCAGCTCCCCCGCCCCCTCTGCTTTTCTGTGGCTGAATTTTGCATTTCTACATAACTAGTTGTTGGGAATTTGCACCCTAAAGCTCACATCCTTCCTGGAAACTTTGTTTTGCCTTGGAAAGCGTTCTGATTCCAACAGCAAAATTCCTAGCAGCTTCAGAGGAGCTGGCACGTTTTACCAAGCACTCTGCCAAATTCCCTTTGCATCTGCTTATGAGAGCAACAGGTGCCCAGCACCTTCCTGGATCAGGCTCTTTGCTTCCTTCTTTTGAGCTTTGTCACATTGTCAACTGATGTTCTTGCTTGCAGGAGAGTAAAGACAGCGTGGCAGTGCGGGTCGCTCTGGGAGAAACCGAGCTGGTCCAGGAAATTCGCCGATTCCTCATTGAAAACGGAGTCAGCCTGGATTCCTTCAGTCAGGTGAGGTGCCCAGCTGAAGGCAGCAATGTGGACCTACCTCTTCTATGTGATGGCCTTGTCCTAGCGTCCTCAGCTCTCTTTGAAATCAGTAACCAAGTCCTCAGCATCTTGCAGGAGTGAACCCTTACACAAGTTAGGAAATGTTCTGTCCATTTGAAAATGCAGCTGGTTGAAATACATAGTATGACGGCTTATGGTATGATGGTCAGCTTGCTGTGGGCAGAGGAGGTGCCCTGTGTCTATACCAGGGTGGATCTGGAGCTGAAACCTCCATATATGAGCATTTGTGGAACAGGGAGGTTGTAGTGGGGTGTGGGTCTTATAGGAAGTGTTTTCTAAGTGGCTGTTGGCCCTCCTGGATGCTGGAAAGGGGTGTTGTGGTGCGAGAGAGCACGGCATGTTGGATCTGAAATCTTCCATTCGTAAGATACTGGGGTTTGATTTTTTAAATCTGGTCTCCCCTTTCTTCTCCTACTGAATGTGGCAGGCGGCTGGTGAGCGGAGTAAAACGGTGATCCTGGTAAAGAACCTCCCTGCCAGCACGAGCGTAGCGGAGCTGGAGGACGTCTTCGGCAAACACGGCAGCCTGGGCCGGGTGCTGCTGCCGGAAGGAGGCATCACGGCCATTGTGGAGTTCCTGGAGCCAACTGAGGCCAAGCAGGCGTTCACCAGGCTGGCCTACTCCAAGGTGGGCATGGCGAGGGGCAGAGTGCGGGTCTTGGCTAGTTGTGAAGCTGCAGAAAGGAGTTCTTGCTACGAATGTGAGGGCCAGAGGGCTTTGGAAGGGAGTGAGTTATCCCAGAGCCACTGCTGTTACTCTCTGTCTCCTGGATTTAGGGAGATGCCCGGTGCATCCTTGTGCAGCAGTGGCTGAGTAGGGCTCTCAACCTGCAGAAGACAGCTGGAAGAGGGGGCAGTGACACATCTAGAGAAGCCTTGGTGGCCTGGAGAGGGTTTCTTTCATCTCTCGTGATACAGGAGCGTGGTACTGAAGCGTGAAGCTCCCCTTGGAGGCCCTTTGCCTAGCTGTGGTCTTGCTCCTTCACCTCTCGTTGTTACTGTGGTCCTGTGTGAGGTTGGATACAGACTCTCCTTTGGTGAAAGAGAGTTGAACCAGCCAAAAATGTTGCTCAGCTTTTCCACTGCTGTTCTCCATAACAGAATGAGGGGAAAACAAAGCTGAGAGCAGAGCTTTTTCTTCAGGCCTTGCCCTCCACTCTTCATGTGTCTCCTGTGTTCTCTTTACAGTTTCATTCTGTGCCATTGTATCTGGAATGGGCTCCAATGGGTGTCTTCTTCAGCCCAGCCCCTCAGAAAAAAACCCCTGAGGCTCCAGAAAAGGAGGGCAAAGCAAGGCCAGGACCTGGTAAGAGCTTTAACTTCGGGACAGAGGTATCTCTGGTTGTTTTTCCACTCCTTTACGTGTAAAGTGGCAAAGCTGATATTCCTGACCCTTTGGGGATGGAACCAGCCTCACAAAGTCCTCTGCGTGGTTGTTAGCATCACCTGCTCTGTGGTGTATTAGTTGATCATACCACACAAACGTGCTCGTTCCTGTCCCTGCCCCTCTCACCTCCTGGGTGAGCCGTGGGCAGTGAAGTGCAGCTTGTGGTGCACAGGTCCAGTTTGGACTGGGCTAACATGAGCTCTGGGAAGAGATTTTTGGTCCAGTCTGGTCTTGGCAGCAGCTGTCGGGAGAGCGGTAGCCGTTCCCTGTAAGCTGGACCTGAGCCCCGGAGCGTGGGCTGCCAAGTAAGCTGCAACAGCGGGAGTACCGGGCAGCGGGGGACGGAGAGGCCGACTTGCTGGTGGCAGGCTGTGGGTCCCTGTTCATATTTCTCTGCTCTTGTGTCAAGCCCCACTGTGTGCGCTGTCTGGGTGATTTCCCACTGCTCCCGCTTGCGAGGACGTGATCTTCCCTCCCTGAGTGTACCCTCTTTCTCCCCGTCCCAGAGGCTGTAAAAATAAAATCTTGCCTGTATATTTAAAACACTTCAAGATCCTTTTAAAAAAAAGAAAAAGGGGAGGCTGGAGAAGCGTGGCTTTATGTAGATTTGTTTTGCTAGAAGCTATTTCAGGACTCTGAGGTTTTGGGAGGGGGGAGAAAAGCTGATGAAAAGCCTCTTCCCGGGCTGCCATTCTGTGCCTGGGTCGCAGGGGCGGGCTGGAGCCAGGGGGAGGTGGGGGACCGCTTTATCTCCCGCTAACCAAGACCCTCACCTGCAGATAAAGGGCTTTAAGCGCAGGAGCTCCTGGAAGACTGCTCGGGGCTGATAATGGTCTTTGCTGCCAGCCGCTGGGTCTGGGAGAGGGAAGGGAGGGGATGCGCAGTGAACGCCTCGCTCGCAAAAGGGCTCCGGGCGGCGGCGCGTGGCTGTGTTGTACTGTGCCAGGCACAGACGGAGGCACCTCTTCATCCCGCCCCTGTCTCGCTGGGTCTCTTCCCTCCTCTTTCTTCAAACAAGCCTCCTTCAAAGGTTGTTTTCTGTGCCTTGTTGGCAAATACCCCACTGGCTGGAGCAAGGAGGGTTGGACCACCTGATCCAAAAGGCTTGGGTTGCGTGGTGCTGGGGACAGGGAGGGCAGCCAGATGGAGTCACGTAGGGAAAGGCAGCTCTTGGGCTGGAGCTGGGGGGTCTCTGCACACCCCTGGCCCAATGCAGGCTCTCCTCCTACGAAATGAGGGAGAAAAGCCTAGAAAACTTGTCGAGGGGGGTGTTAATGCCAAAGGGAGATGTGTAGTTTGCTCCTTCTAAGCACAGCGTCAGCTGTGGTGGAGGGGATGAAGCTGCTCTAAAAGACAAGTGGTGTAGTGAGGAAAGGAGTTGGCGAGTCAACGGGTGAGAGCTTGTGTGTATTCTCCGATGTCTCGTAAGGGCCTAGTCCCGCTGCAGTCTCCACTTCAGTGTGGGATCCAACAGATCTCTCCTCACGCTCCCACGTGTGCGAAAGCTCAGTAGCTTTGAGGCCTCTTCATCGTGTTAAGTACAGTAGAAATTACTAAACCATTTTAGAGGTTGGGATGAGAGGAAAATGGATGGATGGCTGAGAGTCAAAATGCAGTTGCCAAAGCCTCCTCCTTGGTAAGACCAACTGCAAATACCGGCAGGTTTGCCCGTTGATCAGCTGCACGGTATCCAGGTTTCTGTTAACTTCCCAGCTGGGGACAGGAGCTCACAGCTTGGGTGCCCCAGAGGAAGCTGTTGCCCCGACTGCTGAGTTGCACCTTGATTATCTGGTTTTCTTTTTACAGATTTGTCTTTGCAGAATCCCAGAGCAAGATTTGTACAAAATAGCATACGTTACTGCTGGCCTGAGCGAGGTTTGTGGGTCACGGAGTATAAACCCATGGCCCTGGAAGTGCTAATGCTATCGTGAAGCTCTTTAAGACCGTGGCCACTGTGCTGGGTGCAGTTGTTCTGCCCTTCAGTGTGTGTTTGGGCTTAACATGCCATATTCCTTCATATGCTGACGGGGAAGTTACCATTTCACGTCTTGCAGCTGCATATAGGCAAGAGATGAGGTTTCCAAGCAGCGCAGAGGATGCTCAGTCACCCTTGCTTAGCTGAGCAGGTGTCTGGCTGGATTTGATGCGAGGGTGTTGGAGTGCTGGGGAAGCAGGTTTGTGGAGTGTCTACAGTCGAAGGATAGGCAATATTGTAGTTTTCATGGGGACATGCTCATATACTGTGTTGAGCGTGCTTCAGTCTATGTCCACTCACAGAGAGCCAGTAGAGAAGTGGCCTGTTCCTGCTGGAGTAGTAATTATTGGCTGGGGTAGTGGGCAAGCTCCCCCCAAATTTGGCTTTGTTACATCTTACAAAGTTGGGTTTATGCTTTTTGTTTCAGGTGATGACGCTGACACAGCTGTAAAGGGCTCAGAGGAAACAGCAGCGCAGGAAGAAGAGGAGGAAGAAGAAGAAGAGGAGGAGGAAGAAGAAAGCATTCCCGGGTGTACCTTGTTCATCAAAAACCTGAACTTTGCCACCACGGAAGACACGCTGAAGGAGGTGAGCCATAAGCGAGGTTTTGCTTAGCACGGTCCGCTCAGATGGAGCGGGAGGGGGTTGAGTGTGTGGTTGAGGGCCAGACCGAGATGCCTGTTGGAGTAAAGCCCCCGCTGCCTGCACGGGCTAGAAGAAAGGGCTGCTCTCTGCTGCAGAGGGCAGGGGGCAAGCTGTTCTCCACCTCTGTTGTGCTGAGGATAAGGTGTTCAAAGGAGTTAAACTGCAACCGGTGTGACCTAACGGGAGATGAGGGAGCACTGGATTGTAGTGGGACTGGGAACCTCTGCTTTGGCGTTTCAGGCATCAATTAGACAAACTCACTTGAAACAGTTTTGGTGGGGTTTAATTCCACCTTGGGACAGGTGGAGGCAGTAGGAAAGACTTCTCATTTCCCGTGCTTTCTGTAGTGTTTCTCCTTGGGACAAGCCCTTGTGCGGCTGCGATACTGCTTTGTGTGTTAAGGCAATAAAGAGAGAAATGATGGTTTCACTGAGATGTGCTTTTCCTCTAAGCTTCTACCACCATTGAGCTGTCTATGCTGCTTTGCCTTAGCAAAACACTTGGGAGAGGTCGTAGCATTTCTCTAAAGCCATGTGGGATGTTAGTAGCAAAATAGGGAAAAAGCAACTGGGAGTTCCCGTCTTTCCCACTGTTTGTAGCCACGTGAAAAGCCACATTTCATGGCCCAAGACTGCTGGCACAATGTCAGTCCCTCCTGGGCCCATGCTGCTCCACCTTGGGGCTGCGGTATTAGCAGAGACCCTGGCCCAGTTGGGTCTGGGGACAAATGTAAGTGTTCAGAGGAGGACTTGGACTTGTCCCCTCTTCTTCTTTCTGCCTTCTGGCTGCGGTTTTACAAGGGAGTCCAATAGATGGTTTGCAGCCCCTGTTCCCCGCCAGCCCCTCCTGCACGGCTTTGGAAGGAGCTGTGTTCTAGGGGCATCATAGGAATCACCCGCCCCTAAGGTCCCTACCTGGCTGAGGGCATCTTGTAATCCATAGTGTTCCTCCAGAGCCATCCCAGTCTCTGCACTGTTTCTGAGGAGTGGCGGAGGATTTCTGGGAACGTGTGTATTGATTTCTTTAAAAGTCTGTGTGTGTATGTTTGTACAGAAATAATGTCATACGAAAAGACACAGCTGCACCGACTGCTTGTCAGGTGTGCGTTGAAGGGAGGTGGGCCTGCGAGCGTGTGCTCCTGGCTCTGGAAGAGGGCCACATTGGCACTCAAGTTGAGTTGCAAGCCGGTGACAAAGGGAACTGAATCACGTGTCCAAATTCCTTCCAGACGTTCTCCAAAGTGGGAGCTGTGAAGAGCTGCACAATATCCAAGAAGAAAGACAAAGCAGGTACTCTAGATGTTGCTTTCAATTCCTTCCCTCGGCTGGTTGCTGAGGGCTCAGGTGTGGCGTTGCTTTAGCATTCATCTGGCTGAGCATTTGTGTTCTCGTTGGCGAAATCCTTAATGTTTCTAGAAGTGTGCCTGTTGAAATGGCTGAAAGCAGCAACCAAAAATATCCCGGGGTTCAGTCTAGAAGGTTAAGCTTAATTGTGGGATTTGTGGGGACGTGGCCTTCTCTTGAGATCAAGTTAGAGAAGCCAGCTCCTTCAGGATCACAGAAGAGAGCGGGATGCAAGTTGAAAGGAACCGGTGCCCCATGATGATTAAACCTGCGCACGACATGCTCTATCCGGGATCTTCAAGGATGCCTGGCTGAGTACGGTGCTGAGTGGGCTTCGCTTGCCTTCTGCCTGCCAGCTTCGAACCCGGCAGCCTGCGGTGACGCGTGGTTGTGCCTGTTGCGTTGGCTGCGCTCGCTTTCCGGGCGGTTGGACAGGGAAGAGTTTGCTGAAGGCAAGCGCTGACTAGGTGGGCTGGGTTGTCTTTCCAGATTTTAGGCTAGAGAGTTGCACAGCGTTATGGGGTATTGCTTTAATAGGGCTCCTCTTGCGTGGGATACTTGGAAACTTGGATCCACTGAAAGAAAAAGAAATAAAGCAAATTCTTCAGTACTGCTCGCGTGTCTGGCTGTAGGCATGTAGGCACATGTGTTTTACATGTGAAATTGGCTCTGTCTTGGACATCATCACCAAAACAAGCTGTTCTAGAGCAGGGTCTTGCTCAAAACAAGTCAGGAAGGGATGCTAAGGAGAAGTGTCAGAGTCAGGGCATGGGCAGGCTGGCCCTTTGCCTGGGTATTGGTTTCTGTCCCCCCAGTTTTGGCAATTGATGCTTGCTTCTGATTTGTTTTTAAATTTCCTGCTTAATATTGTCACTGTTTCCTGCTAACTGAATGGGTCGTTTCCCTTCTGACAGGCACTTTGCTTTCAATGGGCTTTGGATTTGTGGAGTACAGGAAGCCAGAGAGCGCTCAGAAAGCCCTGCGCCGGCTCCAGGTATGCTTGGGCATTGTCGGTCCAGATTTCTTTCCAGAGATGGTGGGCAAAGACTTGGATGAACTGCAAAGTTCAAAATCTACCCAAGGATGTTCGTGCTATGAGTTACACTGTGCGGATGGAGAGGTCTCTAAAATGGGGCAGGTGTGGGAGGGAAGAGGGTGTGTAAGGGACAAGACCTTGTGGAAGAGCGTTTCCTAGCACTGATCCAATGGTGGCAGAAAATGTGCAATGATTAAAATTTAACGAGTTTATTTTGCAGTGTTCCCTTTGCAGAGGTGACAGAGACTCAGGCCCCCACTCACAATGAGAATAAGTATCGCTTAGTAGTTAGTGCTGCCGAGTTCAGCTTTACCCTCTGTGAATCTGCCATTGCTGCAGGGTCTTCTCGCCTCCTGCCTTCCCCATGACACATGCCACAGACTTCGGCTGCCCTCCGAAGGAACAAATCATTCCCTCTGCTGCTAGAACAGCACCCAAGAGTTTGGTCCACACTGTCTGGGTGGTGCGGGCCAGGCAGCTGGAGCAATCCCTTTTTAGGCAGATGTGAAGGAATTACTCTGTAATCTCTGCGTGTTCAGTGACCACAATCCACAAGTCCCACCTTCAACAGGTGCTCATTTTGCTTTCCACAGCCTAGGTGGTCTTGGGATATACGTGTGTTCTCCCTCCCGTGGAAAGGCAGAATCCTGGGGAAGAGAGAAAGCAGGAACAGGGGTATTTTGCGGAGGGAGTGGGCAGCAGGGCTCCAGGTTCACAGTGTAGTGCCTTTGCATGTCGTGTGCCCTGTCAGGGATGACGAGGCGAGAGGCTGCTTGTTTTCAGTGCTGAACTGTAGGAAGCTCTTCGGGGCGCAGGAAGCAAGAGACAGAAGACTTTCTTGCTGTATTGCCTGCTGATGGCCAGTAAGGCGTCCTTGGCTCATTCCAGAACAAATAATAAGACAGTCACTGCCTTGAAGAGTTTGCTGTCTAGCGGGAGAGGAAGCCGTAGCCCAGAGCAGTGAAGTGACTCGTCTTTGCCAGTTTAGTGGCAGAGCTGAGGCTGATGGACAGCTAGATCAGGGATGTTGGCTGCTGCTTCAGTCAGTCAAGCTGTCTCCAACCTCATATCAGAAGCCTTGCCTTGCAGGAGTGACGTTCAACAGAGAATAACTTTGGCAGGGAGGAGGGGAAGAATACATGGGAAAGAGCAAGCTGTGAAATGCTGTGTTTGTATCCTGGAAGCTGTTGTGACTTTGATTTTTTCTTTGTTTTAACTCCTAGGGCTGCTCTGTAGACGGCCATAAGCTGGAAGTGAAAATCTCGGAGAGAGCTATCAGGTAAAGCTGTGCCTCACCTCTAACATGGTTACATTTAAGCTGCAGTGATGCTCGGTAGGTTCTTCGTTTCTTACCTAGCATCTCTGCATCGTGAGGGGTGTGAGCAGCAGTGCTCAGACTGTTGAGCACATCAGCCCTTGTTGTACTTTACTCAGAGTCACTTCAGTCAGTCTTACTTGAAAAGAAAAAGAAGTGATGAATAGCTGATGCAAAGGTGTTCGCTCGCTAAATGACATATTTCCAGTTAAAATCCCTAAGCAGCATGCAGTGTGGTAGGACCCCAAAAATGAGCCCAAAGTGAGAACCAGGCACTTGAGTTTTCTTCCACATTCGAGGAAAAGGCTCCTCTAAAACCTCTGCTTTGGTGACAGTTTGGTCAACGTTGCAAAACCAACTGACAGCCCAAGTTCCAGTGGGTTTAAAGAGTTCTTGAAGACAAATATTCTCTGGGTAATGAAATCTTTTACCCTAGTTCATCAGGGAGAACAGCAGCTTAAGAGTAATGTTCTGCTGCCAATTCTGATCAGATCAAGACAAGTACAGGTGTGTGGGTTTTTTGTTCCTTCAAAAAAAAAATTGGATTTAATTTCTGTTGTTTGGGCTGTCAGGTGCAGAGGAGATGGTTACTTGTGGATGAATTTACTTGGCGTTAGACTCCTGCTTCTCAGGGTTTCCTTCCTAGTTTTTATTCGGAACGGAATCTTTTAAGTGCAAAGTTGAAAAATAATCGAGATGTTTGAAGGTGAATGTTGGCACCTAAAAACTGCCCTTTAGACACTTTGGAAAGGAGGTATCTCTGAAATGTCAAAATTTGTTTGAAAACCTGGTCCCTGGGGACCAGAAGCAGTCTGACAGCTCCCTGACTGCACTTGGTATTTCAGTTCTTTATTAAACCGTTTTCATCCATTTTGTTTTTTACAATCCCTTCAGTAGGTACCCAGCCTACAAGGCGGAATGCTTCGCTTTGTGAAATAAGCTCCTGTGTTTTCTATTGGGTAAATTCTTGTCTTGTTCAAATGCAGTACTGTTCCGAAGTAAAAAAAAAAAACCCCACACTATTCAAAAATGTCATTTGCTATTTTCTAAGCCAGTAAGAAAAAGATTCAAAATTAGCTTATGTTAAGCTATTTTTTTTTTTCTTTAGTATATCAAATAGTACGTTCTCCTGCAATTGAATGGACGAGGTTTGATGCCAGAACAGAAGTTAGTGGCAAATGTGAGTCCTGCTAGACCTCAGTTGAGGTTGCTATCAGCAAGCTGGAAACTTTGATTTTTAGATGTAGGATTTCAGTCACTTAAACTCATTCCTTCTCAGGGTACTGTATGAAATTTCCGTTGTCGCCAGGAAGATGCCAGCGAGGATGTTGATGTGAGCTAGGTGGCTCATTTTTCCGCATTCCTAATTTGGAAGGAGCCAGAGTGCGTTGAGTGTTCCGCTGCACGGTGGTCCTTACCTGCCCTGTTTGTTGACTTCGTAGGCCCGCTGTGAAATCATCCCGAAAGAAACAAACCGTCAAGAAGCAGACGACTTCCAAGATCTTGGTCCGAAACATCCCGTTCCAGGCCACTGTCAGGGAAATCAGGGAGCTCTTCAGGTAGGAAAGCGCTTTCCGTCGAGTCTGTGGCGTGCTCCGGGCTGGAGCCGGTATGATTCTCATATGGGATCTTGCTATCGGGTTGTAAATATTGAGTTTTGTTTTCTTTGTGGAAGTAAGCAAGCCTTTTACTGGATGCAAATACAAATGGCTCGGCAGGTTATACCAGTATAGAAATTCTGCTGGTGAGATGGAGGTCACATCAGCCAGCGCTTTGGCTGGAGCCGCCGTGAGCTGTCAGAGCCGGTGGCCCATCGCCGCGCAGCAGACATCCGCGGAGCTCGGAGATCTCCCCGCCTGTCGAGTAAATGACATAGCGTTGGATATTTTCTTTCCCTCTTGCCTGAAAGGCGTGCGGCAGCTTTCCTGATGCTCGGCACACCTGGCTGGGGAGGAGCACCGAGAGCCGCTGCAGACAGCTGGTGTGAAAGGTTTTAGCTGGGGCTGGCTCCCTCCTCCATCTGGCTACACCGTGATGGTGTAGCTCCTTCCCGTCACGGAGGGAGCGCCTACATCTTGCTTTCCCTTCCACGAGTGTTTCCCTGCGTGTGCCTCGCATAGTCAGTGGGGTGTTGCCCTGTGGTTGGCAGCCCCATGTCTGGAAGGGTGCAGGACTGTGCTGCCTGTAATACCTTCTCTGGCAAGAAATACCTTGTCAGCCGTGAGACGTGCTGAGCGTTGAATAGGGATTTTAGGATCCCAGCCCGCATTCTTCTGTGTGCTGGCTGATCTCTGTTCTCTTTGTATCCTCAGCCTTTTGTGCAGTGACTCGTTAAGCCTTGTAATGGACCTCGGAAAAGAGGTGAAACTTTGTAAAATACAGCATACGGCATCTTTTCTGCTCCCAGGACAAGAATCTTTTGCTCGTTGACCCAGGCCATGGTCCCTGCTCTGCTGCTGGCTTGGAGAAGGAATCTGGGGAAGCAGTGTCCGGCTCTGCCTGTCAGTTTTTCCCATCTGCAAAAGAAGGGTGATAGCTCACATCCGCAGGGCACAGTGAAGTACGGTGTTAGGAGGTGGCTTTTCTGCGTGGGTCTGTCTAAGCAGAAGGCAGGCGCTTTCGTCTGGTCAGGGCTGTGGCGTTCCTTTCCAAAGGGACTGAGTTGAGGAATCGCTTAACCCTTTGAAACCTCCCCAGGCCACGCGGTGAAAACTGCCTTGCGAGGAGCCACAGGGCAGTGATTCTTTTTCTCAGGTGCAGGGGAAGCGACGTATTTCCCTTAAGTGGTGAATTCTACCTACTTTATTAGCATGTGATGTTCTCCTGGCTTGAGTACAGGTAAGAGCGGTGGCTCCTGCGTGGCTGGTAGGCTGTTTCCTTGCAAGGTGGCGAGGAAAGCTGTGTGTTGCAACGCTGTTTTGGGGTGGGCTCTGGAGATCTAACTGGATGCAGACTGTGACTTGGCTCTTGGCCACATGTTGCTGGAAGGGTGACGGTCGGCACAACGTAAAGATCCCCGTAGAAGAGCAAAAGGTTTTTCTTGCTCGTGCTGTGCAGCTTGGATGCTTTCGCTTCACTGCTGCCCTCAGAGGCCCTGCTGAAACAGGGCAAAAACCCTGGACTTCCAAGTGACTGTGCTGAGTTTCCTGAGCACGTGAGGCACTGCTAATTTAAAACCCAGCACTGTGTGACTACAGACATGACCTTTGTAAAGCTGGAGCAAACAAAACCAGAGGGATCTATTTGCCTTCTAGGGCCCTGGGTTAAGTTCAAGGAGCTGGGAGGCTTATGTATATCACGAGGAGAGACAAGCCCAGCAGAGACTGTGGGGGGTTTTTGGTATGGTTTTTTCCTCCTGTCTTGTCTAGCACCTTAGTGCCGTGGAGAGGAGGGGCAGAGGAGCCGTCTGATTAATACTGCAGGGAACATGCAGCTTCTAGCCGCGTGCGCTGTTGACAGCGCGCTCGGAGCGATGCGTGAACATCCGTTTCATTTACCTGGGATATTCAGAGATGTGGGTTTTTATCCTCAAAACAAAAGCCAGCGCCTGGGGGGGACCCACAATCCTCCCTCCGCCCCTGCCATCCCTCCTTCCCTTCAGAGTGGCTGAAACCGGGCATGACGGAGCGCTACTAAACACTTCATCCTCCTAGATTGCTTTTTGGGGGGTTTTAAATCAGATGCCTTTGCTCTGGAGCTTTTAGCTCCTTCTGCATTTAGGAACCTGTCTTATTTGTATTTTGTTATTTATTTATTTGAAATTGCAAACGATTGCTTGGCAGCGGAGGCGGGACGGACGGCAGGGCTGCAGGGGGCACTCTTAGCCTGCCCAGGAAAGGCTGGCCAGGGACCACCGTGCCGGGGACCGCCAGCCCGGGGACAGCAAGGGACCGCCGGCCTGGGGGCCACCGGGCCACGCCGCCGGGCATCGCCACGCAGGGCAGCAGCCCCGGGCCCGCGGAGGTGGGAGGCTCGGCAGGGCAAGCGTCTCCTCTAGTGTTTCACATGCTCCAGAGCCACTTTCCAGCCCCGCAGCTGATGTTCTCTCCCAACCTGCTTCCTTCTGTGCTCGCTTTTTTTTCTTTTCTCAGTTGCCTGGGCAGGAGAAAAATAAATAAATAAATATACATATATACACGCACACATGCACACTATATAGTGTGTGTATGTATTACCCCAGACAAATATATATCTTATCTAAATACATATTTCCAAATATATATATGTATTACCCCAAACAAATATTTCCATGTTCTGAGCTTTGTCAGGAAGCTGCGTTTTCCTTTTTAAACGGACCCAAAGTAGGTGTTAATGACACTGGAACAGCAAAACAAGGGAGTTGGGTGTTTTGAATAGTGAATTTTGAAAACTGCTGTACCTGTGCTGCTCAGTCCTGGCAGTTCAGGAAATCCTGCTCTGGTTGTCTTTACGCTTTTTGATGTCACTGTTTATGGATCCATCACTTAAATGCTTAGACTTGCCCCGCGCCATCGTTGGTGGTCTTATAGCAGTCGAAGGTAGACCGTGGCTGTCCCGCGTGTGCCCTCCCTCGCTGTTGCCCTTCCCCAGCTGCATCGAGCGGGCCCGATCCTCTGGGCTGGACCTCGCTGTAGTGTGGAAGTGGTTGGTGGCAGGCGTGCTTCCCATCGCACGACCGCACGCGTCCTCTGCATCGTGAGCACCGGCAGGTTTGGGGAGCCGCGTTCCCCGGGAGTTTCCTCCTGCCCGTCCCCGACGGCGAGGTGGGTCCCTGGGAGGAAGGAGGCCAGCCAGTCCCTTGGGAAAGGGCTGTGAGCGGGTGTAAAATCAAATTGATTTTTCCCCAAGCTCATAGTTTGCAAGAGATTCAAAGCAAGTGCGTTTCTTTTAATTTTGGAGTTTGCGGATATGGAGTTCTGACTCGGGCTGGAGAAAGGTCGTGTTTAATTTTCTCTATACGGGAGTCACGAATGCTCTGGTTAACAGCTGGAGTCCTGCGCCTGCGAAATAAATGTCTCGTTGCAGGGCTCCACGAGCCGTAGGTGCTGCCCACCTTCCCCACCGGGCCCGGTGGCTTTGGGGTGCGCAGCGCTGGTTCAGAGCGTGTCTCGCCATCTTCTGCTGGAGGTGTTAGCCTCTCTCGCGCCGTCAGGGGATTTTTTTTTTTATTCTTTTTTTTTCCAAGACCCGATAGGTGTTATTTTCTTCAGAGGGAGAAATGCTTTTCAATTATAGGGGCTGTTTTTGGGCTAGGTGTGAAGATTTAGCTTTTGTGGGTGTGGGGTTTTTTCCCCTCATTTTTGTTCTTTATTAGATTCCGCTCTTATCTTTACTACCTGGAAAAATAACAAAAGACAAATGGTCCTTAGTTCTTTCCAAAGAGCCATAGTTAGGGGAGGAGAGACAAAGGGACTGATATCCCATGAAGGCTACTAATTTTTGCTACCAAATTGGGGGGCTTTTATGGCAAGATTTTTTTTTCAAAAGAAACTCTAGATGTGGCAAAGCTGAATTGGAGATCTGTGAAAGGCCACATTTTCACAGATTGGAGCTCTGGCAATTTCTGAAAATTAGGCTCCTTTAAAATCTATCGCATTAGATCCACGCAGCCTTCATTGGAAGTTCCAATTAACTGTTTGTTTCATAGCGTCCTCTTCCACCCTCCTTCCCCCTCTCTGCACCAACTTCCATGAATATTAAAAATAAGGCTGTTTTGCAGTTGGCATATAACATTTCAAGGAGATGTATGTTTTATTTTCCCCAAAGGGGGAACGATTAGATTTAGAAAAAGACTTCTTAAAGATTTCTACCCAGTGAAATGCAACCTGAGGGACAGATGCTGTATAAAGGCTGCCGAGACGTTGGCATACCTGATGCTTGCACCGCTGGAGGAAGCAGTTATTAGAGTTGCATCTCAAGTAGCGCGTTTTGGGGCAGGCATTGTTTCCTCTTTTCTTTGCAAAGTATATCTGAGAACTTATCCATGGGTCCGTATCTATAAATTCTCCTAAAACTGCAACAACCATCGCTTCCAGCCTCTGCCAATTAGTTGCGGTAGACCCTTACCCTCAAAATTCAGAGCAACATCAGATGTCAGCACTGTCAGCGTGGAAGGTGTTTTAATGTCCGTCTGCCCATCCCTTGCCCTTCACCTGTAGGAACTGAATTCAAACACATTGTGTAAAGCTGTAAAATCATAAAATTATTATCAGCTGAGACACCGGACTTCAGTTTGACTAAAGAAGCAGCTAGCAGAAAAAGCAATTGAAAGGTATGCCAGAGCACAGAACAGGTTATCGGGTGCATTTATCTCCATATTCTGACTTTCCTATAAAGGAAGTAAAGCTGCTGCTTAGGAAGACCTTCGGGGGTGGGTGTCTCTTTTAATTTTAACTACTTTGCTGACTATTTTCTCCGTCTTGACAAAGACATGGCATTTATTGCATCTGGCAAAACAAGTGCCTGGTTCTGATTAGGAGAAAACAGATCTATTCCCTCTGATAGAGGGTAAAAGTGAAGACAGCCGCTGGGACCAGGCTTTGGAGTCAGGTCTCTTCTAGAAGAAGAAAAATCTCTGAAGAAAGATACGGTGGATAAACTGGCAGAGATTTTTTTTTTTAAAGGCAGTCTTTATGAAGTTAATTTTATAAGATGATGCCTTTCACTTCTTCTGACCTATTATAATAAAGTGTAGTTATCAGAATGGGCTTTTCATTTCCCATTATAAAGGACACGGTGGTATAATGAATCCGTCTGCCAGACATGCTTGCTGTTCACACCTTTCTCCCAGTAATGGAGTCTACATGACTGGAGACAATTTCTCCTTCCCAGAGTAACGTTGCCCTGTTGAAGCTGTGGAAATCTTTGCTACCGAAAGGCAGAGGAGGAAAAAAATTAGTCCCTTCATAAACATGTGAGTTTGTTAAGCAAGTGCTGGGCAGTATTAATTAGAATATTCAGTGCAAACAGCCCTAGGATGCACAGTGCTGCGAGCATCGCTTGCTGAACAGTCGAAGGTCAGACTACCCCACAAGTGATGCTTTTGCTTTTAAAACTCTAGATGTTGTGCTAGAAATGTTTCGAAATCCATTGCTGCTTCCTCTTAGCTGTCTAAATTTTTCTCTTCGTGCTGTCCCCCTGCAGTTAGATGGTCTATGAACGTGGGAGAGCTGCAGAAGTCACGGCGAGCACCTCCCTGTGGTGTAAGGTGGTGCTGGGGGTAGGGCAGGGGCTGCACGACTGCAGCGGGGGGAGATGAAGCTGGTGGGTGGGATGTTGGGGAGAAGCCCCCGGAGCTGCTGAGCCCATGCTGGAGGTCTGGTCTGGGGTCTGTGGACAGGCTTGGTGATTCCCAGTAACCTTGGGTGCACTGGTCTGCCCGCTCCTTCTGCCATCCGACCACATCAGACGGTGATCAGAGACACCTTCTCCTGGCTGGATCGCCTGCTTAGCTCCTTCCCATCTGCTGGGAGCGACGTCCCCCAGCGCGCTCTGCGCCCTCCTGTGAAAAGCCAAAGTGCAGATCTTTCTCCGCTGTTCAACAGCTGGAAACTCCCCCCAGCACCCGAGAGTCTAGGTAAGGGCATGGGCATTGCAAACGTGGCCGTCATTCGTAGGCCTGTAAAACTCCCTATTTGTTATGCTCTTAGCCCTTTACAATCAAAACAATATTAAATTGACATAGATAAAATATTGAGAATATTATTTGAGGGGCAGGGGGGACAGGGCAGAGTTGCTAGATGCCCAAGCGTTGGGCACGCTGGGCTACAGTACTGGTGGAAGGGAGTGGAGCAGATCATCGACCCTTTCTTGTGGTAGAAACCACTGTTGGGTTCATTCCTTGTTTGTCTGGGTTTATATCCATGAACAGATTAAGCTGCATTTCTGAGTCATTCTATCAAGATGTTGCAACTGTCAGTCTGCAGCTAGATCCAGTCTGAAGGGCTCGGAAAAGAGGAGGGTGGCTGTCTGGGTGGTGAGCAAAGCCTGCCACCTAAATGTCTCTTGTCCTACCTGTGTGTAGTTACTGGTTTAAAGCTAATAGTTTCTGCTCCCTTATCGGTGAACACAGAGATGTTCCCCAGAGGAACATGCCACCCCTTCTCCCCAGGAGGCTACTTCTGCTGAGGGAAGAGCCTCTCGGTCTTCCGCAGTCTGGTGCCTGTGGCCCAGCAACCTCCCTTGTTGCTTGGTGTGGAGTCAGATGAACGAAATACTGTGCTGGAGCGATCTGCAGATGAGAGGAGAGAGCCTGGTCCTGTGGGGTCCAGTCTGGATACCTTGCTCAATTCTTTGCTCGTGTTACTCAGGCCAGTATTGATCACTCACTTAACAACCTTTGTGGATTGGGGCTTAGGTGCCTCGGAGAACGGACACAACTCCTGAGAAGGGCTGGGAGAATAAATGTATTAAAACAAGTGCTCAGACGCAACAGTAGCGGGGCTGTGCCCTGCCAGAAGGTATTTGTGCAGAACTGAGCTGCCAGCTCCTCTGCAATGCTCACACCTTTGCTTGTCCCAGGGTACTGTGCTTGCCAGCCTGTGCTCGAAGGGCGTGCACAAAAATGAGTCTGCGCAAGCAGAAAGACCCTGGGAAAGCAGCTGCCATCGGTGGGTGCTCTGCACCCATCCATCGGGTCGGTGTCGGATCCCAGCTTTCTGGCTTCCCCTGTGAATTGGGATGTTGGTGCCAGCACACGGAAGGACCGTGGAACGCGTGTCTTGCCGAGAGGCACGCGTTCCGGTGGAAACCTGTCAAAAGCAGTTTTAGGAGCAAGAACTGGAACGTGTCTCATTACACATCTGAGCGCTGACAGCAGTAATGATGCCGCTCAGTTTGGTTTGGTGTTGAGTGGGATTGCCATATAGCGTTCTCGAGGAGACAAAAAGGTGGTTTAAAAATGTGACCGGCCCTTCTTTGTGATCTCCAAAGCCATCTTCAGGCTCAACACCTGGCTGGGGAAGCCTGGTTTGAGCTGGCTGATGCTTTCAGGTTGGTGGCAGCGTGGGTCTCCTGCGCTGAAAACACATGCTCTGCCTGGTGTCGAGCTGTTGGGTGGGAAGTGCCGGTGATTAGCTGGGAATGTAAGTTTACCTGGGTGGTCTCCAGTGGCTGTGGCTATATCACGCCCTTGCTTCACGTGGTATGCCTTCCTAATCGCACGTGGAGCTCCGATGAGATGGCAAAGCCCTGGGCAAATGAGCGTGCTACCAGCGGGGCAGCCTGGGCCACCGCGGGCGAGCAGCTGAGCTCCCGCCCCAGGCCATCAAGTGTCCCGAGGTTACGGGCAGAGCCCGGGCAGCCTCCCCGGTGGTGGTTTGCATCCGAGCGCATGTGTAGGTGCGTGTGTGTGCTCTGGTGTCTTCAGCCTACAGGTGGATTCCCATGCTAACAGCACTTTTGCCCTGTTTCGGTCTATCCGTAGGGATAATAATGTCTGGTTCCCATTTTAAAAGTGGCTTCCCCAAAACCAGGGTACAAACTCACGCCCGGAGCACTGCAGGGCTGCAGGCACTGGAAGGAGCATCAGCAAAGCCGGTTCAAGGCCATGTCCTCGGGAGACGTAAATGCAAGCGGCTTCCAATGATGCCAGCAGATGATGTGGCGCTTTGCGTTAATGCTGGATTTCAGCTTCCTAATTAGGATGCGAGGTCTGTGCGTTGGGCTGCTGAGCGTCTGAGGAGGAGCGTGTCTGGCGTGGGGGGCTGCAGGGCACTGCTCTGGATTGAAGCTTCCCACCCCGGTGCTCCCAGCGCAGCTCGGCCCCTCTCGCCCGCCTGCTGTGTGGGCCCCTCCGCCCACGGAATTTGAAGGCATTTGCAAAAAAATGCGTCTTTGTTGGACGCGTTTTCTTTGACGTGGTTAGGAAGCTGGCTGATTGCTCCCCGCTCCCTGGCTGAGGAGCTCTGCCTCACTGGTGGCTTCCAGAGGTTTTTTTGGTTTGCCAGGGGAAGATGGAGTTTCTCTGCTGTTGCATCTCCCCTGCCCTCCAGCATCCCTGGCAGTGTCTCCTCCCTGCAGCCTTCCAGCAGGCTGGGAGCTGGTGTTTGCACCAGGACGCGGCTGCAGCGCTGTTTTGTTGGGCTGCTGTGGTCTCCCCTGTGATCCCACCGCGTAGCCTGGCTCTCCTCCTGCCCTTGGTCTCTGCTACCGCCCCGTTTCCCCCTTTGCTGGGGGCTGTTGGAAGATCTAAGTCTTGCCCCTTAGGCTGGACCCCCGCACCGCCCTGTGCCATCCACTCTTCTAATGCCTTTGGATTGCGTGCGACCTTGTTCTCCTGCACAGCCTGCCCCAGGTGCGTCCTTACAGCCCGGCTTAGCGCAGGGGATTTACTAATCCTGCTGTGCTCCCGTGTCCAAATTGCAGGTGCACGGGGAAATGCAGGGTGCAGGTGCTTTTCTGGGCAGCAGCTTGCGGGTGTGTGCACCAGCCTCGTGAGCTGAGAGCTCCAGATGAGAATAGAGGGATCTGCTGGGCTGGTTGATTTCTCTTACTATCTCAAAAAGCATAAATTAAACTTTTTTTTTTTTTTGGTCCTTCTTCAAGCCTTTTCCGTATGTGCTGGAAACCCAAACGTAACAACGTTGGGTTGATATTCAGAGATGAGAAACGTAACCGGCCACTTTAATTTGACTATCCGAAATGAGCCATGGGGCGGGGGAGAGTGAAATAGGTTTTCAGCGCTGTTTTTCAGTTCGAATCATAAAGGTGTTTCACATAGATAAGGAAATATTTAACTCCGTGTTATCTTGACAAGGTTGCTTTAAAAGGTGGATCTTCCCAAGAGCAGAAGGAAGATTTTTTTCAGCACATCTCTTTTCCTGCCTCAAATATTCATTGCAATGCTTGATTCTTATTTTTTTTCCCCCTCTTCTGCACTCCATGTACTCCATACCCACAGGTCCCCTGTTCCGCTGGCCTGAAACCTCTGCCGAGGAGTTTTCGCCTACCTGCTTTTGCGCAGTCCACTTGTCCAGTGCAAACGAAGGTTGTTTCTAGGCTGCTTCCTCCTGACTCCCGACGAAGCATCTCTCGCCAGGGCACCAAGCCAAACCTCCCGATGCAACTTAATTATTTTTACGCACAGACTCCGTTGCTCGTCAGCGCGGAGGGGCTCAGGGAGGTGGAGAGAGGTGGGGA
Source organism: Phoenicopterus ruber ruber (assembly GCA_009819775.1). NCBI lineage: Eukaryota > Metazoa > Chordata > Aves > Phoenicopteriformes > Phoenicopteridae > Phoenicopterus > Phoenicopterus ruber. Next base: position 13,644,726 of record CM020231.1, on the reverse strand, counting down.
AGGGGCTGCTTTTGAAATGTCTTACTCAAATGTAACTCTGGGATTTCGCTTTGGGGGTTTTTGCCATTTTTCTGTGCCGAGTGGGCCTGGCACATGTGCGTGCGTACACGTGGGCTTTTTCTCCTTGATAGGAAGCAGAAACCAAAGCCTATAGGAGCTGCTGTCTCCTGTGAATAACCCACTCAGTGCTATTAGTACTGTAAGGTCTCCTTTTGTCCGATTTGTTAAGAGTAATAGTATATGTGTGTCTACATATAAGGAAGGAAAAATGTGTTACTTCTTGCCTTATGTTGTAGCCAATTCTTGTTCCTTTTCAAAATTGTCCCTTGGCCGTTGAGGCTACTTCAGGGGCTGGCAGCTGGGGGCTGCAGAATCTGCGATGTTGAAATGACACTGGGCTCACTTTTGAGCTTGTGTCGTAGCCTTTAAGTCAAGCAGCAATCACGTTGATGATTTTCTGGATCTTAAAATTCTTCTCTCTGTTACATTTCTTAACTAGAGCTCTTGCACAGCGACGTTGACCCATCCACCTCCCTGTCTTTCGCTAGCATATACGTGTGGGTATTTTTCAGTCTCACTTCATGAGAAGGTCCTGAACAAGGCTCTAATGAATCACAGTTTTCTCCTCAGGATGACACTCTGTCCTTTATTTGCATCTCTGTTTGCATTATTATTTTTTTTAACCTCAAGCCTGCCACAGCCTTTCTACCTCTTCCAATCCAGTGAATTTTAAGCCTTGGGATATGGTTACAATTAAGGACCTTTGGTTGCACAGCGTCTTACCTCCCCCGGGGCAGACCCCCTGCCAAAGGCGTTTGAACCGTGTTGGCTTCTGCAGCTGGTGACACCGTGAGCTTTCTGTCTGTGCTCCTGCGTGCGCATTGCTTTTCCCAAAGAAACCAAGCTAAGGTGGATCGGGCTGATCATCTACCTTCTCACCCCGCTCTTCTCCTCCCTCAGCAGTATCCTGACCACTTCCAGGCCTCTGGCAGAGGAGAGGAGATCTTAGTTTTGAGAACTTGGTGCAATTAAGTATAGGAGGAAGCTCCCGAGGCTTGTCTTCCCAGGAAGGTGGTGTTACGGGATTGACCCTTACTAGACATCCAGGAGTTCACATAAGCTGCCCTTGAAGATGGGACGTTTTTTTCTGACCAAGTTCTCATTTTATTAGGCACCGGGGAAACCAGCCCCGGGAAAGCCATCTCCTTTGTCTGCTTCTCACAGACCCGCTTGTTAGCGGAGGGGCTGCCCATCGGTGGTCTGGGCACGTTGGGCTGTGCCCCTCATGGGTGGCTTTCTGGGACTTGCCTAAGGGTGTTTGGAGGACAGGTTTGGTCCTCCTTGAGCCCCCCATTCTTTTTTGGCATCTCCTTGTGGAGCCTCACTCGGAAAGGCAGCAGCGATGACTTTTTCAAGCCCCTGAGCGCAGATCTGGGCACCTCTGCGGGCTGGGCCTGATCGCGAGCAGCACCATCGGGATTTGTGCCAAAACTTGCCCTGCACATGCCGTTGTCAGGTGGGCTGTGTGACCCCTCTGTGGTTCTCTTTAACCCCGGTGTTACTTTTCCCACCCTCTGGTCCTGCTGCCGTGCTAGCAGCCGAAGGGTTAAAAGAGTTCGGGGGGGCGAGGGGGTGGAGACGAGGTATTTCAGATGCTCATTACTCACTGCCAACTTCCCCCAAAATCATATTAATTTCACGCTGTCACGCAGGACTGCGCTGTCTCTCTCGTCAGCATCCAGGAGGGTGACGGGGATGGGGGGGGAGCGCGGGTCCCCCCTCCGCACCGCGGCTGCGATTTGGAAAGCTCATTGGTGGCCTCTTTCCTTTCCCGTACCGACCCAGCGGGACGGGGCTGGGGCTGCTCACCTTGCAGGGGGATCTGGGGAGCGGGGGGTGCTTCGCCATGCGCTGCCTCCCGATGATCATTTTCCACCCTGCTGCTTGTGCAAAAACCCCATGAAATTAGGTCTGCTGCAGCGGGGAAGTCTCGGGGAGGGAAGAGGGAGGGAGGGGAGCTGCCAACCGGCCCTGCCCTACCTGTGGGCAGCAAGGATGCTGCTTAAAAGTTGGTCTTAAACCCGTTGCCTCCCTTTCCTTATTAATGCAAGCGAGCGCAGCCTGGCTCTGCCTGCAATGGTCGCTTCCCTGGCTGCCATTGCCTCCTCTCTCGTTTCTCCCCCTTTTCGGCTGTTTGCTCGCTGCGTCTGCCAGAGCTGTCACCTCTGCAGGGACTTCTCACCGTCACACGAGGTAGGGCTGGGACTCTGACAGCTCCCACGCAGGCTCAGCGCTCCTGAGCCTGTCCTGGCTGGCAGCTTACTCCCCCCGTAAGGTTCTCTGGCAGCAGAGGTTCTGCTGTCCCCAGTGATTTTTGTTATTCTTATCCCTAGAAGGTGCCTCAGCTTTTTTCCACGTGTGCTCTTGTATCTTTTTGCGGGTTGGGGCTGAAAGGATCATAGAATCGTTTTGGCTGGAAGAGACCTCCAAGATCATCTGCTCCCCTGTTCTCTGATCGTGTCCCCTGTGGCCACGGTTCTTGCAGCACTTGGCAAAACGCAGCAGCAGCAGCAGCAGGTCGGGTCTCCCTGTGTTTGCAGAGCAGACAAGGAAACGGCACCTTAGGAGGCACAGCGCTCTCCTCGCAGCAGAGAGCTGATGGCCCGTCCTGTTTGAGACTGAAAGGCTTTATTATAAACCTTGGGAGGTGAGTTACCTGCTTGTGCAGGAAGAGGAGTCCCGTGAGCCCCAAGGGACCCGTGACTCTTATGCCCACAGAGCCCTGGACCCTTGGGAGGTGAGTTACCTGCTTGTGCAGGAAGAGGAGTCCCGTGAGCCCCAAGGGACCCATGACTCTTATGCCCACAGAGCCCTGGACCCTTGGGAGTGGAGGATGAGAGCAGCAAATCCTGTGCCAGCAGCAGCACCAGCCTTTGGTACCCCCAGCTGAGTGCTGGGCGTTACCAATGCTTTCGAATGCTTGTTAAACACTAGAGGATCTATGAATCCAGGCATTACTCCATTTCTTTAATCAACTCTGCTCGTGCTTTTCTGGCTCTGACTCCTTTCTGAGGTCCTCTCTTCCTTGAAAAGACCATCCTCTGATGTGTGAACCGAAAGCAGGCTCCTCCTATATAGCCACATCCCTTGGGGACATTGGCATCTCCGTGGTGCAGTGTGTTCCCCCACCTTTGCATCGACCCTACAAGCAGCGAGTGCAGGCAGGAAAGCTCTTTGAACCTCCTCGTGCAGGGCTAAAGCACTGCACCTAGCAGCTGGCTGTCACCCGGCACATTCTGTGTGACCAGCCCGCGGTGATGCTGCTTAGCGTCGGCTTTTACACTTCCCTGTGTCGGGGATCTGCCACTTGAAGCAGAGATGTGGCTTCTGGGAGGTACGTGGGATGTTGTGGCTGTTCGGAGGCAGACAGGCGATGGCGGGAGGTGGTTTCCTGAGCCCCGTTGCTTGATCCCGGTGCAAGAATCAGAGGAAAGCTTGTAACTTGGCAAGTGCCTCTATTCAAGCAAAGCATCTCTTCTTGGGGTGTCGTTGCCTGCTCCCATCTCATTTAATCCTTCAGCTCCAATATGGGCATGGCAGCTTGTGTACCAGCTCAGAGAGCTGTACCTATCTGGTTTGCCTCTTAAAAATTAGAATCTTTTGTTGAAAGCCCCTGGCCTGGAAGCCTCGCAGCACGGAGCAATGTGAGGTCCCTGCTCTGCCTCCAGCTCCCTGCAAGCCGGGTGTCCCTGCCCAGGCAGCCGGCAGTCAAAAGCTGGTGGAAATGCCCCCTCTGGGGAGGGCAGACGCTGGCCCTTTGGGACCCCAGTCAGCCCTAGCAGGTTATTTTTAGGTGTGTCATTGTCTGTCTCTCTTTTTCAAATTCCTCCCGGCATCCATGCGTGCGTTACAGCTCGTTCAGGTCAGCTGGTGCAGGCATCGCTGGCAGATGGGCAAGAACATGGTTTCTCTTCCTCGCCTGTATCCCCTCGTTTCTACCTCGCGTTCACCTTCTCGGCAAGCCTGCGGCTGCCACGCTGCGTTGACGGCATCTGTCAGCAAGGTACAAGCGTCTGCTCTTGCCTGCAATCGATTGCGAACACCCAGGGCGTTGTGATGAGCTGTCCTGGAGGTTTGGGGGGGACAGCAGAAGGGGGAGGGTGGGGAGAGCTTGCACCTCACCACACAGATGCCTCACGCAGCGTTCGGCGCTGCCTTTGAGCTGTCCTGCCCAGCTCTGCCCTCTCTTGCATTTTTTTCTGGCTCCCACCGAAGAGCAGAGCTGTAAAACGCTCAGGCTTGCGTGGTTTTTGTCGGGTGATTTAATTTATTTTATTGAAGAGGCTTTACGTTGGGAGGGGGCGGGCAGGGCTGGGGCAGGGGGAGGGGGAGCGCTGAAGCAGACGCTTAGCCTCGTCAAAGTCCATTTATTAAATTAGCGAGGTTGCATTGGCAGGGTTCACGGCTGCCGGTGTTTGCATACTGATAGAGCAAGACGCTGGGCGAGGACAGTGCGGGGAGGCACATCCCCACCTCTGGGACGTCTCCCTCGGTGGCGGAGGTGCTAAGTGCCCGGTGGCGGGTCGCTCCGTCCCTGGCAAAGGTCCGTCCCCGCGGGGAAGGTCTGCCTCGGCTGCGGCGGTGGGATGCAGTGCCTGGCCCCGGGGCAGCGCCGCTGAGCGTGGACTTCAGCTTCCCTACGCGTGGACATGGACGCTCCTGCTTGTTCAACTCCATCGCGCTGTTAGGGCAGTGCAGCCCTGCTGCGCGTATAATGCTCTTCCGTGCTAAGACGTAAATAAGGAAACAGATTTAAAAAAAAAAAAAACCAAATTCAAGACACAGTTACTTCCACTGCAGTTTTCTTTGCCCAGAAAGTCCCGTGGGTGGATCAGCCGGAGTTGTCAACTTCCATCCTGGGCTCTGCCGCTCTTTGCTGGTTGCAGTGGTGCAAATCTCGCTCCTCTTCATCCAGTCGTTGCAAGAGACCAGTGGGTGGAGAGCAACGAGCCTTCTGCAGAAATAGAACAGCAACATCGTTGTTGAATCCCATGGTGGCTCGGATAATCCTTGTGCCATGCAATTGCTCCCTGTCCTCCTGTCTTCTGGGAGTTTTCCAAGTGACCTGTTGTCCTGGTTTAGGCTGGGACAGAGCTGGTTTTGCCTCCAGCAGCTCCTGTGTTTTGGATTTAGTGTGAGAAGAACGGTGACAGCACACTGGTGGTGTTGGTTGCTGCTGAATGATCAGGGACATTTTGCAGTTTCCCAGGTTTTGCTGATGTGCAGGTGCAAAAACTTGGGAGGGGCAGAGCCAGAATAGCCGATCCAAACTGGCCAAAGAGAGTATTCCATACCATGGACGGCATGCCTGGGATAAGTGAGGGTTGGTCAGTGGGCCACTGCCCTTAACTTGCCTTAATCCTTAAGCTTCCCTTTGGGTTGCTTTTTGTTTCCCTGTTTTTCCTTTTTGTTTTTTGTTCGTGCGGCTGTTTGTTCCCTCGCCTGCTCTCTCTGGAACTGGCTGTTCTGGGATAGCTGGGGGGGGGATACCCCTGCTCCCTGCCTGCTGCTCGGGATGGGCTGTATCGGTCGTCGGGTGGTGAGAAATTGTGCATCGTTTGTTTTATATAGTCTAGTATCCTTTTATATATATATATAATTATTATCATTATTAATACATTTTTATATTTTTCCTTTGCTGTCCTGGTGAACTGCTTTTATCTCAACCCACAAGTTTTCCTTTCTTTCCAATTCTCCTCCCCACCGCACCGGGGAGGGGGAAGTGAGCGAGCGGCTGCGTGGTGTTCGGTGAGCGGCTGGGGTTAAACCACCAGACCTGTAAAGACCTGTCCCGCTGCATAAAGCAGCCTCTGAGCTTTGGCGGGCGTTGCAGTTGTTGCAGGTTGGGAAAGGGTGGCCAAAGGACAGGGCACATCGGGAGCAAGAAGAGAGCGACCGTCGTAGCTTGGGTAACAGCTGCACCTCCCATTTTGGGGACGGGGTGGGCGAATCGGACTGTTATCGGGGTAAATGCAGTACGTCTAGAAATACTCCTCTGCTCCCGTTGCTTTTACAGTGAGAAAACCTGACGTTTTGCTGTTGGTCGCGTCTCTGGAGAGGACGGTGCTGGTCAGGGGAGCTCTCGGCCCGCCTCGCCAACGAGCTGCTGTGTGCCTGGTTTTAACGCTTTGTCTTGTTCTGATCCCTGGCAGACTGCGGATGTGGCCGGGCTGGGCTCTGCGGAGACCAGCCCGTGCTCAGATCATCTCACCGTCCTTATTGTATTTGGGTCGCCAGAGCAGACGCACTTCACTTGAGCTCCCACGTTCTTAATGTGTTTGCGTGCATTTGATCTTCCCTACGTGTTTCTCTGTTCTCCTGATGAAAATAATTAATCTGGTTATTTTTCTAAGTCATCCTGCAGCTTTACAGGGACAGGACTTAAATAAGGATTCTCTTTAAAGCAGAGCTGTGTTAAAATAGCTGTCTGCCTATAAATATCTCCTTGCTTCTATATTTATTCTCCTCCAGCTCAGGCCAGGAGGTTCTACAGTTGAATCTGGGATGATTTTTTTTTGACTGTTGGTGCCACCAGTATCTTAACAGCAAGGCTGCTTTCTCCGAAGGATGCCCTAGGTACATCTTTGGGGGCCCACGAGGCATGGCTAAATCTCCCTTCTGTGTTTACTGCTTTGCTCGTTGTACAAATTTCCTCTTGTCTTTGAAATGAGCTGACTCGTAAGAATCCTAGAGGAGCGGAGATTTGTACCAGGCCCTCCTGTGAGCACTATTTTTAGCATAACTTATTTCTGACCAGAGCTGCACTCTGATCAGGATTTTCAAAAGAACCCAGGAGAGATAAATCCCCAAATCTCGGCGCTGTTGGAGCTGCGGGTTCCTTTGAAATCCTGACCCGCTGGTGATTACTGCGGTGACTTGGTGGCTCCTAAGCCCTGGTCCTGCAAGGTGCTGCGTGCGGGGAGAATCGTGGCTTACGAGCGCAAGCTCTGCGAAAGGCTTTGCAAGCGTTGGAGGCTCTCATCGAAGTCCGTGCAAGGATTGAGATTTCATGAGGTTTGGGATATAAGGGTCACGACTGCGGTCGTTTGTACATCTCGGTGAGAGCCACCGTGGGAGGGGGTATGAGAAGCTGTAATTTGGTCCTGGCATGGTCCTTGGAGATGGGGTGTGATGGGAGGAGGCTCAAGAGAAGTCCTCTTTCAGTTGTCCTGATAGAGCCGGTCCTTTCACCGCTATACTTGAATGTCTTTTTGTCAGGAAAAAAAATTATTATTACAGTAGCGTCAAGAAGAAAGCTGTTTGTTAGGTGAAATCGCAGAATTGGGAGTTGCCAGAGCCCCGGGGGAGCCTCGGCAGGGCTGGCGCACGGCGGCAGGGGGGAGAAGAGCCCTGCGGTGACCGGGGCTGGGAGCTGAGCTCCCCCCTCTGCAAGGTGGCAAAAGAGGAGAGAAGCAGCAGCAAACCCTAAATAATATTAGAGTGGGGTTTTCGACCTCTCTGCTGGTTTCGAATGAGCTCTCCAGTCACATGTGTCCAACAGCAGTTCTCCTTAAGCCCCCTGAGTCACCAGCTCACGCTCTTTGGGACCAGCAGGTGACTTTGAACCCCCAGCTCTCTTTCAGAGTTCGATGCAAGTCCGACAGCGCTGGTTAAACCTGGGGCTTCCTAAAGCTGCAGGTGTTCCCCGTGCCAGCTCTGCGCCTTCCCCTCTGCCTTGGGAACGGGCTTGGAAATTTTGAGCATTGAGTTGTAAAGTTTCAGAAGGAAATCTGTTCATGGTTTAACTAAATAACAAATCATCGGAGTCTTTAAAGCATGAAAATAAATGCGGATAATGTGTAGGTATCTTCTCCGGGAGGTGTCAGTGTGCTCAGGGAGTCCTGGGTGCTTTTCTTTGATCTCCCCAACTCTAAAATAGATCTATAATAATAATAGATTAAAAAAACCTTGTGACCCTGTGTTAGACCCGACAGCACATGCTCCTCCATCAGCGAGGACCAGGAAGCAAAGGCAGGACGGACGTGACTCTGCTTGCGCAACGCCCCACGAGCAGGCACGGGTAGGAAGGGACCTGCAGGAGAGCCACGATCTCGCTTTGCGGTCGGACCAGGAGAAAGACGGGAATAAATCGGGAGACAGCCGGGTCCGTCCCTGCGGCTGAAAGGCATGCGGGGGCTGCTGGGTGGTTTTCTGCACATCGGCGTCTCCGAGGGCTGGCGCTCGTCCCCCCCGGCGCTCCCCACCTTTCTTTTTGCCACAGCGCCCCGTTAAATTCGGGCGCGGGAGCCGGCTCTGCGGGGCTAAATGACTGTGACGGTCGTACCATAGCAACTGTACCTGTCTGCCTCTGCCGGCTGCGAGCCGGGAGGCTGTTGAAAAATAATCATCTTTCGGGAGGAGCAGGGGGCCGAGGAGCGGCGAAGGGAGGCCGCGAGACAACGCGGTGCCGCTCCCACCAGTATGGCAAATCTGTGCTGGCTGGGGAAGGGAAAGGCCCCTTCCAACATCAGCCTTTAAAGCAAATCTCTTTAAGGAACTGAATCTCTCGCACGACGTTAAACCTCGCAAAGTAGGATTAAACGCGGCAAAATTAAGAAACCAAACCTAGTTGCAGCACCTGTTTAAAAATGACTTAAGTGGAGGGATATTAAAATTTTAAGACCTGCCGCTGTGCTGGTGATGGAGGATTTAAAAAATAATAATTACTGTTGGTTTTTTCCTTTTCTTTTTGCTTGGTTTTCAGAATTGGTTTCTTTCTGTTTAGCATGCAGCCTAATTGCGTAATTACACGATAGACTGGAGTAGAATTTAGTGTGTGTAATACCAGTTATAAAGAAGAGCCCTAATTATGTATATCTTCTCAGGTAAATAATACATCAGGGGCATGGAGTGGCCTAATTACTGTTCTGAAAACCTGCCTAATGACTAATTTACTTGGAATTTCAGAAAGCTTTTGATAAGGTCCCTCATAAGCAACTGTTAAGGAAAATAAATCGAGAAGGGGTAAAATGTTTTGCTACATTTTTAAATAAGCCGTTTAAGTGACGGGAAGCGGCCGCTGCCTTGGGGTCTGGCATCTTGAGGAGAGGGGTGGTCCCATGGCTGCGTGTTGGTCTGGGGCCAAAGCTGTCGTGTTTTCTGATCCTGCTTCACTGCGGGCTCCGAGGGAGGCTGCTGCCTGAGCCGTCCCCAAAAAATGGGACTTAATTTTAGCAGGAATCTTGTGGGTAAATTTGCCACTCCTTGGAAGCACATCTATGTCCGTATAGTCTCTGGCACCGGCAGTATATGTGATATTGAGCATCTGAATAGCTTTCAAAGATCTGGGCCAAAATGCGATAAATCCAGAAGGAGCTAAACTTTCTTTAGTTTTCCCCACGCGGAAGACACGGGGAGCGAGGGCAATCCCAAAGCCAGACCAGCGTCCCCAGGGCTGGTTTCTAGGTGGATCTCGTGGGCTTCCTCTGCGTGCTGGGGCTGGGACCAGTGCCGCCGTCACTCCGGGGAGCGTGGGGGACGTGTCAGGGAGACCCCGCAGTGAAACATGAGTCAGAAGCGTGGGTCAGTGAGTCAACTGGTGGTCCTTGGCAAGAGATGGGCGCTGAGCTGACAAGGAGGGGTGGGAGATTGCAGGTGGAAGAGAGGAGAGTCCTGGCGAAGCCTTGAGCTGGGACAGAGGAACCCCGAGCCAGCGGGGTGATGGGGATGAAGGAGAACGCACTTCATTTGCCAGACCCTCTGCCACGCGTATCGCAATGGTCCCCCTCGCCCCTGGACCGCAGGCTCTCCTCCTTCAAGCACAGCTCGGCCCCGCTGCCTCTCGGCATCCCCGGTACGGGCAGGTCTGGCCGCTCAGGCTGGCTCACCACCGCTGCCCCCTCCCTTCGCAACCCCCCTGCTTTGGGTCTTTTCTGGGAGAAAGCACGGCTGTGTGTTTCCAACTGGAGGAGCCAAAGAGACGTGGGGGGAGCGGCGGGAGGGAATTAGCACCGAAGGGTCCTCTGCCAAGCAGCCACGGTAGAGATAAAGCGAGGGGATCTTTGTGCCTAGCCGGCGACATGCTAATTGGCTTTCCTTCCTAGCAAACTTTGCAAATGATGCTCTTTAAGTTGTCGGCAAGATAAACAGTTGCTGTGGCAGGTGTGCCGAAAGCGCCGTCTGGATGTAATTAGACGTGTTCGTGAGAGAGCATCCTGGAGACATCGAATGGTGCCGTTCGTGCCGGGCGCATCCAGGGGGGCTCATCCCGCTCCCCCCTCCCCTGCTGCAGGCAGGGCTGCTTCCCAAAAGCATTGGTCACTTCCAGCCAAATTTGGGGGGGACGTGAGGTGGGAATCGGGCTGGTGTTGATTTCCTACAAGTCTGGTGGAAATAAAAAAAGGGAAAGGTGGAAAATTCCTCTCTACGACACATCAGAGAGTCTCCACGTGGGACAGGGAGGGGACGGCCACCCAGGCTGGACACCACGTGTCCCATCACCATAGCCCACAGTGCAATGTGCCTCTCGTGCGCCTTTCTCTGGCCCCAGTTCTCCCGTCGAAGAGAGGTCCCCAGGTGATGACTTCTTTCTTGCAAGGCCAGGCCACCCTTGTGCAGGACTTCCAGCTTTGCTGCTGCTTTTGCCGTGGGGCTTTTGCTTTGTCTCTCATACCAAAGACGCTCACGTTCACGTTGCACTGTCTTTTTTTTAAATCCCGAGTCTCTCTGCTGCCTTCATGGTTTGATCAAAGTGCTGTATGTCTGCGTGAGGTTGGTAGACAGCAGCTGTGGCTTTGCAGGCGGTGAGCTGGAAAAATGGGAGAGGTGCGACATCGCAAGGTCACCCATACGGGGAAACTGAGGCTGAAAAGGAGCCCGGGCTCCCCGCTTTGCTCCTGTGCAGTAGCTCAAGGGCTGCAGCATCTCTTGGTCCTCTCTCCTGCCCCGTCAGGACCTGGTGGTCGTCACCGATCCCGGAGAGCCTCCTGGTTTGAAAATGCCGCTCCCGATTTTTGTGGGCTCTTTATGTAGGACTGCGTTAAACGGCGCTCCCGTTTCAGCAGCCTCGTTTCAGGGACACCCCTGTCTCCTGGGGAAACTTGGGGTTTCTTTGAGACTTGGGAGTCTCTCCCGTTGGCTTCGCTGCGTTGTTTCGCTGCCCTGTCAAGCAGTTCGTTAGAGTTTCCAGGGAACGAGTTGTGGCTGTTTTGGGGGGAGTACGAAGCTGTGTGCTGCCTGGGCTGAGACCGCAGCACCCTGCGAAGGCGGCTGCCTCTGGGGGGGCTGCGTGACCCCGTCCTGCCGTCACCCAGCAGCGCAGGAGAGGGACAAGTGGGAACCACCCGTATCCAGCTGAAAATGCGGGAGGCGTTTGAACACTCATGATTCCACGTGAGCTGAGGGTACAGGCGTGAATAGCTTTGAAATCTCGTCACGGTGAGGCTTCCCGCAACTCCGAGCGCAAGCAGAGAGGGCTGCACTTGGTTTATGTGGTGTGGAAGAGGCACCTCATTGCATCCATGAGTGCAGCGCGACCGCAGCTCCTGCCTGGAAATGCTCAGTGCCAAAAAGAACGACTCGTGGTGAGATGCTGTGGCTGAGCTCAGACACAGGCCGCCGGCGCTCGGCTTCCCTCGGTTTGGGTGGCCAAGAGGGGAGCCCAGCTTTAGCCCTGCCGCGGGAGGCTCTGTGCAGCATGGCCGGGTCTCCCCCAGAAAAGTGGTCTCAAGAAGGGGCCCATCTCTTGGAAGCAGCTGAGCTCGGAGAAGACAGCAGCACTTCTCCCAGCAGCATGAGGCTGGTACTGAAGAACAGGAATTGCATAAGGCAAAACCCAGTTTTGCTGCAGCAGCAGATGAAGAGGCCTCCAAAGACAGACGGTGCTCCTGGGCAAAGAGGAGAGGAAGCTGGAAAAACTTGGTGATCCGTGTAGTAAAGAGCAAGGTGCAGACGCGGCTGTCCTCCTCATGCGCACCGCTGGCTTTTCATGGGGGTTTTGAAGGTGATTGCATTACCCAGCAGGACTGCCCGGTGCAGGTGAGGAGCCGCTGCGGGAATGAAGGATCAGCTTTGCAGTGGGGCCAGGGCAGGCAAGGACCCACTTTTCCACATCATTTCCGCCGTGGGCTGGGGGTCCACCGGGCACCTGGGCTGCTGCAAAGTCCTTCCAGCCGTCATCTCCCGCCCCGGGCGCCGCCGGAGAGGGAGGCAGCGGCGGTTTGCTCTTGGTTCGGCGTGTCAGGGGGCTTCGCTCCCGCCTCGCCCTCCTGCGCATTCATTTGCTAATTTTCAGAGGTTACCGAGGAGACGTTACTGATGATGATGATGATGATAATGGTAATAGGGGAGATAGGTGGCAGATTAATTCCTGAACTCTCTAACAGGATTTAAGCTAACAAGAGAGGAGGGCTTTTTTCCTCCCTCTCTCCTTTCCCTTCCTCCTTTCAGATATTTCCTGTGCTGGGGATAACAACACCAAGGAGTGTTAAATTGGCTCTGAATGTCCACCCCTGGCTGTCCACATTCTTGTAACGATTTCATTAGCTTGAATTATCCACGTTATTTTCTTGTAATGGGATTAGCCGTACTGGAGTCAGCTGAAGTCCTGGAGCGGGAGGCGGGAGGGACCTTCCGCTGCGTATTTCATTAACTCTCTCATGCAGGGGGTGGAACTGGCCACGGCTCAGCCCAGGGGCAAAACCATTTGCCAGGGTCCTGCGTTCCTAAAGGAGGAAGAAAGAAAAAGGACGATTATTATTTCCCACCCACCCCCCCCATAATCAGCAAATCAGTGCAGAAGGAGAGACTGGCAGGGAGGTAATTTGTTGGGGGAGCGAAGGTCCTATTTGGGGGCGAAGGGGAAAAAAATAATAAAATGAAGACGACCATTGCAAAGGGACTGAGTGAATTCTGCTGGGCTGACGTGTGGCTGCAGCCTGCTGCTGGGGAAGAGGTGGTGCGGCAAGGGAAGCGAAGGACTTCTGGCTCTTTTGGACTCGCTGTCCCTGCCCAGAGCCATTTCTGATGCGCGGTTACGCTGCCCGGCTCGTTCGCTTGAGCTCTGTCCTAGGGTCACGAGGGGGGATTTAGGTAGTGGCAGGGCTTGGGGATGAGACAGCAGCGAGAGGAGAGGAGGAGGAGGAGGTGGTGGCAGTAGATGGCAACCCACGAGCAGGTTGGCAGCCTTGCTGGAGGTTTTCACGGTCAGCTTTCCAACGTGGTTATTGCTAGTTTGTTTTTCTTGAAGGGATGTAAACCAGAGAGAGGGGTTTAGGACTGCCCCATGCAGGGGGACATCTGTACATGTCTGGAGAAACCTAAGGGTGATTTTTTTGTTTGTTTTCCAAGAAGGCCTGCTCTTCTGGCAGTGGACAGCAGTTGGTCTTTCCAGCCATCGCATGAATTCGCAGTGTCTGTTGTGCTTTCCCCTACAGAAGTTGGCAACCCAAGAGCCTTGATTAGCTCGTAGCTGAGGGCACACCAAGATGGAGCATGATGAGCACATCTTTGTGTTTGGGACTTGAAAATAACGATCAGGGCTGGACAGGTCTTGGCCTGTCCCAAGGAGCTTGTGGTTTAAATGCTCCTATTTGAGACAGGGAATGGGATGAGATGGAGGGGATGCTTCCCAGCTGGAGCAACGTTTACCCTGATCTGGAGGTACCTGTCCCATGGCACGTGCGAACGGCCGTCAGCTGCCTGGGGCAGAGATGGGGCCAGGCTGAGACATCGGGGGCCGAGCGAGGGTGGGGAGAGACTTGGAAGCAGGGGGCAGAAATTCAAACAAAACCTGATGGGAAGAGAGGAGCTGTGGAAAGAGGTGGTGGAGTCGGCGGCAGAAGATGGTGCCTGGTGATACCGGGGTGGAAGCGCAGAGGATTTGGGGCTGTGCCTGTAGCAGGAGAGTGGTGATGGAAGGGGAGGGAGCTGCAGGGTGGGAACTTGAATCTTGTGCTGGCGGAGGAGGGTTTCTGGAGACCACCTGTATCCCCGTCCTCCTCCGTCCTCCGGCTGCCTGGCTGTGTTGGCGAAGGATGCGCGAGCACCTTCTAGTAAACAGGCAAAGCCAAGTGAGCAGTGTGTTGTCTACCGAGCTGGAGTGTGCTCTGTTTAATAGCAGTATAATGTCCTATAATTAGCAGGCAAAGGACTTGCCTCCCAGCTGGCCTGTGCCGAAGGATATAATTACAATCCCAAGGAGTGATGTTCCTCTGACCTGCAGCCGGCTTGCAGCGTACGTCTTTACAGCGTGGAGGAGAAATCTCCTTCTCTTTGCTCGGTTCAGCCAGGGAAGCGAGGGGATGGCTGCAGCACCGCTGGAAGGGCTGCCACAGCCTCGGGAGAGCGGCTGATACCCGGCAGTGCCACGTAGATGTGCTGGATCCCTTGTGGGTGCGAGGGAGGAGATGTCCCTTCTGGCATTTCTGAGAACATGTTGTGTTTCTGCTGAGCTTGGGACGGGTGACTTGTCGAGGGAAAGGTTGCGGCTGTCTTTATTCTGCAGCCGTGTGGATTGTTGCTCAGCCACGGCCAGTACAGGCTTTTACTGGTTTCCCAGTAAATCTGGATCGGCGCAAAACAAAGGTTCTCGCTCAGGAAATATCTTAGTTGCAGCATTTGTTCGGGGCTGTCATCCCTTCCAGCCAACGGTGTGAAAATGTGCCAAGCCTGGGAGAGGGAGCACAGGCGTGAGGATGGATTTTGCCAGCCTGGCTGGCCGGCTGCCTGCGGCGCGGGGAGCACGGGCAGAGGGAGGCCGGGAGAGCCACGTCCTCCAGACCCACCCCGCGCCTCTGCGTGGGCTCTACCCTCCCCTCCGGGCCCTGACCACAACTCGGGATTTCAGAGGACAGCTTGTTTGGACACAGTTTGGACACCGTTTTTCGTGAGTAGGTGGGGAATCCAGGAGACGACGGAGCAGCCGTGTGCATGGCAGGTCGCTGGGGACTTTGCAAACCCGCCGCCTCCGTGGCAAAGTTCTTGCTCTTCACTTTTGCCCCCCTCAAAACTGTTTATATTAATTGTGAGCAGCTCCATGGGGAGGTTGTTTATACAAGACACTTGGTTTTGTTGCACACCTTGGCTGCGCTCGTTACGGCTGAAATCTCAGCCCGGTGCGGTGCCACCAAGAACTGCGGGGGTGCCCTGCCAGAAATCCAGCCCCAGGCCAGGCCCGTGGGTCTGGTGGGAACAGGACTTGCCAGGAAGGAGGTTACGGTCTTCTGCAAAGTTAAGCCAGGCTGACTGCAAACAAGTTGGTGTCTCAGGAAGCAAAGGGCTTTGCTCCTACGATCCCCAAGTCCTTCAGCGCTTGTGCTGTGGCTGAGCACTGGCACAGGGGCTTGGGAGCACGTGGAGAAGATGAAGATGCTGGTGGGTACGAATCCAGAAACCGCTCAGGTTTCACACTTGCACTAACTCCGGGGACTTCCCTGTAAACTGTCATGCCTGGGACAAGGAGCCTGGCACGGTGCTGTGCTCTGCGCCAGCAGCGGAGTTTGGTGCCAGGGCTTTCTGATCTCCATCCAGTTTGCCAAGCAGAGAGACGTCAGCTCCAAGAGGAACCCCCAGCCCTGGGGTGCTTGCTGCATTTTCACGCCGTTTCGGCTGTCAGAGCTTCCCTGCTGGAAGGGGAGCGAGGTGGCAGCGACACCAGGTCTGAGTTGCGGTGAGCGCCCCGGCCTCCGCAGCCATCCCCACCCCGGGGAAGCCCGTGTTTTAAAGCAGCTCAGTGGGACCTTACGGGCGAGCTGCAGTTTAGCAGCCTGCATAAAAGCTGCTTTCTCCCCTCCCCTGTCATTTTGCTCGGGTTTCGCCTGGGCGATGAGCTGCATCCCTTTTCCTTCCGCCATCCCCGTTCCTGTGGCTTTGCCCGTGGCAGCCGCGGTGCGATCCGTGCCCAGCCGTCCCAGAGCTGGAAGGCTGCGGCATCGACGCAGCTGGCGTGGGAGCAAACGCGGCGGCACCTGGCTTCCCTGGGTACCGGGAGCCTGGCGCTGCGGGGGGTAATTGGGTTCCCTCCGCCTCTGCCTCTCTCCCCCCAAATCTGGAGGAAATAATTGGAAAAGAGAGGTGTGAGTCTCTGCCTGGCGCTGGAGAGGAGAACATTAAAGGCCCGGGCTCTCCACTTCATTCGCAGCTCCCGGGATGGTAATTGCTGTGTTGTGGTTTCTAATTAGCGCCGCAGTGGGGGGGAGGGTGTTTTACTCGCAGCCCCAGTGAGGTCAGCCCTGTCTTTGCCGTGCCCCTCGGCTTTCCTCGCCCCCCCGCTGTGCCTGCTCCCCCTTGGGACCTGCGCTGTGGCTTCCTCCAATGGACCCATCTCTCTGGGAGCCCTCGGTGGGTACCACTGTCCTTCCTCCCCCCAGCCCTCTCCCCAGGGACATGCCTGTGGCCAGCCCTGCTCCGGATCGGGTCCCCACCGCCTGCGCAGGTCTCCCAGCGTGGGTGGCTCGAGCCGCTCTGAGCTGGGGAGGAGGGGAGACCCAGCTTCTCCTGTCTCTGCCCAGGCTGATGTGGGTCACCACGGCTTCCCCCTGGGACCCCAACCCCAGGGTCCGTAGCCGTCCTGCTCCTGCTGGGCACCTCCTTGCCCGTCCTTGCCCATCTTGTGGGCTGGGTCTCAGCATCAAAGGGAGACACGTGGTGTTGTAGTGCACAGAGCGGGTGTTGTCTGAGAGCTCCTCTCTTTTAGCAAATATTCTGCTTGTGTTCCTTTAGCAGATATTCTGCTCCCCCCAGGCAATGCCCACGACGCAGGTCACGTTTTCCACAGTGCAATATGTTGGAGCAAGCACTGTCCTGCCCATGCCACCCACTGCCTGTCTTTCCTAGCTGGATGATCATCTCCTTGGGCAAGGAGCTCTCTCGTTACCTCTCCCTTAACTCATCTGCCGTGTTCGAGATCCTACAGGGATGCTGCAAGCAAGAGGAGCCACCCGCAGAGCTCCTGGGGCCCCCGTCACCCGCACCCCCTTGCAGGAGGACCCTCCTGCCGCTGGAAACCACGCGGCGCTCCTGCTGCTCCCGGAGCCGAGCATCCCCGCCGGCCGAGGCTGCTCCCTTGCCTCCGCTCGGGTTTGTTTGTTTGTTTGCATAGCACCGGCTCGAAGGGGGCAGGAGGGAGAGAGGGAGGGAAAGCGCCGAGGAGGAGACGTGCGGATTCATTTTGAGGCTTCATAATGGTACATTTACACACCACGTTGCCTAAGGAAATTGGGTAGATGAATGCCTGGTCATGCTGCCAGTGCACCAGGTTAACTCCCAGGATTTAGCTTATATCATTTCACGAGAGCGTTTATGGCCTTTACTGTGTTTATTCCCAGGTGCTCTTTGGCACTGCTGCATCCCAGGCTCCTTTTGTGTATGCGCGCGTGTGTGTAGATTTTCAAATGAAATAACACATCTATTCAGACCTGGTCCACATTAAATATTTATTGCCTGCAGTTTGGTCATATGTGTTTGATAAATGGGTGTAAGGGGAGGGGAGAAGAAGGGGAAGCAGGAGCTCGGATGCAGAGAAAGCGTCGGCTTTGTCCTGGAATTTCTCCAGGGGACGGCACTGGAAAGGGGTGGCCGGAGAGCGCTGCCTTTGGGTCTGTTTTCGGGCTTTTTGGACAAGGTGCAGGTTGCTGGGATGGTTGTGTGCTTTGGTGCTCAAGCGACAAGTTCCTTCTCCGGGGACAGGCGTGCTGAGACGAGGTTTCTGCTGGGCCATGGCCGAGCACGGATGCTGCCAGCCATATCCCACACCCTCCAGCTAAACAGGACCCCCTTTATCTCCCGGTTCCTGACTCTCAGTCCCATTGGCGCTCAAAAACTTGTCTGAAACGCTGCTGGATCTGGAGGTTGTTGTGCAGGACTTGGGTCTCATGAATTCACCCGTTTCCCTTTATACTTTCAGCAAGCTTAACTAAAACCAGTTTATTCCAGCCCATGAAAGAGGCTGGGTGGCTGGCTGCAGAATGGGAAATGCAGGTACCCAAGTGAAGTGTTAGACCGAGGAAATCCAGTCTTAAAAATGATGCCCAGCGTCCGCGGAGCAGAGGGATGACACCGTTGCGAACGCGGTGCGTACAACAGGCTCTGGGGATGGAGGAGCTATCCTGGGAAGAGAACAGGTCCCCGTGGGGCTGTGCTCTGGCTCGTGCCCGTATCCTGTGCACTCCAGCCCCTCTTCAGAGGTGTGAATAAATGTGTTTCGGTGGTGGTTCGGAGCAGCCCTGCCTTCTGGTAACCTGGAGATGCTCTTTGCCCACAGGCATGGCAGGCAGGCTGGGTCCTTGATTTCTGCAGATCTCCTAAAGGGAGGAGAAGCATAGCGCTTACATTAAAGAAGTTTTTTGCTTTGTTAAGGTTTGCGACCGGAAAGGATGACCCTTGAAATCCAAGCTGAGTTTTCAGCTGTTACTAGGTGCTTTGGACACGGGGCTCACGGGGAAGCAGAGTGGCCGCAGGACACCGCTCGCCTTAGTCCTCGGCGCTGGCAAGCCTGCAACGTGGGTCTGCAACTGGTAGTGCCGTGGTTTGTGATGAAATGGTGGTTTTTCCCTTGATCTCACAGTGTCTTTGCTTTTCCCTCTCTAATTCACAGCACCTTTGGAGAGCTGAAGACTGTCCGGCTGCCCAAGAAAATGGCAGGAACGGGATCCCACCGGGGCTTCGGGTTTGTGGATTTCCTCACGAAGCAGGATGCCAAGGTGAGATGCAGTCCTCCCCCTCTGGCACCCTCCCAGCCTGGTCTCAGGGCAGAAGGCGAGGAAGGGAGCCTGGAGGCCCTGTCCCACTGAGCCTTAGCCCAGATTTGGGGCAGGCTGTTACCATCCACCAGCAAAGCTGCACTGAGGCCAAAACCCCCGTGTGGGCGACCACTGGAGGTTCCACGACAGAAACCGTGACCTAAGCCGTAACGGGCATAAGTTTTGTGCAACTGATAAAATGGCTAAAAATTCTTATAACATAGAAGGACAGGGGCTTATTTTTCAAGTTTGGCAGAAGCAAGGTGAGAAGGGATGGTTCTGACCCAACGTTAACACGTCGGGAAACCTGAGTACATGTCTCACCTCCACCACTGCCGTGGTTTTAGGGGAGTTTTGGATATTGTGGCTGTTCACTGGTTTGTAAACTGCACAAGGCCCGTGTTCATCAGTTCCTCCGTGTGTTTTGAGACCCCCTGTGAGCAGCCTGTCCCTGGTGTTTTTCAGACAGCGTAACAGAAGAGCAGTAGTTGTGAATTGGCCAAAAGGATGGGCGAGCAGAGAGAAAGGTCTGTGTCTGCTTTGCCTCGCTGAACACAGGAGCAAAGATCAAGTTCTGTAATACAGTCGTTGTCTGGGTGCAAAGAGGGGACCTCGCTGTGCTGGGCTGGCCAAGGCTGCGTTCTCGGAGTGGTCTGCGCTGGCTGTTAGACAGCAATATGGAAAATGTCGGCAGCAGGCAGCTGTGCCTGGGAAACACCTTTCTCAGCACCGAGAGCTGAGCTCCTGAAGCCTGCGGGTTGAAAGCACATTTTGCTTTAACCAACAAATGCAAACGCCATTGTTCCAATGTCTTGACGTTTTTGCAATCTGTATGTACTTTATGCTGCAAAATATTCCGTAGCATTTTAAGCCGGGATAGTTGCTGTTCAAAATGCTCCAGTCTATTTTTTTTTTTGAAGCTTTCCTGTATGTTTAAGTTCCACGTTTGCAGAAGAAACGAGGGGGTGGTAGCCTGTCTGATAGTATTCTGCTCTCACCCTTTGCCAGAGGTTCGGGAGCAGGCTGGACCGTGGTCTCTCATGCACTGGGCAGGAGAGGGTCCTCGGCCCCGCTGGAAGCTGCTGCGTGGGCACTCCCAGTGCCGGAGCAGGGCGGGTTTTGTCCCTGCTGCTGGCTCCTGGCGATCTGCGCAGTATCGGGAAGAGGAACGGTTGTGGGCAGAAGCCACGGGATGTTACTGCTGAAGGGAAGGGACCATGTGGCTCCGCTGACTCCCCGAGACTCCAAATTTTCAAGACCATGAGCGGAGATGAAGGGGAGAGGAGGGGGGAGCAAGCGTAGCCTCTGTTTATGTTTTTAGACAGGATTCATTGATCCAGGATCACAAGGGACTATTAGATCGTCCGTTCCAGTCTGACCTCCCGAATAACACAGTACATAGAGTTTCTTTGTTAGTCCTGTATTGATCCTAATTCAAACTTCTTTCCGCTCGGCATTCGTCCTCCCCGTGGGGGCCGGCTCGCTGGGCAGCGTGGGGTGCAGTGAGCCCCCCCAGGAGCGTGGCTCCCCTCCCTGCGCGGTGAGCTGGCTCTGCTCAAACCCCGGCTCGGGCAGCTTTGCTTTAACCTCTGCTTCACCCCTGAGTCATTCAGCCTTTGTTCCTGTTGCTGAATTAATCTTTTCCTTAGGAAACTTTATGCATTTGATGGAAAGGTGCATGTAGGGACTTGGCTGGTTCTTTCCTGCTGCTCAGTTTGGGGGTGAATGAGACAGTACCCGCTTTTCTGCTTGGTTTCTGGGGGAAACAGTGCTCAGGCTCAGCATCTGCTTCCCATCCCTCTTCAGCCCCTTCGGGACCCGGGGGCTGATTCCAGCCACGCCGGACAGACAGAGGTCTCGGCGGTAGGAGCCCGTGTCTCGCTGGCGAGCGCGGGCAGCCGGCCGGCGGGGAGCGCGCCGGGCAGGGCGCTGGCTGGGGCACCGCGGCAGGCGAGCGTGCGGGGAGCGAGCGGCCCTGCGGAAGAGCGCTCGGGGAGGTTTTCTTCTTTTCCAGCAAAGCAGCTCTTCTTCCTTCTTCGTTTGGTTTTTTTTTTTTTTTTTTCCGCCCTCGTCTCTTTGAGGGATTTAATTGTCTCACAAGTGGCACATCAAGTACACTCCGTTGGCCGTCTGGAAAAGGATGCGCTGTGTATTGATGAATAGGATCCTGAATATTGTAAACACGGACATAATTGGCTTAGAGTTTATTGCCGAGTGAAATGAGACGGGAGGGGAGTGGGCCTGGAGACCTCTGAGCTGAGTAGCTGTGACTGTCAATGACGTTTCTGCTCAGAGTGGTAATCTGGAAATTGCGTATAAGCATCTTATAAAACATGATGGGTTTGTAATAGAATAGTTAGGGTGGCTTTGTTGGGCATTTAAAGCCTGTGACCTCCCGTGTTTGTCTTTTTCTCTGAGCAATCTCAGCCGCTGTGGGAGCGTGTATGGAGGTTTTCCAAAGCCGAGACAGAGCTGTGGGGCTCCCCCTCCAAACTCCCCAGTGCTGTGCCTGCAGACCTGTCCCGTCGGGCTGCGTTTCCTCCCCTCAGCCTCCCCTGACGCTCCCCCACCCGCTCGAGGAGAGCCGGCCCTGCCGAAAGGTGCTGTCGTGGGAGGGGAGAGCGCCCGAGCCACACTCATCGGGCAGCGGGCCGCCTCGCCTGCAGGGGAGGTGACGTTCAGGCAGGGCACGGGATGCTGCCGGTGGTGGCATCTTCTCCTTCAGAGGTGAAGATGCTCATCCGTCAGAGCCCCTGTCTCAGGCCTGGCTTTCCCACGGTGACGGCTGCAGCCGGGGCTGTCTCCGGGGTCGTTTGGCGGCTCCCAGGGTGATGGATGGCTGTCGACTGGGAGTGTTTCACCGCCGTCAGACGAGATTAGCACCCGTCTCTCTTCCATGTCGCGAGCATTTAACAGATGACAGCACGCACACGTGCAAAGCCGGGAAACGGGGAGGAACCCGTGTCAAAGACAGCAACGGGAGGGCCAAAGCGATGCTCACAAAGAGGGTTTGCGTACCCGCTTTGGTTTTAAATCTCCGGTGCCAGCTGACCACTAGCTGGGAGCGCGTGTGAGTCGGGGGATGAGAAGGGAAACTTTGATCCGCTGGCAATAACAAATTAACTCCAGTTAAGGAAGCATTAACCATTTGACATGTTTCCTGATACTCCCTCTGCAGAATTGTTGTGGGATTGTTTTTATTTTTGAACTATTAACTGGAAGCTAAGTTTCCACTTTTCTCCCCTGTCGATATAAAAATACATCTGGTCTCCAAATAGAAATTGCCCGTTCGGGAAAGACAGTCAACCCTTTAAAAATGCACGCACACGGAAGGAAAAATCCTTGTGTGCAGCTGGCTTCGCAGAGAGCGTCCTCAGTTGGGACTGGTTCTTGCGGGGAAGGGAAATTTATCAATCTCCTAATGTTGTTGACCCTTTGTCCCTCTAATGACTCCAGCCCGGAGGCTCTTCGGCTTGAGTAGTTAATAGGGCAAGGGGGAATCTATAGGCAGAGCAGCACTGTCCTCCAAATTCATACGGCATTTAGGGATGGAGCCGTAGTGCTTGAGGGTGACGGACGCAATGGACCGGTCTCTTGATCTCTGCCTTTCCAACGCCCCGGCGCAGCAGGCTCTGCTCCAAAGCTGTGTCTGTCTCGTCCCAGCAGTCCGGGCTTCGTGTGAGTTTATCAGCCACCCCTTAATTTTGAAATTCCCTTTCTGAATCCCAGAAACATTTGTAAGCTGCTGTTCCAGCCTCTCCCCTTCCTCTCCCTGCTCTTCCCTGCTCCCTTCGCCTCTCCAGCCGCCGCCTGGGCTCTAGCCCTGCCCGAGCCGTGCTCAGAGCTAGCGATGAAGTCCTGCCGTGCTGAGCCATGACGTTAAGCTCAAACCAAACTCTGCAAAATCGTACTCGGGAGGGTTCAAAAATGACATTTTTAAGTATACTCACATCCTATTTTCTAGGGGGAGAAGGCCATAGGGTTTTCATGCAACCCCTAAAGCATTTGGAAAGCAAGAGAGACCTGCGAGGAGGTTTGCCAGGGCTCTTCGGCTTTCGGTGTTACCTGGCAGTGGGTTTAATTACATCTTTTTTTGGCACTTAAGGGTATGGAGCCTTGTGTGGTGGAGGTTCCCCTTTTCTTAAAGACATAGGATGATGCGAAGCCGTGGTAATTAGAGATCTTTTCTGGCGAGTCTCTCGGATGAGCGGATAGCACACCTCTCTGTCCCTAGTTCGCGTACAACTAACCAAAGCGCTGGCCATTCGATGGCCTGGTCTCCGAAGGAGGTGGCCTGGGAAGGCAGACACTCGGGTGGAGGAGCCGCACCCCGAGAATAGCTCCTGCCTCCAGCCCCGCTTTCTTTGAAAGCCAGTCTGCTTGTCCTTGTTTCATATTTCTCATGTAATTGAAATATATTTTGTCCCTACCTATCTTTTCATTTGGAATAGCAGCCGTGGCAAATTTCCTCCTCTCGCTGGAAGATTTCCAGCAACGTGGATGTATGGGGATGGCATTTCTCCCCTTCATCCCTTTGTCTTTTAAATCATCGGTGGCTTCTCTTTTTTTCCCCCTGAAAAAGTCTTAATTCCTCTCAGAGCAATGAAGAGCTGAGTTTTATTTTTTAGCTGGTTTCCGAATGAAGTGACATTCAGTTGTTTTTCACCTGAAATGCACGGCTTCTCTCCTGCAGCCCCAGCTCCAGGAGCCCGTGGGGAGCACGGGTCCCAGCATGACCTTTCCATGTGGGCTGGAGCAGCGGTGGGCTGGGAGGGTCCCTGCGGTCTCGCCCCGACATCCCGAGCTTTGCCTCGTCCTCGGTGCCAAACAGCTCCTTTTGGGAGCGCGTTCGGCTGGGAAGGGTCCGTGTTCCCCGGCTGCCAGCAGATGCGTCTCTCCAAGCAGGTTTCTTTCATGCAACGCAACTTTATGGCAGCGTCTGCCTTCCCTCTTGCTCCGAGACCTTTCCCAGCGCTCCCCGCAAGTCTAGAGCATGCCTCATCCCGGACGGGGCTGAGCGTGCCCGGTGGGGCATGGAAGCAATCCTGCAACGCGGAGGACGTGGCAGAGCAAGCTGCTTTGAGGATGAGCGCCCACCGAACGCCGCACTTTGCACCGTGATCGTGGGCACGTTCGGCACGGTCTGCCCTCCTCCGTGACCCGCTGCAGGGTGCAGCGAGGTTGCCGGGGCCATATCTCCTCTTCCAACCTTCCTCTTCCTTGTGCTGCAGGAAGTGAGAAATTAAAAAGTATAAATTAACAAATGAGACCCAGCGATTAAAGCTGCAGTTGTTTGCCAGACTTCGGAAATGGCTCTTTGTGCCAACGTAAACAGCCATCACAACTCCCTACTGCCACCTCCCCCCGAGTGTTTATTTAAGCCAACACATTGCTCTGCTAATTGGATACCATTCCAAGTGAAAATAGGCCTTTAAAACAACAGCAGCGGCAAATAAAAACAGCTGTAGCTGCAGAAGCAGCAGCCAGGCTTGCAGCCCTTCGGAGGGGAACGTGCCCCCCAGAAAGGAGGCACGCCGCCCTGCCGGGGTCACCCCCGGAGCTGGCGAAGGTGGAATCTCAGCGGTGCGACGGAGGAGGTGGAGCTGGTGCTGCTCGTTTCTCTTTTCTATATTGAATGGGAGTTACGTGAGTGGAAGGGAGTCAGAAGGAGGGGAAAACGCAGGCTACCGAGTGCTGGTCACTGGAAATGGGGTTTTTTTCTGAGTTTGGTAACCCGGCGGCTCAGGCAGGTCCTGGCTGCTGAGGAGCGGTTGTGGGCAGCCAGAGCCCCTTGTAGGAAGAGCCTCTGCCCAGAGCCGCGACGCTCGGGGACAAGCGTCATGGATCAGCAGTGCTGTTTGGCAAAGGGCTCGGAGGGGAGGGGTGGGCTTCTCCGGGACAGCTTCCGTGCTGGCGGGGGGACACATCCCTGTTGGACAGCGGGACGTGTTTCTGTGGTCCCGTAGCTGCCACGTTTGTTCCTGGGATGCGAGTTTGAGAGCTTATAACCCTACTTAATCCCAGCCTTAGCTGGGGTTTTTAAAAGAGTATTTTGGGCTCCTTTTCTCTCCCCCTGTGCCCAGCCGTGTGTCGCATGTGGAGCAATTTGTGCGCATCTGGGGATGAAAATATTTGACTGGCGTGTTTGTGTATTTGCATTTGGGGCCCAGTCCTGCTCGGTCCTGAATTTCCTTGAAAGTCTGTGGGAAATGAGGACAAAGTCAACCTTCCCTGGATCACGTCAGTGTTTCCTGGATGCCTCTGCTGGTTGCCCACAGATACAGAAAGCCATCTGAGGTACTGTGCTGGCCGGCACGCTTGCGTTCAACGTCAGCAAGAGATTGTAGCTGTACAGATGTTATTAAGCGGGATGTAACAGTAAGGAAACCTCTGGATTTCTATAACACAGCAAACCACCATAGGCAAAAAGAGAAGAGGACTTCTGCGTTGGCTTTTGGCTCTACCACATTTGTTGCCACTGTGGCCAACATCACCAAACGGTTGGTGAGAGGAAGGCAGCTTTCCTTGGCGAGCTCGTGCTGCTTCAAACTCGTTGCCCCTGAGCAGAAAGCAGCCTCTCTGCTCACATTGGAGCTGCGCTTTGCTGCGTGCCAGCAGAGAACGGGGCGAGCGGAGAGTCGCCAGGTCGCTCTGCCCGTGCTGACCCAGCGCTGCTGTTTGGGGCACCTAGTGCTGCCCCAAGTCTCGACAGCCTTTCCAGGCTGCAGCTTTCCCGGCTCAGGTGTGGTCCCGGGGAGATGCAAGGCTGTGGCCAGCCTTGAGCTGCGTGCTGTGCTGGATTTCAGCCCGCTCCCTAGCGAGCAGCAGCAGCCTGCAGGAATGGCGATGGGTATTTGCTCTGCTGCGAGTATGTAGAAGATAAATGATCGAGTCAAAGCCACTGATGGAGATGAATCCTGCCCCATCAGAGCAAAGTGCTCACAGTAGGACATTCTCCGGTGGCCTTTTAGATTCAGGGCAGAGGGAGGGACATCTTTGCTTTTCCTCATGTGAGCCTGTTTTTATTTTTGCCCTTATTATTTTTTTTTTCCCTCTTAATTCTGCAGAAAGCATTCAACGCCCTGTGCCACAGCACGCATTTGTACGGCCGGAGGCTGGTCTTGGAGTGGGCAGACACGGAGGAGACGGTGGAGGCCCTGAGACGGAAAACGGCAGACCATTTCCACGGTAACGTAGCAGCATCCTTCTGGCCTGTCGATACAGCCCCGGTTGGCACCGACCCATCTGGCACAGGCTGCCGGTCCACGCCAGCCCTTTCCCCATCGCTGCCGGCTTGCCGGAGCTGGCGGATAGATGCTGGAGCCTGAGGATGGGAGCGCAGGGGGAAGCAGGAGGCATCCAGGCCGTGGCTTTGTCTGACAGCTCTCTGTCTGCACGTGAGCCGCTTAACTCTCCGTGTGCTGGCACTGCCGGGGCACCTCGATGCCACCTGCCAGCTGCAATGCTTTTGCTCCGTCCACCTGCACCCCGGGGTGCTCCGTAGTTGGGGACAGGCCCTGTGCGCGCAGCACACAGATTAAAAAGGACAAATAATTTGGCCATCGGTTGAGATGCGGAGGGGGCTGTTTGCATCAGGTTCCCGAGAATGACAGCTCTGCAGATAACAGCACTGCAGGCTCCTATTGACAGCCATCGACAGGCACAAATGCATTGCTTGGCAAATATTTATGTAGGAAGGGCTCCCCTGGGCTGGAGGGTGAAGCTGGAGATCAATGCTCTTCCTCCTGCATCCCTTCCCAGCCTCCCCTCTCCATCACGCACGTGCCCGTCGCCCGGGGGGTTGGCATAAGCAGTTCTGGGGCTGCACGTCGCAATCCCCGGCGATGGAAAAGCAGCAAGCCTTGCTTATTTAGCAAACCTAACTCCAGCGGGACCCGGCCTCGTGTTTGTGAAGTAGCGTGCGCGGCGTTGGTTATTACAGGCTGGGGAAGCTGCACTCTGGTGGTGGAAGGGCTGAGGGTGGGTACAACCGGAGAGGTGCGGAGCGAAGCGGGATGTGCTGGGATCCACGGGCTGATCTCCAACGTGGTGCCAAAAAGGAAACCAAAAGGAGCACAGCGGTGGGTAGGTGTGTGTAACGGCCTGGGCGAAGAGCTGTGCTGCTGGGGGCAAGCGTGAGGCGGCGGGGAGCACAGGCACTGCTGGGGGATGGATGTGCCCACCCGGAACCCAGCGCTGGAGGGGGCCGTGTCATGCTTGATCACAGTCGTGCGAATCTTCACCTGGGTGGGGAAGGCAGCAGGTGTGATGTTTCGTGGACCCCATTTTATATTCAGGATCTCCTTTCTCCCTTTCTACTCTGCTCAGTCTAGGGGGGAAAAAATAGCCTTGGCTTTATGGTAGCTGCAGACTTGCAGCAGCTGCTGGCTGCTGGCTGCGAGCTCTGTCGCTTCCCTGTTTCCCCCAGGCTCAGCTTGCTTCCCAATTTCTGTCCCCGTTTGCTCCAGCCTGCTTGTCCAGGGTCTTCCTCACCGAGGTGGGGACTCTGGGAGAGCGGCAGAGGAGCGTTTTCATGTCTCAGGAGAGATGCAGCCTTGGAGCTGGGGTGGCTCCAGGGGCTCAGCTGAAAAACAGGAGCAAGGTTATCACTCCCCATCTTTGGGACCAAAAATGTGATTGAGGGCGGCAGTCATCGCTGCTCTCCAGCCCGTCTCGAGGGGAGAGAAATAACATCCGATGATTTCAGCCTCGTCTTGTGCACACGCGTGTCCTCCGCTGCAAAACTGCTGGTAGCTAATCCTGCGGCAGAGCGGGGTCTGCCAGTGGCGGATCTCCATAACAAAGCCCGTCTGGGGCACGCTGGCGGGCACCGGGAGCTGCCTGCTGCCTGGGACCGGGTCGCAGCCTCTCCGCGCCGCACTGGCAGGCTGGAGTTTCACTGGCGGGATTTGATTTTATTCCTGATTTTGAGGCGGGCTTGCCGTGGGGTTTCTGGCAGGTCCCGAGGAGGGGAGGGAGCTGCACTGTTCCTTTTGCTGTGGGCGTGCAGAAAGCGATAGTGATGGCGATAAAGAGGGAAAAACTGCAGCTACCGCTCTGCCTTCAGCCCCGTGGGGATGCTCCTTCGCGTTTCCTCCCCGGCGTAGCTGGAGGCTGGTTTTCCCGCATGGAACCAGGGTGGAGACGATACGGAGCACACACAGCGTTGCCTTGAATCCTCCCCGCCCCTTCAGCCTGCCAAACAGCTGGGCTGAGACCGCACATCTCGTTTCACTGGTGATGCGGACTGGATTCTGTTGACCAGGAACCAAGCTCGCTTTTTCCTACCGACACCCCTTTCCCCCCGCTTTCCTCTTCTCCCCACAAGGCACAGGAGCAGCTCGGACATCCCTGCGCTGCTCATGGATGGCCCCGTGAGTTTTCCTCTCCCACCTCCCCGTGGGTGACTTGTGAGGGTCTTCCCACAGCTTTGCAGGCTGCAGTGGTCAGGCCCCGCTGGTCCCTTATCTCCAGGTAGGAAGGGACCAAGCTGGGAATGGGAGAGAAAAGATCGTTTTTTTCTCTAAAAGAAATTTAGGCTCAGGAAACAGAGTCAAGGCCGAGGTCCCTGGTGTCTTCAGCTGCTCTTTGCCACCACAAGCCACCGCTGCTGCTGTCCTGGCGTTGCTCCCCCAGCCAAGCCCAGCCAGCAGCGTCTGAGAAGCAGGACGTGGAGGCAGATGCCTTCAAAACGTACAGTGGGGTCGATGGGGTGGGTCTTACCCCACCATCCAACTCAGCTTATTCCTTGTCTCCTGCCCTAAATTTCTTTGCAGGGTTGAGCACTGCCGTCCCATGGGAGAGGCTTTTTCTTTTTTTCCTTTCTCTGAAAGTCTTCTGTGATCCTTTTGGACCTGGAGACCTCCAACACCACAAGCTACCCATGCTGTTTGGAGAGGCTGGTCTTGCTGTAGCAGCGTCACATGTTTGTATCAAGCCGTGTTGGCAGTGCTGAGCCATCGGTACAAGGTGACAAGTGGCCTCTGCTGCTCCTGGCCCTTTTCCTGGTTATTCCACAGAAATAACAGCACCCAGGGAGCGTGCTGAGGACTTTGCACATACCAGAAGAGCTGAAAGTGTTAAAGCAGGACAAAGGACTGAGACTGCCCATCTCACGGGGCTTTCAGACACATTCCTCCCAGGTTTTATGCAATTGGAATTTAAGTATTTTGAAAAGCTCCTCCTTTTTCTTCTTCCATTTCCTCTTTTCTACGCAGTTTTTGGTTTGCTGTGGGCACAGCAGTGATGCACAGATGTTTTCGCAGTCAGCACATGGTGGATCTGTGTGTAGGAGAGGCTGCAGAGAGCTAACGGAGTGCGAGACGATTGCCGTAAGGCCTGGGGGGTTGCTGTCACCCAGGTGCAGTGGGACAGTGCGGTGACCTGCGCTCCCCTGGGTTTGATGGCGAGTTTGACTTGAGCAGTGAGCTCATCCTGCTCCCTCTCGCTGCCATCACAGCAGATTTCTGCATCTCCAGCTTTGAAAGAGCCACCTTGATCTTTCAGGCTGGTGTCTTGAGTAGCAGCAGCCAAAATGTCTCACCCAACGGCTCCAGCATCAGCAGCTCCCGTGTCAGCCCCGTCATTTCTGTCTTTGCAAAGAACTACTTTGTAAAGCCTGGACCTGGGCTGCGAGAGCCACGTCCTGCCCCTGACTTCCCTCTGCTGCAATTATGCACCTTATTTCTAGACACCATTTATAGAGATTTGGCTTCCAGTTCCCAGGTCTCACTCTGCTGTTATTTGTTAGGTTAAAGAGAGGTCTGGTCTCCTAAATCTTTTCTCCGTGCAGGCGTTTGTCATGGCAATCGAGCCACTTCTGAGCCATCTTTTCAATAGGTCTAATAGATGCAATAAAATGGAATAGGCTTCCTTCCCATTTCGTGTCGTTTTCAGGTCATTCTTTATGGCTTGTTCTGAGTCTTTGTAGTGTTCCAGGAAAAAGCGAGGACCTCAGAAGTGGTCACCGGCTACCAGAGACGGTTTCAGTAATGCTGTCAGGAGTGAAGCCACAGCCCAGCCCTCACGGCTGGGACTGCAGCACTACACCCCACACTTGCCCTCCTGCCTCCGAGCACAGTCTGTAAGGGGTCTAAGTCTTTTTGCTCGTTTCTGAGGGTACCTTCTCTTCGTCCTGAGGCAGGAGGATCTTATATTGGGAAGAAAAACCCACTTTGAGTTTTAATTGCACCCCACCATGCACAGTTATTAATCTGTGGGACCTGCTGCTGCAAGGTGGCTGGAGAGCCCGGGAGCTTGGCCAGCGGCAGGGGAGGATTTGATGCTGCTGTGGATAAAGAGACTGATCTACCGTAATGCGGTAAGGAGAAGCCACGGAAAGGCTGGACGACAGTTGGCCTTGGGGCCTCTAATCCAGCCCATAACGTGGAGCAGGGTCGTGGCATTGCTACCTCAGGGCAGCGAGGGATGCACAAACCCTGCCACCAGCAGCATCTTGGCCCTCGTGTGGGGAGGGGGATCCTCCCTTTGGAAAACAAGGATCACTGACGTCTTTGAAACCAGCAGGGAGAATATTTTGGCTCTGCCGAAACAGTGACGAAGGGATCCCAATGCCCTGCAGCTGAATTTGCCGGCCCTGGGGCGAGGGGCAGATCTGGATCTGTGCCCTGCGCAGGAGAGAGCAGTCTGGGGTCGCATCCAGAGCCCTGGTGCAGATCCGCACCTCTCCTGCATCCCCAGGATCGCGTAACTGCAGCCCGCAAAAGGTCTGTGAACAGCTCGATTCCCCTTTTCTTCCCTCGCTTGCCCGGCACGGGGCGGCGGTTGCCGGCGCGGCTCCACCCTGGCAAGCCTCGCCGGGGGAAGATTTGCGAGCAGGGCGGCGATAGCCTCGGCGCGCGCGCGCTCCCTCTCTCCCGGGAGCTCGCAGTCCGTGCAGGGAAGGTACTTGCTCCCAATCCAGCTAAATTACTATTGACTTGTGTTCTCTGCGCTTCACAAACATTGCACTCAGCCGTCACCAGCGGGGCTGGCGGTATCCTGCCAGGGCTAACTTGGGAAGCCAGCTGTGCTGGGCCGTTTTTTCCTGCTCTTTCCCATCGATCAAAGAATTAAATTGACAGATGGGGAATTTTGCGCGAGACGCAGGGAGGGGAAGGAATGACTTGTGGGGGGTTTTTTATAGGAAGGATGGGAGGGAAAGAGGGGATGCGGAGGCTGCGGGGCGGGCGAATGAAAGCGAGGTGCATGAGGAGGGGGTCTGGCGTGTATTTCGGTTGGAGAGCGTTTCCAGCAAGACCCCCGCTCTCAGCAGAGGGCCGTGGGTGGGTGGAAAGCAGCGGAGCCCCACTGCGGCTCGCCCCTGCTTATTTACAGTTGTTTGCTGGAAGCGCAGGGGCTGCAGGGGAAGGCACGCTCCGCTCCGGACCCCATCCTCGTGCCCTCCCCGGCGGGGTGGGAAGGGTCTTCCCCATCCATCACCTTTCCCAGGTTGCTCCTCCGTTGGCCGCAGACCCCCAAGCTGCTCCTTTTACCTCTCGGCTGCGTGACAGACCCGCCGTGCTCGCCCTCACCTCCCAGCCTTTTGGGCTCCCTTTTTTCTCCTTTCTTTTTCTTTTTTTTTTTTTTAGAGAGCATCTGTAACTAATGCAAACACATGCCGTAGCCGGAGAGTAAAACCCTGCAGGATTAGCGTGGCATCCGCAACCCTGCCACGTTCTAATCCCGTGGTAATCCCCCTCTCGGCCCACCCCCGCCGGCTTTGGCTATTGTTTAAAGGAAGCAAATGGGATCGTTAGCGGGCAAACCTTAACCAGCTTGGAGCGGCAGAACGGAAGTCGAACCAATTCGCTTCCCCACCCTCCTGTTATTTTCTTTTTTTTCCCCTTTTCCTCCTTGTTAGGCACATGGCGGGATGTTCCCAGTGCTCCCCGGCTGAGCCGGTGAATCTGGAGCATGCGGTGGGGGCCGTTTGTCCTGCCAGCCCCCTGCCCACGCCACGGCAGGTCCCCTGGGTGCACCGTGCTGCTTGGGGATGCTCCCTTAGCACCCAGCACCCCGTGTCCGGCGGCCTGCGTCCAGCGTCCCCTCCGCCGTGCCACCCCCATCGTCGCCTCTGCGCAGGCTGGCTGCAAGGGGCCTGGTGGGGTCCCGGGGAAGGGGTGCCAGGTGGGGGACACGCTCTTCCCTGCTGTGGGTTTGGGAGCTGGGACCGCGTTTGATGCCGTTGCCGAGCCCCAGGCGCGAGGCTGGCTGGGGGAGCGGGACCCGGGAGGGCAGAGCGAGGGGAGGGATAAGCGCCGAGCTGGCGCCTTCCTCCGGGGCCAGTCCCCCCGTGTGCCTTGGGATGATTGAACCGGGAAGAGCCGCTGGAGGGTCCTGGGGTGGCACCTTGCAGCCCCCCTTGGCTCCCCCGAGCTCGGCGGGGTGGGGGCTGCCGGCACCCCCGTCCCCTGCCCGTCCCCGCAGCCCCCAGGAGGGAGGGAGGCGGGTTCTGGCGCTCTGTCAAGGAATTAATTGAAAAATAAAATCATTAGATGGGAACTCCAGAAATGCAAAATTGTTGGGAGTTGGGGGGGAGGCGGAGGGGGGGATGTGAGCTTTTGTCAGGTTAATTTCTTCTGTATTGATGTTTTGTGACATTTACTTGTTGTTTATCTCCCGCAGCAGCTGTAATACTAAAAGAAAATGCACAGCTTGTTCCATTTATTTATTTTACACCTTTTCTTTAGTCCTATGGTATGTTTGTTTGTTTGAGAAACCCAGCGAGGCTTTTGATGTCTGAAAGCAGGATTTAAACAGCTGTTCTCCATGTGCCGCTCGCAAGCGAGAGCCGCTGGCTGGGGAGCGAGTGGGGGGAGAGGGGGCTGCGCCGCGGCTCCTGCCGGGAGGGCACTTCTTGCCCGGCGGAGAGGAGGCAGCGCCGGCCTCGGCCTCAGCGCGGGGGCCAAATGGCTTTGTCACCCCCAGCACCGGGCGCTGATGCGGGGTTGGGGCGCTCGCTCAGGGGCTGGCAGCTCCCGGGGGTTTCTCGCCCTCCCGCAGGCTGTAGCATCCGCGGGGAGGGCTGCGTGCACGGGGCTGCGCCCGCGGCCGTTTCGGGAGTGGGACAATGCCGGGGGGGTCACGGGACGGTGCTGGTGGTGCGGGACAAGAGGGGCAAAGCAGGGACATCCCTGCCCAACTGTCGGGGGAGAGCCAGCCTCTTGCCTTCGCCCGCTGCCAGGGCTGCAGGGCCAGGCAGCGATCTTACATCTCAGCAAAGATGATGGTGGGTCTGTGTCTTGCCAAGAGCCTTGTTGAACCAAGGCTGGTGTCCAGGTTCGTCTTGCTCTTGGACAGGGGATGGGTGAATTAGGGTCAACGGGAAGGGTCAGCATCACCAACGAGCCTGTTTGGATGCCGGGGCCGTTTGCTTCCAGCAAAAGCTGTGAAGCAAAGCAGGGGTGGTAGGTATGGAGTCACACCTCCAGCCACGGTGCCCTGCCAGGGCCTGGCTGGGGAGGAGATGCAAGTGATAGTTGAGGGGCTTTACCCGGGAGGGGGGTGAGGGGGGCTGGAGGTAGCAGGAGATGAGCTGGAGGTGGTTGTGCCTCGGCCTGTGTTGTAATCTTGGCTTTTCTTCTTCTCTCGCATCTCCTTCGTTACCACCCGGGCCCGGACAGACTCCCCAAAGAAGAGAAAACGGTCGGAGGTTTTGAGTGAAATCCTGGAGCACCTGGAAGAGGAGGAGAGTAACAAAGACGAGGCCATCTAGCAGCTGCCTGGCGTCGGCGAGGTGGGTACCGGGGCAGTGGGTGGGCACGGCTGGGTGCTGCAGAGCTGGCAGTGCCAGGAGAAGGTGGCTTTGCAGAGGCGCAGCAGACCCCGAGCCGGGGTGTCACCCACTGCCTCTCTTCCCTGTCACCCCGCAGGCCCGTAGCCGTGGTCTCAGGGGGTACAGCCCAGCTTTGGGCTCGGTTTAGGCTCCGCGTTGAACCGAGAGCGTGCACTGCTTGTGTTTCTGTATGCTCCCCAGCGTGTTTGCTTTCCTACGAGGGAAGCCAGCAGAATTGCTGGTGCAGCAGAAATCGCTGTCGAGTCGTGAACTGGCCCTCGCTCTTGTTGGGGGAGAACAGATGGGCTGCCAAAAAAAAAAATGCTCCTGTTTGGAGACCAACCTGCAGCTGCTGCCACAAAACAGATAGTTTGGAAACGCCTTTTCCCAGCCAGCACTCGTGGCCTCCACGGCTTCGCTCCCTCCCAGGCCACCATGCACCCCAAGGTCTAGTTCGTGCCATCTCGAGTGCGGGCTGGCATCGCTCCTCCTTGGCCTGTGTCTTCTTGGAGTAGCATCTCTCGAGGCTGGGGAGCGCAGGATGGCAGAGGTTGGCAGGAGGGAGCCAGGAATAAATAGGTCCCTGCAGTCAAACGCCGTGCGGGTCAGCCAGCCCCCCACCTCCTTTTGAGACGCCTAGCAAACCCCGTGTGGGTGCAGGAGAGGCGAGACAGGCTCATGGATCTCCTGTGTGTGTGTTTGTGGCCACGGTGGAAACCCTGGAAATGTGTTTACCAGCCACAGCATCCAGAGAAGGGCAGTAAAAACACCAGGGAGGCTTCTAGGTCCCTTTGAACTGCCCTCTGCCCCCCTTTTCCATCCACGGGGGGACTCATTGCCCACCTCCACGGTGATGAAACCCCGTCCTGTGCTGAGAAACTCAGCAAGAGAGACAAGTGCATCGCACCGGGCGCTGCCCGCAGGGAGGTGGCTCAGGGCGCTGGGTTGACGAATCCTTCGTGCTGCGGAGAAGGTCCCTGTGGTGCTTTCCCCACCAAGGCTGTGTTTGCTCAGCACCGCCAAGGGAACAATTCTGACATGTTCTGGCTCCCATTTTTACAGCCACAGAAGTGAGGCCGGTTCCTAAATCTCATCCAGGTGGCCTTGAGGCCCCCGGGTTTTTGGGGTGCTGCTAGGGCTGCGCGCTGCGTGCATCCGAAGCGGCACTGAGCCCACCGTGCCGGGGGGAAGCCGGGGCTGTGCTCTGTGCATCAGCACCGGGAAGCCACCCCGCGCTTGCTGGCGTGTGTTTGTGTGCGTGATGCACATTACTGCCAGAGAGGCTGTTTTCCTCGCGGCAACGTCTGCCTGTTGCTGCGAGGCGGTACCCGATACACCTAGCAGTGGGATGCTCACAGCCTTACCTATTACCGGACTTTTGTTCAACCCACACCACCACCGGCCGCCTGAATAGCGAGCGCATCTGGGCCTGGAGCCGACCAATAACCCTGCTAATGCGTCTGCCTTCCCGGGCCGCCGCAAGCGCCGGGCAGGAGCACAGCGCCGGGGCCCTCCTGATGAAAGGGAAGGTGCTTACGTGACCACAGGAATAATCCGAGCCGGGTTAAATAACTGCCTGCTTCATGCAGTGCGTCTGCAGTAAGTGCCGGGGCTTCGAGATAACATTTGTTCCCTTGTAGCAGCTCTGATTTAAGGATGCCTCCGGGTGTACGTGCTGTTAACACCTTCTCCAGCAGCCAGCCCAGGGACGGAGCTGGGGAGGGATGGAGCAGCGCAGGAGGGGCAGGACACGCGGTGTTGCTCAGAGCCCAGGCAAGCCCTCTGCTTACAGCCGTGTCCTGTCCCAGCTCTTCTGCAAACCTCCTCCCAAAACCAGTCCTCCCACAGGGCCTGGGGCTCGGCACCGGGGGGCTCGGGCTCCCCAGCTCTTCGCGTGGTCCCCAGGGAGGAGGCTGAGTGCTACTGCTCAGCGCCCAGAGCGGTGACACCCCGTGCCGGTCCCCCAAACCATGCTGCACCTCAGGAGCCCTGCTGCTGCCTCTGAGCGGCTTCCCGGCACCCAGCTTTCCCGCTGTCGGGATCCGGGGCTGCTGGCTCAGGGGACAGCCCCCCAAAACTCAGGGGTGCCCCCTTGGGACCTCTGCAGGGCTGCGGTGTAAAACACTCATCCCTTACGGCAGCTCCAGCGCATCCGCCCTGCCCTGCGGCAGGCAGGCGTTGGCGCTCGGTGGGCAGGTGGGTAAACTGAGGCACGGGGGTCGGAGCAGCGCTGTCAGAGGGGTGTCAGTGTGCCAGCCGAAATGCCGACAAGCTTTTTTTTTTTTCTCCTTTTTTTGGCTCAGCGTTGATGAGTGGCAGTCCCGTCCCCGCTCCCTCCGGGGGCAGCAGTGGCGGGACCCATCGGTGGTCCCGGGGTGGCTCTGCGCCGGGGGGTCACCGCGGGGAAACGCGGCTTCAGCATCCCGGGGGTGAGGGACCAACCGGCCGCACTCAGCGCAGCCGACGGCCGGCACAGAGGACGGAGGAGCCGCGCAGGGTCCCTGCCAGGCACACGTACCACCCAGCACACGATTTAAGTGAAGCTTTGCAGCGTTGCACGTTGGGGTTGGATTTTCCTGGGGGGTTTTTTTCCCAGTTTGTTGGTTTTTTTTTCCCCTCTCCCTTCATTGTCTTTTGTGGCGGGGCAGGTTTCTTGCTGAGTGTCTCTGAGGTCTGCAGCGGCGACGAAAAGGATTAGCGCAAGCAGAGCATGTAGGCTTTAGAGAACAGAGCAGAGTTTGGTTTCAACATCTAATTCAATTTGTTCTGCCGAGATTGAAATATGAAATGGTTGCCAGTCAAACGTTCAAAGGGGGAGGAGGGAGGAAGGAAGAGAGGGAGCCTTCTCAAATTTAAATTTTAATGAAAATTAATTTAACCCTTTGATATGTTTTAAAACATGTTATTTCCCGGTCTGGAAACAGGCTGGAAAACATTCATAAGGGTTTTTTTTTTCCCCT
The DNA here is from genome assembly GCA_009819775.1 of Phoenicopterus ruber ruber. Classification (NCBI taxonomy): domain Eukaryota; kingdom Metazoa; phylum Chordata; class Aves; order Phoenicopteriformes; family Phoenicopteridae; genus Phoenicopterus; species Phoenicopterus ruber. Next base: position 13,608,253 of record CM020231.1, on the reverse strand, counting down.
GCACCTTCAAACATAATGAAGATTTTCTTTTTCCCTTAATGATACTTATCTTGTTGAGCAGTTTGACATTGGTTAATTTTTCAGGCAATTTGGTATCAAGGAAATCTGTTTGATGTGTGCGGGGGGGGCTGTGTATGTGTATACAGATATATATGCCCGTGCATTAATTATGAAAGTGCTGATCGCAGCTCTGGAGAACAGTTTGAGTTAATTCCTGCTCTGCAAGCAAAGGCTCGACTTCTTTGTTATGTTTTGAGAATCCCACACATTGCACCCCTAAAATTACAGCAGGTTTAACGTGAATTTTCTGAAAACGAGCATACACCTGCTAATTACCCTGAATTAAAATGAATGCCTAAGTAGCTCTGCAGGAAATGCATCACTCCCCACTGCCTCTATTTTTTTCCCTGATCTGAAACAATCCTAATGATAAAATAATGCAAACTCTCTTAACTGTCCACGTAGTTAAACCTGGGAAATAGCCTCCCTCCGGTCCTTAACCTTGGCGGTACTTCTCCGGCTGAACGCCATCGCAGTACGCGTGTTTTGTTCGGGAGCGATAACAGTTTCTTTTAGCGATAACTGTTATTCGGAAAGGTTGTATCCGTAACAAGCGATTGCACGCTAATTGTTGTAATTGGGCTGTGATGAGCTGTAGCCCTGGTCCCCTCGTTCTGCTGGCTCTTGACACGGCGGGGCCGGTGTCACCGCGTGCGCCTGTCACCCCTCGGCTGCCCTGTGCTCCCCGGGGGGATCTGGGCGCTTTTGGGGTGCGACACTCATCTGCTCTGGGTGTCCTTTTTGGGGTGGGCGCGTTGTGTCCTGGCTGTGCTGCTGGCAGAGGGGCCGAGCAGCCCGCTCCCAGCCTCTGCCCCTGGCCGGGATCACCCAGCGCTCCGCGGGCGAGAGCTGGGGGGATACGGCCGTCCTGGGGGCTCCGGCAGATGAGCTCGGGGGGGGGTCTCTCTGGGCTGGTGCAAGGCACGTGCTCACGCCATCATAGAACTGAAGCTGGTGGGTTTTGCTTGGTCCTGTCTTCTGCAAGCGCCGGGATTCGGTGCGGGGTCCCTGTGGGTGGAAGCTCGCTGCCCCGGCGGGTGGGCTTTCACCACGTCGCGACGGCTTCGTCCGGGGCGAGACCCCAGTGAGCTGGATGGCAGCGGGAGCTGTGGTGGCTGCGGCTGTTCCCTGGGCACCCGCCGTATCCCGCTCCCCGGGGCTGGCTCAGGAATTGGATTAGGATATTATTCAAATGCAGCCTTTTTACTGAATTAGAGGGTTAACGGGTTTTAATGTAAAACTAGCTTTACTTTATTGCTGCCTGTTGCCAGAGGCCTGTGTGGGCTGTTATCTACTTAAGGGGACAGCAAGCAAACCAACGCGGAGAGAATATCCAACGGGCCCTGGTTTTGCCGGGCGCTGCGAGTCCCTCCGCTTCCAGGGCTGCGTGTCTCCGCCGAGCGCTGCTTCCCGCTGCTCTCGGAGCCGGGCCGTGCTCCGCTGCCCTCTTCCATTGCTCAAGGTGACTCGGCGCCTTTCAAAAACTCTCGGCCGCGATCTGTGTTGGTTTTCTCCCTGTCCCACGGGAGGAAGCAGGGGACTCAGCGCAGGCACGGGCGGGCAGGTAGCATCCCGCTCCGCGAGCTGTTGTTCTCACTGCTGCTGCCTGCAGCATTGGATCACAAATTTCAGGTCTTCTCGTCTTTTTAGACCCGTGCTGCCTCTGCAAATTCTTCCTCCCAGGTGTGCCCCGTGGAGCGGGGCTCTGGGAAGCGCTGACGGGCCGGGAGAGCCTGTCTCCTCGCAGCAAGCCCCGTAGATGCCGTTCGCCAGCCCTTGGCCAGGGCTGCAGGAAGAGCTCGCGTCCCCCTGCATCGTGCTTGCTTCTTTCCAGCCCCTGCGCTGCAGGCAGCTGCCGGCTCCAGGCAGGAGCTCTGGGATCTCAAGCCTTCCTTTCTGCCTGTTGGTGTTGGCAGCTATCCCCTTCTCCCCGGGAGCTCTACCAGCTTTCCTCGTCTGCTCGCAGAGGCACTAAGTGCAGTGTCTGTGCGTGCTTGAAGTTGTCTCCCTGAGCAAGATGTGGCAGGAAACACGCAGGAAGGATCTGGGCTTGAAAAAACCCAGTGCTTCGGTTGCTGCTCCCTTGAGATGGAAGAAGCAGCGTGAAGGCGGGCGTGCTGCTGGTGGAGCGATGCTCTCCCGCGGAGACCTTCCCTCGCTGCCTCCGTTTCCCCATGTGCAAAGCACGGTGCAGCCCTACAGGTGGAAGCAGCTGTGTGCCGTGCCCGTTCCCGCGGCCCTGCCGGGAGCAGCCCGGCTCCCTGCCGGGCGTGCAGGTGTGCTGCAAACTCCTGTTTTAACCAGCAGTCGGGGCTTGCTTTTCTTCAGCTCCTAATTGTCTCCCTTCCTCCTTCCACCAGCAATTGCAATTGCAAACCCCGTTTGCTTCTCCCCTGCCGGAGGATTAGCCGAGGGATGCCGCTGCTGCCGCCCCATCGTTTCCCCGCCTCGCACGGAAACCTCCTTTACTTTCCCTGTGGCCAGCATTAAAATATTCTGACTGTGTCTAAGGGATCGGATGAGTTGCTGCTGGGTAACCGATTGCCACGGATCAGCCGGGCTCAGCCCCAGGCAAGGTGACTCCCGGTAGCCGGACCCCATCACGGAAGGGGACAGGAGCAAACTGGCATCGCCCCAGGCTGCAGCCGCCCGGGGGGACGGTTGACTGGGATGCTGGCTGGAGATTTCCTCGGGATTTGGGGAGCGTGAGCTTCTCCTTAATATTACGGCATGTCTGGACCTTACCCCGGGTCGCACCGTGACCAGTGTTTGGCACCAGCACCTTCCAGCTTCCACCACCACCTTCCTCGCCGGGAAATGAAACAGGAGAGCGGGGAAGCAGCGTGCAGCTTTCCTTTCCCCGGAGCGCGGCTGTGTGTGACTGAGACACGCTGCCTCCTGTTTTCCCTAAATATATGCATTGGAGAGGGAGAGAAATCGCATGGCAGGGCTTGAGATTTCAGACTTAGCCATTCATGAATAATAATCAGGCTCAGTAATTCACAGTAAATGGGTATCCAAATTGGCTAATAAGGGAGGCTTTCACCCCAAACTGGAGCTAGGAAGAGAGGCAGAGAGAATATCGACAGACGTTGGCTGAGGCGGGCGTGTGCACGGTGTGACCTGAATCGGTGAAATACGGAAAGCGATGCCAGCGTGAGAGCGGGGAGACCGGAGAGCAGCAACGGGGGAGGACCCGGCGAAGGGACAGCGGCCGACCTCCCCTGCCACGGGGCAGCGCCGGCCAGGCTTGGACCTACGTCCCACCGTCCGTAATTAGTGCCACGTAATGAGGCTCAGCTCTCTCTTCCAGCCCCAGGACCGTGCTGGGCTGATGGGCATCACCGTGCCCGGCCCGTGCTCCTGCCCCGCGGCCCACGTAGACCGGAGGGTACGGAGCCGGTGTCACGGCCCCGCGCCTGCCGTCCCCAGCTCCGGGCTTCGCAGAGCTGCTGGGCCAGCGACTGCCCGCGGTGCTGCCCACCAAGGGGAGCGAGGGCAGGAGAGCGAGCGGGGCGTCTGTGGCGTAGGTCAGGAGAGGTGATCCGGGGGGAAAAAAGGGTTTTCTTTGCGTTCACTCAACTAAAATTCACATTTTGCTGTGTCTGCTGGTTGATTTTCTCCTGCGAGAGCGAGCGAGGCAGCAGTAGGAGCCGCGTTCGGTGCAGTGGGGTGGGCTGTCGGTGTTCGCCCGTTGGCAGCGGGCTGCGCGGGGAGGAGGCGCTGCCCCGCGGGCGCTCCCTGCTCCCGGGAAGCGGCTCCCGAGTGCCGGGTGCCGGATGGAGCGGCAGCGACGGGAGCTCGCAGAGTCCTTCCCTGCCGCAGATCGGCTGCTGCTTCCCAACAACCGTTCCTCTAGCAGCATCTTCAGATGGTGTCAGATAAGATAAAGAAAAAAAAAGGAAAAGCACCTCTGCGGATCTCGGTCCGTGATTCGGGCTATTTAAATACGCAGAATAGAAGCTCAAAGCGCAGCTGATGAGTAGCTGAAGGAAGGATGCCCCTCCGAGGGCCGGCTGTTGCCAGGCGGTGTTTTGCAGCTGCTAAATGACTTTTTAAATTGAGGAGAAACCTACAGCCACTTTTACAGTCCCCTTAGCTCCCTTATATAGGGCAGCGCAATGGCTGGAGAGCACCGCGCTGCCGCTTGGCTGAGTTACCAGATATTACGGTCCCGCTGTCCTACAGCAAGGAATCGCAATGGATTCGAAATAAACCGCAGCAACTCTGGCCAAAGGCGATTTTCCTCCTGCCCTTCCGCTCCCCCTCGCCGCCTCTCCCCTCCTCGTGCCGCTGGATTGAGGACGCTCGCAAAATTTAGCAGGCTGGGTGGCGTGGAGCAAACAAACCTTTTTGTTTTTTTGCCGTGTGACTTGGCTTATTTAAGTGTGTTGGAAGGTGGGTTTGGGGTGTGCAGAGTGTTTTTCCGTGGGGTATGATGGATGCTCTCAATGCAGAGCTGGTGGCCAGAGCCCCCCCGCGTCCCTCCGTCCCTTCCCTGCAGCTTAAACCGTCCCTCACGGCCCAAAACCGGAGGTGGGATTTAGCAGGTGTAATGGGGACAGCTTCATAAGCCGCGAGAGAGCGAGAGGAGATCGTGCTCCTGCCTCTCCCGCGTTTGCCGACCTAAAATCTCTTCGGAGTTAAGCGTAGCCCGTGTTAGCAGCCGTCCCGCTGATGCCGGTGGGGCTGGAGAAGTGCTTGGGTGCTGCCCTCTGATCAGTCCCAAGGTTTTTCTCCTTCATCGGCTTAGAAATCAGACCACAAAATGCAAAATAAAGCTTCACCCAAAGCACCACGAGAGATCTCCGTCCCGGGCACACACTAAGGCTCCAGGCAGCCGTCCCCATGGGGCCATACCCGCCTTTGCGGGGTCCACTGCCCCGAGAAACCCGGCCGCAAAGCGCAGGCTTAACCTCAGCCCCATCCCTCCGGCCGAGCCTCGGCGGCGCTGAGCCCCATGCCGGAGACTTGGTGTACGGCCGGGACCGAGATCTCTCGTGGCGCTTTGGGTAGAGCTTTCCTTTTGCATTTTGGGCTCTGATTTCTAAGCCGATGAAGGAGAAAACCTTTTAATTTCTTTCCTCCCCCAGGCTCCGGGCGGGTGTGCGGCACGAGCTGCCGCCGCCGGCTCGGCCCGAAGCGGGACCCCCCTCCAGCTGCTCCGCTGGCACAGCCACCCCCGGGGCTGGGAGCATCCCACCCGTGTCTAAATCAACCCGGGTTATTTCGAGAGAGCCGAGGCAGGCGGAGACAACCCGTGCGGTGGTGCTGGTGGCTCCAATGGCTCCGTAACACCGGACGGGGAGGCAGAAACAGGCAGATTGCAGGCAGGACCTGCTTTAATTTCATTTTCGGCCGAACGCAGCCCAGTGCATCAGCCTGGGCTAAGAAAGCCCCGGGAAACAGGAGGGCAGACTGTCCCAGGAGCAATTTTAAGCACGTGTCGGAAGCAGCGATGCAGGGCTGCGGAGGGCTCGCCGTCCTCCTCCCCGCCCCGGCAGGAGAAACGGGACAGGCGCATCCCCCCCGGGTGGCTGCAAACCAGGGCGGGTGCTCCTCCCACCAGAAACTGGGGCTGAAAAATGAAAACTGGGAAGTTGTTGGGTTTTTTTTACATGTTCAAACCCAAACCCCAGCCCAGCCTGTTTCAGCTGCTGTGCCGGAGCCCCGCGCGCCCGGCAGCGAGTGCGGCTGCGTGAGGCGAGGGGGGCGGCGGGGGCGAGGGCAGGCAGGAGCCTCGGACTTCGTTAGGATTCAGCCCTTAGATCTCTCCTTTCTCTCTGATGGCTGAGTGTGATTGACACTTACAAATTACCCAGCCAAAAGTGTCGAGTCTTTGACCCCTGAGTAACATCTTTGGCAAGCCTGAGATTTGCCAGCATTTTGTCATCTAATTACTACAAATCCCTTGAAAATTCACTGGCTGGTGAATTTTTAATGCGGGACAATTTCAATGTGATGCATCGCCCAGATGGGCACGCGCGCGTGCTCCGTCCCTCTCCCCCCGCCGCCACTTCTCCTTCCCTTTCTTCTCTTTCTCGCCTTTCTCTTCTCCGCTTCCCCCCCCCCATCCCGTTTCTTACCTCCCTCCTGCCTGCGTGCATCCGGATTCGCGGGAAGCGCCCTGGCATCTCACCCCCTCCCCAGGCTCTCCATCCCGCTGGAGGAGCCGGGCGCGGCTGGGAGGGAGCCGGGCGCTGCGTGTCCCCCCCAGCCCGGCAGCAGCGCGCTCCGGTCCCCCTCGCTGGCTCGCCGGCGGTGGCGGGGAGCTGCTACGTGGCATTAATTTTTTTTCCATCTTCTCAGGTCTCTCGCTGATGGATGGAGAGGGAGAAGCCTCCGCCGGGGACTCGGCAGCCAGCACACTTGTTGCCAGCGGAGTCCGCTTGTCCTCTGAACCCGAGGGCTGATTTATGCCGCGCGTCCAGGTCTCGGTATTCCCAGCCTTTTAAACAGACCTTGAATTCGGAACAGGAGGAATAGTCCTGCTCTGCCAGCGGCTCCTGCCCAAGGATCTCCTCTTAAATCCGGGCAGGGATGTGATTCCCCTCATCTCAGAAACCGCCCAGCCTGGTGGCACCGAAACCTGGGGAGATGGACGTTGCCCCTGCCGACCCCAGGGACTCCAGCAGAACCTGCTCTTAACACCTGAATTAAATGATGATTTCTGCACATTAAAAGCCACGCGTGTATTTTAAGAGTTTTCCAAACTGAGTCGCGTCTCAGGTTTATTTGGATTTGTTTGTTTAACACGTATTCGCCACAGCTAGGTCGTTACTTCGGTCCGATAGGGAGATAAGCGTATTTTAGGAGGGCGGCCTGGGGTTTGCTGCGTTCGGCTTTGTGCCTGTGTCATTTCTGTCCCCACTCTCAGGCAGTCGCCTCCCGTCTCTCCCTTCCCGGCTTTCAAAGGGAAAGAGGCTTTGCTTTTCAACCAGGGTACCGCTTTACATATGTACGCAGCTGATAAAGTATTTTCACTTCGCCCCTTTCCCCTCTGGGAATCGCTGTCTTACGGCAAAACTGTTTTGTCTGACAAGGGCTGCAACAGATTACACGTGTTGGCTGCAAACACCGGGCCTTTTTTTTCTTCTTTTTTTTCTTTTTGAGAACCGCATACCTTTAAAAAAAAAAATCTCTATCTCTGCACTGCCATGGCGAGCTCTGCCTTTTGCCTCGTGTTCCCAGGAGCAGCCCCGTGGTCGTATCTGCTCGTGGCATCAGACCTCCCTGGGTGATGCATCTCTCCAGGTTGCATCTCCGGATTGTTTTTCTCGCGTGAGCTTAATTTGAGCCTGAATCCATAAAACTGCCGGGGCTGAGCACTTCAGTTGGGCTGGCCTGGGGTTCCGGCTGCGGTTTGGGGTGGGATTTCTTGGGACCCCTTGGCATTGGCACCCACAGCATCCACGGAGATGCGTGGGACTCGGAGGAGCGATGCCCTTGTGCTGCTGAGGACCAAGCGCCGAGTTTCACGCCGGCAGCTGCAGCAGGGAACTGCGTGTGACGGACCCGGTGGCTCGGGGACATCCGGGACCCCCCTTTCCGACCCAAATGTGGGCCATAGATTTCTCCCGTCTCATCTAACTGGGAGCCAGCTGGGAAAGGTGTGGGCTCTGCTTTTCAAACAGGCGCTAAAAGGAAAACCTTAAAATCCTCAGCTGGCTCTAGCAGGAGAGGGGCAGAGCCAGGACAGCCCTGCCCAGGAAGGGGGTCTGTCCCCCGGCTCCGGCTCCTGAGCTGCCCCTTCCAGAAAGGTCCCTTGTCCTCCCAGTGGGAAGGCAGCACCGGCACTGGGAGGGCAAGGGCTCGGAGAAGGTGATTTTAGGCACCAAGGATCAAGGGAACACCAGGATTCACTGATGTTTCACTGTTCAAAAGCTGCGCACCAGGACCGAGACATGCCCGGATTTCAGGGGGAGAAATCGAGGAGTCCCTGCAGTGTCAGAGAGGGCACCCAAAGCTGGCGGCGCCCGAGGATGCGTCGGAGGAGAGGAGCTGCTCTGCGCCGCTGCCGCGGGAGGGGCACAGCCCATCGCTCACCCGTTAGGCAGCGCCTTGCGTGCTTTGAAGGGAAAATACGAGAGGTTTAGCGGCACGTGTGAAGAATTAGGGTACGCCACTGTAGATGGAAGGCAGCGCAGGAGGCAGCCGTCCTCCAGGAGGGCGTTTTCTGGGGGTTACATCTGGGAGGGGAACCCGGGCTAGATGCCGTGGGGAGGCGCGACCTGCTGAACGCGTGGGGTTGAGTCGCAGGGTTGGATTTACCTCCGAGCAAACTGAAACCAGAAGCCCGTCCTTTTGCACCGGGCTTCGTGCGTCGCAGAGGGCCATGGGGTCCCTGAGTGGTGTCACCACCGTGGAGGCTTAGCCCCAGGGAGGAGCTGCGGTGGCCTCACGTGCTGCTGATCTCACCAACTAACCTGAGGGGTTTCACCGCGGTTTCTGGGGCAGAAGGTCCCACCAGCAGCCCAGTCTGACTCCAGACGGAGGACACCGTCCTTCTGGGCACCTTATGGATGGGCACTGCATGCCTGAGGGTACCCAGACGTGATGTGAAGCCTAACGTGCTCTTTGCCAAGCTTGTGCTCTCTTTTTTTTCCCCCATCTCCGCATCTTCACCCATGAAATCCCATCAAAGCGATGGGTCCAGGCCCAGGGAATACTTTGCTTCCCCCGAGTTGTTTGTGGAGATAATTAACTGTGTGCTCTCTCGGCTGAAACCCACCGTGGCCGCGCCGAGCAAAGGGAGCCCGAGGCTCGCAGCGTCGGCGGGGGATGGATGGGCCAGAACCACGCGTGGAAAATACACAGAAGGAACCGGCTGAGAGCGACCCTCGCTGCGGCGTTTGCCCGGGTTGGGGCCAGCCGCCAGCCCGGGCCGCCTCTTCCCCCAGGCTGTAACTGCCCCTCACCCCAAGGCCACTCAGTTTTGGGGACACCCTCTTCGCTCTCGGTGCCTTTTCCAGGTTCTCTGTGCCCCGGCCGAGCCGGGGACGGGCGCTGCATCCCCTCCTGCAGATGTGGGCGCAGCTCTGGTTCATGCCGTGACGTAGCGACGGTTCTGCTCGGTCCTTTCCCACTCTTCCCGTCTTTTCCCAATAGTTCTGACCTTCAGCCTCCTGTTATTTCACCCCGCTCGTGTTTCCTACAGAGCCGAGTCTGACGGCCCGGAGACGCTCCCGGCGGTCGGGGGGGACACGGTGGGTCACTGCTGCCAGCTCAGCCCTGGTCCGGGCAGGGCCACCCTCACCCCAATGCCGCCGCAGGCTCTTCCCAGGCCTGGAGACCTCCGGGTGCCCACCGGCAGCCCGTGGCACTCCATAAACCCCCTGCTCCGGTCGCGCCGCGACGCCTGGGTAACTAAGAAGTAATTAGTGCCGCTTGCTACAGCGAGTAAAACCCAAATGTCAAAGAACAGCAAAGCTATTAAGACCTGGTTTTACTGCACGTTTGCAGCCAAACTGTGTGTGTGTGTGTGCTAAAATCCGGGGGGACGCATCCGGCCCCGAAGCACTGGGCAAAGTCCCTTCCCCTGGCTGTGCTGCCAACCTGGCAGGTCCTTCCCTGCTCCCTGCCTCAGTTTCCCCTCCGTCCCCCCTGTAAGCGACCCCCCGTGCCCTACGTGGGGAAAACCACGCAGCTGTGTGGATGGGAGAGGGCAGATCCTGCCCCGGGGGGTGCAAGGCAGGGTGCCACCAGCTCCGGCGGGTAAGGACGGCTCAGCAGCCGGGGGAAACCTTCCCCCCCAATTCGGATCTTAAAAATCCGCTGTAACGAGCGGAAGGGCTGGCCCTGGCTGGGTACCCACCTGGCTGCTCCCACGCTCCCAGACCTGCGCCCCGATGCCACCGCCAGGCTTTTGGGGAGCAGGCAGGGGAGCAGGCAGCTCGGGCGGGCGCAGGCAGGGCGGCGGGTCCCGCGGCAGGACCGCGATGCGCCAGCCGGCTTCCCGTCCCTGCGCCGGGCGGGAGAGGCAGCCAGCGAGAGAAAGCGGGAGGGAAAGGACATGTCAAATCAATCATATTTAAACAAAAGCCTCTTCGGCCCAAGGGCCCTTTTAAAAGCTGCTTATTTAATTAAAAGTCCCATTTTCCATATTTATGGCCCTTATTCAGTTAAATATTAACCGCCTGGGCCAGGGCCGGTTTATTCTTTGGGAAGAGGCAGTGTTGGGAGGTTCATTAGGGGTTTATCAGGCAGCCGCGGCGCCCGGCAGATGGACGGAGGGAGGCACGGAGGGAGGCAGGGAGGGATGCGGGACGGCGCACGCGGGCTCACCCCGGCGCCCGGGGACGGCACCACCACCAGCCCGGCTCTTCGGGGCCACCCCCTTGTTGCCTTCCAGCAGGACGCAGGGAAACGGGGTTAAAAATAGGGGAATAGGGACCATTGGGAGAGATGGGCAGGCACAGCCCGTGCCGTCACATCGGCTCCTGTAGGAAACAGCCTGAAACCCAACCGCCGGGCACAGCTTATCCCCCCAGCGCCCCTACGCTGTGGCAGAATAATCATCAAAACACCCCCGTGTGGCCCCAGGGCCATGGGACCATCGCTGGCTCCTGGCCAACCCCTTCCCAGGGCTGCGGAAGCAGGCCTGGTTCCCCCAGGAGATTACTCCCAGCAGCTCAGCGGGCCATCCTTGCTGGTGCACGACAACCGCGGCGGGGCCGGACCCACCTCGGCTGGGTTGTGACAGCTCAGAGCTGGGCAAGACCTCACCGAAGGTTCATCAGCCAACCGTGGTGCGGATGCACCAGCCTGGCCTTGGGGAGCTGGAGGCGAGGACCTCTGTGGGGGTGGGGGTGGACCTCGCTGGTGGACACAGCTGGGAGGAGGGCCAAAGCAGCACAGCTGGCTGCGATGGGTCGGCGATGCCTTCAGAAGAGGTGGGAACGAGGGGAACCTGAAGCTTATATAGGCTCCTCTGGAGGAGCTGTGGCTCCGGGGGTTGAGTTGGGTTGTTGGTGCTCCAGGGAGAAGCAGCAGCGTGTCCTGGCCCTGATGGCAGCAACGGGAGCGAGCGGTGTGACCACCACGTCAAGGAGAAGGTGCTGAGTTGGGGAGAGATGGGGTCTTTATGGCCATGGGGCTGAGGACTTTGTTTGTGGGTGGTGGCCATGATCTAGCTCGTGCTGCGTGAGGTGCTGGTGCTGTTTTTCTGGTGACTGTTCTCCTTGCCTGCTGGTCGTTGTTCTACCCGGCTGTGTCAGGCAGGCGCTTGGCTCAACAGGGTGGTGACCTTGGTGACAACTGATGATTTGATGGCGTCTAGTGCTTCAACCTGCTCCCCCTTGGTGCTGTGCAAGGGGCAGCGGGGCTCTGCCTGGGCTGGGTAGTTTGTAGATCATGATTAAGTAGCTCTTGTGTGTGGTTTTACAAGGCAGTAGTGAAGCAAGAGTTGACCTGGGCTCCGTAGCTTTGCTGGAAGCAGGGCTGGTTGGGAGAACCTGGCTACGTAGCAATGGATGTGGAGCCCCACTCATGGGCCAGCCTAGCTTGGGGGGAAGCTGGAAGGTATCTTAGGCCAGAAGCTTCTCTCTGCAAAGGTGCTCTTCCTCCACGTGCTGCTTGTTTTCCTCCAAGGGACCCACGGGCAGCTCTCGCAGCACAGGGCGGTGGCTTTGAGCTGCCACCGTCAAGGTGAGCCTCTCCAAGGGGAACACCGTGGAGCAGCCGTGCTCCCGAAGGTGTCCATGGGCCCCTCACCTGGAGGGGCCCCCGTGCTCACCCCTGCCGCAGGGCCGGCTGCGGACCCCGGCAGGAGAAGCCGCAGTGTCCCCCTGCGGTGCAGGATCCTGCAGGACAACCCGCTTTAGATGTGCTGGGGGATGCCCTGGGGAGGGAAGGTCCCCTGTGAAGGCTGCAGGAGAGCGGGGCTCACCGGGGCAGACACGAAAGCTTGCCCTGGACTCTGCCCGCCCTTCTCCCCTTATTTTTTTGGAAGACAGCAAGTAGCCCTGTACCATGCTGGGTACCACCACACCGAGGCAGGGGATGCAGCGGGGGGGAGGATGACAACGGGACCATCTCCCCTCCACCCCAGCGTGGTCAACGCACACCAAACCCTCCTCTTCCTCTCCGTCAAAGCTAAGGCGACACCGGCCCCGGCAGCGGAGCCCGAAGGGGACCCCGTGTTGGCAGGGCGAGGGATGAAACGGTGAGGGGGGGGGCACGGCTGGTGTGGCGGGGGGTGGCGGGAGAGGGAGAGACACTGGGTTATCAGAGAAGTGTGAAGACAATAATGCAATCTGACATTTCTGAAATGAGACCCCCCGGTTGCCCTGGCAACGGCTCACGTGGGACCAGCTCCCGGGAGACGGCTCCGAGATGTGCTATAAATGATGTTTGATTAGAATTTAAATCATTTAGGCGGAGAGAAGATAGGCCTTTTGTCAGCGCGGGGACCCGCGGGGGTCAGCCACCCAGCAGCTGGCTGGGCGCGCGTCAGCCCCGGGCGGTGCGGGGAGCGGGGCGAGGGGGCGCCCGGGGGGGGTGACCTCTCCGGCCGGGTGAAGAGGGGGCTTGAGGCCAAAGCAAACACGGCGGGGGAGGAGGATGCTGCGCCCGAGCCCTGGCAAGGTCCCTGGCACCTCGGCAGCGACAGCGTCACCCGAGTCTGGGTGTTTTCCCAGCTGGTGCAAAGGCACCGAGATCCTCCCGTGGCTTCCACCAGCTGAGAACCTGGCCCTTGGCTCTTCCAGCGGTGGCAAACGTGCGCTCTAATTAAGATAATAACACTTCAGAATCAATTCTGCCTCCCTAAAAGTTTCCTTAAGGAGCAGGGGATGAAGCATGTTGTTGCCTCCGAGCGGAGTGCGCTCCCCGGGAGGGGTGGGCCCAGGTTCTCCCCCCCACCTGCAGACCGTGGCCCAGGTAGGCTCTCCAGCAGCCAGCCCCGTTTAGAGGAGCTCCTTGGGGCGGGAATCGTGCTGGACAACTGGACACTGGGCATTGCTTGCTCTTTGCAGCTCCTTGAGGCGCGCAGTGAAGTCCTCTTCGCCGTACAGAGTCTTCCTCGTGATGAAATGTTTTGCCTGGATCCGGGGGCTTGGAGGATTTCACGCACGGAGCAGCCGGGATCGAGGCGGGGTCGGCGGCCGTGGTTTATGTTCCTGTCGTGCCGAAGCTGCGGTCACTGGGTTTATCGAACGAGGTCTCCAGGTGGTGGTAATGAAACGCAGGGAGGTCTCACCTCGGGGGCAAGGTCTTTGCTTCGCTGCCGTCTCCTGGTGCAAAGGGGCTGTGGTTCGCTCCGGTTCTCGGCCGCCGAGGACACCGCTCGGATCAGCCCGGTCTTGCTCATCCAGCTCCGTTAGAAGATGACTTAAAAGCCTCCGGACCCTCTTCTGAGGTCTTACGAGTGGCGTGCAGAGATGGCCACCGCCAAGCGCGGGAGGCAACCCTGCCTGGGAAGGCTGACTCCCCGGAGAAGGCTCCAGCGCTGCCCTGCCCTCCCTGGCTGCCCGCAGGAGATGCCTTGGCTGCGTCGGGTGGGGACGTCTTCAACGGCAGCCGCTAGCCCGAGCGGCGTAGGGCGTCGGGCTGGGACGCGCTCCAGCAGCCCAGCACGGCGGCTCCGGCGCCCCGAGCCCGGCCGAGGTGCTTCGCCAGAGGGACTCCCTCCGCCGAGCGTCCCGCGTCGCGTCGGCTGGAGCGGCCGCTTGTTTCCTTTAATATTAAAAAGCCTGAGATTGGGTAAGGGAGAAAAGTGGCCGATTGCCCAGTCGGCGGGAGAACGGTGTTAAAAGCAACCGGGCACAGACGTTCTTCTCGGAAAATTTTTAAATTGCCTGCTCTTTAATGCCGTGGTTTAGGTTCAATGAATCTTTAGAGCTTGCTTTTCAACTTCCCGAAAATGCCATCTGATCATGAAATTAGAGCTAAACTAATAAGTCTCAACAAATATTAATCTAATGAATTTAGCTTCTTTCTGTTTGTGGACCAGCAAAGAGGGAATTGCAATGTTCTCATACGTATTAATTATTTGAATGTATTCAACAAACCTTTCCCGACCGCTTTAAGCGTGCGGCTCGGTCATGAATATTCTAACGCCGAGTTTTGTTTCTTAGTTGTGGCCGCCCTGTCCATCGACCTACAGTTGCCCATTGGTTTGGGCGAAAATTCAGTTGAGGGGAGCGCTGGGTCTCGCGTGCCAGCTCTGAGCTTTGCTGGAGGCTTTCCATCTTCTGGTGGTCTTCCATCTCGGATGGGCTCTCGGAATGTCTGCAGAAGGAACTGGGTAGGAAGAGAAACGTCGCAGGGTGAATCGGGTCTCGGATCTGCAGGTTTCCTGGTGGTGTGAGCCGGGCGAGGGACGCGCGGGGCTCGGCTCGGGGGCTGGAAGATGCTCCTTGATGCCTCTGGGTGGTTTTGGTGGGCCTCACCGTGATATAAAGTCACTGATGAACGTCTGCGGTGTCTCCAGCAAAGTCTGGCATTGCACTGAGTTATCGGGTTTGGCTTATTTGGTAAATATTGTGGTCGGAGTGGCGTTGAGGCGTTCCGCAAACGAGCAGCACAGCTCCCGCCCGGGCGGCGCGGTGTTTGGGCCGTTCCCCAAACGACGTGAGCAAGCTGGGAGCGTGGCCAGCGGCAAAATCGCAGGTCCTGTGCTGGCGTGCAGGTGGAGAGCCAGCGTGGCCGTGTGGGTCCGGGCGGGTTGGACCAGGACCACGGGAATCCCGCTCAGCTGGAGCCCTCCCCGTTTCGTAGCTCGGCCTCGGCAATGACGCGGGGTCTGGAAGCTAGAAACTCCCCGGGGGAGCTCCCTCCGTGCTTCCCGGAGCGCCCGAGGGGCAGAGCGCTGCCACTCCTCACGGCCTTGGAGCATCGTTGTCGTTAATAGGTGCTTTGCTCAGCTTGGGAGCATCTTCTGGGGGGGCGGCCAGAGGGCTGGCACTTGGGGCTGGGTTTTCTTCCTCCGGGATTTGCGCTCGGGGAGAGGAGCCGCTTCGGCTTCGCGAGCGGGCGGTGCTGGGAGGCGGGAAGGCAGGAGATGCCGGGAGGGCTGGCGCTGGGCCCCAGCTGCGGCGCTGGCAGCGACACCCCTTTAATTGGCACCCAGCAACAGCGCGAAGCCGTTACAGGACCGGGCTTGTCGTCGGCAGGTCCGCGCCCGCCGCGCGGGGAAGGTCTCCCGCAGCTCTGCGTGCCGCCAGCGCCCGGTGCTTACGGGGTTGGAGCTGCTGCAGGTCTCGAAGCCGACGGTGGAGGTGGTCGGCAGAAAAGCCGACGTTGCGGCGTGCGGGAGCCCACCGCCCGCCCTTGGCTTGCCGGGGCTCCGGCGGGCTGGTCCGAGCATGCCGAAGCTGTCGGCTGGAGGAGGGAGGCTCGACAAATGTGTCGCTTTTTAAATTAGCGCTGGATTGATTGGGTTTGCGACAGGGCAGCTCTGAGCGGCGGTGGGTGCCCGGCAGGCTGGCTGTCCTCTGGCATCGCCCGGGCGGAGATGCGCGGGGCTCGGGAATGGGCTTTGCTGGTGTCCCTGGGAGGGGTGTGGGGCCTGGGCACGCGCGGGGGGGCTGTTTGCATAGGGACGGGCTGCGAAACGGGGATCCCGAGGCTCGCTTTGCAGAGCCGGTGCTGCCACCGGGACAGGCAGGACCACCTGCCTCAGGTCTGAGTGCTCAGTCCAAGGGTTTGGGCCCATCACAGGGGGGAAAAAGGGTGCCCAGCCCCTGCCTCTCCTGGTGGGGACTATCCCGGTGCTCCGTAGGCTCAGCGATGCCTCGTGCCCCCGTTCCCCTGCCACGGTCGGCTGCGTGCTGCCCAGCGCGGTTAAGCAACCTGCGCGCTCCCTCCCGGGGAGCAGGACCAGGCACGAGGGACCCGGGAGAGGAGATGCCGCTTCTCAGCAGCCCTGGAGCTGGGCGAAGGGTGCAGAGACCACTCAAACGGCTGCGGGCTCCCATTGCAAAGCCCCTCTCGATGCTCTCCTGCAGCTGCAGTCCCCAGGAAACCTCCCCGCTTCTTGAAGTCCCTTTGGTCACTGATACTGCTTACCCTGCTGCCTCTCACCTGTGTCCCAAGCTGTTAGTGCTCAGCTGGCGTGGTGGCACGGCAGTCCCAAATGCGCTGGACCCTGAAGTCCTCCGCCACCGTGCCCTGGGGGGGTCTGCCCCGCTCATGCCGAGCTGGCTGCCGATGTGCTGCACGGGGAGCTGCTCCCTCCTCTGCACAGGGGCACGAGTCGCCCATCAGGCCTGGGGAAGCAGCCTGGCACTTAAATATTGAGATTCCCCTCGATGGTGTTTGGAAACACACACATCCCCCCTTTCCCCTCCCTCCAAATCAAGCCCCTTGGCTGGGCAGTGACTAGGGGCTGGTGAGGGGCAGCTGCCCCCCCAGCCGAGCGGGACTCGGGTCGCAGCAGCATCTCAGTCGTGCCACGGGAGCTCCTCACTGTGGTGATTTCTCCTGCCCCTTTGGGTAGTGCTGGTCCAGGTTGCTTTGTCCTCCCCGAGTAACGCGGGGGGCATCTTGTCTCCTGCCTTTCCCCTGGAGCCAGGCTGGGGGGTAAGGACAAGCCCCAGCCCTGGGCTGGGGGACAGGCAGGCTCCTGCCCCGGTGCCAGAGATCCCGCAGTGGACGGGGTGGTCGGCGTGGGCCAGGGATGCTCCGTGACACGGGGATGCTCTTCTGCACCCGCCGTCCCCTGGAAGTCCTCCTGCCTCGGGTAACCGAACCGCGGGGTGGTTTGCTGGAGCGGAGCGGGGCTGTGCCCTCGGCCGAGGGACACAAGCCGTGGTGTCTCCCTGCTTTCACGCACGTCTCCCGCTCTCCATCCTACACGGAGGGCTGGGAAACCTGCGGGGTGGGAGTGTGGGAGAGACGGGAGAGAGTGGCCGACGTGCGCACGGCCTCGTGTCATGCTCTGCCCTGGTGGAGCCTCTCCAGGCTGCTTTAGACGGCTCCTCCTGCAGCGTTCGGCCTCCTTCATGAGAACACCTGAAATGGAGGGTTTCTAGCCTGGCTCCTGCCCTGCTTCCCTCGGAGGCCTCGTCTCGGGCTGTGGTGGCACATCACAAACCGCCTGCCCGGGGCTCCCCCTCTCCCTCGGCCTGTCCTCGGTGAGGACACGAGGGCCGGGAGCTCCCTGGAGAGACCCTTCTCATTCTCCCCGCAGGACAGGAGGCCCCTCGTGGGGGTGGGGAAGGTGGAGCTCTCTTCACCAGCTCTCCCATATGCTGGTGGAGCTCAGGACCCTCCCCCAGCGTTTGCAGCCCCCCTGCTGTGGGGCATCCTGGAGCGGGGAGATCCATGTGCCGATGGGGAGGACTTCAGCCTGTGTCCCTCAGGGACGGCACGGCCGATGTGTCAGACATGGCTTTGGTAGCTGATAAAGCTCCCAGCTGTGTTTTCCCCAAGGGATCTGTTGCCCAAAATGGAGCAATTTACCCATGGGAAGTCATGAAGAAATCCTCCGGGGAAGGTGTCCTTTCTGGTCCCTGACGCCGGCCTTGCGAGCCACCGGCTCTCCCCGGGAACTCCCCGTACGGAACCGGCTACCGTTAGGTACAGGAGAAAAAAAGTAGGTGGGTTTTGGTTCAGATCAGAAGCGAATTAAACATCTTCTCCAGTGGATCCACCACCAAGCTTTGAGTCACTTGACAAAAATGCAAATAATGTTGTTGTAGTTGTTGTTCTCCTGCAGCACCTTGCTCGCCCTGTCCCTGCAGCGCGGGGCCCCGGGGTGCCGCCTGCACCAGCCCCTGCGCCCTCCCGGGGAGCACCGAGGAGCAGGTTCCTGCCCTGAAGTGGCCCAAGGTAGATACAGAATGGACATAAAACTAAATATCTTGCTGTGTCTGATTGAAGGCAAATGATTTTCGGCAAATATTCCTGTTCTAGCAGGAGCGTCACAGGAGCCACTTCAGCACTCCTGGGAATATTATTTTTTAACTTTTTAGTTCTTCAGTTTGGTATTTGAAACACCCACCCAGGTCTGGCGCGTCCCTGCGTGGGAAAGGCCGCCTGGGGGGGGACAGGGACGGGGCGAGGCAGCCCCCGTCCCCTCCCTGTGGCACCAGCCGCTCCCCCCTTCCCTCGCCCGTAACTTGGGCACGGGGGGAAAAGCTGCGTTTGCAGCTCAGCAAACGTTTGAAGCATCCGCTACGGCTGGGCTGGCTGCGGAGAGGGCTTTCCCGGGGGAAAATAACCGCGCGGGGAACCGGCGAGGTCAGCGGCGTGGTTTTTATCCCAAACCCCCTGACCCTGGGAAGGGGAGCTGCTGGGTGTGATGCCCCGGCCTTAGGAAAACCTGGTCCTTGGCAGCTGTCACAGGTGGCTGAGGGGATGCTGTTACCCCGGCGTGACCACGTTACGCCGTGGTTTTCCTGGCATCTCGGCTTTTCTGAAGCTGGTGTCTTGGGGAGCTCCCTCCGCTGAGGCACAGCGGGGCCGAACCCAGCGCGCGTGCCGGGGAGGGGACCGGGAGGGCAGCGAGGGGCAGCCCCCGGCGTGGCTTGCAGGGGCGGCTGGCGGCGGCGGAGGCCGATGGGGATGCTGCGGGAGAGGGTTTACTCGGTGATAACACCCGGCCCTACCGCAGCCGGGGGAAGTGGCTCTGGATCTGCAAACCACCCTCGCAGAGACGAGAGGTCCCAGCTCTGCTTCCATCAAAGCGCGGAGAGCCGGGAGCCGCCGCTGGAGCCGGTGCCTGGCAGCATCAGCATCTCCCCGGACCGTCTCCGCTTGGGCTTGCAAAGCGCCAGAGCCTGTGACCTCCCGCCAAGACTTTGCTCCTTCGCGCCCGTGACGTCTCCGGGAGGAGGAACAGCCATCTTCCCCCTTTGTTCGGCTCCTCGCGGCCGTGGCTCCGGCGAGCGGCAGCACAGAAATGACGGATGGCAGGGAGGGAGGCGATGCCGGACACTGGGATGCGCGGGATGGTCGGGGACCAAGCGGAGGGGCTTCACGGCATCCCTCCCTCACCGGCGGCTCCGCTGAAGCTCTTCTGCTCCCGGTGTCTGGCTTTCATTGGATGCCCATTTCCCGAAGCGAACCTGCGGTTAACCCTCTCCGCACCCCCGGCAGCAAAGCGACAGCGGCTGTCGAATCAATCTCCTGAACTCTCCTGACTTCTTTTTTTTTTATCATCTCCAGACATTTGCTGCTTTCCCTTGTGTTAATGGAGGCATCTTCCATCACCAAAAAGCCTCCAGGGCAGAGGCAAATGGCATCAATAGCTCTGCAGCCTGTCAGGAGCATGTGCCTGCCAGAGAGCACCGGGAGGAGGGACAGCGAGACACCGGGAGCAGATGGGGCCAGGCCTCTTCCATCACCCCTTGCCAGCAGCAGCCTCACCCTCGGTGCCTCTCGGTTCAGACGGGGCTTTCCCCACCCTCGCCTTGTGCTGCTTGCTCGGACCCCCCGGCACCGCGTCCTCCCTGCCATTCCTCTCCGTTTGCCCCTTTTCTCCTGCGACGTCTCCCCTCTCGCACAGCTGCAGCCCTGGCTGGGCTGTTCGCTGGCCCGGCCGTGTGCCTTTTGCTCCATCTCCCCCTTGCTCATGAATATTTAGCGTGGGAGCCCAGTTTGGGGCTAGTGGGAGCTGGAAGAGCATCGTGCAGTATCGAGTGTAGTGGTGATCGACCTAGGGATGCCCTGGGCTGGGATGGACGGTGACACAGGGTGGAGAAGCGGAAGAAAGTGAGTGTCTTGCAAAAAAGCCCCATTTAGGCGATTGTCTCTCGGCTCGAGAGAAGAAATACCTTCATTTCTCCGTGGGGAACGGGAGATGGCTCCGTGTTGCTGCTGTCGGGTCGTGCCGAGGCAGCCGTGCGCCTGCGGAGGCAGAGGATCAGGGTGCTTTGCTGGGGGCCTGGGGGTGTGAGGCCCCACGGCTGGTCGTGGCATAAGGAGGTGGGACCAAGCACTGGTTTCTTCCGCAGGGTCTGCAGGAGGGTACCCTGGAGCCCAGCTATCCGCCAGGCACCGATCCTGCCGTAGGTGACGGGGACGTGGAGGGGTGGCACGGAGGGGTGCTGGTTGTGCCAGGGGAACAGACCTCCAAAAAAAACCCCCCACCCCTGGCAGGGTGTGTTTGGATAGCCACGCTTTGCTACCGCTCTGCGCTTCCCGGCTCTCCTCCAGGTGAGCAATACCCCTTAGCATCTCCCACCCGGTTTTCCCTGGGCATGGGAGCCGGGGTCATGCTGCAGCCAACGTGCCCAGCGCAGGGCTGCAGAGGCTCTGGGAAGCCCGGGATAATAAACAACCAAAGGTTAGTGAAGCTGTTTTGCCAAATTTACACCCGTTGCCAGCGAAGGGAGGGGGTGGCAGGAGCCACGGCTGCTCCCTCTTGATAGCCGCATCTATCACGGTGTATAAATGGCCGCGCTCTAGGAGGTATCGAGCGGCGTTTGCTGAGACGGTGCCGGCTGCGTCAGCCCCCCCTCGTCCATCACCCAGCCGGGAACGGCACCGGCATCGAGTGGGAAGAGCTCGGGGACGCTTTGATAGCGGCGGGGAGAAGCGGCAGGATGCGGCCCCGAGCTCTGCCCCGCTCGTCCCCGCCACGGCAGCCAGGGGCTGAGGAGGGCGACCCGTCCGTGCCGGGCAGAGCCGGCGTGGCGAGGGGCTCCGTCGCACGCAGCCCTCCGAGGGCGTTCCACGGCGGCGGCCAGCGCTGCGGACCCCGCGGGAGCGGGGGGCACGGGGCTGGCGGCAGCTGAGGCGGCGGCAGCGTCGCTCTGGCTCTTTGCGTTTCTTCGAAGCCATAGTGCCTCCTTCTGTCTTCCAGCACTTGTTTTGTCTCTGTGCCTGTCTCCTCTTTGCACGTACCATTTGAGTGGCTCTTGTCTATTTATTTTCTCTAATGGCATCAGGCTACAAGTGGCTGAACAGTTAAAATGAACACCATCGGGCTTTTTTCTTTTTTTTTTTCCCCTACATTCACTCTGGAAATGGGGATCTCTGCTCGCCTCTAGCTGGGTTCCCAAGGGACGGGGCCTGGCCCCTTCCCTCTCTCCCCTTCCGAGCCCGTCGGCTGAACCTCAACCAAATTTCATGGATGCGGAGAGGCCTTAAAACGCGGTGCTCCCATACCTTTGGGGCGGCAAGCGGGCGCGGGGAGGGAGACATCCTTTGATGTCTTCGCCAAATAAAGCCGTAGCATAAGCCGATGCTGGGGACGGGAGGCCGCCGCTCCCGCGGGTGGAGGACCTGGCTCTTCTGCTTACGCGGAAGGGGGAATCAAACGGAATTTTGTGCCACCAGGAATTTTGTGTGGACCCGACCTATTGCATTGTGCTCCCACTGCTTTCCTTGCTCGGGCTCTCAATCCCCCGCATCCCGTCCTCCTGCCTTCGGCAGAGGGCCGCGGTCTCCCGCTCCTGCCGGCGGTGGGAACGGGGACGAGACCCCTACCAGCCCCGGGAGGGCAGAGCTGCCCCCGAGGCGGCTCCAGGCTGGGCTACAGGGGTGACCGCGTGTGCGTCAGGGGAGACAGGCCGGGGTCTGCAGCTTGAAACCATCCCTGGGGTGCGATGGAGCGGTCCGGAGCTTTCGCTGCGCCGCATAAATCCATACCCACGCATAAATCCATACCCACGCACCCCAGCTGGCTGAGGAACAGTGATTAACGCAGCCGGGCTCCTCCGAGTTTGCTCTTCCGAAGTTAAATTGACCAACTTCAGGCAAAAAAAAAAAAAAAAAGGTTATTTTCCCCCTCTCTGCTCTATTTTTCTGCGGCGCTGGCAACCCGAGCATCCCGACAGCTGAGCGCGGCCGAGCCAACCCGCCCCGAACCACGTGGGGAGGGTGACGGATCTTCTTCCTCCGGCCAGGCTGAGCGTGGAGCAAACGAGGGAAAAACAAATGAGATCGCAATCAATCCTCTTGTAATTTGTGGGGTTAACAGAAACATCACAGCTGGGTTTTAAAGAAATATATAGCGTTGCCAAGCCAAAGCTTTATGAATTAAGTCCCCCGTTTGCCGTTTCTCCCTTCTCCCCCTTGCCCCGAAACACAAACTGTGATCGACGTCGCAGCCACGAGACTTTAAGACACTTAAAACAAAGCGATTCCTGAACGGGGAGCGTGCTGAGGAGGGAGCGGCAGGCGGGAGCCGGCTGTCGAGCTGAACTCCAGCCCAGCCACCCAGCGCTGCCTCGGGGCGGGGGGCAGAAGCTGTGCAGGATCCCAGTGCAGGCGCCAGCCCCTCACCGTGGCCTCGGGGCTGGTTTGGGAATTACTGCGGGGTGACGCTCCCCGCCCCGTTGCACAGCAGGCACGGGTACGAGTCCCGCTCCATCGCTGGGGTAAATGGGGTTGGGGGGTCCCCAAAGGTGCCCTGGCACCTCGTAACTGCAGCGCGTGGTCCTCGCCGCGCTCTCAGCTCGTGCTCCCCACGGTCCCCGTCCCCCCCCCCAGCCCAGACCCCGCACCCCCAATCCTGGGGCTCCCCAGCTGCAGGGGGGTTCCAGACGGGTACGTGGGCTGGGGCGCAGGACGCTCCGAGCTGCTCCCCGCCTCGTGCCGCCGCTCCCGCCCCGCGCCGGCGGTGGCTGAGCGTGCTCCATCCCCGTCCTCCCCCACGGCTCTCTTTCCTCCTTCCCTCACAGCTGCTTTCTCCTTCTGCTCCTGCTCCCCTCTCGCTCCCTCCACTCTGCCTCAGAGACATACATAACTCTCCCGTGAAATATATACAGTGTAAATATATAAAAAGCCGGCGTTTGCCTGCTGCTTATGTATTCATGAAATAGTAAATAAATTTTATGGGATAATGTGAAGGCTGCCAGGGAGCAGGAGGATGAAAACTAACCCCTAATGAGCCTCCGTGTCAGTTTGGCACACTCGGGATCGATCTGCCGCTTCCATTTAGCGCCCGAGCGCGGGGGTGGAGGAGGCGCTTCCTCCGTGCGGCCCCGAGCATCGCTGCCGCGACGCCTCGGTGATGGTCGCAGGGTCACGGGCTCAGCCGAGCGCGACAGGGCCGGTGGGGTGGCGGGGAGTGGGCTGGGAGGGTGCTGGTCTGGAGTGGGCTGAGATTTGGGAGGATGCAAAATGGTGGGGCGTGGGGGTGCCTGGGGAGGATGCTCAGGCTTGCGTGGGGAGGGATGCGGGGTGGGATGCAGGATTGCACAGGAGGGATGCAGGCAGGGATGCAGGCTTGCATGAGGAGGGATGTGGGGAAGGATGCAGGGAGGGATGCAGGCAGGAATGCAGGCTGGCATGAGGAGGGATGTGGGGAAGGATGCAGGGAGGGATGCAGGCTTGCATGGGAGGGATGCAGGGAGGGATGCAGGCTTGCATGGGGGGGATGCAGGCAGGGATGCAGGCAGGGATTCAGGGAGGGATGCAGGCTTGCATGGGAGGGATGCAGGGAGGGATGCAGGCAGGGATTCAGGGAGGGATGCAGGCTTGCATGGGAGGGATGTGGGGAAGGATGCAGGGAGGGATGCAGGCTTGCATGGGAGGGATGCAGGGAGGGATGCAGGCAGGGATTCAGGGAGGGATGCAGGCTTGCATGGGAGGGATGCAGGGAGGGATGCAGGCTTGCATGAGGTGGGATGCAGGGAGGGATGCAGGCAGGGATTCAGGGAGGGATGCAGGCAGGGATACAGGCTTGCACAGGCTGCCGGGTTGCAGCGAGGGTGCTGCCCTGTCAGGCAGGCGAGGAGGGCTGGGGGTGACAAGGCCGGTGAGGGGCCCGCAGAGGTGGGGGGCAGCCAGGTGAGAGCCAAGCATCATCTTTCCTGCCAAGGCTCCGGTCCTGCTGCTGATTTTGGCTGTGCAGACAGCCCGGCTCAGGAGGGCTTGGGCTCCGTGCTCCCACCGAGATGCCCCCTTGGCAAAAGGCGGCTCCCGGGGCTTGCCCGCAAGGCCGGCCGGAGGAAGGGCTGAGCAGAGCTGGGTTTCCCCTCTGCAGCTCCTCAAGGCCTGCAACCCTCCCCGGCAGCACCAGCTCCCGCGGGGATGGAGGTGGGCAAAGGCTGCCCTGGCCACCGGCACGCCGTGGGGCCCCCCCTTGCTCCCGTTATCCCATCCCAGGGGGATAACGGGGATGCAGGGTGTGGGGAGCACTGCAGAGAAGGAGAAGGTCTGGGTTTCACCATCCCCAAGCTGTGGGAGGACCCGCAAAAGCCAGCGAGACCCCGGGCACCCCCCTGGCCCCGCGGGGCTCAGCCTTCCCGCAGGCTCTGCCCTGGGATGCGAAGGGAGGAGATGTGTCTGGGGGCGGCGGGTTTGTGCCGGTGCTGGGTCTCCCACCCTCATCTGCAGCGACAGGCAGGTTTTGGGGTTATTTGGGGTACGAAAGGGCCTTTCCTTTAACTCATTATATGGGGAGCAGGGTAGTATGTAATAGGGGAAAAGCAAGAAAAATCAGGGTGTGCTTCCAGAAGCCCGGAGACGTGCTGATTACCAGTCACCCCTGCAACCCGCCGAGCTTCGAAATAATAACGTGGGGAATCCACCCGCACCCGGGGAGGAATTTAAAAAGCAGCCTGGGTCGGAAAGAAACCAGAAACGCTGGTTTGGTTAAGGCGCTCAGCCGGTTGCGGTCAGCAAACGGGGCAGCACCATCTCGGGCGCCGCGCTCCGGCCTCGTCTTGCCGGGTATCGCAGCAAAATTGGCGGCTTCATTTAGAAAATGCCAAAACCAACTGATCGGTTGGGAATACCGGGGCTCTAAGAAATCTTTACACATATAAGTACGTCGAAGCTTTATCCTCTTCGGTGCACCCGCTTTTGAGGGCAGCTTTGGGTGCAGCACGCGAGAGCGCGGCAGGCGCCACGGGATGCAGGATGCCGACGCTGGTGGAAATCTGGCGCTGGGTGGGTTTTCCATCAAGAACCGCTGATTTGAGGGAAAAGAAGCGCTTCCCAGCAGAGGTTTCGCCAGCTCGTTGCATTGGGTGATGCTGCGGCGTTTCTCCTCCGTCGTCGCCCGCCGTCGTCTTCGTGGAGCCGAACCAGCCCGCGTGGGACGCAGCGGCTTTCCCAAAGTCACCGTATTTGGAGTATTTAATGGGATGTCTCATTCCCAACGGCCACCCGCACCGGGAGGAGAGCTGGAGCCTGGCTCTCCGATGCTTTCCACGCCTCCTCGTGAGATGCCTCCTGCAAACAACTCGCTCAGCACCGGGGCTCAGCCCCGCACCGCATCAGCCCCTCCAGCTCCCACCCCTGGGTGCTGCCACGGGGGGACCGGCTCCAGGCACCGCCGGCTCCCGGTGCTGGCGCGGCTCCCCAGCCCCAGCCCTTCCCTCCCGCGCCGCCTCTCCCCTCCCTCCCCCCTCGTATTTTTTTTTATGGAGGGAATGAGATGGAGAAGTAAAAATTATTAACCCCGAGGTCAGCGCTGGCTGCCTCATTCCTCTCTAGCTTCAAGCACTTTCTCCCTCATCTGTTTCACAGACAGCGATGTTCGGCTCAACACATTTGCATATACTTATTGCATTTTTTGTAGTCTTTATCTATTTATTTATTTTTAAAGAGACAGAGCTGCTCTTGCCGCTTTTTTTCCCTTCTGTGAGCTTTCCCCAGCCGCTCTTTGGGATTTGATTCCCTCCGTCGCACGGCTCGCTGGCGGAGGCAGGGGAGTGCAGGACCTGCGTGCTGCTGGGCTTCGCTCTCTTCCTCCCCCCTCGATTTCACCTCCGCTTTCTCCGCGTTTTCCCTATAAAATGGCTGAGCTGGCCCCCTCGGCTGCTCGGGGCACAAGCCCACGGTGGAGGATGCCCATCGGGATGCATCCATCTTGCGTTTCGTGGTGACGTTTCCCCCCAGAGCACTGGTGGGGAAGGGCAGCGGGAAGCTCTCAGTGGTCCCACGCTTCTCCGAAGCAGGATGGAGACGGAAGCCCCTCGCTATTCCCAAGGCCTTTTCCGGGCTTTCCGCAGCCGCCGTGGCCGAGCACGGCTGGGTGCGAAGGGAGGGACCGGCCGGCTCCTCCGAAGCCACGTGGCAAAGCCTGCACCCTCATTTAGGGGTTTAGCAGCACCCCCAGGCTCAGCATCCACCGTCTCTTCAGCCGGGTGAAGCCTTTCTCCTCCCATCCGCCCTGAGAAATACTAGGGGTGGGGGAAAAAAATAAATAAAAAATTAAGCACGTTATATCTTAAGCTCAGCATCTCCAAAATATCACTCGCAGATATTCATAATGGTCCGGCAGCTATTAGAGGCGCAAGAAGGAGGGAAGGGAAGGAAATGAACGCCGGGCGAGAAGAGAAAATTCATAGCCCCGCTGATACGCCATGATAAATAATTATGAGTTATTAATTTTAAATTACATCTTTAATGCGTTGCATGATTTTAATTCCCACCACAGTATTAATATAGGGACTGTGGGTTTGATTAATTTAAAGCGGAACAGAAAGGTGTCGATTCCCGGGGCTGCCGGGGACCTCGCGGGGCTGCGTGGGGAGGGGGTTCGCCCCGGGATGGGCGCCGGGGCGGCCGCTCCTGCGTCGCGGTACGGGGGAGAGCAGCAAGGATGGGGTGCAATGAGCGGGGTGGTCGCCAGCGGGGTGTTTCAGAGCCCCCGGCCGCGTTATTTTGGGGCCGGGGTGGTGGTGGGGGGGGGGAGGCTGCGAGGCGCTGCATCGCGGAGGGGAGAGCGGCACAGCTGGGTTCAGAGAGCCGGGAGCACCCGTCCTGCATCCCACCCCGCATCCCCCCGACGGCTCCCCGCCAGGGCGGATGCTTAACCGCTTCATCCCACGTCCTTACTGACAAAACCAAACCAGGGACCGTCGTCGCCGAAAGCCGCTCGGCGCGTCCGCCCTCCCGCTGCAGCCCCCCCCCCCCCCGCCGCCGCTCCGCCGGGGCCGGGAAGCCGCGGTAAGTTTGCTTTCCAAGTAAACTTCCCCTAAGTGTGACAATCGCTTTAGCTTCCCAGCGAGGATTTACCGGGCTTCCGTTATCTCTTTGAAAGTCGGAGTTCTCCAAATGGGCATGAGAGAGCAGCCGGAGAGGTCGGAGCCAGTTAGGCTGCACAGCCGTTCAAAGCCCCCTTCCAAGCGGCATTAAAGACGGGATTAAGTCTAAGAGGGTTATGGAGGGAGGAGTAAAACAGCCTTGTCCTGCACACAGCGCCGAGATAAGGCTCTGTTCTCTAGGTGTGAACTCCCGCGTGTGCAAGCCCAGGCACTCTGGGGTTTGTGGCAGAAATTGGAAGGATAATACCAGAGGCGGGCGGATCAAGCCGGAGCCGAAACGGCCCCCTCGTAGGCGGCGGGGTGGGGTGGTGCCGCTCGCAGCCACCCCGCTATTTATAGGATTTTTTAATCCAGGGAGCGACAGCACAAGCAGCCTGATTTTCCGCTTGTTCGGCCCCAGCGCAGGCCGTGGGAAGGCACGGGGTCGGGGGGTCCCCGGGTGCGGGGCTGGGTGCTGGGGTGGGGGGGGCACCCAGAGCCTCCCGATCCCCCCTGGCCTCCTGGGTGAGCCGAAAGGAAAGGCTGGGGATGGCTCCGGAGGCGAGACCGGGTCGGGTGTCGTCCCGAAGCACCACGTTGTCTTGAAGCATCACATTATCCTGCTGCGTCCCGTTGTCCAGCTGCGTCCCATTGTCCTGCTGCATCCCGTTGTCCTGCTGCGTCCCATTGTCCTGCTGCATCCCGTTGTCCTGCTGCGTCCCGTTGTCCTGCTGCGTCCCGCCGGCCAACACGTCAGCAGGGCGTTAGCGTAACGCAAGGCGCTGCCCCCCACCCCAGCGCCCCGGTGCGAGGGTTTTCTCTCCCTTTCCCCCTCTCCCGGGGCTGGGAGGGGGTTTTGAGAGGCTTCCCGCATCCTCCTGCATCTTTCCAGGCGTTGGAGCCCGATGCAGCTCTTTGTGCCCTGAGCCACCCGCGGCCAACGAGGGGACGCCACCCCCAAACCCTCGCGCAAGGGGGGTTTGCTCCGTTTGGGAGCTCTCCCCTCCGGCTCCTCCGCTTGTTTGAATCCGTTCTCCCAGCTAACGGGCCGGGGTGCAGCAGCCTCTGGGCGACGCTGAGACCTGCCCGACTCGTGACCCAAAAGCCGGCGAGCGGAGGGGGCACAGGGACGGCAGCATCCCTCCGCTCGGCCCCCCAGCAACACCCCCCCCCCCCAGCCAAGGAATCAGACAGGGAGCAAATCTGAGCTCGTTGCCATGTGTCCCTGGGGACAGCCCCCCCCATGTCCCTGGGGACAGCCCCCCCGTGTCCCTGGGGACAGCCCCCCCGTGTCCCTGGGGACAGCCCCTGCGTGGCCGTGCCCGCTCCGGGGGGTCATTTCGGTGGTCACACAAACCCAGGGATTTTTCCTGGCGGCCAAATTCCTACTCTTTTTTTTAAAAAAAAAAAAGAAAAAAAATCAATAGGAAATATCGGCAGGAATTTTCTAGACTTTGGGGATTTTCTGGGAAATTATCATTTTGAAAACGGCCCCTTTTTCCCCATGGGGTGATTTGGGGGGGGTGTTAAATGCCAATGGTTTAATTTTGTTATCTCGACATGGGGTGGGGGCAAAAGGCAGTTGCAAAATGTTTTTTTGGGGTGGTAATTTTTCAGATTAACCCCCAAACTGGCAGTGACAGGCGGAGCGGTGCCCGTAACCTCCAGGCTGGCCCATCCCCATACCCAGGGGTCCGGGCTGGATGAAGGGACATGGCCAGGGCTGCGTGGGCAGGCGGTGGCAGAGCAAAGACAAGGCTCCTGTCGCTGGGCTCTTCAGCTCCTCTTCCTCAGCACGTTCCACCCTCTGCCTTGGGGGGTTCCGGTCCCTCCACTGCTGCCGCAGAGAGCCCGTGGGGCTGCAATTAGCCACCGTTAATTACCGCTGTGCCCACTTCTCAGCCAGTCCCTCGGCAGCAGCGCTGCCCCTATGGAAAAGGCGACCCATATCCCGGGGAGACCTCAGGGACGGGCTTTTCCTTGGTGTTCATCCCTGCAGCAGCTGAATATTCGTATTTATCCGTCTCACTACGTGGCCGGGAAGCAATGCTACCGTGCCATGCCAATGGGGAAACTGAGGCACAGAGGCACCCGTGCGAAGCCACTGATGGTGATGCCGAGGACAGACCCTCCGCTGGCATTTCGGGGGGGATGAAGGCACGGGGTGGGGATGGCCATGGGGACGGAGCACGCTGCACCGGCCGCCTTTCCCCTCCCGGCCCCTGAAAACAGCCGGCAAGAGGCTCAGCCAAGGGGGTGCCCCTCGCCGAGCACCCCCAAGGGCGGTGGACTCACTCTGGCTCGCTCCCCACGCGCTTCGTCTTGCTTCGTCACCCTGGAGGGGTTTTGCAGCCCCGGGAGCCGCTGCCGGCAGAGGGAGCGGGAATGGAGCGGGATTTGAGCCTCTCCCAAGTACAGTATTTGCGCTTTTCCTTTATTGGCCGGGTCCCGAGGCCGCTCTCGGAAGAGCCAAGTGACAGCGCTCTGTCTGCACGCTCAGAGGCTGTTAAATTAAACAGTTCAGGGAATTAACTGCATGCCGCGAGCTGCAGCAAACCCGCTCGCAGCCAGAGCCGGCTGGATTTGCTCCTCGCCAAAACAACCTAGGAAAACAATGCTAATAAAGAAGGATAGCAGAGCCCCTGCCCGCTGCACGCAGGCTTTTAGTGCGTCTTTTGCTTTTCCTCTCGAGTTTTTCAGGGCGGGTTCGAGGGCTCTGTGGTCAGGGTGCTGCTCCCTCGGAGGGGCTGGTGGCTGGGATGGGGCTGCCCGGAGCGGCGGCTTGGCTGGACCATGGGCTGGTGCCCGGGATCCCGCTCCTGGGAGGGGGTTCGCCAGCCCGTTGGCAAGCAGGAGCGCTCGGGGCTCGGCCGCGAGCTCAGCCCAAGGTCAAAGCCCGGCTGGGTCTGCCCAAAGGCAGGCAGAGCTCAGCTCACCAGGGCCGAGTTGCTTCAGAGCATCTCAGAGCATCTCCCCGACGGCTTCGTGCGACGTCTGCTCCCCCCCTGCGCGGGGCAGGGCCCCCCCTCCCTCTTCCCTCCTGGTTTGGTTGACCTCGGTCTCCCAGTCCCCGTCTCCGTGCCGGGCGGGAGGGCGCAGCAGAGCCCCCGGCATTAGCAGCCTCCGCTGGGTGCCGGGGCTTTGCTGTTCCCGGGGTGCTCTCCCCAAGACCCCAGCGCTCCTGCCCCCTCCCCGGGGACCGGGCTTCCCTCTCGCTTTATAAAACCCAGGAGCTGCTCGGAGGGGTTTTTCATCTCCGTTTTTCAGCAGTGTGGGGGGATCCCCCTTTCTCCTATTCACCCCCTCCCCAAGGCTTTTGGGGGCACAGAGCATCCCCACCCTGCCTACACGCAGCCCAGGGAAGAGAACTAGCCAATTTTTTTTTACAAGGGAGCTCGGAAACACTTTTCTACTTCCATTTTTTGCCCTTTCTGCAAAGACAGAAAATAGGTGAGTGAAGAGGAGGAGCGGTTTCACACCCACACAGCTCTCCGAGGGGTTTTTTCCGGGGCAGGGCCGAGGGCTGCTTGGGCGCTGGTGCTGCCATGGGATGGAGGGGCC
The DNA here is from genome assembly GCA_009819775.1 of Phoenicopterus ruber ruber. Taxonomy (NCBI): domain Eukaryota; kingdom Metazoa; phylum Chordata; class Aves; order Phoenicopteriformes; family Phoenicopteridae; genus Phoenicopterus; species Phoenicopterus ruber. Next base: position 13,577,762 of record CM020231.1, on the reverse strand, counting down.
AAGTGCCAGCAGGCTCACTAATGCATCCCTGTCTTGACCCCCTTTTTCTGCCTCCAGGGGCTTTTTATGATCCCCAAGTATTTTGGGCGACGGGACGGGTCGAGCTCCCCGCTCCCCGGCTGGGCACCGAGCCCCAGGCTTGGGCTCTCTCCCAGCCCAGCCGGCGTGGGCTCCCTCCCCGCGCCGCTGTCAGGAGGAAGATGTAGAGCAATCACAGCTCTGTGCTGCAAATATTAATTATCCACTAACTGCTCTCCAGGCAGCCATTAGATCTCAGCTCTCCGACAGCTGTTCCCAGCCGCCCGCCCGAGGGATGCTCCGGAGGGGGAGCAGCCGGGGGGCGGCGGGGGGCCGGGAGGGAAGGGGTCCCCACACCGCCGCCCTCCCGAATGGTCATGAGCCAGCGAGGGGAGGGAGGATTTTGACACCGACACTTTTATTTCCCTGCAAAATATTCCCATGCCAGCGTTTGGGGGTCCGTCTTTCCCGCTAGCCCACCGTCCCTGCCCCAGGAGGATGAGGAGGGTTTGCTGTCCCACGGATTTTCACCTTTCCTCATGACTTTCCCTCCTGGCTCGCTGGACGGTGACACCTCCCGGGGTCGCAGCGTCCCGCTGCAGCCGCTTGCAGCCCCCTCATCCTTTGGCTCCTTTTGCAGAGAGGCAAAATTGGTCCGGTTTGGTCCCACCTCCCTCCCCCCACAAGCGGTCCCGCTCCCACCCTCGCCTGGTGCTTCCCAGACCCTTCCGTTTTCCTGCCTCTTGCACAAATCGCGCTGTATTTTTGAGTCGATGGCCGCAGACAAAGGCAGGGCAGCCCGTCTCGCCGGCGAGGCCACATCTAAGGGCAGCTGCCCACGGACCCCCTCCGCTGCCGGCGGGACCCTCCCAGACCCAAACCCCCGCGTCACCGCTCCGATATCTCGGGCTCCGCTCGCGCCGATGAGCTGCAGACGATAAATCACACAGCATCCCCCTTCCTCAGTTTCCCCACGCGGGGAAAGCCCTGCCTGGCCCTCGGGGGGGGGGGGGATGCAGGGATTTCGGGGCTCAGCGGCACGCGGGGATGCTTCCCACCCGAACGGGTGCCCGAGGAAACCCCCAGCCGAGATCCCTTCTTACGCCCGTCTTCCCCCAGGCAGAGCGGGCAGATATACCAATAAGGAGCTAGTTAACGAAATAAATGAGCGAGGTAGGCCCGCGCACATATAAATCTCTCTGAGAGAACATTTAGACGTTCCATATTTGAGCTGGCCATCATTTAAATTACCGCTCTGCCTCCCCTCAACGTAGCCCCTTATTACCGTGTTTTTAATGCTCAGGGCTTAATTGCAATCGCTTGCGGGCTCCCCCTCCAAGCTCTCGGCGGGAATTAGCTGCCTCTCCTGCCCACTCATTATTCACCTGGCTCTGGCCAGAGGCTCTGACGTGGGTTGGGGAGAAGGTCCAGGTGGCTCCCGGGGGTTTTCCTGGGCTCCAGGGAAAAGCCCCTTGTGATGGGAGCTGCCTGGAGCATTAAAAATGATGATTTTTTTTTTTTTTTTAGTACTTTCCCCCAGCTGCCCAGGGACCAGCCGGGTTTCAGGGGCTGGAGAACATCTGGAGAAGCTGTTGCAAGGAGGACAGGTCCTCTTTGAGATGTTGACCTACAGATGTTCCCCACCGTTTATCCTCCCATCCATCCCCCCAGTCCCTCCCCGGGGGGTTCACTGCCATCTCCCTCCCTTATCTACGGGAGAGGGAAGCAGCTACCCGAGAGCCCCGAAACGGGAGGGTTGGGAAGCACCAGGCGAGGGTGGGAGCGGGACCGCTTGTGGGGGGAGGTCGGTGGGACCAAACCGGACCAATTTTGCCTCTCCACAAAAGGAGCCAAAGGATGAGGGGGCTGCAAGCGGCTGCAGCGGGACGCTGCGACCCTGGGAGGTTCAGCGAGCCAGGAGGGAAAGTGGTGAGAAAAGGCGAGAAAATATGTAGGGAATAATACATACGGTAAAAAAATGCTACGTATGTTCATCTCTTGAGGGGGCGGATCCAGAAAGAGCTCAAAATCCAGGTCAGATTTGTCAAAGGGTCCAGTGCAGAAGGAAAGAAAATATTTTTCCCCAGAAAAGTGAAAACGTTTGGGGTTGGCCGTTTTCCAAGGGAAATATTTGCCCTCTTTGTGGCAAAACAAGAGGTTTCCTTTACCAAACTGGCCTCTTACCCAACCCAAATCAACCCCGACCCAGACCCTTTCGTGCACGGCCCCAAACCCTGCTGGAGACGCCGCCGGGCCCTGCAGAGCCGCGGGGCCAAGGCCAAGGCCAAGGCCAAGGGCAGGCAGCAGGCGGGTGGCCGAGGGCGGCAGGACCTCTGCAAGGGGGGGCTGCTGGAGCGGGGCGGGGGGGTCCCGGGGATGCGGAGCCCAGCACGCCGGCGCCTGGCGCGGGGGAAGGCGTCCGGAATCGGCAACCGGGGCTCGGCTGCCCTTTCCGCGGCGGCGTGTTTAATTGCACCGGCTAACGGTTCAGGGGGAGAGCTGGTCGGGGGCCTTATCGCTGCTTTCACCGTTTTTCTTTCTGGGAAATGAAGTTAAAAATCCCTTCACAGCAGCTCCAGCGGAAAAAAAAAAAATAAAAAAAAAATTAGTCCCATATCACTATTTAACATGCACTGCTAAAAACTAGATAAACACAGGCCGTCACTTGGAGATTAGCTCCTCACATGACTAAATGATTTATTTAGAAGATTCCTTCTTTTCTCTCCCGCGCTCTTTCTCTCTCTCGCTCTCCCTTTTCCTTGGCTAAGAACATATTAATCAGAAATTAGAGGCAGACCGAGGGATGGAGAACAGACTGACAAAGAGCAAACGGAGAGGGAAAAGGGGGAAAGCGGAGCAAGGGAGGAGGGATGTGAACAGGGTAGGGAAGAAGATGGGATGGGGGAAGGAGAGGGGAAAGGGTGGAGGGGGACAAAAAATGGATAAAGATGGGGATCGGAGAAGGGGGAGAAAGGGGACTTGGAAAGAAATGGGATGGGGATGGGGATGGGGATGGGGGGGATGCGCTGGGGGCCAAGCAGGGGAGAGGGGGCTACCGCAAAGGTGAAAGGGTGGAGGGCAGGAATGAAAGCAAGGGAAAAATGTAAAGAGGGAGGGAGAAAGAGCCCTAATTGTGTGCGGCAGGAATGCGCAGGGCTTAGCCCGCGCCCCGGGGGACTCCTGGCCCTGCATGATTAAGGTACTTATTTAGGCGGGGAGCTCCGGAGGGGCACGGGAGCAGCCCCCAGCCCCTCTAAGCCTCCCTCCCGGCTGGGGCCGGGGGGATTTGTGCCCCCCAGCCCCGCTTTCCCGCTCCGGGTGCTGGTGATAAGAGCATCCCGGCGCTGCTCAGCCCTCTCGCGTCCTTTCTGCCTCCCTGCTCAGGCGTGAAGGGAGGGGAGCGGGGCGTGGGGGGGCCGGGGGCTTCTCGCTGGGGATTTGCAATAGGGGGATAAAGGGAGAAACAACCCTGGCAGGATTAAAGGGGAGGGGTCTCTGCTGGGATAGGTGCTGCGCGGTGTCCCTTTTCTTTTATCCATATAGATAACCAGGCCCCGAGGCTGAGGCCTACAACGATAAGGAGATTAGGCGGATTGGCTCATTTGTAGTGAGATCCTCCAGCAGGGATATTCGGCTCTCTATAGACCCACCAGAAGGTTATCTAAATAGGCTAGACGGGAGCTAACCCGGAGCCGGGCCCTGGGGGAGGCTCCCGGGACAAAGCGGGGACAGGGCGGGAGGGAGGGAGACGGGCGAGGGCGATGCTGCCGGTAGCCGGGGACTTGGAGACGACGGGCGAGGGCGATGCTGCCGGTAGCCGGGGACTTTCACGTCGCTGGGTCCATGCCCGGCGTCAACATCCCCGGAGCAGCGACCTGGCTATTCCCTCCAGCTAACGTGGGAACAACCGGGCTCCATCCGAAATGGCAGCTCAGGATGCTCCGAGGGAGCCTTCGTCACCAGGCTGGGATGCCGGGAATGCCAGCGGGATGGGGAAATTCAGCATCCGTTGGCGTTGGGATGGGTCACCGCCGTCACCTGGCCGTGCGCACCCCCGCATCGCCCCACCAGGCTCACCCCACGCAGGCATCACTCCCTGGGGTCCTACCCCTAATGAGCGATTATTAGTTTTTGCATTATATCAAGCACTTGTTAAACGGGAACCAGAATTCCGTTAAAAATGTACGAAAATAGGACTTGACAATTTTTTTTAATACGTTCACAAAACCTTAAATAAACTGGATATGTAAGAAAAAAGGCCTCGCATCTCCTAAACGTCAGCTTTCCCTTTTACGTAGGCTCTTGGGAGGCTGGAGGTGCTGTCTGCAATATGAGGGACCCGAACCAATCGCCCCCGGCAAACTCCACCTCTCACGGCGGTTTGTCCTGCCGACGTGGGAAGACAAACCCACGTTTTCCTGCCTTCGACCTGCGGATTGCTCTCCCGACTTGGACAAACCGGTCTCTGAGCCACATGGCTTGAGGAATCCAAAGGAACCAAAAAGTATCCGTGCGCACAGGATGCTCTCAGCAAAAAACACTTCGGCAATTCGGGGTTTAAGTATTTAGCGGCTGACTTTCGGTGGGTCGGTCATGTAACTTCCTTTAAAAACTTCAACAGCAAATATGTACAGCTATCTTTTAATATATGTATATAAAATTGTGTATATATATTTAATTAAAATGCGAATAGATTATACTAAATTTAGGCTTTAACATAGGTTTACCATAATGTTAACTTTAATTTTAATTCGATTAAGTTTTTAAGGCAAAATGTAATTCGTTTAAATTAAAAAAAATCCAGCTTCGGCGAAAAAGCGGATTTTAATTATAACACCCACCTTTTAATTTCTTTTTTTGGAATTGGTTTTGAGCCGCCCTTTGCTCAGAATGACGAGCAGCAGCCCTTGAGCCCGGCGGGCGCGACGGCGGGCACCGGGGTCAGCCACCCCTCGGCGGCGGCAGAGCCACCGCCCTCACGTCCCTCGGTCCCGCACCCACGGGCCGAGTTCAAGCGGGCGAGCAGGTCCCGGCGGAGCTCCGAGCCGCTGCGATGGCCGTAAGGAGCCCGAGCACCTCAGCGACGTTGGGTTGGCAGACGCCTGCGTGGGAGCTCCGCACGCGTGCAAATGCCTGCACGCCAACCTTTACGTGCAGAGGGGCGCGTGCAGATTCCTGCGTGCACACTCGTGCGTGCAGACCCTTGCATGCATGCAAAGCTTTGCGTGCAATTCCTGCGAGCAAACTCATGCGTGCAGACCCTTGCGTGCGTGCAAAGCGCTGCGCGCAATTCCTGTGAGCAAACTCGTGCGTGCAGACCCTCGTGTGCATGCAAAGCTTTGCGTGCAATTCCTGCGTGACCGCTCCTGCGTGCAGACCCTCGGGAGCCAGGAAAGCAGCCGCCTCTCAGCCCCATCTCCGTTTTCACTGCGGTGTAAAGCAGTCCCTCGGGATCCCCCGCTCCCTTTGCCCCCGTGTCAGCGCGGGGTTGCCCCCCTGCATGCCATCCCGCAGGAGGGATGCTTGGAGGGACGGGGACCCCCTGCCCATGCCCAAAGGGGGCCAAGTGCTGCTGGGGCTGCCCCCCCGCCCTGCCAGGCGCATGGACATTGGGAAGCAACGGCAGCGCCGGCATGCCCCATGCCACGGTCCTTGCTGCCTGGGCATCGCCCCGCTCCTCGGGGGGACACCCCCCCCAGGATACAGGCAGATACAGAGCCGGAGCCATTATCCCCCCGCCCCGCCGCCTGATAGCCTCCGTGCCTGCGCTTATCTCCACCTCTGACACCACAAGCCTGAAAATGATTTTTTTTTCTCCACGTACGCCAGCCTTTCTGTTTCTCCCGTGGTGTTTTTCCCTCTCCCCGTAACCGCCCCAGCTCGGAGCGCAGCTATGCTCCCGCAGCCTGACAGCTCGCACACGGCATCCTTCCTCCTCCCTCCCCGGCCCCCGCCGCTTTCTCCCCTTCCCTCCTTTCCCCCTTTTTACATGTATTTTTTTTTTTCCCCTCACACTCCTTTCTCCTTCCTCTTTATTTTATCTCGCTTTGCCACAAATCTGTTCCTCTACAAAGCAGCTGCCATCTTTGTTCCGTGCCATTATCGGAGCGGCACGCGGCCGGGCCAGGCTGGCGGGCAGACAATCGCTGAGGAACAGGCTGTCGGAGAGCTATTGTAGAGCGCGGCCGAGGCAGAGCCCTCACCGTGTCCTCTCACCCGGGCCGCACGGACACCCGGGGAGAGCGGCGGGGAAAGGGGCGACGGGGAAGGGGATGGGAAGGGGAAGGGGGAAAAAAAAAAAAAGGGAGGAGGAGGGAAAAAAAAAAAAAGAAGGAAAAAAAGAGGGGGGAAAAAGAAGAAGGAAAAGAAGGGGAAAAAAGAAGAAAGAAAAGAAGGAAAAAAAAGAAGGAAAAGAAGAAGAAAGAAAAGAAGGAAAGGAAGAAGAAAAAAAGAAGGAAAAGAAGAAGAAAAAAAAGAAGGGCAAAGAAGGGGAAAAAAGAAGAAAAAAGAAAAAAAAAGGAAAGAAAAAGATGAAAAAAGGAAGGGGAAAAAAGGAAAAAAAGAAGAAGGAAAAAGGAAAAAAGAAGGGAAGAAAAAGATGAAAAAAGGAAGGGGAAAAAAGGAAAAAGAAGAAGGAAAAAGGAAAAAAGAAGGGAAGAAAAAGAAGAAAAAAGAAGGAAAAAAGAAGAGAAAAGGAAAGAAAAAGAAGGGAAAAAAGAAGGAAAAAAAGAAGGAAAAGGAAAGAAAAAAGAAGGAAAGAAGAAGAAGAAAGAAGGAAAAACAAGAAGAAAGAAGGAAGAAAAAAGGGAAAAAAGAAGAAGGAAAAAAGAAGAAGGAAAAGGAAGGAATAAAGAAGAAAAAAGAAGGAAAGGAAAGAAAAGAAGAAGAAAGAAGGAAAAGGAAGGGAAAAAAAGAAGAAAAAGAAGAAAAAAAGACAAGAAGAAGGAAAAAGAAGAAAACATAAAAGAAAAAGAAGACGGGGAAGAACGGCCGGCACAAGCGGCAGGAGGAGCCGCGCAGGGCTGGGCCAGGGGTGCGGGGGGTGCGGGGTGCAGGCGGTGCGGGGTGCAGCGGGTGCTGGGTGCAGGGGGTGCGGGGGTTGCGGGGGCTTTCCCCCACGAAGGCGGCTGCGGTCTGCGGGAGCCAGGCCGGGCGGCTGGGGGGGCTGCCAGCTTTGGGGGTCCCGGCTGTGTGTGGCTCCTGCCCGGCTCCCCGCGCCCACCGGCGCTGCGGGAGCACGTCGCCCCAGGGCCCAGCCCCTCCTCGGCAAGCTCCGAACCCAGGGTCAGCCGTCGGCCCGGAGGGGGCTCGGGCTCCAATTTAGGGGGCAACTTGGTGCCTAAGACCACAACTGGAAAGGCGGGGAGGGGAGCGTGGTTTCAAGGCTGAGGGAAGCAGAGCGGTCCTGGGGGGGGCCCTGTGCCCCCCCGGAGAACGCACAATTATCCCGCAGCCGTTAATGAGGCCTTAGTGCCTGGTACAGAAAATTTTTCAGCAGTGTCAAGGCTCCTCACCCAGCCACGAACACCCTTCCCGCTGTCCTTAGGGGCTGCCTCGGGGCTGGAGCCCCAACCCCGCCGTGGCCGAGCCGCTCGGGGGCTTCATGCCGGGGATGATGTCCCGAGCCAGGCTGGGGTCTGCCCTGGAGCCGGGGGGCAGGGGGGCACGGCCTCCCACAGAGCCCCGTTGTGCCCCCCAGCATCCCCACAGCCGGGCAGGGGCTGCCCTGGCTGGTCCCTGCTGCCTGAGCTTTCCTGTCCACAAAGAGGTCAAGGAGAGGGAAGCGACATTTTGGGTTGGATTCTTTGGATTTGGGCTCTTTCGATTCCACCACGGGCCCAAGAAAGGAGCAGCTGAGTGCCGGGTGTGCCAGCGCTGCGAGAGGGATGCTGGCCGCAGGGAAGGAGCGCTGGGGCTCGGTGGCGTGTCACCGTCCCCCAAGAAAAAGGGGGGATGGAGGGGACAGAGCACCCAGGGCTACTGGAGAGGTGCGGGGCAGGGCGGGGGCACGGGGTCCCTCCGGGATGCACCTGCGGGATGCGACCGGGGCGAGGCGGGAGCGGCGAACGGCAGAGGGGGCTGCAGGTCAGGAGGAGCGGGGACATCGTGGGGACATGGCGGGGGACACGGGTGGGGACAGGCGTGGAGCAGCTCAGGGCTGCCAGGCCGTGAAGTGGGGGGACAGGGGCTGGGGTGCGGCCAAGGGGCACGGAGGGCAGCGGCATCCCGGGATGCGGCGGCGGTGATGCCACCCCTCGCCGGGAAACGCTGGCCCCGGCACTGACATCTGTCCCCCCACCGCGCCCAGGTGGCTTCCCCGGGGGGGGGTTCGACCCAAAAAAAGCACCAGGAGATCCAGGGCGGTCAGAGCCTGCCCGGGGCCGGCGGCTTTATTTAGCCAGGCCCCCGTGTCGCCTGATCCGGGCGTGCGCACACAAGGTGAGAGGAGCTGAATAGTTGATTTCCCCAGTGGGTTTTGCTCCCGCTTGCTGCAAAGTTGTGAACAAAATGACCGGCCATGCATTGAACGGGCTTACATCGCTCTCCATATGGAAATGAAGATAATCCAAGTCTCAGCTTTGTGTTCTCCAGGAGAGAGCGGGGAGGGAGCGGGGGGCCGGGGGGATGGGGCAGGCTCAGAGCCGGGGGACGCATCCTGCCCCGACACCTCCCTCCTCGGCGGGGCTCCGGCCCGAGCCGGCACAGCCCCATCCCTCCTCGCCCCATCGGGGTGATGAAGACTTTTTGGGGACACACCGGCACCGAGCTCAGGCAGCTCCGGGACAGCCCCAACGAAAGCTAAGCCCGACTTCATGCGCGCTCTTAAATCGGAGCCCCGTGCCCTGACAGCCGCCTTGAAATATTTAGTTGCATAATTCAGCTGGCGGGTTGGTCTCTCCCTCTCGCACACAATTACACACACAGCCCGAGTCTGCTTGTTCCAAATAATAACGGAAAAGGATTATTCTTCCCAAACAAAGTATTACTAATTAGACAGACTTTTTTATTTGGCACCCGCGGTAAGACCCTTTTGAAGTGCCGTTAACAACGTCTAATTTAAGAAAGAAAGACAAAAAAAACCCCAACAAGCAAATAATTACAGGATTCGAAATTGTCTCCAGGATTAAATCATTCCTCACTGGGCACTTTTTAAGGCTGCGGCTTGCGTGTTTGCCTCTGGTGGCTGGTGGGTCTGCGGTTTGGTGAGGCCAGCGCCCCGCAGTAATTAATTGTGTCGGTTGTAAGGACTTGGTCGTTCGCGCAGCTCGTTCTTAGTCCAGTTCATCGCTTTTGGGTCTCTTTCTGCTGCACAAAACACGCAGGTGCTCGGTACCGGCATCAGGGAGACCGGCTGGGTCGGGCTGGAGGAGGAGGAGGGAGGTCAGGGGGCACAGGTCGGGATCCTGCCCCGTATTTGGGTTGTATTTCCTCTGGGCACCCCACAGGTGACTTGGGGACCCCTCACTGTCACCAGCGCTCCTGCTCCTGTGCTCAATACCCCCCCCCGCAGCAAGAGTCGGGGACGGGGCCGTCCTCGGGCCGCGGTGGGGAACTCCTCGCTGCAGGACGCGGGGATGGAAGGTGGGCTGGAGCGGGACGGGCGAGCGCCTGGCTGGGTTACCCGCTCCAGCAAGGGTGAAGAGACGGAGACGTCTGCCGCGATGGAGACATCCCCCGGGGGCTGAGATGCTGCACGTCCAGCTTCACCCCCCAAAAAAAGCTTGTGGCTTTGGCAGCGTTGCCCCAGCTGTCCCCAAGGCGGTCGGGAGGTCCCCGAGGGAGCACGTCCTCGCCGTACGCTCGCCCACCTTCAGCCGCGGCTAAAACGCGCAGCTCGGCTTAGCTCGATGTCTTGGCTCCCCCTGTAGCCAGTGGAGGGAGAGGCACCCCCAGCCCCCCCCGAGCAGAGGGGTGCCCGGCTGCCAGCCAGGTGAGCCAGGCCTTCCCCGTCCCTTGCCAGCCCAGGTACCGTCCCCCCGCTTCTGAGATGCCCCCAGTTCAGATTGCTCCCCAAAAGCCTCCTTTGGGGGCATCCCCCCCCGCCCCAACACAGAGCATCCTCCCTGGGGGGGGTACCCGGCAGAGCTGTGCCCCGCCGGGCACGGGGTGCGAGTGGGGGGCACCACAGCAGCACCGGCACACGGGCTGGGGGGAGCCTTGTGCTCCCCAGAAAGGACCGAACAGATCCGCTCCCACACGGAGCTGGGCTGGAAATGCCCCACGGCGCGGGCACCTGCGCTGCGGGTGCCCCGGGAAGCGGCACGGTGCCAGCGCGGTGCTCGGGGAGCCTTGGCACGGCGGGGACGCGCGCAGCCGGCTAGGAAATGGGGACAGCCTCTTGATCACACCACCGCGAGCTGGCAAATTGCCGTGACTTAACAAATTCCCGCTGCCGAGCTGAGCTGTGGAAATCGCTCCAGTGCACGTTCCCAGCCCCCTGCACATGTGCAGGCAGCATTTTTGCTTAAGCCACATTTTCCTCCACCGCTTGCAACGCGCCCAAAGGGTCACCCGGCCGCAGGGGCTGGCCTTCAGCAATCCTCCAGCCATCGCCACCTCCCTCTGGGCACCCCCCAGCCTTGGGGTGAGCTTCGGCTGCGTCCCATGGGACCCCCACTGCCAGCATCTCCCCGTCCCCTTGCAGCACACAGGGAGCTGGGTCCAGCCTGTCCCTCGTGGGGCCATCCCCATCCGACCCCGGGCATTTGGGATTTTCTCGGATCTCCTTATGCCTCACATGTCCTAATATATATCAAGGCTTTGTAGAGCACAGTGATTTTGGAGCAGACCCCCCCCCCCCATCCTGGCTTGTGGGGTGCTTCGGGGCGGGAGGCTTTGCTGCCTGGGCCCGCTGCCCCTGGCACGGAGGGTGACGCCTCCCAAAAGAAAATGGGGCAAAACCAGGCAGCTCTAACCGAGGATGAGGCTTTACCCAGAGCTGCGCCAGCTTTTGTCTCCCCAGACAACAACCTGAGGCGTCCACGTGGAAAACCCCCATCCCTCCCGGGACCCACCCCCGGCAGAGCTCGTGCTGCTCCGTGCCCCCGCGCGCCCAAGGGCTGGGAGGGGAGCGCCAGGCTGACAAATGGCCGGGGACGGACGGCATCGGAGAGGTTTGAAAGAGCCATTTGCACACGTTGCTGCCAGAGCTGCTGAGCACGCGGAGCGGGGATCGCACTCGCCTCGGCCAGGAGCTATTCCCACTGAGTTCGGGATGGAAGGAGAAGCAGGCTTGCCGGGGGGGGTCCAACAAAGCCCAGCGCTAATGGGATGAGTTTCTAGAAACTAAAAGAAAAACCAACCACCTCATCCCCCAAGGACTGAGCCCCGAGCCTGGGGGCTACGGGGGCCCAACCCCTCCTGCCGCCCCAGGTTCGGGGCACGAGTGGCGGGGCCAGGCTGGGATGCGCAGGCACGAGCAGGCGGGTTTTGGAGAGGAGGGGGAGAGCTGATGTCTCCGAGGTCTGGGCCGCACTGTCAGCGTGACAGCGTGGGTGTGCGTTCAGCCCTGCTGGGAAAATCAAGCCTGGCTGGTTAATTAAAGACTTGGGCCCTGAGATCTGCTTATTCAGTTCTGCCGTAGCAATACTATAAAACTGTTACGCGCCGTTTCTTTCGCAGAGGCTGAGGCAGCGGCTAGAGGAGCCGGTGGCTTTGGGCAGAAGGGGCTCATCTTATTCCCCTGGGGTCATTTCTCATGTGCAGCAGCGTCAGAGTCAGGTTGTGTCCTGGGTAATCTCAGCGACAGCTTTCCCCCTTGCCAGGCGGATCTCCAAGCCTTGCTTTGGGCTGCCATCCATCCATCCATCCATCCATCCACCCACCCATCCATCCACCCACCCACCCACCCATCCCACCCGCGCCCTGCCCTGCGACTTGCCCTGGCGTTTCTGTCACTGCTCCAGGGGCTGCTCTCTGCTTTGAGACCATCACCAAGGGAAAGCAGCACGTCGGAAAACCTGGGACGTGCCCACGACCTCCTCCCTGCGCATCAAAAAAAGCCACGTACAAACACGCAAGCCCCCGCGGGATGTGCCCGCCGCCGAGCGATGCCCGTGTACCAGAGCCGGGGGGCTCTGACATCTCACCCAACCCAAACCATGGCTTTTTTCACCCAAATTGGGCTTGTTCCTGTAAAGGCAGGCTGCACGCGCTGCCCAGGCACCTCCACTGGCATCCCGGACCCTCGCTCCTCGGTTTCGGCGGCCGCCCCAGCCCCGCTCCGCACCGCCCGACCCCGGGAGGGGCGATTTGGGGTGGGGGAGAGCAGAAAGGGGGGGGGGGGGGGGGCGTTTGCGGGTGTATGCTTTTTATTTCAGTAATTCTTTTATCTTGTTCTCGCACCCTGAACAGTATGAGCGTTCATCAAAGTAATTGACGCGGATGAAATTAGCGCTCCCTGCTATGTCGGACAGATAAACTTTGCTGAATATTGATTTTGCACAAAGAAAATGACATGTGCTTGGTCCTCACCCTTTATCTGGACGGAGCAGGGAGATGCTGGGGGAGGCGAGGGGGGAAGGAGGGGAGCCTCTGCTGGAGAAGCATCCATAAGAATTACTTTTATCTCTTCTTCCACAAGAAGACAACAGAAGATAAGGCTGGGAGACGGTGGGGGGGGAGGTGGGGGGGGGGGGGGAACAAGGAAGAGGAGCCCAGCAGAGACCTCTGCCGTGGGTTGGACGCGGCGCTGGAAGGGGTTGGGTGCTCTTTGTGCATCGCTGCGCTGACAGGCGCAGGATTTGGGGAAGATAACTGGCTTTTCAGGGGCGTGCGTCACTGAGAACGAGCAGAAAGAAACGGGGGCTCCTCTTCCTCCACCCCGAACCCCACTGCGACAGCTGGAGAGGGCAGATACCAGGCAGAGGCTGTCCTCGTCGGAGAAGGGCCGGCTCCCCGGGGAGATGGACACCCCGGAGGGCATCGGCGAGGCACGTGCTGGCCCCCCCTCGCCCCTCAGCCAAACCTGCAACGCTCGGGCGTGCCGGGAGCGGTGTGAACGCTGCCGGCCCCGTCGGAGCAGCGTTTCCATGGGAGGGAAAAGGATGGGCCTGGAGAAGCCCACGTGCGGCCAGGGAGCGCTGCCATGTTAAGGTTTGACTTTAGAGATTCATTTTCCCTGGTTTAACCACTTAAAAGCAAGGTGTCTCTGCTTATCACGTCACGCCGCGTCCCTCCAGCATCACCGGAGGCAGAGCCGGGCAGAGCCGGAGGGTCGCCCAGCAAAGCATCCCACCGGGTCGGCTCCTTCACGGCTCCTCTGCTCCCTGAGGGACCTTTCCCCCTCTCCAATATCAGCACAACAGAGTTGCGTGGCACATTCCTCCAGCCCCGGGGTCTTCTGTCAACACCACGCTCAGCAGAAAGGTGCTACGGGGAGCAAAGCTTGCGCATGTGCTGTTTTTCCCAAAGCGAGGGTCAAAGATGGCCTTGGAGACACACGCCCTGCACATGGAATATCTCATGGGGTAAACAACAAACCAGCCTTGGACTTTTCAAAGACTACAGGAGAATTCATCAATAGAGTGAATATAACCATTAATAATTCTGCCCTGGCACAGCCTAGTTCAACGCTGAGCCCCCGTCGGATGGGCAAAGCAGAGTCACCCGCTGACTCGGGCTTGCCGGTCCCACCATAGCCCTGCCAGGTCCTTCACGTTCTGCCCGCAGAAGTGGGCACCACCTACTAATATCACCACGAGGCTGTTTTTGCAAAGCCTGACACCCTTATCAACACCAACTCGCGCGTTAAGTGCTGGGGAAACCTGGGGAGCTGTTGACAGGTGCCCTGTGGGAATGTCAGAGAGCCACGAGGGGAGGGTGACCCGGGCAAGGAGTGGCTCACGTTCACCGGCACGGCGGCAGCGGGGACAGCAACTGAGTCTTTACATAAAGACCGAAAAAGGAGGATGTAGACGGCGATGAGGCTGGATTTCCCACGCCATGCTGAGCAGGGCCGGGCACGGAGCAGAAGGCAAGGGGGGAGAGGCCAGGAGGAGGCTCCTGGGGGGAAATCGCCCCTTTCCTGAGCACGTCCCCGCGTGGGACCACCCGCAGGGCTGAACATTTTGGTTCACCTCCTGGTCAGGTTCAAAGGCTTCAAAATACTGATGGATGCTCGGTTCCAACTAGAGGGAAAATGGTGGTTCAGATGAGCATCTCTTGGTGACGGTCGTGGTGAGGGAGTTGTTTGCTTTGATTTTACTAAGACACGTTGAAGTGAAACTCCAGCAAATGCATCTCAGCAAGCGTTGCAGAAGACAGGTCCTCCTGAACAAGGTCTTCTTGGCCTTTTATTATTTTCTACAGGCAAAACTACAGGTTGGCAGGTAGTGGAATCTTGTCCATACGTTTCTCCAAGGACCTGGGCTCAGCACTCCATGGCACTGAGCTCAAAAACCATGCGATGATGTGTGGGATTATCCACATTCTTGTTTAACGGCTAGAAACCCAGAGCCCAGGACGGTGCTGGTAGCGTGGGGCTTCCCCAGCTGGAGCTGAACCCCCCAAAGACCCCGAGACCTTCCTTCAGCTTGGGTGCATTGGTGAAATACTCTGCCAGGTCAACACCACCCCCCCCAGTTCTCCTGTTTTCCCCAAATCCTGGTGGGTAGCAGTCCGAATCTTGCCAGTGCAGAGCCGATAAAAGTCCATGGTCCCCCAGACCGGTAAAAATTACTCCTCAGAACACCGCAGGGCATGAACCAGACCAACCCAGCACTCGTTTAACTTCACGCCGTCCCAACAAGCAGCTTGCAAATCGTCAGCAGAGCATCCAGCTCCTTCAGTTTTCCTGGGTAAAAGCACGTCTGGTCCGATATTACAAATCCTCTTCCCGCCTGTGGAGCGAGGAGCCGTTTCTGCGCCCGTTTCCCTCGGCTGGTGCCCACCGAGGAAGGCTTCGTTCCAACCTTCGTCCTTCCTCTGCGTCTTCGTACACCGGCGGAGAAGTAGCGCGCCCGGTGGATTTGTTCTGCTTCCCACTTCCCATCGGGGTTTCCCATTTCCCTGGGGAAAGGGAAGCCAGGTTTCATCCTGGCTGGATCATTACAATTTCTGACTTCTCTTTCTTGATTTTTTCCCCCCTCTCTTAGATATACGAGGCCTTGGGAAAAAAGAAATAAAACCGCAGCCTTTCGTTTGCTGCCTGTATTTTCTAGACACAGTGCCCTGACATTGAGAGCAAACAGTTATTAAATAAGCGCATTGTTAGGCATGCTTTTAGTCCTGACACCTCTGGTAAATCTGCATTTATTATTTAGTGAATTAAGTGGTTTTAAATCAAGTTATAATCGGTGGGTGCCCTTGTACTCGGTATTTTATATCCTCCCGTGCATGCTTTGTTTGCAATTTCTGTACAATTTCTTTAGGTGCATTATATATTTTCCTTGAAATAGCACCGCACTCCGCTCGGGTACCCGCTGCCCAGAACGACTCCTGCCGTTAACGGTTTGCTGCCCAGCCCCTGCCCCTGCCCTGCCCTGTCCCTCCGCTCCCAGCCTGGTCTCTACGAGGGAACGCGACCTCGGCAAACCCCCTTTGTAGCCACGTTTCTCTCACAGCTGGCCCAACGCCGCCCCGTCCGCGGGCTCGCAGCTTGGAGCCCGTGGGACGCCTGGCCTGCAGGAGACAGACGATGCTCAGCCCTTGGGATGCTCGTGGATGCCAGGGGTGGGCGAGCCCACGGCTCACGACTGACAGGCTTGCGTGGATAGGTGCCACGAGTAAGGTGGTACCCCTGGTACCCCTGGTACCCCTGGTTTCAGCAGCCCTTTCGGTCTCTCGGTCTGCTTTTCTTCTCCTGAAAAGGCGCTGGCAAGCAGCAGCTGAGCAGGTACCGGGTCGCTTTGAGCTCAGGTCGGCGTTTTGGTCACCTCAGCAGCTCTACAGATGTCATCTGTCACCCCGCCCACGTGTGCGAGGTCCCTTCTGCCACACACGGGGTTGCGAGCGCTCGGGCTGGAGGTTGCTCGCTCTCCCGCACGCCCGGCAGCGATGGGGCTTCCCGAGGAAGGGGACCCGTTGGTGCAGGAGCTCTGTCTGAGGAAGGAACTTGCAGCTGGGTTTGTGCTCGCTCCATCCCAGCGGGTTCCCAGGCAGCCCCCAGTATAGCACCCCACATCTCTGGGGAGGGCGCCCAGCTAGATCTCATCACCCATAAAGCCCCAGCTCGGGCTTCCCATGCCCCAGGTCTACCACGACTCAGCGTGGAGCAGCACTCGGACCATCCGCTCCCACGTTGTGCTCCCTGTAGCCAGACCTTGGCCAAGCGCCGGAGCTCACCACTGCTCACACCCTTCAGCCTTCCAGCCACAGCCAGCGTGAGGTCGCAGGGCACCCACCTCGCCATGGCATGGTCACCTCCACCTCTCCACGATGTCACCTGCCCTGGAAGCCAAAGCCCGGGCACATCACCCATCACGGCCCTGCCTTCTCTGCCAAGGACCAGGAGTAAGAACCATCTCACTTAACTTTGAGGTGTCTGAAGTGAGCTATCGAAGTCTGAACTAGCCGAGACCTGCTTTACGAGCCCACCCGTGAGGTTGCTGGCTTGACTCCTGTGGTCACAAACATGCAGAAGATCGGGCTCAACCAAAACACCAAGACTTTCCGGGGTGATTCTCCACCAGCCTTGCAGGAAACCCTGCCCACCCACCCTCTGACACCGCAGCACGAGAAATGGCCTTGCCGTTGCCCAGCTGCCGCCCTTCTCCCCTCTGGCTGTTGTCCGGCTCCCATCGCACACCACGGGACCCCGCTCCACCCCACCTCAGCCATGGCCCCGCTGCCCGTGCCCCATTGCCGCCCCTCCCCGCCCTCCCCCTCCCCGTCCCCCTCTGCGCCTGTTTTCCCATTTATCTCCTTTGCCTGGTGAATATACATAAATATGAGCAACTGTGTCTGCGCGTGACCTTACCTGCCCTGACTAAATTCATGTAGTGTCTGTGAAGATAATTCTAAAGCCATAAGAAGATAATAAAAAAGGAAAGATAAAAAAAAAAAAAAAGAAAAAAAGGGCAAGCATTGTGGTTTGTATTCTCTTATCTAACCTTCTGCAGGCCCCGGGCGGGAGTGCAGTCCCTGGCTATTTAAAGGGATGCTGCAGTCGGGAGCTGCGCGGCAGCCGCAGCGAGGGAGAGGGACCGCCCGGCCCCGGGTACCACCGGGGACATCGACTGGCCGGGTCCTCGTCCTCTCTGCAACGCACGTGGTGACCTTCTGGTTGGGGAAAGGAAACCCCACTGCTAGCAAAATCCCCCCCAAAATATCTGCCTGGCCTGATCCTTCCCTCTGTCCTACTCCGACGCAAGTGGGCATCCGAGCCGGGGAAGCCCCGGGAGGCAGAAGGGAGCGGCGGGGCCCCACGGCGAGCAGCCGACGGCAGCACGCCGGGGGCCTCTGGCGAACCCTGAGCTGGGAAGGAGGAAAACAAATCTCCGGGTGGGACTTCTTTTTTTCCCCCTATCTAAAAATACCGCTGGAGCTGAAGGCAGCTCTTGCGGGAGAGGGCATTGATTGCAGGGACGGAGGAAATTATCACAGGCTTCATCGCAGCGGTGTCATCTTTGAACAGAATGGCTTGTCAGATAGATGCGAGTGCGGGCGTCAAAACGATCAGGCGAAACAAAATACGGCATCTTCCTCGAAATGAGACCTCGAGGAGATAAACCAACACACCGGGGAGAGAAATCCCGAGATTTCCCCCGGCTCCAAGAAATGCTGAAATCTCTGAAATCACTTTCCCATGGACTTAACACTCTGCCGCCCAAGCCGTGCTGCGGCCCCGCGCTGGGGTGCGACGCGGTCCTGGCTTCACCGCCGTGCCAGCCCTCCTGCGCCCTCCCTGAAGGCACCAGGCTCGGATCAAAACCCGCCTGAGCAAACCCCAAGCGCTTCTGAGCTTTGCTCAAAAGCACTTTGCTCTTTTTTTCCCCCCTTAGCTTGGTATTTTTGCACGGCTGGGATCTAAGCGCGATAAGCCAAATCATCACGGAGTTGGTAGTAAAAAGCTACGGAAGAAACAAAACAAGGCCAATGAACCCTTAATGTGCAAAAGGAGGACGTGGTTAATGGGGTCACCAAAGCTCTGGGCCTTGTTCTAGCAGGTCTCAGCCCCGGGGAGCAGCGGGGGAGCGCAGGGTGCTGCGGGACCCTCGCAGGGTGCCGGGTGCCGTACAGCCGGGCGGCACGGCCGCGGCCGCGACGCTGCTGAAGGCATCCCGCTCCTCGAGGGCTCCTTGGGCGAAGCTGCTCCCCGGGTCCGATCCCGCTGCTGCCAACCCCGCGTCCTGGCGGAAGAGGAGCTGCGGGGGCACGAAACGCCCCCTCCTCGCCCCTCGCAGCCGGGGCTGCAGGTAGGACCTGACGGGGAAGGTCCTGCTTGGTGACTGACGGGAAGGGGACAGGGACGGCCACACCAGCCCCGGGGAGCGAGATGAGGGACACCGACGTGCCTCAGCCCGCTGCCCCCCCACCGCCGGCCGCCCCCCCGGTACACGGCGAGGGCTTTCTGCCGCCTTTGTTCGGCGGCTCCGAAGTGGTGTCGCCACAAAGGCGGAGGTGAAAGGGGTTAATTCGGGGGACAGAGGTAGGATGTGAAGATGCAGAGCGGGACAATGGGCCGCCTTCCTCTTTTGTCAGCGCGGCCATTGTGCCGCGTGTGAAAAATGAAATCTGTTTCATTTTCCTCCCAGATGCGATCGGGCGCCTCTATTTAGAAGCCATCAAAAAAAGCAATCAAAGTGCTGGGGGGGGACGCACACGGGGGAGCGCAGGGCTGCCAGACACAGGCGCACCCCAGCCCAGAACTGCCTGTATTTATTTATTTGGGATTTAACATTTATTTAGATTTAACCCGCTCCCTGCCTCCGGCGTTCAAGTGGCTGAAACAATTGTCAAAGTCAACGGCGAGAGGTTTTGGGCAGCGCCGGGGGGGGTCAGGGCCGGGTGCCGGGCAGGAGCATCCCCCCAGCCCTGCGCCGCAGCGGGGCAGAGAGGTCGGGATGAGCCCACGAGGTTCCCCGTGCCCATCCCAGGGCCAAGCACTGGGGCAATCGCTCTGGATGTCCCACCTCAGCCCCTACCACATCCCTCCGGCACCCTCCACTTTTCCACGAAGGATGAGCAGCTCCAGTGCAACTGTTAATCAATATTTCCCTTTCATCCTTGCAGAAGCAGATGAAAGTGGAAGGAAACCCGGCCCCGCAGCTCCCCCCCCTCCTGTCTCTCCCCAAACCGATCCGCGGGTTTGCAACCAACGTGAGAAATTTTCACCTCCAGCGAAGGTGTGAAACTTGGCAGTTTTGTTCCCTCCAAGGGGAATTACAGTCTTTGCAGAATGCAAACAAACAAACAAATGCAAATTAACCCGAAAAAGCATGTTTTTTCAATACGCGTCTTAACCTTTGGCTCAAATTAACAAATCCAGCTGGAAACTTTTGAGTTTCCTTTTTTCCCCATCCACATACGCAGCTGGTTGTCCCTCAAAATGAGGGTCCCTCAGAATGGTGAGAGGCACCAGGCAGCGGGGGCTGAATTTGGGTGGGGGGCAGCGCCAGCCCGGACCCCTGACCTGCTCCAGGAACCCCCAACTCCACAAAAAAAACACAGAGGGGAGGGTGGACAGAGCACAATCAAAGCAAAGGGTGTGCGAGGGGGGAGCTGAGGGCCCCACAGGGAGCCCACTCCAGGTCAGGGCCCTTACTCCCATCTGAGACCCAACGAACTCATTGCAGCTGTGGCATGGGGTATCCTGGGCCAGGCAGTGCTGCCAGCTTCCTCCCGGGCAGCCTGTATCCCCCAGGCTCCCTGTCGGGCATGGCCGCGCGTGGATGGGGCCGTGCTGGTCCTCTCCTCTGCGCAGCCATCCCGGCCACCCCATCCCTGGCGCAGTTCGGGGTCTTCCCCAGCCTCCGGGCCACGAGGGTCCGTCCCCGAAGGGGGACTGGGCCAGGGCCGGCACCGGTGCCAGCTCTGTGAGAGGCGGGTTTGGGGATGTGCAGTCAGGTTTGGTGCCCAGGACACTTCCCAAGGTCCTTCCAGGTCTGCCGGCGCCGAGCCAAGGGACCACAGCAGGTGACGGGCAGGGAAGGGAGGCACTGCGGGGCTGAGGGACATGCCCAGGGCTGTGCCGGGAGCCTGCGGCAGAGGAGAGGACTAATCTGCTGATTGGGGCCACCGGGCCTCTCAGCAGCTTCACGCACAGTCGGGGACACATACCCTGCGCCCCATCCCATCCCCAGCCACCCACCCAAGGCTCCCCTGCAGTCGCCACGGGCAGAGCTTGGAGGTGGAGGCAGCTCAGATCCAGCTTTGCACGACCTCCTTCCCCCTGCGACAGAGGGTGGGACGGGGTGGGGGGAAGGCACAGGGCAGGACCATCCTCCTCCTCCTCCCCGACTCTTTGTGCCAGAGCCAGGCAGATGGGTGGCCCTGCCAGCTCGGTGGCCACAGCCCCCTCCGCGCCCGGCTTCATCTGCCAGCTAATAACCCCCTGCTCCCATCCACCTCCGCATTGTCTCCCCACGCGCAGGCACACGTGCCCCAGCCTTCTGGCAGCCCCGGGCAGGCAACGTCCCCGCGGCATCCCCGGAGAGACGGCGAGCAGGACCCCACGGCCCGGGGAAGGCAGGATGGCAAGTTGGCGGAGAGACCGTGGGTGTCAGATCACATAAATCAAGCTCCGAAGCCTTGCTATTTAACACACTCTTCCCCTTCGAGTTGTCAGTGAAACCGTTAATTAATTAGCTAATCCCGCAATGAAGTGGATTCTAAATGGATCTCCCCTCCCTTCCCCCCATTTAGGTAATTACTGCTGAGGGAGCTTTTGTGAGAGTAATTTTCCAGCAGGGACAGCCCCGGATGGCGGAGGAAGATGAATTTAAAGAGGGGGGGGGAATAATAATACAAAGGGGGGGGGATGAAGGAAGGCTCCTTCTGCAGGGCAGCATACTTCAGAGGCACAGCCGGGGCCAAGAGACCTCTTCTCCTGGCCTCTCCCGGCTGAGGAGGTGGTCAATGTAGGACATGCGCAGCATCCCCATGTGGGAGCTGGTGCCAAAAGGCCATCTCAGCCTGCTCTAGGATGCTCCCGACAGCGGGTACCGCAGCACCAGCCCAGCTCCTCTCTGCTCCCGCACAGGCTCCGTCCTCCCCTGCCTCCCCCAGGAGATGCCCAGGCTCCGGGCGGCTTCAGCGACGCATCTCCAGCACCAGCCAGCAAGAGCCGAGCGCTCCATCCCTGCAACGACAACGGTGAGGTCGCAGCAGGGGTTTCCCACGCCAGGTCGTACCTGCCTGTCCCACCGTTCCACCTCCCAGCTATGGCTTCCACGGGCCTGGTTCTGGAGAGCTTTCCACAACAAGAAATTCGTCAGTAGGAAGGAAGACAAAAGCCCAAAGCCTTGAAGGGTGATTCTTTGCCAAGCCAAGCCAAGCGTGATGGGGTTTTGTGGCTAAGCGGAGAAATAAGCCACCAGGCCTCAGCCTAACACTTATCAGGGCATTTATTTCAGAGCCAAGGCACCAAGATAGCACCGGCAACATCAGGAGCAGCGTTTCTCCTTCATATCTTGCTCCTTCCATGCCCCTGCACAGCTCCAAATCCTTTTTTGTTCCTCGCTATGTCAAGCAAAGTCTCCAAGTGAAGATTCTTCAAAGGCACGCCGAGTTTCAGATCCTCGGTTTCATGTCCCCGAGTTCTGCTGTGTCCAGCCGAGCTGCTGTAGGAGCGGCGCAAGCCTGCCTGCTGCAGCCGAGCTGCCTTTGAACCGCCTCGCTCGTAAACGCATGCCAAAATCAAAGGTTATTTCTGAAAAATCACAGCTTGGCTATCTTTTGGGCGCAAAGAAATCCCGGACTGCAGCCACCACAGCTGCAAATACACCCTCCCCGCACCCGTTCCTGACCTCCAGGCACGAGGGGACGGTGGGGTCTGATGGGTGACAAACTGCAGCCTTGGGGACTTCTCCCCTTGGGTGGGGACAACATCATAAAAGTCTCCCTGGGGCATTTCTAATGCTGGGTTGAGTACAAAGGTGCAAGCTCGTTACAGGGGATACCCGAGCCTCAGATGAGCATTTGCTCACCGTTACAGGGTAGGAAAACAGGTTCGCTGTGGGGAGGTTGCTCTAATTTAACAGGTGCCTACAGCTCGTCTGTAAGGAAAACGTTCCCATCTCTTGAAGAGGTTCCCCGAGCAGCCACCCTGCACCTGGCAGAGATTCACATTTTCCATCCTTTCCCCCACACGTACTCATTTCCCCCGGGACACAGAGCAGCAGTGTTCCCTCCCTTTGGTAGCTCACTGTGTATCCCACCAGGCTCCCAGAAAAACCTCATCGCTACCACACGTGACCCAAGAGAAGCATGGATGGTGAAGGCTTCTCCTTCCGACTCCGGGGATGTGAGGAATGGGGTGGTACAGCTCGGAGCGCTGTAATACCCCTTTTCCCCAAGGCTCTCCCCAAATACAGCTGGGAGAAAGGAGGGCTGCAGCTCGCCATTGCCTTGTTCTGCTGGGCGTGCAGCTGAGGCACCTTTGAGGACTTTCCATCCTTACCTTCTTTCGTACGGCGTCTTCTCTTCCAGCTGCCTGCAAAGTCCGGCAGAGGCAGCTCTTGTTTGCTTCTCTTCCCAAGGAAGAGCCTGAACTTCGGCGTTTCACGCTGCAAACAAAACAGAACATCAGGGACAGCCCTGAGAAACGCTGGAGGCAGCTCTGAGCTGGCTTGGGGACAGGACCTGCTCTGGGGCTTTCTGGTCCGGTGGTGCAGAGGACCCCAGAGATGGGGCAGGAGGGGCTTGGGAGGGGGTCATCAGCCTCTGTTAAGACCATGGATGATCTTTTAAATTGTCGTGGAAAATTTGTAGCCTTTTTGTTTTCAGAGATAAGTCTGGGTAGCCCGAAAGGCTGAGCGGGATACGGTGGGGCTTGAATTCAGGATGTAAAATCAGGAACTAGAATGGCAAAGGCTTAATGCCACGTCCAAAGGATGCTGTGCGGGACAACACCACGTATGAGATGGTCCGAGGGGCACTGCTCTGATTCCCAACGCAAAACCAGTCCACACACCTCGCTCAAACGCCTGCGGCTGGGACACACCACCCCTTCACCAGAAGTGCCTCCACGGCAGGGTTGGTCCCATCAGGACAACACGAGGAGGGGGAAAAATAGCCCACCCCAGTTGGTATCCGGCCTTCAGCCACAGACATAGTGCCAGAGGCTGCGACTGCTTTAATCTGCTTCTCCCCGCTCTCCCCCGCTAGAAACGAGTGTAGTCAGCTGGAAAATTAAGACCCAGGGTTGAACCCGGAGGGGCAGCAAGAGGGGCGGCTTGGCCAGCAGATACGCAGAGCAGCCCGCCACTGCCCCGTGGCATCGCCGTGCCACCCCGGCTCCCCCTCCCTCCCTCCCTCCCCATCCAAGCAGCGCCGGTTCCCTGCGCTCGGCATCGCGACCGCAGCGTGGTAAATCACCGGTGACAGCTCCGGCGGGCACGGCGCGGTGGAAGCACGCTCCTGCCCGCGCTCACGGGCAGCTGTCGCGGGCAGAGGTCCAAGGTCAGCTAAGTGTTTAATGGGCCTCCTGCGAGGACCTGTGATGAAAGGCAGGCGGGAGAGGAGGCGAGAAGGGAGCATATGTCACAGCCTGAGCTCCAGGGCTGGTTGCAAGTGACGGGGGGATGCTTCCCATGCAGACAGACAAGCGGAGAGGATTGCTTTCCCAAGCCCGTCTGCTTTTCCAGGAGTGCAGCAGGGACCCGCTGTGGTCCTTGCAGCTCAAGCATGGGTGATGGGCATCTGGATGCCCGTAGCATGAGGTCCTGCCAGGACGAAGGCCAGCAGGGCATGGCAAGGACTGCAGCTCTCCTAACAGCTACGACAAAAGCCGCAACGCAAAGCAAACCCAAACCAAGCAAGCCAAGCCTCCCCTGGGTTCGCTCCTGGCTCCAAGTCAGCGTTTCCCATTACAAGGTTAGATCAGAAGCTGAGCAGAGAGAAAAGGCCTGTCCGCTGTTCCAGTGCGATCAGGAGAAAGAGTGAGAGACAGCACCTGGCAAGACCACCATGGTTCTCCCCTCCAAGGCTCTTGGCCAAGCACATCTGGAGCCAGGTAGTCGTGACATCTCCTCACCTCAGTGTTGCTGAGCAGCGTGACCGATAAAACAAGTTCTGATGCAACCCAAGTCTAGAAAGTCTTTCCAAACTGCTGGCCAAGCCACAGCAGAAATCAATGACAGTTCCAGCAGAATATTCTCCCTGCTATCCCAAAATAAAAAGGACGTTTGACTCTAACTCGACATTTTGGAGCTGTTGAAACATTTTGGCATCCGAATGTACCCTGATAGATGTATTAATCTCTCCACGACCATACGATTGCATCCTGTAGTATCTCCATAGTATACCCTAGTAGCTGATGACTCTCCTATGGAAGACAATGCCTGGATGAACATGGTGGTTTCAGGTTGTTTTCTTGTGTCTGGTAGTTTGCTAACTTAAAACAGCAGCTCCTTTACTGGGCACCTTCAAGTCAAGTAAGAAACCGTTTCCCACTGCTGCGGCCAGAGCAGTTGCGGGGTCTAAGCCCCGTCCGTAGGAGAGCTACTGGTTACAAATCACCGGCCAAAAGCAAGAGAGGTGCTGACCCCTCTGCGTGATCAGGGCTGCGGTTCCCCCAGCCCCTCTGCAAAACCTCTTCCCTTTCTCCAAGGTGCAAACCAACCACCACCGCCCCTGTTGCACACCGGCTCTCCCTCTTCCACCTCCACATAACCTGGCTCGCGACCCTTCTCATAACCAAACCCGCACGCAGCCCGAGGGTTGTGCTCACCCCTCCTCAGGCTTGAGCCTGGGGTCTGGGCATGGGTGGCATCCCAGGAGAACACTGTCCAGGCTCCTGTTTTCCCACAAGTTTATGAGGGCTGGCAGCGTGGCAGGAGAGCTTTGCTGCCCGGGAGGCTGCTGCACCACCCGCCCACCACGCGCCCCTCAGCCCGATTTTAACCAGCTCTAGCTTTTGGGGGTGGAAGGGAAGAGCGGGTGATGTGGGGAAGAGCAGAGGGCTGGTGCTGAGCAGCACGTCTTGGGGGGAAGAGGGGGAGAGGAGGCCGTTGGGGACGTGGGATGCGAGGTTTGCTTTTGCAGACTGAATCAAACGTTGGCAAGCTGGTGAATTAGCAGTGTTTGCTGAGCAAACGCTGCCGGGTGGGGACAGGCAGAGGAAGAGTGTTTAAGCACACAGTCCTTTATTTGCTAGCAAACATCCCCAGCTCCTCCTCTCCCTCCCCTGTTCCTCCCCGCGCCTTCCCCAGCTTGCGCTCCAAAGAGGCTGGATGATGCATCCCAAGAGGAGGAGGGGTGAAATTCCCATGGGAGGGAGGAAAACGTGGGAGAAGCATGTTCTTTCACCAATGTCCCTGCACCAGAGCAGCCAAGAGGATAGCGGTGGCTCGTGGGAGGGGCTGGATTTTGTGCTAAAACAAAACCAAACCACTCTTCTTTGGGCTGTATTTCTGTGTCAAGCGAGGGCTGCCCTCTGGGTGAAGACCCTGAGGGCACTGCGAAACACAAGACACACTGCAGGGACCTGGGTGTCACTACAGAGAAGCTGGTGCTCTTGGGGCTCAGCTGCTGCGGAGTGGGATTGCTTCTTGCAAGTCAAGACAGGGGGTTTTTCAGCCTCACTTGACTCTCGGGGTTCTGATGTTGATCTCAAATCCCTCTCCTGGCTGCAACCCCAGGGTGGGGAAGTGATCTGGAAGACGTTACCAAGCCTGCTCTGGAGATGCTGCGGGGACACACTAGAACATGCAGCCCTTGTCCCGTGGCTGGAAGCATCTGTGCCAAGACAGAAGCGCCAGGTGCCCTGTTGTGCTGGGTGCACATCCAGTGACAAGATGAGACCAATGTCATCTCCCTGTCACTGGGACCGGCAGGTAAGGGTGGAGCTGCAAGGCTCTGGAGGAAGAGGTGAAGGTGCTGGAGAGGACAGTCCAGCAGGCTGGATTTCACCTGTTGGCCAGGGGTTGATCAGCATTCAGCTTATAGGGAGCTGGTAAAATCACTTTCTCTCAAGATGTCCGTCATTTCATCTGGTCTTGAGTGCCTGCACACTGCGTGTGATCTTTGACCATCCCTTTTTGGCAGTCACCATCTCCTTGCTTAGGTGCACGGAGCTGATGGGCTGTGAGCCGCAGCACTGGGTGCTCCAGGATGACCTGCAGCACACCTCTGCCAGCCCTTTGAGCTGCTACCTGGGACATCTGACGGGTTTTGCTCAAAGGAGAGGAGAGAGGGGACCTGTGGTGCCCATCCCTTTCCAACTTCTAAGCAAGTCCAGATACATCTCATCTGGAAACTCTGGCTGAAAAACTGGGCTGTCTTCCCACCCTGAGATTCCTCCCAGTTACCCGTTGATGCTCCGTGTCCCTCTGCTCCTGGGTGTTCCTAAACCTCCTCCGGTATTCCTCAGGCCTCCCCACCATGCTCCCGTCTGCTCCAGCCTTTGTCCAACACCTCAGTGAACTGTACCGCAAATCATCTTCCGCTACTGGCCAACTGCTGCGAAAATGCTGGGTCCAGGTTGCCGTCTCCATTCATACCACATCCCCCCTGCAACTGCTGGACTGGCTTTCATGGAGCAATCTCAATGTTCATTCACCCCTTGAAGGCCAGGTGCTTAGACAGCAGCTGTGCTACACACGCTGCTGCCCGAATTACTCATCGCTGGCAACACGTGCATCATTCATTATTAAACTGCTTGTGTGCTTGGCCTGCGGCTTAATCCAACGCCACCACGGCGGCTGCAGGAGGAACCCAGCCGTCTGTAAAAGCACGCCTACCTCCGGCAGCAGCGGCGCTGCCCTTCGCGATGGCAGCTTTAACGCGCCTCCAGGAAAGAGCCGTGCCCTGGTACCCACCGTGGCACCCACGGGGAGAAGGATTAGAAGCGAACATCCCCAAAACTAGACTTTCTCAAGATGGAAATTATTGGTGGTGGGAAATCTTCAGCTGCCATAAATCAGCAAAGCTTCGCTGAAGGAAGCGGAGCAGTGCTGATTTACACCGCCTGGCAGCTTGGTCCAGCGTTGGGAGCTTTGTCTGGGATTAGTGGGAGAAATTGTTGGGGAGGGGAACAGTCTCATTACCTTGTCCTGGCTAATGCTTTGCTTTTCTCTGGTGCATGTTGCTGTTAGGAGCTGGATCTAATTAGTCGTTGCAGGAAATGCCTCAGCTCCTCCTGTTCCCCACTGCTCTGGAGGGGAAGGGGGGGAGTTAATCCTGGCCAACGTGGGAACAAACCCCATTGTAAAAGCAGGTCCTGATCCCATAATTCGCTCTGCAAAGAAGCACGTGCCCAGGCACACCGAACCTTCCCAGCTCCAGGAAGACTGGGAAAATACACCTGGGCTCTCCCACCAAAAACCAGCAAGGGCAGCCTGCGAAATGCTCAGCAACGCACCAGGCAGCATCAGCGACAGCCGCCCGCGCTCAGGCTGAGCAAACAAACAGCGTACGGGGAGCGGGACATCTCCCCCGCACCTCATCACTGCTCACGGTGTGGGAAGGGGCTTGTTGGGGAGCAGCAAGGGCCAGCTGCTCCCCGAGCAAAGGGAGCCGAGGGTGACCCCAGTAACACCACCCCACACCAGCCCCAGACAAGACAAGGGGATGAACCAGGTCCGGGGTCTACCCAGGGGTACGGTCGGGGCAGGAGACAAGGTACTTACGGTGCAGGTCCGAGGTCCATCCATGAGGCAGAGGCAGGCACACCTACAACAGCCCAGGGAGGGGGCAAAGGCCCAGGGCTGCCCTTAAATAGAGCTCCTGGGCCATGGGCGGGGGTGGGTGGGGCCCCGGGGGGGCTGGTCAGGGCAATTAAGGGCAATCACTGCCTTCAGCACCTTGACAAGGCTCATCTCTGCATCCCCATTCCCTCCCCATGAGTTGTCTTTAGTTTTCTTCCATCAGGTATCAACCGCAATCCAGATGTGACCCCATGAGATACTCTAATTTTAGGTACCTGGTCTCGTCCCCTGCTCTTTTCCTGTAGTGCACCACATCAAAGGTTTTTGGTCTCTGAACGCAGAGGTGTTGGTTTGCAGATGGAGTTTAATGGGTGTTTTGTAGCCCGTGGTGAGATGAACATGTGGAACTCGTGTTCTGCAGATGCCTCTGGTCTCTTGTGAGGATAACGTCAGCGCTAGCAGGATCCCGGCCTCGCAGGCTGTGGTGATCTCTTCCAGGTCTACCTATGCAAGCTCCTGGGTCTCACAGAAATTTGAGTTTTCTGGCTGGGCTAATTAGCTGGGATGACCCGACTCCCTTCAACTCTGGAGCCCTCTCTCCAGTCCGAGGAGATCTCCAGCTGAGCTGTGGCAACGGGCACATGCCTGCTTTTAGCTCACACACTTGCTAGGTACAGTCCGTTTAGCTCAAAATACCAAGATGGTGGCAAGTGCTAAAACAGCACCAAGGATCTGCTCACCATGAAGGTGGCTTTGGTTCAGTGCAACGTCTTTAGCATTACAGACAAGACCAAGGCTCTGATTTACACTGAAGTCAAAAGGTGGGACAGGAGGAGAGGAAGGAATTTACCACCTTCTGCAGCAGAACCAGCACTGGGAAATATCTCCCTGCGCTTCATCAGCTGCAGTTCACAATCGGACATAACGGCACATCTCCCTTTCTGCTACCGGAGTAATAACCTCTAGGACTAGGGCAGAACAACGTGTTGTGGTGGCCTGTCTAACATCTTTACAGGTCAACCTGCTGTTCTTCCTCTCCCTGTGGCTTCTCCAGGCTTTCCTGATGCCACATCTTGGCTCCATCCCGTGGTCCCCTCTCCCCGGGCAGAGCTGGAAGCAGGGAGCAGTGACTAGAAGGTGAGCAGGGGCATCCCAGCACAGGCTGTGCTGGAGCTCAGAGAACTGCTTCACAAATACCAAGTTTGGTCCAAATGTCGTTCTTGTTGACTGGCTTGCTGTCTGCAGACCTAGTGCCAGTTTACAGTGTTGGTTTTCGTCAGACGCAAGTACAACTCCGAGAGAAACCAACGGGAAGCCTGGCAGTGGGTTGCACGTGCCGTATATTCACTGTCCCTGGAAGCCAGTGCAGAACCTCTCTCTCCGCGTGGTGAGACGGGCAGCAGCTCATCCCCACTGGCAGACGGCGCCGATCCCTTCCCCTTTAGAGGGCTTCCTATCGTCACGCCTGCCAGCTGGGCCCGGACTACGGCTGGCAGCAGGAGCATCCACAAGCCCTCAGCAGAGCTGTGCGCCAGCTTGCCTTGGCCAGGGTGGGAGGTTGCTCTTTCTGTGGAGAGCTCAGCAGGGCAACGTCTCTTGTCAGCTGATGGGGGCTGATAACCAGCTACCTCGATCAGTTGTGAGTTCTGGGAGGTCACACCTAAAGACTTCGCATGGATAAAACTCATTTCGTGCCTATGGGGTGAACCACTGAACACCAGCAGATTCAACCTGTTCGCTGTTCTTGATTCCCCACGGTTGAAGCTTTGGCTAGAGCGAGGGCAGCCTCCAAGATCCCCATCGCCTTTTGAAATTCTGGGTGTTCAGTCGTGAAGTTTTCCTTCCTGAAATGCAGTGAGAGAGACTGTCCTCACAACGCGTCAGGAGCCGGCATCATCGCTTGGAGCCGAGCATCTCCTGGCCAGGCACCCTGTGGTCCTGCGCGAGGCCACGCAGCTGAAGAGCTGCCTGAGCTTCAGAGGCAAAACCACGGGCAAAGGAGCTGGTTTCGTCCCAGAGAGCTGGCGCCTGAGAGCACGGGCAGGTACGCTCGCCACCAAGCTGCCAGCACCTCCCGTGTCTGCAGAGGGTGACTCAGCCTGGTGCTCCGAGACGTTCCCCTGTGGGCAAATCTCCCCTCGCTCCGTGTGGGAGAAGGCTGACCTCTCAGTGCAGGGCGGCTGGTGGGCACGCTGCTCTGCTGACCTTCACCCGGGTCTGCGGTGGGGTCTCCAGCCCACGCTGATCTCCTGGCTTGTCCCCTGGTGACACTTGCTAGCAGCAGCTCAGCAGCCCTCAGCCCGGGATGGGCATGAGATTCTTCTGCGTCCTCCAACGCTGGCTGACTCCTCAGCCCTTCTCTCCTGAAGGGCTTTGCCATATGTCTTACGCCTGGAGCTGAACAGCCCATGGATGAAGCTCCCTGGAATCAAAAACTGTATCAGAAAAGTCAGAGAGAGCTGAACCCCCTCCAGCGTGGGGCAGGTGCGACACACGTAAAGATGCACGTGTGTGCGCACACCCGCACTGCTCCCCCTCTCTCCTGCCTCCTCCTGCTCCTTCTCCCGCTTTCATTCTCCTGAAAGAAAACCTGACGATTTCTGGGCTTTGTTGGTGGTTAGGAGGACACTGGATAAAGAGTCTGAGAAAGTGAAAGAGGGTGCGCAGGGCTGCAGGAGGAGAAGGAGGGGAGAGCAGGAGAAGGAGGGATTCTCGGTATCTACAAGGGAATTAAAGCGCTTTTACTAGAGTGAAGAAATCAGCTAAAGAATGGCAGGCGAACAAAAGCAGCAAGGCTACGGACAAGCCCCTCTGAATAGATCCAGATCCCCTTAAGTTTGTAACACCCCCTACACACTTCTTTTTTCCCCTTCCCCCCCTTAAGCCTTTGCTCCTCACTCCTTCCAAGAACAAACGCAGAGCAAGGGGAAAGGGAAAAAAAAAAAAAAACCATGAGGGAGGGGAGGAGTGGAAGAAAAGCTAAAAAAAATCAAATAAAATAAAAGGTAATCCTCAGCCACTTTGCCCCTCTGGGGGCTGCTCTGGGCCAGATTAAAGGTCCGGTGTGAAACCATTCTGCTATTCAGATGCGATAAGCAGGATTTACAAGCAAAGAGAAAGAGAGAAAAGAATGGGCAAGAGGAGAAAAGGAGAATTATTTGTGTCTCTTAATACTTGTTAAGCACTTCTCTTTTGCGAGACCAGACAAGACACAGCTATGCTCAAAGTCCCTGCACAATCCCGCCCGCTTGTCCGACACCCCCCGCTCCCCTCCCTCCCTGCCTTCCACTTGGGTTGGCTGTCCCCCTGCCCCCACCCAGAGCAAGCAGGCAACGCTGTGTTGCTACCGAGCTGAAATTGGTCTCCTCTCGGAGCGGCACACAAAGAGAATGGCAATTAACCTTCCTGTTCCCTGGTGACAGCGATCTAATCAGCGCTGCGCCCAGGCCTGTGCCAGCGGCTCGGAGGCGGCAGCCTTTGTGCAGGGTTGGGTAGCACGGGGAGGGGGGGCTGTCGGCCGTGCCCTGCGTCGGAGGTGGGGTGGGTGCTCCATGGACAACCAGCTTGGATTGAGGTGGGGTGGGTGCTCCATGGACAACCAGCTTGGATTGAGGTGGGGTGGGTGCTCCATGGGCAACCAACTTGGATTGAGGTGGGGTGGGTGCTCCATAGACAACCAACTTGGATTGAGGTGGGGTGGGTGCTCCATGGGCAACCAATTTGGATTGAGGTGGGGTGGGTGCTCCACGGACAACCAACTTGGATTGAGGTGGGTGCTCCATGGACAACCAGCTTGGATTGAGGTGGGGTGGGTGCTCCATGGACAACCAACTTGGGTTGTTTCAGGCCAACCAGCTTAAGTTGTCAAGGAAGGTTCTTCAGCTGGCACGGTGAGGAGACCTTGGTGGCTGCTGCTGGTATGGATCAGGGCCACCACCTCCCATAGGAAATAAGACATGGACCTTCTGGAGCGGGTCCAGAGGAGGCCACAAAGATGATCAGGGGGCTGGAGCACCTCTCCTATAAGGACAGGCTGAGAGAGTTGGGCTTGTTCAGCCTGGAGAAGAGAAGGCTCCAGGGAGACCTTATTGTGGTCTTTCAGTACTTAAAGGGGGCTTAAAGAAAGCTGGGGACAGACTTTTTAGCAGGGCCAGTTGTGATAGGACAAGGGGTGATGGTTTTAAACTAAAGGAGGGGAGATTCAGACTAGACCTAAGGAAGAAGTTTTTCACACTGAGGGTGGCGAGGCCCTGGCACAGGTTGCCCAGAGAGGTGGGAGATGCCCCATCCCTGGAAACATTCCAGGTCAGGCTGGACGGGGCTCTGGGCAACCTGATCTAGTTGAGGATGTCTGTGCTCGTGGCAGGGGGGGTGTATTACATGGCCTTGAAAGGTCCCTTCCAACCCACACCATTCTATGATTCTATGAAATTCTGGCCCAGGGCAGACCTGGACCAGGTAGTCCTAATTACTGGTGGCCCAGTAGGACTTGCCCGCTGAAGCCAGAGGGCAGCAGCAGCACGGTGCTACAAAGACGTTGCAAAAGGTCTCTGGGGGTGATGTGGTAGAGCCCCGAGACAGAGCCAGGCCCACCCCGCTGTGGGCACTGTGCAGAGCTGAACGGTCCGAACGGTCCTTCGGCTCGCAGCCCGAGGGAACCCGAGCGTTCGGACTCTGCTCAGCGCTGCTGCCCACGGGAGGTTAATCAGTTCTCGCTGCTTCTTCCCGTGCTTCAGAACTGGATGATGGGAGAACGATTCTTGCGGGAGGAAGGAGGGAAAGGCCAACCCAGCCTCCCATCACCAGCGCTCTTCTCTGGACGAGGAAGGCACTTGTGGTGTTTCACAGCCAAGAACTACACGCTGAGACCTGCAAATATAGTCCTCGGTTTTAAAACTTCTGCATAAGCTTGGAAGCTTTTTTTTTTTTTTTTTTAAGTGGAAAATAGGGTTGTTAGAAAAGCCTCAACCATCCTTTACAAAAGAACCACTACTCACCAGTGACACTTTTCAGCAATCCTCCTCCACTCCATATTTTCCGTTTTTGCTAGAGCTGGGGACGAGAAACAGCTAGCGCATTGTTAAAAGACCAAGATGTAAGCGTTGGGTTTGTGCTTCATTCAAGGGAGAAAACGTGAACCTCCTGGAGGTCAGTCAAAAATTGAGAAATGCTTTAATTTATTTCTTCAAACCTCTGAAAAATCCACCCGTTGGCCAGTTCTCTAATTGTGACCGTGCATCCAAGTAAGTGAAGCCCTTTGCTTTCTCATGAGCCTGGCCTTAGATCCCAGCAAGGCACAAAAATGACAGTGAAATGTCCTCTGGCGGGCAAAACCAAGCAAGCAAACCAACCAACCTCCCCCCTCCAAAAAACCTCAGCTCTCTTTTTTTCTTCTCGTGCGAGTTCTAAGAAAAAAAGTCATCTTAAAACTGTCAACAGAGTTTTCTCAAGCAAACAAAGTTCACCTGTTCCTCATGTGTTAGAGCAAAACTACTGCGGCCGAGCAGGACATCCTGACAGGAGATGGGCGTTCCAGCCTGGAGGCTGGACACCGTGGCCCGCAGAGCCCCTCTGCCTGGCTCTGCTTCCCCTCTCCTTGTTTCCAGAGTCACTGGGGACACTTCTTTAATAGCTGGTGGCCTTTGTCCAAGTCACAATTGCATTTCAGGGACGAATGTAAATCCATATGGGAAGCATTGTCCATAATCTCCTGCTTAAAACCCAATTCCCGATAACGTTTTTATGGTGTAGAGCGTAAAACTTCAACCCTTGTGGTGCTGAGGGCTCTTCTATCGGTCTTCTCCAGAGCCTGGCACATCTCAGGGCAGGGTAGCACGACCGATGGCAGAGCTTTGTAACCCAAAAGGTGCCAACATCTGTAGCTTCCTAACTTGCCTAGGGGCCTCCCTGCCCAGGTTTAGCCCCTGTGTGCCCCAGCCCGGAGGAAGGAGCTGATTGAGGGGATCCTCCTCCTAAGCTCACCCAGGGCCGACCATTAGGCAGGTGATCAAGTCGCGGCCCTCTGCCTCTCTGTTCTGCAGTGCTTCGGGGGATGATTGCATCCACCTCAGACCGATAGGCACAAACATCTCAATTACACCTAAGAAGGAGCATAATTGAGCCTAAATTGATTCAAACAGAGGCAATTAAAGCAAAACTCAGATCCCTGCTGGGAAGCAAAGGCGCCGCTTATTTTTAACTCATAACCACGACAAAAATAATAATTACAGGGCAGGATGACACCGCTCCCCTTCAGCCGGAGCGGCGGGCTGAGCTGAGGGGTCGCACGGCCCCTCGGTGCCCGCCCTCACCCGAGGCTTGGGGGCGGCGGGGCGCGGAGGGGCGCGGCGGGGCGCGGAGGGGCCGTTCAGCACCATGGCCAGCGGCCGGGCCACCGGTAGCCCGCCGGGCAGCTGCCCGCCCTCCTGCCCGCTGGCCCGCGGGCTGCCGGCCTGGGCTTCGGCTGCCTCCTCCTCCTCCTCCTCCTCCTCCTCCTCCTCCTCCTCCTCCTCCTCCTCCTCCTCCTCCTCCTCACGGAGCCAGGAGCCCCCCGAGCGCGGGTCCCACCGCGTGGCCCCGTGACGCTTCGCCCCGCGTGGCTGTGGGCGGAGAGGGCCGGCGGCGAAGGGTTGCCTCGCCGGGATGCGTCTCCCGGTCTTGGTTAGGCGGAGACCTGGAGCGGGGCTGGATCAGCGTCGTTCCGTACGCGGAGCAAACAAGAACCATCAATTAGGAGTAATTGCCGCCCCCTCCCCGTAACTTAAGAGGCTAATATTAGGCTTCATTTTTAAGAAAGGTAATTTGACGACCATAAATTACAATTATAAAAACTTCATTAGAGTCGGTAGCAATCCATCCACCATTGTTCTAATTACACACTGTAGGAGTAATGAATGCTAATGGTTTAATGTACAATAATTACCACAATTGAAAAATAATAATAATACAGAACAACCTCAGTTATCCAAATGTCACGGGGGACGTGGAATGGGTTGGGGAAATCGTGGTTTCAGATAATTGAGGGGCTCTTCAGCGTGATTAATAGGTGATGTGACCTCTGGGTGGGGAACAAGGAGTTTGAAATGAATGCAGTGTGGTCAAGTGAGGTAAGGCACTGCGGAGAGAAAAAAAAATCAGGCATCTTCTGTCTTAGCTTTGGATTTTACTGGACATTTTAGATCTAAAGTAAATTTACTGGGTTTGCAACTGAACTGTGCCACCTCCTGATGATTTTCAGGTGTGGTTGGCAGGGTTTAAAGCAGAAACACGGGAACTGGGCTCTGAAATCCGTTCCGATTCAGTCCCATTCTGAGGAGTGTGGGGTCTATGTTTGACATGCAGGGCAGAGCACAAGAGGTGATTCCAGCCCCCTGCAGCACAGCAACAGCACTGAATCATAGGATGTTTCAGGTGGGACAGGACATCAGGAGATCTCTAATCCAACCTCCTGCTCAAAGCAAGCCCAACACTGAATTCAGACCAGGTTTTTCAGGGATTTGACCAGCCAGTTACTGAACCTCCAAGGATGGGGATCCCATGATCTCCTTTGGCCCTTGTTCCACTGCTCATATATTCTCACAGGGAATTTTATTTCCTTATGTCCCATCAGATCCTCCCCTGCTTCAGTTTATACCCACCTCCTCTCCTGTCATGCACCTCAACAAAGAGCCTGAACCCCCGGTTCCCGCAGCCTCTCCTCCCTCCTGCCCTCTGAACACCTTGGCTTCCCTCTGCTGAACTCACGCCTATTTATCTACATCTTTCTTTCACTTATTTATTTATCTATCAACATCTTAGTCCGCCCCAGAGTCAGGGTTTTGCTTTTGTCTTTGTTAAATTCCACGTGTTTCCTGCCAGCCCATTTCTCCAGCCCGCCCAGGTCCCTCTGAAAGGCTGCCCTGCCCTACAGCAGGATGAAGCCCACAGTTTACTGTCATCCAGAACGCGATGAGGAGCATCCCACCTCATCCTCCGGGTCACGTACTGCGCAGGATGAACATATGAAGCAGGAGAGGTCTCAGGACAGATCCCAGAATAACTCTGCTTGTAACATGAGATAAAGATGAAACGAAAGGGTGGACCCCAGCACTCATGCCTTTGAATGAATTGCTCACCTTGCTCCTGCATTTGGTCGTATTCAGAGGAACTTGTCTTGTAAATGAAACTGTGGGATTTGCCACGTTGTCCGCCAGCAGCAGGGCAGCTGGCACAGGCACCTTGCCCGGTCACTCTGCCGCCCTGCCTTTGCTTCGGTTGGGACACAAAGTCAACCCAAAATAGTTTCCACAGCTGCCTTTCTACAGGCAGGGTATGAACAGGTCCCCTCACCGCGCTATCTCCCAGTAGGACCGGGGTTATCATAGAAACCATTCTTTTATCTCCCCTTCCTCAATACAGGCTGCACGGAGAATATGAGAAACATTACAGAATACAGAAGGTGATTAAAGAAGAAAGAGAAGGATCAAGTCTCCAGAAGAGAGAACGAAGCAGCCTGCTGTGTCGTGGAACACAGAGCAGACACTGGAAGTGCAGAACCATGGATCACCAAAAAGTGGCTCTCGGAGCTCCTCGGGATGAGCGCGAGGTGAGCAGCAAGCCCACCCCCGGCGGCGCGGAGCTGAGGCATGGCTTGGAGGGCTTCGCCAGCGCTGCCCGGAGCACCCCGCAGCACGCTCCCCCGGCCAGGCGCTCCCCGCAAGGGACCGAGAGACCCGGCTGTGTCATTGTAAAAGGGCAGGCTTAGGCTTCTTCATTCTTGCCTTGATAAGCAGCCTGGTAGGAAGGAAAATGTCCGGAGAAATCGGAATTTCTGATTCCTTTGCTCCAGGGTTTGGAAGGTGCCACCTAACCACCCCAGGGCCTTTTCTAGGCTTGACCAAAGTCCTGTGACTCAAGCAACTTGATGAAAACTTGCTGCTAAAACATCCCTAAGAAACAACAAGCTGGGGTTGAGAAAATACTGGGCTTTGGGCTCTTATTCCCGCGTCCTTGCTGACGTTACAAACCGCAGAAAACCTCGCTCACGTGTGGGATGTCTCGTGGAGCAGCCCAGGTTTAGGCATTCATTTCCCACAGACCTGCGACCAGCCCAGGTCCTGTGAGGCACCTCTGGAGCCTGAAAGCAGATCCCATCCGTGTCCCACGGCCTGATTAGGAACAATGAATTCTTGATACGCTTCCTCTTTAATAGGATCCTAATTTATAAGAATGCAGATAATATATCAATGGAAATTAACTTCACACTTTCCTTGCGCTGGCAGGTTGAGCTGCAGGTGAGTGCAATGTAATTAAGAAATTAAAAGGTAATTTCCACATATGCTTTCTGCTAATCTAACTCGGCAATCATTTAATTTACAGCAGGGGACTGGCAAGGAGGCAAGCCAAAATAAATAAGATAATAGTACGTTTAAGCGCCCAGCAGAATGGTAATGGAATGAAGCGGGGGCTGCGCAGAGCCGGCAGGGAGAGGTGCGGTGACCCCGCCGGTGCTGCTGAGCGAAAGCAAGGCTTGCGTTTCCTTTCACTTCCACGAGAGCTCAAACTTTTAGCCACTGCCAACAAGTTTCCTCAAGTTCTGATTTTTAAAATTAAAAAAAAAGTTAGCTTTAAAAAATCCTCCTTACAGTTGTTGTTCTATTTTCTGTCATTAATTGTCTTTATTGTACCTGGCAGTTTGGACTTTGTGATCCCCGTAGAGGAGTGAGAGGTTTCTTCTGGGTCGCCGAATCATTTCCCCTTCTCTCCCCATTCCCAGCAGCTGGGATGCGCGGAGCAGTTAACCAGCAGTAGCGTCGCACTGGGAAACCCCTGGGGAAACTGAGGCACAGATTGGTGAAAGCAGAGCTTCTCGGTGGCTTCAGCCCACAGCCCTGCTCGCAGCCAGCCCCGAGGGAGGGGCGACTCGCGGGTCACCGGCTGGAGAGCACAGCTGTGCCGTGGGGTGGTTTGGGCCAAGGAGAGCAGAAAAACCCCCAGGGCTGCGGAGATTTGCTGCCGCAAAGCACTGCGTGACCTCCGCTGCCGCCGCGACGCCTGGACGTCACGGCTGCCCAGCCCCTCCTTGGGGTGCTCAGCCCTCCCACGTCACGCAGCAGCTGGGGCCAGCAGTGGGACGAGGCTGAGCATCCCCCATGCCCACGGTACCCCTTGTCCAGCCCGGCTGAATGAGAGAGCGCAGACTGGTGCTACGGACCCCCTTGGTGCTCCCCTTCCCCTGCCAGCTCTCCGGCTTGGGGTGCCACGCTGCCAGACTGCGGTGTCCTTGCTCGTGGGGGAGCGGGGCGAAACCAGCGGGTTTGGGCTTCTCAAGCAGATACGCTGTCTCTCAGGCAGGGCCCAGCGCATTGAAGGGGAGGGAGCGGGAAGCCCCCCAGGAATTGCACACACACCCACCTTGCGGGGGCTCCCGGGACATCCCGAGCAGCACTTTGCATCCCAGAGCCCTTGGCTCCTTCCCTTGAAAATTAGGCACAAGACCAAACCTAGAGGGGACTGCTCCAGAGCAGCCGGACACGCGGGAGAGGGCTTGCCCCCTCCCCAGGCTCCTCCGCACCACGCAGAGCTCCCCAGTACCTTGCTGAGCTTCAGGTGCCCCGGGCGAGGATGCAGGGGAGAGGATTTGGGCCCGTATCTGCGCTGTGGGAACACCTGGAGCCATGCATGCCAGAGCCCGCCTCAATAAAGGCAGGAGCGCCGGCCCCAGGGCCTCAGCAGGGGATGCTCTTCATGTAACTCCAGCTTTTTGTTCCAAAACCTGAGCCGGGGAAGGGGGGGAATGCTTCCCACCTCCCCGCTGGAGCCCGTCCCCTCCTCCACCCCCAGTCTCCCCCCATGCAGGAGCTGAGATGCTTCCTCTCGCCCTCCCTGGGCTCCCAGAAGCATTCATATGGGAGCTTAATCCTCCAGAGACATGGGGACATGGGGATTACCCGCCAACCCGGAGAGATGGGGCCCGTGTCCCCTCCGAGCGATCGGGCTGCCAAGGCAGCGACGCGGCCGCTATCCCACCCAGACCCCGCTGGAGCCCCCGTGTCCAGCTGGGCCAAGCGGGGCAGCAAGGGCCAAAGCGTCGACCTGTGCCTCCACGGCAAGAGGGCTTTGGTGACTGCGGAGACACCCCTAAACGGGGCCGCGTTACCCCCTGTCGAGAATTGATCTGATGAGTTGCAGCCTGCTTTTGCCAAATGAATTATTCCCAACGTATAGGGAGGTTATATTTGTACTCTTCAAGCAGCTCTAGAAATGGTCAAACAATATTTGCCCAGCAAATTGTTAAACGGCAATTCTTCCGTCACTCATTGAGTAAATTATTCACTGAGCGCTTGTTTGCTCGGTGCCTGCGCTCCCTGCCTGCTGCCTGCCCGTTACCCAAGCCGCTGCCGTGCGGGCGGGCAGGAGCAGGAGGGCACCTGAGCAAACAGGCAAGGGGGTGCGGACCTGCGCGAGCCCCCAAAACCTGGCTGGGGTCTGTGCTTCGTTAGGGCTGGGCATGGGGAAGAGCTGCTGGGAAGCATGTCCGGATCCGGGATTTGGTGCGTGTCGTGGTAGCGGAGGGTTCATGGTCAGACACGGATGTGAGGGGCTGCCGGGGGATGCTGCTGGAGCTTCCAGCAAGCTGGCAGCGGTGCCCACGGGGTGCCCACGCTTGCGCGCTGCACCCACGCGTGTCCTGAGCCCGCTCCTGCTGCCACCGGTCTTCAGCGACTCGGGGGATGAACTTCTGGGGCGGCAGACGGAGGAGCGTGTCCGTGTGTGTGCAGAGCGGACGGGCGGGCCATGAGCTGGGAGGGGAGATGGGGTGTTTGGGGCAGGGGAGTCCACAGGTCTGAGCTTTGCTGGCAGGGGAGATATTGCCCGAGCGATCCCTTCACTTCCCTCAAGCCTGGAAAGAGGAGATCAGTTGGGTGATCATAGGACAAAAGTCCTCTGGGCTGTAGATCCTCAGTAAATCATCACATTTGTAAAACTAAATATTACCATCCACTTACTTGTCTTTTTCCTCCTCTCCTCCTCGCCGTACCCCTCTGCTCCTGAGACGCATCCCTGCTCGCCTGCCCTGGAGGGAGGGGATGCTGGCCCTGGGCTGGAGCCCTGCTGAACCCCTCCGTGCTGGGCACACGGCTCCGGCACCGACTAAATCAGAGTCGGGGCTCGCACCAGCCGTCCCCAGGAGGGCTCCAGCCCAGGGCCGACGCGAGCTGCTTCCTTTTGGGGGATGACAAAAAAATCATGGACAGAGCATACACGTCACCCTGAAATAGTGCCCAAGAAGTGGGGGAGTCACCGAAAGTAACTGATTTTTTTAACGAACAGTTGCAAAGCCTTTCTTTTTTTAAAAAATGTTTCTGTTCTCATTTTAACCACTTAAAAATACAGGGGGTGGTCGGTTGTAGGATTTTTTGCGTGGTCGGGTTTTTTGCCAGTACATCTCTGTTTTTTTTTTCTTGGCCTTCTGGGAGCACAGAAATACTGGTTTAAACCTGCAGCTCTCCCTGGTACTCCAGCAGCGGAAGGGTCTCTTGTAGACCCCGTTTTGGTTTCTAGTTAAAACTGCCCATGTACTCCTGTTTAGCCGAGGAAGCCCCTTCCTCCCAGCTGGTAAAAGTTTAGGTGAAGAGACATTAACCAAACCCCAGCCTTGAAAAACCTGCGGGAAAATAATACCTACTCCGCCGCGTTTGGGGTGACCCCTGGGCTATCGCTTGCTTTATCTTTGCACTAATCTAATCCCCTCTTGCAGCTTTCCTCCAAAATAATCCAACCAACTGACCATCCCCCTTGCCGCTCCACGGCACGGGGCTGATCCTGCCCTGCCCAAGGTCACCCACCCCGGGAACGCCGCGGTCCTGCCCCGTGCCCTGTGCTAGAACCAGCCCGGAGCATCTCCCTCCTGCCCAACAGGTCTGCAGCTCCTTCCCGAGCCACGCTCAGCCAAGCCCCCCCCGCCCTCCCCAGCGGGGCCACCAGCCACGTCCCCGTGCCTGAACGGGCCTTTACGCCTTCTTCTGCCCCTCACGGCCTGTGCACCACCCCCTTTCCAGGACGAGCTGCCAGCGTTCATCACAGCCCCCTTCGGAGCACCAAAATCCTTCCTCTTCCCTTCTCTTTCCCTTCCCCTTCCTCTTCCCCTTCCTCTTCTTCTCCCCTTTCCTTTCCCTTCCCTTCCCTTTCCTTTCCCTTCCCTTCCCTTCCCTTCCCTTCCCTTCCCTTCCCTTCCCTTCCCTTCCCTTCCCTTCCCTTCCCTTCCCTTCCCTTCCCTTCCCTTCCCTTCCCTTCCCTTCCCTTCCCTTCTCTTTCCCTTCCTCTTCCCTTCCCTTCCCTTCCCTTCCCTTCCCTTCCCTTCCCTTCCCTTCCCTTCCCTTCCCTTCCCTTCCCTCCCTTTCCCTTTCCCCTTCCCCTTCTTCTCCCCCTTCCTTTCCCCTTCTCTTTCCCCTTCTCTTTCCCCTTCCCCTTCTCTTTCTCCTTCCCCTTCTCTTCCCCTTCTCCTTCCCCTTCTGTTCCACTTCCCCTTCTCCTTCCCCCTCTCCTTCCCCTTCCCTTTCTCCTCCCTCTCCTTCCCCTTCCCCTTCCCCCTCTCCTTCCCCTTCCCCTTCTCCTCCCTCTCCTTCCCCTTCCCCTTCCTTTTCCCCTTCCCCTTCTCTTCCCCTTCTCCTTCCCCTTCTGTTCCACTTCCCCTTCTCCTTCCCCCTCTCCTTCCCCTTCTGTTCCACTTCCCCTTCTCCTTCCCCCTCTCCTTCCCCTTCCCCTTCCCCTTCCCTTTCCCCTTCCCCTTCTCTTCCCCTTCTCCTTCCCCTTCTGTTCCACTTCCCTTTTCCTTCCCCCTCTCCTTCCCCTTCCCCTTCTCCTCCCTCTCCTTCCCCTTCCCCTTCCCTTCCCATTCCCCTTCTCCTCTCTCTCCTTCCCCTCCCCTCCCCTCCCCTCCCCTCCCCTCCCCTGCACACGCACACACACGCACGCACACACACGCACACACATGCACACACACGCACGCACACGCGTGTGCACACACGCCCCCGCCTCCCTCACCGCCCCAGCCGCACCGGGGCTGCCGCGCGAGGAGGCGTTTCACACGCACGGCCTGGGGTGGGCCAGGCTCTCCAGCCGGGAATTCGCCCATTGGAAAATGTTCCAGGGAAGGGGCCGGGGCCGGAGCGGCGGGAGGGGGGAGCCGAGGCGGGGGGGGAGCCGGGAGGGATGAGATGGGAGTTCTCAAACTGCGAGTCCTAATACTAAGCATGTGGCCATATATTATTTTAATAAAGCCAGCACATCCCGCGCTCACGACAGCTGCTGTTCCCGTTCTCTCATCCTGTGAATCTCATTTATTCCTCATTAGCAAAATCACCTGTTTGTCAAATAGGGACCGAGCTGTAAGACATTAAATTGTGCAAAGGCTGGCGGGGGCCTGGGGAGCGCGGGGAAGAGCGGGAGGGAGGAGAGCCGGGCAGCCTGGCCCCCGCTCGCAGGCTGGAGCCAGCACCGGCCGAAGATCTCTTGAAGGTTGAGATGGAAGCGAGGATTTGGGGGAGTGGATTACGCGGCGTCTCCAAGCGCTCTCGCGTTTTTCCCCTGCCTGCTCTCAGCGCCCTGGAAAACGGCGCTTTGCGCGGCAAAGGGTTGGGGTGGGTGCTCGGCACCGACGCGCGGGAGGGATGCACCCATTGCCTCCCGAGCAGCAAACAATTTACATCCACAGGCACCCGTCAGCAAACGATTTTCCCTTTCGGAAGAGGTCGGGTACAAAATCTCATCTGATTCCCTTTTATCGGTTTGAGTTTTCTTTAAATTGAGTGAAGACGGTGGTGGGACTGACCTGTTCTTTCAAAGAGTCGGGGTTTTGATGAATCAGGATTTTCCACTAATACTAAAAAAAATCCCTGGGCTGCACTAAATGAGGTGTCCGTCGCCCCACCAGCCTGGCGACCGAGTCTTTTTCTGCTGGTTTTGCAGCTTACTCGATGCTTTTCCTAACGCCAGCCCTGGCTTTTCCCTTTATCAGTTGACTGCCACGAGGGGAAAGAGCTGGCTGAAAATCAAGCTTTCTGGTTTGCTGAAATTCTCCCTGTTTTGGGGAGATTTGGAGTTTTGGTTCAAATTGGATCCAACCCAACCATGTGTGCGTGAAAGATAGAGAGAGAAACTTGGGGAGGACGGGGAGATCCCAGCCCTCCCGCGTGGCTCCGGCGTTCCTGCCTACCTCCTTGCCAAAAGCCGGGGGGAAAGACCCGGACGGCAGCTCCCGTGTCTCCAGCCTCTTCAGGAAAGCCTGAAACTCCACATTTTTTTCCCGGGAGGCTATTTCGCATTTTGGAAAACTCCAGCTAACGGGGGAGGGTCTGATCCCAGGGAGCCAGAGTTCAGGGATGCACCGTGGGAACCTCTGACCGGCTCTGCAGCCGAGGGCCCTCCAGGGCGGGGGGAGCCAGTCGGGGTCTGCAGCAGGAGTCACCGCTCTCGGGAAGGTCACTTTTAAACTCGAGGGAAATTAAGGATTAGGAGGTGAAGGAGAAGAGCATGGCTATGCACATTTTTTCTACTTTTATATTTTTTTTCTGCTTTCTTTCCTTTTCCTCCTTCTTTATTTTGTGTCTTGTTCTGACCATCCCTCCATCCCTCCATCGCTCCCTCCATCTTCTCCGCATCATCTTGCTTTTTCCCACCTTTCCCTTCCGCAGGCTTCCCTCTACCCCCTCCCCGTTCTTCCACCCGTTTCCCCATCCAGCTCCTCTCCCCACCTCTCCATCTTCCCGCTGCTGTTGAAGTCCTTCCTCCCCACCCTCAGCACATCTCTCCATCTCCATCTCCATCTCCATCTCACCACCTGTTTCTGTCCTGGAGGACGCGTATGGGGACATGCAGTGTCCCAGCCCGGTGGCCCACAAGTCCTGCAGCACCAAGCCCAGCTCACTTCATAGCCCGGTTCTTTGGGGGACCCTTCGTTACCCACCTCCAGGCTGGTGGCGGGGCTGGCTGGGGGGACAACAGTGGCCCCCCCAAGCTCCAGCTGCCTTTAATCCACCTGCCCGGCTCTGCTCCCCGCTGCAGAGCAGGAAAAGCAAAACCTGCCTGCGCGGGGACCGGGGGGTCCTGACGTGGATGAGCTGCCCCCAACGCCCCGTGTCCGGAGGGACGGATGGGGTCCCACCACCCCTCGCCCCTTCCCACCCGCCTCCTCCTGGGTGCCAGCCACATCCCCG
Organism: Phoenicopterus ruber ruber; assembly: GCA_009819775.1. Taxonomy (NCBI): domain Eukaryota; kingdom Metazoa; phylum Chordata; class Aves; order Phoenicopteriformes; family Phoenicopteridae; genus Phoenicopterus; species Phoenicopterus ruber. The sequence continues at coordinate 13,533,799 of CM020231.1, read as the reverse complement.
CTCCGCAGAGCAGCCCCGCGTCCCCCTTCCCCACCCGCGCCACCATCGCGCGTCGATGCCACCGTGTCCCCCCCCGCCCTCGCCCCCCCCCCTTCCCTCCTCTCTCTGAAAGTCATCAGGCCTAGCGAGGTCTTCTCCCACTTATGCAGCTCATGAATATTTAACAGCATCTGCTCTGGAGGCGATAAAGCCTACCAATCCTTGACAAATATGGCCTAATCTTTTCAATTTCGGGGTGCAAATATTCCTTCAGAGTCCTGTTTGTCACCTAGATTAATGACTCTGGCTCCCATAATCCTTCGGTGCTAATTCAAGCGGTGGCTACCAGGACGGCGCATGGCGGCGGGATGCTGGGACACATCTGAAGGAGAGATTACTCACTTGAGGGCCCTTTGCTGCAGGGTTTTGTTCCTCCGTTGGCAGCGGGGACGAGGAGGGGGGTCCGGGTGTTTGTTTGTTTTTTCCTCTTCGTAGCGGCTGAATATCCGTCCCAGATCCGGTGCGGGCGAGGGGGGATGCTGCCGTGAGGAGCGGGGATGGCTCCCCCTTTCCCTCTGCTTTCCCCGCAGGAACGGGGTGTGACGGGAGACACGGGCTTGTCTCCAATCCCGGCTCCTCATTTTTTGTCACCCGATGCAGACGGCAGCCACAGGGCCACCGAACTGGCTTTCCAGCAGCCCTCCAAGCCTGGACACGCTCTGGGGCTCGGCTTCGAGTCAAGCCCCATCCCAGGGACCGGAGGCTGAGCCCTGGGATGCGTCAACCAGAGGAAAGCCCTCGCTGCCCTAGTCCAGCACCGCCGGTCCCACGCCAGGACCCCCCTCGCGTGGCGGTGCCTGCCCGGGGAGACGCGGGGCTGGGCGATGCTCGGCTCTCGGCCACGGTCGGGAGGAGAGGCGATGGTTTTGGCGGAGCTCTGGCTGGCATTGGAGCTGACAGCACGCTGCGAGAGCCGCAGCAGTCGCCCAAGCCAACACACGGCAGAAGCCCAGGCACCGCCGGGCACGTAAGACCGGCTGCTTGTATTTATTTATTCCCTGATCAAGAGAGAAAAATACAGAAGGGAGTGAGCAGCGGCGGGTGGGAGGGCAGGGAGAAGGAGGGCAGGGGTGGAAATCGATGCCGGAGCTGATCAGCGGTATTGACAACCCCGCTAAGGGGCTGACGGCTCCCATTCATCGCCCCGCGCCCGCAGGGGCTGCCCTGCCGCGGGGGGCTGCCGGAGGGACGCCCGCAGCCCGGCTAAACGCAGCCGAGCGGCAGCGCAGGCATTAACGGCCAGCCAGAAATCGAAGATTTGTTATTATCCAGCGGTGGAACAATAGCCTGGCTGGGTATATTCATCACCGCTCCGGCCCTCGGGGGTGGAAATACGTTGAGATTGCAAATTATTTATTTATATTGGGGAGATGGGGGATGCTGGCGGCGCGGAGGAAGGAGTTTCCTCCTCTCTGCGTGCGCTGCTGCTCGACACCGACCCGTCCAAGGGCTCTGGGGGCTGCCCGAGGCTGAGAACCACGCACTGATTTGCAGCAAATGGAGGCCCTGGGTTTCGGAGCATCCTTTGGGCAAAGCACAGCAGGAACCATTGAGACCTACTGGAAATTTTGCAGGTGAAGCTCTCAACACCGTCAGTTTGTGCCACCGTTTGAGTTGCGGGGGTGCAGCTGGACGCACGGGCAGGTTTGCAAGGAAGGCTCTTGACATGGAAGATTCTTGGAGAGAAGGTGCAGAGAAACCTCTGGATGCAAAATTATCCGCGCAATTCTCTCTTATGGAAGTGTCTGAAAGGCTCCAGCATGGAGGATGTGAAACCATGAAGGTTCTCATAAATAGGATTCATTTTCCCTCTGGCTAATAAGAGTTGCTAGGGGTAGGGCAGCCCTAAAATACGGTTCAGCTCTGCACCAGGGAGCTGGGTGTTCCCCTGAGAAGTGACTTAACTTGGGTGTAGGAATCCTCTGAGATCAAGAGGTTGAACCAAAAACCTGGTGGCAATCCTGGGTGCGCGCAGGAAGCTGGTCCCGAGAACAACGTCCTCTCTGCTCGCTGGATGGGCAAAACTTCCACCTGAAACAGGGAACGGCAGAGCACAGTGGATATTTATGGCCCACGAGCGGGAAGGAGTTATTTTGGGGTTTGTTTTACATTTCTGTGGCAGAAAATGCTTCCTCAGACAAAAATAGTATTGTGGATAAAATGAAAGTAGGAAAACATCTTTTTTTTGTGAGCGAAATCAGCAAAAAACTACTTTTCGCTAGTCAGAAAAGGAAGAAAAGTTTTGAACAAAGCAAAAGAGAATTCCTGGCTTCATTTTGGCTTCGCAGCTAACGGGCGCTGCGGTTCTTGTTTTCTCTTAGCCGATTCCCCCACCTGCTGCCGGCTCTCGCTGGATGGTTCACGCTGGGGTTCAGGGCAGCGCCCACAGCCCCAGCTCCCGGGGGTGTGGGAGCTTCCCCAGCCCCCCGCGGTGCCCACCGCAAGGGCCAGGCGCTGCCGGCAGCGACGCTGGTCCCAGCACGGCCAAACCCCCCCGGGACTCTACGGGGGTTTAGGTCAAGCTGAGATGTGGACCCCAGGGGGACAGAGCAGGAACGAGGAGGGATGGGGAATCCCAGGCCGGGGGACAGGGAGGCAGGGTTCGTGCCAAAGCCCTGACTCCGCCGCAGCACCTCCGAGCAAAGTTGAAAGCACTGGCTCAGGAGAATAAAAGCCCATCGCGATGCCAGGCGGCAGTCCAAGCAGTGCTCCCTCTATTTAATCCGCTTCCCTACCCCGTCACCCCGCCTTGTCCCTGGAAACACCAAAAATATCAAGACCCCCACCCCTGCACCACCACCGCCTCGGTCCCCGCGCAGGGGCCGGGATCTGCATCGCCGAAGCCGTGAAGCAGCGTCAGCCCCATTTCGGGCTCAGCCCCTCCGTGCCGTGCTGCCCCACTGCCCCGCGTGGGTACGGGGGTGCTGGGGCGCATCCCCCGGCTGCCTGTGCTGGCATGTGCATGCCTGCTTCCCGCCGCTCCCTGCCCCCTCTCCTTCTCTTTTTTTTCTGCTGAGCAGGCTCAAAAAGCAAAGCTGGCGCCTTTGTAATACCGCAGCATCGTTAGGGCCCTCCCGAAACCGGGGCGGGGAGCGGGGAGAGACCGGCTCATTAGCTGGACGCTTTGAAGCGGGCTCTGTTTGGGGTTCATTTGTATGCCGGCAGAAGGGAGACCTCTGTGTTTCAAGGATGTTTTTCTGGAGGGGCTTCCTGGAAACATAACAAACATGACCCTGAGGAGCACTCCCCCAGCCCACATAGGCAGCCCGGCCGGGCGGGGGATGAAACGCGGGGCCGTGCTCAGCGCGGCACAAAGGCGGCCCCGGCAGCGGGCGGCCAAGTTCCCTTGGAGAAGACCAAAGCCTGCGCCGAGTGAGCCCGTTCGCTGCAGGAGCGGTCCCTATCCAAGGGACGGGGATCTCGCGGCTCAGCCCCGCATCCTCCCATCCTGCCCGTTCCCAAAGAGCAGCCGAGAAGCAGGAGGCGGCTGTTCCTCCCCGGGTGTCAAACAGGTGGCGTGGCAGGGGACCGAGGGGCTCCTGACCCTCGCCCGGAGGTCGTGGCAGGTCTGATGGCACCGTGGGTTCAGCGGGCTCTGTCCCAGTGTATCCCCATTTGCCGCGGTTGGATGCCAGGAGACAGAAATCGAGCCACGACTCTCGATTCGAAGCAGCATACGAAGGTGCAAAGCTGGGTTCCCCTCTGTGCTAAGGGAGCCGTGAGCCTTCCTCTGCCACTGCCCCAAAGCACAAGAAATCCTGAGCTTTCTGCTGTTTTGAGGGACCTCAAAACACATGCCCGAGGTGCTCTGCCTGCTTGCTGCCCCGCTGTGACCGCTTCGGGGTGCGGGATGGGCACCTCCATCCCTCCCCAGCCAGCAGCTGCCACTGGGACAGGGCTGCTGGGACTTCTCGGGAGAGGAAGAAGCAACCTTCGACAAATAGAGCCTGGGTGGCTCTACCTCCCTCACCCCGTCTCTCTCCCCCTTCCCTTCGGCAGGCTCTTTCTCTGCCTGCTCCTGCCTGTCTCTCCCTGGCTCCGGCTGACTCTGCCTCCCCTTCTCCCCCCGCGTCTCCCGCAGCGCTGCCGGTGACAGGGAGCGCTCGGAGAAAGACGAATTGAAATGACACGCGAGCTCCAGCGTGACTGCTGGGGTGATGCATGGGGAGCCGTCACTTGGTGCTCGTCGTGAGTGGTACAGATGAGGGACTGACCTCCTCTGCCAAGGGGTCAAGGACGTTTGAAGGGCATAGCAGCTAGAGCCGGGAGGGGAGCAGGGAGGAAAATAGTCTCTTCTCTTTTGTCCGTGCTCCTGCCGGCACCCTGGAGCACCTCAACGGCGTGTTAAAGCAAGAGACTTCCCAGCGCTGTTTCTCAGCGCCAAGTTTCTCGCTTGCTGCCAACAAGAGCAGCAGAGTCAACCCAAATCTCCTGCCTCCCGCCTCAACGTTCCCAAGGGAGCGCCGGACACGTGACAAGGTGCTGCTAGCGCCGGCTTCCCAAATCCTGCCCCGTGCCTCGTTCCAGGTGGATTTGCATCAGCGCCGAAGCAGAGACGGGACTTACGCAGCAGAGCTTTGCAAGCGCCGGGCAAAACCCGGGGCTGACGGTGGCGAAGAGCTGTTCCATCACCTGCAGCCCTTCTCCCCATCTCAGGCCTGAAGCCCCTCTCTGCAGCCTCCGCCACGCTGCGGTGCCTCGGGGGCAGCCTGGCAGCAGAGCAAGCCCCCCCAGAGCTGCTGCACCCCCGGCGTGCTGACCCCTACCTGGCCGGGAACCTGGACCTGCTGGACCATCACAGAGCACCGCGCTGGGCTTGGCCCCGTGGAGTCAACCGATCTCTTGGGGAAACGATTTTTTCATCAGGTCGTAGGGAGGTGAGCTTGGGAGAGACCTCTGGGGATCACCCACCTTCAACTTCTCCGGGGCAAACTGGACTGAAGCCTTCAACTTCTCCTTACGCTGTAGCACCGTCTTTGTAGGATGAACACTAAGACCCCTGGGACATCATCCCATCCTTCGGGTTGAACATCCAGTGGACTCCAGCCTGGAAAAAATTGTTAGACAAATCCATCATTCTTCAAAATACTGTCTCAGAGTGACTGGGAAATTCAGCTCAAAGCTACAAATTCCTGTCAAATTTGGCAAACCAGCTTGCCTAAATAAATGTGTTTCTAACAGAGATATCACACTGGAAAAGTTGGATCATCATCTTGATGTTTTTAACTGAAGCGAAACAAATTTGGATGTTTCATTTGCTTTGATGAAGGAGGAAAAATTATATTAAAAAACAGTGCAAGGTATTTTATTTTTAACCAAACATTTCAGCTGGCTCAAGAGAAAAAGAAAAAAACCCTTGTGGTGTGGTGAGAAAATTGGTTTAGTCGCTCGAGTGATAATGAAATGAAAATCATCTCCCCAATAAGCCACCCAAAATGAGCCAGGATCTGGGAATCCCTCGTGCCAGGCACCTCCCAGACAGGGCTCGAGGAGACCCCAGGAGCTGGGCTGGACGCTCGGCAGGATCACCACCGCGTAACTCGCCCTGCTTCACCAAAATCCCGCTGGCTACGTTTATAATTGCGGCCGGAGGGCTGAGCTGGGAAGGTCCCGCCGCTCCCAGGGGGGCACAGGGAGAGGTGTGGGGGTGACAGCCCCGTCTGTGCCGCCCCGGGGGGGCACTGCCCAGCCACGGCCGTAAACCCAAGCCAGCGTGTCGAGCGAGCAGGTTGTCCGAGGCGTCTCTGCCTCCTCCCCGGGCTGTACGCGTGCCAGGAGAAGCGGTTGGAAAAGAGCAAGAAAGAGAAGGCTGTGCAAGGCCGGGCAGATGCAGCCGGTTGGCACCGGCCGCTGAATTACCAGCCAATTTCCAGCGTACAACCTGGGGACCTGGGCTTTCAGCTGAGCACATCAAGGCTGGTGCCCCTTTTAATTGCTGTCGATCTTGACACGTGTCCCTCAACTTTGGCGTCTCTGACAGCCTGGAAAAAGCCAGCTTTCGAAGCGGGGAAGATGCTGTTACCTGGTTTATTTAGTCTCGCTGGCGTGCTCTGGACCCGGCACCGTAGCTGTGAGCAGATTCCGGCTTTGGGGCCGATTTCTCTCTTATCCCCACGTGGAGAGCAGGTAGAAGGACCGTCCCTATGGTTTCCCCCTCCGTGGATGCCGAAAGTCGAGCGACAAGTCGAGTCTTGACCAAGGCGGGAGGGTGGGGACCAGCAGGGAGACAGGGACGCGACGACCCTGCGGACGTGCGGCTGGAGCTCGGGTGCTCCGAGAGGTGAGACAAGGAGCGGAGAAAGCTGTGAGACCCTTAGCAGGTCCTGTCAGCCTTATTCACACGTTATCAGATGGGGGAAGCCCAAAGGGCTGCGAGGGAGGTAATTAATCTTGGTCTCGAGCAGAAAGGCTCTTGGAGAGGAGGGGGAAGGTCGAAACGAGGCACCGTTTGAGGAGAGATGGGAACTTTGCGACTGCTTGAATGGTTTTTTGCCCTTAATGTGAAGTTCACCCCAGATCTGAAGACACCTTTGTACTTCCCCCCTGGTTTAATCTGGATTTTTATTTGGGATCATCAGTTTCTCCTCACCATAAAACACATCATCATCACCGTAAAGCACTTTTATGACACCTTTATCTGATTATCTGAAAGCACTTAATCAGCATTAACTCATTAAGCTTCCCCATGGCCACGGCGGGAGGAGGCAGGGGTCGGCGCCCGCCTCGAGAGCAGCCCCACGCACAGGGGCGGCTGGGGCCGGAGCCACGAGCATCCCTTGGTTCCCGGCTCCGCAAGCGTTGCCGCAGGGAACTCACCACTTTCCCTCCATGGAACGAGGCTGGGCTGGACGCACATAAGGTTTCTCTGGGAGCTGGACCTGCACCAGCTTTCAGGGGTCAAAGGAAAAGCGCCTCGCACAGACGCTCAGCATCCCCAAAGAGGGGCTGGGGCTGCGGCGCCTGGACCTTGGGATGGGATTGCTGCGTTTTACCTGCTTGCCACCTGTGCTAATGCATACATAGGGTCTCCTATAGGGTCATAATACATAGGGTCTGAGCCAGCTCTGATTGCGAATCAGGACAGATTTGCTTAAACAACCCTCCTGACTCACGTGTTTTACGGCAGAGAAGAACAAATCCAAATCTTAAAGATCAAATCTCACTTACGGAGGTGCGGTAACTTATAGAATCGTAGAACCGTTTTGGTTGGAAGAGACCTCCAGGATCACCGAGTCCAACCGTTAACCTGTCACTGCCAAGTCACTTCCCGAGCCCCGGTAACCCCAGAGCCAAGCCTCTGCATTTGGCCCCAAGAACAAAGCCCTAGAGCATCACCACCCCGAGGGGCTTTGCCGCGTGTTAGCGTCCCGCTGCATCCAGCGCGGGGGGTGGCTGTGCCAGGCCAAGGGAGGGGGGACGTACCTGTCCACCCCACAGGGATGGTGGATGTGGGATGCTACCGGCTCCCTCTCCGCACGGACACCCCCGGGGTCCCCTCCAGCAGCACGCCAGGACAAGGCGACCCCCCGTCCGCAGCGGCGACGCTCGCTTGTTCAGGGATGGCCGTTCTCCTGGCTTCGGTGGCAAATGAGACCCCTGGAAAGGGGTGGTGGGCAGGGTTGCCCATCTGCTCCTGTTTTTGTCCATCAATTAGGCCTCATTTCCAGCGTGCTCACTGCGGTTCATTGGTTTCCGCTTCACGTTCCTCATGGTTTTCAGACACCATCACAGAACAGCTCTGCGCCGTCTCCGGAGAGCTCTTGCCTTTGGACTCAGGCCATTTCCCCCCCACCACCTTTTTTTTTTACCCCTGTTTTTTTCCCCCATGCTCGTTCAAACAGTGCTCACCTGGGCCGGCTCGAAGGGGAGCCCCTGGCCAGCCGTGCCAGGGCACATGCCGGGTGCTGCAGGGTGGCCCCCAGCACTTGCCCGTCGTTTCACCCGCTGGCGCGGTCTCCGACAGTCCAAAGCCTCCGCAGAGCTTCCCCTGCCTGCTGTCTCACCCGAGCAGCGACTCTCCCCCACGTCCGCATCCCCCGGGCTGGCAAAGCCGCGCGTCCCCAGCAATATTTCCTCCTGATCGGAATCGTTTCTCACTCGGCCTGCTTATCTCCATCGATCCTATCGCCTGTGGACAGGGATTTGCACAGCGGAGCACGTGGAGCAGGTCCTCGCCTCCTCCTTGCCCGAGCGTGGGGCTGGGGTCATGGCCACATGGACCGTCGGGGGGGTCGGGCTGCCCTGGGGGTCCCTCCCAGCGCCAGCTCCAGCTCCCCGAGGTCCTGCACCCTTTTGGCCAGCAGAAACTTGGTGCTCTGGGCTGTGCAAGCATCTCGCTTCGAATCCAGGGCAGCCCCGACAACGCTGGTAGGGATGAGACAGGAGAGACCCAGCGCCAAGAGAGGTTGGAGGGTTCGTGGTAAGGAGAAGGGATGATGTTCAGCTATTTCTAACACTACTTCAGCATCGTGAGCTTGAGGGGAAAAACTTTTGCCTCTGGGCTCGGAAAGGTGGTTGTTTCTTTGACTTTTGGCCAAAAAAACCCCCGTGCCTAACCGGATAATGGGAGTGGTGTGGGTTTGGGACTGGATCAGAGGTCCAGCTTCAACACCCTGGTCAATCCCATCTCAGTTTAGGGGGCAAAAACCTGGAGCTAGAGGGGGCAAAAACAGATGCTGATGTCAGCGCTGGCGGGACTTAAAGCGCTCGGCTGGGACCCCCCCATCCCACCCAAGGGGGTGGGATGCAGGAGACCCCCCTACCCCAGCTCCCACAGCCAGCCTGTGCTGGGAACTGCCCCTTCGTGGGCTCGGGGACAAAACGTGGGGGTCTCCCGCACAGCCCCAGCCGGCAGAGCTGGTGTGGGGCACCCCGGGGCAGGGCTGGGGCTCAGGAAACTTGTCTGGGGGCTCTGCCCTTCGGGGTTCACTGCCACTGGGGCTCTCCGGTGCCGCGTAGGGACCTGGCTGCCCGTCACACAAACCTCAGTGTCACCAAAGCATCACTTTGTATCCCCGAGTCCAATAACCCACAATTCTGGCAAAGAGAAGTACAAAATAAACGCAGAGAGACACGGACGCGTATGTGGGTTAAGTCTGCGTTAGCGTCGTCAGGCTGCAGAAGCAAATGAAGACCCCTCCTTCATACCCGAGCTCCTACCCTGACCTTTACTTCGCCGTCTGGGTGGTGGTCCCGCTCCATTCGATCCATCCAGTTTTACATCCAAAAGGTATTATTATTTAATTCCCTTTGCAGGTGCCTGCAGCTCCTGATGGCCAAGCGGTTCTTCGGCTGATAAAAAAAAAGAAAAAAGTTGAGCATCAGTCAGTAAATCAGTGGGAGCAGAAGTGCTGAATCATTAAATCTTATGCTGTAATCTATTTTAGCTGGGTTTAGGAGCGAGTTGCCGGGAGCGCACACACGCGCTGCCGTTGCTTTGAAACACGAATGCCCACAGGAAGAAGGCAGCGTCTCCGTCTGGAGAACCCAAACACCCTTTTCTCTCCTCCCCCCACCCATTTTTGCAGGCTTTTGGCTAGATTTGCCTTCAAACGGAACAAAATGTGAGTGCTGCAGGGCTGTACACCTCCCTGCCTGACCCCGGGCCTGGGTCTCATTCTGAGGAGGTGTTTGTGCTTATGGTCCGGGACTGCCCGAGTCAGAGAGGTGGTCTGGGACCTCGGAGCCGCGAAAGGGCTGCCCACCCTTCATCGTCTCTGCTGCCTTATTCCTTCCCCTCCTGCCCGAGACAGAAAAATGCCTCCAGAGCATCTCCCCAGCAGCTGGAGCTCAGGGTGGTTCCGCTCAGCAAAGCCTCTGCTGCTTGCAAAGAGATAAATCCAGCTTCTGCCTTTGCAAGGCTGGCCTATCCCACGGGAGCACATGTACCTTAGCGTGTCCATCCACATATATCCAGGATCGTGGATGCAGTCAACGGGCTTTAAAGGCAAAACCAAAATAAAACATCCAAGCCAAAGCAGAGCAATCCCCGATTTTCCTGGTTGTGGTCAAGGTGGCTCCAGCCCGTTTCAGTCCCTGCCTGAAGGGAAAGGTCCTTTCCCTTGTGAAGAACTGCATATTTTGACTTTGTCCTGAGTTAAGACTAAAAAAAAGAATTCTAATTAAAAAAAAAAGGGGGGGGGGGTGGATTTCTAAGTCAGGGCCAGCTCTGCTGGGAATAATGCAAATAATTCAGAGGTGCTTTCTGAGCCCTGGCTGCACCTCAGTGTCAAGCAGGTCTGAGCCTGAGCCACCGCTTAGCGTCATCCTACTTTGCCAACACGGAGAGATGCAGGTGGGGTGCCTGGACGGGACACAGTGCTTTTCTACAAGTCCTCCCCATCCCACCCCTCTCCCAGTCTCACCTAAATACACACCGACGCGGTGTCTGATTCGGGGAGGGGGGGAGCGAGAAGGAACACTCAGCACTGGGACCCAGCGTCTGCCCTTTCACGGCTCACAGGCTGCCTTTTTTCTCCCTCCTTACCAGACGAAGGGAGAAATGAGTTTCTAGAAGATGGTGGGCGAAAGATCCCAGAGCCTCGCTGATAGCATTCCCAGCCCGGGAAAGCTGCTGGACCCAGGCGCTATCGTTCCCCGTTGGCACCCCTGTTTTAGCGTCGTGCCAGTCCCTTCTGCCCGGCGTGGCCTTCGCAAACCCGGCCGTGCTCCAGCAAGCCGGAGCGGAGGGATAGGGGCAGACGGAAGGGGAGGCGACCCTCGGCGAGCTGCAAGGAGATGATGGTGCTCTCAGCACCTGCGCACCCAGAGCTCTGTCCTGCCGCAAGGCCATGGCCAGAGGCTCTTGTCCCATAGACTGACCTTCAGGAAGAGCCTCTGCAGGGATTCCTTCTCCCCAGAGCACACTGCCCAGCGTAGCGCTGACTTTGGCTCACCTCAGGGCTCTGACCTCTCCCGTCCACTCAGCCTTCTCCACATTTTCCCTTCAGAGCGTCACCTCGTGTGCAGTGAGGCTAAACTCACCAAAACCTGCTGCTTTTTTCCAGATCAGCCTCACAATGTGGTGGAGAGTCATCATCTCACCAGCTGCAGCATCGACTTCCCATCCAGCTGTTGGAAAGCAGCATCCCACATGGAAATGCTGCTCCAGAAGAGCCACTTTTATCCCAGACCAGGCTGCTTCTTGCCCACTGTGAGTGCTTTTCTTGCTCCCAAGTGAAGTGACCGTTTGCTTCCCTCATTTTAACTCTTCCTTGCGGGCAGCAAAGTAGAAGAGCGAAGGGCAGAACCTCTCTGGACACAACAAAGCACGTGCAACCGGCCTCTCCCTCGGGGTGGCCGGATCCTGCTGGGCACGGCAGCGCAAGCAGCGCATCTCCCCAGCTTCTGCAGGGCCCTCTGCCCAGGCACTTCTCCACTGCTGTCGCCACGAGGAGCTGCGCGGATCTGTTAGCTGCTACGAGGGATCAGCGGTGAGCGAAAGGTCTCAGCCCTGCCCTGGTACCTCCCAGGGGAGCTCAGTGGTGTTCAGCCTCTTCCACTTCACAGCCAACCTCAAACCTGGATAAGGACATCCCACTCCTGCAGTGGTTTCCTCACAGCAGCGGCTTTTTATTGACCAAGCCTAATTCTTGAAGAGTTTTCACGGTGTTTCAGAGAGGGAAAGGGCTGGAGGCTCCACGAGCTCCTTTGGGGACCTTCCTTCGGTTTGGTACTGCAGATCCTGAGGGACCACACAACCGGGTATTCGTATTAAACCCTAAAATCAGAGAGACAAGCGGATGAGTGGATGGACAAATGGGTGTTAGATGACAGGAAGAAGATAAACAGACGGATGAAGAGCTGGGTGGGGGGAATGGCGAACAGATACAGACAGGGACGGGTACCGTGGGACGGCTGTGCAGGCAGGCACTCGGCTGATGGATTCGATAGAGAAGAGACACATCAGTACATTGCTTCCTCCTCTTCCTCCTCCCCAGCGCGGAGGAGAGGACGGCCAGCCCTGGGGGCGCGCGGGGCTGCCCGGGCGCAGCAGCCTGGCAGCGGCCAGGGGCAGCAGGGCTGTGCCCCCCTGCCCGAGGACAGGCAGGCTGCCGGGGTACTGCCGCTCAGCGGGGCGCCCGCCCGGCTGCTCCCTTTGAAGTGGGTGACTCGCGGAGCCGCCGGAGAGGATTTGGCAGGACGGCGCTTCTGCTCTGCGGCAGGCCTCATAACAAGAGGATTGGCTTCCCTCCCTCCAGCACATGGCTCTCCCGGCGCGCTCCCCGTTGAACGGCAGCCCAGCCGGCGAGCCCCGACAATCTCCCGTCCCCCCCAGCCCAACCTCATTGTCCCCGGGAGATGCCTCCTTCCCCCTCCCCACCTCTCCCTTCTCTTCCTGGCAAATTCTCCCCCTCCTCCTGGATCCAGCCGCTCTCATAATAGCATCCTTTTCATGGAGACAAATTGTCCAGCCGGGGGCTGCACCTGAGGGCTTTCACCCTTTAACAAATAGCCTTTTAATTTTCTGCCAGAAGGGCATGGAAAGGGGGGGGAGTGGGAAAGGGGGGGGCTGGAGAGGGGGTTGCACAGAGGAGAGAGAATCAATCAGACATCCATCTTCATCATTGCTGCCAAGGGACCATTTGCACTGGCTGGATGCCCCTGGGGGAAGGTGGGGTGAAAAAGAGAAGAGGTTGGGGTGAGGGGGAGGCAGGAGGCGGTGAGGGGATGGGGAGGGAGGGGGGTCACGGAGCTACGCCGCTTCTGAAATCCATGTGGAACGGTTGCCCTCCAGCAAGATAAACAGCAACCCTTGGAGCCCAGGGAAGGGAGCAGAGGGTCATTTTCCTGCTCTTACTGGGCTCTCCAAAGAGGTTGGCTCAAATCCAGAAGAGTCGGTAGCCCCGGCACAGGGCAACGCAGCAGCCCAGCAGAGCCAGCCTGGCTGGGGAGGCTGCAGGAGATCCCCGTCCCCGTCCCCCTGGAAGCGGGGAACTCCGAGTGAGACGAAGAACAAAGAAACGTGGGGAGAAGCCCCACCAGTACCTTCTCCTCCCACAGCGAGGGCATCACGGACATCACGCACAGCTTCCACTGCAAGGCGGGGGGGCCAGAAGAGCTTGAAATTCTCCTCTCCCTGATGTCTGGACAGCAAGGAGGGAGCCGGCAGGTGAAAGCACCAAATCGCTTTCCTCCCCTCTCCTCCAGATCCTCTCCTGCAAGGGGAGCCCAAGCCACAGTGCTGGCTTTGGCTGGAATCTGTCACCTTTCCTAACAAAAAAATAAGCAAAGAGGTTAATTAGATGTTTGCAATCCAATTTGCGTCTTGTTTGTGAAACCAGCATTTCAGCTGTAACCCAGCCCGGGAGCCCCCGTGCCCTCGCTCTTTTGCTAAATTTATTTCACAGCTTTGCAGAACTGGCTCGGCCGGGTCAGAACTCTTCCATTATCATTTTATCGCTGCCTCTTGCTCTGTAATTACAAGCTGCTTCCCTCACCCCCTCCTCCTCTTCTTCCCCAGCCCCCTCCAAGCACAAGGTGGGAGATGCTGGTCTCGCTTTAAGCTTCTTCTACGATTTGTCTCACCCACTGAGGCCGGGAACGGTTTGGCCCTGGTTTCAGCAGATAAGCAAGGGAAGGTGGCCGGGAAAGGAGGGGCATGCTGTTCTCCAGCCCCCCCTCCCCAAGGATTAAAATATTCAGATGCACCGATGAATAGCAATGAGCGCTGGAAATTAAGGCCTGGAAAGTCAGTGTTGAAGAGGTTGGAGTCAAGCTGGCAGGAGGGAGAGGAGCTGCAGGGCCACGGAGGTCTGTGGCATGTCCCCTCATGTGTCCTGTGCCCAGACAGGAGGGTCCTGGTTGGCGTGGGCCAAACCTGTGCCAGGAAACACGCACAGAGGGGGCCAGCACCTTCTCTGTGCCCGATGGAAGCACCCGGGAGGGCTTTGTGAGCCCTGCTGGCCAACACCCCCCGCCCCAGCAAACTCCGGTGGGAGGGAAGGGGCCTTGGGGAGCATCTCAGATGCACGCCACGCAGAGCCAGGGACCAGCATCGCCCCGGGCTACCAGCACCTCCTCCGTGCACACAGGGCAGAGGCGGTGACGGGGACTCGGGTCCCAGGCTGGCCATGGGCTGGCGTTGCGGCCAGAGGACAGTCCCCAGCCAGCACGCTGGCTCGCTGCGGGGCTCCACTTGCAGAGCCAGGACACGTGGAGCAGCAGCACTGGTCCCCGCACCAAGCACACGCTCTTCCCCTTGACGTTATAACCCAGCATCTCCCAAAACACCGGTTTCCTCCACCCCCGGCAAGGGGAAGGGGCTGCACCCTCGCCTGGCCCACGCACCAGGGAGGGAGCACGGTGCTGCGCGCGAGGTCAGCCCGAGGGACCTTCCCTGGGAAAGCGGCGGGAGGGGAGGTAACAGGCAGAGGGTCGCCCACCCCTTCGGGGCTCTGTAGCATCTTGGCCATGGGGACAAGTCAGCACAGGACTCAAAAACGGAGTTTGGGATGAAGGTGGCCGCTGTTTCTGCCCTGGGAGAGAGAGCTGCTGCCTCGCTGGGCGGACGGGGCCTGGATGCAGCTGGACACGGGCAGCAGCGCCCTGCTTTGTCGCAAAATTTGGCTTCATTTCAGTCACCTGTGAGCATGAATCGGCAGCGTGAATACGCACACACACGGCCAGCTCAATTGCCCATGAGAAGGTTCATGTAATTAACAGGCAGCCGGCTTTTCTTTCACGTGGCAAAGAAAGGATGGGGACTGGGGGGAGCATTTTTGTGGGCCCCTCCCCTGGGAGCGGATTTCTGCGGGACTGCTCACAGGAGTGGGGACCACGACGCAGTCTGCGAACAGGGCCCCAGGGGCAAGGAGGGACGGACCACTGACACCTCTGCCCAGCCCTGCTGCTCCTCCGTGTGCAACCTGGGACCCTTCCCATCCACGGGGAAAAGAAAGAAAAGCCTTTTCCCTGCTAAATCCACGGTGCAGGGAGCCCCTCTTTGCTGGAAATGGCATAAGGGTGGATCTTGCTGCTCCTTGGGCTGAGCAGCCCGATGCAGGGCCTGTGCCATGCTCGCAGCCCCTGCTCCGTGCAATCCCCCACCACGTGCTGAGGATCCCCATAATATCACTGGGGACAGTACTTAGCGCCGTGTCCATCACGCACCGTGCCACGACCACTCGAGTGGGATCCCCAACCCCAGAGCACGCCTCGCTCTCTGTTGTCCAACCCACGCACGCCGTGGTTATCCAGACACACGTGCAGCACAAAGACACCTCAATTCCTCCCTAAAACACAGATCAAAGCCTCTGCCCTGCGCCATGCCAGCTCGGAGCTGCGGATACGACCCCCTCTCCCCGCTGCTGGAGGAACATTAAAACCCCATTAACCTGGGGCTGTTATTAATCACGCAACATTACCCAGTGGGGACAGCCCTGACGTCTGAGTGCCCGGGCTCCCGCCAGCTCCCCCGGCCCGGCTCCAGGTGACAGAGGCGCGGAGAAGGTAGGATTCGGTTATAACCGTGCAAGCGCGCCGGCTCCAGATAATGAATTTCCTCCACGAGGCAAAGGAGGAAAGCTTCGCCGAGATTGGAAATAATCACCCTGAGGCGAGGCAGGGACCGGACTCCGGACGCCGCTCACCCCTGCGGATGATAATCCCCTTTGTGAGTGGGTTAAGGGCAAGGCGAGGAAACCACGATTTATCATCGGCTTGAACCGCATCCCGCCTCTGGAAGCAGATTTCCAGCCGTGCTGCAGAGCACACCCCACGAGAGGCAGAGATCCCAGGCTGAAAGGGAACCAGGAGCTCAGGAGATGTTCGCTTTGGAGACCTCCTAAGGACACGGAGGGGACATCTTCGGCACGCACCGAACAGGTTAACGCCACGAGAGCGAAGCCTCCGCCTGCGTGTACGTATGTAGGCTGAAGCCCCATCAAGCCCTCACAGTTCTGTGATATTAAAGCTTTCCCCTCATGCATAGAAGCAAGCAGGGGGGCTAATTGCTTCTTATGACACTATAATGGTAGGACTATTTACAGTAGATTAAAATCCAATTCATAATGAGGTATAATAACTTTGCAAATGCCAGGATTCGTCAAAGGGTGAGGAGCGGCGCTGAGACACAGAGCTGAGCAGCCTCGGACTTGGGGTCTGAGCCTCAGCGCGGGAGGAAAGGGCTCTTGCCAGAGCAGGGGTGGGGTTTTCGTCGGATTCTCCCTCTTTGGTTGCTTCTCCCATAGGTTAAGCACAGGGGATGGAGAAAGGGGGTATGGGGAGGGACTAGCACAGCCCTGGAATAGCTTCAAGCCCAGGAGTGTGAGGGGAGGAACGGTGAATAACAGTGCCGAGCGCCGAGAAGGGGTGAGCTGTGTGCGGCTGAGCAGGTGGACACATCCACGGAACCGCCCGGGTTTTACCTCCCGTGCCAGAAGCGGAGCTCCTTCCCCGGGAAGTTCTGCCCCAGCTGCAGATACTCAGAAATCCTCCGGTCGCATTGAAACCCGCTGGGTACCAAGGGCGCAGAGGCAGCCTCCGGACCAGCATCCAGCACTAGAAAATTCCCTCATGCTGGATGTCACACAACACGCTATGGCATCAGACCCCCCAGAAACCCATCCTCTCTGCCCAGCGACACGGTGGCCCTTCCCACACCCCCTCGGGCAGTCCCATTTGCCACCCATCGAGGACGTGAGCAGAGACCCGGAGCCAGCACTGCCGTCTTCCCGAGCTCTGGCCCGTGTTTGCCGGGTACTCCTGCAGCATGGGGGATTTTTGTCCCGCAGGAAAGCGAGGGCTGAGACTGGATCCAGTGTGGATTTGCTTCCTGCCTCCATCACATGTTTACGGGTGTGACCTTGAATGAGCCCCGCAACGCATCACTCCTGGCTCGTTCAAAGCAGGTATTTTTTTATTCCCTGCCAATGACATGGGCTGGTGGTGCCCTCTGAATTTCAACTAGGATTCGGCTCTGTTTTGATAGTCTGGGTGGCTCTGCTAGAAAACAAACCAAGAGGAAAGAGCCCAAAAAGCCGAGACCCGATTTCTTCATTGGGAAAGGGAACATTGCTCCCCAGATCCAAGGGCTCTGTGCAATTTCTGGATCCCACTGAGCAGGCTCAGCGTGGTGTTGGCACCTTGCGCAGGAGCTTAAGCAACGTACCTGAGGTCTCCAGCCATCACCGAGGTCCTCTGCTAAATACCCGCACTAGGGACTGCTCCAAAGGACTTGCCATCACTAGAGGTGGAACTGCAGAGGAGAAACAGGCATCGGGCTAGGAGGAGATGTAGGGGGTGCTCAGGTTAGTATAACCAGGCTCTCCAAGCACCACCCCGCTGCCTTCCCATATCTCCACACCTGCTTGTGCTCAAAACCAGATGTCTCCTAAAAAAAGCTGATAGCAAACCCTCCAGAACACTGGGTCTTCGGTACGTAGCGCTGTGCATTTGTCACTCATTCCACTGGACACTCCGTGCTCCCGGCTCGTGACTGCTCAGTCGTGTGCATCGAGGATGAGGAGCAAGAAGCAATGTTTGATTTCCTAAAGGGTGAAACCCTCTCCTCTGCACAAACTCTTCCTCCATGGGATCACTTAAAGAGCTACCCCGTGCGTGGGAACACAGGGGAAGCGTGGAATTGTAAAAGCAGCAATAACCTTAATGCTCTTCGTGCTTAGAAGAGAATCAGCTGAGCCTCAAATACAGCAAAGATAATTTGTGCCAAACTCGCACTCACGTCAGCAAAGGGCTCTCCCTGGTGTCTGAGCTGAGGATGTCCCACCACCAGGGCACAGCAAGCCCCATACCACCCTCTCCAAGTGCGGTGAGCCCGGGGATGGCAGCTGGGGTCAGCCATGAGTCCCTGTCGGCAGCAAGGCCACGGTAACAAAGCAGGTTTGACGTCAGGCTGGAAACACAAGTCAAGGTCAGGTCCAGTGGCACAGGCCAGCAATCACCAGACAGGACCGTGGTGATAAGATAGGTCCAAGTTGGGAAGTCAGTCCATGGGTTGGGGTCCACATCAAGAGGGTCCATAGCCAGGCACGGACAAGGCTAGAGCAGGTACACCTACAGCAAAGCTCAAGAAAAGCACAAAGACCCAGGCCTGAGCTTAAATAGACCTCCCACCCATGGGCGGAGGGTGGGGGTGGAGGCCCCAGGTGGGCCTGGTCAGGGCCATTAAGGCCTATTAGTGCCCACAGGGCCCTGACACCCATTGCCTTCGGGGCGGAGAGCCTTGTCTCAACGGTATGGGTGCACCAAAGCAGAAACGTTCTTACCCCTCAGGCGGGGCGCTTGCCCAGCATCCTGGTGAAATTCAGAGGTGTCATCTGGTGTGAATAAAGATGGTGGATCTCAGGTGGGCTTTGACCCTTTTGGTTAGACTGAAGCCCGGACAATTTGTCCACGGCAGCTCCCGGCGGTGGCAGAGCCGAGTGAGTTTGAGCGGCCGCAGGACCGGCCAAGGCACCTCTCTCTGCGGAGGGCATGATCCGGTTCAAGGTCCGGGGCTCTCCAGGGTTACAAGGTGTATGGGGAGAGGGGTATCCATCAGGTAGGGACACATCTGCCCGATCACCGTGTACCACAATGCTCCCCAACAACGGGCACCCCACCGGCCGTGCCTGGCCATGGGGCTGTCAGGTTTGAAGGAGAGCACGGTGCCTCCTCAAAGCAGAGCTGCAAGGAGCAGCCACAGGCACGTGCAGGGTGTCCTTCTGGCATCCCCGGAGCGGAGCCTGGCACGGCAGCACGCCGCAGCCGCCGCACCGCAGGACTCCTCACACGCTCTTACAGGCAGATCCTTCCTAGTGGGAGGCAGAAGATGCTCATAAAGTCAACCTTAAGCAGAACACATGTATGTTGGATGAATCAATATGTTCAAGCTGTAAAGGAGGAGATGTCCAGGAGCCCGGCATC
Source organism: Phoenicopterus ruber ruber (assembly GCA_009819775.1). Classification (NCBI taxonomy): domain Eukaryota; kingdom Metazoa; phylum Chordata; class Aves; order Phoenicopteriformes; family Phoenicopteridae; genus Phoenicopterus; species Phoenicopterus ruber. Next base: position 13,514,893 of record CM020231.1, on the reverse strand, counting down.
TCCAGCGCGACAGATGGAACGGGGCCCGGGAACACCTCCGACCGCATGGCACCTCCTAGCATCGCTCCGGGGGGGGACGAGGCTTCTTGGCCAGAGTCTGAACCAATTATCTTCTGACAAACGTGATGCTCTTTGGTTCACCAGCACTGAGAAGAAAAACACAATTCTCCCCCATTCTGTTCTTGTTTGAATGTGAGAGGGAGAGCGAGTTGGAGCAGGCGCCGGAGCAGAAACGGCTTGAGAGGATGGCATTGCATCCCGATTGGAAAGAGCCAGTGGCCACTGCCCAAGTGAAATTCCAACTTTATGACATAATGGGCTTTTTCTAACCAGCGCTTGCTATTAACTTCAGCACTGGCTTAAACCCCCTGGCCTCGGGCACAAGCAAAGCAGAGCTCATACACTGTAAATGTTAATACTGCTTTAGCACTGTAATAAGCTAAAAGGTGGATGCAAGATCTGGCACATTAATTCCTTTTTTCATCTTTTTAGCACATTTCAGGGTAATATGAATAATAAATATTTGAGCTCGTGAAGGTTAACGGATGGATGGCTCTGGAGACTGGCACTCCCCGGGTAGGAAGGCAGCAGCTCCCTTCTGCATATCAGTGTCTCCAGCAGCGATCCAGGGAATTGGCCTCCTCCAGAGAAGCCAGAGGTGCTTCTTGGCAGGGAAACATCTGACGCAAAAATTTGTCGCCTGGCATACTTGTTCATACTTCAAATAAGAGCATTTGGGCTGGTGAACAAGTAGAGGCAGGAGTTTCCAAGGACCACAGGCAAAGCTACGGCGAGGGGAGAGCCTCCTCCCTCCCCGCATGAGCTCTCAGTCTCCACCGCACAAGAGCCAGGTTTGGTCAGCGAAGGGCCCCCAGCCTCACAGCTGTTTGGGCATCTAATTCCTACTGCAACTGGGTTTAGAGAAGCTCGGTGGTGGAGCAAGGGAGCCGAGCAGACGCCTCCAGGGTGTTAAACTGCAGTTGGCTCTCCTCTCGCTGAGGGAATGGTCTAGAGGCAGAGGCACTGGATGGATCTGACCCAGACGTCTTCATCAGCCCTGAGGCTCCTGGCCTGGCCTTGTTTTGCAGGTGCTGGGTCTAACTGAAAGGACTTTTGATGTCTGTCCGTCAGGCTGCACCCACACGACACCTCGAGGACAGCATCCGCAGATGCTGAGCATGGCAAAGGCCCGGCTACTGGGGGGAGAGCCGGGTGAAAAGCCTTGCTGGAGCTGGCAGAACTCTGCACATCACCTCTGGATTGTGAAAGCACCACAACACGGAGAACAGGGCTTGGGGAGAAAGTCGCACAGCTTTGGCGTTCAGTCAGGCTCCGTGAGAGAGCCCCAGCTTGCCCCAGAGCCACGCGGGCTTGCAGGGAAGCAGCCGAGAAGGGATGTGGAAAACCTTCTCATCCAGCCTCCCCCTCCACAGCAAGACAGGAATCCAGACCCTGAAGAAGGACCATGCCAGGAGAGAAAGCGTAGGTCTGGTGACGCAGGAAAGGATTTGAAAAGCCTGTGCTGGGAGAGCAGACGCCGCAGGGTGAGAATTCCCGTCGCTTACCGACCACGGAGACCTGGCAGGCAGCAGCGCTTGCTGGGAGGAAAGGGCTCAGGGTGACCGTGGGCGTAACTCCCTGGGACGGAGGGTGTAGGGCCTGCCCGGATTTGATCTGCTGTTACAGCTTCACAGTGGGCACTTTGTCTTCTTGACCCGCGTGGTGCAGATGCCCCCCTGCGACTGCTGCTTCCGACAAGCAAGAGCTCTTGCTGGGAAAGCCCCGGTACGGCAGCAGAAGCTGTGCTGCCACGACTCCGTGGTCCGAGGCCGGTGGACACCAGCGCTGTGGGACACCGGGACACCCAGGGCACGTCCCTTCCCCCGGTAGCCGGGGATGGGATGGGTGAAGGAGGCATGCTCTGCTGTCATGAGGTGTCACTGGAGGTGCGGGAGGAAGGTCTCGACTGCGCAGCCAACCTGGGGCAGAGACACAGTCCCCTTCCTGCCCCTGACGGGGTGGTCCAGGGGCCGCAGGGCTGGCGGGGGCAGAGAGGCTGCATTCCCCCCACAGATGCCCGATGATCCCATCCTAACCCGTCCCGGGGTAAACAAGGGGCACTGGGCTTGTGCCACTTCAGGAGGACGGTCAAGGAGACGGGGCCACTGTGGGCCTGGCAGGGGACATGGGAAGGGCAGGCTGGAGAAGCGCTGCTCGATGGAGAGGGTGCTCAGCAGGGAGCTGCACGCCCAGGGCTGGGTGTCACGGCCAAGGGCGACGGCTGCAGCTCTCTGGGACCCTCAGCGGGGAGCAGCCCGTGCCAACGCGCGGCTGGGGAGCGCTGGCGGCCAGGAGATCGGGTGCCCAGGGGCTGCGAGCGCTCCTCACCCGGCCGCCGTGCCCACCTCTGCGCACGCACGCGTGTCGCACGCAGCGCGCGCTTGCCGACGACTGCGCATCTGCGACGATCGCCTCCACACCCTGATTTGGGGGGGGGGGGGGGCAGCTGCCCGCCGCTGTTTGGGGGTGCGTGCCTGGACGCTGTGCAAGGGGAGCGCCGCGCCCCAGCCCCCGTGTTTGCCTTTCACTTTGCCCACTCTTGCGTGACAGCAGAGCCCCCCTCCTTCCCTGGCAATCCTTGGGGGATATCAAGGGCAAGCAAGAGAAGGGTTACCTGGAGGAAAGGGTTGCTAAGCAACCCCCCCCCCCGACCCCCCCCCCCCAAGCACCGCAAACCCAAAACTCGTTCCAGGCCTGCAACCAGATTAGCATATTAATGAGGCTGTAATTTCCCCGGAATTGTCTGCACGTCTATGCCCGCTCACAGCACACTGGCCCAGGAGTTTGCTATGCAAATAAACTGGTTTTACAGGCTGTGGCTTAATTAACTCATCAAGTTCATCTTCCTAACAAAAAAGGCAGACTAACTGCGGATTAATGGACCCGTGTTTGCTCTTCTCTCTCTCTCCCTCTCACCGGCTCCCCAAGGCAATGCCTCCCTCCAGACCCTTCCGTCCCCGGCCAGGCCAGCCTCAGCGCCCGGTGGATCCTCCGTCCTCGCAAGGAGATAAATCCTGGGAAAAGAGATGTGGGGGAGATCTTAATACTGCTTCCAGCAGAGTCTGGGAGGTTTCCCCATCGACTTCAAGGGGAATAAGATGGATCAGGCCTCAAGGATGGTAATTACGCCTTCGGTTGAAGCTGGCAGGTGACCACTTACGAGAAGGAGGTGGCCCATCGTGACGCTGTCTCTTTAAAATGGTTGTCTCTGTGTGGATCAGGGGTCAGGGATTTTGGGGAGGGGGATTAAGGCACCGTTTCTAGGTGAGCTCTGGCAATCCTGCTCCATCCCTAATGGCGCAGGGTCAGAGCAGGCTAGAGGGATGCTCTCCCTCCTGGGTTAATTAGAAAGGCCCTTCTCCCCTGCATCCCATGCTCAGCGACATTAGGGCTTTTGAAAATGACCCCCCAAAAAGTAAGTATAAGGATTTACAGAGTCACTGGGGGAAAGTTCACACGGCCAAAAGTCTGCGTTCAACAGCAAATCTCCGGACTGGAGCTTTCTTTGAACATTAACAGCGTTATGAGTTTATCTCCCGTTCCCTTCCCTACTTTCTCTGTTCCCCTATTCCTTCCCTGGGAAGAGGGAACCAGTTTTCTGTAGGACCCGGATAGCTCTTTGCCAGTATTTGGGTACAGATGTCACCCCGTTGCTCACCATCGGTGGGGGTTTGGAAGCGCACGGGGCTGGGCTGAGAACGCCTCAGCCCCGAGCCTGTGTGTCAAGTGACTCCGCTTGGAGATGAAACGCCTGAGCATATCTTCTTCTTTTTTCTTTTTTTCCCTTCCAGCTGTATTGTTAGTTAATTGTAGCTTGACCTCCAGGAAGGTTTTCCACGGCTGGGAAGGTGGCCTAGGATACTGAATTCAGAGCCTCGGGTGGGAACGGTTTGTTTGGCATTCATAGCGTGAATTGTGCCGGCCTGACGCACAGAGCCCCAAGGAGCCGAGAGCCCGGCCAGCCAAAAAGGCAAGGGGAAACTGAGGAACAGAGCTGCCGAGCAGTGCCCCAGGTGGCCCCGTGGCCCGTGGCTTCCAACCCGTGCAAGCCACAGCAGATCTGTTGTCCATCGCCCCACGGCAACGCCACACGCAGCCCCACGGCCTCACACCCCTGGGGGCGCACCATGCAATCACCCACGGCTTTGCTGTCGGGGTGGGGAAGGGGCCGGCTCCCCGGCCAGCTGGGCTGTCAAAGACCACCCGGCTGCTCCACGCGCTCAGCTCTGCAACGTCTCCTCAGGAAACCTCGGCAGAGGCCCGCGCCTCCCTTGGAAGAAAGGTTAGGAGAATTCAAATCAACTCGGCTGAAAACCACCCCTCTTCCAGCTACAGCCGCCTTGGAACGGGCTTAAGTTGAAGCTTTCTTGCTAAAGTTGGTTGAGACTGGACAAAGTCCTTGAAAAATCCAACTGTACTCAGAAACTTCTCTGCATTCGCAGGGAAAGGGACTGGCTGACCTAAAAGGTCTTTTCCATCTCTAATTTCTGTGGTTGTGTGATTCATCCCTCTTCTTTGAAAGTGTTTCCTACCTGAAACGTCTAGTAGAAGGGGAAAAAAAATGATACTAAATAATCTTTTTTCATTTCCTCTCGTCATTGTCAGAGATTATGAGAGGTGAGGGATATGTCTGCTGTGACATTAGCCGAGCAATGGAACAGAAAAGGCAAACCAGGATTCAGCTTAGCAGCCAAGAAAGCAGCTCTTCACACAAGGTGGGATGGGAGGAGACGTGCTGGAGACATCCTTTCCAGGAACACAGTTGTTCCTCACTTTCTCAGGTCTTGAGAAAATACCGAGCTGGAGAAAAACAAACGTGAGAACAGGGAGTGGCCACACCCCGGCCAAGGAAAGGACCTCTCTGACTGCTGTCCCCAGGAGGGACAAGGAGCCGTCGTCTGGGGAGGAGCAGCAGAGCAGGGCGAGCACGTGTAACGGTTCCCCGGGATGCTCTTGGGGGTGACCAGAGCCAGCTGTGGGTTCAATGTTCTTAACATCTTCCAAGGAGTTTCTCTCCTATGAGCTTGTCCAGTTTCCTCTTAATCCATTAAGCTCCTGCAGCGAGGAGTTCCACAGATAACCCATTGCACGACGTACAATTTGTCTTAAATCTTGCTTCTACCACCTTCACCTGAGGATGTGAAAGGGTTCTTAGGTTCACGTCGGTGTCCTGCCAGCTGTTTCATGTAGGAAACGCTACCAAAGGCACCACATAACCTCAGAGAGGAGGCAAAGGACTCCTGAGGTCAGCCAAGCCATTCCCCTGGGAACGCAGAAGAGCATCTTTCACTCTCGAAGCAGCCCTGCATGGGGAGGGACCGCGAGGTATCCCGAACGAGGGCACAGGAGAGGTCCCTTGGCTTGTAGCCCCCGGTCGGCTCCTCGGCTCCCCACCCCGCTCGCTGTCCCAGCCCCTGAGCCGCTGCCCCAGCCCCGTCCAGCCACGCGGAGGCTGCCCCGTCCCTGCAGGCTCTGTCTCCGCCGCCGCCTCCCTCTGCTCTCGGATCCCTACAGCCTCAGCGGTGGGGTTGTCTCTTCTCCCGTGGCTGCCAGGCGACGTCAGCTCGTAGCGTTGCCTCAACTCAAGGCTGCTTATGAGGGACAAACTGGAGATCATCAAATTATACCTTTTTTCCTCTTGGATAACGCCTTGCAAACCATCCCGCTTGCTAATCCTTCCTTCCCCACGTGCTCAGCAGCAAACGCAGGGTGACGTTGCTGGAAAACAGCCCCTTTCAACTAGTTTCTGCTTTAAAAGTCGAGTGTGAGGTTGGACACATCAGATGATGTCCAGAAAGGCTGAGGTGTTTCGGGGGGGGGGGGGGGGGCTCGTGCAGACAGCCTGGCCCCGCGCTTGCAGCCGCTGACCTGACGGCGTCAGGACGGGAAGGCAACGGGGGACGGAGCTGCCGTCCCCAGAATGAAGGGGAACGGGGGGACCGGAGGGCCAAACCCCTGCAGGAAGGCAAACTCTGCTTCTGGTCCCGGGCCATCCAGCAGCGAGTTTTTGTCAGTGATTTGGGGATCAGAGGTGGTTCGAATGCTAATTACCCATCTTCAGCTGTCACCCAGGAGGTGCTTGTTTGAAGAATTTTTGTGACCATAATACAGGACTTTCAGCTCTTTTTATTTCATTGATTTAGTGGATTTTCATTCTCTTTTTCTTTCATTTTCCGGGCACAAGAGAAATAATATAAACCAAAGCCCTTCTACAGCATTACCCCTTTGCTGCAAAATGCATTTATACAGATTTTTGTTTTAAACAAACACTAAAGACTAGACACTTGCAGTCAAGGGAACCACCCAAAATTTGAGCATCTGCCAGCTACCATTTCCACCCATAAGAAGTACCAATCCTTTTTCAGATGACATTCCAGGACGCTGAATTTTTTCTTTTCTCCTACGTAGCCACCACTCCAACAAAAGGGGGGAAGCGTTTTTCTGGTACAGGGGAAGTGGGAGAAAAGGGAACCCAAGAAGACCGAACGGTGGGAAGCTGGATCTACACAAGCTGAGCCTTGAAATTAAAATTTGCCCTTTTATGATTACCGAGGAGAGTGATAAAACAAGGGGACAAATTTACAGAGGGAGACGTCAGCTTCTCCCTCGCCAGCGATCCCTTTCGCAGGGGGGCTGCTGCTTCACCACAAGTCCCGGGGCAGGAGGCAGAAATTACCGGGCGAGTCTCCACGGCTCGCGCTCCGTGGGAGGTCAGACTACATGATCGTCGGGGTCCCTTCTGGCCCTAAAATCTATGAATCTATTGATGCTCTGAGGCTTAAAAAGCAGCAGCTGCTCCTATGCAGCACCTAGTTCTCATAAGCATTTGGAATAATGGATCCATATTGTGCCAATGCATACTAATGTTAATATACATTTGCAGCACACAATGCGATGGCTTTGGAGACACCCAGGTGTCAGATTGAATCAGTGTCAGTGACACACCGGACCAGGACTTCGCGGCAGGTCCCTGTTGGCTTCTCCAGCGGGAAGCTTTCGCTTCTTTGAAATTATTGTGTTTGTCCCTTATGTTTCTGGAGGGGAAAAAAAAAAAAAAAATAAAGACGTCGTACCAGGCCCACCGCAGGACGGGCGTCCGCAGTTTGCAGCCACCCGGAGCCTGGTTTCCGCAGGGTTAGAGACATGGATGCGAGGGAAAACAAAGATAGGTGCTGTATGAGGAGTGACCAAAGAGTTCAGAGGTGCAGCCTTCTGCTCTCTCCGTTAATCTCCTCTCATGCACCAGAAATGAAGAGCCGGGGCCGGGGCTGCTCTCAGCTCCGTACACGCTCTCCCTGCTGAAGTCCGGAGAAGTTGCACAAAGCATTTGCAGCCAAAGACCTGCGCCTGCCTCTGCCGGATTTAATCCCCCCCGGCTTCCAAGCGCAGAATCAGGTTCGGATTCCGCAAAGAGAAAACGGCCTCTTTAATTGCTGCCTTGGGTTGGGGTTGTGGGGGCACAGGAGGAACACGCTCCCACCCCAGCCCCACTCCCTCTGCACCCACGAGCCGCGCGTCTGAGCGTGGCTGGGTGGGCAAGTGGGTAGGAGCACCCTGGGCTGCGTGAGCGGGGTGTCGGGGGAAGGTTTGCACCCCAAACTTGACCCGTATAGTTTGTGAGGGTGTGGATATGTGTGCGTACATGTGCAATACCTTCACATTTATATAAACGCATATAGATACCTCGTCTTTTCATACCGAGCAAGCCTGCATCAGCCTCATCTGCGTTCCCTGCCCGAATTACTTGTCGAGCTTACCTGAGCCCACGTGGGAAGCTGCCCAAAACATCGTGTTTGCGGTAACACAGTAAAGCAGCCCATCGCCCAGCCAGTCCCCACGTGTTTGGGTGCTCGTCATTCCCCTAGCTGAGCCGACGAGGCAGCCCCAGCGCCGGGGCCGAGGGGACTTGGTCACCACCCAGGCGCCGCAAGGGGCAGGGCCGTCCCCGCACACGGGGTGCCGGCCCCTGCTTCGGGACTTACCCGCAGCAAGGCCTGGGTGGATGGAGGGCTCCGTGGGAGCGCCTCCGCCCCGCGGGCGTCTGCAGGGCTCCATCCCCCGCGCTGGCTCGGGTGAGGAGCCCCTCCAAGGCCCTTCTCCAGCCCCACCTCCAGCTGCGAGAAGTCGCTTCCGATGGAAAAGCTAAAGCTACGGTCCCCCATGCTGGTTTTTGCCCTGCTCCAAAAGAAAAACAAAAGGATCAGAAGCAGTTAAAGAAAAATTGAAAGAAACCAACGGCTTCCCAAGCCCACGAGGACTCTGCTCCTCTTTAAACCCTCCACCTCACTTCATGGCCCACACAGTATCCTGCTCTCCTGGCTCTTGGGCACCTTGGGAAGCCCAAGACACACAGGTAGCGCTGGGAGACCCCCTTGGCCAGAGCAGGTGGGGCTGCTTTCGTGGTCCCGATCATGGATAAGAGAGGCAGGTTGTGTATTTCTAGTGGGGACTTGCCCACAGAAGGAAGTGGGGACGGAGAAGAGGGGAAGGCAGGAGAAAGCAACGTGGCCGTGTGACGGCGACAGTCCAAGCTCGCTCACCAGAACTGCACGTTAGGCAGCTGACGAGGTTAGCGAGGTCCCACGCGCAGTCTCCCCCTTCCCTGAGGCGACGGAGGTGTTTTCAGATCCCTGCCCAGCGCAAGGTGCTTCTGCCCCAGCTTCTCACCCAGGTTGTGAAACAGGCGTTGGAGCCGTCTAGGCCAAGCACTCAGCTCCGCTCCTGGCCCCAAGGCAACCCCGGGAAGGGCTCTCTCCTCTGGCCTACAAAGAGAGAAAAACCTCATCTCCCGGCGTGAAAAGATGGGGCTGAGGGATAGTGTCGGCTCCCACAGAGCCTGGGTACGTCAGAGAAGGCAGGGCCTCCGAGACGGGTGTTGCAGGGGGGAATGTGCGGGTGCGGGCTGGTGCGCGCCTGTGTGCGTGCTGAGGCAGGCTGGGGTGTGCGTGTACCGTGTCGAAGGGGGGGGTTGCTGAGCCGTGGAGGTGCGGGGGAAGAGGGGCTGGGGGGGTGCGTGTGCGAGGAGGGTACGTGCACGTACGTGGACACGCATGAAGGAACAAGGGGGGAACGTGGTGTTGGGTGGTGTACGCGGGGAAAGGGTGTGCGTGTGTGCAGGAGAGGACCAGGCAGACAAAGAGCCGTGCAGGCGGGCAGGGGCAGACCCCCAGCCCCTCACCGGGGTGTCGGGGCTGGGGGAAGCCAGGGCCCCCCTGTCCGGGCTCCGCGCAGGCGGCCCCGGGGGGGACCCAGCGATGCGGCCGGTTCGCGGTCCCGGGGGGCGACGCGATGCGTGTGCCTGCGAGGGCAGGAGCGTTTGTGCGCGAGGTGGGACGTGTCCGAGCGTCGCCTCCCCGCGACACTCGGGCTTCGCCGCTTCTTTTTCTCGGCCCCTGGGTCCCCGCGCGGGCGTGGGGCCGAGCCGCGGGGCTTCCCCCCGCGCTGCCACGGCTCGGGGCGGGCAGGCACTGCCAGTCTGGGTTTAATCGCAGCCGCTGGAAGAGTGAGAAAACCGGGCTGTGATCCCACTGGTGCCGACCCCCCGGCAGGGACGGCACCCGCAGCCGGCGGCGTCCCCGGGCTCCCGGCGGGACCGGGTGGGTCGTGTTCGCTCGGCAGCGGCGGGATCCGATGAGTGTCAGCTAATTACACCGTTGTGTGTGCAAAATTTCCAGTCTTTTGGGCAAACGCAGCTTTCTGTGGGAGGAGGGAGAGAAACAGGAAAGGAGAGAAAAACAGGGAGAGGCAGAGAGATCCGTATTGAATGTGTGCGGAATGAGAGGGGAAAATGAGAACTAGTCAGAGGAAAGAGAAAGAAAGAGGGAAAGAGGGAAGGAAAGAAAGAGGGAAAGAGGGAAGGAAAGAAAGAGGGAAAGAGGGAAAGAGGGAAAGAGAAAGAGGGAAAGAGAAAGAAAGAGGGAAAGAGGGAAGGAAAGAGAAAGAAAGAGGGAAAGAGAAAGAAAGAGGGAAGGAAAAAGAAAGAGGGAAGGAAAAAGAAAGAGGGAAGGAAAAAGAAAGAGGGAAGGAAAAAGAAAGAGGGAAGGAAAAAGAAAGAGGGAAGGAAAAAGAAAGAGGGAAGGAAAAAGAAAGAGGGAAGGAAAAAGAAAGAGGGAAGAGAGACAGAAAGAAAGAGGGAAGGCAAAAGAAAGAGGGAAGAGAGAAAGAAAAAGGGAAGGGAAGGAAAGAAAGAGGGAAGGAAAGAAAGGGAAAGAGGGAAAGAGGGAAAGAGGGAAAGAGGGAAAGAGGGAAAGAGGGAAAGAGGGAAAGAGGGAAAGAGGGAAAGAGGGAAAGAATCGAGTGAGAAAAAATAAAATGAGCAAAACAGAAAAAAAGAAAAGGAGGAAAACAGGAAAAACAGAAAAAAAAATTAAAAAAGGAGAAAAACAGGAAAAAAAAGGGGGGAGAAAAATGGGGGGGGGGGGAAGGGGGAGAAAAACAGAGAGGGGAAGAGCGAGCGAGAGAGAATGAAGGAAATAAAGAGGGAGGGCAGGGTGGAGGGGGCGGCGTGCCCGGTGCCCCGGTGCCCGCAGGGCGAGGCGGGGGCGGCCCGCGCGGTTCAGCACCCTGGAGAGCTCCGCGCCGCCGGCGGGCCGGGACACGGGGGACCGGGGCACGCGGGGGGGATACGGGGGACCACGGGGGTGCCAGGGCCAGGCAGGGCTCGGGGGGCCGGCGGGACCCGGCGCGGCTCGGGGCCGGGATCCCGGCAGGGTTCCTCCAGCCCCGGGCTCAGCCCTGCCGAAGGCACCGATGTCGGACCCGTCCCGGAGCGGGGCTCCGCGCCCACCCGGGACGTGGGAGGGAGAGAGCAGCGGCCCTGCTCCGCTTGCCGCCGCCGCCAGCCCCGGCAAACCGCCCTCCCCGCCGGAGCTGCCCCCGCCGCCCTCACTGGCCTCCCGGCTCCGCGGCACGCGTGGCTGTGGGGCGCTCTCAGTCCACCCGCGTGTGTCCCCCCGAGTCGCCCCAAGGTGCCCATTAGCAGGGAGCGGGGAGCGCTGTGAGCCGGCCCCCTCCTCCCGCCGGCAGCTGCGGGCCGTGTGCTCCCCCCTCCCTATTTCCCAAGAAAATCCAGGGGAGGGGAAAGGGGCTGGAGGGGGGGGCACAGCCCGGCGGGGACACCCAGAGCCCCGCCAGCTTTGGGGTTCCGTGTGCGGGGGGTGCTCGGGGGTAACCCCCGGCCAACACCCGGCTCAGCCCCGACCCCCGACGGGAGCACCGGGGCGAGCTCCCTTCCCTTCTCTGGCTTGCGAACGGCACCACGACCCCCAGCTTCAGCCCTGCCCCCCCCGCCCCGGCCCCCCCACGCCCCCCCCCCCCCCGCTCCGGGGGCCCTTGCCCCGCCAAGGCGGACTCCCCACGCACCGGCTCGCTCCGTCCCGCCGCTGCTATGCGGAGCTCCGCGGTTGCCGCCGGCTTTTCTCATGCAGATTCCCTCTTTCACACCTCCCAAACAAAGGCAAACGGGGGCATCGCCTCGCCGTGTCAACACACACGCTCATTAGCGGGGAGGCGGCGGGGGGAGCGGGGGGGAACGGCCCGAGCAGCCCCTCCGGGGGGGCGGTCGCATCGACGGGAGGTTGTAGCGGGCCGGGGATCACCCGAGGAAATTCGGAGCGAGTTCTTCGCCGCGTTCCCCTCAAGTCAATAAGTTGCCGAAGCTCTGGGCTTGGTTGTCTCCGGTTCGTTTATTGCAACACACGCTGCTCACAGTCAGGCTTTGCCCACCCGCGATTCGGCATCGTGGGGACCGGCAGCCACGGGGGTCCGGGCCGGCTCCGCGCAGCCCGGGGAGGGAGAGCCGGGGGTGGGTTAGCCCCGGGGAGCCGTCGGGGCGACGGGAACGGGGCCCCGGGATCGTGCCGGAGCTCAGAGGAGCTCGGGGGGGGCAATTAAAGCTTCGCCAATTACCGCCGCCCACGGGGGGAAAAAAAAGAAAACAACCTGATTAAAACGGCTGTGGGGAGGCGGGGGAGCGGTGCCGGGAATCCACGGCGGGACCGAGGGGAGTGGGGACAAGCGGCCCCTCGGCCGGGCGCGGGGAGCTCCAGGGCCCCGGTAGCCCCGGGCCGGTACCGCGGGGCCGCTCCCCGCGCCCGGGCTCGCACCGACGGCCCGCCGAGCTCCGCGGCCCCCGCCCCGTGGTTTGGTGTTTCCAGTTTGGTTCGTGATTTTTTTTTTTTTTAATTCTTTTTTTTTTTTTTCCCCTTTTTTGGTGGTTTGGTTTTGGTTTGGTTTTTTTCCCTTCAAAGCGCCTCGCCCGAGCGCGGTCCCGCCGCCGCTCCGCCTCTCCCGGGGCTGCGCCCTGCCGCCGGCATCGCCTTTCGGTTCATGCCGTTTCTGCCTCCGAAACCCCGGGCTGGAGCTCGGAGGGAAGGAAACAATAAATTCGTTAAAAATAAGAAAAGGAGGATAAACAAAAATAAAAATCCTCCTGTTCTTCGTTTGCATTTGGGCCGCCGTGGGGTTGGGGGTCTTTGTTTGTTTGTTTTCTTTTTCACACACCCCACACCCCCCCCGCCGTGTACAGAAACACCCGCGGGGAGCAAAGAGCCACCCCGGGCCGGGCTGGGGCGTCCCCTGTCCCCGGTGCCGGGGGGGGACCGGGGCCCCGGCCCTTCCTCGGGGCCCCCTTTGCGGGAGGGGAAAGAGAGGGAGCGGTGGGTCGGGGGGGTCCGGGTGGCACCGTGGGTGCTGCGTGGGGCTCCGCGGCGCTTTGTGCGCGGGGGCGGGGGTGCCGCATTGTTTGCCGGCGGTGTGACCACGCACACGCACACTCGCAGACACACGCACCTCGCCCCCCCCCATAATACGGAAATTTCCACGTCCCAGCTGCCTTCCCCTTTTAACCTTGGTATTAATTTAGGACGGAGCTTTTTTAACGGCCCTGTAATGCATTCAGACGCTGCTGGAGGTTTATCTTGCTGCTTTTTTTTTTCCCTTTTTTTTTTTTTTTTTTTTTTTGTACCGTGGGTTATATTTACACCCAAAACAAAATAATTACACTTTTGTTGGAGAGAGAAAGCTGGTGATTAGGCTGTGGCTCTTTGCAGCAAACCCTTTCTCAGTGGTACACCAGGACAATTTTTCACGGCTGGGTGAAATCAGACGCGGGAGGTAATGAATCCTGTGAGCTATTTAAATTTACAATTTGTAACGCAGTCACTCAGAAACGCCTATGGCCCGGCGAGGAGATGCTTGCTGGGTTTGTTTAATGTTAAAACCTGCACCGGCCCCCTCTTACCGGGGGAAAGGGGGGGAACGCGGGGAGGAGAAGCCTCGCCCGCCCCCAAACGCGCTCCCGCCGGCAGCAGCCCCGCGGAGGAGCGCGGAGCGGCGCGGAACCGCCGCCTCCCGCCGCGCCCGGGCTCGGCTCCCCGGGCCGGGCAGAGCCGCCGAGCCCGGCCCCGCTCCGCGCTCCTCCGCGCTGCTCCGCGCTTCCCGGCGCGACCGCCGCCTCCAACCAAAAATAGTTGGAAATATCAACAAAGTCGGCGGCGGAGCATCCTAACAGATAGATAATTAATTACAAAACACAGGGGGAATATGCAAACCGCGTATTACAAATTCTACAGGGCTTAACTGATTGGAAACAGATTATTATCTTGTTTGTCTTTTGTCTGTTTCACTTATCCCTCTGCCGTCTGTTGTGCTGTAAGTTGATACACTTTAGTCTTGAAAGGGGATTGTTGGGGTTTTTTTTTATATAGTAAATTCCATCAACATCTTGTATAAGCGACGCTGCCTCTCCATGCATTACCCTGTTAAAACACAATAGGTTTATTAGTTACATATAGGCGGGTATGATGGGCCCTGAATTACCATCTGTTACCGTGGGGGAATGCGGCTGATGGGGTGGGCTGGGGGGGTGGGTTTTCTCCCTCCCCTTCCCCTTGGCTTTATTTATTCCTTTACTTTCAAACGAAAAAGGGAGCCGAGCCCGGCAGCGGGGAGCGGGACCCCCCGGCATCGCCCCCCCGCCCCGCCGCGGCCGGGCCCGCGGGGGACAGCGTGGGGGGGGTGGGGGGGCCCGGCTGCGGGGCCCGGCTGCGGAGCGGCATCGCGGCGGGGGGACGGGCACGGCGGCGGGGGAGCCACCGACCGGCCGGTAGCGAGGGGCGCGGGGGTGTGCAAGGCCGTGGGACCGCGCCGTGTGGGTGTGCAAGGCCGCGGGAGAGGAGTGCGTGGGCGTGGGCGCAAGCAAACGCACGAGTGCCGCTCACGCAGCCTTCGCTGGCGCCTTACAGGTTATCCATACGAACCGGATGAGCCATATGATCAGCCATATGAGCCCGTTACGGCGTGGGACCGTGGCACACGCACACATCGGCCACGACCCCCACGCCGCTCCCTGCCCCGCCGGGCCGGGCCCCGCCGTTGGGGCGTAGCGGGGCTGCCCGAGCCGCCACCCGCGCCCGCGGTTCTCCGTGGGAATGAAAAGCCTGCCGTGTCTGTAAGCGGGGCTTCACCGCCGGGACGGGCGGGCAGCGCCGCGGGGCACACGGACACGCGTGTGCGTGTACAGATGTTCGTGTGCGCGCGTGTGCGTACATATTTCTACCTACCCACACGCGCCCGGCCGTGGATGTATATGCACGTACCTCCCTGAATACATCGTTGGGCAGGTATCTAAGCCGCGGCAGTTTCCCCTCGGTCCGGAGCGGTGGGAATTTCCCGCGTGGCGCGGAGCGGGGCCGGCGGCCCGGCCTGTCCCGGGGCCCCCGGGTCCCCCAGCCCGGTCCCCGCCGCTTCCCTCGGACCCTTCCCCGCAATCCCCCGGGCAGCGGGGCTCGGGCGCGGGGCTGCAGCGGGAGCCGCTCGGCCGCCGGGCAGGCCCCGCTCCGCACCGCTCCGCACCGCTCCGCACCGCACCGCTCCGCGGCTCCGGCCCCCCCAGACAAGCCAGGGGAGCCCCCGGGAAACTTGGGGAGAGCCGCGGCGGGAGCGCGGCCGCGACCGGCCGAGGGACCGGTGCCTCGTCCTCTTTCCTCCTTCCCTTCGCCTTTCTTCCCCATTTCTGCCCTTTTTAATTTATTGCCACTTTCATTTCTTTCCTTCTCTCTTCCCTTTCGTTTTTTCCTCCTGTCTTTGTTTTCTTTCTTTTCCCTCCTCTCTCTTGCTCGCCCTGGCGCTTTTCCTTCACGCTTTCCTTTTCGTTTCCTTTCTTTTCCATTCTCGCCGTTCTTCCTTTCCTTTTATTTCTTTCCTCCGTTCATTTTTCCTCTTCCCTTCTTTTCTCCTTCTTTTTTTTTTTTCCGTCGTTTTTCTTGCTTTCTTCCTTTTAATTTATTTTTTCTTTCGTTCCATTATTCCGTCTTTCTTTTCTTCTTTTTCCTTCTTTTATTTTTTCTTCGTTTTTCTTTCGTTCTCCCTTCTGTGTCAGATTTACTTCCTTTTTTTTTTTTAGTTTCCGTTAATTTATTTTTCATCACTCTCTCCCTTTTTCTCTCCTTTCTCTCTCTTTTCCTTTTTCCTTCTCTGTTTCTTTTTTCCTCTCACGCTTCCTCTCCTCCCTTCCGTGTTCTTTCTCTCTTTATTTCCCTTTTCTTTCTCTCTCTTTTCTTGTAATCTCGTCTCGCCGTATTTTCTTATTTCGATTCTCGCTCTTTCCACGAACGCCCCTACCCAAGGGCACACACAAAACCGCCTCCACTTCCCCGCCGATGCCCTTGTGCCGCGGCGCGGGTGGTTTTTTTTTTTTTGCCGCTACCGGGAACGTTTCCGCGCCCCGGTGCGGAGTCGGCGGCGGGATGCTCCGCGGCGGCGGGATGCTCCGCGGCTGCCGGGCCGGAGCGGGCTTTGGCCGAGCCCTTCTTCCCCGGAGCGGGGGAAAAGAAAAAAAATTATATATATATGTATATAAATGTAGAGAATTTGGCTGGAGAATCGGGCGGGGAAGAGGAGGGAAGGGCCGGCCTTCACCTGCCCTGCCGCCTTCCTCCTCCTCCCCGCAGGGCCGGACCGCAGGGCCGCCCCGTCCCCTCCCCAAATCCCGGGGAAACAGAGGGAGAGGCGGCCGGGCCGCCCCCCACACCGACCCCGCCGCTCGGGCGGGGAGCTCCGGGCTCGGGCAGCGGCCCCCCGGCCCCGGGCAGACCCCTGCCTCCCCCCGTCCCCCGGGCGCCGGGTCCCGGCCCGCGCCCCGTCCCCTCCCGCACGCCCAGCCGGCGATTTCCAGCTCCGCCGCACCTGGAATTAAAGAGAAAACCCCGGTGTCCGAGGGGGCAGCGCCCGCCGCCCCCCCGGGCCGCCCCCTGCCCGCTTTCCCCCGGGGGGTGCCAGCCACGTACGCGGAGCGGGGCCGGGGCCGGGGCCGGGGCCGGGGCGGGCAGGCGCCGGGCCCGCGGGACAAAGGCGGGGGGGGGGGGCCGCATACCTCCGCGCAGCGCGCAGCCCGGGAACTTTTCATCCTGCCACGCTGCGTGGAGGAGCCGGCCCTCCCCGCGCCCCCGGCCCCCTCCCCCTCCCCGCCCCCCCCAGATCCCCCCCCCTCCCTTTTCCCCCGCTTGTTGCTCCTCCAGACAAAAGCATCTCTCCCCCTTGTGCCAAAAATAAATGAGAACAACCCCCCACGCCAGGTGATGCTCTGCCCCCAGCCCCACTCGGGACCCCCCCGGGCCCTCCCCGAGCAGCCCGTGGGAAGCGGCAGAGCCGGGGGGGGGCCGGGGGAGCGGCTCTCCGCGGCGTGCCCCCCCGGCCAGGTGCATACTCACTTCGCGGCACAGGTACAAGCCACCCTCAACAATAGAGGCGCGTTGTTTTTTTCCCTCTGTGCCAAGCACAAGGCTGGAGCCAATTTAGATATGCTATAAATTAAGAGGTTGCCATGGTTACCGGCCTCCCATTGGTCGCCGCCGGGGCGACGCGGGCCCCTACGTCACTAAATCTGAATAAGGATGCGCGAATTACTAAGGCGGGGGACAAAGCTGGCGATGGGGACAGCATGAGAGTGGCGGCGCGGCGGCGGCGGAGCACAGCGAGGCACCGGGGCTGCCGGCTGCAGGGGGGGGTTCATGCACCCCTCCCGCCGCGCCCGCTGCCGCAGAGCCCGCCAGCAGCGCGGCCGCCGCTCCGCCGGCTCCCGGGGAGCTCCGGAGGGACCGGGGGGGGGGGCCGGGGGGGGGTTGTTGTTATTATTATTATCGTTGTTTCTCGGGGGTGGTTTGGATTTCTTTTTTTTTTATTTTTGGGGGGCATCGTTTTTTCCCTCCCGCCGCCGAGGCTCTGGAGAGAAGAGGGGGAAGAACTTGACAGCCGCTCCGCTCCCCTCCCCTGAATTTTTCGTTATTCCCTCTTGTATTTTTTTTTAAATTTTAATTGTTATTTTAGTACCATTATTACTACCGTTTTTCCGGCACTGCCGAGCCGCCGCCGGTGCCGGCGCGGGGCTGACTCCTCGTTCGCGCGTCCCCATCGCCCGGCGGAGGTTATGATGGTGCATTGTGCGGGCTGCGAGAGGCCGATTTTGGACCGGTTCCTGCTGAACGTCTTGGACAGGGCATGGCACATCAAATGCGTCCAGTGCTGCGAGTGCAAGTGCAACCTCACCGAGAAATGCTTCTCCAGGGAAGGCAAGCTCTACTGCAAAAATGACTTTTTCAGGTGAGCCCCCCCCCCCGCCCCTTCCCCAGCCGACGGGGACGAGGGTGCGGGGGTTCACACCGCGCCCGGCCCCCGGTGCCTCCCTGGGCTTTCCCCTGGAGCTCGGGGGGGGCTCCCGGCTTCCCAGCCCATCCCTCTCTGCCGGGGATCCGCACCGAGCCTGCCCCACCGCCCCGGCGGGGAACCAGCCCCCGGGCCGGGGAGCCCCGGGGGGGGCCGGCGGCTGCGCTACGGCCGCTGCTGCAGCCCGAGGTGGGGGCGGCGAGGCTGTGCCCCCCCCCCCCCGATCTCCCCGTGACCTTGCCTCCACCGGGCCCCGCTCCGCGGTGCCGCCGCCCGCCCCGTCGCGGCAGGCCCGGGTGGGCATCGCGGCGGCAGCCGTGTACCCCCCCCCGGGGCCCGGCCCGGCGCTCCTCGCCCCTCTCCCGGGACCACAGGCCCCGGTGAAGACGGTGGCCAAAACCTCGCCCCCCCCCCCCCCGCGGCGGGGCCCTTTAAACGCCCCTAATGACTGCGATAAGGTGCCGATGAGGAAATTAGGGGCCGGGATGGGAAGGGGGGGCGATGACTTATGACTCCTAATGCCCTCACTACATCAACGTCACGGGGAGCAGCGAGGGAGGCACAAGTTGTGCCGCGGCCGGAGGAGAAAAAGGGGGGACCCTGCGTGGGCACCCCGGGGCCTGGCAGCCCCCGGCTCCCCGGGGACCCGGCAGCGGTAGCCCCCGCTCCCGGGTTTTGGGGGTATTTTTTGTGTGTGTCGGGTTTTTTTGTTTGTTTTGTTTTGGGGGTTTTGGGTTTTTGTCTTTTTTTTTTCCTTTTTTTGTTTGTTTTGGATTTGGTGTTTTTTTGCAGATTTTTTTGTTTTGTTTTGGGGTTTTTTGTGTTTTTTGGTTTGTGGGTTTTTGTGGGTTTTTTTTTTTTTTTCCTTCGGGAGATCGTTTCCAGCCGATTCGGATTCCCTGGAAAAATAATTTTTAAAAAGGCATCTCCTGGGGAAAAACCCGCTCTACCTCCAGCAAAGGGAAGGAAAAATCGGACATTTCCAAAGCGCTGCTTCCAACCAGGAGAAATCCCCCCGGGAGAGCGGGACGGCGCCGGGCCGGGGCCCCCGGGATGCCTCGGGGAGCGGAGCCCCCGCCGCCGCCGCCCGTGGCCGTGTCCGGTGCGCGGTGCCCCCGCGCCCGCCGCTCCCTCCTTCCGTCGCTCCGGCCGGAATCAGCCCCGTTTTCTCCCCGGGATTCTCGGGCCGGCGCCGGGCGGAGCCGAGGCGCCTTCCCCGCCCGGGGGGCACCGGCCGAAACGAAATCCCCCCCCCGGGGAGCGCGGCGGGGGAACCCCGCCGCCCCCCCCCCCCCCCCTCCGGCCCTTCTGGGGCCAAACCCGAGCGCGGATGCTCGTGTGCGGGGACACCCCAAACCCCAGAGCTCCCCGCGCCTGCGAGCGGGGCTGCGCGGGATGAAGGCTCTCCTCCTCCTCGCCCCAAAGGGAGCGAATCGCCTGCTCCCCCAAATCCCCCAGCGAGAGACATGCTGGAGGATCGAGCTCCCGCGGTGGGATTTTGGGGAGGGGGGATCGGTACAAAGGGCCCCCCCCCGCAGCCCGTCGCCGCCGGCGCTCCCAGCTCTCGCTTCTCTCCCCCTCTCCAGGAGGTTTGGTACCAAATGCGCCGGCTGTTCCCAAGGGATCTCGCCCAGCGACCTCGTCCGGAAAGCCCGGAATAAAGTCTTTCACCTGAACTGTTTCACCTGCATGGTCTGCAACAAGCAGCTCTCCACGGGCGAGGAACTCTATATCATAGACGAAAACAAATTTGTTTGCAAAGAGGATTATTTGAACTCTCCCAGTTTGAAGGAAGGCAGCCTCAACTCAGGTACGAGCGGCTCAGCCCGCCGCATCGCCCGGGCACCGGCCCTGCCGCTCCCGCGGGCAGGAACAGGCAGCGCCCGAGCGCGCCGCGGTGCTGCCGGTACCTCCCGCCGCGCCGGGAAGGAGGTTTCGCTTTTGGGGGGTGAGGGGCTGCACCCCGCAGCCAGCCCGGCCCGCTGTTAATCCGCGGGGAGCGGGAGGGATTTGGGGTGAAAGCCTTCGAAGGGGGCGGAAGCCTCTGTGACGCTCTCCCCCCCCCCCACTCGCGGGACGCGGACACGCGTGGGACGAGCGGCGGCTGAGGGGCAGCCCCGCAGCATCGCTCTCCATCCCCCGGCTCCTGCTCCGCGCACGGCCCCTACGGCAGCGGGATGCGGGGCGGTGGGGAATCAGGACCCCCCCCCAGGCCTGGCCCGGGAGCCCCCCAACGCCCCGGAGCCCCCCCCCCCCCGCGAGTGTGCCCGGTCCCCCCGCGCCGCGGGCCTGATCCTTCGCCTCCTTTCACCCAGAGGCAAAGCTCCCATTTGACTTCCTTGGAAGCTGTCTCTGCGTCAGGACAGCAGGATCAGGCCCCCTCCTGCTGTCCCAGCCATGCCAGGCGCCTGTGCTCACCCCCTTCCGTGGGCTCTCTCTCCGTCCAGCACCCGGGGCCGGATCCTGCCACGCCAGTCAGTGGGGCCGCTGCTGTGAGCGAGGCGAGTAGAGCTTGGCCTTGGGGGGGGTGCTGGCATCAGGGTCCCCGGGAGGGGGGGGTGGCTGGGGGGGGGGTGAGCCAAGCTCAAGGCAGTGACTGGAGACCCCCCCGCCCAGACCCCGGCGGGGACCGGTTGCATTTTTCCCAGCGGCGCATCCCGCTTCCCGGTGTGAAAGGCACGGGGGAGAGCGGGGGAGCGCCGGGGGCTGCGCTGGGCCTGGGGGATCGCCCCCTCCCCAGCTCCCCCCGGCCGGCACCACACGGTGCTCAGGGCCGGATCGGGCGGCGCTTGCCTGGAGCTCTGCGTGATGTTGGGGGGCTGATGCTTTAGGGGTACCGGGGGGGCAGAGGCGATCTGCACCCCTTGCTGCTCTCCAGCACCCCCCAACCCCTCTCCTGGGAAGCAGCCGGGCCGGGTGGGCCGGGGAGGGCAGAGGAGCGGGGGGTTCATCTCTCCCCTAAGTCACCCGCCCCCCCCCTTTCCTCTCTGGGTCTCCTTTACAGTGTCCTCATGTACAGACAGGAGTTTGTCCCCGGATCTCCAGGACCCCATGCAGGACGACACCAAGGAGACGGACAACTCGACCTCCTCGGACAAGGAGACCACCAACAACGAGAACGAGGAGCAGAACTCGGGCACCAAGCGGAGGGGGCCCCGCACCACCATTAAAGCCAAGCAGCTGGAGACCCTCAAAGCTGCCTTCGCTGCCACCCCCAAGCCCACCCGCCACATCCGAGAGCAGCTGGCCCAGGAGACCGGCCTCAACATGAGAGTCATCCAGGTAGGGCAGCCCCAGCCCACCGCCCCGGCTCGCCCCACCGCAGCCCTCCCCCCCCCGAAGCGTGATGTCATGGGGCTGGCCAGTGACGTCATTCCCGCCGCAGAGCGAGGTTCCTGTGACATCAGAGCTTCAGGGGGCCATTTCCTCTCGCAGGGCAAAGACAGGGAAAGGACCCGCGCAGGGAGGGAAGGAGAAGGGGTGCTGGTGCGAGCCCAGATGGCTCAAGGCTGGGACGGTCTCCCCTGGGTGCTGGAGGGGGGTTGGGACACTGAGGCCAGTCCCACGAGCTGGAGAAACGGGGACAGGCGAACCCCCCCCATCCCCTGCCAGCCTCACCCCAGGCCCAGCCCTGCACCCACCCCACGCTCCCGTGGGTCAGCGGGGATCCCCCACCCCGTGCTTTAATGCACCGACCCCACGGGAAGAGACGAAAACCAGCCCCGAAACGTGAGCCGGCCGGGCTGCTCCGCTGCCTCACCGGCTTGGCTTCCCGCAGGGCCGAGCAGGTTCTCCCGGCGTGCCGGGGAGATGGATGCTCCGGCCTTGTGAAAGCAAGGAGAAGCCATTGCGCTCTGCAGGCAGCCCGGCACTTTCTTACCGCACTGCCCCTGTGAAGAAAATCCCTGCGGAAATGTAGGGATTAATGGGCTTTAATAGAGGCATTAATAGGGGAGGACTCTCCGGCTTTGCCAGTTAGCGGAGCTGCGAGTCCCGGCTCCCGGCAGCGGGGAGCAGAAGTCCCCGGAGGAGTGTGACGTGCTCGTTCCCCCGAGCTGCCCCATCCCCGGGGGACACGGGGGGGGAGTGGGGCAATAATCCAGACCCCCCACCAGGCCGGGGGAAAGGCGTGCGTGGGCCGAGGCCGCGGGGTTCGGAGGAGGCGATGCCCCGTCGAGAGGCGGCCCCGTCTTCCCCGTCCCTTTTATCTCCATCCTCACCGGCCGGCTTTTCTTCTGACTCCCTGCCCGCCGCGGCAGGTGCTCGTCTCCCCGCGCCCCACTTTCTGCCTACTTCTGCCACGATCCAGAGTTCCTCCCCCACGTTTCCATCCCTTTTCCTCCCTTCTTCCCCCCCACCATAGGGGAAAATTCTCCCTCCTGTGTTTGCTGGCTGCCCTCTCCCTTGTAGGGACAGACAGGCTGAGGGTGCGCATAGCGGGGTGCAGGATTTTAATAAGCTTTGTTATTTGGGGGGGGGTCCCCCATGCACCTTTTGGGGCTATTGGGGGGGGGGGGTGTCGTTAAAAACCACCCAGAGGTGGGAGAAGCCATCCCCTCCCAGGCAGGTGCGAGATTTCCATCGCTGGCCACCCCCGGCCAAACTTGGGGAGGGGGTGGGGGGTGTCCCTGGTACTCCATGGCCGGTGGGCGCTGACGCGGCCCGGCCGCAGGTCTGGTTCCAGAACCGTCGGTCCAAGGAGCGGCGGATGAAGCAGCTGAGCGCGCTGGGCGCCCGCCGGCACGCCTTCTTCCGCAGCCCGCGCAGGATGCGGCCCCTCGGCGGCCGCCTCGACGAGTCCGAGATGCTCGGCTCGACGCCCTACACGTACTACGGAGGTGAGGGACCCTCCGGGGGGCCCGGCCCCGGCCACCCCCCCCGCTCCGGCCCTCCCTCTCCCCCCTTCCCTTTGTTCCTCCCCTATCCCGCTTCTCCCTGGGTTTTTCCTTCCCCCGCCGCCCCCCCTTTCCCTCCCCTCCGCCTTCCCCCGCTCCCTGTCCCGTCCCCCCCCCCCCCCCCGCCGCGGGGAGCGGAGCCGCCCGGGGCCCCGAGGGGACGGTGAGGGGGCCGTGCCCGCGGCTGCCGCAGCATCCCTGCCCCCCCCCACGCGTGCCGAGGCATCTGTGCATGCACACACCCGGCTGTGCGCGCCCACGCGTGTGCTCACCCACGCGTGTGCAACGCACCCACACGCGTGCAACGCACCCACGAGCGCACACGCGCGCGTCCCCGCGCACACACGCGTGCCCACCTCCACGCGCACGCACGGCACCGTGTGCACACGCGTCCACGCACACGCAGACACGTCCACGCACGCCCCCTCCCCCGGCCGGGCGCTGCGGGGCGGCGGCGGCCCCTCGCCCGCGGACAAAGCCCCAGCTGCGGGGCTTTTGTGCCCCTTTCAGGCCGCGTTTGCTCCAACCCCCCCCCGGGCCCGCGGCATATGGAAGGTCGCTGCCGCGGGCCGCCCCCCGCCGCCCCGACGGGACGGGATGGGCGCAGCGGGGTGGCCCCGCCGCCGCCCCCCCTCTCCCCCCGCTCCATGCAGACCCCCCCCAAGCTGCATTTCCAAAGCCTCCCCTCTGACGAGGGGCTTTCCAGGCACCCCTGGCTGCCCTGCAGTTAGTTTCCAGATCCCTTCCAGCCTGCTAAACATATATATACTTTCCCCAGTATATATTTTTTTCCCCATTATATATATATTTTTTTTTTTCCCGTTCCATTTACACATATTTTTCCCCATTCCCTTTATACATATTTCCCCCCATTCCTTTTATATATATTTTCCCCCATTCCTTTTATATATAATTTTCCCCCATCCCCTTTATATACATATTATTTTTTTCCCCCCATTAACTAAGAATTAAATTGCGACCATCCTCCCCACCCCAGCCCCGGGTCCTCGCCCTCCTGCGTCCCCTCCCTCCCTCCCGGCCGGGCAGGCGGAGGGTGAGGAGCGCTGCAGCCCTTAGGACAGGCTTATTTCTCTCTCGGGTCGGGCTCAAGTTTGCAGCCGGCTCTTTGGGCCCCGCGCCCCAGGAGCCAGCAGAGTATTTTGGAGGGGGCGGCCACGCTGGTCCAGGGGGGGAGGACAGGGCTGGGTAAGGGGCACGGTGGGATTTTGGAAGGTTTTTGGTGCCAGGGGACCAGCTCCATCCTTTTCTCCCCCCTCCCGCAGATTACCAAGGTGACTACTACGGGCCGGGAGGCAACTATGACTTTTTCCCCCACGGGCCGCCCTCCCAAGCCCAGTCCCCGGCCGACTCCAGCTACCTTCAGAACTCAGGACCCGGCTCCACACCCCTGGGACCCTTGGAGCCCCCCCTAAGCGGACACCACTCCTCAGAAAACCAAAGGTACACGGATATGATCTCGCATCCCGACACCCCCAGCCCCGAGCCGGGGATGACCGGTTCGCTGCACCCCATTCCGGGGGAGGTCTTCAGCGGGGGGCCCAGCCCCCCCTTCTCCATGTCCAGCAATAGCGGCTACAGCGGGGCTCTCTCGCACCCCAACCCGGAGCTCAGCGAGGCGGCGGTGTGGTAGGCCTGGCGCGGGCACGCGTGCGCGTGTGGAGGGGGAAAACACCCCCACGTTCCCCCGGCCCACGCGTGTCCCCCCACCCCCCCCACCCCGGACCAGGGTGCATCACGTCACCATCGCCGGATAAAGACCCCTCTCCGATGCCAAAACGCATCCCTGCATCCCTCCTCTGCCCTCCCCATCACTGCTGAACCCCCCCGGGACCTCCCCGCTACCTCCCCCTCCCGGCACCTTCCCCCCAGCACTGCGGGGGGGCAACGAATGGTGCCCAGCCCCGAAGAACCCCCCCGCCGGCGTCGGGACCACCGCCTCTCGGACCAAAGCTGAACTCGCCTGGACACGGGTCCCACCGCCCCGGCGGCGCCTGCGGAGAGGGGGGGCTGGGGCAGGGCTCCCCCTGCTAATTAGCATCCTTTTTAATTATCCCCTACCACATCACGGGGGGGGGGGAATGGGGAATAGCAGGAATAACCCCCCCCCGGCCCCTCCCCTGCCCTTGTTTTTGTTGTTCCCATTTTATCCCCAAGGAGAAGGTGGGTTTGGACCCGGTTTTTGGTGATGGGCAGCAGAGGGGGGTGGGGGGGGGCCGGGCCCAGGGCTGCCCCAGTGACTGGCTGAGATTGGGCTCCCAGGCGGCGGAAAAGACACCACAAAGAGGCAGAAACAGGAAAAATACAACGACGACAAAACCCAATAAAACCCCCCCAAACAGACCAAACCCAACCCAACCACCACAACAGCAGCAATTAAACCCGAGCCTCGACGCCGAGTCCCACCCCAACGTTTCCCGGAGGCTCTGCCAATTTAAGGATGTATTATAGTTTTTGCTTCTAGTTTCTTTATTTTGTATAAAGGAGAAACAAATAAAGTATGTTTTTGTGTTTACTGATTATTTATTGTACTTTAGTCATCGGAGGCTCCGAATTTTTCTATTTTGCAGGCGGGAGGGGGTGGCGCCGGGGAGGGGGTGAGACGATAGAGGGGGGGAGAAGGAAGGAGAATGGAAAAGGAAAGAAAAAAAAAGTTGTTTTCTGAAAGCGTCGTGGGTTTCCCGTCCCCGCTGCCTCTTGCGGAGGCTGTTAGTGTGAATGGCTCTTGTTGTTCAATGTGAATAAAAAACCTTTTAGTTACCTACTGTTCGGTCACCTGGTCCCGCTCATTTTATTTATTTATTTATTTATTTTAAGACAAGACCACGAGAGATGCTGGCGGGGCTGCCCTGCTCCCCCCACCCACCCTGACCCCCCCCCAGCATCACCCACCCGGCCCCCCAGGCCCCCCATCAACCCAGCACTGGGGGGGCGGGGGGGGCACATTACCCAGCCCCTCTCCCCATGGCAGACAGGCCAGTGCATCATTCCTTCCCACGGGGGGGGGGGGGTATTGTGTGTACCCCCCAAGACCCACCCCCAGGGCAGCCCAGAGGGGCCCGCAGCCCTGCTGGCAGAGCAGCCCCACGGGGGAGCCATGGGAGGGCTGGGGGGGCAGCAGCGCTGCTGGGGGGGCACCGGGGGGGGGGGGTCTGTGAACACCAGCAGCAGCTTTTGCCCCATCTGCCCCAGGGGGGCACCGAGGGCAGGCAGGAGGGGGGTATCCTCCCCCTGCACCCCAATCTGCCTCCCCCCCCCCCCCCGCTCCTGCTTTCCCTCTCTTGTTTTCTGAGATACAAAAATAAATAAAGTCCAAGGCAGGCTGCGGCTCTGAACTAATATTTAAAATGCAAAATCATGGCAGAGTTCCCCCCCCCCCCCTTGTCTTGCAGTAAAAAGATATAAACAGAATAAATTACCTTCCCTCGCTGGCTTACGAGAGTCCCTCTCTCCTGACCTGAATTTTAAGTCCTGCCTTGGTGGTAGCACGGAGCACCGATGATTTATGAAAAGCCAGCCACTTCTCTGCATATTTTCTCTGTTCAGCCAAGTGGTGGAATTTATCCTTCCTATACCATTACCGGCATTAATAACGGGGTGGCAAACGAGCCCGGCCGAGCCCCAAGGGATCCCTCAGCCAGGGGCTGGGGCCAGCACAAAGTCACCGGGCTCCCGTCACCCACCGAGCAAAGCACCTTCTCCCCTTCTAACAGGTGGGGAAACTGAGGCAGGGGCGCAGCCGGCTGCTGCCTCCCGCTCCGCCCCTTCCAGGCTGGCAGCGTTAGCAGGTAACGGGTCCTTTTTATAAGGACAGGGCAAGGCGTTGTTAAATAACATCCTCCCAGCATAATTTGGAGGATTATAACATGGAGCACAAGGTCATTCACTGAGCGAACGCTGGCCGTGGTTATTATTATTATTATTATTATTATTATTATTATTATTGGTATTATTAAACCCAAGGCATAGACCCGAGGGCTGTTTGCAGGCTGCTGGGGCACCCCGTCCCCAGGACCCTGGCAGGGGACAGGCTGCAGGAGGGATTTTGGCTGATGCTGCCGTGCCCCAAGCTGCCACCTTCCGGGCAGGGGCCGGGGGGCTCCGGGCAGGAGGACGGGGCTCAGGGGGAGCAGCCATCCGAGCAGGGACCTTTGGGTGCAGGAGCCAAACCTTCCCCCAAGTCGCCGGCCGGGGGCTGCGGCTGCCCTGGGCTTGCCTGGCCCGGCAAACACCCACCTGGTGCTTGGTGCCGGCAGAAGGGACCTGGCGGCTGCGGAAAGCGGCCGGATCCAGGCCACGGGACACGGAGCTGGCCTTGCGGGGGGCAGCTGGGCTCACCCCGCTGGTTATCCCGGCCCTTAACCACAGCCAGGGCTGGGGTCCCCATCACAGCCAGGATCGGGGTACAGCACCACAGCCAGGGCTGGGGTCCCCATCACAGCCAGGATCGGGGTACAGCACCACGGCTGAGGCTGGGGTCCCCATCACAGCCCAGGTTGGGGTACAGCACCACAGCCAGGGCTGGGGTCCCCATCACAGCCAGGGTCCCCATTGTAGCTGGGGTCAGGGTCCCCGCTGCAGCCAGGGTACAGCATCACAACCAAGACGGGGGTCCCCATCACAGCCAGGGGCCCCATCGCAGCCGGGGTTGGGGTCCCCATCACCCCAGCAGTCCCAGGAAGGCACCAGCACCCAGGTTTCACATGGGTGACCCCCCACCAGCTGGGGCCATGCCCACCCCCGGGGGGACGTCCCCAGATAACCCGCACCCCCATGTCCCTGCAGGGACGCCCAAAGCCCAATCCCCCCCCCCCAGCTGGCACACAGAGCCCGAGCGCTCCCTCGTCAAGGCAAGGAGGGGGCAAAGCTCCCTGTTGGGGTGCTCAGGGGAGTCACCCCAAGCCCTGTGGTCGTGCCCTTGTCCCACCGGCAATAACCCCCCGTGGGACCGTGCGGGGGAACCACCACCGCGAGCTCCCGGCTCCCCCCGGCTCCGGCAGAGCCCCATCAGTCCTGGCACTAAACTTCTTTTCAAAAGCTGTTTGGCAAACATCAATGCTATTTTTTTTCTGACCTTTTTCCCTTTTTTTTTTTTTTTTTTCGGAAGGGGAAGGTCTGCAGAAGGTGGAAAATAATCAGGTTTTGGACCTGGGATAAAAAATGGCTGGAGTAGGTTGGGCTGACTCCTTATAATTAATAGTGTGCCTCATAATAGGATTCTCCAGCCTTCGGTGCTCCCTGGAAACACCTTTTTGCATAAGACGTTGCTCACGATGGAGCGGCGGAGTTTTCATTGATGGGGTTTTGGCCTCCAAGAAGCACCTGGGGGGCTGGCCTGGCCGGTGGGAGGTCTCGGGGGGAGAGGGGAAAAGGGCCCAAGGCAGGGAGGGTGTTTCTGGGGGGGGGCACCCCGGTCCCGGGCAGGCGCCCGGCCGGGGGAAAGGGCTTCGTGGGGGATGCCTGCGATCCGGGGTCTGAGCTGGTCCCGGGGTCCCGGGGGAGGAGGCTGAGAAGGTTTTTGGGGCAGGAGGGGGCTTGTCCCCTGCCCCGCAGCACCAGGTGATGCCTGGGGCAGGGGCTCTGCTGGGGAACCCGGGAACAGCCGGGGCCAGGGAGCCCCGGCGGGAGCAAGACCCCACATCACCCGGGGATGGGAGGAAGGAGGGGGCAGAAATGTTGTCGGGGGGACACAAAAAACCCCGGGAGGTGCAATAGCAAAGGGCTAAAAGCAAATGCAGCACTAGAGACTGGGAACCGGGGATAGGAGGAAAGCCTGGAGGTGAGGGGGGAATGGGAAAAAGAGTGGGATGGGGGGAAAGGGGGAGCTCGGGGGCTCCAGGATGGGGTACACACACACGCACACATCGGTGCACCTCGGAGCCCGCGGGTGTTAAACACGGCCGGGCAGCTCCGCCGATAAATCACCGTAACAAGCGGGTCCGTGTGTGTTGTTCTCTTCTGACCGCAGACAGCGCGGCAGGAACGGGAGAAGATTGTAATAATTAATAATCATTAGAATAATAATGCATAAAGACAGTAGCAAAGTAATTAGTCAGAGAGGGAGCGGCTGCTAATTGAGGCGGGGAGCTGCAGTCCAAACAGCCTGGAGAGGAGCAGGGGAGGGAGAGGAGGGGGGACCGAGGGTTGGGGGCCACGGAGGAGGATGCCCGGCATGTCCAAGGGGCAGAGCGGGACACGTGTACCCCAGTCCTGCCCTCAGACAGGCAGGAGGCACAGGCAGGGTCCTGGCTCCATCCCTGCCTGCAGTGTGAGCCCCGGCCTCGTCCGCCCCACGTGCCTCAGTTTCCCCATCGCTACAGGGATGCTGCGTGCTGGGGCAGCGGCTGCGGGAGGAGTCCGGCCCTGCGTCCGCCAGGCAGCGGGGCTTTATTTTGGAAGGCAAAATTATATTATATTATATATATTGGGAGGCAGTCCTGGAGGGCAAAGGCGTCCAGGAAGGCTGGACATTCTTCAAGAGGGAAATCTTCAAGGCGCAGGAGCAGGCCGTCCCCATGAGCCGAAAGATGAGCCGGCGGGGAAGAAGACCGGCC
This sequence comes from Phoenicopterus ruber ruber, assembly GCA_009819775.1. Classification (NCBI taxonomy): domain Eukaryota; kingdom Metazoa; phylum Chordata; class Aves; order Phoenicopteriformes; family Phoenicopteridae; genus Phoenicopterus; species Phoenicopterus ruber. The sequence continues at coordinate 13,485,705 of CM020231.1, read as the reverse complement.
TGGCTGAGCAGAGAGCTCCGGCTGGAACTTAGGAAAAAAAAGAGAGTCTACAACCTTTGGAGGAAGGGGCAGGCAACTCAGGAGGACTACAGGGATGTTGTGAGGTTATGTAGGGAGAAAATTAGAAGGGCCAAAGCCCAACTAGAACTTAATCTGGCTACTGCCGTAAAAGACAACAAAAGTCCTTCTACAAATACATTAACAATAAAAAGGGGGCTAAGGAGAATCTCCCTCCTCTATTGGATGCGGAGGGAAACTTAGCGTCAAGGGATGAGGAAAAGGCTGAGGAGCTCAATGCCTTCTTTGCCTCAGTCTTCAACAGCAAGGGAAGTTGCTCTCTGGGCACCCAGCCCCCTGAGCAGGAAGACAGGGATGGGGAGCGGAATGTAGACCCCGAAGTCCAAGGGGAAATGGTCAGTGACCTGCTACGCCACCCAGACACGCACAAGTCTATGGGGCCGGATGGGATCCACCCAAGGGTGCTGAAAGAGCTGGCAGAAGTGCTCACCAAGCCACTCTCCATCATTTACCAGCAGTCCTGGCTAACTGGGGAGGTCCCAGTTGACTGGAGGCTGGCAAATGTGACGCCCATCTACAAGAAGGGCCGGAAGGAGGATCCGGGGAACTCCAGGCCTGTCAGCCTGACCTCGGTGCCCAGGAAGGTTACGGAGCAGATCATCTTGAGTGCCATCACGCGGCACATACGGGACAACCGGGTGATCGGGCCCAGTCAGCACGGGTTTATGAAAGGCAGGTCCTGCCTGACCAACCTGATCTCCTTCTACGACATGGTGACCCGCTTAGTGGATGAGGGAAAGGCTGTGGACGTTGTGTACCTGGACTTTAGTAAAGCCTTTGACACCATCTCCCACAGCATCCTCCTGGAGAAACTGGCTACCCATGGCTTGGATGGGCGTACTCTGCGCTGGGTAGGAAACTGGCTGGATGGCCGGGCCCAAATTGTTGTGGTGAATGGAGTTCAATCCGGTTGGCGGCCGGTCACAAGTGGTGTTCCCCAGGGCTCAGTGCTGGGGCCAGTCCTGTTCAATATCTTTATCAATGATCTGGACGAGGGGATCGAGTGCACCCTCAGTCAGTTTGCAGATGACACCAAGTTGGGAGGGAGTGTTGATCTGCTGGAGGGCAGGCAGGCGCTACAGCGGGACCTGGACAGGCTGGATCGATGGGCCGAGGCCAATGGTATGAGGTTCAACAAGGCCAAGTGCCGGGTCCTGCACTTGGGTCACAACAACCCCAGGCAACGCTACAGGCTTGGGGGGGAGTGGCTGGAAAGTGCCCGGCGGGAAAGGGCCTGGGGGGGTTGGTTGACGGCCGGCTGAATATGAGCCAGCAGTGTGCCCAGGTGGCCAAGAAGGCCAACAGCATCCTGGCCTGTATCAGCCATAGTGTGGCCAGCAGGAGTAGGGAGGTGATTGTCCCCCTGTACTCGGCCCTGGTGAGGCCGCACCTCGAGTCCTGTGTTCAGTTTTGGGCCCCTCACTATAGGAAAGACATTGAAGTGCTGGAGCGTGTCCAGAGACGGGCAACGAGGCTGGTGAAGGGTCTGGAACACAAGTCCTATGAGGAGCGGCTGAGGGAACTGGGGATGTTTAGCCTGGAGAAAAGGAGGCTGAGGGGAGACCTTCTCGCTCCCTACAACTACCTGAAAGGAGGTTGTAGAGAGATGGGGGTCGGACTCTTCTCCCTAGTAACAGACGACAGAACAAGAGGAAATGGCCTCAAGTTGCGCCAGGGGAGGTTCAGATTGGACATTCGTAAAAATTTCTTCACCGAAAGGGTTGTCAGGCATTGGAACAGGCTGCCCAGGGAGGTGGTGGAGTCCCCATCTCTGGGGGTATTCAAAAGGCGTTTAGATGTGGCCCTAAGGGATGTGATTTAGTGGGGGACTTGGTAGTGATGGGTTAACGGTTGGACCCGATGATCTTGGAGGCCTCTTCCAACCAGAACAATTCTATGATTCTATGAAGGAAAGCAAGCAGAGGGTGCCGGCCGGGCTCCATCGCGTCCCCCTGGTCGGGGTGGGTGTCACTCCAGCCCCAGCTGGCTCTTCAGGGCCCGCAGCTGGGCCGCCTGGATGCCGCTGCCCCCGCACACCACCACCACCACGGAGGCCAGCGGGGTCCGCAGCCGCCCCTCGCGCTGCAGCTGCTGCAGCCGCCCCGTGTAGAGCAGGGCCAGGGCGGCCCCGCACCCCGGCTGCACCAGCATCCTCTCGTCGTCTGCGGGGACAAGAGAGGGGGGACCCCCTGAGCCGCCCGCCCACCCTGTCCCCATCAGCCACCTGCGGAGCCAGGGTCCCCCCAGCTCCCGGACTCCGGCATCTCCCAGGCCGGTCCCAAGCCCCGGTGGCACCCCCATCACCCCCGCCATGCCCCGCTGGCCCCGGCTCACCCAGGAACTGCTCCACGGCTCGCACAGCCTCCGTGTCCTCCACCACCTGGGAGATGACCTGGCACTCCTGGGCACACTCCAGTGCCCGCGCCGCCACCGTCTTGGCTCCCAGGCACTTGGCCACGCTGGGACAGGAGGGGAGGAAGGCGGTCAGGGGGGTCCCGGGACCCTTCAGTGAGCTAGGCTGAGACCTGCCAACTCGTTGCATGCATGGCCGCTCCCACAGAGCCGGGCTCACCTGGTGATGTTGGGCAGGGAGACGAGCCGGCCAGCCGCCAGCGCCGCGTGGAAGCTGTGAGCCCCCCAGGTCTCAGCGGCGACGATGGGGACGTCCTGCCAGCCCACCTGGTGCAGGCCGGCCACGACGCCCAGCAGCAGCCCCCCGCCGCCCACCGCCAGCAGGATGGCGTCCGGCTTGGTCTCCAGCGAGTCCTTCAGCTCCCGGACCAGGCTGGCGTGACCCTGCCTGCGGGGCGAGGCAGGGCCGGAGGATGCAGCCCCGGGGGCACCCCCAGCCAACCCAGAGCTCGGGGCCGGGGAGGCAGCTGAGCCCTGGCAGCACTCACCACACGGAGGGGTGGTCGAAGGGGTGGATGCTGACCCAGCCCTCGGTCTGCGCCAGCTCCAGGGCTCTCCTGTGGGCTTCATCCCACACCTGGGGGGGGGCGACGGGGGCTCAGCGGGGCCGTATCCAGCCCTTGTGCCCCAGAGATCAGTCCCTCGTCACCGTGGGGCCAGGGGACACCCACGCGGGGCACTGGGCTGAGGCGGGGGTCCCCGGGGTGTCCCTGCCGCAATGTCGGGGTGCAGGCGATGCAAGATGGGGATGTTTCGGATGGGGTTTGCCACGCACATCCCTGGCATCGCAGAGCAGGCTGAGGTCAGGCTCAGCCCCCCCTTGGTCCCCCCAGACCCCAGGTTTAGGGGCGCAGGGGCTGCCGCAGGGGTACCTGGCCGGAGACCTCCACCTCGGCCCCCAGCTCCTCCAGCTTGCGCACGGTGGCGGGGCCGGTGGTGCTGGGGACCACGACGGTGACCGGCAGCCCCAGCTTCTTGGCCGCATACGCCGCTGCCAGACCCGCGTTCCCCCCTGAGGGAAGCGGGGGTCAGGCAGGGCTCAGCCCCCCCTGCGCTCCCCCATGAGCATCCCCCCCTAAGCCCCCCTGCCCCAGCTCAGGGCCCGATTACCTGAGGAGCAAACGAAGTGGCGGCAGCCCTTCTCGGCAGCCTGAAAGGCAGGAGGGAAGGAGGGGAGGGGGCGGCTGTGGCCCCCCATCGCGCACCCCGTAAGGGCACGAGCAGCGCCCTGCCCACGCTGTGCCCACACTCACCTCCTGGCAGAGGTGGCCGATGCCCCGGATCTTGAAGGAGCCCGTGGGCTGCACGTTTTCCAGCTTCATGTAGACCTTGGTGCCCGCCGCCTGGGACAGGGGCAGGCTCTCCAGGACGGGCGAGACGATGTGGAAGGGCTTCTTGACCCCGCCGGCCTGCGCTGCCATGGCCCTGGCGATGGATGCTCTGCCAGGGAGAGGTGGGGGAGCCGCCGGCTGCTCCCTGCGGGTTCCCCCTGCAGCCCCGCTGCCCCTCCCGGGCCCGGTACAGGGTGCAGAAGCCGCTCCGGAGGGACGGGGCTGTCCCCAGTGTCCCCTCCCGGCTCCGGGATGCAGCAGCACCGAGCCCTGGGGTGCAGCGATGGGCTCTCCCTGCCAGAGCCCCCCTCCATCCTCCTGGTCCCCAAGCCCCCGCTGTCCCCAGGTTCCCCTCGCACACCCTGTCCCCTAGCTGAGCCAGGGCCACCCCACGGCAGCGATTACCTGGTGTCCCGTGGGGCCTCGCTGCGTGTCCCCAGTTCCTCGCCCGCAGCTGCAGCAGAGTTTGAGGGATGGAGGAGGGACAGGTGACGTTGGAGGGGCCGTGCCAGCGTCCCCAAGTCCCCGTGTCCAGCGGCGCGGCGGGGCGAGGGGCAGGGGTTAAACATTGCCCTGGCCCCGGCTGTTTGCTCAGCGCCAGCCGGATTTGTCTGGCAGTGGGGCTGGATCCGTGCCGAAAGCTCCCAGCCGTGGCCCGGGCACGGTGCCGGGTGCCCTGAGCGGGGACAGCTACGTGCGTCCCCGGCAGCCAAATATCCCAGCGGCCTCCGCGTGCCCAGGAGACGGGATGTGGGTGCCCAGGAGACGGGATGAGGAGAGGCAGCTCCCAAATGACTTTGGGCGTCCCCAGGGGTTTGTCCCCGCCAGCTGGGCACAAGAACCAGCTCTTCCCAGGGCCAGCCAGAAACGTGTCCCAGTGGATTTGGGGACTTTGCCCCTTTGACCCGGACCCTCGGTGTAGCAAGGGCAGCCTGTGCGCCCCAAATCCCCAGTGGGCAGCCAAGACACTCCCCACTGCCTCCCAATGAGCCATCACCCCCCTGTGCCTGCCCTGCCAAGCCCCCCCGCCCCCCAGCAGCCCCGGGCCCCCCTCCAAGCCACATGTCCCCGAGGGGGCTCAGCCCTGCCAGTTGGCAGCCCCCCGGGATGAGCCCCCCCAGCCCCGGCTGGGCAAGCCAGGCACCCCACAGGCGGGAGGGGTCTGGGGGGGACGGACGGTCCCCGCACAGTTTGTGCAGGTGCCCCACGAGCATGGGGCTGCCCAGAGGGACCCAGCCAGAGCCCGGCTGAGCCCCGAGGTCCAGCAGCACCCAGGGGCCCCCAGGCAAAGCAGGCAGAGCCCCCCCCTTTCCTCCAGGACACCCCAGGGTCTCTTCTTGTCACCCAGCCCTGGTGACGCCCCCCAGGGTAAGGGTCCCCCAGGGTAAGGGTCCCCCCAGCACGTGCCCTACCTCTGCACAGAGGGGCTGGCCCTGTCCTGGACAGGCGAGGAGGAGGAAGGTGGGATCTGGAGGAAGGTCCGTGCCCGGCTCCTCTCCCCGCAGCCGCAGAGGGTTTCTCCCTGGCAGCTCCTGAAAGCAGAGGCGCTTTGGCACAAGGTTAGTCCCGTCCCCTTCTGTGGTGGCTCCACGGGGGTCCCGAGGGGGGGGGCCGCTGCACACGAGCTGGCACACACAAGACGCAGCCACGACACCACCAAAAGGCGTGCACTGGGAACCCCCCTGCTCCCCCCGGCTCTGCCCCACTGCCAGGCGGAGAGAGATGAAACAGGCCCCAGAATACCAGATTTCAGTCCCCTGACCCAAATGGTGCTGCAAAGCCCCCCTGAGACCAACACCGGTGGCAGGCACCAAGCAGGGCACAAGCTTCAGGACAGCCCTGTCCCTGGTGGAGCTGGCCTTTGGCAGCAATGAATGAACTAACCTGCTGGTGCTTACACCATCATTAGGCTTCAGAGTGAACAGCACACAGCACGGGCAGGGTCAGCACAGAGGCACAGCGCTGCCTGCACAGCGCAGGTGCCTCTGCACTGAGCCATGCTGCTTTTGGGGCATCGGGGACTGGAAATGTGGGGGCAATGAGGATTTCTGGAACGGGGGCACCAAGGGGGGGGAGGCACACAAGCTCCAGCTCCCCCAGGGGCCCATGGAGCGACCCCCCACCCCGCAGTGGGCAGAGGAGCTGCAAGTGCTTCCCTGGGCATGGGGCAGGGATGGGCCCTGGGGACAGGCGCTGGGGGAGGGGTGCAAGGAGCCACCCCCCCACTCACGGGGGGAAGGCTGGGGACCCCCTCGGCAAGGGCGCCACATTTCGGCTCCGTCCTGGGGTGCTCTGGGGCCCTTTTCCGCCCCACACCGCCCTCCCCTCCCCTTTGGCTCCATCCCTGCCCCGGGGAAGGTGATGTCAGGCTGTCACCCGGTCACGTCCCTTGGCCAGGGTCCCGGGGTGACACGGCCTCAGCCCCCGGCCGCTCCAGCTGAGGCGACGTTTAACCACTTCTGGTTTCCACTTTTAAGAAAATTAAAAAAGGAAGGAAAGCAGCAACGCAGGCACCGCTGCATTTCCAGCGTGCCCCATCCTTGGCATCGATGCGCCTGTCCCTCCTCACTGCCCCGTCACTCGGTGGCAGCGACCTCCTCCTACCCAGGGAAACTGAGGCACGGGGACCCCCCAAGCAGCACCCCCTGCCCTGGGAGCCCCCACACCATGGGGACACCAGGGGACACGGGCACAGGCTCTGCCACCCACCCGACTTACCCGCAACCCCCTCATGCCCCCAGCACCGCGGGTTTTGGACACCCTGCCCTGTCCAGGGCATCCAGCCCAGCTTTTGGGGTGCCAGCACCCCGACAGCCCAGACCTGCTGCAACCCAGCCCCGTGCAAGCCCCGGGGAGCTGCAGGGGCCCCCGGCCCTGGTGGGAACCTGGCGCCTTCAAAGTGCTGCCGAGCACCAGCTCATTAATCCCCCAGTAATGACCTCGTTATTCCTACCGAGGCGGAGCGGATCAAGGGAGCTGAGGTAAGAGGATTTTGCAATGGGGGTTTCGGGGCTGGGGGGACACAGGTGGCAGAGGAGGGGGAGACAAAAGGGACGAGGATGGTCACCTCATCCTGGGGGGCGAGCAGTGTGACCTCCCCCCTCCATCCCCCAGCCCGGGCTCCCCCGTTTCTGCAGCTCTGCCCCGCACCGGGTACCCCAGCCTGATGCAGCAGCAGAGAAACCTTAGCAGCCTGCCCCCCAAAAGAGCCTGGCCTGGCCGGCTGCACGCCCTCCCGCCGGGGCGGGGAGGCAGCAGAGAAGCAGGGAGCACCTCGTTAATTTGGGGGGGGGGGGGGGGAGAAGACCACTGCGTGAGCCCAACCCTCGTACAAGACACCAGAGAATCTCGGCAGAGCGCAAAGCACAGCCACCACCTCCGCTGCACACAGACCGCTTTATTTGTCACAGCCAAACCAGCTCACTCCTCTCCTCTCTGCCCCGCGGGCGAGCCCCAGCCTCCCAGGACCCCCCCTTTTCTGGGAAGAGCCCCCCCGAACCAGGTGTCAGCACCCAGGGAAGGGTCCCGGGGCCGGAGCCCCTTGGCGGGGCGGGGGCACGGCCCCTCGCGCAGCACAGCCAGGGACGCGGCAGCGAGAGGCAGAAGCAGAAAGAGCCGGGGGGGCAGGGGACCCCCCCTTGCACCCAAAGCCAGTCCCCTGGGGACAGGGGAGAGTGCGTAGCGCTGCAAACCCCCCCCCCCCCAGCTGCCCCCCTAAGGGATCCTCACGCAGGACAGATGCCCGCAGATGGACGGACGGACGGGTTCAGCCCGGCGGCGCCCGCTCAGTCCCAGCGGACCTTGATGGGGGGGAAGGTCCAGAGGTCGGGGTGGCCCATGTGCAGCAGGGTGCTGCAGGGGGACGCGCTCCAGCGGAAGGGGGGCACGTCGTCCCAGGCGGGGCCGCTGGCGGCCACCAGCCCGAAGGCGGGGGCCATGCCCGAGGAGGTGACCTGGTGCCGGGGAGGGGAAAAAACAGGGGTGCAAGTCAACGCGGGGTAGGGGCAACACAGCCCGGGGGGAGCTGTTGGAGGGGGGTGCACCCCCGAAGAGGGGACCTCCGGCTCCCCCAGGCCCCCCGGGGCTGCCCCGGTTCCCCCACCTTCATGTCGGTGCCGCCGTGGCAGCGCTGGCGCAGGGCGGGGAAGGGGTAGGTGCCGTTGGAGGGGTTGAGGTCGGAGCGGGCGGAGATGGCGTTCTCTGCGTTCTGGGGGGGGTCGCAGCCCCTGCACCGCGACAGCGGGTCCCGCAGGTAGTTGTTGGACCTGCAAAGCGGCCAAGGGAGAGTCGTGGTGAAGGCGGGATAAAAAAAAACTATATAAATTTATAGTGATGAAAAAATCACCCCTGAGGGTTGCAGATCCCTGGGGGGGGTGTGGGAAACACCCAGGTTTGGGGGGGTCCCCAGCACCCACCTCATCAGGCGCACCATGGAGTCCAGGTCATGGACCAGCGTCTGGTTCCGGCGGAAGATCTGGGCGCGCGGGTTCTTGTCGTAGGTGAACCAGTCGCCGTATTTCTTCACCAGCTCTGGGTTCCCGCTGGCGTTGAAGATCTCCTCGAAGTACCTGGGGTGGGTGGAACCCAGCGAGTCAGCACCCAACGCGGCGGGGGGCAAGGCCAGCATCGGCTGCCCCCCTTTATGGGGCACGCCGTGGGGTGGGACGGGGCTGGACGGAGCTCACGGCAGGTTGTAGCTGGCCCAGTAGCCTTGTCGGTAGAGCAGCTCTGTCTGATCGGCCGCCATCACCAGGCCCCTGCGTCGGGAGGAAGAGCATCGGTCGGAGCAGACAGCAAAAATCGAGCGGGGATGGGGGGAACACGCTGGGAAAGGGGGCAGCCCTGCTGGGGGTCTCCGCTGCTGCGTTCCCACCCCACCCAGGGGTGCTGGGCACCCATCACCTGCGTACAAGCATCCCCGGAGAGCCTTTAGCCACAGACTGGCAGTGCAGGCAGCTCCTGCCTGCGTTTGCATTCCCGTCACCCAACTCCCACCCGTCGCGCTGGGGCAAAAGGGACCCTTAGGGCTTTCCCAAATCCGTGGGGACGGGGCTCCGGGAAGAAACGCTTCCACCATGGCTCAGCACAGGAGCCGGCACTCGGGGAGGACCGGGGGCACTCACGGGATCTGCTCCAGCACGGTCAGCACGCCCTGCGGCGGGCTCGCTCTGCCCGGCGTGAAAGCGTTGTAGTCCACCACCATCCACTGGTTGTTGTACCTGGCACGGAGAAGGGGGAAGGCAGCCCTCCAGCAGCCCGCCTCTCCCCGCGGACATCCCGGGGGGAGCATCCCTCCATCCAATCCTGCCCCCCCCCCCCAGGACAGCTTCCCTCACCCCATCCCGCCCCGCTCACGTGCCGCTGTTGAACCGTTGGAAGACGGCGGCCCACTCGGGCCCGCTGCGGGCCAGGCGGTTGGCCACGATGTTCCTCAGCCACTCCAAGACGCTGCCCCGCGGGTCCAGGTACTTCCACCGCGCCGGGTTGTTGTTCCCGATGGTGGTTTCCAGCGCTACCTGCGGGGAGGGGAGCGATGGGGCAGGCAGCGGGGCTGGGGAGGGGTCCCCAAGGACCAGACCCCCACTCACCAACCCGCTGCTGAGGATGTAGAAGTCATCCCCGGAGAAGATGGTGCCGGGGTAGGAGGAAAACACCTGGATGCTCCCGGGGATCTGAGAATTGCCTGGAGGGGGGAATGCAAAAGCAGGGGAGCATCAGAAAGGGGGGGGTGTCAGACACTGACCCCCCAGCCCAGCCCACGCACCGCCGTCCGAGGTGCGGAAGGGCAGCGTGTACTTCTTGATGATGCGCAGCATGGACTGGTAGGAGGTCCAGGTGTCGTGGGCGACCAGGAGATCCCGATGGCCCGGCAGCAGCTTGAGGAGGGCAGAGCAGGAGCCCGAGCCCAGGACGCGCCGTGGGGAGGAGCGGTTCAGGGCAGATTCCAGGTCCTCCAGGTCACCCCCCAACTGCAGCAGGCTGGGGGGAAGCGAGACACGGGGTATCAGGTGGGGGACAGCCTGGCCCGGGAGCCGAGCTGGCTCAGAGCTCTCTGTCCGTCTGTCTGGGCTGGTGCAGGCGCAAGCACGCCGGCAGCCTGAGCAGGGAGGGAAGGCTGAGCACAGCAGCGGGGAAACTGAGGCAGGGGGCTGCAGTGGGCACCCACCACCCAGCCCATGGTGTGGAGAGGAGGAGAACCTGCCTTGGCTCCATCCTGTCCCAGCAGCAGAGGACAAGCGCCCAGAGAAGGTGGGCGAGGGGGACTGGGAGCAGAACTGGGTGTCCCTGGACATCCAGGAACTGTCCCCGCAGCTGCCCCTGGGAACCACCCCCCACTCTCCATCCCCTCCGAGAAGGAGCTTACAGGAAGCCGAAGGGTGCCAGGGTGAACCTGCCCCGGGGGAACTCCAGGCGCCCATTGTAGCTGTCCTCCAGCCCCTTCAGCTGCAGCAGGACCAGGCGCACCTGCGGGGACAGGGGACAGAGCTGGCACTTGGCTCCCGCGGAGAAGAGAGGTGAGGCGTTTCAGGGGGACGGGGTCCCCCTTCCCCCAGGGGACATGGTCCCCCCTTGCCCCGGGGGACGCAGCAGATGCGGTGGGTCCCGGCGCTGCTGCAGAGGCAGGAGGAGGCGTGGGGGAAGCGGTGCCGTCAGCGGGGCCGTGACTCAGCACCGGTGGCTGCGGTGGGGGCCGAGCCACCCTCTGTGCACCCCAACAGTGGCACGTGAGGCTCCAGCGGGGAGAAGGTCACGAGTCGCCTCTGCTCGACCCGGGGAGGAGGATCCACAAAGGCCACATCCCTGTCACCCTGCCTGGAGCCCGGCCAGGACCCCGGGCACCCCTCCCTGCCCTGTCCCCTCCTCTTGATTAAAACCCCAGTTAGCCCAGGGGGATGTAGTGGGGGGTCACCCTGGTGGGGGTACCCCGTCCTCACCTGGTGCCAATACTCGGGGTCCTCCCCCTTGCCCATCTGCTCCTCCATCCAGGCCAGGTTGGCCTCCAGGTAGCTCCGCAGCTTCTCGCAGTACTCGCTCTCGTACTTGAAGGGGCCGCAGTAGCCCACCATGGTGTTCATCCAGTGCATGTACATCAGCTGGGGGACACGGCGGCGGTGTCACCGGCGGGGGTCAGCCGGGGGAGAGGGGAGGGACCGCGTCGCACCCCTTGGGACCCCCGTTTTGGAGGGGTCACCCGTTACCTGCTCGGAGACGGCGGCCTCGGCGAGCCCGGCGGCGTAGGCCTGCAGGCTGTCGTTGTACGAGGCGTTGGTGGTCACCTCCAGGAAGGCCCAGCTGGGGGGACACAGGTGGGTCACGGACACGGGTGGGACGGGGCGCCCCACCCGCGACGGCTCCCCCGAGGCCGCCCCCGGCGCCCCGTTCCCGCCCCGCCCCGTCCCCTGCCCGGGGCAGCCCGGCCCGGCCCTACCCGACGGCGGGGATGCGGTCGTCGAGGCTGGCCCAGGCGACGGCGGCGGAGCGGCGGCCGGGCAGGACGCGGAGCCGCCCCGAGCCGGGCTCCAGCAGCACGGAGACATTGCGGGGCGGCGGGGCGGCGGCGGCGGGGGCTGCCCCGGCCAGGGCGGCGGCCAGCGCGGCCCCCAGCAGCGCCCGCAGCGCCGCCATGGCGGGGACGGCGGCGGGGGGGGCGGGGCCAGGGGCGGGGTTAGGGGAGGGGCGGGGTTAGGGCCGGGGCCGGGTTAGGGGCGGGGCGGAGCAATGGCCACGCCCCCGGCAGCGCCCGCCTGCGCTGGGGGGGGGCACAGCCCGCTCCATAGACGCCCCTTGTCCCCCCCATTCTGACCGCCCCACCCAACCCCACGCACATATCCACGCCCCCTCACCCACGCCCCCATCTGACCCCCACGCGCACCCAGCCCCCCAGCCCCAAGCCCACGGGAGATGTGCGCGGGTTCACACCCCCCCCCAGCCGTGCCCCACCATTGGGGAGCACACGTGGGCTCCCTCCCCGTGGGGAACCCGGCCCCCGGGGTGTCCCCCGTGGGGTCCAACCCCAGCCGGTGAAGCCTGTGGGGAGAGGCTCAGTGAAAGCCTCACCGCGGGGGGGGGGGGCAGGCCCCACTGCGCTTTGGGGTGGGAGGGACACGCGAGGTGGCGGTGCCCGGCCCACGGGCCCCGCCGCGCCGCAGCCCCCGCCTTGTGCAATCCCGGCTGGCGCCTGTTTACTGCCCTCCCCGCTGCTCCGGCGGGCAAAGTCCCCTGCGGCGCAGGGTGTCCCGGCGGGGCAGGGGCCGAGGGCTCGCAGCTCCCCGCCCACGCTGGCAAGATCCCCGTGGGATGCACACAGTCCCCACCGCCCGGCCCTACGTAGCCTCCCGCTCCCTTTTACCCCCAGCACCACCGCAGCCGCCTGCCCGAGGCCTGGCGCACTCGTGCCATGCCACGGCAGGGTGCCAGGTAGCGCTGGGGAGGGACGGAGCGTCACCCCAGAGCCCACGCTGAACCGGGATGCCCAGCGAGCGCTGGGGGTGAGGGGGCTCAGCCGGGAGCTGCCGGGGTGGGGGTGCCGTGCCGGGGCGCGTCCCCGTGCCAGGCGGGGAGGGACCGGTAATGCCCTTCGCTGCATCAGCCACGGAGCCGGAAAAGGTGGCACAGGCCTGGGGCTATTCTGGGCAGGGCAGCACCCCAAAAGGCACCGCTCACGCAGCCCTGTGGCATGGCCCAGCACGCCCCACCAGCTCCCATCAGCTCCCAGTTGCTGCTGGTTAATATTCCAGTACTGCCCAGTGCCCACACGTCCCCGCTCCTGCTCTCGGCGCTGTGTGAGACCGCGCCGGCCTCCCGGACCCAGCCACGCACCCAGACGCGGGTGCAGAAACCAAGGTGGGAGCACAGCGCGCCCCCCGCCTGCATGGGCAGGGCCCCAGGCCGCGCGGCGAGCACCCGAATTTGGCCTAACCCCAGGAAAACCAGCTGAGCAGAAAGCAGCGCTGTCCCGCGGGGCCGGGGCGATGCCCAGGGCAAGGCAGGGCCCTGCCCCACGCGCTGGGCCAGCTCCTGGCAGCGCTCGGCAGGGCTTGCACCCAGTGGGTGCCGCTGGCCTTTGGGTGCCAGGCTGGGCCTGGGCTCCCGCTGGAGACCCTCCAAGCTGGGCAATGCCTGCGGGTCTATTTCCCCTCCTTTCCCCTCTCCGTGGGGAGAAGCGCAGCACGTGACGGCGGTGAGAAACCGGCCAGGGTGGGAAACGGACCCTCGAACGCCATCAGGCTCCCGGGGCCGCGCTGACAGCCACGCTCCCCTCGGCAGCTCCGGCCGCGGGGGCCAGCCTGCCGCCTGCGCCCCCCAAAAACCCGGCCTGGGGGCTTGCCCGGGGCAGGGGCCCGGCCGGGGCTGGGGGCCGCGGGCTGCCCTGGAGCGGGGTACACAGGCCATGCGACAGCTCGGTGCGGAGGGGGACGCTGGCAGCAGCAAAGGCCCCTCTGCGGGGTCGCGGGGCCACCGGTGGGGGGGTCTGTGCAGCTCCTGCACCGCAGCCCCGGTGCTCGATGCTGCCCTGCCACGGGGCACAGCGTGCTGCTCCCTCCGGGCCAACATCCTTGGCCGTGCCTGTGATGAGCTCGCCAGGTCTCAGAGGGTCACCCCAAAGAGGGGCTAGGTGGGCGCAGCACCCAGGGTGGGTGCCCAGCCTCTGCCCTGCGGGCACCGGGATGCGGCGGGATGGGGCAGAGAGCGGGGATGGTGCGAGGGGGACGGGGCAGAGACCCCCCCCCCGGCAGCCGCCCTGCCAGCCACGGGTAGAAAAGCGGCGCTGTCGCTTTAAGAGCTTTAAGAGCGGAGGGTGGCGGCCCCTTTAAGACGGGGGGGGGCGGGAGGGGAATCAGCTGCCCGCGCACGACAGCGGGGCCGCGCCGCCACGGTGGGTCCGCGGGGCGGGTGGGGTCCCCCGAGTCCCCGCAGCATCCCCCGCGCATCCCCCGCCCCGGGACCCCCCGCGCACCCCGGGGGCCCCTTCCCCACCCGCATCGGGGTCTCCCCTTCCCCTCCCTGGCTTGGGGGTGTCCCGTGGGTCCCCTGGTCCTGCGTGGGGTGTCGGTGCCGGCCCCACTCCGGTGCTAACCCCCCCCGCCTTTGCTCCGCAGGCGCTCGGGGCTCGGAGCGGCCCCGGGGCTGAGCCCCCCGGCGAGGACGGAGCGCGGCGGCGGCTCAGCCTGACCGCGGGTTGCTGTGCCTGTTACCCTCCTCTTCACTAGTATTTTTTATTATTGTTTTTATTTTAAATTATTTATTTTTAACCCCTCGGCCGCCCTGCCCGGGGAGCTGCGGGATGGGGGCCCGGGAGCTGCCCCCGCTCCCCCTCCCCGGGGGCCGCTGCCAGCCGTAGGTGCCCCCCGGGGGTGCCCCCCGCCGTGGGGCAGGGTGCCGTGGGGCAGGGTGCCATGGGGCCGGCCGGGGCGCTCAGCCTGGCCGGGGCGCTCAGCCTGGCCGGGGTGCTGGTGGAGGAGAGCGGGGCGCAGCCAGCCGGGACCCCGCTGCCGCTGGACCTGGGGCGCACGGTCCCTCCCGGGGGGGATGCTCTGAGCCACGGCCGGGGCCCGGACGTGAGTGCGGGGGGGGGTCTGGGGGGCGGCGGGAGGGATGTGGGGGCTGCTGGGGTGGTGGGGTACCGTCCTGTCTCTGCTTCCCCTGTCCCTGCCATCGCAGCTGGGATCTCACCAGGATTTCCTCCGCTGCTGGTTTTCTCCTCCAAAAACCTCGGCGCTTGCCAGGCCGGCACCTTCCCACGGCCGGGGTTGGGTGGGGGGTGGTGCAGGGCCCTGGGCTGCTGGGGACGGGGACAGGGACCGGGACACAGGCTCACACCCCCGCTGGCCCTGGCACAGCCCTTGACCCACACACATGTAGCACAGGTGGGGAAACTGAGGCAGGGATGACAGCGACCTGCCAAAAGCAGCCCAGCAGAGGGGCAGCGGTGCCCGCAGGGTGCCCGATGGCAGCCCTTGCTGGAGGGCGGTGGGTGCTTGCGGTGGGGACGGGACTTGGGGTGCCCGACCGAGCACCCCACGCTCTGCCCCGCAGTGCTGGGAGGTGCGGAAACGCAACAGCTCCGAGTGGTGCCGCTTCGTCCGGAGCAACCCCGACTGCCGGCTGGAGGGCGGCTTCCTCAACTACCTCGACGGGGTCTTCTGCGTCTTCCCCCCCCGGCTGCTCCCCCTGGCCGTCACCCTCTACGTAAGGATGGGAGTGGGGGCGATGCTGCTGGGCGATGCCTGGCTTTGGGGGTGCGGGGTGGGGACCCCACCGACCCCTCTCTCTGCCATCCCTGCCCCCGCAGGCTCTCTGGCTCCTCTACCTGTTCATCATCCTCGGCGTGACGGCGGAGAAGTTGTGAGTAGCCCTGCCGAGGAGGGGACGGTCCCCGGGGTGAGCGGGGAGCCCTGCGGTCCCAGAGCAGCCCCGTCACCCCTCTCCACCTCCTTCTCTGCCCTTCCAGCTTCTGCCCCAATTTATCGGCCATCTCCACCAACCTGAAGCTGTCTCACAACGTGGCAGTATCCTTGGCAGGTCACGGGGGACCTGGGCCGGGGGGGGTGCAGGGACGGGGCAGGGGGAGGTGGCATGGTGGGGACACTTCTGCAAACCCTCGGGAATCCGATTTGGAGCGCGAGCCAGACGGTGGTGGGGTGAGCGGCGGCGAGCCGGCACCGGGAGGGAGCCCTGCGGTGGCCGGAGCAGGCAGGTGCCCGGTGTCCCTGCGGGGAGGAGCCCACTAGGTCTTTTCCTTGACGTCCCCTCTCCATGGTGTCACCTTCCTGGCCTTTGGCAATGGGGCGCCGGACGTCTTCAGCGCCGTGGTGGCCTTCTCCGACCCCCGGACGGCAGGGTTGGCCATCGGGGCCGTCTTTGGTAAGGAGACCCCCACCGCCAGCTCCTCCCCAGGGGCTGCTGGCTTGGGGAGGGGGGTGATGGGTGGGGGGGACATTGCGGCGCCGTGGGGTGTTCCCCCCTGAGAGGGACCCGTTGCATTGGCAGGCGCCGGCGTGTTCGTGACCACGGTGGTGGCCGGGGGCATCGCCCTGGTCAAGCCCTTCACGGCTGCTTCCAGGCCCTTCCTCAGGGATGTCATCTTCTACATGGTGGCCGTCTTCCTCACCTTCATGGTCCTCTACTTTGGCAGGATGACGCTGGGAGAGGCTCTGGGTGAGCGCCACGGGGGGGCTGGGGCTGGGGGGGAGGCGGGAGCAGCCTGGGGGTGCCATAACCCCCCCTTGCTCCCCCCCAGGTTACCTGGGGCTGTACGTCTTCTATGTCTTCACTGTGGTGCTCTGTACCTGGATTCACCGGCGGCAGCGGGGGGAAGGGCTGGCCCCCCCCGGACCCTGGGAGCCAGGTAAGGGGTGCATGGCTGTGCCGAGAGGACCCCCGGCGCCCTGGGGTCTCCCTCCACCCCCCCCCTCCTCTCTCCCCAGAGATGCCGACAGATGCTGAAGACCGGGAGTCTTCGGGCACGAACAGTGGGGACTTTGGTACGTCATTCCTGGGGGGCTCGGGGCCGGCTCTGCTCTGTCCTCAGACGTTGTTGGGGGTCCCAGGGACCCCCAGGCTTCTGCGTGCATGGCCCAGCCCGTGGGTCGGCTGTGGCCAGGTGCTACCCTGGGGCAGGGGGATCTCCCCGGGGCTGCACAGGCGACCGCAGCCCCGTGCTGGAAGGGCCGGGGGGGGCTGGGATGGTGGCTGCAGCACGGGGACCCCCTCGCCCTGCTCAGCTGCTGTGGCCCCTCGCAGGCGAGGAGTACCGGCCCCTGCTCCCCTCCCGGGAGACCTCCCTGCACATCCTCACTGCCGCCCTCACCCCCTTGGACTACCGCAAGTGGAGGAGGAAGCCCTGGTACTGGCGGCTCTTCAAGGTCTTCAGGGTGAGTAAGGGGGGACGTGAGCCACGAGGAGCCCCCGTATGGGGTGTCCCCCTCCCTGCTGGCCCCTGGGGCTGCGTCACCCCTGGGCTTTGCAATGGGGGACGGTGGGACAAGGGCAGGTGGGTTGAGGATGGGTCATGAGGCACCTCCTGGGGTGTCCTGTCTTGGGGGTCTCCCATCCCTGCTCACGGCCGTTCCTCCCAGGTGCCCATGGAGCTGGTGCTGCTGCTCACCGTTCCCGTCGTGGACCCCGACAAGGACGACCTGAACTGGAAGAGACCCCTCAACTGCCTGCACGTCCTCACCAGCCCCCTGCTCTGCATCCTCACCCTGAAGTCGGGCACCTGTAAGAGCCTGGGGCAGTCCTGGACACCCACCGAGGAGGGGATGGGCCCGAGATGGCCACCAAAGCCCTGGGGACTGTAGGAGCCCTTTGGAGCTGGCACCCTATCTGGGGAGGGGAGGATGGGCCAGCGAAGAGCCAAGCCGGGGGGTCTGGTTCGCAGCTGGATGGCTCCATTTTTGCATTCCAACAACCTCCTCGGGGAGAAATGGGGCAGGTCTGGCCTGCCTGGGGAAACTGAGGCACAGAGGGGAGCAGCCCCGTGAGGGCTTAGGGTAGAGGTGGCTTTAGGGCACAAGGCTTTACCTCATACCACGAGCCTGGCTGGATCCTGCCGCAGCCCACGTGGTGCCTGTGGGGCCGCGCTGATGCCCCCCCTCTGTCTCTGCTGTGTGCAGATGCGCTGTACCAGATCCAGGGTGTCTTCCCAGTCTGGGGACTGGTCACACTGGTTGGCTCTGTCCTGGCCGTTATCATCTTCATGACCACAAGCAACGAGGAGCCGCCCAAGTACCACTGCGTAAGGTGTCCCCCAGCCCTGAACACCCACCGGGGACCAGCCCAGCCCACTCCGCACTGGGCTGAGGGTCCTGGGGGCAGAGCAGGAGCCAGGAGCTCCTTCCCGGTGCCCAGTATCCCCAGGAGGGACACGGCTAAGCTGGCGGTGTGCAGGACCCCCTGGGATGCACCCGGGGACCAGCTCACCCCTTTTCCCGGCAGGTATTTGCCTTCCTCGGGTTTTTGGCCAGTGCCATGTGGATCAATGCCGCAGCCACAGAGCTGGTGAACATCCTCCGGACCCTGGGCGTCATCTTCCAGCTGAGCAACACCGTGCTGGGCTTGACGCTGCTGGCCTGGGGCAACAGCATCGGCGGTAAGGGCTCTGCTGTGCCCCAGTGCCACCCCAGGGGCACCCGTCCTCCTGGCATCCCCCAAGGTCTCCCCTTCTCCCTCTGCAGACACCTTCTCCGACCTCACCATGGCACGGCAGGGCTATCCCCGCATGGCCTTCTCCGCCTGCTTCGGGGGCATCATCTTCAGTATCCTCTGGGTGCCGGGGGGGGTGGCGGTGGTACTTGGGGCAGGGGCTGCCTCAGTTTCGCTGCCCGCAGCCCAGGGAGAGCCCCTTCTCCTGGGGGATGCCTGGGAAGGAGCTGGGCAGGATCCATCCGAGTCCCTGGGCTGCTCGCAACCTCCCCAGTGCCTGCACAGCGCAAAGGGCCTGGTGTGGTATTTGTGAACCGCAGGAGCTGCAGGGATGGAGCCAGCAGCATCCCCCATCCCCACTGCTGTCCCAGCCCCAGCGGGGTGGGCGTTTGGGCTGGAGTCTGGCAGATTTGGGATCTGCCAAAGGGGAGGAGGCTGTGCCACCATCCAGGAGGTTCTGGGCGGTCCCCAGACCAGGCTGAAGCTTCTCCTCCTCCAGTGCTCCAGGTTGTATTCGCCACAAACAGGCAACGCTTTGGGCTGGGCAACAGCCACGGGGTGCAGGTGAGGAGGAGGAGGGCTGGTGCTGCCCCCCTCCCCGGGGTGGGAGGGACGTGGCTGGCTCCGTTGATCCCCCGAGGTCCCCTGCGCTGCGTCTCCATCCTGAACGTGCCCCAGACATCCTGGTTGGCGTGGGACTCGGCTGCCTGCTGCAGATGACCAGCAGCCAGCTGGTGGTGAAGGTAAGGCTGCCCCGGCCGCAGGGCAGGCTGGCACGGCTGGGGCTGGCACGGCTCGGGCTGGCAGCAGGGCCCCGGTGTCACTCCACATCACTCCCCATCTCTCCGGCAGCTGGAGCCCGACAGCCTCCTGGTCTGGATCCTCGCCGGGGCCCTGGGGCTGAGCTTGGTCTTCTCCTTCGTGTCGGTGCCAGCGCAGTGCTTCCAGCTGGGCAAGGCGTACGGCGTCTGCCTCATCCTCTACTACCTGGCCTTCCTCTGCGTGGCCCTGCTGACCGAGTTCAGGGTGATCCATCTCTCCGCCCTCTGACCGGCCCCACCGCCGGCAGGACATGCACATCCATCCCTGGCTCTCGCTCTGCCTCCCCGCCGGATCGGGGCCTCGCTGTCCCCTCTCCCTGTCCCTGCCAGGGGGACAAGGGCACCTCCACCCCAGCCGTGTTGCTGATCCACATGCTGGAGGCATCACGTGCCAGCCCAGCCCTCGGCCTTGGCTTTCCAGGGAGGGGAGGGTTGTTCGTGCTTTGGGAAAGGAAAAGGAGCTGTTAGTCATTACTACGGCCTCTCCCCGCTCTGTTTAATCGTGTTTAGCTCACGGTGGCTCTGAGCAGGAGGGAGGTTAAGACCTCGGCTTCCTCCGGTCCCGGTGGCAGAGGAGAGGGCAGCTCCAGCCCAGGGTCACAACAGGAGAGGTTTTACCTCTTCCACCACTTGACTTTCCCCTCCCCGTCTCCGTCCTGGCTGCTCTGGGACAGGGCTCGGGCAGTCACGCCACACGGCGTAACTCTGTGAAGGTCTGAGCACAAGTTTGTCATTGCGAAGGACATGACGTGTTCGTACCGCAGGTTTGAAATAGCAGCCGAGGCAAAGCAAGATGGGGTTAAGGTGAGACAAAGCTCCGGGGCAGTGCTTGGTTTTAACGCAAGCAAAGCTGGAGGAAGAAAAAACAATCAAACCAAACCAAGGGAGGCTGGTTTCCCCTGCTTTTTTAGGCTATGTTTTTCAACCTGAGTTTCAGATCCTACTTCTCCCCTCTTCCTAGGGCAGACAGAGCTGTAGGAAAGGACTTGGAGGTTTCCACACGCAGTGTTAGCCTCCGGCAAGGCTAGGTTTAGGCACTATAAAAAAAAATTGCAATTAAAAAAACCAAACACAAACCCAACCTCGACTTGTGTTGTTTGCTGCGAGGGTGTTTTCTCCTGCTCTAAACCCAGCACGGTGCCTCTGGGCTCGCTTGCAGGGGGAGAGGGAACACCCTTGGCTTCTCCAGAGCCGAGCCAGCAGCGGCGGGAGGAGAGCGGAGGGGCCCGGGGGGCTGCGCAGGGCTGTTTCCCCGTGGCTGGGGGAAGTGGTTTCCTCCGGGTTCACCAGCAGTTGGTTTCTCAAGAGCAGTCACATGTGCCTGACTCAGCCCTTCGGTTGCACGTTCGGGAGCTGCGGCATCACGGCGGTGCCGGCACGGGCTGCGAGCCGCCAGCGCCGGGCATTACTCAGCTCCCCCGGGACGGGGACGCCGGCAAGGCAGCCCACGGGCCCACGGGGGAAGCGGAGTGGGTGGGCTGGTGCGTCCACTCGCTGTCGGAGGGTCTGCAGGGCGCAGGCTAGAAAGCAAACTGCCGTTACGGACGGACAACCACATTTCTGCTCCGCACGGAGCGAGGGGCTGTTTTGCAAGAAGCACAACCGCCGGAGCTGGTTCCTGCTCCCTTCTAGGGGTGCCAGCAGCCTCCCGGGCCTGGATCATTTCTCCTTTTTCTAACCAGATATGGGCTTTCACAAAAAATAATGTTCCCTGTGCCTGCAGCTATTGGCTCTGCCCTGAACTTGCTCACAAGTTACCAGCAGCTGCTGGAATTATCCAGGGAGCATCTGCGCAGACAAGCGCAGCAGGGCTAAAGCAATCGAAACGGCGGCCGATGTGCCAAGAGAGAGGTACAGGGTAAAACCCCCCTTCTAACCTTAAACGCGGCATAGCTTTAACACACACAAGTTTGAAAGCATTATCTTAATGTTTAGGGGAAAAAACTGGCAGGGGGAGGGCAGAAGGGCAGCTGGGCTTTGCCGTGTCCAGGAACAGGAATTCAGAGCGGCTCAGCAGGGCACACATGCAAAATATGCCCACGCAAGCAGTTGCCACTCGAGAGGGAGGGCGGGCACCGCTCCTCTTCAAACGCTGTGGAAATGCTTCAGCGGCAGCCAAGCCCCGCGTCTGGAATGACGCGGGAAGGAGGAAAGGAAGCCGCTGCCTTTACAAAGCCGAGGATGCTTTTTATTAGTGTGCTTGAAAAAAATCTAGAGAACGTTTTACAGACATGTCCATAAAATCATTTTATAAACAAAACACCAGCATACAAAATCCCGCAGTGCTTCCTCCCTTGCTCCCTACAAAATGATTGTCTCTGTCGTTAGTCTGTGTGTCAGGTGGGGGAGAGGAGGATAAATAGAAGGGGATGCCCCGTACTCAAACTTCGTTTCCTTCCAAAGTCATATGGAAGAAGTAAACTTCTGTGACCCTCCTTGGTTTACAAAAATAATTAATACGCTGTGTACAGGGGGCGGATCAGCATCTCAGCACGAAACCGCGGAAGCAGCATCCGAGCCCCGAACCCCAGTCCAAGCATTCCCGTCTCTGTGACACCACAGCCCTGTTATTGCGTGTTAAGCGGGTTAGTGCCCCCCCACATAGCTTAGAGCTGCAGCTCCTTTCACACCCAGAAAACACCCCCAAAAAAGTCACCGACAGCCCTGCAAGGAGAAATAGGCTGTAGGGGAATGTGGAGTTTAAACATGGCCACATTTCCCCCCCCCGCCCCCAACCTTCACAATGCTTGTTCATCCTGCCCACAACTTAAAACAGAATAAACAACGTCTCCTCCAGCCCCAGGACTAATCTGGATAAATCTCCCAGGCTGCGACTCCACGCAGAGCAACTGCAAGAGCAACAACTGCGCTGCTCATTAATTTGTGGTCGAATTTATGGTTTGAAAAACAGCCCTTTAAGGTCCTTCACGGTTCAGCTCAGAAGTAGTTTCATACCTGCAGTACCCAGAAAGGAAACAAAGAGCTGCCCTGAGGCACCCAGGGCATTTGGCAAGGGTTGAGAGCAGACGCTGCTGTGCGTGCTGCCCGGAAAGCTGCTCACCTGCTCCAACAGCCCAAACACTCCCGCCATGCCATGCAGGGAGAGATTTTCGCAAGCAGCCCTGTCTTCCCTACTTCTGAAAAGTCTCATCCACCCAGGAAACGCTCCTGAGCTGCCTGGGTAGGATCAGTCCTCTCCCGCTGTCCTTGTGCCACGTGGTGAGGCTATCAAGGAAAAAACAGGTATGTGGGACAACGGGAATGGGCACACAGATCTCCCGCTGCCTGATCTATCTGGAGGAAAGAAAACGCCTCCCCAGCAAGGTCTACTCTGAACCTGAACCTGAGAAAAGCTCAAACAGCAAGAGGTGAGGGGAGCCTCCCAGCTGACAGATACTTCTAGCCCTCAGCACTTTCTGTGCTGACAGGGGGGAAAAAAAGGGACTTACAGAGACAGGTTCTCATCACTTTGCAGGCAACGAAACATGAGCGATGACGCAACCTGCCATGATCACAGAATAAGCGTGGTAGAGCTGGGAAGGGATCCCTTTTCCCCCTTCCTTCCCATCCCTCGCCTACCAGCTCTGGCAGCCTCCTTGCCAGCTGCAGAAAAGCAGACAGGTGAGAAGAATCATCACCTTCCATGTTCCTCCTGCATCCAGAATTCAGGGGAACAGTAAAGCCCTTCAGTGGATCTTCCCAGGATCCAACTTAGTCAGTATTTGCTGGCCTGAGGAACATTTCTGCAAGGGTGAGAGCAAGGGAGGAGCAACACTGCTGCACTGGGACTCGCTCAGCTATATAAACAAAGCAATGACCTGGCTGAGGACTAACCAGCAGTAGTTTGATGCCCAAAAGCTCTCCTTAACCCAGAGCCAGGCAAAAATCAGTCAGACTTGGAGCTGCAAAACCTTCCATTTCTTCTTCCTAGTCATCTATCCGAGCTAAGGACCAGCCCGAGAGTTGCCATTTACAGAGCAGGTGGCCAAGCGGCAGACAGAGGTCAGCAGCCACCGTCACCCCGCAGAATCCCCGCTCTCACTGAAGGGAGACAGGAGCTTTGGGGTTTACAGAGGTGATCCCAATCCCAGGCAGCGCCACGGGCAGAACCGGCTACCGGAGATGCAGATATTGGATAGCTACAGCAGAGAGAGAGTTCGTCTCCCCCAACTCCTGTCCCACCTGTGGTCATAACGCCATGAGCTGCTGGCCCTCAATTCTGGCTCCAGCTGCCACAGAACTGCTCGGGGACAGCTAAATTCAATAATCGGAGCTGGATCTGCTACAGGGAGTTCATCTAGGTGTGCCAAAAAGGAGGGGAAAGGCAGCCTGCTCTTCCAAAAGTGCTGAAATTTCACACCACCTCCCCTTTCTTTGCATAAGGAGGGTGGAGAAGAAACAAAAACTCACTCCCTGATCTTTTATTCCTAGGTTAACGGTACCCTTCAAGCAAAAGAGATCTTCAAAAAGGGCAAAAGTTTTAATATTAAGCAGGTGGCTTCAGCGCATTTCCTGCTGTTAATGGATTACACATCCCTTTCTCCCAGGCCTGTTAGTGCTAAGACAAACAGCAGGCTCGAGCCTGGGAAGCGGCTCAGAGGGAGAAGGTCTCTGTTCTGACTGAGATGTTCACTCTGTGCTGAGCACGGGCATCATGCTCAATCTGGGTGTAGCAGCCTCACACAGAGTCCCCCGGGCCTCTGGTTCTTCAGCAATTCACTGCCTAGGGGAAGAGATTTAAACCCTAAAGCCGAACAGTACACTGAACAGATCTATATACATCATCCCAATATATACGCTGTGAAGTAATACTCTAGGTTATTGCATAGAAGGCGGCTTGCATTAGCTAGGCCTAAATGACAGTCTGGGAGCGTTGTCGGAGGCTCAGGGGCTTCAGAGAGCTGTTGGAAGCAGATGCAGGCTCTTGCAACGGTGTCTGAGATTCCTCTTTTCTGGAATGCTCCTCATACCATTCCTGCAAAAGGAGATCAAACACACGGAGATCAGGCTCTGCCCCACACCAGCCTCACACCCCCCAGCAGGACCCCGCGCGGCAGAGCCCTCGGTACGTTTGCTCAGGCACAGAGGGGCTCTTTCCAAAGCCCTAACGTCCTGGAACGACCTGGTTAATCGCAGCACAACTGAGACGGACGCACCAAGACCTCAGCACCCACAGTCCAAGCAAGAAGTACCAGCTACAGCTTCTGCTGGCTGAACTGTCAGGACGGGCAAACCTGGGCAAGGAAACATCCCTGTCTCAGGATGTCCCTCCTGAACACCCAGGACTCTAGTACTGATGTCACAGGGATGTTTGAGTTTACAGAGTTGCTCCCAGTCCTGGGCAGCACCTGGGGTGTTACAGTATGTTATATCCCTGATTCAGAGACCAAGCAGGACAGGTGGGGAGCTTCTTTGCAGATTTCCACCCAGCTCCACAGTAACATGTTTATTTTTGTTAGGGGGACTGAAGACTCATCCCCAAGCTAGCTGCCCAAGGGACAAAGGACAGATCCAAATGGTTACGAGATTAATTGTTTCAGTACTAATCATTACATTAGCCCATGACCTTCAACCTGGAGGTGAATGTCTGACAGGCACTACAGTGACCAAGTCCGTGGCATAAAGCTCCCGACCACAAAGGGCACGAGCAGGAATGCCCTAAACAATCCAGAGAATCAGTTGATTTAAGTGTTCCCCATCTTTGTCAGCCTGCTATTCTGAAGGAAAACCAGGCAGCGTTGCTCGCAACCAAGCAGCACTCTGCCTGGGAGAACACTCGGTTTCCATGTCAGACAGACACACCCAAGCTCAAACACAATCACATTCCAGTCGCTTAACAAATTAGCGTTCAGCAGCCGAGCCCCAGGAGCGCACTACGCATGTGCTCTTAGGCCCAGCAAACGCGTCCGGCTCGGCGAGTCCATGTAAGCTCAGCCAAGCCGGAATGCCTACGCACACGGCGAGCGCGCGGTTACTGCGACTCCGCCGACACAAACCTGCGCAGCCGGGCACCTGGACCCACTGAGGCGGCTCTGACACGCTGTGTGGTTTACGGAAGTCTCCGAGCGCCAGAACAGATGCATCTAAAGTACGCTTCATCTACTGCCCACCCTTCTCACAGAGCACACAGCTGCCTGCCTGGGCCTTGGAGGAAGAAGGCCTCCAGTGTTTAAAAGGATGGTTTGTTATTCTAAGCAATGTTCTGCTCGCCACAGACTTGCTGATATTTCCAACTCGGGCCCACATACCTGTATCTCCTCCTCATACATCTTCATACTCAAATCACTCTTGGTCCTTGATCTGCGTCCCAGAAACAGTGTTGACATTTGCTAAAGAGTTGGGGAGAGGAGGAGGAAAGAACAAAAAAGACATTCATCAGTCACTGAGCAGTTCCCAGGATCAGTCCCCAGAACTTCAGGCATCCTTCATGCGGACACCCATCATCCACTGCTGGGCTCGGGCTAGCCTGGGCTCCTTCTGCTGTCCTGGGAGAAAGGCATTTTAGGGAGGCATCTACTGCAGGCTGAGCCAAGTCACACCGAGCAGATCCCCAGAGGCTACAGAGGGAGCTGTAGCGTAGACGGATGCGTCTGTCAGTGGTGCCTAATTTAGTCAGATGAACATAACCCTGGAACAAGGCTCAAACCCAAGCTTGCAAATAAGATCCTGTCTAAGAACAACTTCGGGTCCCACTTGTCTAGACCACACCATTTACTCCCTGGGCCTGGACTTCAGCAGAGAGGTGAAGTCCGAATTACTCTCTGACCACATGAGTTGTATGAACAGGATTGAGAAGCAAAAGAAACGTCAGGTCTGGCATCATCATTCTGGACTCCACTGCAAGGCTGAGGACATCATCCTCCTTTGGTTTATTGTCTTGAAAACTGCTTCTGATCAGTATCATCATCACTATTCTGAATTCTGTCCATGTGAACAAGAGCTCAGCCTTTAACGACCAAGCCAACCAAAGCAAATAAAGGTCGCCTAAGAGACTGTAGCACCTGCACTTTGTAGTTGTGATACAAGAATATAACTGCTATTATTAAAACAACCACTTAAGCTCTTCCCAGATGCATGAGACAACAGTTCTGAGACAAGAGCAGTTGCCTAGGTCAGCTCATTTTTCCAATTGCCCATTCTATTTTGGAATGAAAATGTAAGCAGTGCCATGGAGAAAGGAAGCCTGGTGTTTGGAATTGATGCCATCATATTGCTGCATAATGCTTCAGGACTGTCCAAGCCTGAGTGTACGATGCCACAGAGAGAGGGAGGCAGGAGAATTACAAGACAGTGGCTTCCTTAGAGAAAAATTAATCTGCTTTTTCCAGTCAATGCTAGGCTGGGACAGTTCTAAGGTAACTTTGTGGGTTATAGCAGTAAGCCTCTGTCAAGTCTATTCAGAGTGCAGAGGAAATTCAGCTGCTACTTTTCTAGAGCAGCAAAACTTTGTGCCACTGCTGCAGAGTCCCTCCAGTAGCTCAGCTCTCAACACCAAGAAGACACATACGGCTTCTCTCTCAAGACAGCAAAGAGGCATTTGTGGCCCTGGCATGCCTCCCTCCCCTGAAGCCAGAACTTGCAGTCAGCGTTTCCTATTACCCCATATTTGTCCATCTGCAAAACGATCTTCTGCAGCTGAGCGGTTTCAGTGGCAGCTGAACTCCGCTTGTATAGCTCGATTATGCCAACCACTTCCTCCTTGGAGATCTCCTTCTCCAGCACAATGCCGTTGTCTTCTGGAGAGGCAAGAAGAAAAAAGAGTCTCCAAGGTGAACATTGCTTCATCAGCCACTACGATAAACCCGGAAGGCAAAGCTTAACAGCACACAGGACCAAGCCAGGTGTCAGGCACAGTCTGTACCTACTTTTGTGATTAGAACGGGTATGTCCTTGTCCCCCAACAAGGCAGGGAAGAAGTTAACTAGCCTGTAGGGCCAGCAAGCATCTCAGCTTTTTAAAACATCAGGCTCCTCAGTATCTTAAAAAAAAAAATCTTGTAGCTTTTTGCTTGCCTGTAAATTAACTAGTAAAGCAAATAATCACACAGGAATTGCTGCCTTTTGACCTCGAACTGCCTAACACAGCTTGGGAGTTCAGTGCTAACAAGTGTCTTTCACTGCACCCTTCAAACTGGGCGCAGGAGGGATCACGATAAAAAGTGTTTCTGTAACTAACAACACCTGGCTCCTATGGGCCCGTGCCACACGTTTGGACCTTCTGGCACCTAAGAAAGATGAGGGGCTGACGAAAGCTTCTCCTGTGGCTGGGGCCTTCACCATGTTTTTGCAGGGAAGATTCTCTGGCATTAAATGCATGGGAGTGCAGTAGCTATACCTGCTCCATGACACGGCAAAGAGTGCTGGCAAACCACTTGGATCCAGTGTTTTGGTGCCTGAATGCTGGACAAACCTCTTGGAGACACGTTCTGGTGCCAGTGAGTGTATTAGTGAGGAAGAGAAATTGGTTTTAGAAGAAAAATCACCTTCCCTTCTTGTAAGGTCTCTTGTTGAGCTTTGCTACACTGTTGCTGTAATGCTTCCTAGATCTCTTTTGTGAAATGCATGTGGACTTCCTATCTTCAAATGATTTGGTTGAAACGGCTCAAGTAGTTGAAGTTTATATGTGCGCGCGCGCACACACACACACACACACATATACCCACATACAGACAGACATACACACACTTTTTGGGGAGTGCTGGGGGAGAGATGAGGGGCAGAGCAGAAAGGCCAGGTAGAAATATCACACAAAAGCACAAGAATGAGCTTAGGAAGTCAGGCTAAGAAAAAAACAAACCAAAACTGGTCTTTGCTGGCTAACCCCATTCTCTCCTACAGCCATAAGACACCAGGGAGAGAAGACACAATGTTGTAGGTCAACCAGTGCTCAGTTCTGACCTTCTGAATCTTGGTTCTTCCGAGTGTAGTTCATGCGGAAGACGAAAGCATCCAGAATAAAAGCCACGATGATTGTCATCACCACCTGGGAGAGGACATGAACAGAAAAGATCAGGAGGCTGCTGCTGGGGGATTCTTCTGGCTCAGTTCAGCAGGAAGCTAAGTCTTTGGTCTGTGTTTCAACCCCGTGTTCCCCAGCTCCTCTGTGGCAGAGGGGATGCACGTCACACATCTACCTGAGAGTAAACTTCTGACAGTAAACCACAAAGGGGACAGAACAAAACTGTGCTGCTGTAGTCCTTTCCCCAGGCCCAGATTTGTGCAGCATCAGCTTTACCAACGCCCATAAATTCAACTTTCTGCAAGCGATGTGGACTCACACCTGTTTCTGGAAGACATTTATGTAGAAGAGCAAAGTTGTCCTCGTTTAGGGATGGAAGCTCCCTCTGGAACACAGTAAAAGCTGTCTCCCCTCCTCATCCCCACTATTTGAGGCACAAAGCATGTCCAGAAACCTACCATGGTCACAATATAGAAGATCATGAAGTAAAGACGGCTCCAGTGAGTGGTTTGGGATGTCACTCCTTCCTAAAGAGAAGAGGGAAAAAGTCAGTAGTGCACGAAAGAAGGGAGAGTCTGCTGTTAAATGCTTGCCAACAGACATAAAGCAGCAAGCAGCATAAACACTGTCTCTCATTCATGGCTCCACCGTTAGCCCCAGGGACTGCCTGAGCAATGCTCAATGCCCCAACTGGTCCTTGCAGCTAATCTGCCTCTCAAGCTAAAAGGAGAGGTTCCTATATGCAAACACACAGAATGTTTAAAGCCTGTGGCTGCATGTACCGTTGCTGCTATGAGAACACAGCTTGGACAGCAGGGTGACAAGCTGGAATACAGAGTGACTTCACTTGTCCAGATTGTGAAGCCTGGCCTGAAGGCTGGTCAAGACTCACAAGAAGACATTCCCAGCAGCATGCCAGAGGTCAAATATCACCCAACGATCAGGAGCAAAAGATGTCTGGCAACAAGAAGTGACAATGTTGGGCCCATCTCCAATCACCAGGGGAAGAAGGCAGTGATGGCGTAGAAGATCTAGCTCAACTGGCAAGAGTCTGTGCTGTCTATACACACAAGGTAGCTGAGGTTTACTTACCATGATGATGTACCAGTCATTGACGACTGTCAGCTCAAACAGCGTGACTGCACACAAGTGGGAGAAAAAAATATAGACATTTGCTTTATCCAACCTGACCTACTTTAGAGTGATTCTTGGACAAAGTATTTGACAGGGAAGACTGACACAAGACACCAAAGTTTCAATACAGCCAGCAAATCTGGAGAACCTCATCACTGCAATTACTTCAGACAAAGGGGGTTAGACCCACAGAACCAGCAGTATGTCTCAATCTATATTTCTTCAAAGAATTAGAAACAGACCCGACTCTTTTCACCAGAGAGCATGGAGACTTCTGAAATCTCCTGGAGATAAGCATCTCTGCTCACACATTAAGAAAAATCATGGAGAGTAATCAACACATTCAAACTATTCTTCATCAGTGGGTTTAAAGAAATGTATCAGCATCGCTATTGGTTCTTTAGAAGGGTAATGACTTAAAGCCTCCTTAAACATCTCTGGAAGTCTGGTCTGCTCACCAGTCAGAGCAGGTCAGCTGGCTTCACACTGGCTTTTAAGAGACGTCTGCTTACCTTGCAAAACAATCATGGCACAATTAGTCAGCTGGAGTTCTCCAGACAGAAAGAGCAGGATGCTGAGTGTGAGGTGCATTAGACAACTCCCTGGGAGAGTCTCAGGCTTACACGAGCATTACAGTCCTGCCATCCAGCTCTGCAGGAACACAGATGCACTAAGGAACAGTCTTTGCTACAGACAAAACTGCCCTTACCAAAGCTGTTCAAAATGTTGTCAAAGTTGTTGAGATAGTAATAACCTTCTTCCACAACCGTCTTGTTGCCAACTGTATGATTCACCCAGCGGTAGGAATCTGCGACTGTGCTTGTGCTGGTTGGAGAAACCGGGACAAAGAATGAGAAGAGAACTGGAAAAGCAAGGAAAATCTCCTGGGTTATAAAACCCAGAACACTTAGAATGTGGTGAGCAGGGTGGCAGTTTCTACCTCTTGGCCAACACTTGCCTTTTTCTCTGAAAGAAAGCCCCTGTCCTTCACAGCTCAGCACAAGCCCAGGGACCGCATGGAGTTTTTCTAATCATTCAGCAAACATTATACCAGAGAAACTGAGTGTTTGAGTTCGACTCCTTGGCTCACACCCTTAAAGCTTGGCTTTTCCAAGTGGTCTGCCATCATTTAAGATGAAAAGGGCACAGGACAGCTTAGCTTCCAAGACCAGGTGAATTTATCTTGTTACATATTTAGGCCTCACTTTGTACATGTCTAGCAAAGCAGCTCTGGTGTCACCGAGCTAAAAATCTCAACTTTGCTCTAGAGCAGCTGTTACAAGAGTTTCCAGCCACAGTACCCTGAAGAAGTCCTCCCAGTGCAGCTACCTGAGGCGACTTACAGCGCTCATTAAAACCAGCCAACCCCACCACAGAAGTCTCTCTCTTTTCAAACGCAATGCAAAAGCCATTTTATCTCATCTTTCCTAAACAAGTGTCTCCCTTAGATTTTTCCCAGCATGTTGCCTTAGCTGCAAAACCCCATTCAGACCCATCCTCTGGCCCCTGCTCCACAGGGAGACAGAGCTGCCAGAGCTCACTGCTACTGGCTTTGCACCAAACCCACTGCAGAGGGGGATGGATTTGCGGTACTCACTTGCAGCAGTTCGGGTAGACCACGCCAGCAAAGAACTCCATGCCAACAATGGCAAAGCAATAGTAGAAGATCAGCAGGGTTAAACCCAGGCTGGAGGCAAAAACAGAAAGAGTACTGTGCTACTGAAGAGTTGCTAAGGCAGGAAAACACAAAGTCACAGGCTGGTTGTTCTGGACGGAATTTCCAACGGATGGGAAGCAGCAGACCACCCTGCCTGCCACTGTGGCTCTGCAGTTCTTTGCCTGCTCTCATTCAAGAGGTCCTTGGACAAGGAGCTTGCCACTCACTGAAGAGAGAAACTAAAGAGCGGCCTGGATTCCCTCCCAGTCTGTCTTCTTCTGGTAAACAAATGTTTCTCCACAGTTTCTTTAATAAAGAACAACACACACTGGTTCTGTCCTCTCCACGTCCTTGGATGCAGGGACTGTGCCAAGAACAGGGTTCTCTAGCTAACACGCTCTCCTCAGACCTCCTTCAAGGGAATAAGGCCTGAGGATGCCCCACTCAAACACCAAGCTCCTCCTGCCCCACCATTTCACAATAATGCTCTCGAGTGGCTGTACTAAGGACAGGGAAACATCTGAGTATATTCACACCAACGTTCCTCCCAAATGGGCCTCCCCTCTCACCAAAAGCTGGGGTGGGGGAGAAAAATTAAACAAGCATCGACTCTTAGTTATCCTCCTAACACAAAAGCAGGAGGCGGCCCAGGGTGCTGGAGTGTTGCTTATCCCATACTGCTCCAAGAACTCGGAAGATTAACACCCCACTGCAGCACACCAAAGAATCAGTAACAATCAATTGAGACATCGGAGCATAAACGCCTTTAGCAGGTTTGACAGGTCCCTATCCTGACCCCAGCCCTAGACACCAAACCTTCACTCCCCTCTCCCCACCATCAATCAAAGAGAAGAAGTTAGTACCTGGCCATTCGGGGAAACAACTCAAACATAGTGTCCAGGACATTTCTGTAGCGTTTCTTCAATTTAAATAGCCTGAAAGGAGAAGCCAGCAGTTACCTACACACTGCAACTTTCCTGGGGGCATTAGGAACAGTTAAACAGAGTATCACGGTTCTCTGTACCTCCCTGCTCAAGGAACAGTAAGGTTTCCTGACACCAGACTCACAGGATCTGCTCTTGCTCAAGTGGTCTCTGCTCACCTGACAATGTTCCGCCATCCCATCTGAATGCTTAGGACACATTTAACTAAGTGTTTACAGGATTGAGGAATCTCAAGGAAAAGTCTACGTGTTCTTACACAGTGTGATGCATAAATAGCTATTAAAAAAAAAATCATAATAACTTAAACTAGTCCTGTTTGCAGGGTGAGGATTCATTACTCCTTTCCTCAGACACAAGCTTTTCTGTGTTTCCCCCATGACCCAATAAAAATTGATGAAAGAAAACTACATTGTGCCTGCTAATTTAAGATTTGGCAACTCCATCAACCTTTACAGGGAAACACAGCTGCCAAAAACAGGCTTTGGCAGGGGAGCAACAGAGAAAACATTATTTTTTTTCCCCCTTGAGTGTCATAAAGTGTTCTTTAAATCCTCACTGAAGAGCTAAATTACATTAGCTTGTTTTTAACAAAACAACATTTTGCCTCAAATGCCTTCCCCCTATGGCTCTCAAAGCGTTCTGCGAAGGTGAGTGCATCTCCATAACATCCTCGAAATGAGAGGGTTAATCAGACCCATCTTACTGAGCTGCAGAGAGGTTACAGGCCGCAGTCTTGCTTAAAGTGTGAGATGCAGTTAGAGCAGGGTTGTACTTCACCCTAGAAAGCAGCATCCTTTGAAAACTGTAATTTCTGGTAATTCAATGGAAATTATTAAACTGGCTCAGGCTGTCTCACCCTGACAGAAGAGCTTTTCTCTGAACAGCATCAGACAATTTAGAGGAGGTGTAAGAACCCCACGAAGGCAGACACAGGATAATCTGCCCCCGGTAAATCCCTTGATCTCTATTAGAGATCAGCTTAAGCTCCAAAGCACGGGGTTTCGTATCCCATCCCAAGTTTTTGTTAGCGTTCATTTTGATAACTCTGGCTAATCTCATTACCCCACGCAATTCCTGTTTGCCATGGTCACGTACCCACAGAGCAATCCTTGCCCTCTCCTGGTAAGGAGCTCGGTCCCCAACTGGATTGATGGAAAACAAGCCTGGCTGTTTTCTTCCCCACCTGCTCTCTGTAACCCCCCCAGCCTTCCCGTCTCACCTCAGCAGCTGAAGGGGTCGCAAGACCACGATGAAGTAGAATGGCTCCATGTTAAACGCCAGTGCCATGAGCCCCAAAAATGCAAACAGGGTGACTGAGAAGTCAAAGCTGTAAAGAAAAAAAAAATAAAATAAGAGCAATGATTTGTCACTAGTGTTTCAGCAGAGAAGAGGTACTCGGTGCTTCTCCAGCCTAACAAGATGCACAAGGCCAAGGGCAGAAGGATTATAACAACCTGCTGATGGCCTCGTCTACAGGCCTAAAAACTCATCTCAGAAGTCAGTCTAGCCCAACAATGTTTGCCACCTCTCTCAAAACGTCAGCGTGCACTTACAGATTCCAACCCGAGGACAGGTACTCAACAGGCCCCAGTCCAGTGGTCTTCAGGAGCAGCTCCACGCCATAGACTGTAAAACAAGATGACAGCCACAGACAGAAATGAGCAGCATCACATGGAGGGCTCATGCAAAGGCTTGCCTTCAGAGATGTGTAGTGCTTTAAGTGCAGGACTGCTGAACATAGGTCTAACAGACTCCCACCCGTCCTCCTTATTCTCGGTGAGATGCCAAAGAGACATTTTTCCCTCCAAATCAACACATTTTCCTGTATTCCTGGTGATTTCTCTCCAGAGCAGTCTACACAGCAGTTAGGTGGCTAGCATGCTATAAATGTTGAGGCACAAGCTCCTGCAAAGGCCAGAAAGTGGTGTAGGGAATTCAGTCCTGCCTGTTTATTTCCTTCTATCTCAGTGGAACGTTTCCACATCCCATAGCCTAGCCTTGACCTGCAGGGAGAGATCCCTTCAAAGAAGAGCCATCTGAACACTTCACCCCCAGTCCTAGCAGCACCTTGTGAGCCTGTAGGTTAAGAATGCCACAATAACATGATAATGCCCTGTTTCAGTCATCCCAAAAACTTTCTTTCCGGGTTCCAAGGTGGGAGAGAAGTGAAGAGCTGGATGACATCATCGTTGTGAAAAGAAGCATTGCAGAGTCCCTCTGCCTTCAAACTTTCATAACAAGTGTTTTGAAGACTAATGGCCAGGGAAGCACCAGAGCTACCCAGCAGACAAAAAAAAGGTTAGCAACCTCTCCTAGATTCTCCAGAGAACCTCCTGCTGCAGTTTTACACACTATTTTGATTCAATGGAGCTATACTTTTCTTCTCTTCAGCAAGAGACTGGCAGGAGAAGGCAAGTGAATTCACGTCACTGAAGAGTTCCATGGCAGTGCCATGAACCTGCACATGAAGATGCAATTGCTTATGCTTGGGCTGAAAAGGAAGACTAAGGTAAATGCTTATGGAGGGGATGATGTTCAGTTAGAAAACTCAGCTCATCAACTAGTTCATCTAGTCCTTTCAGGCTTCCCCTCAGCGTGCCCCTGCACTCTGTACTCCAACAGGACTGCCTTGCTTCGCGTGGCAGAGCGCCAGCTCGCAGATGCAACCAGATCAGAGCTGGTAATGCCTCCTGGAATAGTCAGTGCGGCACAGAGCAACGTGAGCGACTCCACACAGAGCCATCACAAGTCTGGAGGAGCTTATCACTTTGCACGCAGTGCCTAACAAACAAGGCTATTCTGCTCTCAGGGCTGAAGCCAGCTTTAAGAGTAATACAGCAGCTTTTGCAGAGAGTTGCACCAGAGGTAAGGGGCTCCCCAGACCGCAGTGGCACAGGGAGCTGTGTAACAGTGCAGCAGTGTTCGCATGGGTCTATGAGGATGCTGACGATCTCTGCCAAGCACAGCATCGTTCTAGATGGAGTCTGTACACCTGTGGCTAAGTTGTAACCTCAAACTGAATAATATTCCAGGAGCAGAGCTGTCTATTCCCCTCCCAACTCCTTATGAAGTGACACAGCTCTGTTGGGAGGCATCAGCTTACTTGTGAGGAAGACTATGTAGCTCCATGGGACGTTTCTGGAGAAGAAATTCCCTCCTGCAAGACAAAAGAACAACTTTTTCTAGCCTTCTCTTTATTCAGTCCCCCAGCATCATAGTCAAGAAACAAGCTGAGATGTTCCCTACCTTGCAGCATGAAGGTTTCAACAAGAATCCAAATTCCATTCACAGCCACCACAGTATCTGGAAAACAAAGTACAAACCCATAGCGAACGCACTGCTGGACCAGAGGACATCCGTTTCCTAGGCTAACAAAAAGACTACAATATAGGACAAGCGGCAGGCTCAGTGTTTCCAATTCAACTAACAAATTGAACTCATAACTTGGGAGAGTCGCAGAACTTCTACAATGAATTTTCCCAGGCCTTTAACAGATGCAGTACCTTTATCTTCAGAAGGAAACAAAACTAAAACAAAACAATAGCCATGCTCAATCATTTTTACTCATAATTATCTTACACTCTGCCATGTTATTACCTGCGTATTTCAGCTTCCTCCTAGCTCTGCAACAAGATCTCAAGAACCACTAGGTCCCCAGCAGCGCAGGACAAAGCCCTGTTGGATCCTCAACATTCAAATCCTGAGAACTGAAGGTGCAGGACTCCTCCTCTTCACTCACATCTCCTTACCCCATCCCACTCTCTTTAGTTTAGCATCCTACTTTACAAAAAAACTTCTCCTCCAACATTCAAAAAAACCCCAAATTAATGAGTAGGAACAGATCATTTAGAACACATCAAGCAGCACCACGAGTAAGCACTCTTTCTCCTCTAGAGGAGAGGAGCAGAGAATTCTCGCAGGCAGTACAGTTGCCAAGCAATCCCTCCAGCAACGAGGATGCTTGCACCTTCTCAAGTGCAAACACGAGACGGTGGTTGACTGGCAAGGCAGTTCCTTCCCCAGCATCCTTCAGCTGCAAGATAAAACCCTCAAGGCTAGTGAAAGCTAACCACCAACCTACCCAAATGCAACAAGCTGATTCCTGCAGAATCAGACCCAGAAGTGCATTATGAAGCAGTGAACCAACGAGCCTCTACAGAAGACTCGACACAGCGAAAGCTGAGAGTCCAGGCTGCAGTAGTGGCCAGTACGAGAATGCAGTTCCCTCCCTCTCTGCCAAAAATTTGTCCATAAGCCATGGCTCAGACCAAAGACCATGCCCCACCACGCTAAGTCCTTGCGAGGGCTGGCAGACACAGCATACCAGACCCACGGGAACCTAGCAGAGAGACAGCTCGTTACTCCTACTTACACATAGTGTACTGGAACACGCGGGACTTCACAAGGATGTTGATACCTGCATGAAACAAAACAAATGTTTACGTGATTCTCCATAACTCACACACAGCTTCAGCTTCCTCTACCTTCTCCCTAGAGACATTTTTCATTTTAGCACAGAAGCTAAACGGATTAGCAGATTATTAACTTTTACTTCTTGGGACCAAGTTCAAATCTCTGCTAGAATTTTAGCAGCAATGAACTCACTAACTTAACCCCTGAGATGCCTTTTTTTTTTTTTCCCTCTATGTACTAGTTTTGTGGTGTGGACAGAGGTAAATGCAGCTGCTGAAGCACTGCCTGTGTCTGGAACAACACATATGCTGTTAAGGAGGGTTGAGTGCATCAGCAGAGATATGCAGGACTCCTATGGTAGCTGTGTGTTTGGATCAAGATGCTGTTAACTGTTTCCGACCAGCACGCAACACAAAGAATTGCGGATAAATTCTTATTTCTGAATGGGTACATTCAATCAGGAAGCTTGGGACACGGGAGGTAAATCACATTTGCAAGACAGGTTACACTGATGGGTATTTCAGACCTCTTTCCCCTTCCCTAGCAGCTGCGCTTGACCTGTACGAGTGCTGCAACCACATCTTGGGACTAGGAAGCCTAGCAGCTTTTGTGAAAACACAAATCCCACTCCACAGTCACTGTTGTGAGTTGCTGCCTGGGATATGGAGAAACAATCCTATAAACTCTGCTACATTCAGCAATCATAAATCCCCATATAACCTCTGTGCTGAAAAAGGAATACAGCCCTCCAGGACCTCAGGGTCTGGTTCACTACAGAGCTCCTGCCGAGAGGTCTCTTATTTCAAGGAAGCCAGGGTTTGGGTCAGAGCACAGGGAATATTTACATGACAGAAATCTTCCTTGGAGACTCTGAATATAAGGCTCTGGTCTTGGAGGCTCTGAATACACCGAGAGTTGGTTAGTAGGCCTTCCCTCAGCTGTACCAGGGACATAAGAGAAGGTCCCTTCAGAGGGCCCTGTCTTTGTAAAGAAATGCTTTTCCTGTTAGTTGAACATATGCTGTCATGAAAACACAGCCTGTTACCTTTAAAAATAAGGAATGCTGTCCGTGGAAGGTCATCAAACCAGTGCTCGCGATTTCGTTTTGCCTGGAAGCGGAACAGCCACAATCAGTAGCAGTCAATGCTACATCCATACAAGAAATGTGCAGTGATGGAGACCCACCTTATCCCCATCATCTGCTTCTTTTAGATTGCCTTTGGTGCTTACCCACGTCCTCTTTAATCGCTGGCCTCCTTTGCTCTCCCTCCCACACACCCTTCCCCTCTTCTCAACCCAATAAATACTTACCTTCCATTTTAAGCCAACAACTTCATAGAAATTGTAAAAATCCTTTAGACTGCAAAACAGAAAGAAGCATCTGATCAGAGCCTTGGAGTTGATTAGATCCTTAATTGTCCTTGTCAGGCATCATCAGTAGAGAGTTCCTGGAAGTTATTAACTCCTTCTTAGAACTGCAACCGCAGCTGATATTGAGCTGTGTTGAGACACTGACCTCTTCCCAGTCTGGCTAAAGGTTACCAACTGACAGTAGCCAGAACAGGGTGCAGAGCCTGCCTTCCTTCTGTAACACTACAGCCCTCAGAGGAAACTCTGACTCTGCTGAACTCCAGAATTTTACCACCAAAAGGAAAGGCCTGAGGCTTAGACAGCAAGCTCCAAGGGACAGAGATTGTACTACTCTTCATGAAGTAGTCTTGGACTGTCTTAATTACTTGTACAGTCCTTTTCTAATGTCTTTGCACATTTTCTTTTCAAGGTAACAATGAAATTTGAAAAAGGACATGAAAGCAAAGAAACTCATAAAACATGAGTGCCTGTCTAGGCGCTCAGGGTCAGGCCTGTAACAGCTTTTAGATGTCTGAAAGTGAGGATGCTGAACTTCTCAGACTCTTACTGGTGCCATTAGGTGCCTAAATTTAAGAACTCAGTCTTTCTCCCTATGCCATTTTCAATACTTCTCTGTGGCACTCGACTTTAAGGAGAAGCATCGGCACCAGTTTCATGAGAGACTCACTCCGAGCCTGTCTGCGGCCAGAACAAAGGAAAAGGAAGAGAAGGTCTCCTGCTCTAATTCCCTCTACTTCCATGCTGGCTGGAGTTAGCTGCACCCACCCACCAGAATGGTAATTCTCTGCCTCATAACACAGAGGATGACAGTCCTGAAAGCACCAGCAGAACCAGATTTTAATTAACAAAACCCTGGGGGACACAGCCAGCTGCTGGAAAAAACAAAAACTTGTTAAGCTGCGAGGCTGCACTGTGTGAAGAAATGCTCCTTGCAGGCTCTAATGCTGTTCCTCAATTTCTCGCTCCTCTGTTCTGGCAGGGGAGGTGGGAAGCAGAGGCTGCCAGCAGAGCGCTGTATCCACAAGAGGGCACGCAGGAACTCCATCACCTCCACAGAAAAAACGCAACTCTCAGAGTACCCACCCCTCCAAGCTCCCTGCTTCCCAGGCAAATCCTTTCAATCACATAACTCTATTCCCACATCCCAGACTAGTTTCCTTCCATAAACCCAGCCATCCTCTCCGAAGTACAGCCTAGCTGCAGAGAGCGAAGCAACCTCCCTGCTCTGGGTGCAGCAGTAAGACCATCCTACCTGATTAAAGGAGTATGGCTTTGATTCAGTGCTTTGAAAGTGAGATATCGCTCTCTGGCACACATCCGAGGCTTGTAAAACCGCAACAGCCCTTCAAAGTGCTTGAAGGAAATTCCAGACGGCCTCTAGAAACAAGGGAATGTTGTCATAAGCAGCGACATCAGGCAGAAGCACACGAGAGGCTAGCGCATTTAATTCTCACTCTGGATTTGTTTTAAGCAGGATTTCTACATTATCGTAAGATGCCATTATAACTAAGCCCCAAAAGTACCCTAAGCTATTACTTTAACGTACTGAGCACAGCGATCAGAAAGCTCTCCTGGCAATTGGTCCCTCCAGCAAACGCAGAGCTGTTCCCTGTTGCCCTATCATGTGAAAATTGTCCAACCAGACACCCCAAGCAACAGAGTTCAACCACTCTTCTTGGGAAATTAGTAGACAGCCTAACAGATCCCATTACTGGCACTTTTTTAAGACTATCAGCTTTGTGCCCTAAACATGAACTAATCTACTAGAAGTGGGTTAGTTATTTTTGGGCCTTATTTCTCTTGCTGTTCCATAAGTTAAGCAAGAAATCAACCCTCTCCC
This sequence comes from Phoenicopterus ruber ruber, assembly GCA_009819775.1. Lineage (NCBI taxonomy): Eukaryota > Metazoa > Chordata > Aves > Phoenicopteriformes > Phoenicopteridae > Phoenicopterus > Phoenicopterus ruber. The sequence continues at coordinate 13,446,601 of CM020231.1, read as the reverse complement.
TCAAATGCTCTGTCCCTGTAAAGAGTTGTTTGTAGGTGAATTACTTCTGTTTCTGCACCATTTACTCATGCAGTATCTAGCAACTGTACTGTACCTTCACATGTATAACCCACCCCTCGTCTAAGTCCTGGTGCTTGAGTAGCAAGGCCTCAAGTGACCCACACTGAATCAGAGAGAAATCAATGATCACATGCACTCCAGAACAAATTTCACTCATTTTATCAAGACACTTCCATAATCATACATGGCGTTGCAATTCAGACTACTTTTGTTTTTCTCCAGAAACAGATATAAGCAAGTTACACAAATGAAGAAAAAACAGTAGCCCTCGGTGAGTATGACCACAGTCAACAGACATAAATCATCTTTTCTGGAACATGCTCTTTAAACTCTCCAGACCACTGGTGTTCTTAGGACGTTGCTGACGTCCCCTCCTGCCGCGCCCCAGGCTGTTCTCAGCCTCCCTGCAGAGCCCCGTACCTGTTTGGTGATCAGCAAGCGGTAGGCATGCTGTATGGCCGTGCGCTTGTGCAGCAGCAAGGACTTAAACTTCCTCTTCTCGATGTCATTGAAAGTGTCGAATACAACAGCGAGAAGCTGCAGAGAGAAGACAGGAGAGAAAGTCATGTTTTGATCCTTATGCTCTGCAGCTACCTGAGCCAGTGCTTCTCGAACAGGCAGGAACATCCAGTCTAGAGAGGCAAGGAGAGGCATTGCCTGCAGGAGGAATTTGCTTAGTGCTACGCTGACTGAGGCAGAATGGAGTCAGTGAGGGTCCGTTGGCCTTAAGAGATCCCACAAAGGGATCACCAAGCACATTGCGCACACACTGATCCACTTTTTGGAAGAGGTCCAGGTGTTTCTGGCCTCCTAACACTCGCTAGTGGTTTTAAGAGCTAAGGGTAAACTCCACACACGCCAACAGAAAACAGCATCTAAACGTTTGTTAAAATGCCCTGATCTCTTCCTGGAAAGCAGGTTTTGAGGGCTGCTCTCTGGACTCACCCTTCCATGGGAGCTTCGGCAAACACATGTCAAAGCTAACCCTCCATCTAGGACAGCAGCAGTGAAATCCAAGTCCACTACAAGCATCAAATCACTCACCATGGGTTGCAGAATTCCTCAACTCCTTTGGCAACCCCTTGTCCACCACTCACATCCTCCCCCGAGCTGGTCTTGGCCCTGCCCTAGATGCTGCAAGAAGCGGAGCCAGCACAGCAGCCATGCTCTCATACTGCAGTTATCAGCACTCTTCAAGTCCTGCCATACTTAGTAATTCCATCCCCTTCAAGCTGATTTACAAAGTATTTCAGGCAAGCCCAGATAATAAAATGCCATTTTATGATAAATAATTAAGACAGAAAAGGACAATAAATGTCATGCCACTGAGTATGTCATTCCAAGCATGATATTAATGTGAGAGAAGTTGAAAGATACTCGTATCATTCTGTTTTCTGTGATTTAGTTCAATTCCTTGTGGTTAAACATTAAAAGACTCCTATCTGTAGCAAAGCTGCCGTTTCTAGAAGTATTCTGCCAAAGGGTCTCCGATTATTACAGAGCACTCTTGGGAATGGGGAAGATTCTGCTGGGCAATGAGCTCCAAAGTCAGGCAGAGAGAAGTCAAGTGCTTCATCAGGGGACTCACCAAGTTCATGATGAAGTACAGCTCAATGGAGAGATACACTATGAAGAAGACACAGGACCAGGGGTTCCGGGCATAAGATGGCATCATCACATCAGGGAAACTGTATCCAAAAAAGACACAAGTTTAAGCACCGAATAGCTCATGCTACACTTCCCACTACAAAGGCAAGAGGCACAGGACACAGGTGTGTGTGTAAACCCACGTCCAAAGATCTGCACGGTTCTGCAAAACACGTGGTTGCTCACGACACTGAAGTTTGCGCCTAGCAACAAGCAGCAAGAACATGGAGGCATGATGAAAAAAATAAATATGAAAAGCACATTCCTTGCACGTCCTGAAAACCAAATGGGCAAAGGGGATTTGTAAGGTGGCTAAGGGTTGTGCTTTAATACTTAGCAACAGCAGCAATGCAGCCTTGGTGCAAGAGTCTTACAACCTAAGATTTATTCCATCCTTTGCTAATTTCCTAATCCTCAGAGCTCTCCCTGACAGCAGATCAATATTTACCCACTATTGTTATCCCCCTTTCCTAGTAGATAGGTGAAGTAAAGCAGAGGAATAGGAAGTTACTTCACAACAGCAAACTGTCGGCTGACAAAGGAGCACAAACAGAAACTTTTCCTTCTTGGACCAGCCTAATAAAGCTGTTTCTCCCCTTACTGCCCTCACAGTGATGAAGCGGTCTGAGTTGCTCAGAGGTAACTCTGCATCTGAAGTCACAGTGTCCTAAAACAAAATGAAGTACCAGTTCTTCCCATGCAGGCTGACCCAGGAAATCTCTCTCTCATGCAGAGGAAAGGGGTCACATTTGGAGAGAGAGCATTTCTGCAAATAAAGTCTTGGCTCTGCTAGACTTCTTTGGGGACAACGGGAAAGACTGAGCTAGAAATGCATGAACTTACTTTGAAGTGGTCAAAAGCACGAAGAGATTCACGAGGCTGTTCTCTAAGGTATTGAAGTACTGAAAGAAAAAACTCCCATGACAAAACGCAAGCAGAATTTCATAGTGACATTTCATTCAAAAAACAAACCAACCACCCACCCACTTGAATACGGACACTTCTACAACTCCCTGATGCCTCCTAGGGAAAGGGTACTTTAGCACTGCTCCTTTTTAAAGGTCCCCAAGAGTTAAAACACAACGCATGAGGAGTTAAAACAATTTAAAGCTCATCTATACATTTTCATAGTAGTTACTCCCTGTAAGCTACAGACTCGGCAGCAGCAGGAACTAGTGGCTGCTGGACTGACAGCCACAGTCTGAGGTGGCCGAGCTTTCACCCAGATACCCTCCTCCTCTGGGAACAGGGGCAGGTGGCTCGTTTGACTGAATTAAGACACCGAGAACAAGGAACAACTACAGGAATGTTCCCTTTGGGACATCCTGTCTTTGAGGAAGTTCTCTGCACCATCTTCCTTCCCAGCAGGGGGTAAATCAGGGTGACACTGCCAAGCAGCCTCTGACCAGCTACCATCTGGCCTCCCAGGCCACCACGCAGGAATAAGCTGCATCTACACAGTAACGTTGGATTCTTAAGCTGGTCAAAATGCGACTCAAGCTTCAGTTCAAAGAATCGGCGATACTCACCGGATCCGAGTGGTTAGGAGAAAACAAGTAAAAACCTAGAGAAGCAGCAGAGAAGGTAGAGGAGAGAAGAAAGGGGGAAAGAACAAACAAAAATAAAGTCTGTTTAATATCAAGCAGCACAGTGGTGAGTCTCTGTTCCTAAAGAGAAGGTCACACTAAGAGTAAGCCCTCTCTGACACCATGAAGAGGAGAGTATCTGGAAAGCCTTCTCCATACAGGTTTGCCAATACATGTCATCAGCATTTCACCAATCCTTTCAGAAAACAAACTTCCTGAGGATAGTCTGAGGATAGCAGGTACGCTACAGACACATGTATTTGTGGGAGTTTAAACTAGGAAACCACAAATAGACACACCACAGACTATCTTCTGGAAGAGGTCAAAAGGAACTTTGTCTCAAAATCAAATACCCAGCTCCTAGATTTTCTGGATCTTTAATTCTGCTTTCCAGATGACTGCGTATGAGAAGGGATAAATGGAAGATTCTGGCAGGACTCTGAATCTGATCAGCTTTGTATGCATCCAGGTTGTTTGTGTTGCTTTTGGACAATAACTGGTTAAGAGCATCACTTCACCTTCCATAAATACAACTCACCCAGGATGGCAAAAATCACCATGAAGAAAAGCAGGAGGAGAAGAATGTCAATAAATGGTGGGAGGGACTGGAAGATCTGTCGCAGATTTCTGAAAAATGAGAAAACATTAATAAACTAAAACTTGCATGTCTTCCCCGCCAGGTTGGGAGGGAAAAAAACCCACCAACTCACCACATCATACTTGAGGACTTTCTTCCCGCTCCCACCAAGGATTACAAGTAGAAAGCTAGGTAAATTAAGATCGTTTCCAAGCTACCTAATCTTTCCTTTGCAGTCAGCTCTCAGACACTGCAAACAATACCAATGTCACCCTGTTAGCTTTCCTTCTCCAGACTCAAGACTAGCTCTGTGATTCATTGTGCAGTTTATAGGCAAACCTGGGAGCCAGAAACAATACAGCGACATTCACGTGTTGTGCTCTCTGAGATAGTTTATGCAGCTGAGGACAGTACTCGTAAGCATCGTGTTCCGTGAGCACATCCAAAGCTACTACCTATGAAATTTCCCTACGCAGGCAAGACACTGGGTGCGCTTCAGTCGGAATCAAAGATCTGAGATCTGAAATGCCCACAAAAGACACTTATTTTCCTGAGATGCCTGCAGGATCAGAGCGCTTTTCCTCCACCCCAGTCCCAGGCACAACAGCAGAAAACCCAGCCAGCTGAGCACTCGCCTTCTGACGGCACCACAGTAACGGCAGTCCACCAAGAAGATACAGCGCAGAGCTCTCGTTATCCGGACATGTGAGGTTTGGCGCACCAGCACCACGATGGCCTCTATGAACTGTACAACCAGCACGCAAGTCTGCAAAAAAGGGGTTTAATGAGAGACACAGCTGCAGTCTCCTTTTGGGAAAGGCAAAGCTCTCACTGACCACCCGTTTATTTGGATGCTTTAAGGGTGGGAGGTGTCTCTGAGAGCTTAGAGATCTCACATGAATCATTTGGCAGCTGGGACACATGGCTAAGTCATCCCTGCTACAGTACAGGCCAATATTAATCCGGTTCTTTGGTTCCTGAAGACACTGAAGGAGAAACACTGACAATCAGACTGAAAACTTACCTTCACCATAGTCCTTTTGTGCCTGATAAAGGTCTGGAAGCCCAGCCACCTCATCTTCATCGAGAGTTCAAAGACTACCACAATTAACGCAAACAGCTCCAGGGTCGCATGGACCTGTTAAAACACAGCAAAGCCTAAACCAGCGCTTCTGATTACAAACAGCAGCACATCAGAGGCCACGTTTCTGCCTTTCCTTTTTCAAGAAGCATGTTCATTTGACAACAGCCTGAGCACAGCTCTGTGACATGGAGGAAAACCGAAGGCCACTCTTAAAGCTAGCACAGCACTCTGTTTTTCAAAGTTTCTATATTTATTGCTTTGTGCTTTTATTAAAGCCCGTAGAATTTTCCTCTATGCAGTATCAGCCCAGAATTTCCTGGAAATTCATGTCCCTTGTGGACTTGAAAAGCACATCAAAAAAAATCTATTGATACATTTGAAACAAAAGGGCAAGACATCAGCAACTTGAGCAAAAATCTTTTTAAAAAGTTTAAGACTGCAATTTTTTTAGTGAAATGCAGGACGAAAAGCTGCTGGGCAGAGAGAATTTACATAGAGAAAGGTTTTCTCTTGAAAACCACAGACAGGGTCCTGATCAAGCTCTGGAACAGAACGCAGCTTTTGGCAGTGCTGAAGGACCCCTTCTCCGTCAGAAGATGCAAAATGCACCACGTAGACAACAACAGATGTTCTTACAGCCTCAGCTTTAGCCGCAGCTCAAAACCCAAATTCCGTTATGCAGCCCTGACTCATTTTGAGCAACACTTTGACCCCAAGGTTGTCACGGCTGCTCTGCACCCCTGGCATGGTCCTAGGGTGCCGTTAACAGCTCAAAAAGCAGATGTAGATTCTCCCACCAGCATCAGCAGCTCCTAGCACTGTGCCTGACAGTGGTACCTCATGAAATGCTTGCGGACTGATAACAGTACACACCAGTTTGTGTATCACTTCTCTCAACCTGCATTTTGTGAAGGTTAGACATAAAACTTCAAGTCACTCACACGCACACACTAAAAAGAGTCCTCGCAACACTGGGAGGAGAGGACAGGAGAAGGTTTAGCAACTTGTCCCAAGCTGAGATCTGTTTGAGTTCTAGGAACCAGCGGTGGTGCTGGGCTAACGGCACCAACCCTGACAATGACTTTAAAACCACCCCGTCAAAGCACACAGATTCTTGAGTTATCTCAAGAAAAAGCAAAAACCACAAACTTCTCAAACAGTTGCAAAATTTAAGAACTGCACAAATTGATAACGTAAGTGTCACTTTCATTGTGGTCTATGCACAGCAGATGAAAAAAGGATGTTTTGCTGGCTGGAGTGTCTGCTGCCAACCAATGTAGAGATCAAGCCAGCTGGATTTTTTCCTACTACTGCTACCTTCTTCCTCTATGTTTAGCCTTCTTTTTCCTCTTACCCACCCCTGCAAAACAGGCCAACTTCTTCATTTTGCCCCAAAGTACTTACAAAGATGCCCAGACGGAGCATAGGAACAGCTGGCGCCTCGCAGAGAGACAGCAACAGGAGAAGCAGTGCTGTGCTCAGCTCCATTAGGTAGAAAAGGTGATTGTGTGCAAAGAGGTAGGCAGCAAGTGCTTTGGCATTTTTGGGGTGAGTGAAGAACTTATCATTATTTTCTCCTTCCTAAGGCAGCAGGAATAAAGAAGAGAACAGCATTAGCGACTCTGGGTACTATAACAGAGCTTTCCACATGAAGAACGCAGACTTTTGTAAGGATTAGATACAATTCCCAACAGACTATTCCCACTTCACAGCCCGACATTGATCTGTTTATTGAGGAATGAACTCTACACACATGGGACATCCCCTTCTGTTCATAAGCATATTTCAGTAATGAAACTCATTAATATCCACAAACTCCTGCTTCAGAAACCCTTGAGCCTTTTCAAAATGAGGAAGAGTGCTGAAAGAGTTTATAAAGGTAGGCAAAGAAACTTTAGTCAACATCCCAACATAAACACAGCACTTCATTTACTTGCAACCGCTTCCACATGTTTACAGACTTATTTGATTAAACTTCTCCAGGACAGAACACGAAAATACACAGATAAGCTCCAGGGCACCTGGCTGACAGTTGCTCCGCCTTATCTTGGCCTTGCAAAATGTCTGGGAGAAAACAGTGGAGCACATGCAGCGTTTTCTGCTTCAGAAATGCGAGAAGACAGGCTCCATGAAAAATTAACAAGTCTCTATGCTGATTTGTCATTCCCTCTTAACTAGAAAGCTTAATTAACATTAAAAGGTCAGATACTCCATCTTAACAGTTTGCCTACAACTGATTTTTAAACAGCTACATCATTACTATTTTTACCTCTAGGACAAAACTTAGTTTGGGGAGAATTTACAGGTTTTTCACGCAGAACCACCTAACAGCTTCTTCTCTTTCTTGAGTCAATGGTTTGAGCAAGGGAGCTTCAGTCACTCAAAGGAAACTTGCTGCCTCTTGGAAACTGTCATAAGAGATCATTTTTCCCTAGCTGGGACACACAGATGCACAAGAAGTTGTGTTTTTTTAAATTAACATCTTTCCAGGTAAGCAATTACTGTAAGGACAGTAAGCTATTACTATCAAAGTGGAGTAACTGTGATTGCAAATGGATAACAAGGTCAGGAAACAGGATCTCCTTTAAGAAGTGAAGCATTCTCGAGACTAATTCAGAAGAGGGTTTCAAATGTTTCTCATTTACTCATCTCATAGGCAAACTCACGTTCTGTTTAAGAACAAACACACACACTGCCGGGTCAGTGAGCCAGATTGCGAGCAGGACAAAACCCAGCAGCAAGCTCCATAAAACGCAGCCCCCCCCGCCTCAAAGAGCGCGCTAGCTTAGATCAGCAGGGCATTCTTATTCACGCCTGACAAAACACACTTGCAGAATGAAAAATAGTCTAAATTCGGCCTCTTGGCAGCCAAGCAATTCAAAACGTTGCTGGACAGCAAAGTCCTCTTATGCAGATAAGACACTCTTGCCTGCAGCTACTGGTTGAAATAAACAATCTGCATGCTCTTTAAGTTATGGCTACTTCATTTCAAGGGCATTGTCATCATGACCATTGGTCAAGGCAGCAGCGAGAATAATCTGCATCTGAAGGGCCAAGCCTGCTGCGTACATTACCATCAGACACTGCAGCAACTCAATGACCCTTTGCAGAGCATCTCCAACAATCGTGAGTTTAAACAAAAGCCCGGGAGGGGCTGGAGCTACCATTCTATTGTCAGTGCTGCTCTAGCATACGACTAAGCTGAAGCATTACCAAAGTCCAAGCCTACCCGGTTTTAAAATGTCAGAGAAGTAATACTTCTCAGTCCTGTGGGGTGGGAGCAGGGAGGAACAAATGGTTCAATCACCTTGCAGTAGCTTAAGCAAAAAACCTAACTGGGTCCAAAGCACCTCAAACTGCAACGCAGAGCCTTTGAAAGGGAACGAAGAGAAGGAGGAAGGAAGGACAGTAAGGGAACCAGCAACAGTTTCAGACTGGCCAGTCCTGGGAGAAGCTCAGTTTTGGTAGCTAGTTCATCACACCAGACTGTACAGCGATCTTAAAAATATTATAACTTTGTTGATTTAACGATGGTGTTTCCTGTAACTGGAGCATGGGTGGGGTTGGTTGGCTTGTTTGTTGCTTTTTCTTTTTAAATAGGATAAATTTCACTCCTGGGCTGATCGTAATCTCAGCATGCTTTCTTCCTCTAGAAATCAAGACCTCTACCTTCTCTCATGTCTTACATGACCCGCAGGGCTTGACTGATGCTAAACGAACATCCCAGCACCACCTGCCAAATCTGTGGCCAAGGCAGGATTAGGAACTGCACTTCCAGAACACGAGATGTCTCCAGGGGAGCGCCGACCATTCACCCCCGAGCGACTGAAGAGATGAAATGACGATCTATGACAAGTTACGCAAATCTCCGTGGCAAGGTGACAGAACTGAACATGTGCTGAATCTCTCAACTGCTACAGTCCTTGACACTGGGAGAGATGGGAGAGGATGGGTAGCTTGTTCAGTTGCTCCCAAATGACCTGCCAGAGCCCAACTGAAGGTGCTTCCAGCATCTCCCCGCTCTTCAAGCAGATTCCTTTGCAAAGCACCAAATTTTTTAACCTCAAAACAGAAGGTCTTTGTTTCTTATCATCAAGAACTACCATAGTTTCAGAAGTCCATTTTTCACACAACACAGCAAACAGCAGGGCTCACCTGGAGGTAGATTGCTGCCTCTTGGTAGTTCATTTCCCAGTTGTGCCGGGCAGAGCTTTGCTGCGCGCAGCAGTCCCCCGCAGCAGGGCTGGATGCATCATTAATAACGTCATAGCTACCTCCATCTGCACCAGCACAATAAGAGAAAAATTGATTTACAATTAAGCGAGCTGAGATTGATCAGGAGACATGCAAACAAGCCAGGCACTGGGACCAGAGACAAGCATCAAGAGGTGGCAGAGTACCCAGGAAACTGGCAGCTTGTACACAGACAAATTGACTCTTTCCACGTAGGAGCTTTTAAAAGACTCACTCAAACTCAGCACTTCAACACGGGAATGCTCCCAGAAGATCCTCAAAAGAGACAGTATCCTATTTAATACAATAAGCAGGTCTCCTGCCTCAGGAGATCTGTGCTGTCATGTTCGTAGCATACTGTCAGCAGTCATAAACTATAAACAGGCAGCTAACAGCTACAAGTCTCCGAGGATGTCCAACCCACAAAATAAAAGTGGGCTTGCTAAAGGAACACAGCCTTTTCACATTCAATGGTAGGAGAGACCGCAGAAGAAAGGAGTACAAGACTACCACAGGCAAGGGAAACCAATCTGAGTATAGAAGCTGTATAATACACTAATAGCAGCAGTCAGTATTTTTAGTAGAAAGCCTCATTTTTCAGAGCTGTACAGAGTCATTAAACAATGCATCTTTGCAACACTCTTTTTGGTGCAGGTAAGTACCAATACTCCTCTGATGAAAACAAACAGCAAGATGAATTTTCTGTTCATATCCCATAGATTGATTTTGAAACTTCTAAGAGCGTGTCTGTCCCATCAGTAAAGCACTATAAAACAACGAACACCGGTACCAGATTTCCTAACTAAAAATTTCATTTAAAAAATACAATTCTATTGCAAAAAGCAACTCCTAAGCATAGCTACACACACATACTGCTCTTCCCATGGGAGAGCTACGCAGGGCATGCATATAAACTCCAGAATACCTGCCATTTTTTGCATTCTACAGCCTCAGTGCTATTAAGACACATGAAAAACATGCATGAAGACAATTATTGTTCAAAAAGGGAATGTCACTTGGTTTCTTTTTCTGGGACTGGGATTTTTATTTTGCACCTTTGACAAAGACTGTGGGGTCTCTGCTCAGTAGAAGCGAGACCTGCTGAGGGCCACGCGTGAAACCTGTGGTGGAGCTGTCCACACACTCAGTTCTCCAGAGTTTCCATCATTACTCGAACCACATGGTTGTTCTTGCTCTCAGCAGAGACTTCCCTCCTCCAGTGCCTCGTGTTCCCAAAGCGGGTACATGTAAAATTGATCTTGCCAGTGCAAAAGTGCTGATTTCTCCCTTTTTATGAGCACAGAAGCTGTGATGTGGTAGTTTGTTCTCTCTGTGTTACGAGAAGTTATCTGAGAGTGGAAAAATATTACAGTGAGGTTCTTTTCCTCTATGACAGCATGCTGAAGATTTGCTGCATCTCTTTGCTATGACAAAATAATCCTCACTGAATTACTGATTCAGTCTTTCTAGAACACCCTCAGGAGTGGGGAGAGAGTCCATGCCAGAAACTGCACCCATCGAGAGAAATGGCACTGCGTGCCCCTGACAGAGGCAGGGAGTGGGAAGAGACCAGAAACTCCTTCACCAACACAGAGCCACATCTGCCTTTTCCACCCTCAAATCAAATCAAGATAACATTTATCTGGGATTTGTGAAGATTTTCCTGACTGCATACTCAGATTGCTGAGAACCCTGCAGCATTAAGCCTATTTCTCTTCCCTGCTTCCCCTGTACCCTTAAAATTCCACTCAAAATCCGGATGAAAGTTTGAATGAGGCCGATTCCTCCCCCCAAACCTTTCACACCTTGACTGAGCACAGTTCTTGAAAAGACTGAATGATGGAGCTTTTTATTTGTCCACAGAACCGGAATGGCAGTCTTCTGGGTTTGTTTGCTTTTTAACTAAAAGATGACAGCAATGTGGAAAAATCAGCAGCGTTATATTCTGAGCTCTAAAAAGTTCTTAAATGTTATTATTTACAAAGCTTTTACTGTATATGTGTTCCAAAGAAACAAACTCCCTCAAACTGCAGCCTGATAGCAAAAACCTTTATGCATTTAATGCTTAACAGAGTTACAGAAGGAGCACATCTTCATCAGAACCTGGACTCACTGCTGAAGATCTTTACTGCCCAGAAGACAAGTAGTTTCCAATCCTCAGTCCCACCCTAACAGATCGTTTGCTGCCAGACAAAATACACTGCAGCCCCGTCCTGCCTTCCCCTCCGTGGGGCACAGTAGAGGCAGAGCACAAAGCGTCCTCCAGCCCCCAGCCTCAAAGACCGCAAGCGGTACCATAGACAGGCGCAGAGCTATCAAACACCCCCAAACTTTGCTGAGGCACACAGGCGACTGGTCCCTCAGAGCAGAGAGAGCCACCTCTTCCTACCACACATAACCTGCTACCCAACAACACCCAGAGCTGCCGGTGCCATCCACGACGTTACCTGGACAGCTCTACAGCACGTCACCCGCAGCTCCTTCATTATCCGGCGGCTGGGGCGAGGCTGCAGGATGCCACGCTCAAACCAGCAACGACTGCGAAGGCGCTAACAGGAGCCAGAGTTTCAGGCCCTTCCATAACTCACCTTCAAAACACAGCAAGTGTTCAGAGAAAATTTGAGCGTGATTCATCTCACAGTTCAGGGGACACTGAAAAAGCACAGAATCAACACCTTGGCTGCACTAGCTCTTTTGGGGAAGAGGGACATATTAAGCAGGTTGCTTACAATATCACCATGTTACTGGAGCGTTACAGCACATACAAAATTTAAGAACATCAAAACATACTGTGGTCAAATCAGCAAAGGTTTGTAGCGTTAAACAAAACACCGAAACACTGTACCCTACCAAAAGATGCCCAAACTACCTTTATCCCTGAAGTAGCTCTTTCACAAAGACCAACCTCTCTTTGAAAAGGATCAACACTAGGAAAAGATACACCACAATAAAATCCCAGGACTGCATTTCACACAGAGGACTCACAGCTGAAACAGAAGAGATGTCCCAGGGAGATCAAGGTTACGAATACAAAATAGAACTCAAAGATGCAAATCAGAAACAAAAAATAACTCTTGAAACCAAGATGTTTTCCTCCTGTCTAAACCAGACATCACCTTTCTAGGCACAAACAACAGAAAATGTACTGGTGAAGTGTTCCAGTGTGGAGCTGCATTTTGTGGATCAGCTCCTTTCCCATCAGGTACCAGAAGGTTGATCTAGCATCCCTGAGGCAACAGCATCATCTGGGTAATAAATAATAATAAAAATAATAATAAATTTGAAAAGCAACCCTCTGACTGTTTGTTTGGCAGCCCTCCAGCTAGCTAATTTCCTCAGCTGCTCCCATGATAACAATGACACAGACTAATGCAACCTCCGCTCCGCTCAGCTTGTGCTGCAGAACATCCCCGACGGCATTTACCATTAGTATCGAGCTCAATGAGATAGGAGGATCTCTCCACAGGACTCCCGTAATCCTCGAAGTAGATGGCAGGCGGCTCTCTCCACCGCATGGCAGCCACCGTGTCGGGAAGCGGGCACGCTTGTGTTCGGAGTTGGGGAGAGGGAGACAAGTCAGATCTGAAGTTCCTCCCTCCCTCCCCTCCGAAAGCCGATCCTCAATTTTGCAGCTTCTTCAAGGGAAAGCCACGCACAAAAGATTTTCCTCTGCTCTCTGCAGAACTAAACATTTTCTCCCCTCCCCTCTGAGGAAGGTGGCTCAGACTTCAGTTAAATCATTTCCCTACCGCTGTCTTAGTGTCAGGATGTTTCTAAGTGCAAGTTGTCAGAAGGCTTAACTGCAAGACAAAGCTTTCAAGCATGATCCTTGCTTTACCACCACGCTCGTGTGCCACGCGCTCTTATTTTGGCATATAGCAGAATTTGCTCACCAGCAAACATGAACAACTAACGGGAAAGGAGTCAAAGTACTGACCAGTCACAGTAAGGAGTCTTCCCCCCCTCGCCCCCAGCAAAAAAAAAGAAAATAGATATTTGTGAAGTTCACGGTACAAGGGGCGTGACAAAGTAAACGAACTGAGCTGTTCACAGATGGCAAAGCTTCCTTCCACACTTGTGTAACTTATCCCAGACGTTCCCTGAAAAGGGAGAGAGGGAGGGGAAAAAAAGAAAAGAGAAAAAAAGAAAAAGCAAAACCAGCTGGCTGCTTACACAAGGCATCCAGAACGATACTGCCGGGACTCCAACATTTCCATTCAGTGCAGCAGAGCATGCTCCTGTGTAAATAGTTTCCATATGTCATCATTACAATAAAAAACAAAAAACAAAAAAGAAAGAAAGAGAAGGAGCATAAACTTTCCAGAGCCCAAACCTCTCCCTTTGCAAAACAAATTCCCTACTTAGGGGAAGGAAAAACTCTCCATTGGCTGAGAGAGCAAACAAACTCCTCTCATCTGGAGCAGCTCATGCGGCCACAGGGGATCTCGAGGGCAGAGCCGAGAGGGGAATAAGGGACAGAAAACATCCACAGGAACCAGGGATAAATCACCCTCCCCAGCCAGGCTATTATATGTCAAACTGAAGTCAATTTGGACTTTCATTGTTTGATCTTTGGTGTCTGCATTTGTTTTAATAAATAATAGTAATTTAAAAAAATCCAACAAACTAGTAACCTCCTACAAATTCAAAGAGTTATAAACAAACTCTACAGGGTAGCTCTTGCATTTGCCTCAGAGCTCCCCCAGTCTGGCTCTCATTAGCCTGTTTGCCAGATGTTCTGCTTTCTAGATAGCACACACTTTTTACGGCATTACACTGAAACAGACCGAGATGCCTCTAATTAGCTCCTCGACGGACTCCAAAGCCATGTGCCTTCACTGGACTCACCAGGGCTTTCTCCTAAAAGGTTGAGGAAGGTCTTGACAGAGCTGCTAGTTGCCATCCTGTCCAGATGATGCTATTTTAGCAAGCACACCTGTGATGACAGAACTCCGCAAACTGTGTGGAAGGCAGGGCAAGTGACATAATTCAGCAAAAATATTCTTATTGTTAAATCTGTCATTCATACTGTTTACATATCACATGTGTAGCCAATGTAAGACAGCAATATGTAAGTTACTCATCTAACGAGTTGCACATACAAGTAACATTTCTCTTGATAAGCAAAAAAAGAAATGCCAAGGACACATGACTTCGGAGACAGGACACATCTTCATTCACATTGCCTTACAAGGTTTGGGCAAGTGGATGAACCAAACAGATCAGCAAGAGAGAAAAGCAAGCAAGGCGTTACCTCCCGCAGTGGGGAAAGGTCAAGCTGGCCAGGCCACGCGCTCCGGGCAGCTCCAGTAACCGTCTGGGACAACCGGAGACGTGCCAGCTGATAAAACACTCCACAGTGCACCAGCCACAGGGCCACAGACAAGGAGGAGGACAGGGAAAGAGAAGGCCAAATTGTCAGTTAACCATCAGATTCCTTCTTAATTAAATATAATCTGGTACCAACTTTGTCCTTTCTTTCCTTCTTGCAACCTTGTTTGTAAGAACTGCTGTCTTGCACTTACCCCTACCCCTGTAGTCATTATTTCTTCTTTGGAAAGAGGTGTGAACCCTGTTAGGGAACACACTTGCCAGCTATGGTTTTTTCACGGCACCAGTGTGTTTTTCTATCAGAGCTGGAGACACTTCCAGGAGTGCCTGATGTCCAAGGCAAACGTGACTGCCTGGAGCTGAGCAAACATTTTACAAGTCTGCTGCAAGAGTCCACACAGACGTGCAACCCGACCTTCGCAGCACGAGGGTCTCCCTGGCAGGCTCCGATCCCTTTGCAAGCAGGGAAGAGCACAAAGCAGTCCAAGTCACTCCGTTGCAGTCCCTCATTGCAATGACTGCTGTGCCACTTAAATGGAGCCATTTCTTTTCAGGCTTTGCATTCTTCACTGCCACACCACCTTCGTTCCTTATTCCATCTGTCTTGACTCTGTTCATATTTAACTACCCAAACTCAGCTAGTCACAGAGCCCAAGCTTTCCGTTAAACATAACCAGGCATCCAGCAACACTGAACACGTGCTCATGGAAGAAGGCAGATCTCAGGAGCATCAGAGCTGCCCATGGGGTTCCTGGACCTCCTGACTGTATATACAAGGCTTGTCCCAGTGTAGGATCCCCAAGCTGGCTAAAGCTGCCAGCTCCCTTGGCGACTCTGCTCCCCGAGGCTGCAGTGAGGATGAACAAAGCTGCAGGAGGAGGACAGCAATTATCTGTCAAAGATGACCAGAAGTGCTGCTCGCTCCCAGAAAGCCCTCATCAACTGAACCGCATGGAACACCCACTACAGAAGATGCAACTCCATGAAAAACAAGGGAAACTAAGTAGATGGCTACCCTTCCCCAACACAAGCTGTACAGGCACCTTCAGTCCCAAAGCCAAGATTTTAGCAGTACTACAACACAATCCAGGCAAGGCCCAGAAGCAGCTCTGGCCAGGAAACAGCAGGATCCTGAAGTGTCAAGTATGCTGGAGTTGTACCAGCACCAGCGATGGCATTTTCCCTTCCAAGTGCTTACATGCCATGTAGCTTCACCTCCAGAGGATTTATCTTCCCTCCTCACTTCAATGCGGTTGATAAGAAACCGCTCTTTTTCTTTTCGAGTGGTGAGGCATGAACATGTGTGCATTTGTCTCTTCAAGGCCAGACTCACCTACCCGGGAGAAAAAAAAGCTGGAAGCCGCCTGGAAAGCACAGCTGGTTTGGCACTTGGCCACACATCTCAGAGGTGAGAGAGACAGAGAGTGAAATCACTGCCTTTAGTGCCTGACTGCCAGTTCAGCGCCGTGCCAACGGGAGCATCGCAGGACTGATCTTTGCAGCCCCAAATATCCTAGCGCCCATCCTGTTTTCAGGGGATGTTTTGGGAAGGAATTTAACAGCTGTGAGGAAGTCTCAACAACTTACTATCAGTTTGTTGCCTACGAAAAACAGGGCATCTCCAACAGAGTGCAGTGCCAAGCCCTTCTGTTGCAAGAGAAATAATATACTTCTGAATATTTCAAGTCAGCGTAACCGAGTCATGCTCTTCCTTAGAGACGATGGCACAGCAGAAACATATGCAAAGGCCTCAGGGCTCTTTGTTTTACTATATTCTCATAGCACTCGCTTGCTGTGAAGCGCAACAAATAAAGTCACTTCAGCTTCCTATTTAACACAGAAAAGTTTTTTTAAAAAAAATATGGACGTTGCCACTTCCTGTTAGTGGTACGAGGCGCCTGAAGTCTGCCGTCCTCGCCTTTATTTGAGAATCCAGTGAGCTCCTACGGCATCAACACGAGCTCACGTCACGCTATCATCCACCACGCTACAGGGAGCTGAATCCACACGAAGGATGAGCAGATGTCCCTCAGCATGGTAAGCCACTTTTTATATATTATTGCCTCTTATCAATTGTGCTGCCTATCTTCTTATATTGAAGACAGCTTAAGCCCTGCATTGTTTAATTAGAGCACCACTGTATCCTTGCTAACATCTGCACTGCACACGTGTAAAAACCCTGATGCACGAGCTAAAGACAACGACAGAAGAGCTAAAGCATGGTAGGAAATTGTTTTGTCTCAGCAGAAGCCATGCCTCCAGCTAGCTCTTGCTCTGAGTGGGTCAGAGCCAGTATTTAGTTAACTGTTTGCTCTGTGGCTCGCTGACCATTTGAAACGGGGGATGAGCTATGACGATTCACTCGGACACTTACTTCCTGCACCACCCTGCTGGGGACAAAACCAGATATTTGTAAGGAAGAAGGGGAAAAAAAAAAGTAAAAGGCTTCTAAGAAAATGAGAATGAGGATAATTTTACCTATCTACAGTAGCCATGATCGGCTGGTTGGAGATGCTCCTCTGTGCAGTTTACTTCCTCGTGTCTTCAGGCCACCTACTCTCCTTTGATCGCAACCCTGAGTCACTCTGGGACTTGATTTTTTTTTTTTTCTCTTGCAATGCTATGTGGGAAGTTTTGACCAGAAAAATGTTTGATCGCTGG
Source organism: Phoenicopterus ruber ruber (assembly GCA_009819775.1). Lineage (NCBI taxonomy): Eukaryota > Metazoa > Chordata > Aves > Phoenicopteriformes > Phoenicopteridae > Phoenicopterus > Phoenicopterus ruber. The sequence continues at coordinate 13,429,422 of CM020231.1, read as the reverse complement.
ACAGTTTTCACTTCTGAATACGTAGCAGCAAGAGGCAGAGGGACAGATCCCTCCCTTTTGGGATGTTTGGGATCCACAATTAGGTTAGCGAGAGGCTTCAGTGGCTGAATAAAAAAACTGATGGATGCTTTGGCACTGTCAGAGAGACCACCTCGCCCTGGCCCCTAAAAGCCTCCCATAGCTCACGGGTATGCCAGACCACACAGCTTAAAAGCCGCTGCAGCAGTCAACAGTGAAACAGAGGAGGATCACTCCTCGATTCACAGAGCTGCATCCTGCAAGAATAACGTTACCTACTGCACTAGCTCTTGCTCCTAAGCTGCATCGCTTTCCGGCGGCTCATGCAAACCACCACATGCCTAAGCTCTCTTCCACAAAGATGCTTTCTGACAGATGTGTGACTAAATCCTCCTGCATAAGAAAGTCCATGAAATATCATAACGAGAGCCAGAACTAGGCAATCTGAGACCGTGTAACACAGGAGTACCTGCTTCTTAACACAGCTGCAAAGTCAAAATCAAAGCATTTTTAATCAGTAAAACTCACATAAAAGGAATGGTTGCATCAGGAAAATATAATTAAGAATCTCGCTTGTGTATTAAGCCAAATTGCTGCCGGTTTCATATCCTTTATTTCTGATCTTAACAAATGAACCTCCATACCACAAAAAGGAGAAGTCAAAGCCACAACCAGAGGATAATCTACAACCTTGCATTACCCATCTTTTTAGTAACTAATATGCTCTATAATCTTATCAGTCCGATCATATCACAGCAACAAAGGCTTTACAGACACACAGATAAAATTATTCTGTAACTGAAATTAAATATCTGAGCCATTGAGGGGCTCTATGAAAAAACTAATTCTGAATGGAAAAAACAATTGGAAATAATGAAGTTTTTTAAAAAGAGACAAGCTCTGCCTAAGGCTATGGCTCATGAGAGAGGCCAGACATGAAATACACACACACATTTATAATTCATAATTGTTAAGGAAGTAACAGAAAGGGAAAGAGACAGTATCAGAATCCCTCAGATATAGCATTTCTTTAACACATCCTGTTACATGAAGGAATTTCCCCTTTTTGTTCCAAAAAGGGAAACGAATGCCTCATGGTCTTAAGATGTTAAAGATCTGCTTTAGTGTCAGTAACAACACAATGTCAGCATTTTAAGAGCACGTTCCTCATTTCAATTCTCCAAAGCAGAGTCTTTGGATTTTCCTGCTGCAGTTTGGAAAGACGTTTGATTAAGCTGCAATCTGGCCTTTTTAACAAAAGCAGTGTGCTGCCAGGTCCGACTGCCAGTTCCAGCCGCCAGCAGTTCTCCGGGGAAGTCGCAAAGTCAGCAGTGGGAAGCCGAGAGGAAGCACTTTGCTTATGTGAGAAACCAGTATTAGCTTGGGCAACAAACCTCCTGCATGGCCACCCAGCGCTGGAGCAGGACTGGGACGGAGTAGGAAGTAATAAGGTATGTGCCATACTGACCTTTCTGCCCTAAAGAGAGAGAGATAGCAAGAAAATGAGATAAATTAAGTTAAATAACAATATCATGGCAAAACTCTAACGTCTTACCACGATGGGCTGAGACCAAGGAAAGTTATTTACTGTGGTACAGTAGTGAGAGGTATGTAATGCGTTTTGTGGTGTTAAAACAAGACTCCACCGCACCGGTTCTTTTGAAATACAACACTGCCACATCTCCTCTGCCTCGTCATTGTGTCTCAGCCAGGAAAGAGAAGCTGCCAACTTCAGAAGATGATGCATGTAAAGGAATGGGGAAAACCCCAGCCTTTAGTGCTGCGTAACTGCTCTCCATTAAGAAAAAAAGACTTCTGCACATTCAGTAGAAACTGCTGCTGGCAGAAACTGAAAAGGTTACATGTAATGGCTGGAGAGGAAGGAAGGAGTTAAACCATTAGTTTGACAGCTGCAAACCAGCTGTCAGAGGGCTTTCCCTCAACTGGTCCTTACTTCAAGTCCTACAGCCCTCATACAGAACTGTATCTTCAGAAAATGGACTATTTCGACTTCAAAAGTCTTCCAGCACTGCAGAACCCTCTCCAACCCTTACAAAGTGGTTCCAAACATTAACCGCACTGTCAAATATGTGCCTTATTCCTTGTCTGAATTTCCCCAGCTTCAAGCAACAGACACAATTCCTCTGTTACCCAGTTACTGAAGCTACCTTCAAGCCTCTTGGATCTTGCATGAGCTGGAGCAAGGGCACTAGAAACACACCAAGCATGAACACATGGATTACTCCAGAGCCAGCACAGATGGCAACATCACTTACCTACCTACCCTAATCATTATTCTTATTGGAAGGACCAAGGAATACACTCACTGTCTCGCTGGACAAGCATCCCACGTGCTTACTTTCAGCTCAGTTGCTCATGAAATCAGGCTCAGCTCATCCTCTCTGCTTGCCAAGGCAGTCCTCTCCACCCCTGCAGATGCACGACCCTACAGTTGGTCATAGCAACACGCACGCGGCTTGCCTGCACCCATCTTACTAAGTAGTTCTAACCACTAAGCTCCTCTCCTCACTCTTACTATGACTTCAACCTATGGCATCTCCTAACTTGATCAGAAATTGCTTGTTTTTTTTTTTTTTCCCTTCCAGATCAGAAAGAAATGTTGCAGTTAGCACAGGACAAAAATCTAACCTCTGTGACAGTCTCTGCTAATAACGTACCTATTCACTAACCAGTCCCAATAACCATTTGGATTTCGAGGCCCATCCATCAGCCCGTTTGCAGAGCCATTACCTACCTAGACAGTGTTGATTTGTACTATTCACTTCCTCAATCAAAATGCTTGCATGGCTGCCAAAACAAATACCTTCTCAAAACACTGTCAGTCTATCTTGTAACCTCACAAAATAAGTCACTGTGTGACTTCAGGTTCATATGACGCTCACTTTTTCATAAACCCACACTGATTGACATGAAAACCTGCCCTTTAAATCCAGATTTTAGAAGAGCTATTGCTGGTGTCCCATTATTTTGCCTGGAAACTTTGTTTGGCTGGCTGCAATCTCACGCCTGGTGCAAAATACCTTTTGGGGCTGAAAGAAAGTCACTATCGTGGCAATATTCAGACTGCCTCAGCTGCAGCCCTAAGGAAGAATAAAAAGTCATCTGCTGATTTTTAAATGCCTACCTTTAGAATCAGCTGTTTAATCTCTACTTTATTTACTGCCGGAATGGAAGAATAGATCATACGATGACCAGGTCATCTGGCTTTTCAACAAATACAGAATACACAGAGTATTTCTTGAGCTTCCCCATAGCATTATTGACCAGTGTTCAACCTTGAATTCCTAACAGGCTGGTATCACTTAACATGTCTTTTTATTTCCCAAGTCCTTTAGAGCACCTTTAACTCTGCTGACCACATTTCTCTTTGTGATTTTCCTCCACTCCCAGTTTCTATTTCTTCACTTGCTATATAGCGGTGGAGCTGCTTTCATGTTAGCCAGCGCAGGCATGTCTGTACTGTGACTTTTTGCCGCCTCTCCAACAGCTTTAAAGCTTCCATTAGCATTTTCGTTTCATATGCATTTGTGCTCTCTCAAAGTATATGAATAATTTTCAGTGTTTTGAAGTCTTCCCTTTTGCAAGCCCTAGAGATAAGGTCCTGCCACCAGCCTTGTATTTGAAAGGAAGGGGCTTTGCCTTGGTCACTTCCCCTCCCGACCCTGATGCCAAAATTCTCCTAAGTTGCTTGCGAGCATTTACTTGGTACAGGCAGGACCAAAGCGGCCACTTGTTTGCACCTGCCAGCAGTTCAGAAAAAGCAGAACATTTAATACTACTTGCAGGTAGCAAGGCAGAGCCACAGAGCAACCCAGTCTCGGCAAGTGTTCCGCTCTTCAATCACATTTCCAGTACTTCTGGTATGCTCAGCACCCTGGAGAAACAATGTTCCCCTCCGTACCATGAAAAACAAGCAAATGGGCAACAAACAACAGCATTTTCCTATTTCTGCAGTGACTCACCACTACCTAACTAAATAACCAGCTGGACATCGCTGTTCTGTGTTGTAGGAACACTGCATTTACAAGATGGATTACACCACAGCTCTTGTGCCTCTCACCAGGCAAGGATCTTCTCCAGCCAGGGTGACCGTGCCACAGAAAAAAGGGGACAGACCATGGAAATATTGCGCTAGTCAAAACTTCTGCCCTTACACTCTTCCTTTGGAGCCTCACGCCTACAGCCAGCAGCCGCAAAAGCACTAGCTGTAGAGGATGGCATCCCTTCCTTCCTCCTCCCACGTCTGATTATGCTGTAAATGACATAGCCAACTCGTCAGTACAATTTGACCCTGGGGAGTTTTCAGTGCTCCCACTTGCAGGATTGATCACTTAGTCTTAATTCTACAGGCATTTCTTCATTTAGTTAACAAAGAGCAGGAATGTATTTGTGCATTCTAGTGAAATCCTTTAGCAGGCTACATTACTTTTGTACAATAAACTTTCCCAAATCCATTGAGGATAGTGAAAGTGTTCTCAGAAAAACAGTTATAGTTAGAATAAAATACAGATGATCAGAAATTCCCAGATGACAACATATATATACACACGTGTGCTAGGCAGTCACGTAGGAAACGTAAGAGAGTAGCTAAGGTGTCCAGCCCCACAGAATCAGAGGGTTTAACACGGCTGTACGGAGAGATACATCCTAAATCTTACTCCCGCCCGTAAGCAGGAAAAGAAAAGCCTTTTGTTCCAAACAGACACCACCAGATCATGATTATAAAAGCAGCACTGGATACAAGCTTCAAACCCCCACGCTACGATTCAAATCACAGCAGTCTCCTCTTGCCGTCCTCAGGATCTTTCATCAGCCACACAGTGCTGCGGTGGATCAACATGAACACCTTGTCTGCCTCCCGCTCGCCCAGATGAGAAGACCAGCAGTACAGGTGCACGAGCTTCCTGCTGAACTGCTCACCAGGAGCAGATGGATGCAATCCTAAAGCTGCTCCTCGAGCTCTCCATAAAGAAAGCAGTCATGTAAAAATCGGGCATCTTCTCAACATGCAAAAAGCAATTATGCTAAAGACACGGGGAGAGCCCTGCAAGGTCCAGATCAAAAGCCAGAGACATTGGAGGCAAGAGAAAGACCTATCAAATTCACTGCACTTTTCCCAGCTTAAGGATCAGAAATGGAACGTTCTGGCTCATAAATTCTACTTCCAGCAAATTCAAGCTTAAATCCCCTGAAGGCAATAAGGAAAAGGCAATCAACAACAACTCTAACCACTTCACAGATGCTCCTGTTTAGTTTATACAGCACTTCTTACAGCATTTAAATGGGTAAAATGGGATTTCAACGCAGGGGGGCTGACGGCAGCAGGCAGGATTCCTCGGTGAAGATACCAAGGGCAAAGGAAGTTCTGAGAAGCATCATATTGGTTATGATGAGTGAACTCAGCGTGCTCAGCCTTTGCTCATTTTAATCTGCCAGTAAGCAAGCTTGGCTAAACTGAACATCCTGCATCTACAGTGCCTTAAAAATCCACAGGAATCACAAAAATGAGGGGAAAAACGAACAAACCGATGCGTTCCCTGGGAAGCCATGAAAAAACTAATCGCTATTTGTTTCCAACTGTTGTTCCGCTTCCTGAGCCAAATGTTCCCAAGTCAGCTGCGGTGGCTGAGGAGTGACCGGTTAGAGCTGGAAAGTTGTCGATTTAAAATTGCAGCTTGAACACTTTCAAACTCCTTAACATCTTTTATAGTTCCAGGACCACCTGTTCAAAAAGCAGAGCCCTCCAATGCCATAGCACATGCCCTTACCCCCGCATCTTCCAACTACAGCTATCAGCTTGGGGAAAAAACACTTAGCCTAGCCCATTCTTCTGCTCTCACACCAAAAAGATGCGAGCCACGTACCAGAGAAGAGACACAGGAAAGGAGTGGTCTCCCTCCCTCAAAGCATCAAGGTCATTACTCCCGTCTTCACGAAAGGAGTGACAAGAAGCTTCCAGACTCCTCGACCGCCTCTGCGGCATCCTCCCTAATTTACAGTGAGCATGCATGAAAGATGATATCCATCCCTAGTGCTCCGGGAGATGACAAAGGAGAAAGAACCATTTGACTCCAGGATAATGGAACACTAACCCAAGTCTTCTTTACCTTGTATACGCTTTTACTCGCTCAGATTTGAACAGCATGGGGCATTCAAGATGAAATCACTAGGATTTTTTTTTTTTTTTTTTTCTGCGGGAAAGAGTCAACAGTGCAGAGATTCTGTTTGACAAAGCATCCTACTGTGAAACACACAATGTGTGCATTGTGCAAACTGATCTCCTGCAGGGCTAAGAAAACAAGGCAGGCTTGAAAAAAAACCCCACAAGATAACTGCAGCTCGCAATACCTCCTGGTACTTTACTCTGCTCATGGTATTTCTTCTATAGGTACCACATTTACAGAGTCACGTTGAGAATGTCTCAATACAAATGCTTTTGTGAGTTCTGGACAACACAGTGCTGTTTCTCTTGAATCAAAGGTACCAGCTCTACCCTCTCATTACAGCAAGTATTTAAACACAGCTGAGGCGGTCGGTCCTGCCTTAAAACCTGAATTCTCAGGATAAATGAGATCCCAGGGGATGATGCATTTGGAACTTAAGAGCAGAAATACATTTTCCAGTATTTCTAACATCATATCAAAAGATATCCAACATCTCCTAAAAAGCAGCATTTACCTCCTTCCTCTGAGTTTACAGAGCTCATCACCCAGGGAAACGAATAGTACTGAAGGAGAAAACAATAATCTCCTTATGTTTTGGGTGTTCATTTCCCTTTCCAAGATTTTCACCCCTCACTCATCTCGGAGGCAGTTTTGCTTTGCTTTGCTTGCTTAAAACATTCATTATAAGTCATCTAGGCCAGGAAAGGATTAGAGAAGCACTGGCAGAAGTTGCAAAATGCAAGGCTGTTAGGTCGGAGAAATAAGACTTTCAGAGGCATAAACAACAATGCAGCACTGAACTACCACTTGTGCTTCAGAAAAAATTCCCCTCTATGTAAATTTTCAGCAGGTACCTACTAAGAAAAACAAATCATGCACAGCAATGCAAAACAGCACCTCTTCATAACAAAGTAATGAAGCCTACCTGTCCATTTCCACGAAAGGTGTAATCTGCGCTTTACAGATGAGACGTGTTAACCACAGTGACGTTAACAGACTTACCCCAGGTACAAGAGGGAGCAGCTTCAACAGCAGAACTAGATTGCTTCCGAAAATGAGATCCCAGTCCTGCGTTCTGGCCATGCTTCACCTCTAAACGCGGCAGCGGAAGCACTGCTACTGGAACTAATTAAAGGCAAATCGGTAGAACTAGGAGCCATGACGCAAGAAAATATCCTGCGTAGCATCCAAGAAAGCGACCAGATAATCCAAAAGGCTGTTTAAGAGCCTGGCTGTCAGAGATCTCAGGATCTGCCAGGTCTATCGCAAGTGTTGGCTTGTTCCTTCGGCCCCTATTTCTTCACACCAATTAGCTACAGCATTTCATAACTAGTGCCCAAGTCCAAATAACCATCTTCGAAATCCTTACTTTCACACAGAGATCAAAAACTACAGATCCTGAAGGATTTATTAAATCTGCTAGATGGCTGACATTGAAAACGCCTGTTTTCCTTCAAAGGTAGCACAGCCAGAATGCTTTCGCAGCAACTAAAATGGCTCCTCAAGAAGCACAGCTACCAAGAGTTTGTGTGGTCGCAGCATTTCCCCAAAGGTCAGGTATTTATTCGTGGTTCATTCCCTTCACCCACCAAAAAACATACACTTATTTTACACCTGGAAATCTCTTTCATCCACGGACAGCACTAAAGGAAGCGGTAGTAGGAAGAAGGCAACAGAGATGTTTGAAGAGCAGGGACTCATTGACCAGATGAGCAGAAGCTGTGGACTATGAGGACAGACTTACTTTCTCTCACTGCCGATATAAACGTGTTCTGGAACCAGATCCAACACAGAAGAGAGTTGTATCACTTCAGGTTGCATTGATTACTGAACACATCAAAATCCAGGCGGCCCATATGTCTCAAACAAACAACGCTAACTGCCCCCAATCCTGGGCCACCCCTGAAGGCATATGTCTTCCTGTGGATTAGTAAATGAATTTTTTTTTTTTTAGAAAAAGACAAATTTGTTGTATACAACATCCATTAATGCCACAATTAGACTCTGTGTTCAGAAACATCACGCGTGTTTCCATCAGCCAATTACAAAAAGAACAGCTTTGCTGAAAGTACAGCACGTTTCATGAAGGAACTGGGCCGACATGCAGAAGCCAGGAAAGGAGAGAGGTCCTCCTTCCAGCAGCTCCAGGAAGCACAGCACACACCAAACTCCGTTTTAGAGGCACAACCGACAGCCTCGGAGGCAGTCACGGGCACGCAGCACGCTCTCCTTGGCCAAAGTCACATTCCTCACCAAGCACACCTTGGGCAGCCCCTCCAACTTCACCAGCAGTGAAATGTCATTTTCTTTACACACTTTGGGCCACCTTCTCCTTCACAGCAGTGCACAGGCATGCGGGCACATTCGTCAACAATTCTCTTTGTACCCAAAAGGCCAGGCTGGCTCTAGTTTTCCTGACAACTTACTCTTCAGGCAGCAGAAACCGAGATTGCAAAGCCTCAGCGGAAACCGCAACATTCAAAGTTATAACTTCCCGTTTTCCAACAATCCTTCTAGAATACATCGCACTTCGCTGTTGCAGTTGCTCCCCCCACCTCCCCACACATACACAATAATTCATTTTTGCCTCAATAGCAGATGTTGCTTTCTTGTAAAAACCCAGAGTTTAAAGATGACTTCTTCCACTTGCCATAATCCATTGTGTGGGAGAAACAGACACACAATATCATATTGTTCCCTGTACAACACTTTGAGCTGTACTTTCTGCTCTGAACACACTGAAACTCCACTTGAGGCTACAGCAATTTCCATGCAGGAGGCAAAGGAGAATCTTGTATCTGATCTAATACAGGATAAATCAATGTGCACTCATTTATTGCTTATAGTTCCCATCAGCTCAAGGAGAGACACTGCCCTAGAGTTTCAAGGCTATCCACGCTGCCTTTGTGTACGGAAAACACACCTCGCACTTTGAGCTAGTTTGAGAACCCCGTTCGAACGCTTCCCGGGAATTCGGGTGAGGGTCTGGAAATCACTAAATCCTGGCTGCTTCTCACCGTTTTCAGTAGGCGATTTTGGGAAAGGTCGTACAAGGATTGCATCCCCATTTTCGCCTTCTATAGAAATTCAGTTAGTATTAGTCATTCACCTCAGACAGGTGCTGGGAAGCTTAATTAGAGTGTGTACAGCACTCAGAGATTCTCTGATAAAATGTACTAGGGAAGGGCAGCATCATATTAATTAGCGTGGAGTCAAGTGACGAAAGCACTTCTCTCCGTCTCCTTCAGCTGTTGGAGCTTGAAAGAAAAATTACCCAGCACCACAGTCCTTCATGTTGCACTCAGAGAAGCGTCGGCACCGCAGGGACCATGTTTTTCTGGATGTGGTCTGAATTCCCGTCAACTTTGCAGGATTCGGACCTTTCGCTGTGGCTGTAAATGGGAGCTCCCTGGAAGACATGTATCCCGGCACAAGCCAAGGCAGGCAGAGTTTTAATATTCCTCCCCGTGCAAGCATTTTCTCCCATTAAGTGCTTAAGTGCTGTATGATTAGGGAGATTAATTTTTGCAGCTGGACATTTTCTTTAAGAATGTAATTTTCCACACAGTTTTCTCATTTAGCTTTCTTTTATTCTAACCCCAAGGCATTCACTCACCCGGAAGAGGACTGTTCTGCAAGATTCGGAAAGGAATATACTCTTGCACTTTAGTCCTTCCTTTTTACACCTGCAACAGGCTTGCTTTCAGAAAACCCTCCTACTACTTATTTCAACCCAGTAACTTGTCTGCATTTCCAGACAAACACCACCAAGAGCTGGAAATTCAAATTCATTCATCCAAGGACCTGGCTGTAACAAAGCTGCATCATGGATCAATTTTTTTTAAAAAAAAGCACAAGAAGTTCCTTAAAAAACATGAGTTGATGTACTGAAACCACACAGATACGCAGTGCTTAGCGAGGTGGTTGTGACAGGCTGGAACATGGATGAAAAATTAGAGAGGTTCATTGACATAGCAACACAGAACAAGAGGGCAACTTAATTATTATCAACCTGGGACGCATGATTTAGCATAAGGGCAGTTACACCCACTTTGTCTTTCCCTCGGTGTCACCTGGGAAGAGGAAGATGAGTCCTTCACTGCAAACAGTCCCAAGCTGGTGTCTGGGGACAGACTTAAATAACAGCTTTGTGTTTAACCTGCTACCAAACCCCTGGGAGTCAATGGTCAGGTACAGGAACAGGTGAGCTATTCCTCCAAAGTCTGGCTGAATATTCTGTCACTGGAGTTTAGGCATAAGGAAGACAAAACCAGAAGGAAACAGCCTCCTGACCTTCCCTGTCCCCATGCCCTCATCATCACCCTGGCAGGCTCTCCCTCTCCTGAAAAGGACTTCTCACACGCTCTTTTTCCCTGAAAAAGACAAGCCTCTGAATAAAAACGTGAAATTATACAGTTCCGTTAACATCGTTTCAGTCCTCAGCAGAGAAGTGAAGGCAGAGCAAAGAGGAAACATTTGAATTGCTCACAGCCTCCACGAGACACAACTTTTCTGCATTTCACAGTAGATTTTCTTTGCAGGCAAAGAGGAAAGCTGGACTACATGTTCTGTTTTTCAAACAAGCTCCTTTTGCAAGTGATGGCGTCAGTCTGCTCGCTCACTAATTTAAGCTTCCCGCTTCTCAGAGATAAATATGCCTTTCAAGTTGTTTATGCCAGCCTTCCTCTTCTAATCTTTCATTCCACTCTCACAGTACCCACTGACTTCAGAAGGCTCCGTATCATTCAGTATCACTTGCATAGAATAAGCTTTATATTTTTTCAGCAAATTCAACTTTAACAGTGATTAAAACATACAGCCAAAATAACAATTCTTCAATACCAAGAGACGCTTCATTCAAAGAATTCCAGGAAATGAATTCTCAAAAACCACACAGCGATCTTTTAAGCAGCACAAAATTGGTCCCTAAACAATTTCCCTGTATTTCAAGGGAAGCAGATCGTGGAATATTTTTATTTATTAATACGTTCATTCTCATACTTGTGCTTTAACACAATCGTGTTGTCTTTAACCAAATGATAAACCCCATACAACTTCTTCTTTAAAGGGATGGGAGACGGGTGGAAGAAAAAGATGGGAGAAGAGTGATTAAAATTAGTCACAAGAAAGCCTATAAATACACCACTGGACAGAGGAAGCATTCTCTCTTCTATTTATCTTAAAAATAGAGAGCTAAACTTTGAAAGACCAATAGATGCGATAGAGCAGATGTGATGGAGCAGCAATGCAGCAGAGCTTAGAGAGTCAGCTGGGCAATTTAGCCAGGGATGTGTGTTGCAGGGCTGGGAGAGGAAGAGGAGGAGGGAGGAGGAATCCCGACTGTCAGAAACTAGCTACCAGCTCAGGAAGTCCGAGAAGGAGAAAATTAAGGGAACTCATATGATTGCAAGATAGAAATCAAATCACAGAGTCACAGAGGCGCTACGGAGTAGAGGTGTAAGGTAAGGAAGAGAGATGCCAGGCCAGGAAACAATTTATTTGCTACAAATGTTAAGCTGTGGCAGCAAGGGCTTGACTAGGATCACACGACCTGTGCATACACCTGCAATGTCAGCTGGAAGTCAAAGATGTGTTGAACAAAACTGCTCGAATACCTTCGGTGAGGAGTAACATAAAACAAAACCTCACTGAACATGCTCAAGCACATCTACTGTTCCCATCTCACCTAGTGCGGGGCGAGGGCTTTAACGAAGATATACTGAGGATAAAACCCTGCTTCTAAGAGATGGTGGCTTTTGTTTTCCCCTCTCCCAACACTCACAGGCTGGCTCTGTCCCATTGGATACCTGGGGTTAACAGGAGGAGGAATACACTGTCTAAAAGTACTCCAGGTTCTTTGATAAGAATACAATAAAGATGTTAAAGGGATTTATCAACGTGTATCACTTTCCTTATTGCAAAAAACAGAATGTCAACTAGAAACAGGCAAAACAACAGTTGCAAAGGACAGATGCTTTATGGCGCTAGGAAAATACGACATGACATAATTGCAGCTGCTGCATCGGACAGTTCAGGCCAGGGGGACAGCACGGCGGGTCAGTGCCAAGAAAAGGAGACGCTCTGGGCCAATGTGTAGGGAAGGAGAGTTGAGCTTAAGGACAACGAGGTCACAGGTTATTACATGGAAACCACAAAAAATGTGTGTTACAAACGGCCTCGGTAGGACCTGTGCATCCAGCGTCCTCCGCCCTCTCGGTGGAGCATGGGTGCTGTGAGTAAACAAGCAACACAATAAGCAACCTCCTGATGGGACTGTCTCAGGCAGCTGCCAGGATGCTGAATGACAGCTCTGAGAGTTTCAGGTCCTGGCAAGCGCAAGAAACAGCAGCCACCGCAAAGAGAAAAACAAGCGAGGCCATCACAGCTGACAGGAAACAACGACAAAGCAATCTTACTTTCGTTAGGCAGCTCCTCCCGATCCAGGTCATCAAGAGGGGCCGAGGTGCTGCTTCCACTGTCATCCAGGGTGAGGATGAGGGGAACGTCATCATCCATGCTCACAGCCATCCTGTCCCTTCAGAGGCTCCTACTTCAAGAACTTTAAATAACGTCTTTTTCAGTTCCACTTGTAAAACGCTTATGTCAAAAAGTCTCCCTGGAAAGTCTTCCATCAGGGGTGTCTTCTAGACATAAGAATATAAAGGTATGCGTACCCATCTCTCGAGACCACAGTTCAAAAAAGGATCTAGCTATTTGCTTTCAAAAAGCAGCGCAGGATACTGGACTCAATGGCAGTATTTAGGCAAAAGCTAAATTCAAAAAGTCAGATCTGGGCTGCCTATTCTGGTCAGTGCAGGGCTCGCAGTACAGCACAGAAGCAAAAGAAAGTGCTTCTTGACAAACTCTTGACCACTCAGCACAAGAAGCAAGCAGGCGTGACGCATCCGGAGCCAGCATGATGCTAAGTGTCACCGTCACACATGGCTCTTTCCCCTGTCATGCCAAAATGCCTCGATTTCAGGTGGGGAGGGGAAAGAGGGAGAAAAAGAGGCCAGTTTGAGGCTGCACACATGAATTTCCTGTAGGCTTTTTTACTGGGTGATGTCACTGTCACAAAGTCATGGATTTCTTTAAAAGGTGGAGGAAAAGAAAAATCACGCAGGCCCCAGGCAACGTGACAGGGACGCTCCGCAACCGGTGCCGCCACGCAGCTGTTACTCTCCCCGTCTCCTTCCTTGCAGGCCGTGGCGAGGGCAGGAAGAAGTCACGGCGGAGGCCGCATCTCCCACAGCAACAGGCCGAGCCGCCCCGCGCCCGCAGGGGTGCGCCGAGGGCCGGGACGTGAGCCTTCGCGGCGGACACTCACGGCTGGGCAGCAGGCAGAGCGGCCGGGACCGGGCTCCTCCCGCGGCCTAGGAGAGAGGGACACCGAGACGAGGCTGTCACCGCGCTGTGGAGGCCCCGGCCCGGCCCCCTCCCCGGGCTCCCCCCCGGCCCCGCCGCCCCCGGCCCGCGCAAACCGGCCCCACCGCCTCCCCAGGTTCCGCGGGGCGCTCGGGCAGCCCACAGGCGAGCCTGCCCCCCGCCAGCCCCTCATGCCTGCGGCCCCAGGGACCCCCCGCCGCCGGCACCCGGACACGGCCCGACCCGGCCCCGCCGAACCGGCACCCGCGGCCGCTGCGACACCTCTCCTCAGCGCCCGGCGCGCGCGGCCCGGCCCCGCCCCGCCGCCTCTCATTGGCCGCGGTGGCGCGGGCCTCTCCTGGAGAGGCCGAGCCTTCCTCCCGCCCGCCAATCCGCGCTCTGCCCCGCCCACCGCCGGCCCTCGGCCTCTGCGAGAGAATCCGGATTGTTCCCGCCTCCTCCTCCTCCTCCAGCCCGCACTTGGTCTCATCATTGGGTAGCGGCGCTGCCTCTCCGGAAAAGAGGGGATGCTGATTGGCCCGAGGTGGTGGAGGGCTAATAACATCACGCCTCAACTGCTGGAAGGAAGGGGCGGGCTCTCGTGGAGACGAGCGCGGGCTGCCATTGGCTGTGTTGAGGCCCCGCCCTTGGGGTCAGAGGTGAGCGGACCCGTCACCTAGCAACGGCGAGACGCAGGCGGAGGCGGGAGCGCCGGCCCCGCCCCGAGGGGAGACCCCGGCCCGGGACCCCTGCGGCCCCCACGCCCCCGGCCCCGCCCCGAGGAGGAGATGTTTCTGTTCCCAGGCCCCACCACGCTCCGGCACCGGTGGCTCCAGGGAAGAGACGGGCCCAGCCCAGGCCCAAGAGGCAGCGGGTGCAGCAGGTGCCGTGAAGGGCCGAGGGCCCTGTCAGTGAAACGCGACGCTCTGAGACCCCGGGCATTATGTCTGTCTCGGACAAGGGGAGGATGGCCAAGCTGGAAGCGAGCGGTCCGATGTGTAATGAGTATATGTGTTTCATTGGTCCAGGCTGAGCATTTCTGTCCCAGGCAACGCGCCGAGCCGAGTCCCCAGGACAGTCCTGAGCCCAGCCCGGCCTGATAAAGCCACCGGGCTCTGTCCAGTGGCTCTGATTGATTTTGCCACCTCTCCCTTTGCTGCTGGCAGGACTCCTGTCCATTTTACAAATGGGCAGGTAAGGCTTCTGTCCAGCTACAGCATCCCCCTTGCTACCAGAGCAGAGGTATCCAGTCTTAAATTACCAACATCTTTGCAAATGAGCCTTTCTTCTGCCCACCTGATGCCTCACTGTGCCCTCCCCTTCTCAGTGGTATTTCCTTCTTTGTGTCATCCTTCAGTTCTGGATTTACAAGGAGGACAACGTGATGAGAGATCTCAAAAACAGCTTCCAAGAACTGGCCAAAAGACTTCAAGATCCGCAGACCAAGCGGGAAGCGGTGAAACAGCAGAAACAGGAGCTGTGGGCTTCCCTGAACGAGGGTGTTGAGCTACAGCAGGACACTCAGCACCCATGGACAGAACTCAACACACTTGTATCAGAGCACCGAGAATCAGCGCTAGCTCTCACAAAGGTACTGCAGGAGACTAAACCTGCCATAGTGCCGTTGGGTCAGGCTGCTGCCTGCTTCGGGTAATTACCAGGCTCCTGCCAGCTCCTGGCAGGATGCATATGGTGTTTTTCAGAGTGTACCTGCTCCATCACAACGCTCTGCTGACTTCAGTGGAAAGCAGCCCTGTAGCAACACAACTGCAGCCACCAAGCAAGTAGCTTACTCACAGGACCGCCTTTTCTCCCCATCCACTGACTCAGCTGTGAAACCTCCTCTGCAAGCGCGGTGCCAGTTCAGAGAGGCTGCACGCTAGCCTGAACGCAGAGCAGCGAAGCTACCGCAGATTGGGCGAGGCGTGTTGAGAAACAAGGGAGCTGGTATGGGGTAAGCAGAGCAAACATAATACTGCCTGCACATAAAACCATCTTTCGTAGTTGTTTGTAGCACTTAGGGCTGGGCGCAGCTGATTTTGGAAGCTAAGCAGTTCCCAGACCGGCTGGTACTTTGCTGAGAGACACAAGACAAGGAGTCAGGGTTGAGTCAAAGGCAGAGAGAGCATGATTTATCACAGTGCTGAGCAGATAGAAAAATGAGAAATAAGAGCAGCAGCAGGCAAGAGTCCCAGCTGTGATTCAGGCCTCTGTATCAACAACTCTCGCCTGAGCCGAGCGTCACTGACACTGGACAGGGTGAATCTGGAGCTAGGAAAAAAACGGAACATTTCCCCCATCTCGTTTTATTCAGACTCGGTGTTTGCTCCTCACGAGCACCAGCTCCTACAGGCAGGGCAGCCCACAGCAGTAATGGAGCAGCTTTTGCTCTCGCGCTGCACTGCACAGCTCTGGTAGAACAAGAGGACAGGGCAGAAGTAAAGCGTCGAATGCGAGTGAGAACCCCAGTATGAAATCCAAGTCACCTATTTATACCCATTTATATTTTAACCAATGTTGTCTTGGTGGTGCGAATAGCGAGGAAGTGCCAGGTCTGACCTCCTGACGGCCTGGAAGCCCTTGGTGACACCCTGGGCCAGCGCGGGACAGGAACGTGTGTGGCTGGTACGATGGGCTCCAGTTTCCCCGTTGATTCCTTGGAGTCTGAACACAACAGCGGGGGTAAACTGGGCACCCCAGGCCATACAGGCCACCGTCAACTTGTTTTTCAGATAAAAATCTCTCTTCATTTTAAGAGGCTTCATATTTCAAGTACTCCAGCAATCCAATATTGCACTGGGTCCTGCTTTTGGGTTCGGCAGTTCTCTGCTCCGTAGATTTCGGGGCAGTTACCCCAGTTTGCTGATGGCTCGCCTCACTGGATCTGACTCATCCGCCCACTGCTAGGGAACAGGGCTCTCGCTTTCCTGTCAATCCTTAACCCTCTTGTCTCCATCTAGTGTCCAAATCACACTTCAGTTTCTCTCCCGGCCCACTTGAGACCTGCAGGCTTAACAGCTTGCGTGTCACTGCACCGACATCCAAATTAAGCTGAACAGGCTCAGATTCTCGTCAGCACCCCCAACGCTGCCTCCCAGAAGGCCCTAATTGCTTTCATGTCCCTACAGTTTTTACCCAGGTGGAGAAAAGCTGTTGGATTGCCGCAATGCAAAGTGTAGGAAGGGGCCTGAAAGCTTGATGCTAATCATAAGGATCCTCACCTTCTCGGGTTTTTAATAACATCAGGGAAGTGGTAGAGGCACCGTCCCTGGAGGTATTTAAAAAATGGGTAGATGTGGTGCTTGGGGACATGGTTTAGTGGTGGACTTGGCAGTGCTGGGTTAACGGTTGGACTCCATGATCTTAAAGGTCTCTTCCAACCTAAACAATTCTCTGATTCTATGATCAGGTTACTCTTGCTTCCTATCTGCCAGGGCAGCTGGAGCACCGAGCCCCAGAACTGCTGGCTCCCCTAACCCTCCTCCTCCGCGTGGCTCGCTAGTGCCGTGGGCAAGGAATAAACTGCTGCCGAGAGCCACCAAAACCACCTGTCCCTGGCCTTCTGCAGGCAGACACGGCCTGTCTCTTCCCACGCTCCCCACAGCTCACAGCGTATTACCCGGGTTCCAGCACCACTGATGTAACCTGCTTCTCAGCAAAGCTCTCGGCTCAGGCTCAGCCCCATCCCAGCCAGAGAGATGTGGCCTTTTCCTCAGAGCGGTGGCAAAGCAGGCTCTGAGCAGTACTCGGCCAGAGTCCCCGCCAGCGGACAGAGGCTGTTTGCAATGCAGGGAGGCTGGGGAGGGAGGTTCAAAGGAGCATGAAGGCATTCGGACCTGGCACCTCCTGAAAAGTCCTATTTAGGCACATTTCCTTTCTTTGGTCCCTTTGGGAAGGCTCAGTTCAGCAGCCAGGTGCAATTCTACCCAGATCTGGGATAAGCAAAAGGATCACTCTGTAGGGATGTGCAGGGAAAACCTGCTGAAGGCCCTCAAGCTTGCAGTTAACTGGCGTCTGCTGTCTTGCCAGGCTGAGCGAGAGACACTCCACGCTGCCTGCGCCAAGCAAAAGGCTTGGCCACGAAGGAGAAATACACTGTGCTTCCCCACCGTTCCCGGGCTGAGGAGGAGCGCTGAATGCGGCGGGAGAATGAGCGGGACGTGAGGGAGACGGCCGTGACCTGTCCTGCCACCCGCATCCAGAAAAGCTGCTTGTTCCAGACACTCCTCATGTCGAAGATGAAGAAAAAGGGAGAGGGCAAGAAGGCCCAGAAATAAGCACAAAATCCATCCTCTGTCCTCCACTCTTTCCTCCCAGCGAGGCTGCTTGCTCCCCTGCGGCTCAGCTCGCCCAGATTACAGGCGTTAACAGACAGCACTTGCCCAAGCCTGCCACAGCTGCCTGTCACAGGCAGAGGACATCAGAGCAGCAGCATGACAACACGTCTCACCATTTTAGGTTGAGCTCTGTTGCCTTTCAAAAGCAAGAATAACCTTTCTTGCCAATGGGACTGGACCAGGAGTGTCCCTCCTGGCTGGCCTTCAGCACCCTTCATGTGCTCGTGTGGGCCAAGGCCCAATCCTGCTGCTGCTCAAGGTGGCAATAAAATCATTTCTGGGGCCAGGATGATGCCCTTAACCTGGCTCGGTTTGTTCTTGGGTGAATTTGAGATAACGTTTCCCTTTGCATACCAGATTCCCAGCGACTCCCCTGCGTTCCCTGACCTCAAGGGCTCGTCACCGCAGCCTCCCTTCCCAGGGGAGCAGTAACACTGGCTGCAAACCCCACGTCACCCAGCCCACGTCTCTATCTGCCTCCCCACCTGTATTCCTACAGACCGAGTTGCTTTTTCTCACATCAGGAATGGGAAGGGAGGAGGTGCTGCTTTGCTCAGACAGTTTTTGGAGACGCTAGCAAGCCCAGATCGCACAGCAGCGTCCCACAGACCAAACGCGAGGCCCCAGCAGATTTGCCTTGGATCATTTATTTGGTGATGAGCACGGCGTCGCTGTGAGAGCACCTCACCCCCCTCAGTACAAGCCATAGGATTAGACGTCCGCTCAGCACGTCCTCATCGCCAGAAGCTGCCGAAATCCCCGCAGCAGATCCTTCTCTGTCACAAACCCCATCCAGCTCGGGGGCATCCCCCCGCCAGCAGGACAAGGGCGATGCCATTCCTCAACGCTCTGCTTGTCCTCCCTTCTCCTTCCTCGCCAAAGGAGATGATTAAAGCAGTGATGAAGTGGAGCAAGTCCGGCAGAGAGCCACCAAGATGGTCGGGGCTGGAGCGCACATTCCATCGCAGAGGCTGCGGGAATGGGGCTCCTTCAGCCCGGAGAAGGAAAGGTTTCAGGGGGCTCAGAGCAGCCTCTCGGTACCTACGAAGAGGAGGTGACCATGAGGTTTGAGCCAAGCTTTGTGCTCAGGCACAGAGAAAAATGAGAGCAGACACAAACTGAAACAAGAAAGGCTCTAACTGGATATAAAGGGAAACTTTTCACCCCAAGGACAGTCAAGCAGCGGGAGAGGGTGCTGGAGAGGTTGCACAGCCTCTGTCCTTGAGGGTTTCCACCACCCCACTGGATAAAGCCTTGCCTGAGTCCATAGCTCACCCTGCCTCGAGCAGGAGGTTGGACTGGAGACCTCCTGCAGCCCCGTCGAGCCCGAGCAATTCTGTGCTCGTACAGGACAGGCAGGATGAAGCAGGACTCCTCTTGCCCCAGCAGTGGTCGGCAGAGGTCCCCGCCGGGGCTGCAGACCTTCACTACCCCGGCCCACCTTGCCCGGGACCTCCACCCGGTGCCACCCTCTGCTCCCTGGCCGGGGGGCTCCACCTCAGCTCAGGCCCTGCCCGTGCCCCCGAGCTTCCCTGAAGGTGTACCTGTGCCTGCTCCTTCTCCCGGATGCGCCCTGGACCTCCGCGGCAGGCAGTCCCGTCTCCTGCTGTTCCGACTTCCCGGCTGGACTTCCTGGACAGAAGGAACCTGACTCGTTACCACACCTCATCTGACGACCGCTGGACAGTCAACAGAAGCTGCTGTTACCACCAAGGCTGTCTCGCTCTGGTGCTGCGGTCGCCCTCGGGTCCCAGCTCGTCCTCCTGCATGAAGCATCCCCGTCCTTCGTTTGCAGCCGTGGGAGGTCCCACGGTCCTCGCAGACTGGCTCGCCAGGAGGTCAGGCCCAACCTCGGGTAGGCTAAGGCCGTATTTACGTCCAGAGGGACATTTGGCTTCACTTCCAGGGAGGCCTGGGTTTGCAGCCACCCACCGCCTCGGAGCTCCTGGCCACACTTTTTGACCGACCCCTCATCAGAGGCCCTCGGGGGGTCGCAGGGGCTGTCGGAGGGCTCTGGTTGTTACGCCGTTCTGACGCCAGGCAGAGCCCGTCTGACGAGGCGTTCAGCCGGCTGAGAGACTGGGAACGTCCTCTGCCGGGAGCACCCCGGCCTTTGGAGCCCAAATCGCTCTCGGGACGCTTCCAGACGCAGGACTTGCCCTTATGGCCCACCTCAAAGCCTGCTGCTGCCGGAGACACGGGGGCTGGCGGGCAGACGGCTCTCAAGGGTGTCTCCCTGGAGCGGGGAGAAAGGCTGGGCTGGTTTCGGGGGGCGGGCGAAGGGCTCCAGAGCAGCGGATGGAGCTTGGCTACGTCTTCCTTCCTCATCCAAGGAGCTGCCCAGGCCGGACCCTCGGGCTTGGCACCGAACAGGGACTCGTCGCAGTAGGACGGAGTGTGACTTCGCAACCTTCGCGGGGCGGCAAGGAGAAAGGCGTGTGTTTATCACCGCAGGCAACGGCGGCACGGAGACCCGGCCGCTGCGCCGTGGGGGAGCCCACGGGGGGCAAACCCTCCCGGGGCCGCGGAGGGAGGTCGAGCTTCACCCCCGGGCCCTCCCGAGGGCCGCCTGGGGCCGGCCGAGCCCAGCCCGGCCCCGTGGCCCGGGCGGAGGGACCGCGGGGCGCTGCCGTGCCGCCCTCCCCAAGCTGCTGCCGCGGGGGCCGGCACCGTAGGGGGCCCGGGGCCACCGACGCTTAGCGAGCCCCGAAAAGCCGGGGCTGCGGGCCGGGCCGGGGAGACCGGGCGGGAGCGCCCCGCGCCGCCGCTCACCTGCACTTACTCCTCGGCCGGGGGCTGCTGCCGCTGCCGCCACCGGGAGCCGCCGCCGCCGCCCAGGGAGGCGCGAAGCCGGGCGGCGCCGGGCGGGCCCCCGCGGGGCTGCCGAAGAGCGACTCGTCCACGAAGGAGGCCCGCGCCCGGCGGAAGCCCCGGCCCCGGCCCCGGCCCCGGCCCGCCCGCGGCAGCTGGGCAGCGGGACCGGGACCGGAACCGCCTCCCGGGACCGGGACCGGTGCTGGCCCCGCCGCCCGCATGGCCGCGCGCGCCGCCCGGGGCGGGGATGGGGCAGGCCCCGCCCCTTCCGCCCCGCCCACCGCCGCGTGCTTCCGCCGCTGCCGCCGCTACCGACATGGCGCCGCCGCGCGCCCGCCGCCAGCCCCGGGGAGCGCCGGTAGGGGCGGGGGGGGCGGGGCCGGGGAGGGTCCGCGGGCGGTGTCTCCTGTGCCCGGTGCCGGTGCCCCAGGCCCCCATGTGCCCGTGTCCCCTCTGCCCGGTACCGGTGTCCCCGGTGCCCATGTGCCGGTGCCTCCGTGCCCGGTGCTGCTGTCCCCAGTCCCCGTGTGCCCGTGTCCCCTGTGCCCGGTACCAGTGTCCTCGGTGCCCCTGTGCCCGGTGCTGGCATCCTCAGTACCAGTGTCCCCAGTGCCCATGTCCCCGGTACCAGTATCCCCAGTCCCCACGTGCCGGTGTCCCCAGTGCCGGTGTTCCCAGTGCCATTATCCCCGTGTGCCGGTGTCCCCAGTGCCGGTGTCCCTGCCCGGGCTGGCAGTGCAGAGCTGCAGTGCCCTGGGACACCCGTGGCCGCAGCCGTGTCCCCCCGCTGTCCCCAGGTCCCCGCGGCCCCGCTGCCCGCTTTCCCCGCCGCCGAGGAAGACGACGGTGCCGACGCCGAGCCGGACACGCGAGCCATGGTGCGGGCCCAGAACCAGAAGAAGAAGAAATCCGGGGGCTTCCAGTCCATGGGTGCGTGTGGGGCAGGGGACAGCCGTCCTGGGACGGGGACCGTCCCCTCCTGCCCGCGTCCCCTCACCTGTCCCTGTCCCCGCAGGCCTCAGCTACCCCGTCTTCAAGGGCATCATGAAGAAGGGCTACAAGGTGCCCACCCCTATCCAGAGAAAGGTGAGCGCGTGGGGGGCGGCGGGACCCCCGCCCCGGGGTGGTGGCGGTGGGACGGTGACGGTGACGGCGCGGCGGTGTCTTGCAGAGCATCCCCGCCATCCTGCGCGGCCGGGACGTGGTGGCGATGGCACGGACGGGCAGCGGGAAGACGGCCTGCTTCCTCATCCCCATGTTCGAGCGGCTGAAGGCGCCCAGCCAGGCCGGGGCGCGCGCCCTCATCCTCTCGCCCACCCGCGAGCTGGCCCTGCAGACCCTGAAGTTCACCAAGGAGGTACGGGGGACAACGGGGGCGAGCGGGGACAACGGGGGCGAGCGGGGACAATGGGGACAAGGGGTTTGGTTTTAACGCCCCCCTGACGTGTTTCTTTCTCACCCCGCAGCTGGGCAAGTTCACGGGCTTGAAGACAGCCCTGATCCTGGGAGGAGACAAGTAAGCCGTCCCCATGTCCCCACCAGTCCCCACTTCCCTAAAGCCTCCCCAAAGCCTGGCGAGGGGCTGAGCTGCCCCGTGCCGCCCGGCGCCGCCCCAGCCTCTCCCCCGTCTCGCAGGATGGAGGACCAGTTCGCTGCCCTGCACGAGAACCCCGACATGTGAGTGGGGGCACGGGGAGGGGACCCGGTGGGGAAACGGTCCCCGAGAGCCACCCGCCATCTGGGGACATCACTGGTGTTTACAGCCAGGACGCCCGATGGACGTGTCCTGGTGTTCCCTTGGAGCATCTTCCTGTGCTCCCCGTGGGGGACCAGGGGGTCTCTGTCAGGTCTTCTTTGAGTCGGATTTGGGACCTGCACGCGGGAGGGTGTGGGGACGCCGTCCCCCCCGCCCGGTCCCGTCACCGGCTCTGTCCCCGCAGAATCATCGCCACCCCTGGGCGCCTGGTGCACGTGGCGGTGGAGATGAAGCTGAAGCTGCACACAGTGGAGTACGTGGTGTTCGACGAGGCTGACAGGTCAGCGGGGCGCAGGGGGGTCCCCGGGGCTGGCAGTGTCCCCATGCATGGGGTGAGCCACGGCGGGAGTGAGGTCCCCTGGGGGGTGGCAGGGCTGGGCACGGAGGGACTGATGAGGTGCTGCCATGTCCTGTGTCCCCTCCCCTGCAGGCTCTTCGAGATGGGCTTTGCCGAGCAGCTCCAGGAGATCATCGCCCGGCTCCCGGACTGCCACCAGACCGTCCTCTTCTCCGCCACGCTGCCCAAGCTGCTCGTCGAGTTTGCCCGGGCTGGTGAGGAGTGTGGGGCTGGGGGGGCTGGACCTGGGGGGAGCCTGGGGACGGGGACACAGCACGGTCCCGCAGCTGGGCTGGGGCCAGGACCGGCGAAAGCACGTTGGGTTAATGCTGGGCCAAGCGGGTGTCCCCGAGCCAAGGGGTGGTGCCAGTAGCACATCCCACGTGTGACCCGTGTCCCGTGTGTCACCACATCCCCCAGGACTCACCGAGCCCATGCTGATCCGTCTCGATGTGGAGTCCAAGCTCAGCGAGCAGCTCAAGGTGAGAGGCGCTGGGGGGGCTCGAGACGGGCTTTGCGCCCCCCATCCCCTGCAAGCCACCCTGCGGTGGCTCCTGGCTCGCAAGGAGGGGACAGGAGGGGTGGCGGTGTCTGGCGTGGGGACTGGGGGGCTGAGCTCTGCCCTCCCTTTGCAGCTGGCTTTCTTCCACGTGCGCGGGGACGACAAACCGGCCGTGCTGCTCCACCTGCTCCGGAGCGTGGTGAAGCCCCAGGACCAGACGGTTGTCTTCGTGGCCACCAAGCACCACACGGAGTATCTCAAGGAGGCAAGTGGCATTTGGGGGTGCCCAGCATGTACCCCTGTTAAAGGGCAGGCTGCCGGGGGTGCCTGAGGCCCCTTTCCAGACCCACGTGGGGTCTGCATCTGCGGGCACGTTCCTGCTGGAGTCTCCACCTCTGTTTCGCTGGGTCAAGGAAGAAATCCCCGAGCATGTGTGATTGTGGAGGTGCTGCGTCCACCTACCCCTTGGAGAGACAGGGGAGCGCAGTGGGAATTGGGGGTCTGGGTGGGCACCCTGGGGTCTCAGGGCCCTGGGGAGCCCTGTCCCTTGCCCGAGGGTGCTTGGCCGGGTGGGATCTGATCTCTCTTCCCCCCTCCCCAGCTGCTGACGGCCCAGGGCATCCGCTGCACACACATCTACAGCGCGCTGGACCAGACCGCCCGCAAGATCAACATCGCCAAGTTCGCCCAGGGCAAGTGCCCGGTGCTGCTGGTCACCGACGTGGCTGCCCGCGGGCTCGACATCCCCATGCTGGACAACGTCATCAACTACAGCTTCCCCGCCAAGGCCAAGCTGTTCCTGCATCGCGTTGGTGGGTGCTGGTGCCCCGTGCAAGGGTCCTTGCAACCCGGGGGTCCCTCAGGGTGACAGGGAGGGTGTGAGTGGGCTGTCCCTTGTCCCCTGTTTGTCCCATCCCTGTGGCCTGCTGGGCTGGCACCGATGCCCCTGGCTTGGTGGTGGTATCTCTGGGGCAGGAGGTCGCCGTGTTGCGACAGGAGGAGACAAGCTGGGGCCAAAGCTGGGGCAGGACGGTCCCTGATCTCCCAGCTGGACTGTGGGGGCCCTTGGGGGCAGGGCTGGTGCCTTCCCTTTAGGATGGTACCATGGTGGGCTCCCCTTTGCCTCCTTCCCCAGTGACCCGCAGCCACTTGCCAGCCTTGCCCGCCTGGTAAATGTCACATCCGTGGGCTCCCAGGGGCACCAGCGGGTCCCTGCCCGGGTGGGGCAGGCTGGGCTGGCGCTGGCTCTGCTTTCTCACTCTCCTCCTCCTTCCCTCGCCAGGTCGCGTGGCCCGAGCTGGCCGGAGCGGCACTGCCTACTCGCTGGTGGCTCCCGATGAGATGCCCTACGTCTTTGACCTCCACCTCTTCCTGGGACGCCCGCTCGTCCTCGCCGGTGCCCAGGAGATGCCCTCTGGTAAGGCAGACCCGTTCGCAGGCGTCGGGGTGGCTGCGCGTCCCCCCGAGCTGGGATGCTGGGTGGCCGCTGGGTTTTATCCTTGGCCACTGCTGGAGTTCATGGTCTTGTGGTTGGCATTCGTGCAGAGGGGCGATATGCTCTCATTACTGGGGTGCAGCTGGGCAAAATGGGGTGCCGGGGGCTGCGCCACACCCCGTGTGTTGGGAATGCCGATTTAACACCACCGAGCTCCCCGTGGCTGTTAGCTCCGCTCTGCTAAATCCTGGATTGCTGCCGTGCCCACTGCGGCAGCCCAGGGTGGGTGCCAGCGAGGTGACACGGCGTCCCCCGGGCTGCAGATGCCAGCGGGGTCCTGGGCCGCGTCCCCCAGAGCCTGGTGGACGACGAGGAGTGCCTGCTGCTGACGGACCATGAGGGCTCGCTGGAGCTGCGGAGCCTGCGCCGCGTCGCCGACAACGCCCACAAGCAGTACCTGCGGTCCCGGCCCGGCCCCTCGCCCGAGTCCATCAAGAGGGCGAAGGACCTGGACGTGTCCGAGCTGGGCCTCCACCCGCTCTTCAGTGAGTGCCTCGGGGACACCGAAGGAGAGGACCCCGCTCCCCTCGCCAAGGAGCTAATCTGCGCCCGCCTTCCCCAGGTGCTTGCTTCGAAGACACCGAGCTGGAGAGGCTGAAGTTTGTGGACAGCATTAAAACCTACAAGTCCAAGGCGGTGAGTTGAGACCCGTCCTCGGGCACGAGGCACCTGGGTTGGGGTGGGAGGGAGGTCCGTGTGGCCAGCTGTGCAGCTCACCGGGGCTCCCGCTCCCGCCCCGGGAGCAGACCATCTTCGAGATCAACGCCACGTCCCGGACACTGGCCAGCACCGTGATGCGGTCGAAGCGGCGCCACGACCATGCCCTCATCGAGAAGTACCAGCGCGGGCAGCAGGAGAAGCGGGCAGCGGCTCTCAAAGGGCAGGGGCTGTGCCCGGCCCCCCCTGGGCCCAAGGAGGGAGAAGGAGGAGGAGAAGGAGAGGAGGAAGACCTCCAGGTAACGGGGCAGGGACGGGGGGTTTTGCCGTGGATGCGGGAGCTGCTGCAAGGCAGCCTCGGGCAGGTGCTGGCAGGACCGGGGCCCCTGGGCTGTGCCAGGGCTTGGGGGCTGGTGCAGCGACTGGGGGGGCACACGGCTCCTCTGTGCCACCCACCATCCCCTTCCAGGACGTGTTCTCCACCGTGGTGGGCCAGAAGCGAAAACGGGGCCGAGGGGGAGAAGACAGTGCCAGGAAAAAACCGCAGCAGCCGGCGCAGCGGGACGAGGACTTCTACATCCCGTACCGGCCCAAGGACTTTGAGAGCGAGAGGGGGTGAGTCGGAGAGGGCTCCTGCGCCATCCCGCGCCGGGGGCTGCTCTCATCGCCCGTCCTTTGCAGGCTGAGCGTGGGCGGCGAGGGCAGCCCCTTCGAGCAGCAGGCGGCCGGAGCCGTCCTGGATCTCATGGGTGACGAAAACCACAACCTCAACAAGAGCAAGCAGCTGCTGAAGTGGTGAGTGGGGTCTGGCCATGGGGCAGGGGGGAATCAGGGCTGGGGGGTCCCATCGCCCGCTCCCACCGCCCTCCCCTCTCTCACAGGGACCGCAAGAAGAAGCGGTTCGTGGGGCAGACGGGCCAGGAGGACAAGAAGAAGGTGCGGACGGAGAGCGGGCGCTACATCAGCAGCTCCTACAAGAACAACCTGTATCCTGCCCGTGGGCGCTGCTGCCTGCCTGTGCCGTGGCGAGGGGGAGCGGGGCTGGACGCGCCGGCAGCCGTGCAGCATCGTGCCCTGCTCCCGGGGATCCATCTCCTGCTCCCGGGGATCCGTCCCCTGCCAGGGCAGGGGCCTGGGGAGGGAGGCTGGTCGGAGTCTGCGACGGGTGGAGTGACGGGGAGTCACCACACGTTCCCTTAACCCACCCCGACCCAGCTATGAAAAGTGGAAGCAGAAATACAAGGTTGACGAGCGGGATGAGGATGAGGAAGACAATCGAGGCAGGCAGCAGTTCAGAGGGAAGCACAAGCGCAGGCACGGTGAGTACCTGGAGCAAGTGACGGAGCCCCCCTTTGTCTCCCCACCACCTCCCTTTGGCCTCCGAGCTGAGCTCGGCTGCGTCCCCCCCGCAGGGCCGGGGCAGCCCCCCGCCCAGGGCAGGGTGCGCTCGGAGCTGAAGAACAAGCAGCAGATCCTGAAGCAGCGCAAGAAGGCGGCCAAGCAGCGCTTCCTGCAGAGCGGGGGGCTCAAGCGCCTCAAGGCCAGGAACCGGCAGCGGGTGCAGGAGCTGCGGCAGATGGCCTTCGGGCGCCGGGTGGGGGCCGCCAAGAAGGGCAAGCTGCGGAAGAGGGTGTAGGGGAGGGGGCCGTGCCCCAGCCGCGTCCCCCATGCCTGGGCTGGGTGCCGGGGAAGGAGACATTAAATACTTGGCTGGTTTTGCACCCTGACTCCTCTTCGTCCTTGCTACAACCATCCTGCCGGGGGTAATTCCTCCCCCCTTGGGCCACCCCCAGGCGCAATCCTAAAACGAGAGGTGCTGCGGGTCCACAGCGGGGTTCTATTTTGACAGGAGACCCCTTTGGGGATACCGGCAGGTGCTCCCGCTGCCCGGGCTGCCCCTTGCAGAAGGGCACCCGAGGGGAGCAGGCTCTGCCCGCTGTGGTGCCGTCCCGGCGCGCCTGTGCCACTGCCATGCGCGTCGCCGCTCGTCATGGGGGGTCCCAGCCTTGTCAGGGAGCGACCTCCCTCCCCAGGGTGGGTCCTGGGGTGCCACATTGGCCGGGGCCGCCTCTCCCCTGCCCCGGGAGCGGGCGGGTGTCCCTGGGGGCTATTCCTGGCTCGGAGGCACCCTGGCACCCCCGTGGCGTGGTGGGCGTGTGCTGGTGGCTGCAGGCAAGCGTGGGGGACACGGCCCCGGCTCCCTGGGGCACAGCTCGGCACAGATGGCAGCCAGGTCCTGCATGCAGAGCAGCACCTGCGGAGACGGGGACCTTGATGCCACAGCCATCCGGGGATGTGAATGTCCCCGTGTCCCCCCCAGCCCCACCGCCCAGGGGAGAGGGCTGCGCTGACCGCGTCCAGCTGGGCCTCGGTGTCCTCCAGGGCCACGTCTGTGGGGACCTCGAGCCGCGCGGTGGCGAGCTGGAAGAGGTTCAGCACCGCCAGCTTGATCTGCCCCAGCAGCAGGGTCTTCTGGGTGGCCGTGCTCTGGACGTGGGCCCAGTGGGACTCCTGGGGGACAGAGTGACAGAGAGCCCCGTGCCCCCCCAGCCACTGCCCCGTGTCCCCTGCACCCCCCCGGCTGGGGGACAGTCCTGGCTGTGTGTCCCTCCACGCACAGTTGCTGATGATGCTTTCTGGGCGTGTGGGGACCCCCAGCTCAGCCCAGGGGGTGCAGCCCGGCTTCCCACCACCACCGCGCTGGGCATCTCCCCTCTGCAGCACACCTGAGGTCCACGCTGCTGCCCCCCCCTCCCTGGGGAGGGTCCTCGGGCACCCCCTGTCCCCCCCTTACCCCCTGGAGCACGTCGTGGCGGGCAGCCTCCAGGCGCTCGCAGAGCTGGGCCAGCTCGTTGTCAGTGCGCAGGAGCTCGCCGCCGGCCTCCTCCTGGTACCGCCGGAGCCGTGCCCAGCCCTGGGCCAGCTGCTCCTGCCCGGCTTCTGCCTGGTGTGCCAGGGCTGCCCGCGCCCCCGCCAGCGCCCCAAAACGGGCCAGCATGTCCAGGACATCCTGGAACTGGACAGCGGGAGGGGGCTGAGAGGCTGCAGAGGTGGGGGGGCTGCTGCCCTGGACAGGGCTGACCCCCTGCGAGGGGCTTGGGGACATGCAGGGTGGCACTGCAGGATGGGGACCCCCCCACACACTCACCTGCCCCGTCTGGGCCAGCACGCCCCGCAGGTAGTCCCCGAAGCCGCGGAGGCTCTGCAGGCGCCGGGCCAGGCGCTCCCTGCCCCGCAGCAGCCCCGCGAGCTCCTGGCGCAGGCGGGCAACCTCAGCTCCCTGCCTGGCCGCCCGCGCCCGCTGCTCGTCTGCCCGCCGCAGCGCCCGCTCCTGCCTTGCCGCCGAAGCCTGCGGCGTGGGACAGGGTCAGCGGGGCCCCGATGGCCAGCCCGGCCCCGGCCCCCTCCCCAGCACCTTGAGGAAGGCGTTGAATTTGAGGATGACGTCCCGGAGCTGCTCTTCCCGCCGGCCCAGCTGCTGCTGGCGCTGCGCCAGGCACTCCATCCTCTGCCGAAAATCCTGTGGGACCGCCGGGTGCTGAGAGCATCGCCCCACGCCGGAGCACCCGAGGCAGGGGTGGGTGCCAGCCCACGAACGGCTGGGGATGTGCCCACCGGCTGCTCGTCTCCCACAGCACGGCACAGCCAGGGCTGCGGCCCCTGGGGAGGGGGCACACGGAGAGGCTGGGGGCCGCCCTCACCTCCCGCTGGCTCTGCAGCGCCCGCTCCACCTCCGCCACCTCCCGCCTCTTCAGCAGCAAGCGCGTGGAGGGCAGCAGCGCAGCAGCATCCCACGCCGGCACCATCCTGCCGTGGGTCGCGTGGAGCTCATCGTGGCCGGGTGGGGAGAGCCCAGGCAGGGTCACCCACCACCGCGGCACAGCCGGGACCCCCCGAGGGACCACCGCTGACTGCCGGGGCTCAGCGCGGAGAGCCTGGCCTGCTCTCCCATCACCCACCCTCGCTCCTGCCCATCCCTCCCGCTTCAGCCTCCCCCCCTCAGAGACCCCCAGTGCCACCGCAGCGCCCCAGGGACAGGACGAGTCATGGCACCCCCCCAGCTCCTGATTAGACCCCAGGGAATCCTCCGCCTCCCTGCAACCCACAGCGGCGCAGCAGGTTCTGCACCTCCCCGCTTCCAAGGGCGGCGGCAGGAGCTCTGCTCCCGGGGGGCACCCGTGCGAAAGGCACCCGGGAGTGTGTCGGGCAGCACGCGGGCACTCGTGACCTGGCATCTCTGGATGGGGTGCAGGCGGAGACGGAGCCCCAATACTTACCAGGGTGCCCTTTCCTCCCTGGGTGCCCCAGCCGGGGACACACCACAGCCCCCTGCCTGGGGACCCAGCACCCACCCAGTGACACCCACCCTGGCAGTGGCACCCCGGGGACCCAGCGATGGGAACATAAACCGACAGACCACCGGGGACGTGCCGGCCCCGTTGCCGAGCCCTTGCTCGCCTCCAGCCAGCAGCACGTGCTGAGGGAGCCGGGTGGGCAGCTGCCCGTCCCGAGGGGAGGACAGGGGGATCTGACTCACGGCAGCCGCAGCTTGTCCCGGAAAGCCGTGCGCAAATACTCCTCCAGGTCGAAGGCCATCTCACCCGGCGTCTCCTCCTCGCCGAGATGGCGGCAGCACAACACTGTTGCCAGGGGCAGCCAGAGGCTCCCGCAGCTCCCTGGGATTTTCCCGGCGTGGCTCTGAGCATCGCCCGCGAGGGCGGGGTGCTGGGACTGCCCCGCTCCCGAGGAGCCCCTGCACGGGCTGGCGGGTGGGTCCCACCAGGGTTCTTCCCCCTGGGGCTCCAGGGCCCCCACACTCCCTGCAGTCCCCCCCAGCCCTTGGACCCCGCTCCAGCCCCTCAAAAACCTCCGTTCAGGCTCCACCGTGCACCACGGGACCCCAACCGCTGTCCCACCCAGCGCTCAGGTCCCCCGCCCCGTACCGCCTCAGCTCTCCTCCATCTCGCGCTGTTCTTGGCCACATCCCAGGGACGACTCGGACCCTGCCGCTTCGCCCACGGTGCATGCGCTGCTCCTCTCCGCGTGCCCAGGAGTGCCTCCTTTCCACTCCTCGTGCTGTCAGGTCCCCTTCGTTCCCCCCGTGTGCATGCTCACGGCCCCGTTACCCTCCACACACACTCAGACCCCCTGTGTGCGCTCACTTCTCCATCACCCTCTATGCCCTCTCTCACACCACTCCCCATTTTACACAGTTGGTTCCTCTGTTCCCCTCTTGCAGAGCCCTCCGCCCCCCTCCGAGCTCCGTTCCACCCCATCCTGCTCTGTTTGGCCATTCCCACACGTGTGCTGACCCCCTCCCTCTCCCTCCACGCGAGCTCAGATCCCTCCCTGCTCCCCTCCGCAGGCACCGCTCCCCTCCATTGCCCGTGTGCGCCTTTCCAGTCCCTCCCTTTACCCCTCCAGGGTGCTCAGACCTGGCCTGTCCCTCCGTCCCCCCTGCACGCTCTGGCCCTGCCGTTACCCACCCTACAGTTCCCCTCCACGGCTGCCCTGATCCTCTCCGTGCGGATCCTGCTCCCCTCGTCCCCTCCCTGTACAAGTTCCCCCTGTGCTTTCCACCACAGCCACGCATCCCCCTCAAAGACACACCGCAAGGTACAGATTAACTCCCGACTTAGAAATGGAGCAACATTTCAGAAGGACTAGGGGAAAAAAATATTTATAATAAAAACAATCAAGCCTCCCTAGAGTCAGCATCACCCGTGCCCTGCCCGTGCACCAGTTGTCTCTTCCGTTATCCCGGGACCACTGTGGTCCCGCGGCGGCTTTCTCCATCGCGCTCCCCGCAACCCCAGCACTGCTCATGGCGACTGAGCCAGAATCCTGTGAGTCCATCACAGGCTTCAAGATGAGCAGGCTACTGGGACCCACTTCCCGAGCTCTGCCTGCGCTGGGTGCCACCTTGTTAGAAAGGACACCCGAGACAAAGAGGGACATGAAGAGAGGGGGGAAAAAAACAGAGAAACGAGGCTGGGGAAGGACGGAGTGGAAGCTGGGGAAGGGGTGAGGGAGGAGGAAGCGGGGATGCTCCGACCGAACCAGCCCGCCGCAGGACACCGATGGCCTGCGCTCAGCCACACGGCAACGAGGACGTGCTTGACGCTGGGCGTCCAGCCGGAGCTCTGTGTGCTTCCGCAAGAAGGGACGGAAACTATGTGCCTCGTGTCTCTTCTCCCCTCGTCTCCTGCGGAGAGACCCCGCTGTGCTGTTCGCCATCGTCACCTACGCAGGGCACAGAGCAGCAGCATCTCAGCAAGAGCCAACAAGCCAGACAACAGGAATTCCTCCCTCCCCGGCAGCTGCTCCTGGAAGACCCACAGCTTAGGTGGCTCCCGCCCCGAAACTCGGCCAGCGGGCAGGCGCCGGGGCTCACCTTCCGTAAGGCAGTTGAGGTAAGCAGCCTGGATGCTGTTCCCATTGACCAGCACCATCGCTTCATGCTTGGTGGAGCCGCTCACGGTCTCCTCTTCCCCCTTCCCCTCATCGTCATCTTCTGAGTCCACCAGCACTAAGACATCACCGGAGTCTTGATTCCTGCGGACAGCAGGGCAAGCGGTGGTGGGCTGAAAGGCTGAGGACAGCCTGTCCCGACCCCTCCCTCCAGCCTGGGCCTCCCCCTGGCTTTGACAACCCTCTACACCAAATTTTGATGGATTCTTCCAATCCTGCCCTAACCACGGTCAAAGAACAGCTAGTGTCAGACCCTGCTGGCAGGACCACCACCAACGGCATTCTGCACGGCTTCCCATCCGTCCTCCAAAGGCCTCCAACCATTTCACGAATACTCATGTACTAAACTGCACGAGCCCCTCCCGAGCAGAGTTATTCTCCCTCCCGCATGGACGGGGAAACAAAGGCACTCAGAAAAGAGTCCTCCCATGCCGCAGCACCGCAGCTGTGCGAACAGAACCCGGAGGGGCAAGGGAAGGGAGCGGGGCCGGGAGGGGTGCAAGCAGGAAGCAGAGGAGAAATCCGGTGCACCTGAACCCCAAGAAGCTGTGCACGAACAAGTGCCTATCGGACATCCTTCCCAAGGGGGGAAGGACACGGGCAAACACCCACACAGAGCGGCAGAAGATCACCATTTCTGTTTACTCTCTAAGTCTTCGGGCTCACCTGCACCAAGGAGACGCTCTCCTGCACAGCCTCCTCCCACGCTAACGGGAGCCTTGCCAGCACGGGTGCCGCACAATCCCAAAGCAATGCCACTGATGCCAAGTGCTTCCCTCTCTCCTCATCCTCCTGCTCCCGCACCCACGCCGAGCCTCACCCAGCCCCACCATCCCCTTCCCGCAGGAGGCACAGCTCCCACCTAAGAACAGCTTTGCTCCGGGGACGGCTCC
Source organism: Phoenicopterus ruber ruber (assembly GCA_009819775.1). Lineage (NCBI taxonomy): Eukaryota > Metazoa > Chordata > Aves > Phoenicopteriformes > Phoenicopteridae > Phoenicopterus > Phoenicopterus ruber. Next base: position 13,396,592 of record CM020231.1, on the reverse strand, counting down.
CGCCGTAGAGGTGGATTCCCTCCCCTACGGGGAGATCACCTCTGCCAGGAGGCGGACTAGCGAGGCCACGCAGGCCTGGGCTGAGGAAAACCAACACTCACCTGAATGCAGCACCTGAATGGGGAGAAGGGAAGGGAAAAGACAGCGTTAGAAACCGGCCCCAGAGCAGTCCCAGGGGCAGCGCGCTGCTGGTTTTACTGTACGACCCCTGCCAATTCCACCTGCGGCAGGATGGTCTCTGGCAGCCACACGTAGAGGCAGGGACGTGAAGGTGACCTGCCCACGTATACAACGAGAGCATCAGAGAGGTCACAAGGAAAGGGGAGAAGGCCCCGCACAGTACAGCTCGCTGGAGAAGGCGAGGGGAAGGTGCCTGAAGCACTTGGCTGGGGAACGGCCTTGTGTTTCCAACCCATCTGCCTCCAGGGTTTTGACCAGGAGCAGGATGAGGCCCAAGGGCCGCGGTGATTGTCACAGCACGCCAGAGGGGACAAGCTGGTTAGGGATGAAACCAGGCCACCCCAGGAAGGAGTAACCTCCTCCCTGGCTGGTGCAGAGGAGAGCTCCTACCTCTCAGGCACAGGAGGGGATTGTAGTACAAGACGACGCCGGTGACGGTGAGAACAGCCAGCAGGGACAGGACCGCCACTGCACCCACGACCCCAACGATGTTCACCGGCTCTGCAGAGAGAAGAGGAGACGCAGAAGGCCAGCTTGTCACCGGGACATGGATGGATGAGGAAACCTCAGTGCAAATAACAGAGCAGGTCCCGGTGCTGTCCCCGCTCCCATTTCCCATCATTGCAACAGTCCCACCAGCACAAGGGGTGAGGGTTTCAGGCACTCATGCTTCACTGATACAGAAAGCACCACAGCAAGGCCCCTATTTTTGTGCCCATGTGCATTTAGTGAAAGCAAATCAGCCCCCGCCCACGGCACCTTGAGCAGCTTGGCCCTCGGAGGTGCTCCTCTGCGCTCACAACCCCCCGGAGGGACCAAGGATGCTCCTCTCTCAGGCCCATTACGCCGAGGCGAGGGGAATCAGGGCTTTTCACCCTGGCACGAAGGGAGCCAGTCCTGCATCTATGCTTGCCGCAAGAGTATGGAAAGCACAGGCAAAGAAGGCTCTTAGTGGCAAATAGAGCCCCTTGGGGGCTTGCCAGCGGCCCCCGTGAACTGTGCCCTGAGTCCTCCTCAATCCCTGCCACAGCACGCCCCGGCAGCCCCACTCACGCTTCACCGTCAGGCAGACGAACAGCTCCCTCAGCCCCACGGGGTTCTGTGCCTTGCAGACGTAACAGCCCCCGTCGGTGCCCTGGGAGCAGTTCCGGATGGTGAGCTGGGACACGTTGCCCTCCTGGGCGATGAGGTACCTCCCTCCGGGTTGGATCTCCACCTCTGGCTGCGTGATGCCCCGCAGCCAGGTGAGCCTCGCTGCCGGGGTGCTCTCGGTCACGCGGCACGTCAGGGTCACGTTGTCACCCTCAAAGCAGGTCTTCGGGGGCTCCGATTCCAGGGAAGGGATTTCTGAATAGCCGTGGGGAAAAAAGGGAAAGGAAAAAAAAAAAAAGAAGGGTCAAGGAAGGGATGGAGGAGTTTAACATAACAAGCAATCAGGCATTTGACTGATTAATAATCATTAACAGGAGGAAATCAGACAGGAGTATGGGACTTGAGCACTGTGGGTTTGGCATTCAGCTCACTCACGGGACTTCAGCAGCCTTCCAAAGAGTGATCCGAGCAACTTTCACATTGCTCAGTCCTTTTTTTGACACCTGTCTTTACATCCCCAGAGAAGAACGGCTGGAGGGTAGCCAGTGGGAAGATGGCAGAGAGGAGAAAGGCAGCCCAGGGATTTTCCTTGGGATCAGCAGAGCTCTTGTGTAGCCCTGACAACCCTTGGAGGATAAATACAGCTCAGGTTTTCAAAAGCCACTTTAGTCAGACCCCTTAGATGCTTGAAGGGGGCCTGGGGGCATGCACGACCCTTCTCCTATAAACCCAGCCCTACCAAACTTAATCTCGAGCTGAGCAGGGCACTAAAACCACCTCTCACTTTCACACAGGCATGAGTGCTTGCGCGGGTGAAAAGCTTGGCTTGGGGAGATTTGTCGGCCCCTGAAGATGTACCCAAAACACAACTCACCTGCAACTGTGCTGTGATGGATCTCAGTCACCTCTGCACAAGCCAAGCCCCGCGACGCTGCCCTGTTAGCATCTCCCCCTGTGGCAAGCGCACGCAAGCCTGGCTTGCCTGACCACCGCCTGAGCGCTCTGGAGGGCAGAGAATGAGCGGGGTACCTGTCTGCCCCACCGTTAGCAGGCTCATTAACAGTTAATAAGGTAGGCAAGTCAACTCACTTATCTCCACAGTGCACGCAGGCTCCTCCTGCCTGACAACGTGGCTCCCGACACACTTGAACACTTTGCGGTGGGAGAGGTGGGAACTGTTCAGCGTTTCCACGTGGGTATCCGAGGAGCTGGTGGAGCTGATGACCCAGCTTGAGTTCTCCAGATCGTGCCCCTCTTCTCTCCAGTGCAGGGTGGGGTGGGGGTACCCTCCAGGCCAGCTGCAAAACAGCTGCAGCATCAGCCCTGACGAGGAGGTCTCAGCCCAGCACTTTGGGGTTGACTGTGGTGGATCTATCAGCAAGAACAGGACATGGTTAGAGACGCTTCCAAGTCACAGCTCTCGGCATCTCAGGGCTGGAACCCCTGCAAATGCAGGGTTTCCCTGCCTATCTTGCTCCCTGACCTGTCCCCCACAGCCCCAGGGGAGCACAACTCTGAGTGACAGCCAAGAGGGACCAAGCAGGAGGCTGTCCTGCAAAAGCCACCACAGCAACCACAGCCAAGTCTTGAGGCACTAATGCACAGGGAGGAAACAAATTATTGCCACAGCTTTATCCAATGAAGATAAGATAAGCACCTAAAAACACAGCAAGAGAACAAAATCTCCATGCTGCCCTTGGCAATTCATCACAGCACAGGTCCTCACGCCCCAGCTACAAGGGGTGACACTGATTCATGCTGCTTGAGAACAACGCTCTGTCTCTCCACTTCGCTGACACAAGCACTCAGATTTCCCGAGGGAACACGGAAAGCATTGGGGCTCTTGCCCAGGGACAAGTAAACAGCCTCTCAGAGCCACCAGCTCGAAGCTGGAGTGCTTCTCCAGCAAGCCCAGCACATTGTTGAAGGAGGAGGCTGTTCCCAGCGTACAAGACACTCTGCCCGCAGGGAGTCCTGGTGACTCCAGCTCACAGGGTCAGGGCCATGGGCACGTACCGCTGAAACCAAACCAGGTATGCTCCGCTCCTTCCCGGCACCACTGTCACTGCCAAGTGGGGCCAGATGGTATTGTTCAGCCACGCACCACGCTCTGTGTCCACACCACGCTGCAGCAGTGGGGACAAATTCCAGCAAAGAACATAGGCAGGGTAAGCCACCGCTGGCCTCGTGCCAGGGCCAATCGCTTGGTAACCACCATGACTATGTTTGTTATTTAAATACAGAAACAACTACGCGATGGCAGGAACGGGTCAGAAGCCAATAGAAACCCAAAAGCAATCCCTTTGGGCAGAGCAGCGCTCACGTTTCACGCAGTATGAGTTCCTGCCTCTCTCCCATCAGCTGGCTTCACGCACACACCCATGCACAGAAACACACACGTGTTCATTTAACGGCCATCGGGATTCTGGACTCTGATCCAGACAGAATTAACACACCGTGCCCCTGCGGCTGGCTTGCCTAATCCAACGCTGAACAAGACCCCACTGAGAGATCAGACACCGCCAAAGCAAGCCCCACACAGGAGGTGTCAGAGGGATGCCTGATGTTTATTTTGCGGAGCATTTATTCAAATGACATCAGTTTAAAAAAAAAAAAACAACATCATGGCAAAATCCCATGGGAGCTACAAGAACATACCTTCTTGGGGCTTGGCTTTCCAGGAACTATATACACGCACCTCGTATGATCTTTGAAACCATCCAGCTCTTCAGAGCAAGAAAGTTCTCTACACCACTTCCTTCTGTCCCAGCTCTGGGGAGGTCTCGTAACCGATCCCGGATCCTGGCTGTGGTTAGTAAGAGCAACCTGTCAGCCTGAATCACCAGAATCTACCCCGCATCGAGAGGCGGACACAGCCCTTCCAGGACATCCGGCCAGAGAGCCGCACTTTTTGTGGTGGTTCCAGCAACCTGCCTCCTGAAGCCATCAGCTTTACATCCTGAACTCCCAGGCTCTCCCGGTACAACTCCACTCTTCTGTCTAAATGCTAACAGAAATCTGTTCCCAAAACGTTAACAAACCAAAACCCTAAAAACCTCCAACCCCCTCCAACCAAAAAAACCTCACAAAACACCAGCGAAAAGGACCTCATGCCCACAGAAGAGCCAACAGTGGCTTAGATCAAATCGCACACAAACACACCAAGGAATCCCTTGGAGGTGTGCAATTGCACGTTTCCTTCACGCCATCGGCTTCCTATCCAAAACAAACACAGAACAGCAGCTCCAGGCAGGGCCGCACCTTTGTTGTGTTGCTAGAATGCTTACTCTACTGCTTGTGGGTTTTTTAAATGCGGTTTTAAGCAAAAAGAGAACTTTTTGTTACAACTCATGAGATGCATTGAAGACTGTCAACCAGTAACTCCCACGTGAAGCCTGCAGATCCTGGGTGGCTCTTTTACAGCCGTGCCAAGCCTGTGTCAGAGAGGTTCACTCCAGCCCAGGCTAAGTTGCTCCAGTAACAGCAAATGTGAAAAATCAGGGCCCATGCTTCTAGTCTGAGGTTGAGAAGCTTCAACTTCTGGCCTTTGCTGAAGCTGCTTCTGCTGATCTAAAGCACCACCAGAAATATCTGTCTCGCCTATTTAAGGGCACACCACTGTCCCACGCTACTTTATAACCTTTGGAAATTAACTGACACATTAATTCTACGCTAATAAATGAAGTTCAGAGTGCAGCACCAACACTTGGCATGCAATAGATATCTTTTGCTCATGAGTGTTTTGCACCAATGCTCCAGATTTAGGACTTCCCCTCCTAAGCCCCACGCCTACATATATATTTTCTGAAGCAGCCTGGGGTTCGATTCCTTCACTCTAGCCCTCCATGACCCTCCAAACCCTATCTGCAGGTTCCTTGCCCCAGGAAGGGAATTTTTATTTGTGTGAACTTTCAGAGATTTAATCTGTACAAAACAGGTACAACTTTTACAACACACACCCTTCACCAAACACCAAGAAGGAACACCCTGAATGCAAACAGAAAACAGGTCTCACGCACGGGAGGTGTTGACGGAAAGACCAGCAAGAGAGGCAGCGGCCAACAGAGCACAGAGTGTCGCCAAAATAGGTAAACTAACAGCAATCTTTCCCATTTCTCAACCCTATAATATGGGCTCGGCCAGCGTAAAGGACAGCAGGTCACAGCCCAGTCTGAGGGGCCACAGCCTACGTCACATCGGATTTGTCTTGGTGAAGGGTGGTACCAGCCCAGGACCTGTGCTCCCAGCTAATCTGGAGGGGGCTCTTCCCAGAGAAGAGACGGGACGTCTGGGCAACATAACGACTCCCTGGCAGAAGCAGGAAGGACCTGCACCAGCAGTGTGCAAAGTAATGGACGTGAGCGCTCTCCAGCCTGATCTTCCACCCGTGCTGTGACGATTTCTAAGAGAATGAATGAATGAAATAGGGATGCAAATGGGAGTAAGCACCAAAAGGCACAACAGGAAAAAAAGGCTGAGAGCATGGCCTGTGCTGGTAACAACAGGCACGCTCCCAGGACAGTGCTCCCAGCAGTGAATCTGAGGAACACGTTTCCATCAAAATCGGAAGGCTGCGCTGTAAGACTCAGCACAGACAACTCGTCAGCCGAGGACCCTCCATCCTCACACCAAAACGATGGGAACAAGGAATGGCACAGCACATCTATTTCAAACGTATTTCAGTCAAGGGAAAAAGAGACAGGGAGCAGCAGCCCTCACCCTAAGGTTTATGAAGGCTCCAGTCAGCCAGATTCTGAGGCAAAGGGCCACCCTAGAGCAGCTACAGGATATGAAAGATCTGCCCAAAAACTAGTTTATCATCACCAATGAAGAAGGAACTGAAGAGATATAGTAAGGACTGGCATTTTGTCCTCTGCATCGCACACAACTGATCCTTGACAGACCATTTAGACACATGTCTTAGTGCTTGTGACTGAATGTATAATTGAGTAGTATCAGCCTGCTCACAGATTTTGCATGGTAAGGCCACCTCACCCTTTTCTATGCTATTTTTCCACCAGTGCCAGACGAACCTGGGGACCTGTGAGACTCAGGGGAGGAAATTCCCAGACATGGGACAGACTTACTGGCTACCAGGAGCTGGACCCTGTGCTCGTGGTCCGTCTTGTTCAGCACCTCCTTGCAAGTGTAGTTGCCTTCGTCCTGCACACGCAGCTCTGTGATGCGCAGAGAGCTGTTGTCAACCAGGGAGAAACGGACGTCCGGGGGGAAGGCGACCCTTGAGGAGAAGAGTGGGGGGAAAGAGTGCGGATCCCCTTGAAACCAGACCACCTCGGTTGCTTCTTTGGAGACATTTTGGCATAAAAGGAGGATGCTTCCTCCAACCCTCCCAAAGACCACTTCCTCTGTTCCTGCAAAACAGAAGGGACGGTGTTAGGGATCTAGGGAAGCGGCAAAGCCCCCTTCCATCAGCAAAGACCTGGACGTCTGATACGTATCAACCCTCTGGGGTGCTTGTTAGGGGGATCCTTGTCAAAGGATCTCCGAGATGCATTTGGCAGCTAGCAACGTTTAGTGCAGACATACGATCAGGAAGAGGGACACGGCTTAAAAGGCTCAACAGGGAAGCAAGGACAGGCTGTTTCTGCCTGAGAGAGGAGGGCAACAAACAAGTGGCCTGAAGAAGCCAGAGAAGAGCGGTGTTAGAGCACTAACGACGCTGGGTCACAGCAATGTCCGTGCTCACCCAACATATTTCTGCACCACTTGCCCAAGTAGCCTTGTCCCTGCACCGCTCAGGGGAGCGCACGGTGCCGAAAAAAGGAGACAAAACCCACTCAAGTATCGGTAGCCATGGAGGAAGACAACACAACTGCTGATATCCCCCGTTCGCCTTTCCTGCTTTCCCCTTCCCTGACAAATGGCACCTGGACCCTGCAGCCAGCTCGAGGGTCTGCAGGAGCCCCTCCTTCTACCAGCCCCCTCAGCGTCTGCCCTGCTCGTTTTCAAAGGGGAATCTTGTCACTTTCAGCACAAAAAAAAGTACTTTTTAAATTTTTTTTTTAAAGCAAGCATTGTTAGGAGCCCCTCAGGAGCACGGCGGATGACTCTAACCGTTGCCCACACACGGTCGCCGCTCCCCTCCCCTCAGCCCCCGCTACCTGCGGCGTCCCGGCGCGGCACCAGCCTCCAGAAGCAGAGAGCGAGGAAAAACCGGGCTGGCGGCGTCCCGCCGGGGAGCCGCATCGCCGTGTGCCGCTGCCGGAGCCTCCCGCCTCGGGGAGGCGGCGCTGCCCGGCCTCCGCCCCGGCGAGCGGGCAGGGGAGGGCGGGCGGGCCCGTGCGGGCCTGCCCGCCCCCCCCGCCCGCTCGCCGGGGCCCATGTATCACTCCCCGCCGCCGGAGACTCGCCATCTTGGGCGTCCGCCATCTTGGGCGCCCCCCGACCCCGCCCGCCATCTTGGCGCCCCCCGCCCCCCCCCCGCCATCTTGGGCAGCCCCCTCAGAGCGGCCCGAAGCTGGTTTCCCTGGCCGGGGAGCCAGGCGCTGACCTCAGGCGCAGTCCAGGGATCGGGAACGTTTAACGCAAGGAGGATGGTGTTTCCCGAGGGCAAAACTAAGTGACGGTAGTAAGCGACCCCCCCCCCCCCCAGAGGACCTTCCATAATTCAGCCAGAGACAGCCCAAAAGCAGTGGGAGTGGGAAGAACAGTGATAAATGACTATGAACCATGCCATAAACTGTATGATTCTTGGGTATGGGCAAAAAAACCCCAATAGCAGGCAGCAGCTTAAACCAAAGCTGGAGAGGAAAGCAGCAGAGCAGAGACAGAAGAGGGACTGGGAGGAGGAAGCAGGTGGAAAGGGTAAAGGATGAGCTGCTCCCCAGCCGGAGGGGTCCTGAGGAAACAGACAACAAGGAAAGAGAAAGGTACGAATGTTTTCAGTGTCTTTAAAGGTGTCCCTCAGATTCCCCTGGGTGAATGTAACAAAGCACAGCCAGCGTGCTGTTAATTTTGGCAGCGGATGTGTTAGGAGAAATTGTCCCAATGACAGGTGGGTTTTTTGCAGACTGATGCCAAGTGGACCCAATGGTTTTGCATTGTCCACTGTTGCAGACAGCAACTTGCGGGCTGGTTTGTTACATGTAGTATTACATAGATTACTTCTCTGCGTAACCCCACAACAAAGGCTGTAAAGCATATAGATATAGCATATAGGTATCCTCAGGTTCCTCCAGGACACTTACTGCTTGGGGAGGGCACAACATGGCCAGCTCTCCAGCAGCCATTGCACACTGGGCTAACGCATGCATGGAGCAGAGTGCTTAGATCCATGGGGCTGCTCCCCCTGGGCCCTAGCACATAAATTATAACCTAATTAATGGCAGGGCCAAGGCCGTTAAGCAGGGGCAGCAGTGCTGCTTTAGGTAATCGCTCTGCCGGTGCTCGGCCTTTCTCGCCCTGGGCGAAGACCGGGACTGCACCCCCGGCCCCGGCCCCGCCGGCTGGGGGCGCCCCAACAGCTGGAGCGGGGGATAGGCTAGCGGCGCGCCGCCGCCAATGGGAGCGGAGCGTGGCGGCGCCTCCGCCAATGGGAGCGGGGGGCGGGCTGGGCAGGGCGGGGCGGTGAGCGGGCGGCGCGGGCGCAGTGCGCGCAGCGGAGCAGCAGCAGCCGCAGCCATGCCGGTGGACCTGGGGCTCTGGAGCGGGCCGCTGAGCCTCACCGAGGTGGAGCAGAAGCCGGCGCACCCGCTGCGGGTCAAGTATGGCTCCGTGGAGATAGACGAGCTGGGCAAAGTGCTCACACCCACTCAGGTGAGCAGGGCTCGGCCCCGCGCTGGGGGGTGTGGCAAAATGGCGGGAGGCGGCCGGGTCTCTTGCGTCTTCGCTCTGGCAGCCCCGCTCGGAGCCTCCCCGGGTGCGGGGGGGTGAGAGAGGTGCCCTGCTTTGCTGTCCGCTCTTGTACGGGGTCGGCGCGGTCCTGGCTTCGTGCTGCAGGAGAAATCCCGGCCGCTCTCATCGGCTGGGTGCGAGCTGGCACGAATGGCCTTGAACTGCTCGGGTATTGCTGCCTGCGCTGGTCACACGTGGCCTCCATGTGCAGCGCAGCTGGCTGGCGCAGGCTGCTCCTGCTAACGCTGTCATCCCTCTAGGTCCAGCATCGCCCCACCAGCATTGAGTGGGATGGCTGTGATCCCCAGAAGCTTTACACCCTGGTTCTCACAGACCCAGATGCTCCCAGTAGGAAGGACCCAAAGTTCAGGTAAGGGGGTGGGTGACTCCCTATCTTGCCTGGGGAAAAGGGACCACCCCTCTTGGTCTGAGCAGAGGCTCTACCTCAGGTGCAGCAGTGAGTCTGTGGCTTGGGATAGAAACAGTGCCCTTGCATCTCTCCTTGAGACAGGGACAGCGTGGGGAGGAGCAGCTGCTTTTGCCAGGGGTGTCTGGAGGGCTGTTGTAGGTTGGAGAAGCACAGCATCTGCTGCTCGCTCTAATTAGGCACGTGTGCAAGTTGGAATTAGGTCTGTCGGTGGTAGCAGTGGAGTCTTAAACCTGGGACCAGCTCACCTTTCTGAAATCAGGCTTAGGAGCATGGGGAATATCCACTCCGGTTTCCCAGTGCCACAAGGCAGGATGACAGAGCTGGTTTTGACAGGCGCTGCATCCTGAAGGAGGCAGTGCCTGCTCTGGGACTGGTGCTCTTTGGGTTTGGCAAACCAAGAGCAGCAGCTGTTAGCTTCAGTTACCCCACACTGACAGCCTTACGGAAAAGCAGCAGCTTGGAGTACTGAAGGGTCTTAGCTGGGGCTGTGGTGCAGTCCGATTGTTTTTTGCCTTCTCCTTTCAGGGAATGGCATCACTTCCTGGTGACCAACATGAAAGGCAACAATGTGGGGAGCGGGACAGTGCTGTCCGATTACGTCGGCTCTGGCCCTCCCAAAGGAACAGGTCGGTACCTGGGTGCAGCAGCTCCCGTGCTCTGAGCACAGCGGTGCCGTGTGGATCAAATGCGGTGCGCAGGGGAGGCCTGCAGGGAAGCGGCTGCCCGCTTGGCGTGTGTTGCATGGCTGGGCAACGGCGTGCTGCAGAAACGGCCCACGCAGGACTGCCGGCAGCTGCTTGTAGCCATGGCCAGCACGGCCACCTCTTGCCACCGTCCCTTCGACTGGCGACAGGCCGGCGCTCTTCTGCCTGCAGCTGGAAGGCAGTGGCGCCTGGTAGGGGGAGCACTAGCTTGAATAGCTTGTGTCCTGCCTAGGCTTCTCTAAGCTCCTTTAGCTCCATCACATTAGCCATCTGATCCTGGAGAACGTGGGTGTCTGTCGCTGCAGAGCAAACCTTAAACGCGGGAATTGCAGGTGACTGGCACCTGTAACGCTGTCTCCTCCCCGCAGGGCTGCACCGCTACGTGTGGCTGGTGTACGAGCAGCCCAAGCAGCTGGCCTGCAACGAGCCCATCCTCTCGAATCGCTCCGGTGACAAACGAGGGAAGTTCAAGGTGGCTTCTTTCCGCAGCAAGTATGAGCTGGGGGTGCCGGTGGCTGGCACTTGCTACCAGGCAGAGTGGGACGACTATGTGCCGAAGCTCTATGAGCAGCTGTCGGGGAAGTAGGGTGAGGGGACCTGAAGCAGCACTGTGCAGCCCCCCCTGCGCCCCTGGAGACCAGGCCCATCAAGCATGTCGCTGTAGTTTTGTTTGATTAGTGAGTTGAACCCAGCTGCTCCCGCACTGACCGCTGGAACTGTAACCGTCCCTGTCCCGAACCTGCTTCCGCGGCGGTGTGCTCCAGCCCCGTGCTGTGCTTCAGCTGACTCCCGTAGGTGCCCGCGATCGCTAGCTAGACGAGCTTCTGACAAGGTGTCCCTGTAAGGGCCACCCCCTCCAGGCTGACCTGCTTAAGGGAAACCGAAGCCTTTGCGAATTAGCGTCGCTTCAGAGCGTCTCCGCTGTACTGAAATGGTATTACGCGGCAGCGGTGTGGGTACAGAACCACTTCTGGGTTGGTGCTGGCTGCATAGTCGCCCCTTTCCAGGAGAGGGGGTGGCAGTCTGAGGGAAACTCCTCTTTTTTTTTTTTTTTTTTCTTTTTTTTTTTTCTTTTTTACCCTCAAGTATTTGGCCAGTGCCTGCACTTCACTGAAGTGAACCACTGAAGCAGTGAAGGTGGAGCTGGTAGGAGGAGGCAGGGAAGCTGGTTTATAGCACTACTTTCTGTTCTCTGTTGCCCCTCAAAGCTGAAAGACCACTTCATTTTGTTCGAGTTCTGTTGTGACCCGACGTTCACGTGCTGTTTGCTCACAGTGCAATTAAAAAGTTACCAAGGCGGATGGTGTGGTTGTCTTCTTGGGGGACGAGGGGAGCGCTCACAGGAGCCGCTTGGTGTCACGGGGTTCCTTTCCTCCTCCTGGTGTAAAGAGCTCCACCCTCCCGGCAGCGCTGCCTGAAACGAGCGCTGATGCTGGAGGAACGCAGCTCAAAGCCATCATGTCTTTCTATCCAGCAACCTACCTTCTAGATTCTATCCAACAGCCTACCTTCTAGAATTAATCTACTCACCTCGAGGTGCCGCTTGCCGTCACAGTAAAGGTTCATGGCAAATGGAGCGCTGGCAGGCTGGCTTTAGAAGTTCAGAGAGGACACTTCTTGTTCCAGGGTGTTTTTGAAGCCATGAAGCCTTAACTCATCACCCTGAAAACCTCCCATCACCTTGACATTCCTCGCAGCTGATAGGGCAGCCTGCGCTCACAGGTCTGTCCGGTGCCCGGGCCAGCTGTGGGCAAGCAGAGCCAGCTGTTGGAGAGCCCATCCACCCCCTCCGACAGCTCCCCGGGGCTGGGGACCCCACTGCCTTTAGCCCACGTTTGGCAGCTGGCAGAGGAGCCACTCCCTGCCTGTCCCGTGGGATCTCTCCGCACCCCAGGCGTGGTGCTCCCTGGAGCCTCCTTCCCTCCCGCACCCCGACCGCAGATTCCCGCTCCTGCGAGAAGCGCCACCAGTTTTACCGACCTGATGCCGCTTCCCAGCCAAGCTGCCGGGTCCTGGTGGTTTCCTGATCCTCCAACCGCTTGCGGTGAGGCCTGGTGGTGTCTCCCAAGCGCTTAGAGCGGAAAGTGAACCTTTGGTCCAGTCTGACATCTTTAAAAGGTTAAAAAAGATGAAGCCAGTGTAATTGTACTTCACAGAACTAGAAGCCTTCCCCCTTTTTTTAAACTACTTCCTTTCTCAAAGGTCTGCACCCAAGGGGGCTGAGAAACAGGTATCAAAAACCTCAGCGTGCTGCAGCGAGGCCCTGGAAAAATCAGCGTGACTCTGTCACCGAGACAGGTGGTTGGTTTCTGCCCCAAGGTCGTTTTTCAACCCAGCCATTAAAACATTTAAACATTAAACCAGGACTGATGTTTTTTCAGGAAAACATCCCCAGCTACTCAAGACCAAGATCCGCAAGACGAAGGCTGAACAGCTGTACTTCACTCCGCTCCCCAAGGGCTGATCCGTCCTGGGACTTCTCCGGCTGGAAGCAGGACACAAAACACGAGCCACAAAGCCATTAGTCTAAAAACCCTCCACTGTCGAGAAAACCCGGTTTGGACCAAAGCCCCGGCAGCTCCTCCAGCCCTGCCGGCACAGCCGCGGGCCGGGGCCATCCCACCCCTCGGGCACCCCCAGATCCCACCTTCCGCCTGCCGGGGACGGGCCACGAGCCGCTCTTCCCACAATGAGACAGCGAGGCGTTGTGATGAACACTTTTATTTACAAATATAATTAAAAGCTCTGACAGTTATTCATGCTCTTCCTTAGAACCTGAAAAATGTTTTTCTTGTTTTGTTGGGTTTTTTTGGATTTTTTTTTTTTTTAAAGTGCATGCAAAAGAAGTAAAGCCTTTTTTTTTTATCTTTTTATTGTAAGAAAATACACAGTTTGAAAGTGTGAATAATGCAATATTTATGACCAAGATTCATGGGGTTGGGGGTGGACTGGGGGGAGGAACAAAAAAAAAAAAAAAGGAAAAAAAAAAGGGCTGGGGATGATCTGACAGACAGTGTTGGACTCCAAGTACTGAACTGGAGAGTGGGCGGGGTGGCTGGAGCAGGAGGGAAGGGGGAAAGAAGTAAAAAAATTTTTGATCAGAGAAACAGTTAAAATACAATATGAAAATAAGTAAAAGCTCTCCTTAAATTCCTTCTATACACAAAATACACGATTTGACAAAGCCCAATTTGTGCTACTGGGATCCCGTGGGCTCATTTAAGTGTATTCACATTCTCTGCGACAGCAGAAAATGATTATGATACAATCAAGAATATGCCGAGGACGGAGGTCTGACCCCACCTCGCCTGGCATGGTTCTTCTAAAAATCACCAGATCTTCGCCCCGCCCCTCCCCACCCCCAAAAAAGTAATAATATGTCACTACTGATATGTACATCACGATTAAGTTTTTTTTTTTCTTGTAAAATGTATCAAATTTTTCAATCTTTAATAAAATTTTTTATTATTTAATTATTCCTGATGAATAAATACCAAAAAAATAAAAAATAAAATAAAATTATGCAGCAGCTAGTTAAAGTAAGGCTGCGGATTTAGTCTCTCTCCCCCTGGGTTTGTATATATCATTTGATTATTATTATTTTTTTTTTTTGCTTGTACTTTCATTGATTGGTGGTAAAATGAGTGATTGCTCAAAAGCAACATACATCCACTTTTTTTTTTTTTTTCCATTAAAATTGTCTCCAAAGTTTTCACTGAAACATTTTTAATCATTGCACAGAGACATCAATACTGTGACATACTATGGAAAAGACCGCCAGGAGCTGTCCTGCACCGGGACTGGACACAGGGGGAAAGGGGGCCCCTGATGGAGTAAGAATATACAGGCACTAGTCCGACACGATGTCAGTAAGAGAGACAGAAAGAGAGAGAGCACGCCCGTTAACATGGGGAATGTTGGTTTTGCAAGTTTTATCGTTATTTTGTTTGCTTTTTGTCTTTTGTTTTTAAATGGCAAAGAAATTTAATCTCATCTATAGTCCTCCTTGGGATATTCTAATGTGACCAAATTCCCAAAGCCCATTCGCAAGCTCTCCATGTCAAACGTTTCAATCTCTCGCTCCTGCCTTTCCAACAGAAACTTTATCCTCTCGCTGCGTTCCTTCTGGAGGGCGGCTAGCTCCTCTTCGATCTGAAAGAAGCACAGTCAGCGGCCCCTTAGCAGCGCGCGACCGCCGCGGCTCCGGCAGCCCCCCACGCGCCGCGCTCAGCCCGCGTCCCGGGCGGGATCGACGCGCGTAACCCCGGCAGCCCACCCAAAACGTACCTTTTGTTCAAGATGCGCCCTGCGCAGCGACACCCGTTGCTCCAGCTTCTGGAGTTCTCTTTCGTGCTGTGCTTCTGTCTGCATCTTAATTTTACTCTGGTATGCGTTGAGCAGCTCCATCTCCTGCTGGAGTTGCAGTCTCAGGGCTTGGCATTCTGCTTCTTGGGCCTCATCCAGCCGTAGCTGTAAGATCATCGGGAAAACAACGTTCAAACTTCCCTGCTCCGACACTAGCGACACACCGCTCTTCCCTCTCAAAGCCGGGGAGCCTCTGGTGTTGGCAGCAGAATGAGAAAGCAGGAAGGGCTTCATACACGGCTTCTTCCTCACTCACATGGAGGCAGAAGCCTCAGAGAAGATCCAATTCTAAAACCCCAGCAGGCGAGGGGCAGCAGGGAAAGGACGTGTGTTCTGCAGGACGCTTAGTACAAGAGGGACAGCGTCGCCTGATGCGTTATTTAAAGCAGGTGTTACAAACACAACCGCATCGCTCACCATCCAGCGGCTCGGACGGGGAGAACACAGCGTGCTGCAAGGACTGACAGACGACCGTACCCCGCCTCCACGCACCTTGGCCAGGGACCCCCCCGCCAGGGACAGACGCTGCACCTACCGCTTGTGAGGCCATCATCTCGTTGATGCTCTGCTCATACTGCTCTGCCAGGATGGCGAGCTTCCTCGTCTGCTCGTCCTTCAGGCTCTTCAAAATTGTCTTGTGCTCACTCTTTGGAGTTACTTCCAGCTGGTGATTCTTCAGTGCTTTGTACTGCTTAGTTTGCACTTTGCATGTGTCCTGGAACTGCTTTTTGATCTGCATTTCCATAGCCTGCCAAGGAAGGAACGATGTGAAGAGCACGAAGAGCTTTGGGAACGGAGAGGTTATCGTACATCCAAATGGGCGGGTTGGTGAGAGACAGCCACGGCTCCCCTGTGCTCCGTGCTGCCTCCTGCCCCTGGGCGAGCAGGCCACGCTCCATGCACACAGCAACCTAACGAGCAGCATCAGCTCCGGCCCTGCTTCAGCGCTGACCACGGGCCGGGCCAGGAACAGGACCCGCTAAGCCCTCCTCAGCCCAGAGCATCCCCATTTTCTACCCCCGCTTCCTGCAGGCTGCCCAGCCCGTCACCCTGCTGCCTGCCTCCCAAAAAGTGTTTCCTTTTTCAAGGTCTCCCATTTTGCTACCTCACCAAGGCCTCCACAACCATGTGCTACATGGAGACGGCAGATCTGAGAACTAGTGAGGGCGTGACAACGCAAATGAAAACAACGTGCCTTTTTGGACGTTCAGAGGAGAACAGAAGTCTCCCACAGCTCAAGGGTTTCTAATCAACCTGCAGCCGAACTGGGACAGAGCAGTGCTCAGCACACCCATGTTCTCTCTGTTGACTTTGAGAGTGAGGAACCATCACCCAACTCCTTTCCATATTGAGGTTTATAGGCTGACACCAGCAAGGGCCCAAAGAAAGCACAAGCTCACCAGAAGCGCGTTCTGTAACACTTTGCTAAGGACTAGCCTATTTTCACCCAGCAGCCTCAATTAGCTCGGCGCTTAAGAACTCCTCAGCGAGCTCTTTGCTATAATAGCCCGCAACTTTCTTACACCCGAGCAGCCCTGCACAAAGGAAAGGGACGCAAGGGAGAGCACCCGGTGCTGGTGGAGAACGGTGGTTCTGCAGCACGGGTGCTGCACAGAGGCGGCAGCAAGCGCACAGACGGGCCTGCCTGGCAGGAGAGAGGTTGGAAGAGGAGGAAGGAAAGCTTCCAGCACCTTCAGGTTCTTTGGTTGCTGCCGGAGCTCCATGAAATGCTTCCTGTGCAGCTCCCGCTCTCGCCGCTTGTTGTATTCCAGCTGGTTCTCGAGCTCAGTCTGGTGCTGCAGCCGGATCAGGTCCATTCGCAGCTTCTGCAGCGTGTGCAGCTGCCTGTACTCCAGCTCGCGCGTCGACTCGTCGTGCCGGATCAGCATGGCATGCTCCATTTCCTTCTGGGTCCGCTTCTTGTTTAACTCCTGCACAAGAGGACAGCAGAGCACAAGACAAAAGCTGAGGCGTGATTCCCTCTGCCCTGAGATGCAGTACTCGAGTTTGCGAGGCCGCGCGTCCTAGTCATTCCTCTAGACGGCATCAATGACTTCCATATGCCACAGGGAAACACAAACCCAGCAGCACGGTGGGAGCGCTAACAAAGCGACCACCTAGCACCCATCCATCTCCGTAACCCGCTCCTCTGGCAGCGCCTGGATCACCCAGCGAGTCTCCAGCAGGTGGCACTGGGACCACACGCAAGTCCTCTGCGACTGCCGAGAATCACAGCAGCTTTTAATAAATACATCCTGGGGTGCTCAGAGCTGGGGGGGTCTGGGCTGGGGTGGCTGACAGAACTGGGGGCTCTTTTTTGTCTGTTTTAGGTTACCCTGAGCTCCTGCTAGACCCTGGGAGATGAGGCTTCTCGTGTATCACTAATACTAGAACGGCCAAAGCGAAGGTGAACAGCTCCAACACACCACGTTAGGTAAGAAAAAGAACCTATTCTACACCCACCGTGTACAGGTGGTTTTTTGCCTCGGGCGCAGCATGTCTTGTGAAAGGAGGATACAAGCCCAAGCCTCACATGATTTTGCAATGTGCAGCATAAGAGTTCTGGGACATGGTGCCCTGCAGTCTAAGAAAACCTTCACCGAGGTACAAAGCAAGGGAGAAGAAGATACCTGCTTCTCTCCCCGATTACTGCTAATATTTCTGTCTCAAGGTATCAGCAACAACCTGTGGAGCACGGAGCTGAATCCGGCTCAGTCAAGCAGTGGTTACAGCTGTACCCCTTGCTGATATTTGGTGACCCTCACAGATGGTCTGCTGGTACCTCTCAGTTTCAGCTCTCGGGTTTACAAACTCATCGCTACGCTTCACGCTGGACTAAGACAGGCACAGCGGGGGCTGCCTCGCGCTACGCACCGTGCCCTGCACAGGGAGGGCCCAGTGTTGGCTCAGTCTAATGAGTTTCTGCAGTAGAAGCAAAAAAAAAAAAAAAAATCTAATTATTCTAAGTCATTGCTTGCATGTTGTAATCCTGTTGTGATTCTCAACCTCAGCACCTGCAAACAGGTACTTCAGCCCCTGTGGCTGTTAGCATTGTGACAGGTTTAAGCTAGGAGGATGAGGAAGGAAACAGGGCCAGGTCTTGTCTCTGCATCCTTGGCCATAAGGACGTCGCACATGTTTACATTTAAGCAAAACTTGCACCTTGACAGCCAAGATCAAAAATTAGATGTACTGGTGTGCTGAAATCGTTTCCCACTTGCACAAAGGCCGGTGGCACACTCGGACAGCCCATGCAGTGAGCTGTGGCACTTGGCCCTTCCTCTGCGGACAGGACCACCAGCCTCTCTTGTGCCCATTCCACACCTGGTTTCAGCCAACACAGCATGAACAAGCAGAGGCACTTCTCAAACACTTTCCCATTTGTACAAGAACCACCTCTGTGGTTACTTAAAACAGCAAGAAAAAACATTCTTGAAGTGTTATTTACTTGAGCTGTCTGATCCGGTGAATTTGGACTAGTTAGTAGGGATGTTATTTTCAGGAAATAAACACATTCTGAAAATTAGGGCTCTTAAGAGCTTAAACGCAGGAGCTCAGAGGAGTGTTTCCTGGTCAAAATACCGTGCTAGGTAACTGAATTCTGTTCTCATCCCTGCCACAGAGCTAGGATAAGGGTGCCCAAATCTGATTTTTCGCAGTCATCCATTTTCAGGGTGTCAGAGTCGAGATGTCTGGATGCGATTTGCAAAGCAGCTGAGCAGCCCCAGGGACACCTGAAGTCAGGGGCAGCAAAGCTCCAAACAGGTAAAATACAGGGCAACGTTAAGTATGCCAGAAAATTTGATGGTAGCAGACTAAGTACATGATTAATAGAAATTTTTGACCACTCACTCACTCCCAGCCTTTACTAAAATACCTTCTCATCTGATAGTCTTTATCTAAAAATAACGTTCATGAAGAATTCAAACTATAGCGACTACCCTAGAAAAATCTACAAGTAATAATTCTTTCTCCAAAGTGGTATGTGACTACAGGCAGCCTGTAAGGCAAGGGTTAATAACTAATGAGGAAAAGCGAGATGTTGAATAGCTTCTCATTAACAAACTATCGCCCATTCTGTGCACTAATTTGAGCAGAGCCCAATGGAAAAGCAACATCTGATTATCTGAAGACAACCAGAACACAGACACACTGAATTTCTGGTAGTAGTACGTTTGTCGTATTTCATTCTGCAACCTTAATATTGTTCTTTTAAGGTTATTACTGTTTTATCACACATATTTCAACTGTGTGAGTATTCTTTATCCAGTGAGTAGACCTCCTCACGTGATGCCCTTTCAGCCGCCCCACAGCTCTCCCACAAGCGGCCCTGGCACTCAGCACGGCACAAACTGCCCTGTGCTGCGAGGGAAGCCCAGCAGGATCCCCCAAAATCTAACACCCAGGAGCTCAGATGAAGCATCTGACCCAGAGGGGGTGGCCCAAGTAATGTTTCTGTCTACAAGACAAGGATGCCACCCCTCCTCATTTAAAAAAAGCAGCCACATCTGTGTGGAAAACTATTTCCCAAAACATGTTTCCTACATTTTTCTCAGTTCTGTTTAGCAACTGGAAACATGAAGATCTAATGTCAGTCAGCAAACTGTTTTACAGACATGAAGCTAAAACAATTAAAGAAACGCTTGGGAAAGGAAGTGAAGAGTGCCATACTTCCCGAATGTTCTGCTGCTCCATCTCGTGCCTCTTGATCATCGTTTTTCTCTTGAAGAAACGGCAGTTTTTGTCATAGTAGAGTCTCTGCTGGCTGAGAAGATGGGCCTCCTCTTCAGCCTGCGTGTGCTGCAGGTTCTCTTTATGTTTGGATATTCTTTCTTGCTTCTCTTTCTTCGGCGTGCTGTGGTCCTCATTCATTTCCTGCATGCATACAGGGTCAAAACCAAGACTTCCCTTAGGATCACAGTGACACAGGACCTGGAGGGCCTTCGGTCACTGGCTACTCCTCTGCCCTTCAGCTCAGGAAAGGACACCAAAACCCTGCCTACACCACCAGGTACCAGCAGAACCAGACTCGTCACTGGGCCATGCCCAGCCCTACTGCCT
Source organism: Phoenicopterus ruber ruber (assembly GCA_009819775.1). Taxonomy (NCBI): domain Eukaryota; kingdom Metazoa; phylum Chordata; class Aves; order Phoenicopteriformes; family Phoenicopteridae; genus Phoenicopterus; species Phoenicopterus ruber. Next base: position 13,376,906 of record CM020231.1, on the reverse strand, counting down.
CTAGAGTTGTATTATGACCCACCAAGAGGAAGAGGAAAAAGTGGCTGCTAAACACAAACATCTCAGGGGCTAAGCAGTGCAGGAAGGAAAAGCCAGTAACACACCACTGCAGGGGAGGCTCCGGCTGTCCAGGAAAGAGAATGGGTCAAACCCCTCGGCTCCCTTCCCAGCTCCGCACTGTTTTACAAAGGAGTCCAGCTTGGGCTTAAGTTTTATTTCAATAGGACTCATGCTTGATTCTCTATCGAATCAGATACCTAAGAGGGCTCCCTGCTTTTCATTTTCTCACCTCTACATTCTTAACAGCAAATGATTTTGCGATGTGGTGGGAACGCTGTACGTAAGTAATGCAATTTGGGATAGATAAGCTATATACTAAGGTACTTCTTTTTCAAATTCATATAAGCGATCACAGGGCTTTTAGTCAAATGACAGCTAAATGGCTGCTCTGGTTACTTACAGCATTAGCAAAAAAAACCCACCATAGATGAGGAAAAAGGGGAAGAAGAATTCTCTATGAAGTCCCTTTTCCCTCATCACCCTTGGTTTCAAACATTCTGCTCTACAGCAAATTATGAAGGCACCTCTAGCCTTAGAGATTATTCTAGAAATGCTGCCAGATGCTTCCAGTTCCTGAAAGTTTACTTGCTGAGAATCTAGATTTGCTTCCAAGCATGACAGTATCCCTTAAACCCCTGGGCTGGCCCAGGTTTATCAAAACGAAAAGTCTCGTTCATGTTCATTCCACACCCCCTTCAGCCCTGAAAATGATGGTTTCTTGCCTCTTTAATCTTTTCCTTGCAAAGCTTGTATTGTTTCTTCTGACTTTCTAAAAAGGTCGCCAGGTCTTTCTTTTGCTGAGCCAAAATCTGTTGCTGGAATTTCTTTTCATCTGCTGCAGCTGCCTTTGCCTGCAAGGCACAGAGAGAGAAACAAAAAAACAGAAAAGAGAAAACCCAAGGGTGAGGGAGCAGGTACTGAATCCAGCACAAATCAGTCTTCTGCTGTGCGTTTTTTGGTCTGTCATTCTCCCATCACTGTGCTAGACAAAGCCATGAGTATTCAGCCACATGAAAGCTGCTTGCACAAAAAACCCGTAATGCCCACATACACTTAAGAGTTTCCTCATGTTTCGTACCTCTCCACCAAAACCACCCCAGAGGGTAATACCCCACTAGTTTACCATATGGATTAACACGTTGATTTTTTGAACAGACTAACAGCAGCCAGCTTTGTCACTGCCTCAGCCGTGAGGCAGAAGCCCCCTCCAAGGTCTCCACAGAGTCTGTCCGTCTCTCTCAGCTGGCTGCCAGTAGCTACGGTATTGGTCAATGCCAATGGAGTGCCCATCACCAGAAGGTTGACTTGTAGCTGTGAAGCTGTTTCACAAGACTGGCCAGGGCAGCTCCAGACAGTAACCACACAGTGCGCTCAAGAACATGGTCTTTAAGCAGTACTCGCACAGCCTTCTCCTAGAGATCTGGTACGCACATCTCCCTCCAATCCTCTTGTACAGCTAGGGAGCCTATCACTCTACTCACCTCTTTCTCCATCACAGCCACTTGCTTCTTGGCCAGCTTCTCCAGCTCAATGGACGAGTTGTTGGCATGCGTCTCCACCTCCTTCTGCAGCTTGAGGCGGTGCTCGTCCATCTCGGCCTTCAACTTGTTTTCCAGGGCGATCAGCTGCTTCTGGTGCTGGCGCCGCATCCGCTTATATCCTGACATCTGTTCCCGCAACTCGTTCTCCTGCTCATGCTCATGGATCTGTCTTGTAACCTGATGTCAGGAAAAGGGGAAGAAGTGCTATGTGGCCTTCTTCACAGACAACCTGTCTCCATACTAGCTGCTTACCTGTAAACCAGACCCTGCTTTGTTGTACTCTTAGAAATCAACTTTCAGGGAATGCTGTTCCAGGTTTCAAAGAGTGCTATTACTTATCACAGACCAGGCCATAAGATTTCTCTCTCCTGATTTTTCTCCCCATCTTTAATGAGAATTTTATGTGTGTTTTCAGTGACATAGCAGAAAACGTCATGTTATGGATAAAGGAAACAGCAAGTTACTTCTGGAAACAAAGGCGGCTGCTGGACAACCTCCTTCAGAGACAGGACTCAAATCACGAGGGTGACATGGACTTACAAGATGGCAGCCATTTTAAGAAACTCCCCCAACCCACCCATCCTTTCCTTCCTCCTCAAGTCACCACGGTTCCCATTCAGTCCCTCAACACCTGTTTTCTGCAAGGAGTAGTCTCCTTCAAAATTTCTTTTTAACATTCAAGAGGATGGCAGACTGAGCTCATTCCCTACCGGAACTGAAAGTTTTCTAACAAGGGAACACTGTTCTGGAACTGTGTGCTCTTAACAAGATTGATCAGATGGTCTAAGCAGATTTTAAACCCTGCTCAGCTGAAACAAACTCACAAGTTCCACATTCATTTCCATGCCTAAGCGCATCCGTGTGAAAGGAGGAAAAAAATCCAGTAAGGTGCGCCAAAAATTTTCAGAAGAAAATGCAAATGGTAATGCTTCCATTTCAAAAGAAAAAAGCATCCAAGACTCATTTTTATTTTTGATACAGTCTCAGGAACTTAAAGATCTGCTGATATTTTATGGTAGACCTGGGAGCCAAAAGCTGGAGCCCTTATTAGGTGTGTAGAGCTGCAGTCCCTGATTCTGTACAAGGGGACCTCTCCCTTTCACACTTAAGTACGAAGCAAAGAGCTCAGCCCTTTGAAGGTGATCACTGAAGCTTTATGAACCAAGAGTCCTTCCTGCAGTCTGCAAGAGCCCAGCCTTCCTGATGGATTTCTCCATAGCAGTCAAGAGAAAGAACTGGCACCTACGACAGTACTGCTGTCATTCGAAGGCTGTTTTTCAGAGATCGTCAAAGTTCAGACGTAGGACGGGATGCACCTACAGACCTGAGAAGGCTCGAGTCCAACAGAAGAAGAGCAGCTGCTTTACCAAGCAGCAAACCAAGCCCACATGCTGGCAGCCCTGTGCTTCGGGACTAGTAGCTGATAGGAAGCAGTGATCAAGTAAGAGCTCCAGAATCAACAGGCAAGTTTAACAACACAACCGATGTGTCACCCAAGGCAGACAGCATGCTGCCACCTGCCTCAGCTCCAATGACTACCAACGCTTGGGAGGGGTGTGAAAAGGAGGTTAGGAAGAGCCTTGCACAGCCTTCACCTTGAAATAGATTAACAACAATTTACAGTAAATAGTTACCAACCAAGAAAATTATAGCCAGAGTCCCAGACTAGAAACAAGACATGAAAGGATGAAGCTACTGACGTGGACAGCCTCTGTTTTCCCCCCATCCCTTCCAAAGACAACAACCCCAGAGCGAAAATGAAACATCTAATTGCAAAGAAAACAAAGAACTAGTCTGACTACAGCGCTGTGTCAGACTCCATTACCAGAAAGAGATGATGGTGGGTCCACCACATTAGTGAAGTCAAACATCAGCTACGAGGTAAGTGATGATGCATAAATCACATCTTCCTTGTACAAGGAATTTTGGGATGTTACTTTGAAGTCGACTAGATTAAATATATATTTACACCTCAGCAATTGGTGTAACATAGCAGCCTTCAAATGCTTGAGACTAGGAAATGAAAGAGATCCAAGCCATATACGAGGAATATGTGAGATTGTAGAAATGACTACAGAACCACACACGCAGTATTAGGCCTGTGTATTGCTACAGTTAAAAAAAAAAACCCAAACTTTCAAAAAGTGTAACAATGACAGTCATACTTTGCAGAAGATGGTAAACTTTTGTAGGAACTTGCACATTTCAGTCAAGTTCAGCAAGAAGATGATCTCTGACAGAAGCTTCCAGGTAGTGAAAGTTTCTCTGAGAAGTCATCCAAGTTAATTATAAGAGACAGATGTCAGGTAAGACAGGCAAAACCCCAACGTTTCACATATGCCATCTACTACGTTAAATGACATACGACTTGCAGAGAACAGACTTGGTCAGGGACTTGCAGAGGCACGGAGGTACGCTAACTACCACGCAGCAGTACAGGATCTTCCCGGAGGTGCTATTTTTGAGGCCCGGCCTTTTTGTGAACAGTGGGACGTTCTGCACGGCACACTCCGTTCCAAGAAGTTGGCAGAACAACGCAAACAGCAAGAGCATAAGAAAAATGGATCTAAGAATCCACTAGCAACTTTGCCAGTCTCCCCTTTGGTCTAATCTCTAATGAGATTTAGAAGATGCACTTGTTTTATTTACAGCAAAAGTCATTAAACTTTTATCCTTATTTTTTTTGCTGCTCCTGTGCACCCCATTTCCAGTTTTGCTCAGCTTGTCTCTATCAGGACAAGAACTCCATCTTTGAAAGACTTCACATTAGGTCTGGGATATTTATCCCCAACAGTAGGATGCAATTACTAATTATAACACTAGCTGATAAAGCCTTCCAGTCAGAGCAGAAGATGAGCCATTAAAAAGTTAGAGGAAAACAAGAGAAGTATTTCATTCCTGAAGACAAGAGAGAAGGAGAACGGTAGACTTGGTGGACTTTTCGTAGATTTAATGTCTGCATGCTCATGCTAAAGACCTAATTTATCACCACGATCTCTCATCAAGACCAAGACTCTTCAGAACTCCGGCTTCGAAGACAAGGTCTCCAAATGGTGATCTTGGAGTGCAGGTGAAATGGGAAGAAATTAACAGTAGTTACTGACTGTGACCAGTTCAGTACCAGAGAAGTACTTCAGACTAAGCATGTCAACACAGGAATGAAGGATCATGGTTTTAAAGATGAAGCCCCTAATGAATGAACAGCTTGAGCGACCATTTTAGAAAGAAAATTTGGGGAAGTTCCAGTAATCACCTTTCTGGTGTTCTTAGACAAAGGCACTTGGAACTTTACAAAGTATTTCAAACATAATCCCATAGATTATGATGGGGAAAAAAGATGACAACTGAATTGCTCATTGCAAAATTTGTTCTCCACATAACCAGAAAGCGTCAGGATGCTTTAAAGCAGAAAACTGCAGTTTCCTGAAGCTCTATCTGAAGCATGTAATAATCAATCGGGTCATCAGCAGAACCAAAAAACCTGTATAAAACAGATCAGCTTTTATTAAGGTATGACATTTTCTCAGTTTCTTATCTCTGTATCTTTGGCACACGCAGCACTAAGAAGAGAGATGCCTTTTCCAACCTACTCCCACAGGCAGTTCACTTGCCACAAAATCCAAACTTTCTCTCTTTCACCCCTCCAAGATTTTTGCTTTACGTAAGGAAGTTGGGCTCACAACTCCTCCTCCAAACCAGCAGCTCTTTAGAGTTCCCTTTTCTACACTGTTTAACCAAGATACTGAACACTCTCCTGAAGGACAGTTATTCTCTTCCTAACCAAAGGAAAGACTGAGCTCCTCTTTGCTGGACAAGGACGAGTATTAAGCAAGATATTGCCAGCAACCTCTTGCAGCAAGAGCAGAACTTTGAGATGAGAAAAAACAAGTTCGGTATTTTTAGAGCAAAGATCTATAAAGGCAGCAGCCAGATGAGTCCATTAGGAGAAGCTCAACCATCTGGAATAAAATGTCATTGCTTCAAGCAGAAGAGGGTGCAGGAGAACAGCCCTCATGTAAATGTACCTGGGTTTGGAGTCAGCCTGCCCTGGTGTCATTTTAATGGCCGCATCCAGAGAAGCCTGCGCACACGTACCTAGATATTTGGCTTTGTAGACCCAGGATGAGATCACATAATTCTTTCGCTGGCATTTGGATTTCAAAGAGAGTGCCAAGGCCTTCGATAGAGTCCACACTACCTGATCGTTCTATGAAGTTTTAACTATTAGATCATTTCATTTGAAAACTGTAAAAGCAGCTATTGAGGAAATGCATGAGGCGATGGGGAGTTAAGGGGTCAAGCATGAAAGACATCCAGAAATGCAGATCGATGCATCTCTACGTGTATTTAAAAAACACTTTCCACTTGAAAATGGTGATAGGTGTAGTCTTATCAACATGCAGAACCTCTACTCTTCTTTTTAAACACATCTTTCCAAGCTTCAAGGCTTAGATTTCTAGTTGTAACTTTTAATTTATGGATCACTTATAGTCTGCAAAATAATATGGAGATGTAGTAGGTACCTGATCTCCATCTCAGGTACTAACTTTCACTGCAACAGCAGAAATATGCAGTGTATTTTCTGCCACTGTTCCAAGCGCGTGATGGTTACTGTTGCCACAAGAGTGTCATGAAGACAAAATAAAGGAAGCAGGGGGAGGTTGGTCTACACAACGACCAAAGAGAAAAGCAGTCTAGGAAAGAGTGACTATTAAAATTGTTGCTTGAATTATGACCAAAAGTAAGCTCCTTCAGCTTTTTTAATCACATTTGCCCTTTTTTTTTTCCTAACCTGAGTAGTATCAAAGCATCACTGACAGACTAGAAAGGTATATTCACAGCCTGTTGCTTTGTGGATAGCCCATTTCACATTTTATCTGGAAGTCTGTCCGGTTTCCTTCTTATTCACGTGATGCTTTTGCAGAGCAACAGGGCAGGGGAATCACACTTACAACGTCAGGGACATCTGGAGTGTCGAGCTGTCCAATGTAGTGCTCCGGCCTGTAACCCCTACACTCGCTGGAACTACTTGAGCTTGGTTTTGGAAAGAGATTCAACCTCCAAGTTGAGAGCCTCCTTCTAGAAATGCCAGTCTTTCCTCAGTCTGCAATATCCTGATCTAAAGGTGAATAACAAGGACTTGAGGGCCCAAGACCCTGGACTCTGCCAGCAGGAACAGTTGTGAAACAACATGCTCAGCCCTCAGCCCCGGTGCTTTTCCTCTATAATGCCGCCCTCCTCTCATGCTGGGGGGTGGGTGTTCAGTAAATCCCACAAGCAGAAGTTTTTACACCCAAATATCATCCTATATTATTGAATTTGGGGTCAGAACTCCCATTTTCTGATTGTCTGCAATACAGGCCACCCGACTCTCTCAACTGAATAACCTTTCTGTGCCCAGCTGCTGAGAAACCAACTGATGGTCAGCAGTGATGTAGGGAACCATCAAAGCATGTTGGTTTGCTTCATTTTTAACGCTGTAGGGTCTCAAGCACCCTTTCGCGCAGGATTAATTTTTTTAAGATACCACTGAAAGGGTAAATGAACACGGAGAGATGAGTAAAGTCTGAATTTCTGGTTTCACGCTATAGATTTCAGACATGTTTAGGTCACTGTCCCCACATCAGCTCCATGGCTGACCTTGCCCTCCCCAGATAGGCAAGCAGCGGAGAAGGGGGCAGGCACGAGAGCAGCTTTCCCTTGGGCAGGAGAGCAGCAGCATTCAGCACCGCTGCCCACTGACATCACCCAGCCGCCGAGCGGTGAGCGAATGCACGCCGATAAAGCAGCGTGCTGCTGACGGCCACGCTGGCACTCCAAACCCAAGCACGTACGCCGGCATTCTTCATGTTCTGTGCGATAGTTTCAACTTAGCATTTTTTTTTCTTCTAGATTTCCATTTTGGAACATGAACAGGTGGAAATGAAAGATTATTAAAGGGAAAGCCCATCACAAGGTTAACTGAAATGAAATACTTCTGTTGTAAACACAGGGAAACTTCTCCCCCACCACATAACCTCAGAACCTAAGGACACAGTAACACCTCCTGTAGTACCAAGGCGGTGCTTTGGGCACTTCCCTCTATACTGGGAAGGGGATATGTGTGCATATGATGGGGACAGCAAATCTTCTGCATGACACACACTCCCATGTGTGCTTTTCCAAAGGCCTGCTGGCTATAACACAGCGCGCTAAGGGGTGGGACTTCCCTCTCCCCCAAAAGATACTGTACTGCTCACCCTAAGCCCTCCCAGCATGAGCCCAGACACGCTCTGTTATCAGAGCACGTTCCACGGAAAACCAAAAAAAAAGAAGCTGTTCTCCAAAAAGCCCACCCTCTTCCTCACTCAGTATTAATTTTATCTTTATCATCATTTGGTCACCGAAGCAGAGAGATTTAGCAAATCCAAGTGGCCAAGGAATTAAGGTGGACAGAGTCCCAGCCCCACAGGAGGCTACCATGGGATTTAGGAGTGACCTTGGGACACCAGCTGTCTTCCCCAGAGCTTAGAGGGCTGGGAAGACTTCATGGTCCATACCCTCATACCAGCATCTTTCATCAGCTCCCAAGGGGGCCTTGCCACCCAAGTAGCCCAGGGATGACATATGCAAGGAAGGTAGGAGTTCTGGACTCTGCTGCTGAAGGCAGGACAGAAGGTGCAGCAGCTTTCCACAGGGAGTAAGAGAATATGAATATATTCAACACACATATATACAATTTGATTGATAAATAGGTATGTTTGGAGTATGATACTTGAGCCATTCATCATCTCTTCCCTCCAGCCACCCTAACTAATAGTGTTGGCACTATATTGGGTGCATGCACACACACATACAAAAGAAAAATTCACAAGGCAGAGGGTCTCCAGGAGACCAGAGATCCTGCCTGTGTCAGGTGTGCTGCATGAAGTCCTCTAATGCACACATTTCTAGGTCACTCTTTAAATTGGGGGGAAAAAGGGAGGGGAGGGGGAGCAGGTGACACCGGCCTGGGGAGCACTCGAGGTATGGCTACCCAGAAGGACATCCACAGAAGACAGAACTCAGATGCTCCCCCCAAATCTCAGCCCGTGAAGCATCTGGCCAGAAGCCTGTATGCCACAGCATCATTTTAGATTTTAACAGCAGCAGCAGCAACTACCACTCAGAAAAATTTTGGCTACTGGCACGGCTGCTGCTTTTTCCCCTCCACTCACAACCTTTAGCTGTGGTCACACACACGCTGTCTTGTGCGTGGAGAAGTGGGAAGCTGTTCAGAGGATCAAGAAATGGTGGTATTGAAGGAAAAAAACCCCACCGTTCAGGCAGGGTAAAACAAGAAGGGGAGGGCTTGCTGGTGTAATTTCGGGGTTGGTCTAGGATGATGTCATAGCACTGAGCAAGTGCCATGGCCAAACAGTGGGTACTTTCTAACGCTCCCCGTCCATCTGACCTCTAATACCATCGGGCTGAAATATTTATGATTACATTTATTTTAGCTTTAAAAGGCCATTTTTCACTCCTTTCCCTCAAAAACGTTGCTACCGACTGCAGCCCGTGCGGATACGAGGTGGGGGAGGCAGCACGACAACTAACTCTTCCGGCACACACCCCTTTCCCTACTACAAAGGCATCCACAGCAATCACATTTGCAATAGTACAAATCTTGATGGATTCATCCCATCCCCCTCCTCTTTGTAAGCCCACAGCCCGCCGTAAGCCCTCTCCGGTATCGCAACCCAGCGATCCTGCCTAGGGATCAAGCTGAAAAATGCAGTCACGGTACAGTTGCTTGAAATAAATGAATGAATGGAAAAAAAACCAGCCAGCAGCTCAGCCGGGAAGCAGCAATCTTATTGTTTCAAAACCCGTCTGCATCTCCATAGCATTAAAGCATATTTCACAAGAGCACATATACACACTTTATGCACATGCAAATAAACATATTAACAAAAGAGATGGGGGGGGGAGGGGGGGGGGGAGTCTGAGATGATATCAACTTCACCCAGGAAGGTGGCTTATCTCACATATATTGGAAATACACACAGAAATTAAATATATTCTGCATCTCACACACACAGAGCTAAAATACCTTTCAGTGCAATATCTAGTTGCTATGCCAACAACAACAACAAAATAATAATTAGGAGGGAAAAAGAATTCGTGACCCCTTTGGAGAGGGAGAGGGGACGCGGGGAGGTGGGGTGGGGTGGGGTGGCTGCTTACCAAAGATGCTGATTTGATTGTGGCAAAGCGCTCTCGGTTCCGGTAGTGGAGGGCCTGATTCTGCACTGACTGGGTAGGCCGCACCTCAGGCCTGCGATCCCTGTGGCCCACCTCATCCCTTATAAATACATGATCCTGCAGAAATGGATAAAAACAAGGAGAAAGTCCGGCTGTGCTCTTCCCGCGGCGGCTGCCTCTCTCTCACCCCGCTGTCTGCACAAGCGCCGCTGTTGGAGAGGCATAGTTCAGCTCTCTGCTAGCCCCGGCAGCTCCCACGGTACAAAATGAATAAGCAACACATTGCAGGCTCGGGTTCGGCGTGTCAGCTGATCGCTAGCGGGATGCCTTCCGAATCCCTGGCTGGGTTGGTGGTGGTGGTGGTTTTTTTTTTTTTTTTTTTAAACCTCCAGTATTACATATGTGCAAAAAAAAAGACTCAAAAGCATAAAGCGATGCAGAGCAATCAGACTCCTCAGAAAGGTCGGGTTCAAGCACTGCAACCCAGCAATCCCGTTAAAAACGTGATTTCCATGTCTAGCAAAGAAGATGCCGTTCTCTTTTAACACAAGAGCAACATTTTGCCTCATTCCCTTTGCCGAGTGATTTGTCCTCGATAGGGTTTCTTTGTCTCTTGTTTGCTATCTGCTGTGGAGGACGAGCATCCTGGCTAAAACCATGGCAGGCTGGAGAGGACCAGGAAAGCCTCCGTGACCACTCAGGGATCCTGCTTTCCAGTCATGATCCTGCACAGTTCTAGCACTTTCTCTCCACAGCCCACAAAGGATTTTTTTTTTTTTTTTTTTTTTTTTCTCCTTTTAAAGCAACAGCTCACAGGTTTTAGCACAAACGGTTCCCAGTGCAGCCTCCCTCTTGCTCGCTGGCAAGGCTTCACGAGGAACAGCTGTGCATCTGCAAAACGGCGCCTGCAAGTTTTGCAACGAAACAAAGCTCTCGTCAAGCACATAAAAGAGAGACCCTAATCAGAAGGGCCGGTGAAAAACACCACCACAATCTCACTAATTGAAATGGTGACTGCCAAAAGTCAGCGCGCCCGCAGGCTATGCCTTCAGGACGGAGCAGCCTTTGGACACCGGGCACGTCCCTCTGCCTCCCACCGCAGCCTGCCCAGCGGCGTGGGCGACGGCAGCCAGCACTGGCACTCCTGCCACGCTGCCATCTACCAGCTTCGTGACTCCCATCCTCAAGCTCCAGCTTCTAAAAACTTTAAGGAAAACCGAGATTCTTCCTGAATTACATCAGCTGTCAGGGGTGGAAAATAAAGGCTGCAAATGTGAGCAAATGTCTATCATAGAATCATAGAATTGTTCTGGTTGGAAGAGACCTCCAAGATCATCAGGTCCAACCGTTAACCTATCACTACCAAGTCCACCACTAAATCATATCCCTTAGCGCCACATCTAAACGTCTTTTGAATCCCTCCAGGGATGGTGACTCCACCACCTCCCTGGGCAGCCTGTTCCAATGCCTGACAACCCTTTCGGTGAAGAAATTTTTACAAATATCCAATCTAAACCTCCCCTGGAGTAACTTGAGGCTGTTTCCTCTTGTCCTGAAGGCAAACAAAAGACTCCAGCCCTCGCAGAGAACGGCTGGCTCCATCAGAGCGACTCACTGCCTCCGTGCACCAGGTGGCTGCAGGTGAGCAGAAGCAGCTTTGCCACCCTGCCGTGCCCGCGCAGACACCAGTAAGGCCAGAAAGCCCCACGGTGAGAAACCAGCCGATACCGAGTAGCATTGCCACCACGACACTGCTGTCGTACTGGCACTCCTTTCCCACTCTGCAGACACTCGTTTCCCCTTGCTGCTGTCCTCAATTTCTAGCTGCTTCTAGTATGGACCCACGCACATTCAACCGCTTTCATTACAATTTTGGAAGTGATTTCCAGCAAGTAGAGAAGTGACAATGTAAAGAGCTGAACAACGTGTTGACTTAAAGTGCTTTAAACCTGGTATCTTTTCTCATAGCCTTCATTTTGAGTATTTATGCTTCACGCTCACCTTTCACTTGCCTTAGCATGGAGAGAGCACAACGGCCAAGACCATCATTGAACTGGCTCCTCTGTACCCATCCGAGGGAGACAGAATAAGCTAAAACAGTTAAAAAGGACAGTCCTCCATAGAAGCAGATGGTCTAGAGAGTGTAATAAAAGTTGCAGTTTCATCTTACATTTGTCATCCTTACATTGGACTTTTTGTTTCACGGTCTTATGAGGGGAAGGCAGTGTTACAGAACGGCAACTACTGGCGATTGGGCTGATCTTAGACTTTCACCTTGTGCATGTTCATATGACAAGCAGGGCGCTCAGACTCGCATGCTTTCCTAGGAAAGGTACATCTTAGGCTCTAGAATAGTCATACCAAAAAAAATATCTTGATTCAACATTTAAAGTTTAACAGTATCACTCAGTTTACCTGGACTCGTGGCTTCACTGGAAGAATACCAATCCCAAGTTTTCTATAGCTTTGCAGCACTCTCGCCTATCAAGCAGGTGTAAGGAGGGCTCTGTGAAATACCATCGGGGATACCCCAGATAACCCAAAGCAGACGGGCTGGCTACTTAACACCACCTTTTAATTTGGTATTTTACTGATGTGCTTTGGCGCCTTCCGGCACAACAGCCCCCGAGCCAGGCAAGGGGCAGTGCTAGAAGCAATGCTGAACTTGGCCTCTCGCTCTCCAACAAGCGGCTCTGCAGAGATAAACCCGGCTCTTCGGGGCTTGCGCCCATCTGAACCATGGAGGGCTGAAGAGAAATGGAAGTACACGGAAGGTACTATTCCTCTACTGTAGCTACAAAATTAAGGTGGACACAGGACAAATATTACCCATGGTCATACACAAGTCTGCAGCAGCACCTGTGAAGGTAGAAGGCTCCTAAGCAACACCCCAATCCCTGGACCATCTTCCCTCTCTCCATGACATCAGTATGCCAGAGTGAATATGAAATATTAAAAACCAGAGAAGCAGCAAATCATTGAAAAAAAAGACTTAAAATGGGCATTGAGATTTTTCAGAATGCTCCAAAACACCACCTAAAATGACAAGTTGAAATTGTAATTACTACTTAGATGGGAAAATTAATCTGTAGGTTACTTTGTTATCCAAGAGGTGGATTCTTAGAAGGCAGAATGTCATCCTGCTCTTGTTTTATGGGACTTCTAGTTACTTCAGAGCACAAGCTCTGAAGAATCTAATTCCCTTTCAGGAACGTGAATTAACTGCATTCTCCATTTCAAATTGTGCTGGGCACGGAATGGGAGAATTCCTTTGCAACTGAGCAAGCAAAAGGACCAATTTCAAGTGGACAAAAACCTCAGTGCTTGTCCTTGGCACCCCTTAACCTGGGATCTGAGGCTTCTGCATCAGGCAGACAACCACTATTAACTCTCAACTAAGCCCATGCAACCCTAATAGGCAAAACATTTTTCAGAAAAGCTGTCATGCTACCAGAAATAAAATCACTTGATATGAAGAGTTACCAAATCTAGCAAGTTACACTAGCACAGAGACTGCTAGTAAACAGAGACCTGTAAGATAAATAAACCTAAGAGTAGCCATATCTCCACCAGCCTTCCTCAGACAATGTGACTGACGGCTACTATGACAGACATCTACCTACAAACCCAGAAAATAGATTTCTACCCTTTTTATTTTATTTTCTTCTGCCAAAAGCTTGCTAAGAGACACTGCAATCACATCTCCTTTCAGATGTTGGCACAAATCAGGAAATTTTGTTTCAAACTTTTAGCTCCAGATTTGTGGGAAACGGAGATCCAAACCTGGCACCTCAGCCCAAGTTACTCAGTAAGTAAAATCTCATCAAAAGCACCCCAGAAACTCATTAAGTTTGGGTCAGGGTCTCTCTCAGCCCTAAATCTGCAGTTCAAACATTGGTTTGTCTTTAAAGTAATGTATCTTCTGTGTATATGGCACTTCCCATGTGTTTTCTGTGTTTATTGCAATATTTGCCTTACGAATACAACTTCAGGCATGCTCAGACCACAGCTCACACTAAACCATGAAAATCCTTCTATTTAGGGTCAACAATCTAGAACCTTCAACTTCCTACTAAAGAAATCATTTGTTCCTCTGACTGTATTATCTGCTACATAAATAGTTTCAGGCTGATCACAACAAGTGGGGGTATTTGGCCAGGTGCTGGCTTTGAAATTGCTCATCATATTTGCCAGGACAAAAACTCTCAAACATTTCTACAGTTTTATCTGATCAGAGAGCTGGCGGAGCTTCCAGTTGCTTAAGAGATGCTAAAGAGCAAGTCTCAAAAACAACGAAAAAAACCCAAAAGGCAGGACTCCTACATATATTATAGATTAGTAAGTAACCTAAAAAAATAAATAAAAATTGTTCTTGTAGAAGTTAATCTCTGGATAAATAGAAATACAAAGCAGCAGTCAGAACATTTGTTCAGACACAAATTGATTCAAGCGGGTTCCAGCCAGTATCTAAATGGCTACCACTGGCGTATTGTCTGAGCATCTTACAAGGCCCCTGGGCTTCTGCTCAAACCGATGAGTTGTGCCCAAGGTCATCCTACAGAGTAAGAACCTGAATGTTGCTGTCTAGAGACCTATGCCAGTTCCACCACACACACTGTCTTTTCATCCTCCTCCCTGAAAAAAGGGCTTTACCATCCCCTGCCCCCAACACACCACCTCAGGAACATCTGCTTAACACCCTTGCCACGCATTTTCAAGACCGACACTAACACCACGTTGCTAACAGTATTTTCATTTTATGCTCAAGATACTCTGACTAGACTCCTTCCTGATAACACTTAATAATGACACTGATCAGATAATTTTTTGTTTTGTTTTTAGAGAAAGATGTAGCTTGTTCCAAGAAACACTAGGAAAAAAAGCCCCACACAAACACCTTGCTGCAACAAAACTTCCTAGGTGAATAAAATACCTGCTCAGAAGACAACTGGAACAAGCAACCTATAGAAGCAAACCAGAAAACAACTCTAGGTAGATAGGAGTTGATTTTTTCCTGCAGAAAAACCAATGAGAATTTTGCCTCAGATTTTAGTCACAGCAAAACCAGGCAGACAGATCTATAAATTGCATTTGATATTTACATTTTTTCAGTATATAACATTGTCATATGGCTGAAGCAACCCTTGCACTGACAAAGCATCAAACACAAGAATTAACAGAATACAGAGTCCCATCGTTTTCAGCAGCTGATTTAGAAACTAACACACCCCCCAGCTGCAAACTCTGACCACGCTGGACTAGCCTAAAGCTGAAACATCTAAACTTTTGCCTCAAAAGGAGCATTCACTTGCACAGTGCATTTTTTGTTATGCACACCAAATAAAAGCCTTCACAAACTCTGTTTGCACAAGAGGCTTCGCTAGCTGAAACGGACTGCCAGCCTCCTAGACAAACAGGAAAGTCCTTACTATGGCTCAGAAATTGCCTTTACTGGAATTGCACATCCCTTCCTTCTAAGAATTTAAAGGGCAAGGAAAACAACGGTGTGCCATCGTTCATTTTAATACATTGCACTAAATGCCTCGATAAGCTACAGAGAGGTTTAAGTATCAAGAGTCTTTCAAGAAAAGGCTTCATGTCACCAACCTGCCTGACACGGTTCCAGAGGCACGTGAGAGGTCATCACTGCCGGCACACACAAGCCAAAACTCAGTCATTACCTAAATATCCCTTACATCTCACAAACCCAACATCTTTTCCAAGTATGAATCATAAATCTTGATATGTAGGAAAACACCCGCAGCTCTGCCTCAGCTGTAACTCATGTAGAACCGCCATGGCAGAGCATTCTCCGTCCACGGAATTCCGCATGAATGCTGCGTATCAATCATGGCAGCGATAGGCGATGTGTACATGTTAATTTAATGGATTTGGAAAGTCACTCAAGTTGCAACAGTTATTACAGAAGTATGTTTTTATTACAGACATTGGGCAAGAATTTGTGCTAATCAACTATGAACATCCTCTTTTCATCCTTTTGTTATAAACTAGATTTTAATCAGAAGACGCCCCTGACATTTTTATCGCCCAAGTTTCATCTTCATAAGTACTAATGATTTTAAGGTTGAAGTAAGTAACAGCAACAACTCTGTATTGCAGTTGAACAAAACAATACCATGCTGGCTTTTTGGTTAGATTAAAAGAGAGCAACCTTTTTTACTATTGTAAAGTTTTATGGAACTAAAATAATACCATGTGAGAGCATTCTAAATCCCACCACTTGGCATACTCATTTAGGACAACAAAATAATACTTCTGGGGAGCCACCTGTACACACACTGACACATACCAACAGCTGAACAAAACAGATGACAAACTACCTATGATGCATCAACTGATGCCTATATTCTTCGAGAGCCAAAATCTTCATCCTCATTTTAAGATGAATTACCTGATACCTAGCTGCTTTTAAAATCTGGGTTACGTGTCTTTGAAGCACAGTGTATTTGGAGTTTAACTCCCTGCCCCATTTTGTCTTTTTTTTTTTGCACTCTCAGATACAATTGGGTTTGCATTAGAGCTGTCATTTACTCTTCAGTTCTCAACCTGTGCAGCTGAACAACCGAATTAGCTCCAAACAGGAGATGGACACGAGAATGCGTATCCATAGGTAAGATGATCCTTGGATGGAGAAGCACAGTTATGTTAACTGTCTTCAAAAGAGAGATGTTAGAAAACCAGAACTCTTACACTGATCATACTGTGACTTGCGTGGAGGAGGTCACCAATCTGAAGCCTGCAAAGGCAAGGAAAGGTTCCTAGCAGGACAGCTCATCCAAGCTGGACATCTCAATTCCCTGTAGAGAATTTGCTGGTGGTTAAGGCATCCTCCTGAGGAAGCAGTCTTTGATCCTAAGGACGGACTGAGATCCCAGGAAGGAAGGATGCAGGCTTCCTGCCCGAGTAGCAGACATTATTGCCATGTTCTTCCCCCCAGGAGTTTTGGACACAGCTATAAACTAAGTTATATAAAAAGCTACACATTCAATTATGGTTTTTTATTATTTTCTTCCTGTCCAGTGATTTTTCTTCCAATCTACAAGTTCTACTCTGCTGAGAGGTTGGAGTCACCTTTGTTCTAAGCACAAGTTTAGAAACACGGAGCTCTACTGCTGCCCCAAAGCTTTTGTATTGTGGAAGAGGTGAGGCTGTGCCTGCTTTTCACGGAGGATTTACCACAAATGCTATTCTCCATCGGGCAAAACCCAAGCATCTCAGCTATCATGAACTAGTACAGCCAGTGAAAATTAACCAGATCAGAAGCAGGTCATTTCACTAACCCTGTGACCCCAAAACATTTTTGGAAGTTACAGCCAACTAGCAGCTGTTAAAAAAAGAAAGTTGTTTACAAATGCTTTTACTACATCAGCCTGTTTCTTCTGCTTTGCCTCCGTCTCAGAGTAGCTGGTCACAGTACCGACGCTAGGAGCGCTTGATGGGGATGCTCGAAGCTTCTCCCAGCCTAGCACTACACAGGTGACGTAGTGAGAGCCTGAAGTCTGCTCCCAAATCACACCAAGTAAACGCCACCCCAGACCGGCTCTTCACACCAAGCCGTGCTCTGAGGCACCAAAGTCTGGCAACTACATTTCACACGTGACCACAGACTCTTGCATCCTACATTTTACAATTGTACGTGACATTCTGGGGCTGTGGTCCAAAGAAATCAAAAGGCCTCTGACACTTAGAGCTTTGAGCCATAGAAAATATCAACAGTCTAGGCAATTTTGCCATCCTGGTCACTTTACACAGTCTGGTACATCCAGAGGTTGTTAATTAACGCATTTGTGGAATACCATAATTTTATACAACACATTGATTTGATACGGGTCAAATCAATCTCATATGTGACCCTATGCCCACATAATGGAGACAGCTGGCTAATTATGTTCATCAGTATTTTCTTTTTAGCTTTTAAAGGCCAATTAAATGCAAAACAAAAGCTTAATTTAAACTTGAACCCCAGGTTCTTTCCAGTTTGTTTGTGATTAGGCTCCAGAGTGCTACCAAAGTCGGCACTCCCTACTTCTCCTCTGCTGGAACAAAACCACGTTGTGTGGATCAGCTGCAGAGTTTACAGAAACACAGTTAAAGCAAGCACAGAGACAAATTGAAGTATCTTCAGAATAAGGAACTTTACCTTGAAAAGACAGTGGGATGTACGTGTACATAAACCCCCTGAAACATCCTGTTCCAATTTCAGTCTTTTCACGTATATTAATATATACATAATATACACATGAAGCAGCCTTCCATTTAAAATTGCATTCCCCAAAGTAACAGAGAATAAAAAAATTATGTACTAAATTAAAACAATATATTGCAGACTAGAATACATCCTACTACACAGTCTAAATTTACCTTATGCGTACGTACAGCGGAAGGTAACATTTGCCAATTGAGACAGTACCTACTCCACTGCAAGAATCAGTAATCACACCCAATTTTTAACTATTTTGTAAAGACCATCAGTGCAGCTCTGGGTTTTGTGCTTCCAAAATTACCCTAAACCACCTGCGTTAAGTGATCTACAGGTGATTTCCTTCACAATACTTCAGTTACAAGTGTGCAAGAGACCCCATTCTTCCAAACCAGGCAACAAAAACTTCCATGTTTATGCATTCTACTCAACTGAATATCTTAGTCTCAAGAAAACAATCATACAATCACTGTAAAATGAAATATTATTCTTAAAATAAGCAGGAACTCTACTTCTTTCACAAATGCAATTTATGTCTTATGGGAGTGGCTCACATTTTGTTTTCATCAACTGTAATGACACTGATCAGTCAGTAATATTGTAACATATGACTATTGTGTAAATCAATTCCTTAAACTTCTATTTTAATGCATACATGACCACTTAATGTGAAATGAGAAGTAATACACATTTCTGAAGCCTACACAAAATGAGAAAAAGCCCCAACTATAACCACCCAGAACACACAATCAGTTGTGCCGCTCTTCATTCAGGATGGTTCCTCGGGCTGGCACTTTGTATCTAACGCTGTTTTTTGAGAAGGGTCTCTCTCAAAAGGTGCTACTGCAAATGTATTTGAGAAAGATGTAAACCCCCAAAACCTATGCAGCTTATCTGCCAGTATCTTTAAATCTGCAAGGCAATCTTTGGTTGAAGACAAAATTTCTTGAGAGCTCCCTTTTATAAGTGCTTCAATATTCAATTACACAAACACTGTATTTCGGGGGGGAAAATTGCTTACAAATATTTAGTTAGTTAGAACCAGGCTTTGCTGTAACCCTACAAATGAGAAATTATTACTTTTCACGCTGCTGCAATGTTTTAGCTCCTCTGGCAAAAAGCACACACACTGAAGCTCTTTGCAAATGCAATCACATAAACCTACATTTTACTGCCCACTAGCAAATGACACTGCTAAGGCCAAGCCAAAACTATTTTGGTCAAACGATCTTAGATTAGATGCCGACTTACAGCTAGACAACTTTAGCTTGATATCTAGCACTAAGAAAACAAAAGGCAACAGATCACAACATGCAGCAAAACAGCAGAAAAGCATTGAGTGGAACTTGACTCAAAACATACCTCGTGGGAAGGGTCCAAAGTTCTGCACACTTCCACTTCTCATGAGGGAAATCCAAGTGCAAGCAGATTTTAATCATACACTGTGACTGGTAAACGGTTAGCTTAGCTGCTACAACCACTTGTCACCGTACTACATAACACAGTACAATCATTCACAAGGAAACAAGGACTGATGTTACAAGCAGAGATGAAGAAGTGCACATGCGGGGCTCGGCAGGGAGGCATGCAGTAAGTCCGTGTGAACCCTGCCTAGACACTGACAGCGCTACCTTTCATCAGCGGCCTCTCTTTATTTTCAGAGGTTGTTTAAATGCAGCTTAGCTTTTAAAGAAAAAACACAGAACTTGATTCTGGCAAGCCCGGCACCAGCTCCTGCTCTCAGCAGATGGCTCAGCACAAGACCACAGCACACTGATCGTTGGGCCCTACGCGGGTGAGCCAACGTGAGCAGTAGCAGGGACTGCAGGAAGCTATGGAGAGCACCGGAGAACATACCTTCTTATGAACAACGGAGGAAGTGGAATTAATTGTGCTCTCGTCACTATGCATCATGACCAGTTCAGGGCTGCTCTCATCCAGGACCTCCTGCATGCTGCTCACACTGCTGCTCTGACTGCCTGTGCTCACAGACATGCTTGGGATGGAATGGTTGCTGCCCAGACTGTCCATCTTCCTACTCAGGTTTGATCCATGCTCACTGTCCTATAAAACAAGGGGCATCAGTTACAAATACTGCAGGAGATCACCTGCCCAGCATGTGCCTGCAGTGCCCAAGGTTTGTTTTAAAGGCGACCCTGCAGAGTTAGGGTTCTTTGCTCATTATTTTGGCAACTGTGTTTCTCCAGGCTGCTTGGGTTAGGAAAGGCTCCTCATGGGGCAGTTAGCTTTTGCCTTTTCCCCTGCAGTCTTACTGTATCAGGCTTCAAGCCAGTTTTTTTCAGTATCAGTAAGTCTGGGCACGGCTCTTGGCTTGAACAGGAGACATCCAGGAATAACGGATGGCTGGTGGAAGGAGTCTCTTAATTAAAAGGAGCAATCTACGTTCGTATTAAAACAATGTTCCAAGTCAGAGTATGCTACAGCACATTTTGTGAATCAGAAAAGATGTAAGACAATGAACCCATTTGTTTATGATAACTATCACATGGTGCTTAACAGGTGTAGAGGTTTTAACCTCCATGTCCCAAGCAGTCAGCAATGACATTTTGTCAAGCTAAAAACCTCTTTAACCTTGTGTTTTCAGCCAAGGTAAATTCTTCATTCACCTTTAAGCAGCTGACTCAGAAGAGCCTGTATTATTACAGTGATTAAAACTGTTGTAATCTACTTAGACGTACGTAAATAAATATTCCTCATATAGGACATATTTTTGATTCTGCAGACACATATCAGAAGTTAGCATCCTTTTTTCTTGTTGCATACTTATACCAGTTCAGTAATCCTGGAATATGCGCTTAATGCAGACTGACTTAGAGAATTTATGGAGTCCTTTGTAATTAACTAGTGGCACTGAAGAGGCTTGCAAGGAGTTCACAGTGAGGACTAAGAACTCTGAACATCCTTCAGCTCCTGGTCCAAAATAGCCTTGATTCACCAAAACGAATGGCTTGCTACTGCACCCAGTTTGTCCTGGCCTCTAACATGAGCTTGGGGAGAATTACATTACAAATCAATTAACAGGGTACTCATTTTGTTGGAAATCAACAGAAAGATAAAATTGACAGACTTGACAGATTTGTATTTGATTGTGTGATTATTTTTTAAGCAATCAGCAGATCACTCAAAAGTCTGTGTTATTGCACTTAAAACCCAAAATAATACTATTTTACAGAGAACAGATGCACATGAGAATGAAAATATTTCCAGGATGCTTATATAAAGTTGCAGTAGAAATAACATCATAAAGCATCCGAGATAAGGCTGTGGCTACGTAATTAATAAATGTATATGCACAAAGGACAGAGATCAGATTGCTTATGCAACCTTAACATCGACTTCCTGACTTGAATACTTTTCAAATGACCTTAACTTTCTTCCAAGAGCTCTGAGGAAAGCATTAGTAGTATTTTGAGTGTTAAAGATTTGCAATGCTCCTTAGAAAGTCTAAGGTAGAAAAAGGAACTGTTTTGTGGCATTTACAGTTGAGCAGCTTCTGTGAACCAGTTAAGTAGTAACCAAAGCAAGTGCTACGTTTTCCTTTCACTGCCAAGTTAGTCATACACACAAGCATACAACCTTCTTTCGTGGTACACAAGCTCAGTGGTAAAATGCAGTGCAGAGCATGCTGTGCACATGCAGAGTGTGAGCTTCATTAGTGTTAATTCCTAGAGATATAACCTCTTTTCTTCCCCCTTTTTTGAGAGCTGGGCACAGGAGCAACAGAAGGTACATCTTGGAGTCAACTACTACCACATGTATCCCACTTCGCTGTTGAGCCTGGATCTGCTGAACAGTCAAGTGGGAAACAGATTCTTCTGCGCTTTCCTACCCTGTTGCTCTCCTAACAGCTTTGCACACACAGGTAGACAAAGCTTGAAGGTTTTAGTGCAAAAATCTGACAAATCCCCCCCCTCCCCGCCCCAACAACTAAGCTCAAGGTTCAGAAGTTGGCCAGCTGGAGCGTTAGAACAGAAGCACTTCGTAGCTTTAATCACAGTGGTTGCTGTTCTTGCTCCTTCTGTGCATCTCCTTCAGCGTGGAGGACAGTGCTAAGCGCCAGTCCCCTCCTCCTGTACGCTCTCCTACCTGGCACCCAGGCTCGCCCACCTCTTAAACCAGAGCTCTAGCTTAGCCTTAAAGGAACACTTGACATACACAAACCTCAAAACCACATCCCTGAATATACGCTGAGCTTGGGCATCTCACTGCATAGTATCTTGCTATACTGCACCAAAAAGGAATATAAACATCAATTTGCCTATTTTTTTTGTTGAGAACCAGTCATGGATTTATTTATCCAATGTGCCTGCAGCAAATGCCATTAATTTCCATCTAACCTCATGAACTGAAAAATGACTGGTTTCCTTCTCTAAGCCACAGTTAGCGTCAATTATCATAAACTGATTAAGTGGGTGGTTTATTACAAGATTTAAACTGAAGTTGAATTGTATGTCTTTAATTTCTTTCTTTACTATTAAAGAATTTTAGAAAATAAGTCTTACTAATTTAGCGATTTGCTTTTCAGCTCATGATAGGCCAATTACTTTATTGTAAAGTTATGGTAATTGAAAAATTATTAATATTAACCAAGTGGTATTGACTACGCTTCTGAGACTGAAAAGCTTGGGCTGTCAGAGCCTCCTTCACACAGGCTGTGAGCCACTTTGTTGGAGGGAGGTTCTCTGTGCGAAGAATTTCTTCCCTAAAGCTTTCAGAAGAAAGGCCACCAGTTGAAAAAACCCGAAGTTTTAAAGTTGCCAATAAATGCACATCTAACACAGAGTAAAGATTACTGTCACTCATTATCCTATAGCTCTGCTAATCGAGATGATATTCCAACAACATGGACTGCATCCTCACCTAGGCTGTGCTTGTTCTGTCCCCTTAAGGACAGGAACATCTCACTTGCCCTAACATTATTAGTAACAGTGCAGATGAGGTAACGAAATAAAAGTACCTCCTCCTCTTCTTGAGACTCAGTCAGGGGGCCATTCCGTGTCTCTTGGAAAAGGATTTTCTTCATTTTCCGGTACTGAAGGTTATCCAGTTCACGTACTGCATCTTTTGTCCTTTGTATGAGGTCTATTAGTACCCTTGGTGGTCGGTCTCGGCGAACAAAATCATGCTAAATTAAAGGAAATAAAACACATGGTCTCAGACATGACACTAGTATGTTTGATGTAAAAACAGGGACGCGTTGACTTTTTTGAGACATCTGAAATGACAGTTCATATTCAGTAATTGTTCTGTTCATATTCAATAATTAGTAATACCCATTATGAAAGACTCCAAACACACTCAGCGCTGAATACACTGACTGTGCTCATCACTGCGTCAAATAACCAAACCCATCATGCTACTCACTGAGTTTTGAAGCGTAGGCTGCAAAAGGTTTTGTTCAGAAGTCAGAAGATCTGCTTAAGCACAGAACTCAATCAAACGTAGAGTGCAGAGAAGTGAGGCAAAATCACTTTGCTACTTGAAACCGATGTGCGCGTGTGCACACATGCGCACAGGCACATCAGCAGCAGGAGAAGGCGGGTAGCGGACAGAGAGGTGCGAGCCCTGGCTGACCCTCGCAAGCTCTTTTTAGCCCCAACTCCCTGATTCACTTTTCTGTCTGAAACTGAAACAGTTTGGACCAGGCCAGGTTTTCCGAGTTTTGATTTGTCCCTTCCTGAGCTCGTTCACTTGAAGCGTACCAGGTACAAGACGGTGCCACTTCAAACCTTACAAAGGCACAGGACTTCAGAATGAACAAAATGCATGAAGGACAAAGAAGAGTCAACCCTGATTATGCAAGACTACCTGCCTAAGCTACACGCAAAGATTTATCCTGCGTCTATCTATTCCGATTCATACATAAAAGCAGCAAGAAGGTTGCAAGGGTTTTTTTTATACTCAAAACATTTGTAGCTAGAGTTAAAGTAAAATCACATTCTTACCAACTCCTGCTAAGGAGGTACTAGAAGCGCAGGTTTTAAGTGCAGGCTTCACAATAAATTCTTCAGTGGAATTTATGTATATGATTAAAAGCTCTTCTCTGACCTAACAGAGACATTCTCCTGAACTGTACAACTGGCAGCCGAGTAGGAAAGCCGTGCAGCTTTCCCATTTAACCTCTGACTAGAGAGGACAGCCTGAGTACACACTTGCCAACATTCTATATGGTATCACTACAGTTGGGTATGTTGCTCAGTATGTACCATAGGAGATGGCGTGAAGGCACAAACATCATCCACACATTCTAGAAAACATTAACAAAGAAAGAAAGAAATGGGGAAAAAGTTGTTCTCTACCCTGTATTGCAAATGCCACGATGCCTTTTTGTTAGAGACCCTCAACAGCTGGACCCCACCTGCAAAGAAACTCTCAGGAGGGTCACGTCTGCTCACTTGGCCTCACAGCTCGTTCCCCACCGGGGAACTCGGGGTCCCACAGGACAGGGAAAAGCATCTCTACCCTAGATGTGTTCCATTCCCTGACTTCAAGAACTAATACATCCAACT
The DNA here is from genome assembly GCA_009819775.1 of Phoenicopterus ruber ruber. Classification (NCBI taxonomy): domain Eukaryota; kingdom Metazoa; phylum Chordata; class Aves; order Phoenicopteriformes; family Phoenicopteridae; genus Phoenicopterus; species Phoenicopterus ruber. Next base: position 13,352,331 of record CM020231.1, on the reverse strand, counting down.
GTAGCTGGAGTAACTGATACATGACACCCGGTCCTCCTTAAAACAGGAGTCTTACATACAAAAAAGCTGAAAGGATGAGCTGATCATCTTTTAATGATTTGTAAATAAACATGGACAGTATCATGCCACAGGCTTATTTCTTGTTCTTCATTGAATTCAAACTGTTGTGCTTTTGAGTTTTGCTAATGGGAACAGCTAGTCATTTCACTATCGTATTTTTGCTAGTAGTAATGGTGTTTATTTTTGAATTATAGCTAAAAGTTCTAAACATCATTTCACACAGAAGCAAATTCAATAATTTCTGCTCCTCAATGCAGAAAACCATCATTTATTTCTCAGTAAACAGCAAGAATCTGCAGCTTATCTATGATTAGAAAAAAGGTAACCATTTTTATCTCATTGTAGATAATTTTTAGAAAGCAGTAATGCATTTGGAACAACGATCCTGAACTTAAATCCATCCTTATATGTCCAGTGTCTACTTCTTTACGCGTATTCTTTAGCAGCGCAAATACTCATTTCACTGGAAAGACCATGTGCTTCATATTCAAGCACTACTCAAATATCGGAATGCAACCACATGCACCAAAGTTATGCAAAAGCCTTTTGGTTTTCACAAGAATACAATTCTGACTGCTCACTTGCATTATCTAATTGTCTAAATTGCACCTAAAAGACGTAGGCATCCTTCTGCTAGGTACTGTGCAGCTCTAAGAAACGACGGCTGAAAGGACTTTGTGTCTACTTTCCCCAAATTGCAAGAAAAAACCCCACAAGCAAACAACAAAACCAAAACAGACTCAAAGCGAGGAAGAGGTTAGTCTAAAGGCAGGTACCAAGTTGGCTGGAAGAGTGACAGAACTCAGGTCTCCTGGGAATGTCATGCAAGCTGAGAAAAATAGGGAAAAAGCGTTTAAAACAAATTTTATAATTGCTTTTAATTTTAAGAGTGAAAAATATTAGCAAGATAGTTTGGGGGGTTGTTTTTTTTTTTTTAAATTTGTTTTTTATTTCAACTGCATTTTAACATTACTACAGTCATTTGACTGTTTTCATCTGGGATAGTGAATGGAAACTGAATTCATTCTCAAATACCTCATTTAAAATTCAGTTCTCTAAGAAAATGTGGCCACAAAAAACCTGCTCTATCCCTGTTCACCACACACAAGTGAAAAACCTCAAAAGACAAAGAGATCTTCAATCTTATAATCTAACAAGCTTTAGGGAGAACTACTGCAGGAGGGAACATCTAGAGTACTGTTCTGAAAGTCTAAAACCAAATAAAAAGGCTGAATATACATGATTTCAGAATAAGATCTCAGCTCCAATTGTTTGCACAGACTCCAACCTAAGGTACTCATGAAATCATATCCTTCAGTGAACCTACACTATTCCTAGAGAGCAGAAAGGCTGCCAATCCACATGAATGAATCATTCTGAAACCCACAACATAAACCTATTAGCTGGTCAAAGGATTGTCAGGGTGCTGCAAGCAGAACCAGAGAACAAAACGCTGGTTATGTGCCACAGCACAAATGTATCACAGGAAAAAAATACACCAGGCGCCGAAGAGAGAGTACAAACAAGCTCGTTCATCAGCCTTTACCTGGAGAGTGAAGGCATGAGAGTTAAATATTCTATATGGTCCAGGCTTAAAGCAAGGACAGAAGCGAGAGCAAAGCTAGCTGTTCAGTAAAGAGCACAGGGTTTCGATTTCTCTCTTCAAGAACCAAGAGGCTCAGAAACATCCATGAAAATGCATTTTACTGAGCTGAAAGAGCAACAAGAGAAGCCATAAAACAAAGGCTGAATGGTAGCCTTAGAACAAAAATCAGCATGAAAAGGCTGTCAGGTAGACACAGAGCAGCGATCTAACCTACTGTGGAAATTAAGCAAAACACTCAGTGGAGCTAGCAATTCCTCTGCTCAAATATTTAAGGAAAAACTGAGTCCTGTTTACCTGGTGTGGAACAGCAGCATGCCATGCAATTCTCACCAGCAGCTATGTACGGCAACCAGAGGAATAGCAGGGCCACTAATCAATTTTAAAGAAAGGAAATTCTTAACAGAAAAAAAAGCGCCTAATGGAAAAGGGGCTGGACAGGATTTCACACATCCCTACCTTCTAACGGAAGGCTGCTCCTGAATTTCCCAAACACAAAGCCTTCAGAGTTATAAGCAGTTCCTGTACTTCTCAGGTAAACTGAAACCCAACGACTTAAACCAGAACTTATTTATAATTCACTGACAAAACTTTGGCAAACTCTGGACACATCGCTCCCAGCACAGGTCCCCCTCCTACAAGCTCTTGGCAATTATGAACCCATACGAGGCACTTTCCAAAACAATACAGTTATTTCCAAAACAAGTTGTCATTAATTGGGTTCAGTATCAAAACTATTAAAGGGATATAAACAACTTTTGGGTTTGGTGGTTTGATTAGGGGAAGGCCTATCCTGTTAGTGCTACTTTTAACAACTAAGTATGATGCACAAATATAGAAAAGAAGCAAACACGTTACAAGATGTTAATGAATCAAGAGGAATTGCTCAAAACCCATCTAGGGCAGAGAAATGGTTGGAAAATGGAGATCAGAAACACAGATAGAAATACAACACTGTATGACTAAAGAGAGAAGGTGAAAAAAATGTGCTACCTGGAAATACACAATAAAAAAAATAGATGCAAAGTATGTTTGGTAAGTAATAATATGAGGAGGGATCTACAGTTGGCACTAATCAGTAAATTTGTCAGGACTTCTGCACCAGAGAGCAGTCAAAAGAACACAGCATCAGAACCTCCTACTGCAACACCACAGAGCAGAGCCAGCCTTTCCCAGCTCCCACGTAACCACACCTGGAGTAACAACACTTCATGATACGTATATTAGGGCCAGAAATGCCTGTCCAGCCAGAGGAACTTTAGGCAAAAAAAACCCCACAAACCAGAAAGTGGATCAGAAAGGCCTGAATGAATGATTTACAAGAATAGAGCAAAAACAAGAGCTGAGCTGAGATCAGGCAGAAAGATCAGGAAAAGATACATATTCAAAAGGTATGAACAGATAAAGAATTAATCATGCTCACATTAGCATTACTAGAGAAAAAAGGTCAAGATAACCTTCCTGAACTTCACCTGCGTCTGTCAAAAAAAAGATAAAACAGGACAGTTCAGAGCACCGCACACAGAACGATCCTGCTCTGGCCAGGAGATAAACACAGGTCATCCAGTCTCTCCCCATCTCCAATACCCATGTTCCTTTAAATAATCAGCCACTATCTGTAAATCTTTATTAAGAGCTCAATCCTCTGATCATGTGGAGTATAATTCTCAAAGCACTACCAGCTCTGCGAAAGATTTGCTATTGCCTGTGCATCTTATGAAGACTGGTTAAGTCTAGATTTTGAGTAGCAATTAAAATGGCTTTTTAGATTTTCTATCACTTCCACAGAGAAAGCCTGTAGCAAATTACAAGCCTTAAATCTTACTGAAATTGCACATAAGCTTGGTAGCAAGTATTGCCTGTTACACAACAGAAAAATAACATTTTTCCTTACTGGAGAAGGTAAGCAGGGAAAAAAAAAAAAAAAGGAGGAGCATCAGCAAGTTGAACAGTTACATTACTTTAGAAAAAACTGTGTAACTGCTCCAAAGAGGTCTTGGCTTTCACAAAAGCTGCACCAAGTTGTAGTTTCCCCACTCCCTCTGCCTCCATTTAGAACAGGGTTGCCTCCCGTTTCCTCCCTCATTTCTGCCTGCTCTTTCAGAGACCACATAGTGCAGCATGGTCACAACTCAGGGCATCCTACTGCCAGCACAGCATAGCAGGGAGGCTGGTGAAAATTCCTTCTTCATCAAAGCAGTAGGAAACATGCTCTTAAGTCCTGCCGACACAGAAAACTATTGGTTGGAATTCCCTTGTGCAGATTTGCAGCACAGATTGAACTCACCCAGCTCTGGACCTGTTTGCCCTTGATAATACTTTCAGTTAAAGTATGTACAGCATTGTCTTGGAAAAAAATTGTTAACAAAATAAAAATCCAAGATTAAATCCTTCTACCTCCCTCCTGCTGACAGGTCCTTCCTTCAGCTAAAAACCCTGTTACTCACACTACTAGCCCATGAGGCTTGCGAGTTCTCCAACACAAACGTAACCTCTGCAGAGCTCTGGGGTGTAAGAGCAGCAGGGTGTGGGACTGCTCCCTCAAATAACTCCTCACTCAACAGTGTAACTGTTTTCCCACACAACCTACCTCTACTTTTCTCCAGTAGTTGGACTCTTGGCCATCATGTTATAAAGAGAATTGTGACTGACATAACAGGTAAAGTCAGGAAACAAAGTTAAACAGCCTAAAATACTCTTTAGAAGACCCCAAAACTCTGTTGATTCAGACCAGAGCAAAATCAACAATTTTTTTTTTTGAAAGGGCAAATATTTGTTCACCATCTTTAGAATTATTTTGGTAGACAAACAGATTTTTCCCAAATTTCTGGAAAAGACTTGAAAAATTACCCGTAACAGATCTGTCGATGATGGCCTTTCCTGAGGTATTTTCTGTAAGCAGTAATCAACAAATCCCCTAAAGGAGTCTGACCTGTAAATCAAAAAAAAAAAGTTCTAAATGAAAAAGCAGCTTAGGATCTGGAATACACACAAAGTTATTATCACAAAGCAAAACAAAAACCTTGACTAATTTGTTCTTAATTTCTAGGGCAGAGGTATTAACTGGACTTTTCCAAATTCTGAGTGAGTTGATCCCATCAGTTCTTTCAACAGTTAAAGACTGTTGAAACAAACAGGGACACACAGTTATCCCCAATCACAAACTGAAAACCAAGCAAGAACTATGGGTACCAGTCACTATTTTCAATTTTACTTTAACTACTTAAAAATAGATGACAAGGAAGTTATTGGTAACTCCAGAAACGCACTCGTTAAGTTAGCTGATGAAACGGCGCTCTAGTCTCTAGAAGCTTCCCACCGTTTGTAACACTGACTCAGTAAAGTGCCTCAATACGATGCTCAGGTCAACAAAACTTTAGGCTATATATAAGCTTGATCACAACTGTATAAAAGGCACCTTGCTTACCCCTGTGTTCTCAAAGCCACAGAGAGCAAACAGGTGACTATAAACAAACCGCTTGCAATCAAGAACACTGATTCTTATACTGCATTCAGAAGTTGCCTCTACTCTGCATTGCAAATTCTGCACAGAACATCATGGGTATCAGCGTGCAGATACGAGACCAAGTCCTTTGAATCTTGAAAAATGGACAAAACAGAGATGACAAAATAAGGAAACGGAAGTTGAATGTTTTTTGATAAAATGATCAGCAATGAAACAATTATGCTACTTAAGTGCCTAGCAGCATAACTGGGGGAACTTCACACCTCTCCAGGAGCTATTGTTTCAAGCCACCTGCAGACTCTGCCAAGCATCACTCGATAGCTACATTCTACTCTCGGGTACAGAGAGCAGGAAAGGGGGTAACCCCTTTGCTCCCACAGAACAACAAAGCATTCTTACAGCAAAGCTCGGATTCTGGAACAAGCCTGTAGCATGGGGAGTATTTACTGGCCACAGAGCTCTGATGACTTTTGAAGTCACTCACTGAAAAAAAAAAATCTAATTACCTCTATATTCTGTGTACCTCTCCCCTCCCTTTCTCCACATTTCAGCTGCGCTACAATGCTAACAATTCTTCTGTCAGGGATCTTTTGCAGCTGGAAACTTTGCTGATGCCGAGCTACGGCTGGCTTAATGCATCCAAGAATATTTTAATTCCTACAGCATCTACAGCACCATAATTAACACCTCCACACATTTAGATTGTAGCACAGCCAAAGTGACAGAAGGTCAAAATTGAGCCTGCCTACACAGGAGCCTTATTTGAGAACGCAGTCAAATCACTACACTGCAACAAACATTTTTCTTGTCAGACTTAACCATGTAGAGAGTGTCGCAGAGCATTTTCAGGGGAAAAAAAAAAAAAGTATCTGGTAATAGCTCTCTTACCATTCATTTGACTGTAACGTAGGGGAATCATTCTGGGCTATGTGATATAAGGCACTCATTGCATTCATGTTGAAAAGTGGAGGCTTCCTTTCAGCTAGAAAGAGAAGAGAAAGGTGTGATAAGGCAGTCTGGAAAGAAAAGGAGAAAGATATGGAAGTATGAGCAGGGTATCACTGCTAAACCAATAGCTCATTACTGTCGTCATCACATTCAAGCTAATTATTTTAATATTCCAGGTTAGACTAGGACAACCACTCGAGGAAAGCTGCTAGTCACTTGAAGAGGGGATGATGACATCCAAAGAGAACAGGATGCAAGTTATAAGGCAAAGTGTCCAGTAAATTTTACCTTAACTACAATATTTCACACCTGACCTGCTATGGTAAAATCGGCAGAAGCTGACTAAAACAGAGCTTAGACATACAGCATGTCAGGGCTAGGAAATTTAAGTATCAGGCCCTACAGATCTTTGATGCGCTGCTGTGGCATCTCTATTAAGTGAAGAGTGGCTGCCCGTTTCATTTGGCATTGGCAGTCACCTGCAAGTGCAACAGTTTCCCAAATTCACTTGCCAGATATGTCATTAACTCCCCTTAACTAAAATTCTTCCTAGTCCTTGCACTGAGAGGACACCTACCTACCTACCAGCCCCTGATCTTTCAGGAGCGCAGCAGATCTCACACAGAAATTGAGAAAGGCTAGTTTTCACCACCGTCTGAAGTCAGTCATGCCAATCAGCCCACGATGACAGGTTTTTTAAGTTCATGTCAGGTCAGAGCAATCACTTGTCCTTGACATGCAGCATGCACACAAACCACCTCATTTTCTTCTTTCAACACTACTTACTTTCGGCTACACAAGAAATTAAGACATCAGCATTCAAAGAAAGCCAAGTGGTGCTCAGTAAGAGACTTCCTCCCACTGCTGCCTGACCCCATGTTCAGATACGGAATCATGCAAAGGCAAAGCTCAAAGTTTAAAAAAGTTTAATACTTCTTAAAAGGGCAATATTAAAAAAAGCAAATCCATCAGCTGTGTAAAATGGGCTTTGAGGTTCTTGACTGAAAAGCTCCATAGAAATTCTAGTATCAACACTCAGTGCCTATGTAGGGTAGCATAATACCTATTCTACCACTGCGATTTACTCCTTGAGAGGCTTTAACTAGCCTAAACTCCACACACAAAGTATCAGTGGCCATGCGGAAGAACAGAAGTCTAGAACTTCTGATTTTTGCATTCTTTATATCAAAATACAGACTGTGTCAGCAAGGCATTAGGGCTGGCACACGAAATCCAACACTGGCAGTTTAGTCATTTACACCATTACCGTCTCCATATCGGGGTCAACATTTCTTCCTATTCTGTACATCCCCCGCTTTGTTACCTCATATATATTTCTGCTGATTAACATTTATAAATCACATTTTCAGTGAACTTGCCCTCACAATAAGTTCTTGATGTACTGCTGCTAAGGTAAGTATAATCCATATCGAGAGTATCTTTGAAAATAATCTACTCAGCACGTGCAATGTCAATATTCAAACTTAGAATGCACACATCTGCTCTGTATACCTATCACATCTACATCTGCTTCAGGTTGTATGGACGAGCATCATTTGCCCTTTGCAGTGCAAACCCTTTTCTTCTCATGTAAAGAACCTGTCCACGTTGATTCATGTCACAAGCTTTCAGCTCAGATTGAAGATTTTTGTTTCAGAGAGTGAGGAAGTAAGAAGAATTGAAAATTAAATGTAGGTCCCTTCTGACACACAATTCTTAGGACACCAGTTCCCTTGACATAATAGCTGGAACAACTTTCTCAAAACCCAGCTTGAAAAATACAGACTAGAAATCATAGTTTCTTCTCATACAAGACTAGAATCCTCTAGTTATTAAGGGAATAACTGAGCACACCAGATTAACATTAAAGCACAGCAGCATTAGTGGCTTGCTCTTGAATTGCCAGCGAGTAAAACATTTAACTCAACTGTCAGTGCTTTCCAAGTCAGGCTTTTTAAAGGAAAAAAACCAACTTATAAAGGAATAAGAATCTTCCATTTTTTCAGGATTTCCTAATAAATATTGCAGACAGTTAATTATTCATCTCAGCTCCCAAGTATTTACTCACCTAACTCAATACACGTGATCCCAAGCGACCAGACATCCACCTTTCCGTCATACTGTCCCTCGTCCATAGCAAGGATCACCTCTGGTGCCATCCTACCAAGCACAGTGCAAAACATGCGGGTTAGGGGATACAAACTGTGACTCCCAGCACATAGCTTAAAATGAGATGGCTTCATTCTCTTCAGCAGCGCAGCGGACCAGAACTTAAAAAGCCAGCATGGAGCTGAGGAAAGCCATGCTGAAATGAAACAATGCTTGCCTGCACTAGCAGCTCTTCCAAGAGGCAGTTTAAGAAAGGAAAGTAAGAGGCCAACCTGATCATCTCGCTGTTAGCGCAACGTGCTGGCACATGGGAGACCCGCACCCATCTCAAAGGCATTGTACCTGCGGGCAGACAGCAAGGGCTGGGAGAGTCCTACAGGCATCACTTTCACTCTCACCAGAGATGGTGTGTTTTCCACTGGCACACCAGGAGAATTTTCCAGTAGATATATGCAGCCTGTGAGTGTAGCTATGAAAGGAACAGGGAAATCCGGAACAGTGGGGAAATACGGTGGTCCAGGATAAAGGGATGAGTGGGGAGAAAAAGAAGCAGCGGGCCCAGCCTGGAAAAATTCAGCCTCTTAACTTTTGTTCTTCAAAGATGAAGCAGGCTTCCTGCCAAATGGACTTGATCAGAGGTTGGGTGATAGGTGACCTCCCATCAATGCCTGGGGCGTCTGCCACAAAATAAGTGGAGCGTAAAGCTATGCTGGTCCACTATGTTAGGAATGCCAAGCAACTCAAGTGACCCTTAAGCAAGTTTCTTCAAAACAGAATTTAAGTAGCTGTGTGACTTCCAGTCTGCATGGCCAGATTAACAGGATTCCCTTTCTCCATGTGGTTGTCGTAGCTGCATTACCTATGGCAAGCGCTAATAATTTTTAAGCCGGTGGCATTACAATAGTCGAAACATTAACTGGTGCCATTTCAAAGCGCTGCACAGCCTACCTCTACTCATGGGCACTGAGAAAGAACCCATTTCCTGAAGAGCTGGACACAGGGATTTTAAGAAAACTGCTTGGTTAATAAAATTTTTATGCCAGATATTATTTTCAGATTGTGAAACGCTGGAAATGGAAAAGAGCAGTCTTATTAAAGCACTGAAATATTGCAGGCTTTACTCACCAGTAAGGCGTTCCCACGAAAGAATTGGCAGGGGAGACTATAGATGCAGACCCAAAGTCAGCTAGTTTCACTTGACCTGGTTCTGTTAGAAGAATATTTCCAGCTTTAATATCCCTTTAAAAGAACAAAAGAAAAGTATACTTCTGGTTACAGTAGAATAACTTTCAAAAATTTACAAACACAAAGAAGTCCACTAACTTTTTCTCAATTAAACATTCATAAAAACCTGAGAATATTTAGAAATCTACTATTACAGAAAGCCAGAGAAATCAGATACATGGCTTTTTTGGGAATGGAAACCTGGCTGTACCCAAAAAGGGCAGGGGATGAGGGAAGAGAAGAGGAGATGAGCCATAGTTGCAAGGTTGAGGCCCCAAACTGAGATCCAGGAGAGATGTACCCTAATACCCTGCTGTGACACCTTAAACGATACCAGACATGTTATTTTCATCCTTCAAATGCCCTAGGCTCCCTTCCTTTATCCTTCCTACAACTCTCAGATAATTCATACATTTGGGAGAGTAATGATAATGCAGCTACTGCAATACAAAAGGCAGAAGATACATTCAACACCTTTGGCAGCATACATTTCTAAATTCCACCAGTAAGTGGGTTAATTTGAAATTAACTGCCCATGAAATGCTGAGAAAGGTTAACTCAATTTGCATACCTTCCAAGACACTTGGCAATGACCCTATTCAAAGTTAGGGATGAACTCACCTAAGCACCGTTTACTTCTAATACCTAGGATTTCTGCAGACTTGTCTGTTATACCCGAAACATTTTTTTTCTTCCACCCATCTGATATAAAAGAAGGAGGATTGCTTTAAGAAATTCAGGTCTACTTAAACATTGCCAGCTGAAAATCACAATACAGTGAAAGTTCCTTAAAACCCTGATCCAGCACTTCAGTAATAAAGGGAAAATTGCACGCTAGGTATGCCAGAGATACCTTTACATGGCAGCATCTCAGCTATCTGCTTTTGCAAAAGCAGACCCTCAATATAAATGGAATAAGTGTAAGGGATCTCTGTCAGCCAGGCTTTATACACCATACGGTCTGGAATGTGTCTCTGCTATCTTTTCAAAAAATATCACACATCTTTATATGAAAAATGCATCAAGAAAAATATCAGCTTTTCTTATCTGGCTTTCAACTATAAGTCCTTAAACATCAAAACCACTTATCAGTAGTAGATGACCTCCAACACAAACAAGTTACTGTGTGTTGTCAAACATACTCATACCTGACCCTGTGAAAACCGAGCTAATTAGACAAATGGGAGGAGAAACAAAGCTATCTTGTACTCGCTGCAGAGGAACAGCACACACTGAACTATCATACAACAGTTGAAGCGTAATGATTTGTGCATCGAATACAAATCCAGTATCACTGTAGACCCAGAGAACAGGCAAGCTGAAAGACCCTTTAAATTTAGCATGATACAAACACTGGTGAGATGCCTTTGTCTCCAAAGGGCAGCACACAGGATAGGCAAAGCGAGGATAAAGAGAGAGGAATTTACTTACAGTACTTCAGCACCAGAGCTGGAGTCAGACCCTCTAATTCCCCCATTCCCAGGACAGTACTGCTTCAAAACTAGTATTATGGAATTTTTTTGCACACGTGTGCTACTTAGAAACATGTCCTGACATGTCGTCATGTTTTGGGTCTATGCATCTGTCACTTCTGCCGGAGGACAAGTGCTAAAAAGTCTTCTATGTGCAAGAACGAACACCTCAAAAGTACAAAAGGGACAGTACAGATTGTCCTCTTTGCTATCATCTCCACTGCTACCTTCACTTTACAACAATCAGACGACTCAGCAGGCACATTAGGTAGCAGCAAACATAGTTGGTAACTTAGGTTTGCCTTGTACGTGCAATTAAACAGACAACAATCTCATCTGCCATCCCGTAGAGCGACATTAGAACCAGCAGCAGAGCTGCTGAGGGAGCTCCGGAGGCGAGATGAGAGGCTTGCTTTGTTCCTGCATCTCCACGAGGTGTCCCTCCATTCTAGGTCACGCTCGCTTTGCCTGCCTTGCTGTGGGGCAGGGAAACCACAGCTGTCCCACCTGCCAGCTTTGGCCCCTTCTCATTCAACATTTGCTTTATTTTTCTCAGAGCTACTGGAACTGGCCGCAGCAGAGGCGAGCAGGGTGTTCTCCAGGCGCGCACTTCCCCTGAAGTTGTGCACATCAGCACGGCACTCCTCATCGCTGAACAACGAAGCTAGGAAATGGCACTCTTTCGCCTCTCTTTTTTAAGATACAACATCTATCAGAAAACTAGAAATCTCTTGATGGTCCTCTTTTCTGAGCGAGGAGACTTGCCTTCCCATCTCAGAAGTTAAAAGGCAGAATACCCCTTGGAAGAAAACCGGCTAGATAGGAAAGACCTGCGTGGTACTTCCAGCAGTAACTTTCCTTATGGCCACTCTCGGCTCACTGCAACAGCAAAGTAACTTTTTCCAGTTTGAAAGAGAAACAGCTTTGTTCTTGATGTGCAATAAGCACGCTAATGGAAAGTTCACACAGTGTAGCTAGTATTCTGTGTGTGAAATTGCTGAATTTGGAACACATTAATTGCACCATGTTAGAAAGTCCTAATGAGTATCAAGAAAAATTAATTCTCAATAGTGTCCATTCAGGGTGTCATTTACTATAAATAAGAATTCAATGCACTTTGAAAGCATGTAAAATATTTCAAACTAGGTATCTTTATGCTCAAATAAGGGCATATATGCAGAGGGCTGCTCAAAAATCATCTTATTTTAATTTCATAAATTGGCATTCTTGTTTAAATTAATATTTCACTTAAATATTATTTAATAACCATGTGTAGATACGCCTCATATAGTTATTCTAACAAGTGACAAATATGTCCTGTCTCTGTAAAAATCCTTTACTGAGTCAAAAAAATCCAAACTCCTGAAAAATATCACATTATGAAAGACAGATCTAGGAGCTGGCATCCACAAGCAGCCTGCTATAAAATCTTCCTCTGCCTGTGTGCTCTGATTTCTCCTAAGGTAGTTTTACCCTTGACTTATGTTTCCATCGACCGATTTCTGAAAGCATAAAGTTTTACTTACTCATACGTAAAAAACTCTCACAATGTCTAGTCTTAAAAATAGCCTAGCTCTATCACTCCACTTTATTTAGCAAATTTAGGGTGATATTTTCCTGTCAGTGCTTACTGCTAACGTTCAGGTGTATTCTTTGTTACCAGGTTCTGCAGAGGAAAACTGCTAACATGGAAGAGAATTCAGCACAGGATATAGCCACATTAAATTATTTCAACCAAAAAAATGCCCTCCTTAACGACCAACAGCTTTCATTTATACATCTACCCTGGCATCAGGAGTACTGACATGTCCATTAGAGAAAATTTTGGTAGAATAACTTTTACCAAAGTTGCTTAAACACAGCGAAGCAATTTTCAGCCTCCAGATCGCGGAAGATGGACGGACACGCAGCTGCGCCGAGCTCTAGGCTTACCTATGAATCTTACAGTGAGAGTGCAGGTAGGCCAGCCCCTGCAAGGCACCGTGGGTGATGGCAGCAATCTCCACTTCCTGAAGTGGTTTCTTGTGAACTACGGAAAAAAAGTCAAGAAAAACCCTAAGAAGGCAAGTGTGATCTTTTCCTGAGAAAGTGTTTTTAAAGAGAAGGAACCCCACCGATTCTGCCAGCTACGAGGTGAACATCACCTTCGTTGTACTAGTTTCCTATGGCTTGATGGCCACTAGCAGCTCCGAGTCTACGCACAGCCTGTGCACGTATTTCACGTCATAGGAAACCACATTTTCCTTCACGTTCCTGCTAGGGCCAACAGTTACTGTTAACACCAGGAGGTACGTCTGAGCGCAGCTCACCAAGTGTAGTTGAAATACTCTTTTGGTCCTTAGTAAGGAAAACTGCCCACTTTTTTTCCCTAATAACCAAAACCCAGGAAAATTAGGAATACCAGCTACAAAGAGATGCCCCAAAGCACCTTCCATATATCCCTAAATATGACTGGCACGTGCCTTTGGCTGACCATATCTTAGATACAAAAGATACGGCCTACAGAGTGTGCTAGCTTTTGCAAACTTCGCCTTAAATTCCTTATTCCTCTGCAGGTGCTGCTGTTCTAGTTTTGAGGTCATATCAGCCTCTTGTTCTATAAAACCATCTGTAATTATTCCTACAAACTGCAAGGCAAGGACAAAGGTGACCTCTGCAGGTTTTTATTATGGATATTCAGAAAACAGGCAGTCTGCTTCAGTCAAGAAGGCGCAAATTACAGGAACATAGCTGTATACATTTATACCTTTATTTTACAATATATAAACGTGCATGCCAACTATATGTAGTGCTAGCCTCCTGGGAAAGTCTCAGCTTACCCTTGGCGTCAAACACAGGCATTCTAGCTACAGAATGGAGTAGTATAGACAGACTGCCTCTACCATCTGCAAAATACCAGTCTGTGAGAAAACAGCCTCCCACTATACTCAGAAGGGGCACTAGCAAAAAGAAAATCAAAGCCTATGTAAAACTTACCCTCTAGCAAATCAGAAGCTGATCCTAAACAGTACTCCATAACCAACTGCAAGAAAAAAAGCATGCTTTTAAATAATAGGGTATACATCCCCCCACAAACAGTTACTACTTGAACGGCTGAGAAACAGTAGAAGTAAATAAAACCTTAAGTTGCAGGAAATGCAATAAGCAATGAAAAAAATAAAATGCTCCAAACATTCCAGCAATGTCAAGACATCTTTCATTGTTGTAAAAAAAGGTTTAGGCACTGAGAAGTCCGTGGGGAGATATTGTAGAAGATGTTCCATAATAATTGTTTAATCTGCATGAACACAGAGGACTGCCTCAGAGAAGCAGGGATTTGTTTCAATATCCTAAATATCTATTCCTTTTAAATTACTTGGAAGCTTCTTCAGATGAAAGGGACTACAGGCAGCACGGGATGAACACTGCTGCATGTAAAGACACTGCAGGTACTGAATACTTGATTGCTGTACTGCACATTTTCTGCTCATGAAGACCTCTAAACGCCACATCACTCACTCACCCATGCCGTATGCTCTTTCAGGTAACAGCCCTTATACTCTATGGTGTTGGGGTGCTTCAGCTGTTGTAGAAACTTGACTTCTTTGATGATATCCTGCCATTTCTAATTAAAAAAAAGCAAAAAGGTATAAATAAATTTCTCTGCTTAATCCCTTACATGCTCTCATAAACCACACACTGCAGTACAGTCTGACAAGCAACCATAAAACTATTTTACAGTGTGAAGAGGGTAAGAGTCATAGTTGCAAAAGCACAACTGTACATCAGTTGTCTGGATCCTTATTACACTAACTGCAATACATTTTACTTAAAGCATTGCTACTGTTTTGCATATTGAACTGTCCAGCAGTCTCCAACTTAGTAACAAACCCACCTGCCCCAAGAGACCCCACCACCTGTAATACGTGTAGAGATAGTAGGAGTTAGCGGTTTGCTTCTTTCTGTATCGCAGCACAAAGCCACTGACATTTGGAAGACCGCAGCACACGTGGGAGACCAACACGTAAGTGAGCAAAAATGAGTTTAAAACATCCCTGTTTGCTCTCAACAGACTGATACATTCTCCGCTGCATGTCAACTCACCAATCAACAGTCAACACAAGCACAAAGCGCCACAACACAAACATAAGAGGAGCAACTAACAGGCAACAAGTGAAGTGAGACTGATATTCTGAATACAAGGTCTATGCAATTTTAGATTATAGATCCTGAAAAGCGTTTCAAGTCAGCTATGCGTTTCAGTCGACACCTCAGAGAGTTGTGGTTACAGCTCCAGTAGCCGGTGTGCTCTTAATGCACTTATTACTGAAATTATTACTGAAATAACCACCATACCAGCATTCTGAATTCCCATTCACTTCCTTAAACTGAACTATTTGTCAAAATTTGCATAAACTCATTTTCCCTCCACAAACCTCCATGCTTCCTACGGAAGTGAGCAACAGCTACCGAATTAAAAAGCTGGTCTGCTAGTGTCAACGAAATACACAGCTAATTTCACTGTTCAGATTTACATTATGGTTGCAACAGCTTCTGCATTCAGAATTGGTTTATTCATCTTACCTCATTCGTTTGCTTTCCGCTATAGGACATTTTCTTGACTGCCACCACCTCATTAGTGTGGGAATTTGTAGCCTGGAGTTAGGGAGAAAGAAAGAGATTAAAAAATTTTAGGTTTTTTTCCTCCCCATGGAGTGAGCTGTGCCTTTGGCAAATACAGGCTTTTTTCTCCTATATCACATCCTTGCAAGCTCCTACACTTCAGAGACATCTTCCTCGTGGATAAGATTTACCAGACAACTATTAGGACACTTTTTCCTGACTTTATCTATCCGTCCATATCCACTGTTCCTCCCTCGGCCCTTACTGCGCTTGCTACCTCTCTGTTGATACAGAGACCAAGGCCCAATACTGCACCTACTGAGAACATGCAAAATACAGTTTTATTGGCATTGCAGTAAAAACAATTTTAGATAAACCTTTGGAAAAATGTTTTCCAAAGAAACAAATAAAGAGGTGTATCAAAATCTCTAATTTCATCCAAAACCCCCATACAACATTGATATTCTTAAACAGCTATTTCCATTTCCAGTTTCAAGAAGATGCTTCATTCTGGAATTTCTCTCGACTAAAAAAAAGCAACCTTGCTTTCACTGCACCAGATCTCAGTTTTGCAATTAATATTACTCAAGTCATCAAAATTCTACTTTTCTGCAGCCTGTATGACACAGGGATCACGACTGCAGACTGAACACTCAGTTTTAGGAAAAGAGCTCTACTTGCCTGGATTGGCACTGCCCCCATTTCAGCATGTTAAAGACAGAAAACCTGAAGGTTTTAGTCTTAAGAGTTGTTGAAACCCCAGTATCTCCAACCATTTACCATTTTGGGGACAAAAAAATTAGTGACAGTTAAAAGCTTAGAATACAACAGAAGCTAAATGTGGTAAATCCTTCTTTCAACTGCTTGAAAGGATGAGTACTACACTTTCAAGTAATGTATTAATGAAAGACATTTCATGATGCATACAGTGACTTCAAAGAAAAATGATGTTGGGTGAACCAGTAGAGCACGGGAATTACTAAAGGGAGCTGACACACTTTGACTCTTCACAGCACACACTCCTCAAACGAGTTAGAGAAAGTTGAAAACAAATAGCTTTTGGGTAAGGCAAAACCCTTCCTAACCACTCGCCATCCTGACTCAGCACATAAAAGATCAAGAGTATTTTACTCAACTAGATTAATTAATGCTGGTGTTCTAAAGAAATTTCCAAGTATGCGTGTTACATTAATTCCAAATATCTTCACGTGAATGTGGTATCTCCCATTTCTGTTGTAATTTTTTGCCGAATGACATGCTGCCATGTTCTCACAGTTGTGGGTGAAGTTCTTGCTGTACCAAGTGCTTGGGATCCTCCTGGCTGAAATAACTTAAAGGGCTGTACAAGCACACTTGACAGAAATATCCACTTGCTGAAGTGGTTTTCACCATACTTGTAGATCTTTAGTGCTTGTTTTCTGCCAAGCTTTTCACATTTTGCTTGCAAAACCTCCTTTACACTGCCCTCATCTGCTTTATCACTTTTCCGTATTTCTAACATGGATATTAGTAGGCTGTTTTTGATGAAAACTATTCTTCTGAAGTCAAGTGCAAAATCAACTTAGTTGATTTCAAGTCAAGTTAGCATCAACTTTAAAACCTTGGGAGAAGCGACGTATGTTTTCTTAGCCTTCTGATATATGAAGTATCAATTCTTTCAAGCAAGAAAAGAAATTTCAAATTATCTTGCCAAGCCTTGCCAATAGTATACTGGAAAACAAAACAGCTTACAAAAATTGATCTTAAATTGAAGTTTATACTAGAATAATCATATTAATCCACAATAACAACAGTGACAAGATACAGATCAATGTATTTGCTGTTTGTAGTAGCGTCACTACCAATTTAAATAAAAAGGTCAAAGGGATGCAGCAACAGCATAACAATCCATGCCCTGCCCCTTTTTGTGTATCTGAAGTTACTTCCTCATTCTTTTGGATGATGTAGAAAGCTCTGTTCCTTCAAAGTGTTTTTTGATCTGTTCTCCTCTTTTGCTATCAAGCGCTTCAGGATCCCTGGAATGACAATCCAAGATCTTACTCTCGGCCCCTGCCTTACTCCAAGATGCGCAAGAATCAAGATGTAAGACAGGGTACAAAAGCTTTTACAAAGGTGGAAAACCAAAGCAAAGATGCACAGCATCCGCTGCACGGTCGGGAAAAGCTCTGGCATGACCCATACCAAGCAGCGTATGGCTAGAGGCCTTCCTCAGGCAAACGGATGGATCCTGGGCTATTGCACACAAAAACTGCAACCAGGTGAGATCCTGCTTGTGGCTTGCGGACACAGCAGGACAGGGCAAAGGCTCCGAAAAACAATTTACTGGATGCCAAGTGCTTCATGCAACAGGAAAGAAAGCTTAAGTTTCAAATAGTGGCAAAGAAGTGCGGATGTGTCAGAGAAAAGCGGTGATGCATCTAGTTACTATGATACTACAGCAATATTACTACAGGCATGACTGCAATCACCATGAAGCTTGGAGGATGCAGCTGTGATAGGATATTGCAAGAAGCTGCAGTCTGGCTAAACCCTGCGATGTTTGTAAAGTGCAGACCAGTTAAATAAAGCATCCAGAGAAATGAGGAAGAGACGCATTGGGGAATTGCAAGTCTTACCTAACCATAGTGACGTCTCAGTTGTAAGCCTGCTTGGTAGATTAGATCTCTAATGGTCCTCACCCTCTTTCCCTGGAAGCATGAGGAACTTCTGAACCCCAGAGCTGAATGATAAAGGTGGCACCTTCACTACTTCATCTTTGCCCTAAAGCATACCATGCATCCTTTCCCTTTGGTTTTGAAATACACTGGGTAGGACCTCCCTACCCCCACCTAAAAAAATGCTTGCTCTTCTTATGGAGTGGATCAGCGCATATTGTTACGTTTTACAGCCTCGTCCTCTTACACGTGTAGTACATTTAACATACTTTCACCGACTGTCACTTACCCCAACATCTAAAAGTGCCTGTCCCACTGCTGACAATCCCCATGGCAGAAACTCCTCTTTATCATTACTACCATATTATACATTGAGGAATTATATTGTTATCCCTCAAAACATACACGCACTGCTTATCTGACACAAAATATCAGGCTCCTCTCCTGTTCTAACAACAGTTCCACCAACACCTCCACCACTGTACAGAACTATAAACAGTGAAATGGAGTGCTTGCAAATAATTCATGGTAGCTACCGCCAGGTCCTGGTGTTACAGAGGTAAGGGTACTTACCTAAAGACTTCAGTGTCTGATATTCAGAAATCTCAGTTCTAGTGAACTCGATCTTCTGGAGTGGCAGGCCATGCTACCAAGCAGGTTTAATTTGTCTTTGACTGATTTTTTCATAGTGAATTCTATTTTAGTTTCACTGATAGCAACTGGATTAGAATTATTTCTAAATCCAGTATTTTGGATTTGGCTTTGCTTGATACTAATTGTAAAAGCGCTATTCTTCTCACTTTGCAGGTTAAATTCTCTTGACTATCGATTAACACAATACATCTTTCCCATTTCAATTCCCTTTCCTCTTAAGACTTCCTCTTTGCTTTTGCCATGTAAGCATTTGCTATTGAAGACAGTATGTTAGGAGATGAACGTGGGGATGAAGAATGTGGCAAAACAAACTGACATTTCAAAGATATCTAACTCCTAAATTATCAAAGCAGCAGAGAAGTCATTCAAAAGCCTGAATGCAATCAGATGCGACTTCCACGGTATCTTTACCCAAGCAACCACAATACCAATTCATTAACAAAGTAGCTTTTAACTCCAAATGCATTTTGAATCATTAATTCACTTGATCTATTAATTTGCAATGATTTACAAGCATATGAGCACCAAGTTGAGTATCCTGAAATTCCAGTTTGGCAAATTAATTTCCAACTGTTTAAATTCAACTGTCGGCATCAGACAGCACAAGATACCATATACTTAACCTGAATGGTTAGGTACACTATTAAGACTATAGTCAACTGCTACTATAAGTACAGCTGTAACAGTAAAGAGCTCAGGAATGCTCTGGAAACACTTATTTTTGAGATATGTTACAAGAAAGCTAATACACACAAAGCAGTAAGGGCTCAAAGAACACTCACTTTTACAAATGCTGAAAATCTCTAAAGTGTCACTTAAAATTGTTCCGTTTTCCAAAAACAAAGTAAAGAACTATACTTACAAAGTAAACCGCTCCAAAGCTTCCATGTCCAATTTCATGTAAACCCACAAATATTTCTTCAGGATCATCTTTGTAGAACAGATCAGCTATTTCTGGGTCCTTTGGCACCCCTTTGCGCATGTTGAACAGTATTATGAACTAGTTCGCGCTTTCAATTCCCAACCAATTTCTTCCTTCATCGACAAAGTAGTTTGTAGACAGCATTCAGCACCTGGTGAAAAAGTTCATCTTTAATCCGTTTCCTTTACGCATGTTCCTGTTCTCGCTTCTCTGACAGCAAAATGAGAGGAAACACTTTCAGGAGCAATAGACTTCACTATCGTTTCCTTCAGCTAATTCTTTTTAATTATTAGTCCAATTTAGATATAGAGATTAAAATGCATTCAGAGTACAACACCTCTTTATCTCGTACAGGAAGCAAGTGCTGCAATTACACTAAAGTCCACTCGAAGACAAGAGTCCTGTTGCTATGCAAAACATCCTGTGATACGAGCGTGTTATTCTTCACACTGGTCTCCTAATGTGTCAGTTTTTAGACTATCACCATTGTTCCTCCTACTTTTCTCTGATGTTTGTTTGCTTTGTTTCTCTACTCCCACTTGCCAGCTGGTGCTAGTAGAAAAGTCAGCTTTTATTCCACAGAAACACTTCACAATCATATGATTTTCATTTCTTTCTTTATTTATTCAGTGCTGTAAGATAGCTAGTGCTACTGGACTTACTGGACTGTGATGGCTCCCAGGTCACAGAATTGCTTTTGAAAAATCCTAGGCTCCACCATGTAAGGCAGATCTTTACCTCCTTAACATCTTTCTTTAGCATAAGCACATAATGAGACAGCACAGAACTGAGCTGCACTGAAATGAAGATTTTAAATATTCATCCCAAAAATTTTATTGGGGGGGAGGGGGGAACATCAGAAAGTTTCACATTTCCTATCAAAACATCCTGAAAAATCTGCATTGGTTCATTAGACACTGGCGTACAGAGCAATGACGGATGCCTCTACCCCACTGTTTTTGACTTCTGAAACCCAGCAGATTATCTGCAGGTGAGTCGACTGGAGTAGTTTCTAACAACAGCCTGGAGCAAGTCTCAAAACTACTTCCAGATACGTAGCTCAGCACCTCATTTATTGAGACCACATCTTCTCTGTGCATAAAAGAAAAAGACTTCCAAAAACATACACTAAAATGTTCAGCCTACCTCGTGATATAAACCAGTGTAACATTTCAAGAGAGATCAGCTCAAATTTAGCAATTGGATAAAATTAAAACTAAAACACACATAAAAAGCTTGAGAAGGTTTCAGACTGCAAGTGCCGTCCAGATGGAACGATGGAAACAGAGCATAATTTTGGTCTGGGGCTGAAACAGTCTCCTCGGCTCAGGATGATAAGTAATGGAGCAACAAGCACAAACAACTGTGGTTCATCGGAGGTGCACGAAGCACTCTGCTGGAGCGTACCTGGGTAACTGTGGCACAAAGCATGCTCTGTGGCTCAGATTCCTTTCAGCAGCATTGTCCTGTGCTCTCGTCCCCCCACGCTCTACGTGCTCTCTTATTCTGCAAAGGAAAACAAATAGCAGTATTTAGAAAAAAATATTTTAATTTTGAAACCGTATTCTACTACATGAAAATACGACATCTGGAAAAGACCACAGACTATCAGGGCAGGGAGTACTGGCTGTAAATGCCAATGGTGTGTCTTTAGGTGACAATATTCACTGCCTGTGTTTTATAGCCCTTGGGCTTGCTACGTATCATTATAAGATAGGAATCCAGGAAAAGAGGTTAAATGCCAAAGTTCTTCGACTTTTATAAAGACTCTTAAGCTTGCTGGGGCATAGGAGGAGCATGGAAGTTTGCTCTCAGACTACACTTTTTAGATTGCCTATGAAAAGGACAAAGCTCACAAAGCTGAGCCTATTATTTGGCTCAGTACGTTGTACCTGGTGGCATACAGGACTTCAAAGAAAGTCCTAGACATTAATAAGACAAACATTGTTGGATTCCACCATGAAGAGAATGAGCAATGAAAAGACGAGAAAGGAGGCCAACCAGTTAGATCCAGCAGCTGAAATTAGGTCTGGATCGCTCACAGTTAAGGATGCGACCCACTGCAGCCACCCATTCCTACAGCGCAGCAGCACGCCCGAGCAGCCACAGCCCTCCTCGCAGGGGAGGCAAACACACCGAGGGCTTGAAGCTTCCTCGCTCTCACAGAAAAGGTTATCACGTAGCCACGTCCACAGGAAAAATGCTTCGCAAGTAAAGCCTACTGCAATAGTTATATTGCCAAAATCTGAATTAATATACATCTGAATTAACGACAAACAAGCTAAATCATCTTCTCACTTATTAGGAAAAAAACGTATGAGCAGAAGTCTTCCTGCTGGTAGCTAACACTACCAAAAAATGGTATTTCTGTCTACTGTTCTCAACGCAGGGCAATACTACTGAGCTGTTAAAAAGCTATTTGAAAAGCTCCAGAAAAAGGATCTGCAATGTTTAGTTTAAAAAAAAATAAATTAAAAAAAATCCCAAGAATAAACTAATGACAAAAGCCTGATGAATGAAATGATTATTCATTCTCAGCTGATTGGCCTCACCCAAAGGTGCTATATTTACTACATGCCTGCAGACAGGCGCAAAGAATGCAGTATTTCAGGTCTGGCATTCTTCAGCCAAGTGAAAAATCCATTTGGCTTTAGAACAATAAAAACAAACCGAGGAAGAAAACAATTTATCCATCTCTAGTCAAATGAACTTCTCTGCCATAAACAAAATCTGTGCAGCTCTAGTGTTCAAGGATAAATTGGTATTTAAAATGGGAAATTAAATGTCAATACTTAAAGTTAAGCCCCAAGTAATGTCATTCTCCAACTGACAGACATATATAGTCAGGCTGTACAGTAAATCATCTCAGCCTATTATTTTCCAGTAATGATTATCAGAAAAACTTGGGATGCAGAGTGTGTCGAGAATAACTTGAGTCCTGCGGATTTGAAGATGACCACCAACTGCTCCATACGATCCCGTAGTGCCCGCGGTGCCTCTCGGTACAAACCCCGAGCCTCCTTCGCACGGCCACCTCGCAGCACTAGACATGCGGTTCAGGCGCGGGATGGCGTAAGGCAGATACAAATCACACCTATTTGAGGTAATCTGGCAAGGTCACAAATTCTTAATACTACAACTCGCTTCTAGGCACACAAAGACTGAAATAAAGATGGTTTAAACAATGGCAGAGCATTATGGGAGTCAAATGCTGTTAGTAGAAAAACTCAAGTTCAAGGTATGGTCAATTTAAGCAAGTTCTTTCAGTTACCAAACTACTGAATTAACTTATCAAGAATCAATTTCTACTAGAAGCCTGATTTTTACTCTTCATCCTTCAAAAAGCACACCTAAAGCAGCATTTGGGATTGCACGTTCTGAAGACCTCACATGAAAACAGCATTAATCACACTGGCGGTGACTTACGGAAGCGACAAGTGACTCAAGATTTTCAGAGTTTGTGAGATCAGCATTTTGTTCCGATAAGGTCATTTGGAGATGCTTCAAAACTGCCTACCTAGAAATTAAAACTCTCAATCAACAGTTACTAGCGAAAATCCCTGCCTTGGAGGACAAACTGCTTGTGCCCCATTTCTGAAATTCTGTAAGTCCCTACAAAGATAGAATTCTTGCAAGTAAATTCAGCATCAGAAGTGATAGTAAGAAAAATATTTAAAAGAAAGATTCTTTATGAAAAAAATCTCTAATGAAAATTACAGAACATAGTATGAAAACCGGAAAGAAAATTGGTTTTTAAAGGCCTACGACTATTCCAGCTGCAATCGGGAAACCAGTGATACGTTGGACGCACCTATGGGGCAATGCCTCTGTTTCCCAGTAATGTCACAGGCGGAGGAAAGCAAAATCACTAGTTACTCTAAAATTCAGTTCTTTATGGGAAACGTGCCAGGCAACCTGCGGCCTGCCAAGCACAGAAGTGCCCAAAGCGAGCGTAAATGCTGAAGAACTGCACTGAAAACGACAAGCGCAAGACAATTATGTTCTTAAACCAATGAAGCAACTCTGCTTAGAGCAACCCGCTGTACTACTCCCCTCCTCTCCCACCCTTCAAACGCAACAACTCGGAAAGGCAATCCAGCCAAAGCGAACCCCTCTCGATGGAGTGGGTAGTGATTGCTGTAGCTCTGGCCCATCGCCATCTTATCGTAGCGCTTCAAGGATTCTCTACTCCTCACTTACGCTAAACGGCACAATAACCCGGTGCTTTTAGTGGCTGGGGCAAGACGACAGCAGGTCTCATCACAGAGTTTCACCAGAAAATGATGACAGAGAGTATGGGAACAGTCAGGCCGGGAGGCAGATAGCAGCACGCACGGGGAACGATAAACTAGTGGCACGTCCCACAGGCTACTCATAGACCGGACCCTGGGTAATGCCGTACCAAGGCTCACTACTGTATTTTTACCCCAACAGTTTAAAGAAAAGCAAAGTTTCCTCCATCATAAGCAACCCTCACATTTAAAAAGCATGCATCACTGCTTTTGCTACATATGTTTGCACAAAAATTCTCTTGCTACCAATGATGACCTCCAGGTGCTATAGTAACAACAACAGAAAAGACCTTAACCTCAATATAAAGGAAGCAACAAACCAGAACTGTAAGTGCCTTTAGGAGCAGCTAAATTACCCACATTTCCAAATATTCCACGGATCTAAAACTACATCCCCGTATAAGATAGTTATACTTATGCACTCAATTTCTGTAGCTGCTAACAAGATGTCTTCACAGAGCATGGTAGCAGAAGAGTTAAGATATTTGCTGCTTGCTTTGTCAAGTTCACTAGACAGCCGGCAGCCTGCCCCGCGTCCTCAGCTCACAGCACGGCCCATGCACGCACCACCGTTTTCACACCCTACGAGCATCTCAATTTCAACACTCCAATAAAGTGCAAGTGCGTGGCTTGTAAAGTAGTTTGAATTGCGTCTCACAATACTATAGGTCCCTTTCAAATGCGTACAGAAATACGTAAAATTAATTTTAGTTCCTAACTACACCACGGTACTTCCCAAAACAAGGACAAAGTTTTCCACTTCAAGCAGAAAAACAAACTGCAGGAAACAGGGTGGAACAGCAGCAGATTCCACTCATAGGAGGAGCAACGTGACATGGCTCATGCATTCATTTTTAGAGGAATATTTTTGGGGGAATAATTTTACACCAGAATTCGTTTTCCAAGAATGGCAAACACACAGAATCCACTTTCTTCATTTCAGTCTCTACAAAATCTCCAAAAATCTGGAAGACAATATTAAGAAGGAAATTCTCAGATAAATATAGCAGATAAAAACTGTCCGGAGTAAGAAACCTTTGGAGCTCAAAGTAGGCACGTGCACAAAGTCCCACCGCAGTCCTCACACGTAACCTTAAATTGTTTTGTTTGGTTGGTTTTGGGTTTTGAGGTTTTTTGTTTGTTTTTTTAAGAAGTATGAGCTTTTTTCCCCTTTAACTGCTAGGTACAGCTAGCTAACAAGGCCCTACACAAACACCTCGCCCAGTGCCTTTGCAGCTAGTTACGTGTACTTTCCTTCACCAAGTCCCTCACACGCAGGCCACGATCTAGGATGAACAGTCCGTTACTTTGCAGAAGCAGGTGCTTTGGTTTTTGAGAAAGACTCTTGAACCCCACATTTAAGCTTTTCACTGACATTTCCTTGATTAAGAATTACTTTTCCAGCTAACATTATGTAACTGAAAGCAACATCAGAGTTTTTTCCTAGCGTATTAGCACTTAGTTTATTTTAATGATTCAAACAGTCAGATACACATACCTGGTATATAAATTCATGTTACTTACAAGTTTTCTGACACTGTAGACAAAAAGCAACTGTACTACAGTCTTTGTTTGCTTAAATTAATCACTGACTCCAACATACTCAGAAAAGATTTCACTTTGGTCTAGAAGCAGCAAGTCCTCTCATGTCCTTTCTGCAAATTTCTAAGCAGCAAAAGGATTTAGTTTGTATGTAGCAGAAATGGAAGGTACCCAGTGACCTTCAGTAGGAAATAAAAATATTTTTGAGCCTTTGAAAACACTCTGCAGATATCAGGACGGTGCGTGGCATGGGGGGACCAGGTGAAGGAATCGGGGACACAGTCTGCTTGGAACGCTGGATGGCGTAACCGGAGCATAAGCTCAAACGGTGCCTAGTCACATACCTAGCATGAGACTCACACGCTAGTCCCTCAAACACTACTTTTTTTTTTTTTTTTGCTCTGCCTTTCAAAGAAATAACTTCCCAGAACATTCAAGTCTATCACACACACCATTTTTATTAACATTTGCATAATATCTGGATGCAATCACAGCTCTTCACTATCTACAACTTCTAAAAAGAACGGCAAGATTTTTTCTTTGCCAAGTATTCAGCTCAGCAATCCACTTCGAATATCATCCTGACACATACGTACTTTGATTCAGCATTCTCCAGCACTCACATGTGCATCAGGTCATTTAGAGTTAAGATTACTCATGCTCATAAAACCCCCTGAATCAGAACTTTACTGACTAAGGCGATCACTGCTCACAGTGCCCCTGGGATATGAAATTAAACTAGTAACTCGCAGGTCTTATTGTAGATACGTACCTTCATTGAAGCAACTTTTTTTTCCTGATCAGAAGCTGTAGTTTTAAAGGAAACATTGTTCCATTTGCAACTCCTCTCTGACTAGTACTTATGTGTTAAGAATAAGACAATAATCTTGCTAAAAAAACACCTTTAAGCCCCCTGGTTTTAAGTCAAGAAACAAACCATTAGTTTTAGTCGCAGGGAACATTTCAACAGGTATGAAGTCAAGCAACATGCCAGGCTTCCAAAGGAATCAGCACCCGTTGCATTCTCTGGAAGTCCTCCTGGCAAAGACACACCAGCTACTGCAGGAAGTTTAGGGATATTATAAGACATAGCAGAATGCAAATGCATCAAAACACATCTATACATTGTCTTTCTCCTTGCTCTCCAAAGAGACCTTATGGCTGATGCATTAAGTTTCAGTAATTGCAGAATGATGACTAGGCACTGAAGTGAGGAACTAGGGGCACCTATGGCACTGATCTATCTTGACCTGCAGCCAGAGTAATGATAATCCTCAAAAAATTCATTTATGTTCTTGTTTATGAACATCCTATGGAAGAATGTGATATACAAGGTAAAAATTACACTGATCCTCTCATTTTCCTAAAAGTAACATTACCCTGGGAGCTAAACATGATTCAGAGCATCTCCACAGCACAACACCCAGGAATACAGCGATCACAGGACAAACGCACGCAGCAGTGTGCGCCATACACTGTTCCAACCACCAATACCCCAAATTCTGACACCATGTTTATGTTCCAGCAAGTTTAGCCATCCTTTCTGGACATAAGCCATACCACGGGTTAGCAGAAAACGGAGGTAACGGTTATTCTGAAAGCAACACCCTCTTCCAAACCCACTGTTTGGCAAAGCGCCGTCTTTTCTCTGCACCCGATCCAAGCTCATGACTCAATGAATGTATCCATGAAGACCAGCACTATTAGTCCTACTGCAGTTTGCTTCATGAAACTCCACAGAATTTTAAAACCTGTGAAATAGCATGCTTAATTTTAGTTTTGCTTTTTGCATTTTCATCCAACAGTTGTTTAAAAAAGCAGGGACAGAATGAGGAGGCACGCATCTGAGATACTTCCGATACACTCATTTAGGTCAATACACAGTTCTTAATCTCACACCTACTTTTGAGCACTGTGTAGCCCTTCTGAAGTATTAAACTCAGCTTAGAAACCACCCCTTCATACCCATAAACCTCTCTGAAAGCAGGTAAAGAAATCTGACAGCCAAGGTGGCCTTCCCCAGTAACATGTTCCCATTTGTGACCATGGAGCCTTTTTTCCCCCCGGACGCATAACAAAGAACACCACTTATTTCCTACGGACTTCATACAACTCTAGTATTTTCATTACCTATGAAGCAGAAATATTTACAACGTTATCTGCTATGTTCACAGTGTGGGAACAGCACAAACGAGAGGAGATGTGGTGTCAGAGAGTATTCCAGCTCAAAGTTCAGGTGCCTCTGTTTAGACAGGTTCCCCAACAGAGCCTCAAAACTCCTGCCAGGAACAGCCCTGCTTTGCTATTGTCCGTAAAGCAAAAGTTGAGGTTTTTGCTTGGTTGCGTTTTTTTCCTCTTCAAGGAACCTAGGAACATCTGTAACAACAAAGTCAGTATCAGGCAGCCTTTCCCTAATACCCACATAGCTCAAAATTCAGCAAATGACTTTAAAAGACTTTTGACTATCCTGCTGCAGATGTTTTAGTGCTTCAAAAATTTCGCAGCTGTCAAAAAAAAAAAATCACATGATGTTTTAATGACAAAATTGTGAGGAAACTGTGAATGAGTTAAAAACTCGGGTGATTAGCCCAATTGGGGGGGTCATCAAAAGCAGCAAACAAGCTGGTACCTCCCAAATCTTGTCTGCAAGTGGCATTTTAAGAATGAACTGAAATAAAAGGTGCGATAGCATTTCTTAGTACCTCACAGGCAAGAGGCACGTGCTTTACCTTCTCTCTGCTTTGCTAAATATGTGTAATTGTAGTCACCCAAGATCATGGGGTAAAGCCTGCGCTTTATTTAAAAAGTCCAACAGCATCGTTCTTCACAGATGTGTCATGAAAAAGCAAAACTTCACAGCAAGACACACTGGGTGACGCTTCCCAATAATTTTCCAGTTAAATTTAAGACAATTTAATATGTACGCCCTTATTTTGTTTAAGGGGAAATAACACCATTACGTTTCTTGGACCAGAACCTGTATTTTATCATAAAACCTAGAGTGCGTTATTAGGGTTTTGCAGGTTTATTTGACAAGATTAAAAACTTCGGGTCATGAAATAAACCTCTTGTAGTTAAAAAAGGGAAAGAAAAAGGCTTCTTGCTCTGAACAACATTTCATAGTATTTCATCATGGCACATCTGAAATAATTCAGTAGTACATCTGGAAAGGAGGAAAGATACACAAATCATTTTAAATCCTAATGTACATAAGCCCAAATAGCATCATACAGAGAAATAAATTTCATCAGACCTTCTCATGAAAACTTCTCTAAAACATCACATACGGGTCATGAAATTGAGGAAATTGCCTCCCTATTTTCATAAGATATTTTCTGTACCATTTTTATCAGGCTCTTCATGTTGCTTAAAAGACAGTGAACTCTAGACAATTATAAATTCATGAGTATTATGCTGTGTGCTACTCAGAGGCAAAAATAAGTCATCTAATTTGTTTATGAAAGCTTGAAGAGACTTTCAGCACACTCAGAGTTTCCTACCTATTAATGTAATGGCTTCCAGAGAGCTGTATCCATTTCATGGTTTAGAGCTATTTTTAGATATTTTTAAAGAGATTATATTTTGCCCATCACATAGTAGAATCATAGAATCATTTTGGTTGGAAGAGACCTCCAAGACCATCAAGTCCAACCATTAACCTATCACTCAAACGAAAAAAGACAGCAACAGGATAAATCTATTCCCACAGCTCTCCAGACTGTCCAGGATGACGCTGGAGTGAGAGCTGACCTACTCACCCGCATTACAATTCAAAACTGCAGGATCAACACCGCTGATGCTGAAGCAGTCGCAGTGGCCACCAGATCTACACGCCACTGCATCATTTAAATAGTAAATGCGCAACGAGGCTGCAAGCATAGCTCCATCTGCTTTTCAAGCTCAGTTTTTCAGAAATGTAGGAACTGACTGTTGTAATAATTTTCAACGCTAAAATTTGAGTTTTAAAATTAGTTTTCGTATCGTTAGCTTAGATAGCATGACTTTGACTTGTCCCTTAGCATCAGTCAAACTGCAGAGAACAGTTAGATTTAACTAATTGAAGTTACCATGTAATCATGCTACTCAACAGTTACTTTGTGCTACCCAAGGAAAAGGTGTGTTTTAGTGCAGGGACACGTATATATTTGCAAATGAAAAGCATGTGGTATCATTTGGGGCAAAAAGTGATTTCATTATGCGAGTGCAAGACAATGAATAAGATCCTTTAACGTAACAGTGTGCTAGTGTAGCGACACAGCTTTTGTCATAACACTAGCTGACTTTGAAAAAGTAGGTTTCTATTTAAAAAAATGTTTATTCTCCTTTTGCAAGAAAATGTAACTCAGATACTGATTTTTCTGGAAGCTATACCACAGTAAAACTGGCCAAAGAGAGAGTCATGCAGTAGGTCTGTAACAAAAAGTAAGAAAACACATGCAGACTGCAGTCATGGGGGGGAGACATTCTGTGGTCATGGAAGGGTCAGCATACCTCTCACAACAAACCAAGTTGTGATTTTTTTTTTTTTTTTCCTTCTTTTTGATGAGACAGGGGAAGGTAAGCGTGAAGTATGTTCTTCATGATTCTAAGAAAATCCATGGATCTTCATTATGAACTTACCATTAATAAAAACCCCAAACCTCTTAATCTCTAAAGAGAGTTGCATAGGGCAGCATATGTTGATCGTCCTCTCCAGTGATAAGGTTTAGAGAGCAAGGTTTCTGAACCCTCACCTCGTGCTGCTGCTGGCTTGCGAAGCAGCAGAGAAGCCACAGCACTGCAGTGTATTTCCCCCAAGATGCCCGGTCTTCCCTGCGCTACACTTCCCCCTTACACACCCCCTTCCTTTGCCCCATGAATCTCTCCCGACCACACACTTCTCCTTTTATAGACCTCCTTCCTTCCTGCCTCCTCTGTGCCAGCCAGAGATAACACTTTAGGAAATAGCCTTTTTGACTACTTCAGTCTATCATTTTAGCTCGGTCCATCCTCGGTGACTGTTTGAGTCCAACACATCAGCTCTCTTCCTGACCTATTTACAGGCAGGACTGCAACCATTAACATGTATAACAGGAATTTTTTCCACGCTTTTATCATTAAAAATGGCTCCATTTGTTTCATTCAGGTGTTCAAAGTCTGCTTCAGGAGTGGAATTAAACATGAAAAAGCTTATTTTGAAAAATCCACAAAAATTCAATTTCATTTGGGAATACTATTATTAAAAGACGACAAACTTAATCTAGCATGTACCAGCCAAGACAGAATCAGTCATTAATATTACACAACTTACCCACTGGCTTTCTAAGTTTATTCTTTTCTAGCACATGCAATTTTTATGGCTAGCAATAAAAGACACACAGAAGTGAAATATGGACATGTAATGTCCAAAACATCATTATTATAATCTAATAACTGTGTACAAGAAGAGAGTGTTTACCCTCTATGAAAAGAGCACTGGATGACTGAAAACCTGGAAAGAAAAGACGACTGTGCTGCTTTTATTCAACACCCAGAAAGAACTGGGTTTGCCGTATCAGCCATCATACGGGCTTATGCGATGGCACTCTTGTGGATACCTCTTCTTCAGGATTGTTTTAACATCCTTATGACAATTACAGCAATTATTTACATGCAGCAGCTATCACAGAATCATGAGAGTATCAAATACATTTTAACTGCCATAATAGAGTAAACCATCCCTAAACAACGCCACGCACCGTGACAGCATCCAGCTTTACACAATACACTCATAAAATGGTCCAACAGACTGGTTTGCAACTGTAGGCATTTCATTTCCTGGGCAGCCTCAGTGAAGCTAGCAGTAACTTGGTGCGTAAGGCAGGGATAAAGCTCTGCAGGACAGGAGGACACATCAGGGGGACCACACAGCAAGGGGGGCTGGCTGTTACCTGGACCCCTCTAAAGGCGTCCATGTACTTTGTCACTCAGAGGTTTTGAGGCCAGTGCTGTCCACACTTTGCAAAATGTAGAAGCTGATAAAGTGAGAAACAAAACCTGTTCAAGGTCACCCAAAGAATACAGCAACTAGGAATAAAATCGAGCTTTCCAGGTGAGAGAGAGCTGGGGCGGCAATCTCACTGAATAGTCATCTGCTGCAGCAGTAGTTTATTTTTTTGGCTGATTTACCTGTCACACACACTGACATAGGAAGCTTGTTTTCTGGCCAACTGAACAGTCATAAAGTAAATCACCCAAGATCTCTTAAAGATCTGAATAAAAGCAAGTAAGTATGAAATTTATAAATATATGCAACCTTTCCAAGGCATTCATTCCTGCAGTACCTCCATTCTACAAGCAGGAGTGATTTACTCACCACTGAGTACCCTCAGCATCAGACAAATGCTGCTGAAGTAACTCCTCCACCCTGCAAGCACATTCTCAGCCACTCTAATAGGGTTTGCACAGAACAACGCTGCACTAAGCTCTTGGGAAAGGACTGTGCACAAAAGAAAAAGTCTCACTGCTTGCTGAAGTCCTCTACAAACTAATCACTAAGTGATATAATTAGTAATAGTCATACAAACTAAAAAATAAAGTATTTCAGCAGGTATTTACTCCTCTTCCTGTGCTATGCCTGCGTTGTCCTGCTGCACCGGCGGGCATGGGGCCTGACCCACAGCACTGCCAGCAAAAACCCCTGGGTACCTCTCTCTGCTACTGCTGCTCCCTTTTTTCTTTGGTAAGTTTGTTCCATGACAGTTCCAGATCTCCAGGGATTTTTTTTTTCCATAGCTGTTTCTATTTCAGGAACAAATATACAGACAGAAGTTTCCTCCATCTTCTCACAAGTTCACTTAAGGAAAAGCACAAATACTGCCGTTATCTCACAGCTTGGTTTCAGCAATTATGTCTTAGAGAGCTGGGCCACAAATACTACTAACACCCTCAGAGGGACATTTATACTATTTGGGTCACAAATTCATATTCACATCTCTCCTAGCACCTCCATCAGCTCTTTTCTGAATGTAGATGAACACAGAAAATAATACATTCCATTTTAAAACACACATGCACAAATTTACTTGTTTTTAACAAAAAAAAAAATTTAAACATTACTATATACAGCATGATTCAGCTAAAGTATTGTGCTACCCCTTCAAAGTCAAGTATTGTACACAGATTATTTCAAGAAGAGGCAAGAATAAAATGTAATACTAACTGGATGAATGGAGAAAGAGCACAGATATTGTCACAGGTGGAGGAGGCGGCTGTCTTTATTTCCTTCAACTCTTTTTCAGAACTTCAAGACCCTACAGAAGCTGGTTCCACCGCCATTTCATTACGCAATGAGTGTGGTAGCGTGCATACTAATCCAGATCTGAGGCATGTACTGCATGTTTCTGACCACCACCCCCCTTCCCGAAACTGCTTCAGACCTCCTGCAAAGCCCGGCAAGCATCGCTGCATCAGACCACTCCAGTGTTTTCAGGAAGATTTTGGTACGGCCCCAGCAGCTTTCCTGTACTCACATTCCCCCAACTCAAGTTTGGGATTCTGGAGTAGAGGCTCTGCAGCAGTTTAAGCAGTTTTGACTAATTCAGATAAACTTAACTTGTAACCTAACTGCATTATACATCCATCCTTGTCAATGCTGGTTTGGATAACTCCATCTTAATTTAGCAAGACATGAAAAACATCTAAGACTTCAAGAGAGAAAATTTCTGTGTGCATTTCCTGAACTGCTTTCAGCAGCAGGCTCCCTCTCCATCGTGCTAGCACAGCCACTTGTACACCCCCACGCTCCTTCGATCGAGCAGCTGGCCCGGACAACTAACCACCCAGCAAAAGCGGTTCATTTTCTGCCCAGGTTTGTGCCCCAGCCTCACTCCACATCTATCCACGCAAACAGGAATAAACAGCCAGGGGAAGGATCTGCTCATGCCAGCGCTGCCACCCAAAATGCTCAACCATCCGACCTTCTCCATTGGAGTTTCAGTCACTACGACTTTCAAGAAAAGCGGTAATTTTGGGCCACTCGTTTCTTAAAATATAATGAATTCAATACCTCACCCTGAAGCCTACATATGCTTATTTTCTCTCCACGAGGAGGTTCCTGGGTGATTACTGAAGACCCTGGCAGCTCACCAGTGGAGTGCTGCAGTTGCCCTTCGGGAGACAACTCATTTGCCTATAATTAATATACTGTTACCACCTTCTGCTAATTCATTGCGCTTGACTAGTAAGCTAAGAAAATAATTGTGTTGCTAATATGCCAGCGTATAAGACACCAGGATACAGTAATTGTCTGAAAGACAACGCTGAAGTCGGAAATCCTGTATTCTCCATCTCGCAGAGCAGGCTCTTGAGACAGAAAGAAAACCCTCGGCGAATGATGCCAGTTTTCAGCCTGGGGTATCATCAGGAATGATGAATGGCTCCTCACCAGGTAGGAGAGCATAATGGAGATCACACACATTGCGGGGGGGACCCTCAATATATTGCCAAGCATATCAATTATAAGTTCCAGGTAAAACTGAAGAAGAAAAAAATAACAAAACTGTTGAACTGAAACAACTATTTTGCTTTAGCAGACAAAAAATTCTGAGTTAAGACTGAAATTACATCTCACCACACCATGCCATCATTCCCATGATATAAGAATATGCAGCACTCAAACACTCTTTCAATAACTGGATAACGGAGAGGTCCAGGTCTGTGATTTCAGCCTTAAAGTCTTATTTTCTTGGGATTTATCAGGTCAGAACAGGCCCTTAATGTTGCTTTAACACAGATTTTTAGCAGCTTTAACTAAAAAAAGTTTTAAATTAGAACTGGAGGAGGGAAAAAAAGAGTCTGCTTCACTGGGCACTGGAATCAGATGTTTAAGATTAACTCAGCTCGTGAACAGCCAGCACTCTGCAGGTCAGCTCGGAGCTGCCTTCACACAGTTTGGGTTCCAACCGAAGGGAGATCCGCAGATGCAGTGAAGAGAAATAGCCTCCTAGGTCAGGATATGCAGACTGGCAAGTACCTGTCCCCTCAGAATACTCTTTTTTTAATTAGCACTGCAGTCACGAAGAATCAATATACAGTTTTAACAGACATTAAATCTCATTTTAAATAATCTATGCTTAAATGTCATTTTTCCACTTGAAATTCAGAATGCAAGTTTCAGTATTGCATCCTTATGTACAGGCATATTCTCAGATGAGTTTTAAAGTACTAAGATTTACTATTTCAGAATGTTAAACCCAGACAGAAGAAATTGTCAGTAAACAAAACCTACTTGGTGTCCTCAAGAAAACAAGATAGAAATAAGGGTAAAATAAGGGATGGGACTAATCTTCTCACAGGCAAAGAAAGTAGACTTGGTCTCCCAGGACCCAGTGGGTCCTTTTAGGAAAAGGAGAAGGTAGATCACCATGGCAACAGAGTATTTTATGAGATACTTTAGCAGTGCAATATGCTATGCTATGAACATAACGGATAAGGCAAGGAGCAGTCCTCTTCCAACCAAATAGAAAAGCTTTTAGTGAAAAAATTGAGTGCATTTCTGTTTGCCGGAATTTCCAATAATGAAAAACTGATGTTGCAAAAGACACCATGGATATTGGTAACAGAAATTCTTATTAAAGCTTAAATTAAATTCTCTGGTCACTGGGCTACTTGATGAAAACACCTGAAGACTCACCCAGTCAATGAAAGAAAGCTATTACAAGGCGAGGGTCAAACTTACTGACTGCTGGCTCAACATCTACGCAAAGTACCTAAGTCACATCAGATTATTGCACATCTGCACAGAAAGAAAAGGTGACAGCATTTGGGAGGGTGGCTGCAGGGACAAAGGGATGGTCGATAAAGGCAACTTCTACGGGTGGCAGCAGCAGACATGTACACTGGCGTGTGAGAGCCGGAGGGAACAGATGAGAGATTCGGATCAGAGCCATCACTAAACCAGGAAAATATAACAAAAAGAATATCAAAGAAAATGAAAGACAACCATACCCTGACGAGTAATTTAGAAATATCTGTACTTCTGTATGAGCAGCAGCCAAGGAACTGGCAGCTGATGTTGGAATGTGTGTTCAATGGCTAAGAAGCAACAAAAGCCAGGCTTACTGGTAAACGCTGCATAGGAAGAAGAGACCATTTAGACTGCTGTAAGATACGATTGAGTTTTATTTTTCCTCTAATGATAATTTACTATTTTGAATCGTCACCAAGATAGCCATTTAGTTTGCTATTTTTGAGAAGGCATCCAGAGTAATGCATCCATTTGTATATATTAAATTTACCACCACCGAATAGGTTTCAGCCACTTATCTTGTAGGTAACATTCATTCATAGCAGAGGTGATGAAATCATTACACTAAAACCAAACAGAGCTAGGTCCACCTCGAGTGGCTCAGACCTGAGAGAAGTCAGAAGCAGAACAGCAGCTGATGAAATGCATTTGTTAGAAAAGTAGGGTAGCATACAGTAGTAGTAATATTTTCAGCTACTCGCACACACTGCTGAATTTTAAACGAATTGCAACCACACAGGAAAAAGACCTGGGGCTTGCTGTAGACAGCTCTCCGAAACATCTGCTCAGTGTGCAGAGGCAGTCAAAAAGGCAAACGGAGTGTTGGGATGCACAAATACAAGGACAGAAAGGCAGGCCAAAAGTACTAATGTCACAACAGAAATTAAGGATCAAAGATACCGTATTATCCAAATACAATATCCCACATCACAGACAAGAAAAAGGCTGCAGAAATAAAGCAGAAAAAGAAATAAAGGCACTAGATGTAGGGGAAGACATCAACATGAAGGTAAACTGAAAATAAAGCCAGCTCACACAGGGGATAATTAGAAGGGGTAATGATGCATTAAACAAAATGGGAAAAAGGACACGACAAGGCTGTCCTTTCTTCACCCCTCTGAGAAGAGGTAGAGCAAGGCATGTAGCCAAAAGGTAACAAGTTTCAACGTAAAAATACAAGAGTTAATTCAGATAGATGGATGTAAAAATACTATGTGTTTCTATGCTGAATATAGAAACAAAACCTTCTCAATTAATGAAGTCACTGATTAGTAATACTGAATGCAAGGCTCAGAACTAAAAGCTCAGACAATTGCAGTGGAAGAGAGAGAGCACCTCCACCGCGGTGAGAAGACAACCAGGGACTGCCCGAGACCAGTAGCAAAGCAAAAACCCAGAAGCACCTCCTGTGTAGGCAGGGTATTTGCCTTTGCCCACTCAATGGGCTTTTGTTCCCGTCGCCGAGAAGATCGAGTTCAGCATCCTTCACAGTAAGATACAAGTTCATCACACCCCCCCCCAGTCCCCCTGCTACCGGCACCCACACGCTATCACCATTTCCCTATGGATTTACTGCAGTTCTCTTTTCTTGATCCAGAGTCTGACAGTGAATCCCTGCTAGACTCCCAGTGCAATCCAGCACATTTACTCCTTATATCATCTCAGCTCATTCTTCTCTTTCCTTGAAAAAATACACCTGCTTGTACCACCTGACTCCAAACTTATTGTTAACCAGAATAGTAATGAAAATTGTTTTAAGCCATATTGTTCCTGATAAGTTATCCTTGCCAAATATCATACTTCTATTTGATACATTACTTCAGTGTATTCCAACAACATTGAGAGTGAATAGTAGCTGAAGATAGGAACTAGATCAAGAGTCTTTTTATTCATTACGTCTGTGGCAAATTCCTGGGGCAACAGCTTTTACATACGCAAGCAAAGGAAAAGTCACTTTTTCCTTCTGTAGATTTGTTTTCGTCTAACAGACAAATTCCAGTTACACTTTCTAAAGCTCCTTGGAGCTGTCAAACTCATTCCCAGAACATCCTTGGATTAAGAGTTATTATTTGAAGTTTGGTTACTATGGATAGTACACTAATCAAAATATCAAGCAAAAGTGTAACACACAAGCCAGCATTCCACGGATCCCGTCACCTACAAGGCTGCAGCTCAGTACTGGCCCTTATTTACTGGTTTCCGAGGTGTTTCTCCTCATTCCCCAGCATTAGCTTTGCTCGACTAAGAGCAGCCACGCTGCAAGGTTCCCCGCGATACAAACCAAACAGATCTAGCTCCACCCTTCTTCTGGACTAAAACACAGCCACTTGAGCAGCTACGGCCTAGTGACTTCAAGAGATGTTTAGGCATCACTTGACCACTTATACCTTTGTTTATTTGGACAGATATTGAGATAAAACAGCTACAAGTTCACATTACTCTGTGAGCAAGGCCTTAGTTATACAATTACTTATTTACATCCTCTGCTGTAGCAAGGCTGGCTTTGCACAGGAAAAAAATTATTAATTTTAAGTCTACACTACAGAGCTTGATTTTCAACAGAAACTCCCCATTTTCTATTAAAAAATCCTCCGCTACATTTTTCTGCAGACCTTGCCTTGGCAGCAACAGTAAACAAAGCAGTCTCTGAAGACTGTAACAGAATTTCAGTATCATCAAATAATCTTAAATCTCATGCAATTAAGCCATTAAACTTTTCTAACAGAAACCAAAATGGTCTTTTTGTTGAATAAAACATCTAAAGTTCAGTCACTGATATGATCTTGATGCCCTACTTGTTACCTTTTTAACCAGGTGGAAAAAAAAGCCTGAATGGAGATTAAATAATACATGAGGTTTTTAGCTAAAGACAACTAAGCTTAACTGCTACAGTAAAGCTTTCATCACTAGTAATGTCTTTGCCAAGAGTATTTTCCCCTGCAGGCAATGTTGTTGGACTTAAATCAGAAAAAGTCAGTCATTTATGTCAGTCTATTCCAGTTCTGCTTTCTATTAAGACAGACCGAAGTCCTTTTCCCATTGCGAGTGCTGGGTGAAACGCGTTTTCCCACGTTTCATTCTCCTCTCTGTTCACGATGCCAGACCTTCACCTGTTTGGGTACGGACACTCAGTTTAAATTCCTCTAAGAAACGTATCTATGTGAGAAACAGGGATCTAAGACAGCCACAAAAATACACCCTGCAGAATATTAAGGCAAATTCTTCAGAAATAATGGAATCTTTTTTGCCCAGGTAAATTTATACAAGCATCTATGCAACCATTCCTATCTTGTGATTACATTTTCTTTTCCACTTAATATTTTACCAAGAATAATCTAGACTTTGGGGAAGTATGTGTTGAGGATGAAGAGCAGGGCGATGAGGTTTGAGGGGTTTTGATACATTTGTTAAGCACGTTCTCAATACACAAACACAATCTTCTACTGATAATATCACACCACCTTACTACAGCAGCAGAAGCACGGAACGTGCCCACAGGATAAAGGTTTTCTGCTGCTTGATAATGTTCTGCCTTGCACTGAAGGCATTCGTGCAGGAAAATGTCAGTGTTCATGAGAAAATACTCATTTTAGGATCCACAACAGGTTTATGCACAAGAAAAAGATGCTTATCTTCCCAGAGAAAGGGTCCCACACTTGACCCTTGAGAGAATATGATTATTTTGTTTTGCAGGTGAGAGAAATTCACATGTTTTGCCTGACTGTGAACACTTTTGACCATTTTATCAGGCTTAGCCATACTCGCACCACAGAAACTTTTTTTTGAGGGGTACATACTTTTAACAAGGCCATTCTATTTTTTTTTTTTTACTAGAATTGCCTTTAGCTATTTAAAAGAAAGTCCATGTGAAGGATTCTGCATGCACGCCTGTCAATTCAACACACCAAGTAACAGTAATTCTCTAAAAACCACAAACAGGATATTTTTAAGTGAGAGAATAGACACAAACTTACTCAACTCCAACGCTGGTACGTCCTTTGCCTTCCCATTCCCTGAAGCAAAACCCCTGCCTGCCTCCCTACGCTCCCTTAGAAAAGCTTCCCTCTTCATGACATGTTCTGTTCCGGAGTCTTAAACATTAATTAAGCCTAACAGTCTTCAGAGATGTTAGCACAGCTACAAAAAGGTTTCTGAATCGAGTGGCTACTGAAGGAACTGGCATCTGATCAAATTTTCAAGAGTTATGCTCCCTGCTTTATGAATAAATCAAGGAATTATCAGGTTTTGAAAGTCTCCAGCACTATTTTAGTTCTTGGTACCTCATGTACATATTAACAGCCCTATTTTATGGATTCAGCATCTAAGGCATAATGAACCAAAGGGGATACTAGTAGCAAAACTATGAAAGAATCCAATCCCGTACCTCAGTCAGAAGATGATAGTTCTTGACATTTTTTTTTTCTACTACATACATTTATATAGTTGGCAAGAAATTAAAAGCTGACTGAAATATTAAAAGATAATTCTGTATTTTCTACACACTATGGTGTCTAAGTGATGAGTATTTTTAATCGGGGACAGCTTCTCAATTGCAGCTTGGCTTGGAAGACCCGTGATTTTATTCTGGTTAATTTTAAGCACAGCTTTCTGAGACGCTCTGTGAACGGAGTAGATTTGCCTGCAGACTGGGGCATATTACCACTAATTAAAAGAATGAAAGATTCTGGCATTAACTGACAAACTCATGATAGTTCAGTATTTTACTGTACGGTCACATCAACCCAAAATCCTAAAGGTGTTCAGAGGACTTCAGAAAGTCAGCTGTACCAGGAGCATCTACTCACTCCTCCTCCTTCCTCTAAGGCAGGAACACTGGGGAAAAACTCCTCTCTGGGTCTTCCTAACTAATCTATACATAGCGTAAATGTATAACTAAATCTAACACAAGAACAAAGGCCGTACAAGGATTACCAGAGCTACCATGAATTTTACACATATACCTTACAATTTTAAAGCAGTTGCCTCCAAGGACAGAAACCTTTCAGGGGAAGCTGCACTGAACTCTTCTGATCAGCCCTTTTGTATCAAATAACCATGGAGTTTTGTGATTTTTCTCTTCCTAATATTGATAATACTGAAAAAATCAACACTTTTGGAAGGTAAGTACAGGAGAAAAACACCAAATATTTGCATACAAACAACATACATCAGAGCTGAACATTTCTAACCTAGCCAAATTTCAGTATCCTGTGACTTGGGGGGGGGGGGGGGGAATCCCACCGAAATAAATAACCACAGACGTTATCTTGCAAACATGAACGCAGAAGCTTCAAAACATTTGAAATTATGCTGCACGCATGTGAAAAACACACAACTACATTTTTCCTTGGTCAGAAATAAACTTCCACGGAGAATACGAGACAGTAGGAAGAGCTTGCAGAGCAAACCTATACTGCGCTTAAACTCTCTGTTGAACATATGTGAGGCCAAACAGAGGAACCGCCTTCTCCCGATCTTGCTCTGCTAAGGAAGTGCAATGCAGCAGCGAGGTCCAGCTCCAGGCTTCCCCTTTTCCAGGGTGCCGCAGGGCGAAGCACCCCTCCCTGCTCCGCTCACCACAGCAATAGTGGGCCAGGGCCCGCCGATTGTCTCTAGCTTTGCAAAATCGTCGTCTTGTTACAAACGCAACATTGCAGTTTTCCACCGAGAACTGCTGCTTGCTCACTCTACCGTGGCTACAGGAAAAGCCCATTTCTGCAATCTAGAGGCGGCACCAGTCGGCGTGGCTGGTAGTAGAAAAAGCACTTAAAGGACTGCCCTTTTCCCATGAAAACCTCAAGTAACAATGTAATTCCACCCTTCCTTAGATATTTCACTGCGTACCCAAGAAGATAAGGCACACACAGCTCATTTAGTGTCTCTGAACAGAAGAGCTGCCCTCCTAACAACATTGCACCTGATATCAATGACTGAGAAAGCCCAGCCAGTATTCCTCTCTTCACTTCCACACTAGCTACCAACACAAGGATGGGCAACCTTCCTAACCACATTAAAATGTATCTGTCTTCCTGCTGTGTCTTGTGAATAACACACGCCCCAAACAACCAAAGGAGCAAATTCAGGGAATATTCCCCAAGCGTGCAATGGCCACGTGTCTCCAGTCTTATAACTTCTACTACGCAAAGGAGCTGGGCAAGGGCATCACCACCGAGCCCTGCACCCTAACAGCCCAGCTGCCTCCCAAAGCTTTACGTTTCACCCTCAGCAAGCCAACCCTTACTTAACCACAGAACAGGGCAAGCCTTATGGCTCTCTTGGATTTGAGAGTGGGTCTGGACATGACAGCACTCCACTGACACTCTGGGGCTTCCCTGGAGCACCTTGTGTGCCTCCAGGCAAGACCTCCCCCGATGGGAATCCAGACCTCCACACTGGAAGAGACAGGCACGCCAGCTTCTGAAGCAGTACGTTGGTTTCCTTTGGGCAATGCAGGAACAAGAACTGATTCTCAAACTCTATCTTGCACGTTCAGCTTGAAGGAGAGCCACTCCCTTAGATATGCTTTCAAACTGTCTCTGTCCTCTCCTCCTCCACCTTCCTCTCTTGCTCTGCCTCTTCAGATGGCAGAACGGGGGGAGCTGTGTTCCAGGGCAGGCACCACCATCACCTCCAGCCCAAGCAGCTCCTTGTCTCTTCCACTCCCAGCTTGCAGAGGAATGCCAACTGCAGGCGGACATCCCAGCTGGGCACAGTTCCATGACGCCTTTAACCCCATCCTCCTTGTGCTGCTGCACACCCTAACGCCACCGCGCTGAACGTGAAGCTACACCGTAACATACTCCCCAGCCCTTCAGAGGCACTGGAGCTGTGAGTCTGCTGGCAATTGCACAGCACTTGCTGACTCACTTCTCCTGTATCTGAGATTTGCAGCTACCCAGAAACTCCACAGCAGCACAGACCCATCGCCAGTGACACGATCTACTTCTGATAAGGGCCTCCTGCTTGAATTGCTTGCGAGTGGCATATGGCTCAAGAGTCACTTTAACCCCTGGGGTTAAAGAGCTTCAAAAAAAAAAAAAGGATGGGGAAAGTGTCTCAGATCTATTAAGTGCCAAAACTAGAGCCATTCCCTGGTGACAGCAGGGTGAAAATGAAATTTCAAAGTGGAAACACATTTTCACAGTAGTACTAAAGATCAGAAATGGAAGAAAGCACCCTTTATACAGATTGCACTTAAGTGTCCTCATTAAAAAGGGAGAAACAGTAGCAGTGTGTAGTCATTAAGGTCATCCAATGTATTTTTGAGTCTCCAACACTCAATTATATTTATTGAGACTCCAGAAACTACCATAAACAGTTTGAGAGCATGTAGCATCTGCTACTTCTAAGATGAGTCACGGTAGGAAATTCCCCTATATTTTCTAGGAACCAGTTAGGCAGCCAATGACTGAAGCGGTGATCTGACTATGTATGCACCCACAGAAATGCAAAGAAATAACTTTATCAATAAACGCACATTATATTTAACATACTGACTGCAGATTTCAAATAAGAGATTACAATTAGAAGAATTATTTTGGGAAAACATTCCCCAGTTTAATTTGAATGCAACATAAATTTTGTCAAGACACATTAAAGGACAGAAGAGACTGGAAGAAAGAGACATTAATTTAAATAAATTGAATGAATTTGAGGACGTTTTGAAGGAGGAAAGTAAATACACAACAGAACTTCAACACCCCATAGCACCTGCCTGCATTTTCAAGTGCTACATCATTAACTGTATAATCTCTTACCACATCTGTCTCTCTCCAAACTTTAAATAATCTCAGCTGCCCACCCCCAGCTTCTGTCTTATCTAAAACTACGAAGGATCAAACTCCCTCTCACCTTCCCATTTCTTTCCACCCCAAAATACTACACTAGAAATGCTTCATTTTCAACAGGCATACTGCTTCCCCCTGTCCCCAGATGTCCCCCATCACGGAGACACTTC
Source organism: Phoenicopterus ruber ruber (assembly GCA_009819775.1). Taxonomy (NCBI): domain Eukaryota; kingdom Metazoa; phylum Chordata; class Aves; order Phoenicopteriformes; family Phoenicopteridae; genus Phoenicopterus; species Phoenicopterus ruber. The sequence continues at coordinate 13,309,060 of CM020231.1, read as the reverse complement.
GCGTTTACTCTGCTGACAGCTACATCCTTCACGCTGCAGAGCCGGTTCATTCTGTTCCTCCCCTCAGATCCTTGACGGTCCCACGAAAACCTCTCGGAGGACACTTCCACAGCAGCAGACGCCTCTAGCTTGGCCTCAGGAGTAAACCTCGATCTGTCCCGAACTTAAAAGCATCCTGGTTATGTTCGCCTCTCTTACCTTCCAAACAGTCGACCACTACCTTCTTTAAGAGATGAATTGTGATGTGCAAAATCTAAATTTACCTGAGTTCTAGGTTTGAGGTTGGGCAGTCGGAACAATACAGATTTTAAAAGTCAGGTCAAATTACCAGATGACCTTCTAATGGAGGAACGTAACTTCACTGACAATGTAGAATTAGTTTTTACTTTAGTAAGTACTGAGGAGATGAGTCTTTTGCTAGGCACAAATTCAAGATCCAAGCCAAACTTCTATGAAGTTATTTTATATTGTTTTGACCAATTTCAACTTTTTTACTCCACGGTCAATACAGCTGCAAGGAAACTGGGAGGATACAGGATTTCTATGAAGATTCATACAGTCTTGGAGCATTGGTTATGTACTTCAAGCTATGATACATTTTTGATTTTGACTTTTAATCTGATAATGAGAGCTCACACATTTGTGTGCAAGTAGCAAACTAACAACACTCCCAGATAAGCCCTCAGGCTCCTAGAATTACTGAATAGTAGTAGTCTCACCTTCAGAGAGTACAAGGTGGCCTTCTTGAATTACCGGGACTCTTGATAAAAATCCACTAGGACAAAAGAGAAATTCCACCTCACTTTTGAATACCTGAAAGTCACATCCTCATCTATCAATGGAGTGAACTTAAATCCACCACAAACCAGTAACACCCTGTCCCATTCGGTTGAACTGCTTGGAAGGACAGCTGCTTACAGAAGACCACTGACAATAAAATTCACTGGTTTTCATCATGAAAGTGACTGCTAACAGAGTTACAAGCCCTAGTACTTGAATACAAAAGACTATTTGCTGTCCCAGTAACAGTCCATAAGGAGGAGTTTGGTCTTACTGAGACTTAATTCCCAGATTCCTACAGGCTCCCTGTACACCCATGGACCAGTCATTAGCTCTCTTAAAACAGGACACTTTCTGTAAAATGGGAGCTCCTCCCTCAATTATCTGCAATATTTATACTGAATATTAATTTCTCTGAGCACGAACTTAAAAATATATTTCTACATAGCTTTGCTAAATGTGACACTACATTTCAATAGTCTTTAGTGCTATTGTAACAAATTAGCAGCAGTATGTGAAAAAGGACAAAGGTAAGTACTGATACTCAGTACTTGGCTGTTGACAAGTGCTTAATTACCACAGCAGCATTGTAAGAAGTGCAAGAGCAAGTTCAAAGCAGCAACTGGAAACTTTCACTCCATTATAAAAGTCACTTATTCTGAAATCAGTGGTATAAGCAAGCCTTCTGTATCAGGTGATAAAGCTGACTGTAACACACAGTTTTCCCTAGCACTCACAGAACCCCGTCCCCAGCATCATACGTAGCCTAAGATGATTTTATTTTTTCTCCAGTCATTGAATTTTCTTTAACAGATCTCTTATCGGGGGGGGTCAGATATCACCTGATGCAAAGTAGCTGGAATTCTTTGCAAAACAATAAATTAAGGGTTTGTGCCAAAAGTATCAGATCACTACAGTTGGTAGCAACAAACTCAGGCACAGACCTGCACTGCAGCAATCTACAGCTGGTTTTAGTTCTGAAGGAGAATATCAATTATATCAGCATTTCTTCTCTTTTCAGGTGCCATGTGGCCTTTAATTGCAAAGCAGCACTCATTCAATCCCAAAGCAGAATCAAAAGATGTCAACACAATCATGTTAATATATCCAATACCTTGTTTCTAGCTGCAATCAGTGCTACATAGATGAGATGAAGATACCAAATCTGATTATTATAACCAAAACTTCTACATACGTAAATCCATTCAAATCCCAGGTCCTTCCTGCTTTCCAAAAAACGCAAATCGAAATTCCCTGAAGCAAAAGGAAAGTGCATTAGATGGGGAGGCCTATGCATGCAATGGCAAGTGTCTGCCCTAATGTATTTTAAGTTAGGCTACAGGAAGCACTACTGAAAAACAAACAAACAAAACCAACCAACCCCAGATTTGTCAAACAGATCTCTGTTTGAGTCTGAAGAAAAGCTCACAGGTAGCTGTTCCAGGAAACCTGCTCAGCAAAACGGCCATCGCACACTTGTTGTGTTTCACCTTTCTAGTAAAGTGTCACCTGTATACATAAGAGTTTGTATTAGTACAAGAAGCGTGTGTAACGTAAGCACAATTACGCATATTATAAAGTGTGCTTGCACCACTCTGCCTTATTTCCCTCTCTACAAAAAATAAAACTGTGGCTTCTAAGTAGCTTAACTGTTTGATAGAGAAAAGTACACCACCGCCGCTCCCCTCACTCACAAGAACGACATGAACTGATTTTCCAGAACCGAGCAGGTTTCAGATGCGGCAGTATCTCCCAACAGTATGGGCCGCCGGGCACCTGATGTCAGTCACCGCCAGAAGTTCCGCCTGGAGAACATCTGCAGGCTTCGTGCAGTGCCTGGTGCCCCAGTTGAATTTTCAGCCGGCAGCGCTCACAGAGCACAGCGTCCCTGAGGTGCCCTCACAGGACGCAGAAAGAGCTCAGCAGTACACTCTATTCAACACGGCATTGCGCACCCGTAAGTCCAGGCTAAATTACACTAACAGGCATCAGGAACCTCATAGTGCAGCTCTACGTTCACCTAGTCTGGATGAAGAGAGGAGCCAAAGATTTTACCTGTGCTGGTATTGGGTCAGTAAGTAGATTTAAACTGGCCTTTTCCACAGGGTACGATTCAGCTGCTCTACTATACACACAGAGAACACGTACAGCTTCAAATAGCTTCTTCGAAAAACCCCTGGAATACATCTGCATAAATTCTTCAATTTAAAGACCACCAACTCTCAGCATTGCATCATTCATATCTCTGGTCAACAGCTGAATATAAGCATTGGCATTTTAAAACAGTGTTTTAAAAAACATTTCATGCACATTATTGCTATATGAGTGTTACTCAGGAAGACAGAACCATTTCCATGGCATGTTAAGAATAACACAGCAGACAATCATCCCGCAGCTTGCCATGTGTATATTTATTAACCAACCACTATACTGTAAATATGACCAGTGACGTTTATGTCTGCAGAGCGTAAAATAGTTTCCAAATCTGTAAACTGTTTGTCAGTATCAAGCTTAAAAATTAATACATGAGCTGAGCGGAGGAAGCCCCACCACTACGCAAGAGCAGAACTATTAGAGTATTTTGTCACCAAAGATGGGCCAATACCCTAGAAGCACTACGGGAAGTACAAGCAGCAAGGCCATTTCACGTCTGAATGATTAAGACATTTAACCACTTATTTCAGTTCTATCATCACATTGAAAGGGCTGTAAAATTAATCATACATTCAACACAAAGACTAAGGGAAAAAGAATCCACGTATGCATGCTGAAGCGCAGCACTCCAAACACAGGCTCCAAGAGCATCTTAATCATCCCATCCTATCGCCCACCACCAGAAGAGACCGGACTTACTGAGAAAGTGAGATAAATTAACAGTCAAAACAAACACGAAATGCCCTGTAAATCTCAAAGAGTAACCCAAGACAAATGCTAAACAAACCTGGCAGATTTTAAAGGCCACACATAAACCGAAGTGTCCTTCAAAAGGTTGTACTATCTTCTGAAGCAGGGACAGACAGAGCACAAGCATTTTAAGGACGAGGAACAAGATGACCAGCACAAAGAGAAGTGCATCGAATTCATCTGAAGCACATTTTGGACAATCAATCAAAATATATCATAACTGAAATTAATTACAGGCCAGCAAATGCTCTAATGCTCAAAAGCTATTCAAACATATTCCACAGCAAATTTTTGTTTGTTTTCTGGGATGCATTTGTCCTCGGAGGTTTTGGGATCTGGGCTGAAGTCAGTCCCAACCCAGACAGCAGAGCTGCTTAACTACCTGCTCGAAGTTACACACCTCAGCAGATAAATTTGGCAGCCTTACATACGGGTTCAAGATTTCCATTTGAACCACCAGAGGTTTCTTGATTCAATTCAGTAAATGCATCATTTGGCATGTAATTTAGGAGGGAGGATAAAAGTCTAAAGCTGCTTCTGAAAACAGTGGAATATGCCCAGATTACTATATAAAGATTCTGGAAAAGCTACAAGGAATTTAGCTACTGTTACATATACTTCTGCCTTTATTAGCCCTATACTTCCTTCCAGAGTTGGTTTATGCAGCCAGTAATTGAAAGCATTCACCATCAGGTCTTATTTAGTATCAGACACTGTAGATTTCAATGCAGCTTCTTAAGCAGAAAATGTGAGAGAGTCACTGCAAACATATTTGCAAAGGTAGATGGAGCCTAACGTGAGCTTGGTGAATGAACTGGTCTTTGGGGAAAGAAAAAGATGGAGAGAGCAGCAGATACTTCAAGATTAACATGAAGAGAGATGTTTCGGTAATAGAGGAAAAACTGGTATCTAGGATACATCTGTTCTGTTGACTGAGGAAACCTTGCTCCAGATTAGAAGTCTTCAGACTTTCACAGCCAAACTGAGTCAGCACGAGACAGTTTAAAGCAGTACAAAAATAATTTCAAAACACATTAAGAGTAAATGAGGACAGAAACTATATGCCCTGGTACCCCAATATGGCAGCACTTCACCATCATGCCAGCACCACACTGTTCATTAAAGGTTACCATGAGCCATATCTACCTCTGCTCTTTCGCTCCCAAAATTGTAGCAGGGTACCTTCCGCTGCACACAGAAAGCTTTTCATCTCTGCTGATCATCACTGGTTTTAAGACCTGTTGTGAGAGGTCAGCAGATACAGACAGTACTTGAACTCCAAACACTATTTACCAGCCTTTCTGAAACGAGCCGATGGTTTCACAGCTATTCCTCACAAAGGGCAGCAACACAATTCGCGCCGCTGGCAGTCTAACCGGAGACCAGGAGACAACTCAGGATCCCCAGGCTCTCTCTTGTTACCAGAGGTTGAAGGATACTACCTGGTGCAGAAAAAGCATGCATGCACTGCTGCTGTGTGCATGGTACTTACTGTGACAGGCAAAGAGCTGCTATCTACAAAAAGACCTCCTTAATTTTCCTTAAGAAAGCCCGAAATAAATACCACTAATGCTGCAGCAAATGCACATGGCTATGCACTTGACTTGGGGATTGCTGAGCTTTGGTAGCCTTTACTGGCATCTACTGTGGGGGGGAAGAGGCAGGGAGCTGGAAAAACATTGCTGTATGCGCTTAGAAAACTTGTTATTTTTAACAGTGCATTTTAAGATCAGCAACCCTGAAGCAAAATGGTTAGAACATTTTCTTCCACCGGTGTTCTCATAGCACACCAAGAGCTTTCAGAGGGGGGATATTTTAGGCCAGTGCAGCAAAACAGACTGATTCTAGGAAGGAAAGCTCACCCACTGTAGCAAAAATCAACATAGGAAGGGTAAGTTTATTCATCCGTTATGCTGAAGAGCTTAAAATGGAAACATTCTATATGTCTCCCTTCAGGCCAGGATGAACAACCGAAACTGATGGTTATCTTTTGTCTCTCCCTCCTACCCATGAAAAAGTCCTTATAACCACATTGTTGCATGTTTTTGTAAGGAGGGAGCAAAATCAGATCCACTATTTTTACTTTTTTCCTTTAATTAAGCTTCTGTGTGTCTCCAGCTACAGAGGCTGATCTACAAGGTCCCACCTTCCCTTGCAATCCCTACTATGCTTATACTCCTAGCTATGGATGCACAATTGCAAAAATCAACAGCAGAGATACTTGAGAAACGCATCATGCCCAGTCCTGCAGCTTTGGAAGTGTAAAGAGACTTGAAGGTTTAATAAATAAAATTGGGGTGAAGAAGTCATCTATGTTTAGTGCATTTTCATATGAAAAAAATTCTTCAAAACAGTAACTGACAGCTTCATTTGCCAAACATTCCGATTAAAAAGAAAATAAGAAAGAGACTCACATTCACAATGAGATAGATAGAAACTAAAAATAACCGGCCAGCTGCAATTCCCACCTTATGCGACTAGGCAGAAGTGCTTCGCTCCCCCTCCCCAAGCACACACACGCTCACTTCCTTCTTCATTGCAACATCAGAAGCTGAACTTGATGGTAACAAGCCACAAAGTCCTGCCCAGAATTTAAAGTCACGCCCCAGTAATTACATAAAATAAGCTCTTAGTACAAGTGGTTCAAAAAAAATCAATTTATTCAACTTCAATTTTGCTTCTAATTCCAAAATATTTTGACTAGTCATAAAATAGAAAAGCAATTTTCATTTCTGAGGTTTGCTCCCTCCACCCAGATGCCTCATTAATTTTTTTTTTTACATCTCACTGTAGAACATCAGAATGTTCATTTATCTTGCTGCTATGCCAATAGAGGCATCAACCCCCCCGAACATGCAACCTTTTAAGGAGAACATAACATTTTAAGTGTATTTGATCTCCACTTTTTGTACATGAAACATAAGAAGGGGGGATAGCAATAGTGGGTGAGGGGAAAAAAAAAGAAACCTAGGATAACATAAAAGTAAAACTCAAATTGCGCAGATGTCCCACTCAAAAGGTGGTCCTAGACATCAGAGTAATATACAAAAGCAGCAAAGACCCTCCGCAAAGTCTTTGCAAGCTTCCAGTAAAAAGGCAACGTGTTCTCCTGCCCTGCCCTCCCTAACAGAGGGGCACACACACAAGTTCATGAACACGAAACCCCTCTGCATTGCATACGCTTTTTCCCCTGAGAACAGAAGACAGAATAAATCACATGACAGTTATTCAAAAAAATTTTGTGCTCTACTGGTACCTGACACTAAAAAGACCGATTAAAAACCCACGTAGCCCCGGAGATGGCTCCGGGTCACACAGCTCGTATTAACCCACCTCCCGAGGGAACAGGACCTGCTGGGCACAGCAGCCCGGGCAGGGTGTGCCACATACCCAAACAGTAACCACAACCTTCCCTATTGCACATAGATGCAGCTCCCCGGCCGCCAGCTAACCACCAAAGTGCAAAAGCCTGGTTTTAAATACCCTGGTTTTTTTAAAAAAAACCAAAACAAACCAATCCCCACAACTCCTCCTAGTTGCTTGCCCCAACCAGGACAGACCCCAGTGACTGGAAGGACACCCATCTGTTTCGTTAAGTCAGTCTGAGCTTTGCAGCAGCTTTCTTAAACCAATCCTCAGCTCAGGGGAGGTAGATTCCACCCTACATCCCCCTTCTACTAATAGTAGTAGCAAACATTTGTGGTTCTGCGACGTTAGCAGTCAGCACTAGGAAGTTCCTTCTGCCAGGCACCCAAGATGAGAGCGATAACCCTTCACGTACACAATCCTTCCCTCTCCTACGCAGCTTTCGAGCTGCAGGAATACAAAAGCACAGGATACAGAGGGAGTTTCATCTGGACACTCGGCATTCAGCTGAAGTTCACAAGAGTTCTTAATTTATGAATGATGACACAAATTAAGCTGTCCTTTTTGTTTAAGGCAACCGGGAAGACAGAGATCATAAATATGAAAGTTCTTTGACTTCCTCTCTATACACCCTTGAGACTCTTACCCACAACTTCACTGACAACAGCTGCAAATGCTCTTTGGATGGGGAGGCCCGGCCACCAGAAGCCAAACGCTCTTTAACTGAGATGTTTTATTCTTTACACATCCACCACAACCCCCCTGGATGGCTTTGGGAGCCAGGTGTACTTAGCAATGCTCGGGAAGATTTCTGTTGTGCTGTACTGCGTACCTAAACATTTTTCTAAGGAAAAAAGCAAACAAACTTTCCTCGTTTATATTAATGAAAGAAAGAGTCTATTTGAAGAAAATTAATATGTATGGGTGCTTCCTTTTCTAATTTCAGGCTCTTGGTTATATACTGCAAGTATTTCTCACACTTCAGGAATACATAGGACTTCAGAAATAACTTTTCACCTTCACATGATTCCTGTCAGAAGGTGCCAGGACCTGACATTTTAAAAAGCCACTGTATATCTGAAGTATGAAATAAAACTTTATGTTTGGCAGTACCCGTTTGCTTCCGTGTCATCATCTTCTAGTCAATATTCTCAGTGCCTGAGACAAGCATTCTGCGTGGGGTTTTCCCCCACATCTTAAGGCAGGGATATTTTTCTACATAGGCTATAAAACACTGAACAACTAACACACAGCAAAATGTGTCAGCCTTTCAAAAAAGCTTTTCCTTGTTCACATTACATACGTGAACACAAAACCCTTTGTAAAAAAAAAGCAGGTGCAAGTAGCATAAAGCACCAAACTTGGGTTTCCTAAAAAAGCGCGTCAGAAATCAAGGTAAAACACAGTGAAAGGAGGGCATGTTAATTCCGATTTAAGTCTTCCCCTGCAGTTTGCAGCCCAGGACAACACAAATGCTGCTAGACCCAGCTAATGCACAAGAAATAGAAAGTGAAACTTGCTAATTTACTCATTAACTGAAACTCAACAGTAGTATGGGGGGGGGGGGTTGTTTGGGGTTTTTTTGTGTGTGTTTGTTTTTTTAAGAAAGATAACTCACAGTACAATTTAGGAGTGCTGGCCCTACCTCCCTAGGGGCAAGTTTCTACCTTCCATAGCCCCATCCTCATTCCTCATCCATCCATTCCTACCCCCAGACCACTGCCTTTACTCACATGGTTGTTTTGCAGCTGGATCCGTTTCCTAATCTGTATCACACCCTAGTAGCACAGAGGTTTGTGCCAACACAGCTCAGTGGGAGAAAGGAGAGGCTAGAGTAAGAGCTGGTTTTAATTCAGCAGTAACATCAGCTTAAAATTCATGCTAATTTACAGACTCATGATTTAAAATTCACAATCTATCGATTCCATGCTCCCAAACCCCCGATCCCTACCTCCTTGAGCCCTGTGTTTCAACAGGAATCTGAGTTTGTATTTTTCTTTCAGTCAATACATTTCAAATCTGTCAAAACACAGAGAACAGCTCACATATATAATCATGAAGAGATGAAACTCCAAAGACAAATAAAAATGTCTAGATTTAGACCTCAGTTGTCAAGGCTGTATCTCGACTTTCAAGTACATGAGTGTGGCACTACTTTCTTAAAATTCAGTTATTAAAATTTAATAAGATACCATTGCTAATGACTGACAAGATTATTTAGTTTTGGAAAAAACCCTGATACATAGTCTTTCCTAAAATGTGTTTTCTCCTTTTCTTGCATAGTTGCTTATTATAATGCTGGCCAGAAGGGATAAAATTCTGACAGATATTTTATAAACATACTATCAAATGAATTTTTTAAAACTATTACATGAGCATTCACACAAAAGTTTCACAGGTTGTCTAAAGACAACCCGAGCTTGAAGATCACCAAACCTTAAGAGGTTTCTAGTATTAAAAGGTGCAAATAAAATATTAAGTACTAAAATGTCTGTTGCCCAGTATTTTTTTTTTTAATGTTTTGTTCAATTTACAAAGTGAAAACATGGCAGATTGAAAGTTAGGCAGATACACAGGGAAAATTCAGCTGAATAGATAGTATTTCTTTCGGCAAGAAGGTGCTAAGGGCTCCTTAGTGGCAGAATAAGTAATCATCACGATGTTAAACTGCCAAAATTCACTTAGGCTACGGCATGACCTGCATGCAAAACCAGCCGTGAAATAGAAATGAAGCGCTCAAGGCGGACTCAAACATGAAGGCGTGTGCTTCAGTTCTGCTCCAGACCACTGCGGCGCTCCGGTGCTGCAGCAGCCTGGATCTACCCAGGGTAATTGCAGGTGAGGCCAGGAACAGCCACTATCATAGCTTCAGCTATTAAGACTCCTTAATGAATGGTCTAACAATAACCCAGGCTTAACCAGTTCTCTCATTGCGAGGGCCTTAACCATAATAAGCCCCTTGAACATTCCTATAGTGTTTTCCAAAGATCTCACAGCATGAGGCTACCAACTGTGCTCTCATAGCCTTGTGAGGCAGGTATTAGTCAACCTTTTTTTTTTTCTTTTCATTTAAGTACAGATTAAAAAAAAACTGAGGCAGAAAGCTAGCAAATGACTTCCCTGTGGATACACAGCTGACTAGTGGCATACAGAATCCAGATCTTCCAGATTCCAGCCCTGTCATTAGCCAAAAGGCCATCATTATGAAGAAAGAAATTAGTCTGGTCTTATAAATAGCATTTGAATATAAGCCTTCCTAAAATATTTGCAAGGAGCTGACCTTAAACACCAGCAGAGCTGCACTGGTAGCCTGGGGCCTCAGTCACCAGCTTGCACGTCAGTAGACCCAGGTTCTTGTCTTCTGCCTCTCGGATGTCTCCAGAGCCCGGATCCAATGCAACCCGTCTAACAGATCACACCACAATCCCATTTGACCCCCTCTGGCTGGTTTGGGCTCAGCATATCAAGAAACAGCAAGACTGCTCAAAAATACAAACAGTGTTCTTCTAAAAGACTCAGGTGGCCAGGAAAAAGAAAATAAACAAGCCTTAGTCAGCAACTTTCTGCTACTTCATTCTAAGGCACTAAACTATCATTGTGGGACAGCTCACTATAACATACAGCTGCAAGCCTGAAACGCAGAAAAGGTCCCAGGACATCTGAAATTTGGAGCACTTGTTCAAGTGAATATTCGGTCAGCCTTTAGGATTTGAACTGCTCCTACTATATATCACACATTTACTTGCAATTTCTGCCGCTCTCAAATGAGTGAGGTACATTTTGATGTATGTCATGTTCATATGATGAACATACACAGAACAAGGTCCTGTTCTGGATTACAGCTTCCAACACCTGCAGCACATCTAATCCCTGGACTAGATTTCCTGCAACAAAATCCTAAACCCAATAGTGATTTTGTAACAAAAAACCCTCTAATGTCTGCTTCTGTAAGAGTCTAACTTCATTTGAAATTAATGTACTTTCTGGTAAGGCAACCCTAAAATACAAAGTTGAAAATTACAAAAACAGACTAAACAAAAATAAGACTTTGTGTAGTAAAAAAGTAATTCCAGTAATTACTCATTTATTCTGGTTTTAGCTATCTGCATTACTACCTCCTGCCCACCTGGGCCATCATCAAGTGCTGAACACAACCTTTACAGCCAGCACAGGAGCTTTTCCTCTATGGGAAGAGCTGGAACCAGAAGCTTGTTGTCTTCTGTGGGGACCCTCCGCAGAGGAAAGACACCACACAGAAATGTACACAAGCCATTTTGAGAAACAACTGCCCGAGCAGAACAACAAGTCGGAACGTTTTTTATTCCTATTCCTCACTTTAGGAGCAAAATGTGGTTACAGGCAGGAGAGCCATAAAATCCTCCTATATTTGGTTGTCTGCTTCCCAAATGAACACAAAACTCCTCACTATGAAAACGTGACCCTCAAACACTTCAGCTAAAGGCTCATGTCTCTTAATGCCAAAGCAGCAGCGGAGTCAAGATGCGCTGCGTTCTCCCCGGGATGACAAAACTCAGTGCATTAGTATGCATTAAAGCACCGCCTGACTGTGGCAAAGCGGATGAGACCTGACTCTTAACACAGGCTGTTTCCATCCCAGCTCACATTTAGGTCTCAACTATCTTATCTGCTCTGCCACTTGCATACTTTCCAGATAAGAAATGTTTTTCCCCCTCTTTTGAAAGAAGCTTAGAGTTAAAACTGAAACCACCACCAATGTTAAGATTAAAAATGTTATACATTAAAATTCATTTGAGGCTAATACTTTTTTTAAAATAGTCTATGTACAGGGTAACTCTCGTTCCCAGTTTTCCTTGACATGCTATGGAAGTTTTAACAACAGTAGTACGTCCTGCAAGTGGAAAGGGAGTATTTTCTTGACTTCAGTTTATTCACATGGTTTAGGTCAACGATCAGTTCATCTGAAGTTGAGAAACTGCTTAGGAGATGGGAGGGGGGGAAAAGTCTGTTTTCCTTTTCCAACCTATGACTAAGAATGAGGCAAGCAAAGGGAGGATCTAAGATCCTGAAGGCGATGGTAACAAGAGGTCATTAGTTAATTCCCTCAACGATAGATACTACTTCCTTTTATTAAATAACATCAGTTTTCAATGATGTCAGGGGTGGTTTTTTTTTTCCTTAAGGATACAGCATACTTAAACTTTACCTGAACCAGTCAAAATAGGCAGAAATGGATTCACAAGAAACCCTGAACTGAAAGGCGGATTGTCATAAGCCAAGTAAGAAGTAAATAAGACTATTGATTTTTACGCAAAAGACTTACAAATTTGAGAGCACATATATATTCTTTCTTACAGATATTACGTACCTTCGGCCTAACAAAAGCAGTACCAAATGTGGCATAGAGCCTGCTTGAACCAGTACTTTACCGTTTACAAATAAATTAGAGTCAAGTTTTTCATTAGGAAAAAAGACAAACACAAACACCATTCTAAGGATTAAATGAAGGTTCCTGCTTATTGCTTAAATCATTTTTGAAAAAGCTTAATCCATGTACCCTTATGACCAACTATTTATTATCTGTATTACTACAGCACCTGTGAGCTTCAGTTACACTGTAGTCAGACTTACAAAGCCACAGCAGAAGCAATGCCTGCTCTGAAGAGATTATAATCATCTAAAAGATGAATAGTTAAGAAGCACAGGAGAGCACAAGGAAATACATGGCTGGAATTTATGTTCTCTGTAACTGCACTTTAGTACACTTTCCCTTGTGCACTGGTAGGATCAAGGTGTACGTTTTCTTCCTCCACCCGCCTCACCAAAAAAACCCTCCAGAAGTCACATAAGGACAAAAAACCCCCCACAAAACACAGAAGGAAGATGTTTTGGCTAGTAAGACTGGAAGAAAACTAACTATTACACGTTCTTAATACCTCTGCTTCCCCTGTAAGACAGAAAGGATTTCAGTTTTTAAGTTGTCATCCCATAGAGCGAGACTGAACCATAGGAAAATAAACATCCCCCTGGATGGCAAAAGGCTAGGCGACTGTCAGGGCAGAGCTGCTGAGGCAATACGGTCAAAGCTGTTTCACAGAGTCTTTCAAAAACCCAACAATCCCATCTCCTTTAATGAAACATCCAGTGAGTTCATATATTCACTCCGCTGCAACGGGCACATACACGACTTTGGGAAGAACGCTGTTTTCATTTAAAGGAATTCTTTGAAAATTGACCACTACAATGCAGTAGTGCAACCAATGCAAACCAGCAGCCAGAGCTGTTTACAAAGCTTTCTGCTCAGCGTTAGACTAAAATTCCAAACTCTTTTTGCTGTGTAATAAATCAGTGCTCTGCGTTTAACAATTTTCAGCAGTACCATATGCTATGTACTCCCATATGTTCCATTACAAGGAAGAAAAACATCATCTCAACATGAATCACCAGTGACTATATTCTTATAAATCTGGCTTAAACACTCACAACGTTCAAGGGCAACCCTAAATAAATCTGCTCAATTTTATGCCAGATTCTGTGCAATACAATCACAGATCACTTATTTAAAATTAAGGAAAAAAAAGAGTTTTAATGTAGGAAGCGAGCACACTATTTGAATCTCTCCAGAACCAGACTCGCTAGGCACAAAATTTGGCACACGTTCATCAATTCCAATCTAATAAAGACATACAGCTCATAAAATGGTGATAGTATCTGGTAGTCATAACACCTTCCATCCTAAACTGCTTAACGTGTGTGAAAATATGTACACTACATACAAGATTCATTCCTCTCAGCGCTGAAAAGCGGTTACTCTGGAACATGGCATCTGCCACATTCTGCACCACGGTAATTCTGGAGAGTAGTTTGTGAGAAAAGTAAAAAAACCCACCAAAACCAAAGCAAACGCATGCATGCATTTTAGGCTACAGGGACATTCAGTAGGCAGCATATAGTTTCCCAGATGGGAGTTTATCCAGGACTTGAGGTTAACATCTCTACTCTCAAAGTGACAATTCCTTAGATCGAGTACAAACAGCTTTCTCTCTCTTCCCAAAAACAGCGCAACCCGCAGCACAAAAGCTGCTTGTATCGGAGCAAGGCCACGAAGGCCTGAAAACACGGCACACCAAGGTCAGCATTTGCACTTCTTTTGAGGAATTACTTGGTCTCTCAGGTAACCCAGCATCATAACTAACAGAGTGACAGCAGAAGAGGTTGAAAATGGGGGGAATTCACTAGTCCAGAACTTTAAAGGCAACCTGATGAAGATTAGTTCCTCTGAATGAGCTACGTTCTCCAGCTTTGGCCAATTAACCCCCGTGATCCAACCATGCCTAATTATACTAATATTCAGAAAGACAGAATGAAATGAATGCGTCGAACAAACTGTGAGAATGTCCTTATTTGAAGGCCTTTTGTAGCTAAGTAGGAAGGCATGCAACTGCTTGTTCCCACATAACGATTGGTTTCATTAAATTCAAAATAAACCAGAGTCCATTTTGACCTAATATTCAGGGTGGGGAAAAAATAGTAATTACATCAACATCAAGCTATTACCTGTTCAAGGGCATAAGTGCTTACTTCATTAACAACTCAGACGAACTTGTTTTGTAAGCTCCCTATATTAAATTTGAAATTTCCCTGCCCTTACAAATTAAGCTAACAATTTCTTACACAAAGGGAAAGTCCAGTAAGACAACACAAACACAAGGGTGAGTATATAAACAAGAAAACTTCCAAAATGCTCAAATCAAATGCATTCTTTGCCATCCTCAATAAGAACAAGCCTACCCAAGCCACCTAGACAACCTAATTTCAACAATTTCTTTGAATTCACTTAAACAACTTCCTTAAAAAAAAATTCTAGCAGTTCTCCAGGTTTCTTCAACCTGAGAGCAAAACTTACTGACCTTTACAAACATATTTCTCACATTTCCAACAGGAAGTAAAAATTAAATACCCATGATACAGTTCTACGGAATAAGGACAACACGTCACGTGAGAAGCACTGCTCTTCAATGCTGTGAAGCGGGGCTTTATAAAGATTCAACGGAAGCTGCCACAGTATCATAAATAACTAGGAGGGCACTCGGATTTCCAACATCCTTCAGTAGATCAGGAGATGGATGACCACACCCAATTGATTTACTTTAATTTCTATTTCAACTTTCCTCCTCATTAATTAGGAACTGAGGTTCACATAGATTACAGTTCCTGGCATGCAATACCGATGAGGATTTTAAGTGGTGCACACTATACGATCGCGCTTCATGTGCTGTAATACAGCCAGCAGATCAAAATGAAAAGTCAGAACATGTGCTACCTATGGAAAAATAAGAAGAGAGATTTCCTCCTTTTTTTACGCAAAATATCTAAGGAACCCTAAATTTATCAGATCAATACTTTCTAAAATACGTTTCACTCAATAAATTAAAACAAACCCACCATAGTGATTTCTGAGAGCGACAACAAGACTGTCAGGAGAACTCACTGAGCTACCCTTGAAAGAACTAATGAACAAGCAGGCGCAATGCAATTGCATAATGTTTATTACACAGCACTAAGCCAAAGGCAATCAAATCATTCTCGTTTAATCAATGGCCTTCAAATAAGGAAGTAGTTTGAAAATAATAAGCATAAAATAAAACTCTCTTTTGGGTTTACTACTTTGATTTTTTTTTTCCCCTGCTGTGTAAAAAGCACAGCTATTAAAAAAGCTGAGCGTGTGCTGAAATGTAATTTTATTAAAATCTACCTCTTGAATATCTTTGATAGCAAGATTGCACTTTTATTCAAACTCAGTTTATTGTAAATGCTGTGACTGAACCATAGAGAGGTTCTGTTAGAAGAATCTGAACTCTGTCTTAAAACAAAAAGTCTGTTTTCCATTTAAAAACATTAACCTTGGACACTAAGGGGTTGTTCCCTGTAAAATCAACAAATAAATAAAATGGAAAAGTGTTTCACGAACACCTCCTCCCCTGCCATTTCTCATAACCTGAATGTTGCAGCGTTTCACAAGGCTGCAGAACAACCTGGAACAAAACCCTGTAAATAGAAAAAACAACTAGTCTGTGTTCCGGGTCCAAACTCGCCGCCCCCACCCTTTGTGCAGCAAACTCCACTGTCGCTGCCGCCCCTCTCCTCCCCAGCCACAGGGCTTCCCGCGCCTCCCTCAGCCCAGCAAACCCCAGGCTACCGACTACAAACAGGGTTTTCTCTTACAGGCAAGATAGCTGATCCGTCAGAAGGGATGGAGCCCAGTTCTGTTGAAAGACCACCCCATCCTGCAACACATTATGAAAAATAAATTTAACAGCAAAAGCCTGTTGATGCAAGATCCATGTTTAGAATGCACATAAGTAGAAATATCTCATCTTTAAAAGTTTTGACTTGCAAGGATCCTTCTTAACTGGCAATGAATGTAACGAAGCAAAAGGGAAGTACATACAGAGAATCACTGTAATACACATACAGATGAATCAGTTTGCAATCTGAAAACCCTCATATTGGGAAGGGAAGATGGAAACAATCTAACTCAAGTTTTCCTCAAATCAGATGCCAGAGGAAATCATATGATGAGTTACAGGGTAAGTAAGAAATCTTGATTTGACAAAACCTGAAAAAACTATACATTAACGCAGATATGAACAGTTTGCAGCCTCACTGTGAGTGCATAAAAGTCGTAAGTTCTCAGATATTTGTATGAATTTCAATGTTAAAAGAGAGTTTGTGAACAGGTATTTACATTTAAAACACTCCCTACATTGTTACATTACTCCCTGAGAACTCGGGATTAGCTACCTACCAGAAGTAGTACAGTTTTAAAGACATAAACAGAGAGGAACAAGCATGGTGTATTATTTCTCTCCACGATTATGAATGTAGAAACGCCAACACATGTACTCTAATAAATCTAGTACAAGATACATTAAGCTAATGACCACCAGCAAAATAAGCTACATCACTCTAAGCTTTGCAGCATTCTAAACATTTGTTGGAAATATGCAAGCAGACCTTGGGGAACAGATTGGAGCCCACTTATCCTCACCCAAACACGAGCACCACAAACTGCAGTCAGCGTCATACCCCCGTTGCGCTCTTACCCAGTTAACTTTTAATCACATCGTGCACTGCGGAACAGCTTCCGCAGGAGAGGCGAGGAGCGTCCCCCATCGATCCATAACCCTGAACTGCTTTCATCTTCTTATTTAGATCACTATCCCGTAAGGTGGGCAACGCGATTTGAAATCCTCTTGGACAGAGAGTGGAACCGAGCGCAGCTCTCCTGCGGCCTGGGCAAGCCCTCCTGCCAGGAGGCTTCCGCACAGCAGGGAGGCCATACCAGCACCACCTGTTTTGCTGTTTTTAAACAAACATGGCAGCTGCCATTAGGCTGTGTGCTGAGCCCGAGCACTCCACACACCTACGAGATCCCTGTTCAACCGCTGGAGCGCAACCCTGAGGAGAACACCCTGTTTGCAGACGGCAAATCCGGCACCAAGCTGCTTGATTCTGCCCAGGCTGTGTGACCAGGAGATAACTTGGATGCTACCAGGGCTGCTCAGTAGCTGCTAAGTTTTAGAAGTATCATAGTTATAGGATTAGGGAATTAATTCTACCTATTGTACTGGGGGGGGGGGGGCATGAGGAGATATATATATAGATAGATATATATATAAAACAAAATTCTAAGGGCTTAGTACTTGCCTAGTGTCCTCCTCCTTTCTCCTTCCCACGCAAATATGAGTGCTGCTAGATGACATTCAGCACCTACAGTAAATCATTTCTTGATGTCATTAAAAGGACTGATAAATCTGCTAAGACCAGACCTACGTAATTACTTCCAACTCAGTTTAAAGAAAGCTGACTGCAACCTTTTCACTTGAATTTCACTAGGCCAATACTAACGCCGTTCAAATTACTTGCTCACAAACAGATCTGAGGGGTAATCTTAACGGACGAACGCCGTTTATCCGAGCTGTGACAGTGTCCCTAGCTTGCAGGTGAAGGAAACGCGGTTGCTCTCCCTCCTCTCTTCACGGCCACTCTCCCACGGAGGCATTTCCCCCTCCACGCAGGTTACTGTAACGCGCCGTAGCTGCTGTCCTGTAGCTCCAACTTCCCACAGAGCTCCTCCACGGCGGCAAGCAAACTCGGGAGAGCTCCCCGCGCAAGGGAGCTGCGCGTCCCAAGTCCCACGAACACCAGCACGAGCTGCTGGGGAGCTGCCCCCCACCCCCTGCCCCCCCCCCGCGGGCACTCCCATCCCCAGAGCCGCCTCAGGAGGAGCGCGGCCGGCCGGGGAGCTCGCCCGCCCCCCAAGTCCCCCCTACTCGAAGCCCGGAGGCAGCTACCCCGGCCCCCGAGCAGCTCCCGGTGAGCGGGCGGGCGGGCCTCGCCGCGGGCGCGCCCCTGGGGAGCTTCGCCGTGAGGCGCCCCCGGGACACCCGGCACCCCCCGGCCCGGCAGCCAGCGCCCCACACCGCCGGGGCGCCAATAAAGCGCTTTTTTAGCCCCCAAACCGCTGCCAACCCCAGCGTCCCCCCCCTCCCTGCCCCGGCGGGACCCGCCTGTCAGAGGAGAAGCCACCGCGCGCCGGTGCCCGCGGCCACCTCCCCTCACGGCCGTGGCTCCCACCCCCGCGCCTCACCTGGTGCCGGCCGGCGGCAACGGGCCACGTCCGCGGCGCCCGGGCGAGAGGAGGGAAGGAGAGTGTCCGCCGGCCCGTCCCCGTCCCCGCCGCTTCCTGCCACGGCCCCGCCGCCGCCCGAGGTGCGGCTCCCCCTGCCAGGCGCGGCCAATCGCGCGGCCGCTCGGCGATCGGCTCCACGGCCTGCCCGCCGCGGGCGGGAGGGAGGGAAGGCGGAAGGGCGTAGGCATCGGCGCTCGGCTACCCATCCTGGCGGCTCAGGCCAGGCAGCAGAGCGGCAGCACCGCCTTATCGATCGCACGCCGTGAAGCATCGGCGCTCGATTCAGCCGCCTGCTTGGTCCCTCCAGGAGCGAAGGCTCTGGGGCGTCCCGGGCCGGCGGCCGCCGTTAACGGCTGGGGCGGGGCCGCCCCTCAGAACTGGGGGTGGGCGTGGGCGGGCGGGGCCGGGGCCCGCAGCGGCCTCAGGTGTGTGAGGGAGGGGTGTCGGGGCCCACAGCGGCCTCAGGTGTGTGAGGGAGGGGTGTCGGGGCCCACAGCGGCCTCAGGTGTGTGAGGGGCCGGGGCCTGTAGTAGCCTCAGGTGTGTGAGGGGCCGGGGCCTGTAGTAGCCTCAGGTGTGCGAGGAGGCGGCGTCGGGGCCTGTGGTAGCCTCAGGTGGGTGAGGAGGCGGTGTCGGGGCCCAGTAAAAAGGCAGCTCTCAGTCTTTAAGTACCTGCTGTCAGGGTTGGGGGGACTTGACCAACAGTTGTGTGTCCTGTAGCAGGTCACAGCGGGAAAGGATTCCTAGTAACCGACAAAGAGAAGGTCTGGCTTAACAGTGGTGTGCCCTAAGGATGAGAGGCCTCAAAGGAGAAGAAGGAGCTTTAGCAGTGGTTAAGAGATCTGGATTAGGAAGAACTCAGAGCAGAGACAGGGTAAGGTGATTTAATGCCATTTCTGCTACACTTTGTGGTTCCCTACAGCCTCTGAATCTGGAGGCAAACGCTCATTCCTTTATTGCTGTAGAGGCTCATGGTGGCTTGTTCTTTGATAGTGGGTTTTTTTAATTGCTTTTTTTGCTAAACAAAACTGAAAGAGCAGAGCTTTATCTTCTGCCAGTACCTCATGCAACCTCATTCTACTACCTTGTTTCTGACAGCTATTCTCCTCCTGGGCTTTCTTCTAGGACCATCATCATATAGCCCTTTGAAACTAAAGGCACAGAAACTTGAAAGGGTGTTGGTATGCGTTCTGTTCTTCAAAGGCCAAGGTACTCTTACAGGTTTTCTCATTGCAGTCATCTAATTCATACAATAAATGAGTTGCCACGATCTCTGTTTGTAAGCTGAGCTTCATAACCTTTTTTTTTTCCCTCTATTTCTTACAAATGGAAGGAAAAACATAGCGAGCATGACTTCTGCGTCAGCTACTCTGTGAACGGCTGGTGCTGACAAAGCAGGAGGCAGAAATCTTTCTTCAAACTGAGTGCATGTATATGAAACAATAAATGAGTCGTGATGAGAAAAACAGCTTGGATGAAAACATGAGCCAAGAACAATAGCTTGACAGAGAAGTTTAAACTTTCCCTGATAGCTCTTTGGGGCGTAGACAGTTAAGTTTCTGCGTTTGTAAGGGAAACATGGCATTCCTTAAAGCTGAACCTCCTCCCTTGGGTTCCCACTGAATGCCTGAGAGATGACAGTAGAGGGTGTCTCCAGAAGGCTAATATTAAACATGAGGAATTAGTGCAGAGGGAGCAACAGCAAGTGAGATTCCAGTTTTGACCACAGAATGAGCTAAAAATTTTTGTATCAGCAGCTGTATGTAGTTTCTTGCTCATTGGCTGCACACAGCTCCTTCTGTTCAAAGGGTTCTTGTGTGCCCTCGTATTAGTAAATGCACCTGCCCTTCGGGTGATGTGTGAGGGACGGGCTGCTCTTAAAGGATAAATTGGCTTCAGACAAACGAAGTGTTGAGGCAGCGTAACGTGGGATAAATTAACCTTGGAAGGGCAGCCTTGGTTCTGACGCGCTTGCAGCCGGGTTGCTGCCTGCAGCAGTACGAAGCGGGCTTGCAGGGGAGCTGGTGGGCTAAATGTGCGGACAGATGGAAGAGATGCAGACAGGACATGGGGAAGAACAGGGGAAAATAGCGATTATAAAGCTCTAAGGGGGCTCTGGTTAGTTCTGAGAAGGGGCTTTAGCCAGTCCTATCTCTTTTTAACTCTGCAACTGTATGACTTTGGGGAAGTTATTTGAGCAGTTCGAGCCAGGTGCAAGTCTGCGGGGAGAGGACAAGCCCATGGCACTGGGTGCAGCTCCCGCGGCGTGGCAGCCACCACCGCGCCCTTCCCTCTTCGCCCCGTGGCCGCGGGCAGCCCTGCCAGCGACTGCTGCCCTGAGCAAGGAGAAAGGTGAAAGGATTGCTTTCCACCGCGCCAGTAACCCCTAGCACCCGGCATTACCTGGCAACGGGGAGGTGGGGAGCAGCCCTAGCATCGTATCTCCCGTGCGCCAAGTCAAATGCCCTCAAGTGGGACATTGAGCTCTGGGAGCTGCTCTCGATAGTGTTTGACGTTTAGCTGTGTCTCAGCCTCGTCTGCTGTAAAAGGTAATGTTTACTTATGTAAAAAGGTATCGGGCATACTTCGCATGGGTGTTCCGAGTTAAAAATTGTCAGTCAGGGCAAACAGATCTTTGGGGTGAACTGCAGGAAAGCAAAGTGCATATGCTGCGTTGTTACAGCCCTTTTCAGAACAAGGAGCGTGACCCGGCGCTCCTCTCGGCTGCTGAGCGCCCAGATCAGCGGGTCTGAAAAAGCACTGCAGTGTTTTTGAGTTCAGGTCTCTCTTAGAACCTTTTTCCTTTCCCTGGGTGAGACGTTTATGGTACCTCAGTGAGGCAGTAAGTTGTGCGTTTGAGGAACGCACCTCTCAACTGTTAAGGTAAGCGTAGAGGATGGCTCTGCTGGAGGCAATGAGACCAATTAGTGCTTCCCAGGTGACTTACAGTTGCAGAAAAGGGCTCAATGAGGTATTTAGCCTGAAATACCAATGGGAGGCAGGAGTGCGATCCTGTATTTAATGGTTTCAGCATGTGAATCTCGCTGCAGGATCTGGATCTTGGTCCTGCTGTGTGTGGTCTCTCCATGCAGGCATCGCGTGGCAGGTGGGGCCA
Organism: Phoenicopterus ruber ruber; assembly: GCA_009819775.1. Classification (NCBI taxonomy): domain Eukaryota; kingdom Metazoa; phylum Chordata; class Aves; order Phoenicopteriformes; family Phoenicopteridae; genus Phoenicopterus; species Phoenicopterus ruber. The sequence continues at coordinate 13,287,222 of CM020231.1, read as the reverse complement.
TCCCGGTGGCAAAAGGTGAGAACGCGGGTCTCTGGAGGCGCAGGCGCAGCCCCTTGCCCCCCGCACGCCCCCCGAGGACTACAGCCCTGCGGAGGAGGCCCGCAGCACGCACAACGCGCGGTTTAAGCCCTGCCCCGCGCTGCCGCCGCGGCCGGGACTCGAACCCTCGGTCCCCCGCCGCTCTCCGCCTGCAAGGACCCCCTTTAGGCGCCCGCGGCGTTCGCCGGGCGGCGGCGCTCCGGCAGTGCGGCGGCCGCCCGGAAGCGGAAGTGGCGGCGCGGGTCCTGGCGCCGTTGCCGAGCGCCGGGCGGAGGCGCGGGCCCGCGGCGGCGGCTGCGTCCCGTCGCTATGAGCGCGGCCGGGCTGGTGTCTGTCACGCCGCCGGCCCCCGCTCCGCCTGGGGCGCCCGCCACCGCCATGCCCCCCGGCCCCGAGTACTACGAGGAGGAGGAGCTGGAGAGCGCCGAGGAGGAGGACGGCGAGCGGAGCGCTCGGGCCCGCGACTCCGATGAGGGTTGGTAGCGTGGCGGGCTGGGCCGGAGCGGGGTGGAGAAGGCCGGGGGGGGCTTTGGTGCCCTGGGAGGGTGCGGGAGAGTGGGCACTGGGGCGGGAGGGAGAAGCGGGGGCGCCTGGGGCTCATGGGGGGCGGTGGGGGGGGTTGTCGGCGAGGTGGCGCGTTGAAGAAAGGGACTGCTCCAGACAGGAGCGCTGAGGAGGCGGAGGAGAGTGTTTGGGGACGAAAGGCTTGGGCCGGGTGTGGTGGGGAAGTGCTCTGGAGCAGCAAGAAAACACAGAGAAAACAAGGGCCTGTTAGGTTGCGGGGGTTCCCTGGGGAAGAGTAGAAAAGCAAAGGTGATGGAAAGACGGAGTTGAAGTGGTTTCCCAGGTGAGGAAGAGGCAGGGAGAGAAGGGGAGAGCCCTGAGGAGGTGGAATTGAGCGTATGGGACAACAGGAGAAAAATAGTGGCGAAATGCGGTGAATGAAGCTTGGTTACATTTCTGTGGTGGGAAGGGGGAGAAGAAAGCGTGGACAGAAGTAAGGAGGTGCAAGAGAATGTTATAGGAAAGAGGGGTTTTGTAGAAGGACCAGGAAAGCAGTGGAGAAGAGGAAACAGAAGTAAAACCACGAGTATTCTGGGGTGTAGGATGCATAAAATACCACGTAAGGGAGATGAAGAGCGACCCTTCAACAGTGCCTGTTGCTCTTTCAGCCAGAGTCCTCCATCATGTCTGGTACGTTTGTGAATGAGGTGCCAGAGCCAAACCTGTATGATAGTGTACTGGTCAGTGTGGGGCTCCCCGTGGCTGCACACAAGTAAACTGAGCATGGAAGTCCTTTCTGGTGACCTAGACATAGAATTACTTTCAGTTAAAACTTCTTGTTGTCTTTGGTGTGTTGAATTTTATCTTGATACAGGTAAGCTTAAAGCATTTGTTTGTAGTTTAAGAAAAACCTGAGAAAGGTTTGATTTAAGGGACTTGTGCCCTGTGTCTGTATGTAGGGAATGTAACTGTAGTTTAGGCTTTGCAGCTGTGCCCTGCCCACCCCAATGCCAGCCTGGATGCACTGACCTCTCCTTGGGGAGGAAAGGTAATTAATTCTTGGCTACCCATGTCTTATAAATAGAAGCCTGAAGAGGTATAGCAGAAAGCTAGCAGTCCAGGACTGGTTTAATTTGTTTATAGTTTATATGATCTATTCATAAAATTGAGGCTATCTTTATGGTAGTGCTGATCTTTGTTACGTATAACTGTTAAAGTACTTCTGGGCGACGCGTTGCTGAGAAGTCAAGTTCGGACCACAGCAAGTAACTGTTATGTTTAGTGAGACCTTTGTGGTCAACCCTAACAGTGTCTAGTTATAGTATTTTCGGTTTGGAGTGTTTCAGGTCAAGATGCAGAATCAGTTACAGCTGTTTCAGTCATTGTCTTCCATACAGTATCTTATGTCATGGGTGAAACTATAGGAAGAAGTCTGTGAAATGTTTTTCGGATTTAGAGTGTTTGTCTCACCTTTGTATGTGTGTGCATTAACATAGAACCCGTTGTCTTAAACTGGGAAGAAATTACCAGACTGTCTTAAGTTGAAGTTGTTTAGCCTTGATGTAAGCTTCATTGCAAAACTACCAGAGGATTTACGTAGATTAACTTGCAGTTGCAGGAAAGAGATGAGATGGTTCATTTCACTTCCAAATTCATGTGTCCAGAGGCCTATCTGGTTGTGTAGTTGAGGTTAAATTGCCTGAGGTTTGGGGATGTTTGTTCTTTGTTTTTAAATAATTTACTACTACCTTTTTTTTAAATACTACTTTAGTTTTAACAAGTTGTTTTTCACCTCATTTAGACACTGAGGATGCCAGTGAAACTGACTTGGCAAAACACGAGGAAGAGGACTTTGTAGAGATGAAAGAACAGTAAGTAACCCATTTGACTCAAAAGTAAGGTAACATTCTGTTTATTTGGGGTTTTTTCCATAGATCTTTGCAATATTTTGGGCCAAGATTGGGTTTTTTAAGTGCCTAGCCCAACATAATAGCTAATGAGTCCATATACTTGTATTTCTTCTCTCCTCAGTTACTCTCTCTGTTCTATATGTATTCAAGCAACTAAGTGCTGCTACTGTTTGGAACAAAGAAATAGGTATGAGTTTCTGGGAGCAGCTGAGTTTTGCTGCAAATGAATCCCATTGCAGACAGATCCTTTAAATAAAATAAAGGTTCTACTTTATATAAGTCAAGCAAAAACCAAGATGCCTATTAAAATCCCTTAAACAATAGAATGCTAGTCCTGTCCAAGACGATGGGCTTTTTGGAGGCTTGAAATAATTTCCCTTGATGTTTAGGTGTATTTGCAGTATTTTGTGTTCTTGCTTACTGGCAGAGACGTCTTTTTATACAGGTCAGGAAGACTTGGCCTGTGTTAAACCACAGATATGTGAGAAAGGAAACGCAAGTTTGCAACAGCACCAGGAATAGACTTTGTTTTTTTTTTTTTCATGATGTCAAGATCTACGTGAGGAAATGGTTTCTGTTTTATAAGTAGGCAACTAATACACAAATATTAAGACTTGATAAAGTGGCAGAATAATTCTGTTGTAAAGTTTCTGGTGTCTGTAAATCTAAATGTCATCTCAGATTTCGACATTTAAAAAAAAAAAAAAAAATCCTGTTTTACCCTGAACTGTTCCCAAAATAATTGGTTTGGGTGCGTTGTAAAACCAATGGGGTGGCAGGGTTTTTAGACAGAATGATAACCTTTCATTTGGACAATATTCTTTTAGTTGCTGTTTGTTTGCTTCCTGAAGTTCTTCTGAAAAGTTTTTAATTCCATGTGAACACATTGTAACCTAAACAGATGGTGAAATAAGTTATATATGTTTGTTTTGAAAAGTAAAGTTGCGCGCTGTCTACCTTTGCAGGATGTATCAGGACAAACTGGCATCTCTTAAGAGGCAATTACAGCAACTGCAGGAAGGTAAGCCTTGAAGGGGGCAGCTTTTTTTGCTGAACAACTTTCAGCACTTTTCAAAGGTCATAGAAGGATGAGGGGTTTGAAAGATGTCAGCAGCATCCTTCGCTGAATGTTGGCTCTCAGTCATGCTGCTTAATGAAAAAGTCAGCCACTTTCCATCCTTTTTCTCTCTAAACACTTGTAGTTAAGCCTCTGTACTGAAGCATTTCTTCAAAGGAGTAGTTGGCTTTCTGAAAAAATGGGGAGCATGCTTATCAAAATAAGCAAACTAGAACTGTAGCTTTCTGATTTCAGATATTAGTATTTGTGTTTCAAGTGGTGCATGGCTCCTTGAGAAAACTTAATACTTGGAAAAAATAAAATTCCAGTGGGAATCCACAATTTATTTCAACTAGGTACTCTTCAGGAATATCAGAAAAGAATGAAAAAGTTGGACCAGCAGTACAAAGAAAGGATACGAAATGCAGGTAAGCTGAATTGCTTTCTAAGATGCTCTGTACAACTTAAATTTATGATTTTTATAACACCTGAAGAAAAATAATGGTAATTCTGTCCTTTAAAGAAAAGGAACTTTCTGGAGCAAAGGGTTCTTCTGCTTCTGAGGGCATAGTGTAGGTTGTTTTGAGAGTGCATGAAGCATGACGGGATCTATCTTGATTTTTTTTTTTCATTTTTTATTTTTCCTTCATCAGCATTGTTTGCTGACTATTTACTAAACACCGATAAACAGTTTTAGTCTTCACTTGTGTGGAACAGTGCAAGTGAAAAAAAAGGTTTCATTTTTATCTGGCACCGTGCCTAACCTACGGTCTCCACTTCGGCTTGTTCTTTTGTGCAGCTTGTCTGAAACCTTGAGGTGCGCTGTCACTTTCGGTTTGCGGGAATGGAAAGTTAGGACTATGTGCTTTCCCAAAGGTCTGGTTTGTGCCCTGAAACAATGAATACAGAGGGTTTGCTGCTGAAACTTGTTCTGTATAGCTGTGACATTGAGTGGGGTGCCTGTACTTTGTGTTCTGGCGTTCTGTTTCAGGAGTGAGGGCCCAAGTTAATTTTTAAAGCGCCCAGCTCTCAGCCCTTCTGGGCTGCCTTTATTGTGTTAGTGCAGAGAAATGGCTGGGGAAATCAGATCTGTTTGCCTTCCCTCTTCCTTGTTTATTCTCTTTCCAGTAGGTTCTTATTTTGGATACTGAAGCAGAGCCTTTTATAGAAGCTATTATGTGGGAATAGGAAATGTAGCTATTCTTCCTTTAGAAAAGTTGGATGAATCCTGTAATGCCTGGGCCATTACTCTGGGAAATATGAGAGAGGCAGTGGCAGTTTTACAATGGCTAACATGCTCCAGCCTTTGAATAGTATAAATTGTCTCTTTCTAAAAGTGCTTGAGATGGTAAAGGATTTGCTTGAAGAATTTAAGTAAATTGAACCACTTCTTGTTAACAGGAATCTGTCTTCTGAGGTTAATTTCATGTACACTAGAGCTGCATTCTAGTAATACTGGGTTGTTCTGATAAAATTAAGAGTAACTGCAAACTTGTATTTCTGGCTGGCAAAGACCAGTGCTGCAGCAACATTTTTCTTCCACAGGAGGGCAGATGGTGATAACTTTCAATTTTATGATAAAAAAAAATCCCACTGCCTAGTAGTAGAGGAAGAATGGTCTTTTATGTTTATCCTTCCCACGTTGAGGTCTGGGGGGGCGGGGGGAGTTGAGAATTCAGAGATATTAAAGCAACAGTTGAGATTTACCTGTATTTGATTAACTCTGTAATACTGCTTCCATGCTCAGTTGGTAGAGCCCTTTGCAAACAAAAGGTTTGGTTTTTATTGGGCCATTATCATCTTTGGTTTCTATTTTGTTGGGTTTTTTAATTATTAAAAAAAAAAGGCACAGTAGTACAGTGTTGCTACTACAGTCTTCCCCGAAACGTATTTGAAGCCTGTGATCTTTACAGAAGCTTTTACTATTTCAGGTATTGCCAAAGCTTAATATGCTGGTGAAATGTGGTGCCTTGAGGACTGACCAGGTGCCTTAGTTTGCTGTTCTTGCCACTACCTTAAGTAAAATCTTTGTTTTGGGCCTTATGTCCTTCAGGAAACACAAGAAGGGTCCCATCCTGCTTAATTTCAAGTTGTTGGGAATGGCACAAACATCAGTAGCAGGACTATTTCTCACCCAGAAATCTGTTTGCCTCATCCATAGGTCTGACTTGACCTGATCATTGCCATGTGTTAGAACTTAACCTTCAGTGATACATAACAATTTCCTTGCTTGTTTTCTCAGGCATAAACAGCCTGAAATCAGACATGTGAGTTAATTGATGAATCTGCTAACAGCTGCAGAATTATTTCTGTACCAGTCGTTGCTGAAATTCATGAAGCTGGCTTAAATTGTGAATTTTTGTCAGCCATACATTCAGCTACATGTTTCGAGCTTCTATCTGGGAAGTTTGTATCTAGTAGTAATTGATTGTAATTAAACTGGAAGAAAGATGAACTACGTGCTTAGTACAGCTGGGAATAGTAGCTGAACTGAATAGTATGGAATACTGCTGCATAAGCTTTGCAAATCTGCTTGACAATCTGTAGAAAACTTCAGTTAACAATGTATTTTAGTGGAATTTTTTCATAGTTATTTCAGCATAAAACTGCGAAGTGAGAGTAGAGGCTGGATGAGTACGTACACTATGTAGTTCACTGCCTCTCTTGGCTGCGATATTCAAGGACTTAAAATATTAGGGAAGTCATTTTGTGCATCTTTGAAGATAATAAATTAAGTCTTTCTTGTCTTTCAGAACTGTTCCTCCAGCTGGAAGTGAGTAATCTTAATTTATCAAAATATATATTAGCTAGATAGAAGAGGTCTAAACCTCCTGTTTCATCAACTAGTACTGTGCTTGTTTTCCCAGAAGGCTTAAAGAAATTTTCTTCGTCTACCTAGTGTTGTTACACTTGATGTAGTGCAGCCTACTGTTGGTATTACTTCAAGTAACTTCTGGACTTTGTCATTAAAATAGAATTAAAAGAAATATTTGCTCTTGGGCTGCTGTATGCTGGCTGTGCCCTTGGCTTGTTTAAAAAGCCTGTTTGAGGTGGTACATGATAGTGCTGTTTGTAAATCCGTAGAGCTCTCTGCTAGAGATTTGATATGTTATGCAATATTAAAATGTTTTTTGAAAATAATTCTTTTGCCAATATAGTACTGCTTGCTTAGTTGTTTTAGGTGGTTTTCTGTTGATTATGAATATTGATAGTCTTTAGAACTGGCCGACAGTTTTGAACTGAAAAGCTAATCAATACAACAGTTGAAAGAAGCTGTTGTGATATCATTACCTTGAGTCATTGGTTCCTTAGTAAACCTTTTTGTTCTCTTGGTTTGCATTAGACAGATCAAGTGGAAAAAAATTACGTCAAGGAAAAGAAGGCAGCGGCGAAGGAGTTTGAAGATAAGAAAATTGAGCTTAAGGAAAATTTGATTGCAGAGTTAGAAGAGAAGAAGAAGATGATTGAGAATGAAAAGCTAACCATGGAATTAACAGGAGGTAAAAGCAAGATCGGCATCTGTCATTTGTCTTGTCACTCTGCTACTGCTTAGAAAAAAATGCAAAGGTAGCAATGCGGGTTTGTACAGACAGCTAGTGTGAAGGCTTTAAAGCTTCCCAAATGCCAAGAGATGTAGAACACAAACGGGTGGTCTTTTAATGGAGAAAGCAGTTCATAATAAAATTCAGTGACCTGGACTGCTAACACGTGAATCAAAGTAGTGCCAGTGAAGCAGCAGAGCGCGTAGGCTTTCATATCTGCTTCAGTTCCTGTGACCTGACAATGAAACTATTGAGATATGCCACAGTACTGACCTCACCGGCGGTGCCAGGTTGTAAACTATGTCCTTTTTTTTCTCCAGTAATAGGTGGTCAAGAAGTTGAAGAAAGGCAAACAGTAAAGGTTGAAATGTGCTACTTAAAGCCAGAAAAAGAGATTTGTGAGCTACATTTGTGTCCAGACTCTGGAAAGTGGACACTAAATGGACAGATTTCTTTCATGAGACCAGTTGGTACCCTTGGTGCCTTGGCAATGCTCTTTGCAGTAATTGATGCAGCAGAGCTAAGTAGAGGGGTAATTAGCCTCCTTCACAAATTGCATCACTGTGATACTGAACCAGAAGTCTGATTTGATTCTCTTTAAGAGCAACTCCCTCACTTCATGGACACATAGTGTTGGTTGTGTTGCTGAGGCCTGTCTGTGGGTTAGACCTTTTATATCTTTCCTGTATAGTATCTACAGAAGTTATGTAAGCTAATAATTTAATTAGTGTTCAGAAGCGAGAATCGGAACCTGTTTGGACATATTCAAGAGTGCTCTGGCTTTGTATAAACTGTTAGGGCTCACCTGGTCTGGAACACACCTTGAGCTATGCTGTTTCCCTGATCTTTTTTTTTTTTTTAAATGATGAAATCTAGTCTGATCTTACAAACTGTGCCTTAGTCTTAACTTTCCTGTTGTTATCCTATGCCTGTGCCCGTTCTCTACTAAGTTGGGATACAGCACTAATCTTGCAAGCAGATTTTCATCAGTGGATCAGGATCCAACTAGATCTTACCTTTGGAAATCTGAATACCAATGTTCTAGGAGTGTGAAGGAATCCAATTTCTCTATCAGTGGGACAGCTGTGAACATCAGGATTCGGATTTGCAGAGTTAAAGGGAGACTGAGGAGGGGTAAGAAGAAGTATTTAGTAGTCTGATTTGGGGACCAGATTAATCCTCTACAGGGAAGCATGTCCCCCCATTGTTGTGTGTCCTGAAGAGGTGAGCTGTTTCATCAGATAGAAATCTAGGAAAAGGTATGTAAGTGACCGGAGAAGAGATCCATTCTGTGTGTGTCAGCCTTCCCTTATCTCCTTCATTCCAGACTAGCAGAAAAGCAATATGATTTCTTTAGAAGGAAAGGATTTTGTTGTAAACATGCGCTGGAGGCTAAGAAATAAAAATACTGGAACTGATGTTGACTAGATGGTTTTTATAAGCTATGGAAGTTCAGCATATGCAAGGATGCAAGTTAGCAACCTGATGAACAGTGCTGGGAGTGTTGCAGTTTCATTAGGTTGCAATAGTTGCCTCCTGTTCTGGAGCATTGTATAGTGTGGTTTTAAACTATTAAGCCTCATGCAAGACTGGTTCAAGTTAAATCTGTTGGTGCTTCAGCGGCTCTTCAGAACTTCATTTATAAAGTTGTTGTGAGTCTCTTGAGAATCTGAGTTTTTAAAATGTTTAACAGCAAATGTAAGACTCAAACTCTGTTTTTTTCTGAAAACTTGTTTGGTGCTGACTTTCAGCTGACTTGTCACAATTTTAAGATACAGGATGCTAAGATAAAGAGAATAAAATTGATCTCTCTGCCTTATTCACATTTTAAGCAATCTAGATAACAGCTCTGTGACAACTCATTTGAAACTAATTTTTAAAAAGGAGAAAAAGCCTTCTCGACTTGGCCGCATATCGCCTTGAGTAACTGCTTCAGACCCCTCTTCTGAGGCTTTTGTAAATCGGTCTTAACAAATGAGAAGAATGGCTTACATTCAACACAGAGTTCCATTTTTAGTGCCTGCAGGGCTATTAATGTTCAGTGGTTTTCAAACTCAGCTTTGAATCCTAGAGATAAGGTTTCCTTTGGCATACACTCGGTGGGTGGCTCTTCGTATATATATTTTTTTTTTTTAAAGCTTTTATCCTGGTATTTGTTCCCTTGATGTGCAGCATGGTCATCCTTGTTCACCCTTGAGATAAGGAGGAAAGTAATGTGGTGTATTTTGAACATGCATAGCTGCTCAAGGTTTGAGCATCTAGAGGGAGCCAAAGAGGCTTCGGAGACTTAAGTGCTACCTAGGATGCGAGTCAGGTGTACTTAAAGATGAGTGAATAATTCTCAGCACATAGAAAAAGAGGTGAGATGATGTGTTTAGCATTTAAGATGTGATCTCTTGCTTGCCAGTTCAAGATATCTTCATAAATTAAGGAATGATTTGTGAGAGTTTAAGTAGCTCAGTTAAGACTACCTGTAGACGTTTGGACAAACTGTAATTTCAGATAATTACTTGGTGATAAGACTTGTGTTTCAATTTTAAACAGATTTTTTCTTTTTCCCCAGCGTATATGCTACAATTTACTTCCTGTCAACTGCTGCTCTGCATGTCATTAATTAGGTTCATTTCATTAATCGTAATTTGAAACATTTTTACATAATTCGAATTGAAATACCATTTGTGTTTAAAATTACTCCAGCAGATTTGTATCAGTCTTGAATGCAGTAATTATCTGTATTCCTTTGACAAAGCTATTTTTCCAGCTTGAAGACAAGAAAAAGAGCAATTGATTTGTAGCTGATGTTTTACATGCTGTTAACTATCCAAGTTTTGTTAGCTAAGAACTCCGTGAACTTTGCCTTCTAAATTATCTGTTCAAAAGCAGATAGCATTAGCATTAAAGAAATTTACCCTGAATCCTTTTTGCATCATTGTGCTTGTTATCTGTACCTGAACGAGCTGCAAAATACCCCCAAACCAACTGTGCCGCTTGCAGCCCACGAAAGCTGTAACCATGGCATCACAATGCTGATGCTGAACGGTGACCTAGTATGAAAGAGAACTTGTATTCACTGTCAGCAGTTCCAGCTTGGATGCTGGAAGCTATCACAAAAAAAAAAAATCCAATTTTCTGTATGAAAGAGAAAAGATTATTTTCCTCATGCCTTGTGTGGAAAGGAGTAAGAAGCAGTAGCTTTTTCTCTGGTCTTATCAGCTCTCCAACCTCATTACTCTGCAGATTCAATGGAAGTGAAGCCTATTATGACAAGGAAACTGAGGCGACGACCAAATGATCCAGTTCCTATCCCAGACAAGAGGAGGAAACCTGCCCCTGATATCCTTTTACAGAGTCGTTGGAGGGCTATTGTATTTGAAGCCAGCATGCTACCTGCATCTAGGTGGTTTTGTACAGGAAGAAAAATGAAATGAGGTGCTAGGATCAGATTTTAATCTAGGGAATACGGAAGCATAATTTGTCATGCATGATGTGTGATAAACTGATATAACACAACCAGTCTTTGGAGATCCCTCGGTATCCTAACTTAAACTTCACAGCGTTGTGAGATAACTTGATTTTTTTTTATCAGTGGGAATAGTTTGAATTCTTCAGGCAATTTTTTTCGCAAAGGAAAAAACTTTAAAAGAACATTATATATAAATGCTGAGGTAATTGATTCCGTAGATAGTAAATGGCTTTTTACATGAGCCAGAGCTTTTCGTATGTCAAGATGTGACAAAACATTTGCCAGAGAGTTTGTATTTGTCATATCAAACTAGTTTTTCCATTTCTGATAAAGGCTTCAGATATCTAATCCAGAGAGATGCATAGCAAAAGCAAGGGGTGCTAGATTTGTTCTTCGAATAAAAAAGATGATGAAAATCCATCTTGGTTTTGTATATCGTGAGAGAGAGAAAAACATGTATATGTAATCCTTCTCTTCTGTTTTGTTGCATGTTTCTTATAATTAAAATGCTCCTTGGCTTCTGGGAATATGTTTTTAGCTCCTCTGTGATGATAGGCACTTTTTCTATTTGTATATGAAATTCACCTGGAAAGGAAGGCAATGATATTTGCTTTGCAGAGGCTTATTATTAGATTCCAAACTTGTATGACTTAAATCAGATTAAAAAAACTTATCTTATGACTTCTGAGTGACTCACATTTTCTGAAAAGGCAATATCAAACCTTGAACTTCTAGAGTTCATGGAGAATGGTCACAAGCATCTCCAGTTTTAATTAACCTCTTTCTGGTTGGAGATTCTGTTCACTCTTTCAGGAGAAAAAAAAATCTACTTATTAGTGCCCCGATCTCATCCAAAATAAATGAGTTTCATAGAGAACATGACCTACTAATTGAGCAGTATGAAACTCTATCTGCCTTTCCTCACTGGGGAGAGGATTAAAGTCCATCAGAACCAAAATCCTTAAAATGCAGCCTAGCAATTGTTAACTTTAGTTTAATACTTTGAATACTTTTGACTTAACAGCTGTTTTGAAGAAACTCTGTAGATTAAAGCTGGAGAGAGGGCCCACTGCTTTGTCTGGGTATTGTTTTCCTTCTGCGTACTAAGGTTTTTCTTGTGTGGAAGTGACTGAGGAGCAGTAGAAAAGGGAAGTAGGAAGATGCGATTGTGAAACTACACAAAATGACAGCAGAGCTCTAGTAAGGCTCTAATACATTAACTTCTGTGTTCTGAGATTTTGTCTTTGTTTGCAGGTGAACAGAAAGCTTTTATTTATCCTCATCCGCACGAGGATGTGTTTTGTGCATCTGGCTTTATTTTCTAGTTCTTTTTTTGATTTTTTTTTGGTGAGTTTTTCCTCTCTTCTCCCTATCTCTCTCTTTCTGCTTACTAAGTTGCAAAATGCTGACTTTCTTCTCCTGGGTTTGGGTGGGATTCAGCTTCATCGCACAAAATCTGAAGCAAGTCTGTTGTGTTTCAGCTCATAGATTGTTCTCTACAGAAATGCAAGATGAAAAAATACTGAAAACGCTGGTGCTTGTTGCCTCTGTGAAAATGTCAATGCACTAAAGGTTTTTCATTGATGATTATGTCTGAATAAGTTAAAATGATTTTGCACTCTATTTGCTGCTAAATATGAGGCTCTGTGGAGATGGCCTTGTATTAATTCATATGACAAAAAAAGCTCAAGTATGATGCTTATTAAAGTCTTGTGTAACTTTACAGAAACCTTTTGGCTTACATTTAGTCAAGTGAAATGTCATTGACCTTTAATTTCTAGCCTTGCTTGTCAAGAGCTTATGGGAACCTTAATTCTGGATACCTCAGCTAAATTATTTGTTGACTGATGAGCAAATAATGGAGGACCTGAGAACACTGAATAAGGTAGGGATTATTGTTTGATTTCTCTTTCTTTGTTTTAAAGAGAAAGGTAATACTTTCCCCTGAAGAGAAGAGAGCTCTCTGTGTTATGTTCCTTTTTGAGATGTGCAACTATTTCATCCCAGTAGGCTTTCTGAATTAACACAATAAAGGATTTAGCAAGATGGTATCTCCTCCCTTTCATTTTAATAGGTTTAATTAACCTAATTAAAATGACTGTCATCTAAAAATGTTACCTTTTGTCTGAACCAAGTGATGAGCTATCTTAAGGAGTTTCTTTCTTCCTCCGCATGGTTGAACAGATGTGTTAACACGTCTTTCTGTGAGATCCCAGGCTGTCTCTGGTTTAGGCCTTTGTGCGGGGTGGGTTTTTTTAGTTGGGTTTTTTTTTCCTCTCCCCACTGTCACAAAACTTCAGCAAACTGGACAGGGTGCAGTGTGTATGTTTATAGTTTTTCTAGATTTGACTACCCTGTCCCTTTCTTGCTAAACACTTTAAGGCTTATCTAATTTCTTATAATAGAGGCTGCCCATTAAGGCTTTTGAGGATGGTAGTGGAGCATGTTTTTTGTGTCAGCTGTTGAGGTGTGTCTAATGACTTATCTCATGTATTTCGTGTACCATTAGAAATGTCGGATCATGTTCAAAAATATAGTGTGTTAGATGGGTTTGGTTTTGACTTCAGTGGATTATCTGAATGCTCTAAGTTCAGTTTGTAGACCTTTTGTATCATGATACTGATTATCTACGCCTTTGGCTGTTTATAGTGTGCTGTTCTGGTTATGTGTTATGCCAGTTAACAGTACATCTAAAAAAAGAACCATTTAGAGTATAGAAAGTAAGACTTATCTGGAATTATTACTGCAGACTTCTTTGGCTTGTGTCAGATCTCTAACCCTTCTTTGCTCTCTTTCCATGTAGCTTAAATCACCCAAGAGACCAGGTGAGTTAACAGTTGCATTGGAACTTGTTCACAGTCATGCTGTTTTCGACACAGAATTATACTGTAGACTTTTTGACTGCATAATTGCTGACTGTGTAATTTGACTGTATAATTGTTTTGACTGTGTAATTGCTGTTCTTTGTGTAGCTCCTGTGGCGAATGGGTACTTTGCAGAGTCTCTTCATCTGTTCTGAAGTTTGTCAGGGATGGGAAGGGAGGTGTATGCATCTTTGGTGGCCGAAACGTTTGAGCATGGGAAAATCTAGCTGTGTAAAGAGTTTTCTCCACTATATTCGGCTGCGTCTGGGCAGCTTGCCTGCTTGTCAGGTCGATAGAGGGATTGAGAACTTAGTTTTATGCGCTCGGCTCTCTAGATGTGTCTGCATACTTTATTTCAAGACAAGTTTATTACTAACTTGCCTAAGTAATCCTGACTCAATTTAACTACTTTATTATAAATCAGAATTAAACCAAAATCAAGGACATGTTGATAGGTAGGCAATAGACAATATTTTTTTGGGTGAATATTATCATTTATATACTCAAGGCTGAGTACATAGCCTTGAGGTTGAATTATTCATCCCAAGAAGGGAGTGTTTTTCTGATGGAAAATTGAGTTTGTAGCTTTCTGTGCTTATTATTTCTGCTTAATGTGACCTTATTAATTGCAATTCTGCAGTCTGATGTGCTACTGTGTGGTGAACGCATGCTAGTCTTTAAGCACAGTCTCTCTCCTGTTCTCAGCCTCTCCCTCCTCTCCCGAACACCTCCCAGCTACACCAGCAGAGTCTCCAGCACAGCGCTTTGAAGCCCGGATAGAAGATGCAAAACTCTACTATGATAAGAGATGGTAAGTCACAGTAAATTTCTGTTTGAATCAGTCTGAGTGTTGTGTAGTGAGGAGACAAAGCCTGCAGACAGAAAGTGCTTTGATAAAAGAATTTGAGGACAAAACGTTTTGGAGCAGAGGTTAGCCGCTTCCTCCAAGGACTAATCATTGTGACTTCAGTAAATCAGAAGTGATAATGAAGTGTTTAGACTTGGTGTCATAGACTTTCAGGAGTAACTACTGGCTCAAATAAAAGGAGACTTAAATCTTTACCATGGAGGCAGTTGTGTGCGCACTGTGACAGTTGGGAAACACTTTTGTCAAACCTAATGTTAAGTAAGAGAGCCACCAGCAGAGGCAGCACGATGTAGCTGCGGAGCAGGTCAGCTAGGATGCGGATACTCGGATTGCAGGTACAGTGGTGTCGGCAGCATTCACAGTCCTGGCGTTCCGTTTTGTAGAACACTAGCCTGTGGGTCCACAAGGTGGCGGAAGAAATGTTGTGTACCAGATGAGCAGAATGAAAAATGTTTCTAATAACAGATCCGAATAACCTTTAAAGATCAAACCCACATGGGAGCAGCAACTTCAGAATTGCTGATTGGATTTAGCTCTGTTAAGGTTTATGGGCATATAGCTGTGCAAGCCTCACAAAACACAAGGAAAATATTCAGTTCTGCAGAGAAATCTTAGTAGGTCTTAAACTTAATCTGTGAGACATGCAAAACTGGATAATCAAGGGGGCAATCTCGTACTCCTTGAGCAGAAAGCAATCTGCAAGTCGTATGCTTATTTGTAGCCTACTTTGGTGTTCTAGTGGCTCAAAATAACAAGTGACAAGATTGTAATTTTATCACGGAAAAAGATAGGTGTGAAGCTTGTTTTCTACACAACAGCCATCTTGTACAGTTGGTCAGTTTTTCCTTCTGCTAGTCTTCCAACAGTGAAATTTCATCAAGGGTTCAGTGTACACAACTGATAAAAGTTGCTGCCTAGAGTTTAAACTTCTGTGAAGCGTAAAGCAGACATGAACTGAACAGGCTACTTGTCATTTCACAAACTCATGAAGTTCTTTTCTTGCTTTCAGGATTTTTTTGTGTAAAGTGACAATCCTCTAGGATATATTTGGATGAATAAACTGTTCTTCAGAATTTTAGCATGTGGAGTACTGTAAAGTGTTGCATAAGTTTAAAAAAAAAAAAAAAGAAAGGAAAGATGGAATCTGGAGTCATCTGTCAGTAAAGCCAACACCAAATTTAAACCTGGGAGAGCTTCAGTGAGCCCAGATGAATCTCTCAAAAGCACAAGTTCTCTCTGAAAGATACATAGTTGGGACATAAAACACTAACAGATACTTTCTTCTTGCTGAAGAATTCTGTTGTCATGGAGGTCTCACTGTCAGGAATTTCAGCTGTTGCTTTTCCTGTCCTCCTTGTTTTTACGCTGTTCTAAGTATTTTACGTTTTTTGGCTGTAATAATCCTGCTTAGATTTTTTTGATTGATAGTAATAATACTTGTGCAAAGTAGCTGTTTTTTTTAAATAATGAAGTAACTCTTGATAGTGGGAGGGTAATTTTTTCTAAGGTGTATTAAGGCTGTAGCTGCTGGCACGCACCAGAAATAGTAAATCTGACAGCTCAGGAGTGACTTTCTCTGTTTCCTGACAGTAGCCATGAAGGACCATTATCTCAAAATAGTGAATGTTTAAGGCTAGTAATGTCTCTGCAAGACCTTAGGGAGTCCATTTCACAAACATGTCTCCGAAGTGGAGACTTTGTATAGGGAGTTTCAGATGGATGTGGAATTAGACTTCAATTTTTTTATCCTCAGTCAAATTTTGGTCCATGCCCCCCATCAGATTCTAAAATACAGTTCATTGTAAAACAGCCATCTTCTTGCTTTTAGCTTTGTCTGCATACAATAATGCAGAGTAATTTCTTTCAATCTTCGGATGGAGATGCAGTTGAAAATCTTGGCCTTTCAGCAAAATATTTTGTAGCAGAAAGTGGAATTATTTCTGCTTGCCTCACTTGTCAGTATTGTGGTGTATTTTGCCTACCGCAAAAGCAAGAGTTGTTTGGCACTTTCCTTCCCTTGAAAGCCAACTTAAATTCCATTACATTTTTCATCTGAAATTTTTTCCTCAGTTCTACCCCTCTGTTCCCCTGGGGGTATATAAACTCGGCAAAAGGCTGAGACATGAGCGTGTAACTGAGAGGTACCAGGCTACCGTGCCTTCAGCTGACCTGCCCCTCTGTGTGCATGGAGCTTGAGACAGTTGAGACAACTTTTCAGTGAAAGTGCTGAACTAATTTGTTACCTTTCCTTTTCTTGTGCATAGTTAATGTAGATTTACTGACAGACAGTAACTTGCGATGTGAAATCCAGGGGCTGAAGCCAGCTTCGTGTGTGTCATTAGCTTTGGAATTCACTGATAATCAAAAATTGGAAGAAACACCTTTGAGTGGAAACGTTATTTCATTATCTGTGCAGGCACAGGTATCACTTGAGAGTTGTCATTTGCAGTGGTATCTTCTGCACTCGGAAGCTTGTGCACCTATTCTATCAAGATTATCAATTCTCCTTGCTTAAGCACTCGCAGCATGGCATGGTAGGATGCTGCTGGACTGAGATTTTTATGTCTTATCTTAGTGAGGTCTGGTTTGTAGCAGCTTATACTGTTCCTTTATATCAATTAATGATCATCTGGGCTCAGTAAAGGGAGATTTTTGGCTCAGATCATTGCTGCTATTGCATTGCCCTGGAACCCGGTGACATGTTTTCTGTTAAAAGGAAGGAGGAAGAGGAATGGTTGGGCACAAGTGTCTAAAGGTTGCAGGATTTGGTTTTTTCCTTTTTATTACCTCGCCTAGCCCATCGGTAATTAGTGCGCTTGAAGGCTGAAAGCTGACATTGTCATTCTTGTTCCTGGCAAGCAGCATGAAAATTCTGAGTGTGTGAGCCAGTAGGAAGAGATTATGGAATAAACTATTGGAAGATTTCCATATCTACAAACGGTTATTGTAGAAATAACTGTAAAGATTATGCAAATCCTTGCGTTTTGACAAATGGCTGTCAGCCAATCAGACTGCAGGGAGTTGCATACTGAGTAGTTACTGAGGGAATCTCTGGGCAGTGATTCTGCAACTTAGATTGCCCGGTTACATATGAAGCACATCATGATTAGAGTAAAGGTGGAAATATAAATATATTATAGTTATAAAAGCATAACTACAATATATATAAATATATAAACAATATTTTTAATGTTCTCTTGATTTAAGATAATTTACTCACAAATGATCTGTTTCAGTATAATTATTTCTGCCTAGGCAGAATGAACAGAAAGTGGGGAGTTTTGTCTAGCACACTTCGCAGCACTTACCAGAAACATGGTCTGTGAAGAAGGCAAGACGATGAAATTGAGCAATTCAGAGTTAGGAATTTTGAAGTTTTTACTTTGTTTTATACAAAATGCACTAAGAAAAATATATAGCATGACTAAAATATGATCTAAAAGGGGGGAAAAAAGTGGATATGCTTAGACATAGCATCCTTATGGCAGGTATATACAGCTTTTTAGAGTCGGTTACCTATCACTTACCGTTTTGGGTATTTTCACAAAATAAGACAGTATTAGAAATCTGAGGTCTCCGTTTAAACTATACGTAGACTGCACTGATTGAGTACAATTTACTTTTCGTGGTGGTGGAGCACTAGTAATTTTGTATTGGGGAATGTGAATAACTTTTTTGTGTACCTGTGATTTACTCTCTCACATTTTATCAGGTATAATATGGAGTTGCCTTCCCTCATCCATCCTGTGTCTGAAATGTGAAAGGCTGGTTTCATTAACTCTTGAAACACAGGCTTATTGTCAATCAGTGTTCTCCTGTCTTGTGGCTTGGTGCTGTGCCCCTCCTGCTTTCGGATGTGAAACCTGTTTTCTGTAATCTGCATACAGAATTGAATGTGAATTGAGCAAGCTTCATGCATTCTGAAGCATCATTTAAATGCAAAGTGTGTGCGTGTAGAATCAGACCACCCGCTATGTTGGTGAAGATGGCGAAAGTGGTGTGGAAAGAAAGACAGACTTCATATTTACTCTACCCAAATGCTTGTAGAATCCTAGCTTTATCAATCTTATTACTGTTTCTTTTCTCAGTCTTTGGACAGCTAATGGTTTCATGTGTTTCCTTTTTTATTTTTTTTTTTATTTTTTATTTTTGCAGGTACCACAAGAGCCAGGCTATTTACTTGGAGTCTAAAGATAACACTAAGATCAGCTGTGTGATCAGTTCTGTGGGCTCCAACGAGGTAATGGGCTGCTTTGTTTTTCACAGGAGTGGGGAAAGCCGTTGGGTCACTGTAGGCAGGTAGACTGCTGTCTAATAAGGATTAAGAGTAAGTCACTGTTACTTTCAGAAAAGGTGTAGTTGTCTGGTGTCTAAAGAAGCTGAATCCAAGATAAAACTGAGTTTGAGGTGTCTCTTCTTGAGATAGATCTGAGATGGGAAGAGACTTGCTGTGTTTCTAAAGAATGATCCTACATTTTGCAAGTAGTTTGGCAGGCAGGAAAGATTGGGAGAACTGATGTTGCATCTCGTTGTCACTACATTCGTAAGTTCCATTTCCATTATTTCAAGAACATACATACAGTTATTATTAACGCAAAATTAAAAAAAAAAAAAAATCCTATTAGGAATCCAGAAGAGGATTTAGTTGTTATAAGGGGAGAAAATTCTTCCTGCTAACCTGAGTACATGTGTTGTGAAATAAGCTGGCAGCATTCATCACCTCCTTGGGAGACAGGGCAGGTGAGTCATTTGTCTGAGATTATTTCCTTGTGGCTAATGATTAAGGCTTAGAGAAGCAGGTGAAGAGAGGTGCGTGCCCAAGATTGATGTGAATCTTGCTGCAAAATAAGCTTAGTGCCCGAGCAGTGCCTCAGTTGGGCAAAGGGAGCAGTTTATTCTTTGCTTGCAGATTCCAGACACTTCAAGGAAAGAAATTATAGACTTGAATGCACTTCTCTTCAATCAGCCAATAAAGTAACTTTAATTTGTTTTGGCAGCTAAGGGAAAATATTTTATTTTCAACAAAATGAGTTGCATATGGGATATGCTTTGTATCGCAACTGTTCTCCTTGCAATAACAGTTGTTACGCTCAACGGTTGGTTATTTAGATAAAGTAGTAGTAGCGTGCTAACGGATGTGTTAAAAATATAGTACTGCTAATTTGATTAAAGTTATTACTGTTAACTGAAAACATTAAAACTCAATCTTTTGGGAGCATCTTACCTGAAGGAAATGCCATCTGTTAATTATAATTGCATGAATTCCACTTTAAAGTGAGACAATACGTTTCATTTTGGCTTTGTGGGGTTTTTTTGAGAGAGGCTAGGGAGGAGGCGTGGCAGTTGTTTGCCCTGTGATGGTTTGTTGCAACAGTATAAAGCCAAGGGAGATAAATACTTAACAGGGGACTGAAATGAGGAGGTGTTCTTTCAGGAGCACAACATGTATGTCTCAGATTTCGTCACACATTCAAAAGCATGGTTGCTAAACCATGATCTTACTGGCTCCTGCTTGAATTTAGAAGCTAGAAGGCAGACGTAGGTTTGACGTCTCTAACTGTAGACTGGAGTCAAAAGTTGATAGTGTTTCTAAAGGAAGTCAAATTATTCAAAGGAACTTTACCGAAAATACCTGCACAGTGTCTCCCCACCAGCATTTCCATTAGTGCTCAAGGTGAAAACACTTAACTAAAACATCAGAAATATTATGGTGTACAGCTGCCTTCTTGTGGCTGGGGAAAGGAAGTAGTTAACAGTGTATCAGAGGCATCTTTCTTTGTATGAAGGTCTAAATCAGTTTTCTTAAACTGGATTTGAATTTTGTAATTGACTGTGGGCCTCTCCAACACAGTCTGAGCTATGATGATCCCCCTTAAAAAACAAAGAAACCACAAAAATCTTCCCAGGCCCAAATTCTTTAAAACTTGGCCATGTGTTTAGATCTAAACAGAATGTATTTGTTACCCTTGATGTGATTTCCTTGGAAACTGTGAATCAAATACTGCATTGGTGGAAATCATTGGCCAAGCGCATGGAACCAATTTAATCATTTGCCTTTTGACAACAATAAACTCTTCAACAGAATTTTAATTTTCCTCCAAATGAAACTTAACAAAGCGGTTAACTTTAGCAAAATTAACATATTATTCCATCATATTGCAACAGAATGTAAAACTGTACATATTGGTAGTTCTGTACAGTTGCTCAGAGTTTGTAGATTTAAGAATTCTTTTGGTTAGTAAAACATACTAAATTCTTGGAAATGTTGCAGTAGAGAGAAGATTATCAACGAAGGTGGATTCTAATTTCTCTAGGGAAATAACTGAAGTACAAATGCAGGCAAATATTAAATTTATTGAGGATTTCTGCTAGTAAAGTCAATTTATAATTAAAATCATAGAGTTTAGAGTTAACTCTAATCTACTGTGCGAGGCCTGAAGCTAATACAGTATCTAAAAAAAAAAGTTTTGGATAAATCGCCTGCCAACACTAATTTTATAGTCCTTTGCAGTAGGCAATATTGGACTTGTGTCCTAAAATACGCTAGTACTAAGAGCTTGAATAACTCTTATTTTCCATGCATTTATTTAAATATGTTTAAATGCATTAGAATGATAAAATGCAGAGGAGTTTTGCTCAGATTTGATTTTTAAAGTACAGGTATTTGGGTCTAAACTTCTTGAAAGTGATTTTTATTTTTTAAAAATTCTGAGTGGCTGCCTCCATGGAAGCAATTTGTCCTTTGAAACATACTGAATATCGGCAAGTTATGTGAATTCTTCCATGCAGGTTTTTAAAAAGAGGCCCTTTTATCTTCAGATACAATTTATTTTATACATTGTGAGAAATGCTTCACTGAACAAAATCAGAATAAGCTTTTCATTTGACTAATAGCTACTTGTCTGGGCAAATCCCAGGATAGATAATTTTATGATCTGTGGATCTAGAGAGACTTATTCTTGATTAGGTAAAGCTTAATGCCAGAGTTCTGTTGCCAACTGTAGCAGAAGGAAACTTGCTTTCCTGATGATGCTTGGAAAGAGTAATTTTTCTGGATGACTGTTTTGAGCAGGAAGTTAAGGTGGTAAAGTTAGAAATCTTGTTGTGTTTTCTGCTCAGGTTGCACGTGCCTAATGTGGGGAGGGAGAAGGGCTTTAAGCTAAATCATCTGTGCCCCCTGAGGAACAGATGCTCAGATCTGGCAATAAGAATACCTGGACTTATTTGTCTGTGTATTGCTCACACAGTTGTTCCCTTTTTCTCCCCAATATATCTGTGCCCCTTTCTTTTCTTGTTTCCTGCAGATCTGGGTGAGGAAAACCAGTGACAGCACAAAGATGAGAATCTATCTGGGACAGCTGCAGCGAGGTGTTTTTGTGATTCGTCGACGATCGGCTGCGTGACTGTATGCTCCTCCTTGGTCGTGGTTTTTTTTTCCTTCCTTTCTTTCTTTTTAACTGATAGACAAACCTCTAATGGGGAATGGCAGTCTGTTCACTCAGCAGCAGAGAACACTGTCATGACCTCTTATGAGACAGTTTGTGGCTGGCCACATAATCCCCGGTAGTCCTTCAATCTTTAGTGATACCCAAAGCACTGCCCTGGACTATTTCTGGATTTTTGCATCAAGCTTCTGTATGCTTTCTTTATATTTTGGGTGACTATTTAAGAAGACCTTGCATCATACTTTTTTCATCATTGTTTCGTGGTGCATAGGTGGGACTCGTATGTTGAAAACGATGTAACATTTATGTTTTGAATCAGACCAATGGAAGAAGCTTTGCTTGTCAAGACCTGAGGTTATTTGGTCTTTTTGGGTTTGTTTTCCTGCAAGGCTCGGGATGTTGGGCAAAAGGAGATAAATCTTGCCAGCTTTCAGCAGCACCCAAGAGATGCGTCTGTAATACCTGGTATACGACATCAGCTTTATTGGATGAACTGTTTAAAGACTTGAGCGCTGAGGCTTTTTTTAGGAAAGTGTGAACAGCTTAAAAACTGAAAATCCAGTTGATTTTAATGTAGTTAAGCAGTCACACGTGGTTAATCAGAAGCTTCTGTTTTTCTTCACATTAAAAAGCCCTTCAATGAACAAGCAAAGAGTATGTCTATTTGCTGAAGTCGATTTCCTGAAATAGGCGGATGAGTATAACCAAAGGATTAATTAACAGGACTTCGCAGATAGCGAGACTATGCGAACGATGTGTATGAGTATAACCACTTATACGTGTAGAGAGATGAAAGGTAAATGTCACTTTCTTCACTGATGCTTAGAGCAACAGGTCATGCTGGAATCCTGCTGACAGAAGATACTGGATCTGTTGTATCTTCCAAAGAAGCCTGGTACGGAGTAGAAAGCAGCATTGACATGCTCTTTGTGTATAGCTGAAACCTTCATTCCCTAAAATGCCATGCAAAGGTTTCCCTTTGAAGGGTATTTTAATTACTGGAGAGAACACTGGGTTTCTACACTTGCCCTCCAATAGCACAAGCGAAAATGCTCAAGTGATGGTATTAATGTACTGCCTTCCAAGATGTTTAAAGATCTGACTCTGGTGTTCCTTTATTGTTCCCAGTCTTTCACTGATGGCTGAAACCACCAATACCATGTGTGACCACGTTGGCATGAACTACACAGTGCACTGGCAATGCTGTCAGGTCTTTGCCTTCCGTGCAAAAGAACTTTGTGCTCCTTTTGATTACTGGACAAAAAGTTGTAATTTCTGCCTTTATCAGTATCTGTCATTTTGAGGCGTCTTTTGTTTTTGCCTTATGAACTGCCTTCTTGTTCAGCATCAGTCGAGCTTTTCTTTCATATCTGGATAAATGGAGTATTTTAAATGACTGTTTTCATTTCTTTTACTTACTGCAGTTGGGTGGCAGTCACATCCCAGTAACTGATGTATGTACGTGGATCTGGAGCGGAGTGTTATGGCTGAGGTTCTGATGTGTTGCCTTTGTGGCTGAGACACCTTACCTATTTTTACTGTGTTTAGAGTTTCAACTGCATCTGGAGCTTTGGCAAGGAAAGGAGAGGGTGTCTGTTTCCCACCCCTTGAAAATGTGCCATCTTTGCTGCAGCGTTAGTCAGGTGGAAACAGCAGCAGGCTGTATTTTGTCAAGTTAACAGCATACTTAATATAACTTAGCATTCTCTGCACGTGTGACAGGTTTTTAATAAGGTGATGATGTACCAAACAGGATTTGTCACTGAGCCTTAAAACAAACATCGTAGTTCTTATAATAAAAAATGCTAAGTAAATAGCAGGATTTATTTCCTACCTATATCATGTTATCAATATATACGTTTGTGGAAATAGCTGGGAACTTTGGTTCCATTTTGGGGAGGTATCTTGCCAACCTGCTAACAGCAGGTGATCTCCACTGCTGTGGTGGTGTCTGTTTCGGGGTAACTTTAAAGGTATTGGTAGAAGTGTGGAAGTGCAGCAGCTCTCTTAGAGCCAGGCGTGGTATAGGTGCACATTGTGTAAGCTTAATTATATAGCTTTGACACTGCATCTTAATATGAATCAACAACATCTGCTCACCATCCCTGCTCCTTGGCAGAGGAGGGAAAGAATGGCTGCTCTCGCAGCCAAAAGCCTGTCTTTCTATCAGCTGTGGTCTTACATTGGAGGGGGGGTGGGATGGGACACGCATTTCTAGTTCACACCCTAATCAGAATCTGAAGAGTCTTCTGGAAGCAAATACCTGTGGGACTGTTGCAGTGTTTCCCTCTTCTGTAACCCCCCTGTGGGTGCTCAGCTGCTGAGAAAGTGGCTGTTATCATAAGGAGTCATCTTGTGGTGCTGCAGATGACCAGGGAGCGTGGCCTTGGACTGCACGTTGTGGTGGGAGAAAAGAAGCTAAGAAAGAATGAGGACAGTGAGCAGTCAGGGTGGGACGGAAGGAATTTAAGTGTCCTGTTGGGTTGACTGGGGAGATGGGTTACGGAGACCGATCCTGACTGAGGGCAGTGCTTCAGCATGGAAGTTGTCAAAACTTGATCTCAAACTCTTACTCTACTCTTTCACGCCGATCTTGGATCTCCAGGAAGGGTGTATGAGGTTTGTACAGCTCCTTTCTGTCAGAGTTCCTTGCCCATTGCCGGTTTCCTTAGTGCCCCTGGATCAACCTTTTAACTGTAATTTCTGCTTTTGACAGTCCCGAGTGTGACTTGTAGCCCTCTGCTCAAATTTAACTGCTACACTAAAGGTATTTTGTTCTAAGGCTACTTCATCCTTAGTTTCTTACTTTAATGAAATGAAAGTCTGTCTTGCCTTAGTTGATCACAATAAAAAGTAGATCTGTCTCCTCTAACAAAGTACACGAATATTGTATCCTGTTTTTTCAAGCAGGCTATTCTGTAATGGCTTGTGCCATTTACAAGGCTGGAAATGATAAAAATGCAGAGCCTTACTGTGCACTGAGGGAAGCAGTACGTTTTTTAATCCTAGAAGGATGCTCAAAATGTGTTGTGGCGAGGATGAGGCATGTGGAGATCAAGAGTATAGACACCAGCTGTAGAAATTAAGATTTCCTGGCACTGGTTGGAAAAATAGAGACAAGTTACTCAAGGAGATGGACAAGGTCTTGCTTAAATTGTAAGAGAAAATTGGCTTTTCTGTCTGCTATTTGCTTGTCTAACATCAGTCTTTTGAAGAATTCAAGCCCTCAGTGAACAGAAATGGCTTTGCTACAGTTATGAAAAGACTTAATCCTCATTATGGACAGCATTTAAAGTAAATTTAAGAAATGGTTTTAACTCCTGCTTATAGTAATTTTAAATAAAGGGGAACCTTCTGCCAAAAATAGACTTTTATTGAGGCTTGAATTGTAGCTGGCTGTTGACTCATATTAAGCATTTTTTTTCATTGCCCTGAGAAATGGACTGTGATGTTGATCGAGTGCAAAATAAAAATGGTTCCCACCCCCCAGCCATTAGATGTTCAAATGGATGTGAAGGCAGATCAGTGAACCAACTTCCAGTGGCTTTTTGACATCGTACGTACTGGAAAGTTCCAGAAGGGGCTTTTTCCTAGGATGAATGCTAATAAAAGAAATTGTCTTTTTTAGCTCCTGTGCTTTGTTTGGAATTTTGTAAAGAGACAAAGTGATTTAACAACAGAAGTCTTGATTGTTTGCAATTTTTTTGTATGTTTCTGGGGAACTTAGGAAAGTAAAGCCTAAAAGAGCAAGAAATTGCTGTGACCCTTGTGAATAACTGAGGTTCTTCCTCTTTCAGAAAAAGAAAAATTAAAACACTTTGTGGGTTCTTCTTCCACAGAAGCAAACAGCAAACGCTGAACGATTAAGAAAATCTGAATGGACATCTGAGGTTTGCTGTTCTCTGTTCTAGCTTGTCCAATTCTAAAACTAAAAATTTAATACATTTTGAAGTATTTAGAAAACAAATGAATATTTCAGTTTTTCTATGATTTATTGAAAACCTATTGTCACTGAAACTTTGCATTTCATACAGTTAAAGAACTCCACTATTTTAATGTTACACTGAGTTTGGGAAACACCTTTAACATTTAGCATCAGCTCACGCTTTTGGGATGCCAAAGTATCTTGTAATAATTTATCTGTCTCTTTACAATGGAGTGAATGCTGGTATTTAGATTCCTCCTTTTTATGCAAGAATGCTTTTCTGTAAAATAATTAATTGATTTCAGTTTAGTTAATAAATATGCGTAAAGAACTGTTTGGGTTTATATTATTTCACCGAGAGCCAAAAAAAAACCATAAAAGGCTTGGATTTTTTTCTCTCTGATGAAATGTTAAGAAATAGGTGGAGGGGGAGAGTGGCTCAGAGAAACCTTGTGCTCCGGGACCAAAATTTAAATAACATTTAGGTGACAAAAGACATAAATGCAAAATATTTTCGATTGTGTGTATCTAAGCAGGTTGGGTGTCTAAACTTCCTTTGTATAAACAACTCTGAACAGCAGCACGGGAAGAGTTACTTAAGCCTTTGGATCTAAAATAGCAATGCTTCGAGCAAAGCCAGTCATTTTTAGGGCTTTGGAACCAAGAGGCCTAACCCACGGGAAACAGCTACTGATTTATTTAATCAATCTTACGGGGCAACTGATATGTTTCAAATGTATGCCTAAGGTAGCTTTGTCATTTTTCATTTAGTTCTAATTTGTATCCACATGTTCAGCCCCAAATCTTGAGAAGAAAAATCAGACTAGCGATGAAACATACATTTTTCATTTCACTTTATTAAGGTTATTTTTATTGTTAGGATTCTTTTGCCAGTGATGCTGGCCTGCAGATCTCTGCTGTTTTAATGGCTAACCCAGTTAATGAAAGCTACTCATCTTCAATGAAAATAAATACAAATGCAAATCAAGGTTAAAATCGGTGTCTTAAATCAAGGTTTCTGCTTGGTGGTTTAAATCCTGTTAGGAATCGGTGACTGAAAGGTGTCAAAGTGAACAGATCGATTTGCGCTGACTGAACAGGGGTTTGCAGAGCGGTTGGCTCAGGACACAGGGATGTAGCTCCGGGTCTGCTTGCCTCGTAGAATTAGAAGGTAGGTGGAGTTTTTTGCTTGCTTTTTTTTCAGGGAAGTAGTGGATGTCTGACAAATAATTGATTTCTGTTGAAACAAATAGTTGTAGGTAGCTGCTGATTGTGTGAGAATACTGAAGACTTATTCATTATGGGGAAGAAATATCCTTTTGCCCATGAACTAAATTTTAGTAACAGTGCGTAACAGTCACATGAACATTTTTTTTCTAATGTGATTAGGAAGCAACATTCCAAATCTCGTACATCATGAGGCATTGGGTAATGGGGAAAACTCTGAATACTAATGATACTAAATCATGTAATATAGTTGCACAAAATTAGTATAAATGCAAGAGGGAAATATTCTGATAAGGATTTCTGTGGTATTAAAAAACCCTCATTCATTGAAATCGGGAATTGCTTAATTGGTTTAAGAGTGTCCTGAAGACCATAAGACATGGCAGGAGTTTCACGCGTAACTTGGGGCCCAGGGGTGCGTGCTCTGTAATAGTATTTCACCACTGGAGTATTGATTAGGTCTCATTTTGTACCACATATGAAGTTTAGCAGTTCAGCAAAGGGAAATAACGTGGCAAAGCTGGCAGGATAGTTACCAGCCCTGGCTCAGGCTGTTGGTCTTGTTCTTCCCTAAGAGAATTCAAAACTACTGATTTGTTTCCTCTTCTGTTAAAATTTTGAGGAGAGCTTTCAAAGTTTGGGTGAAATGTAGGAATAAAGTGTCTGTCCCCTGGTCTCTGCCTGAGGACAGAGAAACATTGTCCCCAGGAAGGCAAGTGGGACTTGTGGCTGGCAACCCAGTGAGTGGCTCTGCCACAACGGGGCTTTGCTCACTGCGGATTTCCTCCGTCTGAGGAGGTACGGGTGCTTGCTCGTCCTTTTCAGGCACTGCAGATGAGTATTTAGCAGATACTCTGGGGTGCAAAGCTGCAGCGTTGGTGCTTTCTTCCCTGGACCGCTGCTGTGGCGTGTCTGGGCAAGGGAGGTGCGGCTTGCGGGAAGAATGACTGCTGACCTGTTCCTGGAGGGAATGGCTGAGACTGTGCAGCGAGGAGTTTCTAGAGCATTTAGCAAGGTTTGGTACCTCCATTCTGAGGCTGGTTTTCTCAAAGAAGCCTTAATTTGCCTCTGCAGTACTTTGAGATCTGTAGGGAGCATGAAAGATGCAGCAGCACGTGTTCTGGGCTGGCTTGTTGCAGTATCTTCTGCACGTGGCTACCCTCTGTTACCTGAGAGCTAAAGACCTTGGGGAAGATATCAATAGACTTGCCTCGTAATGGATGTGAACAGCCTTAAATACCGGCTGTAGTCTTCACAAGGTATGCCGGTTCCTGGTTACCATTTGGTGTAACTAAAGGCATTAATCTGCAAAGCCTCTGAGCAGAGGAGTTTTTCCCGTTCCATCAGAGCGCCTGACAGGTACTCCATCTCGATTATGCCTCGGCTCTTTGTCGTATCTGTCATATTCCTGGGTTGAATGACAGAGCAGTAAGGTGCTTCTGGTGGATGCGTTTCCCACCCGTGTAATGGGGATCTAATTAATGGATACAGCCAGTCAGGCGAGCAGAGGCACAAGCCCAAAGAGGCAGTAATCTTGCTTGTTCTTTCAGCCAACCAACTGCACCTTGCTACAACACCCTGTTTCAATGTTGTTATTGTTGTATATTTACTTAAATTCTGAGGCGTTGCTACATTTCTTTTTCTTTAATTTATTATAGTGAGCTTTTTCACTGCTTCTGAATCTTTTTATTGCCAAGTACCTTGTTGAGTCAGCGCGGTGTCTCAGATGAAGGACACCATTGGAAGAATGTGGTCCTGGCAGGCTGTGTGTACTTGGCTTATCGCTGGGGGTTGCAGGGTGTGATGCCTCTGATGACCAGGGGGTCTCCTGGTCCTGTGACCCCGCCTGTCGCTTGCGTCTCGCTGCAGTGTTCCCTCCAGTGAGCTGAGTGTGCTTCTAGGGGCTACCAACAGAGCCGTAAAAATGCAGGTATTGTTTATCTGAAAGTGCTTGTTCAGCTCTTACCCGCTTCCCTCGAGTTTTCTTTGGTGAGCAGGTTTCTCTCCACTGCCTGCCGATGCACCTGCTGCACGGGACAGAGGGGTGGTGAGGGCGAGCTGTGCCTGCCCGCCTGCTCGCTGGGTGCTCAACCCAGCCATCGTCGTCAGAGCCTGCGGAAAACCTTGCCGCTCTCCCAGGAGCGGGGTTGTTGCCGTCCATGGGTTTTCAGGACACTCTAGCTCCTGACAAGGCTCGCTCATTTGGGCTCTTGAGGTGCCACTTAGCGCTCAAGCTAAATGCTCGGGTCTTTTGGGATGTTGTTACAAAGGAAACTGGAAACGCTGTGGCATGGTGTCAGTGCTGCTCCTGCGTTATTAACTGGTTTAATGAGCCTGGTAAACTGTTTCGGGGAAGACCTCGGTCTCCTGCACGACCTTGTTGTCCCTGTTTACTGTCCCATTATGTGGCTCGGCTGCCGGAGCGGTGGTGGTGCTGGAAGCGGAGCAGCCCGCTGTGAGCGCCGGCACCGTGGGCCCTCCCTTCCCGAGGGGAAAGCAGAAAGCTGCAGCTCGGCCGCGTGGTGCTTGCACATGACGGTGGGTGTTTTGGAGGCAGAGGCTCCTCGGGCCCCGTGACAGCGTGGAGGCGAGTAACCGCGAAGCTGTTTGTGTTAATGAAAAGGGTTTCCAGTCTCAATCGATGGAGTTGATTAGTGCCGAGATCCTGCATTCTCCCACGGGTCTCTCGCTCAGGTGAACCTGCATGTTTAATCTCCTCACCCCATGTACTTCGCTTGCCGTGCTGCCATCCACTCTCCTTTCCAATTTCACACCGACATGCTCTTGACGTATTTATAAACGAATTCTCTTATGTCAATCCACTAAAAAGCAACCAAATACGTTCCAGAGAAATATTTTTCTCCTCTGTCTCCTGTTGCTGTGGCAATCTTGACTGCTGCTGAGCAGAACGGGTGGGAGAAGCCAGCGCCAGTGCAAGAGCATCCTGCTTTCCCACATGGTCAGTGCTGTGAAGGGCATCCAATGCCTGCTGCTACCTGTCTTGGCAGTGATTTTACCTCTATAGTGGCTTTGATATGCAAATCTCGAAGGTTTCTACAGAGAGAAGTAAATGAGAATGTACTTGATTACTCAGCTGGGGAAGCTGAGGCACAGGAGTGCAATGATCTGCCAAAGACTGAGAGCTGTGTCTGTTATTCAGCTAGAAATGCCCTTCCTCCTTAACTTAGCTTATACTCCGAATTTTAGGGCAACTTAATCTTCCTTAAGGTTTTGTTTTAGAGTTTCACCTGTGTCAGAACTTCATCTACACCTCTCAGCATGTAATCTCTTCTTCAGCGTTACCCTCTTGTCTCTTCTCCATCCAGCGGGACAGGCTAAGGCTCAGTCCGGAGCAGGTGACCAGATGATTTCTAGATAATGAGTTACCGCTAATCGGCTACATTTGGTAGTTGACTGTGAGAAGCTGGTCGCAAATCCTAAGTAAAATGTGTTAGCACAAACCTTTGGAAGAGAGCATGTTTTCCTTTGCGGTAGGTGGAGAGCATGAGGATGGTCTGTTAATCAGATCTGTCAGTGATCATCTGACAGATGGCAACTCACTGGGGATAATTAATCATTTGCTCGTGCAGGATGTTGAGTACGGAACGATGGTGTCTGTAAAGATGCTAGCAGGAGGGTTTTGTGTGAGACAGCTCAGAGAGGACCCGAGCCCCTGGAAAGGAGGGTCTCTCCCTCCAAGGTGGAACTCACGAGCTGGAGACAAGTCCACCTTGCTGAGGCCCACGGGCTTTCTGCCTACCACCTTTAGCTTTCCAGGGCATCACGGAGCTAAAGGCTTCCAGAAGTAAGGAGGAAAAGCTGGCTGATGCCTGTGGGCTTTGATCTGCTGTGAAGGCTTTCTGCCCCGGCTCGGGGAGCGGGGGAATGTATTGGAAAAAATTCAGGCATTTGCAAGTCTGGTCTATTGGGAGCGTTGAAGTAAGGAACAAGTCCCTCAACTGAATTTTCTCCTTAGGAAAGACTGAGCTGCTGTGAGTGAGCAGCAGCAGAATGACGTGACTCGGATGGCCGGGGTCCCGGAGGAGCCGAGCATCCTCTCCGGGTCCGCACTGCCTGCGGGGCTGTCTGCTGTTCTGAGAGGAGACGTGGCAAAGGTGGTGTTTGCGGACAGCGCTCGCTCTCCCAGCGCACCTCGAGCCCTGGGTGTGAGGGTAGAAGTAAAGCAACCTCTGTGTCTTTTTTGTAATGCTTTTCTCTCTATATATTCTCAAAATCCTCCTTTCCAAAGGCAGCTGCCTCGGCAGGGAGGGAGAAGCACAAGGTGCTGGCACGATGAGGCTGATCGAGGAGCAGAAACCCCTCCCTTCCTCTAGACTTTGAGGACTCCGTGTACAATTTGAAGTGGGGGGAGAAAAGGCATCTGTACCAAGGATTTGTCAGGCTTGTTCCTGGCAGATAAGGTGGTTTTATCGAGCGGCTTGACATGCAGTTCCATGCAGCGTATAGATGTTTGTCTAATGTTTACTTAGAGGGAGAGATTTTCTAGCCATCCTAAAAATTAAACTTTGTGTAATGGTGCATTTGCTTGGGGAAAACGAATGTGAAGGTGCTGTCAAAACGTCAGGCTTGTCTGGAACGAGGGCCCTGCAGAAGACAAGTGGCATTAGTGTGTTTGAGGATGTTTCGTTTAGAAGTAATGAGGTCCTCAGCCTTTTGGGGGCCCCGTTAATTGAACTGAAGAGGTACAAAGCCCAGAAGGGAGATGCCGTTCACAGCCGGGAAGGCAGAGAGGCACTTGCAGAGGGAGAGGGTCGAAAGACACTATTTCTACTGTAAAATGACATCAGCAGGATGTGAAGAATTGTTCCAAAATTACATTCCTCCACCTGAATCATTTTAGGGAAGTTGGTTTTATATGGTAAGACTAGGTGGTTTGCTTCTAGGTGAGAAAGGGGCTTGGGTCTGAGTTTTAATTTGAACAGTGTTCAAGGGAAGAAACAACCGTCCTCTGCTTTGTGAATACTCATGCAGGTTTACAGGGCCAGAGAAATGAATAACTAAAAAACCTAAAAAATGTCAAGAGGCTTCTTGCAGCTTCTGGATTTGTAAGGCTGCAAGTCAGCACACCGTCTCTCCTCCCTGAGGAAAAAATCTTGCTGGGAAAATGCCTCCTTGCAGAACCTGAAGCTGTGGGTCCTTTATACCATGCATGTCTCTTTTTCCTTGCAGGGCAGGGTATTTGAACGGAGGTACGTTTTCTGCGTGAGCCAGTGGGCATGGAGTTCCTCTTGATAACTTCGTTTTGGTATTAAAATAATTTACAGATAATGCTGTTTCTCTTTTGAAGGCTTCCAAACTTTGCAACAGTGGAGTAATTATTCCATTTATGAGGAAATTGAGGCAGAGGACACTGGTTGCTGCAGCCCACGCTCAGCACTGCTGGCAGAAGCTTGCTGTTTGCCCCAACTTTCCAATAAGCAAATAAAACTGCATCTGTTAATCACCCTTCCTTCGCAAAATCCACTGACTTCATAAACACTAACGCCGAGTTGTGTAACGACGGGCTGGGAGGGTGAGTCGATGTTGCTCACGTTGAGGTTTGGCCTTGTAAATACAGATTGCTTGTTGTTGGTGTCAGGGGTCAGTATAAACAGTGTTTAGAGTTTGCTTTTTCAGAGGGAGCTTTCTGTTGTAGGGACTTTTTTTTTTGGCCTTGGACCCCTTCTCTTCTGCCACAAGCTTACAAGATCCTTTGTCATTCTCCAGGGAAGCTTTCAGACTCACCACCGTGGTTTTGAATTGGCTTTAAATAAAAGGTGGTGTGCTTCTGAAGTGCCCTGCCCAAGGGCTCTAGAGCACTCCGCAGGCAATCCGAACAGCCAGCAGACAAAGCCATTAAACGTGAAGTGCCCGTGCATGATTACCTGGCAGAAAGCTGCGGGAGAGTGTTTGCAGCTGAGTCCCGAAGGAATAGGCTTTGTCTGAAAAACCACCCTCGGCAGGTGATGACTGTTGGAAAAAGTCAAGGTAGGTCTTGTTGATTCATCAAGGTGGTTTATTCCTTCATTTCAGCGTAGAGCAAAAGAGGTATGAACAAGGAGAAATGACATTAGGGAGGTGGGAGGAAGACGTTTTAAATGTGCTTCTGTGCTTTCCCCCTCTGCTAAGGCATTGTCTCCCTGCATGGTGGATCTAAGCCACTTGAATTTGCAGCTTGTGTGACTAATGGCCTTGGTGTCTTATATCCTGAAAGCAGATTTATAGCCTTGAGAAGTCAGATCTAATTTCTTCAATTACATTTGCAGAGTGAAACCCCGTAAGTGTAACTCCTACACTGCCTCTAAGCTCCTCTGGCCTCCGTCTCCTGGTGTCTCTTCGATTTGGAACATGTGGCTTCATTTTACCTCTTCGTACCACACCAGCTGGAACAGCTTCTTCCAGGGTGGGGGGTCTTGTGTGTGTGCTTTAGCAAGCGAGGAGAGTGCTTGGAGATGAATGTGCAGTTCCCTCCTATGGCTTAGAAGGCTATATCTGTATTTTTAGGGGTTTTTTTTTTTTCTTTCCCCATCTTATCAAGGTAGGAAGGGAAGATTACGGCACTTGATGATTTAATCAACATAATCTCCAGATAAAACATGCTTCTGTTATACTACTGGGAGATATTAATTTATGCTGGCCTGCTTCTCCTAAGGTAAATTAAATCATTAGTTTTAAGGCTGGATTAGGTGCACACATCCCCTGACTCTTAAAAAGGCAGTTTAGTAGTTCTTAAAAGCTTCTTGGCTTGGCATTTCTTGGGAGTCATCAAGTCCTTTTGGCGCAGGTGTCGTGAAAAGTGGAACTGAGATGCAGTGCTCAAAGGTGCAACCGCTAGCTCCGTGGTAGCTACGTGCCTCCGTGCTGACATACCACCTGCTAGTGCCTTGTGCCTCCTTCTTTACTCAGTATCTTGCCAGCTCATTAATTCAGTGAGAAGGTTTTGCCCCAGGTCTGGGGAACCAGTAATTGCTGCTTTGATCAAACCTGTATCTTGAGCATCACCTTCATTGCTGGAGAACTGAGCTGTTCCACACCCCTCTCCCACTGGAGGGAGCATAGGGACATCCAGGAGGATGTGTTGACTTGTGCTTGAAAATGCGCCTGAGCAGACCTGTAGCCCACGTCTTGGGTGATCTTGGAAGTGCCATCTGCACCTCTGAACTGGCTGGAAATTCCCCGAAGCGTATCGGTGAAGCCCTGTGAGTGCACGACAAAAATTAAAAGCAGAAGATCCTTACTGAGGTGGGTGGGAGATGTTACAACCCTTTCATACAGGCAGGGAAACTGAGGCACAGCCTGCCTCTCATGGGGGAGGGCAGTAGCGGGGTTTAGAAGTAAAACTTGGATGCCGGTGGCCTCTCCCGGAGTCACTTGATGTAGAGCAGATGTGCGGAGCCGAGCTCAGCGCAGCCACTGCACTGCAGCTCCTCGCGGGAACGCCCGGTGCAGACGCTGGCTCCCGGCGTCGAGGTGCCCTGTCTGCTTGGATGGCCAGCCGCTCCCGTGCGGAAACCAGGCCCCGCTGCCGAGACAGACGGGAATGGCTCCTTGCGACCCAGGGGGAGGAGAAATGACAGAGGCCCTCATGGCAATTTCAGGGCTATTAAGGATGTGATAATGAGGCGTTGCATGCATCATTTTTCAGCACTTCGCTCCCCCACCCCCAGTTCAGCCCATGCGTTAACACTCTGCATCCCAGGAGGACAGTAAACACTCTGCTGGTGCCGTAACTCCATTTATTGCACAACTGGGCATCAACAGGGCTGGTGCGTGCACGGGAGAGGGGGTGGGGAGTGAAGGTGCCTTCCCAGAAAGCTGGCTCAGATCCCCATCAACGGAGAGCAGATGCTCAAGGTACAGCTTTGATCAAAGGAGCGATTGCTGGTCCCCCAGACCCGGGGTAAAACCTTCTCGCTGAATTAATGAGCTGGTAAAATCACACTGTCTGGCAAAGGAGGAGAGGGACACAAGGTGAAACTTGCTGCTGTGGGATGCTCCGCAGTGTCAGAACCAGGACATCCAGCCAGCTAGGGGCATCAGGTTATGTGCCTGCGGAGAATCGTGTGCGAGATGGTCTCAGTGCACCCCGGGAAGGGCCGCTCATGCTGTTTCCTATCCTTTCCTGGTGCTATTTCCTTGGTGCAGTCAGTCCTTTGGTCTGATTCCGCACGACCCATCTCTTGGACGGTGAAATCTTCCAGCGCTTTGCTTTGCCTCTCTGGATCCCCGGGCCATCTGCTGCACCGTGGCTCCTGGCTGGCGGTGGATGTGCTGGGGGCCGAATCCTCCTGGGATGTGCTGGGGGCCGAATCCTCCTGGGATGTGCTGGGGGCTGCCCCAGATGCGCAGCTTTGGCTCTCGCGCTGGCAGAAGCGGGCACACGGGCAGGATTTTCCTACGGGGCAGAGCCAGCTTGCTCCCAGGGCGAGAGGGAAATTTCTGAGCACCCCTGTGGGCAGGTTCATATCTCCGTGGAGGTCAGAACAGGGATGAATCCATGAGGTGATAAATCGTGTGGAGGGTGGGAAAGCAGCGTGTGGAGGTGGCCTGAGGCAGCTCTTGTGTAGCTCTTCCCGTTACGCTGCTGGATGGCGGTGCCTGGGCAAAGAGCAAGTCCTTCGTGCTTCTCGATTTCATTTTTCCTAGTTGAATATATAGAGGCATTTTTCCGCTTGAATATTTAGAGGCAAGCGTCTCTTTCTGTATAGTACATACGCGGCTGATTTATTGTGTGATGCTTTAGTGCTGGGATTAAATGTTAATGCAGGTGTGCTGGCACAGCCTGCTTCCAACTGGGCGCAGCTCCTGGAGGTCTGGAGGCATTTGAGGAATAAAATCAGCTGTGTAAGGTGGCCCTTTGCCACCCTGCAGACGTGCCTGGTGCATTCAGACTCCTCCCCAACCCCACCTCGCCACAGGCACCCTCCAGAGACATCCTTGGGGCTTTGACCTTCAGCTTGCTGTGATGGAGGACCCTCTGTTCTTGGGTGACTTTGTGTGTGTCTCCAGCTTCTTGTGGGCTTACTTCTGGGGGCTGTGCGTTTCCCCTGGGTGATGCCTGGACGGGGATGCCTTGCACAAGGCAGGGATCACCTCCCTGCTGCCGTGCCGCGGGTCGGACGGGCAGGTGGATGGCCGTCTTACCGGGTGAGGAGATGAAAAGATCTCTGACTGGTGTTTGTCGCTTCTGACTGCAGACATCAAGGATCTGTCACTGACAGAGCAAAAGGGGAACAATATTATTTTTGGTTTGATCAGGCTGTTTTCCCTCTCCAAGTACCGCAGGCTACAGCAGAGCTGACTAGACACGAGGTGCTGCCAAGCACTCGCTCTGGTTTACCTCTGCCTTGGTGCAGATTTTTCACGCAGGAGAGAAGTGGTTTTTTAATTCTAAAGGAAGCGTTTGTAGTCTGTTGTGCTGGCAGAGACCCGGGGGCAAAGCTGATATGCAGAATGTGTTTTGACTTGGTTTAATGTCTCTTTCAGGCTGCTGCTGTCTCTCCTGCATCCTCCTGCCGGTCATCCGAGGCTCGTCCCGCAGCTGCGTGGGAGCAGGGACCCCGGTGTCACGGGGGGGTACCACGGGATCTCCACGCTGTAGTCCTCGCTCTGAGGAGAGAGCCAAAGCAGGCGGGTTTAAAAGCCAGAGCAGGAGAGGGAATCCCTGCCTCCCAGGAGGGCAGGCATGCTGCAAGCAGAAGTGGGAGATGTCGGATCCCGCAGGTACTGAGCCATTTCCCCTTTCTCCATCCATGC
Source organism: Phoenicopterus ruber ruber (assembly GCA_009819775.1). Taxonomy (NCBI): domain Eukaryota; kingdom Metazoa; phylum Chordata; class Aves; order Phoenicopteriformes; family Phoenicopteridae; genus Phoenicopterus; species Phoenicopterus ruber. Next base: position 13,250,622 of record CM020231.1, on the reverse strand, counting down.
CGCTCTCTAACAGAGACAGCGATCAAATCAAACACAGCAAGATTATTTATTGAGGTGTCTGTTTGAAGTTGAACGGACAGGAATTACGTTTCAAAACTGTAAGAGAAAGAGCTTTTTAGCTCCCTTCCTTTCTCCAAAATAGCAACTGCATCACCGCACGCCACGGGGATGTCAGGGCGAATCTGTTTCACTGACAACAAGATTGTTCTGTCTAGACGGGGAAGCACTGCTGAACTGAGTGAGGCTGCAGAATAATTTAAAGCCAAAATACTTTACAGGCGTTAAATTTAAAATAAAAACTGGCTTGGCGCAGATGCTTGATGGATAGTCTGTGGGTGAGTGGGATGGCGGCTGGCTTTGAGACAGCTTGATGGTGGTGACTGACAGATGTCGCTCAGGGTGACCTGGTGGCTGCTGACCTGTCGCCTTTCCCGACCAAGTTCTTCCACCAGAGCAGGTCCATCGAGGTGTCTGGTGGCCCTGTGGAGCTCAGTGCAGGGGCTCCTCTGCAATATCTTGGGTCTGTCTGGAATTTTGCTGTTCCTAGGCAGCCTGCCCAGCCCTCCCCAGCCCCTCGGTGCCTTCTCCGCGCTGCGCTGCTGGCTCCGTGGCCTGACCTCCGCTGAGGGATGCGGGAGCAGAAGGGCTGGTGCGGAGGGGCTGCGAGCCTTGCGTTCGCCATCTGCCTGGAGGGGCTGGCAGCCAGCGCTGCCTGAGGCAGGGAGATGGGGTGGTGCAACTGCAGCCCAGCTGGCATAAGGGATTCACTTTCCTCTGGCAGAAAAAGAAAGATGAAATATTAAAAGCATGGCTCGAAGGCTGGAATATTTTTTTTTTTTTTTTTTTTCCTTTCCGAGGAGGGCTTCTGCTCAGCAGTGCTTCGGTGTTGCTCAGAGGGACAGCAGCCACGCAGGGCAGGAGGGATGGCAGCCGTCCGGAGAGAGCAGGGAGTGGGGAGGAAGAAGAGGCACGTCTCAGGTGGGCTGGTCTCGGGGTGAATGCTGACACTTCAACTCCACTGTAGCCTTTAAGACTTGTGCTTTAGTCTTGTTTGGCTCCTGTTCAACAGCAGGAACTGAAAAACTTGTTCCTTGTCTCTGTCTCTACAGGCGAGGGCCGTGCCCCTCTGTCTGAAGGAGGAGGACGCCTTCATGTTGACCCCTGTCCTTGGATTAGGGAGGATGCAAGAGAGGAGGAGCAGAGGGCTCAGCCAGGGCATCTGTCGGCTGCCTCTGGAGAAGTCCTGCTGGCTCCCAACTTGCCGTTTCTGGGATCCTGGTGAGTCCAACTGTCCCCAGGAGTCCCTGATGACTCTGAAGCAGAGATGGTTGAGGTTTCTCCCAGGGCCAAGCTATTCCATTTGCTTCTGCCGATGAACTCGGGGGCAGGCTGTCAAGGCTTCCTTCTGTTTCTTCCTTTGACACCTCCTTTCTGCTCCCGCTCTGTGTTAGCGGATCGGGGCCAGACTCGGAGGTAACGTGGGAAAGGGGAAGATGCAAGTTCAGCATAGCGGGGGGCGCACCCGGAGCAGTCTTAACTTTACACCTCCGCAAACGCTGGCTGCGAGTGCTACTTATTTGCTGATGAAGGATGTCCCCGAGTGAAGCACACTGGGGAGACAGTCACTTGCTCGAGGTCACAAAATGGGTGAGCAGTGAAACGGAGTTTGACCTCGCCTGTGCCTCCAGCCCCTGCCTCGCCTCCGAATCCTCGGCTCCTGCGTCGTCTCTGGCAGGACAGGGGGGGAGCAGGCAGCAGAAGGGGGCCCTGATGTCCGTGCCCCCCCCAGCCTTGCCTTCTGCGTTCCCCTGCCTGCCTCCCCGCTGCTGCTGCTGCCGCCTCGTGAAAGACCCTGTGATTAATTATACTGCTCCGCGGCTTCTGAAAATTTATTTAGGGTTTTATGTTTGCTGCTGCTTACACAATGGCAAATCTGCCGTGGCTGCGTCCCGAGCAGGTGGCAGCTAATAGGTCAATAAAGTGAATCGCACCATTAGAGCTGTCGCGCTGGGCTGCCGGGAGCCAGGCAGGTAGAGGGGAAAGCTGCGGAGAAGTCAAGACAGATCTGCTTTAGCAGAAATGTGCCTGGCTATGCTGGTTTGCAGGAAATTGCTCGCTTCCCCGATAGCATCCACTGCTTTAATAGATCAATTTTTCCACTATAGTTTGTCTAGCTTAAGCTTGCTTCTCCCTGTATCCCATACTCTCCTAAAAATGAGTCTAATAGGACCTTTTCATCCACGAGAGCTTTGGAAGTTATTTTCCTTAAATATTGTCATTGCCTTTTCTGGGGGGGGGCTGGGAGGATTGTCAGCTGAAGGAAATGGAGAGCTTCAAACCACGAGAAAGCCCCCCAGAAAATGCTGCCAAAGGCATGCAGAAATCGGCCCACCGTGAAACAGCTAGCAACCACCCAAGCAGATTCAGAAATCACCTCTGCCTCTGAGCATCTTGCTTCTCAGCGCTGCTGTCGAAGGATTGGGGATGGCAAAGCCTTGGGCAGATAAAACGCAGTCGTACCTGCTTGTCAGAAGAGAAGAATGAGGCAGGTATGACCCCCCCCGTCCCGCGCAGGGTCTCTGCTCCTCCCCGAAGGGAGCAGGCTCGTTTGTACCTGCTGCTAATTCACATGCAGTGGGAATCTGTTCCTGACGGCCTGGTGCAGAGCTGCCTGCTCTGTACCGCTTCCCACTAGGAAGGGAAGCGGGAGCCGTGTTTCTGCGTGGCTGTGCCAGCAGAAAGAGCTGAGCTCGATCTGCTTCGTGCAGCATCGTGAGCTGGGGCCGTGCACTGTCCTCACGGGTAAAACGGGGCTGGAGTCAGTGACTCGCCCTGGGACGCTGCTGGGCTGTGTCAGCGGGGTGCTGAGCCTACGCAGGCGACGGTATCGCCTTGTGATGCTGGAGCTGCTACATCCACCGGGTGATGTGCCGCTGACGTGCGAGGGGGTGCGTGCTGCCTTCGCGTGCGAGACTGCATCCTCGCTGGAAAGGCAATTCGGATGTCCCAGCTCCTCCTGTTTCCTCCCTGTTAGTGCCGTACTGTTAGTTTTTAATGTTTCTGCAGAGATGGTTTGTATAGATTGAAGCGTGTTGTATTTATTCTATAAGGCTTTGTAGGTATCTTGCACTGGATGTCACCTCCCGGTGCATGGTGAGCAATTCAGCGTAAGGAATCATCACCGATGCCGTTATCTTTATTGCCAGTCCTGCCTGATAAATCTGCTCCCTCCGGGATGGCTGAGCCCAGCGAGGAAGCCAGAGCCCGCTGCATGTGCATGTTGGGTGTGCTGCTCTTTAGGAGAGAGCAGAGCTTATGCTCAGAAGCTGCTTGCAGGGATCTCGGCAACAGGCGCTCAAAACAAACCCAAGGGCTGCTTAAAAACCCTGGAATTAACAGAGCTCTCATGCAGCCTTGGGAGTCCCTGTGCTTTTTCGGCACTTTGGGGAGTGGGGCTCAAGTGGGGAGGGGCAGAAATTTGCTATAATTTTGTGAGCCAAGGGCCCTATTGTCTTTTCCTTGACCCGAGGCTGGGCCATTAAGCTGGACATCCAGTGTTGCAAAACTCAGCATTAAAACAGTGACTTGATGGACTACAACTTTACTGAGCACAAGGTTGCTTCTCTGAGCTGTGTCCCATGTGAGCAAGATCATCTGGTATCTGGTGCCCTTTAGGATAGAGCAGGGGCGCACGTTCCCAGCACGTGGTGCCCCCCGTCCTGTCACGCACGGGGCAGTGGCCCATGGCACCCGAGCAGGACTCGGTTGGGCTGGGAGCTTTGGTTCAGAGACCCTTGTCAGTGGTAGCATCTTCCCCGGAGCTCGGATGGCTGTGGGAGCCAGGATCTCTGGTCCCACCCAGGCCAGCTGCCTGGCTGCGTCCTGCCTCTGACAAACAGCCTTTCCCCTTCCTCCTGTTGAATTGCTTGTGCTGCTTTTCCCCTCCATTTCAGGCGTGAGGGGCACATCCCTGCGGTCTGTGAGCTCCTGCGGATCACAGCCGGCTTCTCGCGGAGCCGCGACAGCTCCCTGGGCAGCAGCCGTCTCCCCAAGCCCCGGCTCCGCCGCTTGCATGAGCTGGTTTCTGTCTGGCATGTCGGGTGGCACCGCCGAGCTGTCCGAAATCACCCAGGCGCTGCAGACACAGCCTTGTCTGTGGCTTCCTTCTGGGAAAGGGAGCTCGCTGTTGGCTTAAAGCATCCGATGAGAAACAAGTCGGGTACCAACGACTGCAACCGCTGAAGGATAGAAACAGTTGGAGGAAGGTCCCCCTTTGCCTCCATCTCTGGGCAGAAGGGGCTCGTGGAGCCTGGCAGGGGCAGAGGAGCCCTCCGGGAACAGGGGGGACCCTGAGCTCCAGGGTCTGCAGCCGCCCCGGTGCCGCAAGAGCAGGGCTGGTGCCTGCCCCGTCGGTGCCCCGTGCCCTCCTTGGGGCAGCGGTGGGGCCGCTGAGGAGCACAGCGTGGGCATTGCCCGCTCCTGCGGGCAGGGGAAGGGCTCTGAGCAGGCAACGGTGGATGCAGAAAGCTGCCTAACAGCTCCCTTCTGAGGCCGCGGGACTTCGGTAGGGAAAGTGACTTTTATAGAAATAAAGGAGACTTCCTTTTGGGTCAAGTGCTCTGGAAACGAATGATTTTGAGATGAAAGCCTTTTTACTCGGGTAATACAGATTCACATTGCCTAGAGGGAAGTCTGCCTTGTGCTGGGGTATTTTTCCCTCTGGGGGCATTGTGATGGCTTTTGAAGATGAATTTTCAACATACAAAGGAGAAGAAGAAAGCTGAGAGAAAGAAAGGGCTTCAAAAAATATCAGGGGTTCTTGTGGACTGTTTTAATTTGTCAGCATGTCTCTCTTGCTCGTAACACCCCTGTTGGGTGCAGGGCTTATTCCTCCTTATTCCTTCCCTTCGTGACTTGCTCCTTCCCGCTGGCATCTTCATCAATCCCAGTCTCTGGAATTTTTTTTTTTTTCTTTTCTAGGCCAACCTTTTTACACCCGGGGCTGCTCGGCAGAGCAGCAGCAGCAGCAGCTCCTGCGTGCTGCGCTGGGTGCGGATCACCTTGTGAGGTGGGCTGGGAGAGATGGCCAAGCCCCCCGAGGGTCTCGGCTAGCGGGGGGCGAGGAGAGACCAGCCCTTGGCCTCGAGCGACAGCAGCAACGTGTGTGCTGGGACTAAACCTCCGAATACGCAACCCGGCTCTGGCTGGCCCCCGTATATGGAGGTGCCAGCGGGTTACCACCCTCATTGCGACGGGCGGGACGAGATGTGCGTCCCTCGCAGCCCCTTCAGATGCGGTGGGACGTGTCAGTCCGTCGGGCTCCTCGGCGTGGGCCCCCTTGGTGCTGTGCTCAGGCGCTCCCCAGCCTGGGCATAACCAGCCCAGAGGTCACTTGTGCTTGAGCTGTACCCGGGGCACGAGGAGTCGCAGGACAGGGGCAGGAGAACAGTGAGGTGAAGCCCTCTCTGGAAGAGGGGTGGGATATGGACCCTTTTCCTATCAGTTTATCATCTGAGGGATCTCTTTTTGAAAACCTGTCATGCCCCATGGACTGAAGGTCCCCAAAGCCTGTTCTGGCTTTGGTAAGACTAGGAGAAGCATGTCAGTGTCTCGCTTCTCTGCTTTTTGCTGGTTTCTCCTCCCCTGCCCTGGAGGGACGAGGTGCACGCAGGGCTCTTCTCTGCTGCTGCTTAGTGCGAAATGCTGTGAAACCCAAGCATTGATTTCTCAGTCAAAGGTGTCTGTTTACTCCTTGGTCTGGGGCTTTAATGCCTGCAGGTCCATCTTTCACTCCCCAACGCTTTGCTTTAAGATTTTTAAATCAACTGTTGTGCTTCAGGGCTTTGGGAAGGGAACGGGTTCAGTCAAGCCAATGTTGCTTGTGCTGTGGGTGGGTTTTGAACCAGACAGAAACCAGACAGAGCCCGTGGGGCTCTCGAGTCTCGGGCGAGACCCTTGCCCGTGCCCAGCTGTGCTATAGGACAGCACTGCTCTGCTGGGCTTGGGGAAGCTGCGGGTCTTCCTCCCGTCCCGACAGTGAGCTGGCTCAGCGGGTCTGTGGTCCCAGGCTTTGTGTGTTGGAGGCTGAAGTTGCAGTATGTCCTGGCAACAGATGCCAGAAAAACCTGAAGACTTTTTGGGGGTTTTGGTTTTGGTTTTGTTTTTAAAAAGCAACACCACGTTCCCATCTGTGCTTCCCGTATTTTCCCAGCAATCACAATGTTTGCTCCCTGTTTGCAGAGCATTGTACTCTGCTGTTCTTCAAGTGCTGTATAGCTGATGCAAGCCTTGTTGCTGAAATGCAGCTGCTTCTGCGGAGGAACACAACAGCTTGGGGTAGAAAGGACTGCTGCTGCCCGGGATCGCTCTCCCGCAGGGATTGCTGCTGGTGAGCTGAGCTGGGAGACTTGGCTGCAGCTCCTGCCTCGGCCTCTGCTTGCTTCATCATCTCGGGTCGATTGCTGCCACTGTTTAACCTCAGCTTTCCCCTTGCTAAAGGAGGGTGAATTACATGGAAAGCCCTTTCCAAAGACGGGAGCCAGGGTTGCTTTGCAGCCCTGGGAGGAGCAGGCGGAGGTCGGAGTGGAGCGAAGGGGAGGGCTGGTGGAATGCAGGTGACTCCTGGTGCTAATTGTATGCAGCAGATTTATCTGGAAGGAGCTGAAGGAAGCGTATCAAGGATGTCTCAGCTATTCAAGTGAGAAATCAAATTAAACTTTGCATCAAATAGTGGAGCTGCTCTGTGCTAGGAGTGATGTCAAATTCATTAAATGTTTCTACACGCCACCCCCCAGGAGTTAGTGGAGAGAAAAACCAGTGCTCTGTGTCAGGGGGCTGTGTCTGCCTGCTCACCTGGATGCGCTAATGGTGCGGGCAGGGGAAGAGGGGATTATTGCTTTAACCTTCAAGAAACCCGTGTGTGGAGCGAGGAGGAGGACACTGACTCCAGGGCAATGCTAGTTCCATGTGCCACTGACAGCAAGCTGGGATGTGTGTCCATCCGCCTGCACCGAGGGATGCTAGGTGAGGACCGGGGACAAAAGCCCCAGCGAGCTGGAGGCGTGGAAGGTGCTCGTCCCAGTTGTCTGTCTCCTGATCTCCCGTTAACAGGCTGGGAGACCTGGGGTGTCTGGGAGGCGGACGGGAGTAATCTGAAAGAGATCAAAATATCAGCATCACACAGAAGTATGTGTTCAGACTCGCTTCTGTTCGGGCACAAGTCCACGCTTGCTCCAGGCAAGGAAAAGATCTGGACAACACATTGCTCCTTCGGTGAGGACAGATTGCTCGGAGGCTGGATGGAGCGCAGACTTGGCACGAGAGAGCGTGGAGCCGGGAGGGAGCTGCCAGCGCGGTGGCAGGGGAGTCATCTGCCGGGAATCTGTGATGCCGTGGGAGTTTGGCTGCAGAACGATTTCCCCGCACAGCATGCCAGAGGCTCGGAGAGCTCCCAGGTGACCCAAGCGTGTCCGTACCCGCTTCTCAGCAGCGGTGGGGCATGCCAAAGAGCTGGCAGCCGTCCGGAGGAGGAGGAGAGGAGCACTGAGCTTCATACACTGCGGGTGCTGAATGCCAAAGTTTTCTCTGGCGCATGTGCTAAGGCCCAGGCTTGACTAACACCATCTGATTTTTTTTTTTCCATCCCTGATGTATGTTGTATTGCCTTAGAAGCACTCAAGCGCTAGCTTGATATTTAAAAGCCATTTGCAATACTGCTGCTCTGCTGGCAGGAGAAATTAGCCTGACCCCGGGATGTTCGTATCCTGGTGTCGGAGCAGGGCGGAGTGAGGCTCCTCAGGTGCCCCTGCTACTGCTTGCTCTGGGTTAGGGCTCTCCAGCCAAGTAAATGTCTTTCCTCCCCCCTTTACTGTTGACTTGTAAGAATTTTTAGGAATTTAAGATGCTAAACCTCAATTAGGCAACACTTATTAATTTCCGAGATGTAATTTATTTACAGAGTGTTCCCATTCACAGCAGCAAGTGCTGTTAATTGCTGTAGTTCGCTTTCCAGCCTAGGATTAGAGACTTGAAAAGGCCGTGATCGGGGCTGCCGGGCAGGCAGGGCTGGCTCGGGGGGATCCTGCCACCCGAGGGTACGAGTTACTCATTGAGGAGCCGACTCTGACCCAGGCACCTTAGTTTTTGCTCAAAGCAGTTCTTGTCCTAGGGCATGGGAACAGGCCAAGGAGCAGGAATGCCTGTCCCCTCTTTGGGGCTGCATTAACCCAACCATCCCGCGACGCCTTTTGCTGTCCCTGCTCTTTGTCTTGGTTCGTTTGCCCCCGGTGTGACACAGGTATCCTCATCCTGCACCAGTGTTGCTGCAAGGCTGAACGAGCTGCCTCTCTGTAGACCTGGAGGCAGAGCTGCAGAAAATCAACGGGGCCAAGAGAAAATGAGGGACTACGTGCTTGTCCTTCAAGCTCCCAGCTGCCAGGGGTGGCATCTTCGCAGCGTGATGGCTCGAGGCTATTTGTTTGGTTTTTTTCCTTCTCTCTCTGGCATAGGCTGTTGCTCAGAGCTGCAGAGATGCTGTTCCGAAGCTTTGCTGACACGCGAAGCCCTGTGACTAATTCCTCCGAAGCAGGCTGTGCCGCTTACCTGTGAGGCACCAGCTCCCCCAGGATGAGGTTGGCCGTGGGGCAGAGCTGCCCTCCAGCCCTGTGCTCGGAGAGTGTCCAGGCAGGGACGGGGACACTTCAACAGCTGCAAGCCCTGTCCCAGCTTGTCTCCGTTTCTGAGACCCTGTGGCTGCTGAGGCTGGGCTGTGCGAGGGGAGGGGAGTAGCCGCCTCTGTCTTGGGGATGGGGAAGCTCTCCTTTCTTCTGGCCACGGGACCAGGGGATTGCCTTTTGCCATCTAGACCGGCAACATGGCTCTTTTGGGGAAAGAAGATGGAGACTGATCAAAGTACCTTACCCAGTGTCAACCACTGGCTTCACCTTGTCGTGCTTCCCAAGGATCATCTGAAAAGGGCAAAATAGAGCTTCCCCTTCCCCTCGCCTGGGCTGGGGGAATGCTGGGGGTGCGTGCCTTCGTGTAGGACCCGCGATGGGGTCCTTGTCTTGGTTCGGCCCCAGAGGTGCTGCTGTAACCCTGGCGTTTCATGCAGACTTAGACAAATTATTGCAAAATAGCCCTGTCTTATCTTCTGACAGGCCCCATCTCCCTGACCGCGTACCCAGCTCAGCCTGCTAATGAAGCAATTGTTCTACACAATGGATTTAGCCATCAACCATCATCTCCAGTTGAGCTTGATCTATAATGCCTGTTTGTACGCCCGGGAAGTGTTCAGCACTCCCAGGAGCGGGTGGTGTTTCAAGGCTGGATTTATTAGCCATCTGGCATGCTGCTGGGCCATTTGTTACCGAGGGTCTTGCAGGAAGAGCTGCTGATGCTACAGCGAACTCCGTGCTGTAGGGAGAGTCAGGCTAATTTCTGGAGCCTCACGGGGGGGAGTCCTGGCTTCTCAAGTGCCTAAAACCAGTGAGTTTGGACCGCTGCCCACCTGCCGTGATGTTCCTCTTGAACATCCTGGCCCAGGTATCCATGGAGAAGAGTGACCTGCTTCTTCCTAGGCTGAGCATGCCAGGATGCTGCCGGAGGGACTTCTGGTTTTGTTTCTTAAGCCTGACCTCTTTCTTGCGCATTTGGTGATGCCTCGTGATGCGGTGAGCAGGGGCTGCAGGGAACGTGCCGTCTCTCGCCATGGCTGACCTGTGGAGCAGGAATCTGGCCCCGGAGCATCGCCTGGCCTTTGCAGGGCTCGTGTTCAGATGTTGAGCTGGGCAGCTCTAGAAAATGAAATGCAAATGAAATGGAAAGCTGAAGGGCAAGGAGGCTGCTGACTTCTTCACTGCTGAACTCCGCTGTGTGGAGGAGAATTGTATTCTGGCCGTTGCTTGTGTTTTTCTTCCCTGGTTAGCCTGGGCAATGCACTGGCACGATAAAGGAAGCCAGTTTCCTCGCTGAGATCTCATTATGCATTTCCATGAAGCAAAAAGGGAGGCGGGAGCAGCCAAGGCCTTCCGAAGCCGAGGTGCTGCAGAGTCGTACGGCACGATAACGCTGCCAGCCCATGGGGAAGCAGGGCGGCCCTTCAGCAGGCGGGGTGGGCCGGGGAAGGGTTACCCAGCCGCTAGGAACCGGGGTTAATGACTCCGAGCCAGGGGTCCTGTTTCTTCTACCACCTTCTGGACCACGCAGGCGGCTGAAGAGCAAGGGCTGCGGATGCAGATGGGTTGGCAGGGAGATGAGGTTGGATGTCAGGGTCTAGCAGATGGGTGGAAAACAGCCTGTTTGCCTCTTTCTCCCTTTTCTCCCTGGCTTGGGTTGTTATCTGTGTGCAGAAGCACTGCAGAGCATGCTCTCCCGTGAAATGGTGCCCGTGGGTTGTGAGTGGTACCTCCCCAGTGGAGGCAGAGCTGCAGAAAATCAATGAGGCCAAGAGAAAATGAGGGACTACATGCTTGTCCTTCAAGCTGCCTGCACAGGGGATGGCATCTTTGCAGCGTGATGGCTCAAGGCTATGTTTTTTTCTTCTCTCTGGCGTAGGCTGGTGCTGGTGAAGGCGGCTGGGGTTTGAGGGTTATGCTGCCTGCTCAAGTGAGGGCAGGTTTCCCTGGAAAAAGGGCTGATCATGTACCACAGTTTTGCAGCTTCTTAACGTGGTGGTAGGGAGCCCAGCTTTAAATATGGGTAGCTAATGAAAAAGCTCCTCCGAAGACCGTTGTACTTTGCAGGAATAAGTGCCTGCGCTGCTAGGGTTGCTTTTAAAACCTCTAACTGCTGTGTTCTTCAGCAGCTTAAGCTATGTGCATAATAAGCCCCTGAAACGGAGTCAGGCTCTTATGATAACAAGAAAGCAGGAGGTTGGAATAAACTGAAATGAGAGGAGTAAGGGGGCTGGTTGCTAACGGTGCTGAGCCGTCCCCCATGTCACGGTGGGACTCCTTCCCTGGGAACGGGGCCGGTGGGAGGTCTGGGCCTGTGATTAGTGTTTTACAGCCGCCTCCCCGTGGCCTTATTCCGGGGTTGTGAACGTCAGTCTGATCGGAAATGATTACCGCTGCCCAGAAATCATTAGCGCTTGCCATGCCAAGCGTACAAGCCCATCGCTTCTGCTTTCCTGCTGTTGGACATACGGGTGCATGGGGAAGCAGACTTCGCGTACGGGGATGCTCCCCGCCGAGCTTACTGAGGTGTGGAGGCCTGGGGTTGGAGCCCAAGCCCGCGCTGCGCTGGCTAACGGCCCCGCTTCACGGCATGGAAGCGAGCAGGGTCGCTGGTGCTCGGACATTTGTGGGAAGCCACAGAGGCAAGGGCTGCCCCGGTCAGAACAGAGGAGCTGGGAGATGTCACGGCTCCTGGCTAGCAGGGGACAGGGAGAGCAAGCCATGCTGTGGCTGCCAGCCCACGTCACCCTGTGAGGGGAACCTGGAGGTGGTTTCAGGAGGCGGCAGGGTCCCCCCAGCACCCTGCATTGACCTCGGGCACAGGGAGTAGCAGGAGGCTGCGAGTGCTGGAGCTACATCTCTGCCCTCGGGTGCAGCGCTGTGTCCCGACAACCTGTCGGCTGGACACAGGGTGCCCAGTGACTCCTGCCCCTTGTTGAACACGAAGGGGAAACGAGGATGACCACCTCCTCCCTGTCGTCTGGGAAAGGGGTACGCTGCAGCGCGCGGATGGCTCCGCTCCATCGTGTGGGCTCTGCCTGGCTGGGCCCCGAACTGCCTGGGGGGATGCCGCCCCGAACTGCCTCGGGGATGCTGCCCCGAACTGCCTGGGGGGATGCCGCCCCGAACTGCCTCGGGGATGCTGCCCCGTCCCGTCCCGCCAGGGCCCCCGCGGCGAGGCGCAAGCACACGCGTCCAGCAGCGCCCGCTGCTGCCCAGTCCCTGCCCTCTGCTCCCCGGCCACCAAGAGCCGCGGATGAAGGAAGCCAGCGAGGGTGTCGCGAAGCCCGGAAAGCCGCTGTGCTTTTAGGGAATGGCACTGTCCCGAAACTGCCCCACGTGCTGGAGAAGCCTGGGTTCGTGACAGAAGCGTGCTTTAGATAAATTGCTTTTGTTAGCTTGTTGGATATATAATTTGGGTCCTTATGCACGTTGGGGGTGCGTAAAGCCAGATCTGAATGGTTTATTCATCGGTGGCGCTCGGTCCCCTTGTGCCGTGCCCTGTCCCTTCGCTCCTCGTGGCACGTCTCTGCAGCAAGATGGAAGCAAGGCAGGGGGTGCGTGGTAGCTTTGCTGTCTGGCCGGCTCTGGCGCCCGTCTCTGTCCGTGTTGTGCTGGGAGATCAGAAGGGGTGAGAGGCTGGAGATGTGTTTGCTCCCCCACCAGACCCAGGGAGATGTCCCTGGCCCCCAGCCCAGCCCTCGGCATCGCAGGGACGGCCGAGGCAGAGCCTTCCCCAGGCGCATCCCTGGCAGCAGCCAAGGCACAGCCCCAAATATCCCCTCTCTCCCCCGCACTAATCCCATTCAGACCCTGTCCTTCACTTCTCCCCAGCGAGGCGGCAGGCGTGAGAGACCGGCTGCTTCGTTTAGGGCTGAATAGATCAGCTCTCGCCCTCGGGAGCAGCTCGCTCAGCTTGCACTGGAGATAAGCGGGGCCGTGTCCTCCTGGCTGTCGGACTCCTCGGCAGCTGGCGGAGCTGCGATTAGCCTCAATTTATGCAGGCTGTTAAACAAACACCTGCAAGGTTCAGGGACAGAGAAGCCAAATCATTTTTGCAAGCAAATAGTCACATTGCATTAAACTGAGAACGCTGTCCTTTTTTTTTTTTCGTGGTGCCTTTTAGAGCTCCGAGACATCTCTAGTCCCTGTGAGATTTGTAGGGGTACGAGCCAGAGAGATTGCTGCGAGCAGCAGTAGCAGCGGTGCCTCTAATATCGTGTGATATTCTTGCAGCACTGGGCAGATTGCTGTGGGCTTGTCACGGTTGTGACTTCTGGGGTTGCTGCTATAGCTGACAATTTCTAAACTTGTTCTGCTCTTATTGCTTTCTCTGCTGTTTGTGATTCTCCGTAGCTCACCCCTAATCTCCTGCAATAGACCCGCCGTTATTGCCAGCGGTACGATGGGTAGCATCGCGGGGGCACCGCGATGTCGAGATCTATCGGAGTGTTAATAAAAGGGCTTAATGCGGAGAAAAGGAAATCCTGCTCCTCCAGAGACCTCGCGGGAGAATCTCTTCTAATTAACCTTGGAGGCAATCGCTTACAGCGGCGTCGTGTGCCAGCAAGGAGCCCAAAAATAGTCTCCAGGCAAATGCAGCTTGAAGGCAGGCGGCTTTCCCCCTTGGAAAGCCCGGCCAGACCCGCAGCTGGGAAGGGCTGGGGCAGAACAAGGCTGAAGCAGCATTACCCATCCAGAAGTTTGACTCAAATTGCAGGGACGTTGTTGCATATGGATGCTTATGTTGGCTCCAGCGCTCGGGGATCCCACTGGGAGCAGACTGAGGGGCTGGTCTGTGAATGGCAGTGCCTTGGCAGCGAACCCGCCTCGCCTGCCACCCCGCGCCGGGGTGTACGCTGGTGCCTGGGAGGGGGATGGATTTCTTCCTCCCGGGGCATTTCCTTCCAGTCCGAAGGGAATTCTTTCAGTGAAAGCCTTTGCTTGCTTCTTCACAGGTAACTGGGGGAAATCCCACCCTCCCAGGGAAAGAACATGTCGCTTGCTGTTGCCCACCACCGTAACACATCCCCTTCCTCGTGGCCACGTGAAGGTGAGATCTGCAGCGACCAAGCGACCTGCTGCTCTCTCCTCCATCCTCCGCTCTTGTCTCCACCGTGCCCCAGGATGTTCTTTCTACCCTATGTTTTTGCAATCAGTTTGCCAAGTCCTTTTCATATAGAGGAGAAAAAAAGAAATTAGCTCCGTAATTTACTACAGATACAAGCAACTGGCAGCAGAACTTGAGCCTTTGGCTCCGTGGCCCCTTGGGCAAATAACCTGGCGGAGCGGAGGCAGGTGCCCGTCCTCACCCCAACTGTCTCCTCTGGGAAAACAGGACTGCTTTAGGGCAGCTGGGAAGAGTTGGGGCAGCCAGGGGGTAGGAGATGGAGCCCCATGGGGTGAATTTGGGGTTTGGAGAGTTGCTTTCCACTTAAATTGCCTAAATTGAGTATTTCCTCCCTCGTATTTTTTTCTAAGGCACTGAGCTTTCCCTTGGCCTCGAGGGAAACATGCTGGTGTTGGATCCGTTTCTCTCCCAAAGCCTCACAGCAATCCTGCCTATAATTTGGGGTCCTTTACGTAACTAAAAATAGCTGCAGTGTTTGTAGCTCTGCAGTAAGCTGTTCGTTACTCTTATTGTGCTTGAGTTTAGGTTGGTTTGCAGATGCACATGCTTCTAAAATTCCTGCTCCCTCTCGGCAGTATTTCTGACGCTCCTGTTCTCTCTCCCTCCTTCCCTGTTCTCTGTCCCTCCTGGGAATGGTGAGCAAACCTGCAGCGCCTTGCCTTTCCCTTCCCTGCTCGGCTCCGTGGCTGGGCTCTATTCCCACTCCAGCTGTTGTCGGAGTATCCAGCATCTCGGTCCTGCTGCTGCTTTACTCTCCAGTTAATTCCCCCTTCCTTGCTGCGGGCTTTGCTAAGCGGGTTGGAAGCGTTATGCTGCTTGTACCCTGGGGTAGATGCTAGCACAGAATCCCTTGGGACTTCTAAATGAACCAAGCTCTTTATTAACAGTTATCTACAGAGGAGCTGGACCAGTGACCAGTTTTCTGGCTCCAGATACCTGGCCTGAGTTGGCAAAGCCTCCTCAAAAGGTGTCTTTCCTGCACCCACCGCTTCTCCGACGGATCCGAACGCCCCAGCTTCTCCGGACAGCTGGTCTCTGCGCTCCTGGGGGTCTGTGCGGGGAGCTCGTGGCAGGATGAAGCGGGGAGGTCTGGATGGCTCCTCTTGCAGATGATTCATGTTGTAGCCCAGGTCTGGCAGGTCTTCCCCCAGCAGTCAGGGCATGTGCCTGCATGTCAGGGCTCTCAGCTGAGATTTCTTTTTTTATTTTTAAGGTCCTTATCTTATGCTCCTAATGATGCTTCCCTGTGTTTCACAAGAAGTCGAGAGCATGTGCCCTAGCCCTGTGGGAACAAGGGAAGGGGTGAAGGATGCACACGGATCCTCAGCTCTGCCGCTTCTGTGCATTTGTCCTTTGCTGATGTGAAATCCTCTCCTGGCTGGGCTATGAGGATGCGGGGTGGAGGGGAGCCCGGATACCGCTGGTATAGATGCACCTTGTGCTGCTCCATCTTCTTACCACGTGGTGTTCTCGAAGCCACAGCGTGGCTGTCACGGGTGTGATGACAGGAGCGTGGCCACAGTTTGAATGAGACAGAAGAGGACCTAAAGCTTTCCCTGATTCTTGCAATACCAAGAACTCAATTCGCTGCCCCTCTGCAGCGCTGGGATTTTCTGATCTTGGCAGCCTTTTGTCCCCCTGAGCAGTCCTTTGCAGCTCCTGTACAGTCACCCCAAGCCGCAGCAGCTATTTCAGGGGAGCACCAGCTGCTTGGTGCACGCGGGGCCAGCAAAAGGGATGCACGCTCTTACCCACCCTGCTCTGCACCCTGTTGCCCAGCCAGGGAAGACGGGGAGCCCGGCTCTGCTCTGGGCACTCTCCCCCCGGGAGCAGATCCCTGCAGCGTGGCGGTGAGGCTCGGCACGGCAGCAGCGCGGGTGGGAGCGGGGTTTGGGTGAGCTGGGTGAGAGATAGGATCTCTCAGCCATCGGCTGGTAGGGGTGAGGCTGCCGGAGCAAATACCCGCTGTGCGTGTGCATCTCCAGCCTCACCCGTGCTGCAGTGGGGAACAAAGTCGCTCGTGTTCACCAGCACACGAAGAAAAGACCCAGCTGCACAGCATGCCTGAAGCAGAGCGGTGAGCCTGGGCTCGGCGGGTGGCTGTACCCAAAGAGGGCAGTGCCGTCCCACGTTCCTCCCCAGCCCTGGCTGCTCTCTGGGAGAAGGACTCTCCTCCACAGAGCTCAATGGAGATGCCAAACCTCAAGGATTTCTTGAAGGAAAAGCACCTTGGTTCATGATAAGGCATATTTTTTTTTTCCTGAGTTGTAGCAATTACTTTAAAAAAGAAACCCGTACTGATAGCTGTCACTGCAGGGCCTGTTCTGCCTTCCGCCAACCTGCGCTTCTCACTAGCCTAGGCAAACGTGCTCAGCTGCCCAGTGCGAAATCAGATGTGCTTTTCCTCCTGTTTACATTTCCTTCTCTCCTCGCTGCCTTGCCTCCTCTGCAGCGAAGGCTGCCGGCTCCTCGCTCTGCCGGAGGGTCCCCTGAGCTCCGCTGTAGCTGCGCTGCTCCCCGCGTGTGTCCCCAGCAGCTTCCCCTTTGCACCCACCCGAGGGTGGTTTCTGCTGGGAAACGCTTCTGCTTTACATTTTGCTTGTCTAGGGAGAAAGCGGGCGAGATGCAGCTATTTATCGGTCTGCGTGCTGCTGTGAGAAGAAGGGCTGGACCCTGTCCTTCTTTGGGGAGGGTCACGTAGGCGTCCTGGGGGCTGGGAGCTGTGTGTTAATGCAGCGTGCCAGTCCTTGTGCGCCGGGAGAAGGGGGGATTTGCTGGCTGCCTGCACTGCCTTCCCCTGCAGATCCCCTCCCCGCAGCGTAACTGGCCTTTGACTGCAGCAAGAAGGCAGTTCCCCTGAGATGGACAGCCCTGGGCACCCCTGCTGAGATGCAGCTCCCCCGGGGCACCCTCGCTGCCCTGCTGATGCTGTGCTGGGGGGATGCTGGCACAGCCCTGGCCCCATCGGCAGGGCTGGTGCAGCCATCTCCAGATCGTGCCCGTGGTGTTTGGGAGGGTGAGTGAGCGGGGAGCGACGGGGAAAGTTCAGCTTCCCCCCCTCTGCCTCGGGATCCGTTTGTGGTTTGCTGCGGGGAGAGCAGGATCCGGCCCCACGCCTGCTGATCGCTTGGAAAGCCTGTTCTGCAGAGCTGTCGGGGAGGGCAGCGGGCGTTCCTAGGCTGCTGCTCTGCTCCGTAGGAGCAAAGACTTCAAACAGCAATTAGCTAACGTTCCCATTTCTAGAGAAACAGCTCTTGGCGCGCCGGACAATAGGCTGCAGGAGGCAAACAGGTTAAAAGCTCTAATTCTGGTAAGATATATTTAGGTGGGTTTTTTTCTTTCAAAGGAAGGTAGGTTAAAAAGGCTCTGACTCCTTTAAATAGGCTTCTCTTTCCTGAACCAGCTAGCAGCTCCATTAGGAGCGTGGGCTGTTCCTTCCCACCCAGCCAGGACGGCTGTCCTGGTGCTCGTGGCACATGCCGAGCGCAGCTGAGCGTCCTTCCAGGGGCACCTGGGGTGTCTGGAAACCTGCCCTCATGTGAGTGCCAGAGCGGCTGAAATGAAAGGGTCTGTTTTCCCTTGACAGCTGTCAGAAGAAAGAAGTTATCTGCTGCTGCTTGCCGGTTATATTATTTATTCTATTAGCTGAAGCATAGCAGCATAAAAGATAATTTAGTCTGGGTTAATGCAGCACAATGCGAAACTCATTACCGTGTTCTCCTGCCACCCTGCGCCTGCTGCCATCCCCAGGTGCCTGAACGTCCCTGGTCCCCTCTTATGGCACGGGCCGGGGCGTCGGGGCAGCTGCGGACCCGCAGAGGGGAACCGATTTCAGTAAGCCACGGCTGACAGCAGCGAGCGGCTGCGGCTGCGTGGGAATGGACGTGGAGCTCATTCCCCAGCACCCACTGCCAAGGTTGCCTCCACCGTTGCCTCCTGCCGCCTTCGGTGGCTTTCAGCACTGACGCGAGCGAGCGCTGCTGATGCTGCCGTCCCGGAGCTGAAGCTCTCACTTAACGTGGGAAGGCAGGAGCATCCGTCCCCCACCACCTCCCTATTAGCGCGCTGCTATGAAGGCAAAAAGCCGTCTGCCTGCAGAGGCCGAGTTCCACGGTCGGTGATATTTGCTAACTCAAGAGGAGAAATCACCGCTATGGGAAGGCAGGCAGAGGGACGTGCGATGAGAGATACCACCTCGTCCTTCAAATTCACTGAAATATGGATCTTCCGTACGTTGCTTTCCTGTTGACCACGAGACCAGACCCACGGCTCTTCACATGATACCAAATCTCCTGACGTGCCCTTCTCGCGGCTGCTGAAAGAGGCTCAACATGGGGTGACGGTCCTGTGCTGCTCCTGCCTGGATGTCTCCTCTTCCTCGTAAGGTCAGTGTTGCCAGGTGGGGTCTTGCCTTCAGGAGGAGCCTCTCGTGCCAGGTTCACACTGATCTTGCTAAGCACCTTGACTCCTGAGGACATTTGCATGACACAGCCGGTTCAAGAACGCTTTTACAGAGCACTGTCATTTATTACAAGCCAGCATTTGCAGAGCAACCCCATACAAACAATTAGCTGGGTCGCTGGCGCTTGCCCTGGGACCTGTCCGGGGAACCCCAGACCTGCTGGGGGCTGAGAGGTACCTGCAGCTCGATGATCTACTCAACTTGCTGTGGGGACAGCCTGGCCCAGCCCACCACGGAGCAGCTCCGGCCCTTTGGTACGCCTCTTTCCGTGATTTCATCTAAACTCTGCTACCTTTCGTTGTCAAAGCCTTGTCACATATCTGGTGATATTAAGTCCAAGAGCATCATGTTCTGGATGTTTGTAAACTATAAGGGAAACAGATTTCTTCCTTAATCCTCTGAGCTTTTTTCATTCCTTCATTGTGTGTGTTAATAGGTTGTTTAAGCTACATGTCAGCTCTTGTTCTTGCTTACTACAGATGGGGCTGGCTTGTCAGCTCTTTCGCCTCCTTCCTTTTCCCATCAGCTTCTGAGAGCTTGGGTAGAGCTGCTACACGGTACTTCTGCAGCAGCACTTCGATTACCTCTCGTAACGCTGCTGCTGTCAGTGCAGACTGACCAATACAGCAGTTCAACGAGCGCGTTGCTCTTGAGAAGCGTTATTTGCCCTGGATAACTCAGGTAGCATATCTTCAGTTGCAGGTAATAGGCAGTAACGTTCTCCATCCGCTTCATCTGAAGGTTTCCAGGTCCCTCTCTCACCCAAAGGACCTTCCTTGCTTCCACCGCGGTGGGATGCAGGGATGCCTGAGCTAACCCTGAGCGAGGTATTGTGGAGTCCAGAAGCTGCAGGGCTGCTTTAAATGAGGCTCTTTTACCCTCTGTAATCATCCCATCTTGAGAAGCACAAGATGTTATCTCGGGCTGCAGGGCTCCTTCCCTGGGTAGGTTGGTCAACATTGACCTTGTTCTCTAGGCGTTGTCCTGGCAGCACATGGGCCGTGAGCCTCAGCGGGGAACGCGGGGACACAACCGCTGCTAAATGCCAGCCGGTAACGTACTGTGGCTGGTTTGCTGCATTGTGCTTCCCCAGGCGCGTGTTTGCCCCCCGCGTTGGAGACGTTCTGGCCCCGCCGGAGCAGGGGCTGGGCTGGGCGGGCTGTGAGCCCAGCACGGCGTGCAGGGGAGCGTGGGCTCCCAGGGAGGCCTTTACAGAGGGCAAGAGGAGCTGACAGCAGCTTTTTTGCATCCATTG
Organism: Phoenicopterus ruber ruber; assembly: GCA_009819775.1. NCBI lineage: Eukaryota > Metazoa > Chordata > Aves > Phoenicopteriformes > Phoenicopteridae > Phoenicopterus > Phoenicopterus ruber. The sequence goes on along the minus strand of CM020231.1, from coordinate 13,231,099 downwards.
CTTTGGCGTAGCTGGGCCTGCCTCCCCATGCCTACTTGCTTGCCCCAAATATTGCTGCTCTCGGTTAACTCCCAGGACCCGTGTCTGTCCTCCTCTTCCCGAAGTGATGTGCAGCTCTGAGCTCCCCTGCAGGGATGTCATGGTCCTTCCACTGACGTTCTCCTGCTGCGGTGCTTGGCCTGTTCTCCCCCCCGTGCTCTCCGAGCCGGCACAGCCTTGTTCCCAAACGCTGCTGGAAAGCTTCCCGCGCGGAGCAGAGCCCACCCATGGGTGAGCTGCTGTCACGCTCTGCCCACGCGCCTGGCTGCGGGGGCTGGACTGCGGGTTTGCTCCCCTGCCCTCGGAGCCGTGGGGAGGGCAGAGCTCGCTGCCGGCGGGCAGAGGCACCTCCGTCCCCCCTGCCAGCACCCCCCGCCAGCACCCGCCGTGCAAGGGAGGGTGATGAGGCCCCTTTTGTTCCCGGGGCTGGGTGGGAGGTGGCGCCGAGGCCCCTGCTCCCCCGTGACTGCGTGCCGTGAGCCGGCAGGCTGTTCCCAGGCTGTGGCGCTTGGCTCTCCTGACGCTTGCCAGGCAGTAGCCAGCATCGCGTGCGCTGCGGGTGGGAGGAATGGCTGTTCGGAGGGGGCATGGCGGGGACCTGGAGGCTGCATCCCCTATTGCTTCCCAGGAGGGCTCGGAGCTGGCTCCTGCACACCTTGCCTCCCTTTTGAAAGGTGGAGAGAATTTATTGCTACTATTTATGCGGCTTTTGTGAAGTTTAATCTGGCAAGAGTAGTGCTATAACTCCTTGGGGAAACGGCACGGGGTGGAGAAATGCTTGGGCACGGTTCTCCAGCTGTACCTGCTGGGCTGACAGCCCTCGGAGAGGAGGTGGCACTGACTGAGCAGGGCTGGGAGGTGGTACTGCTGGCTGTCCAAGAGCTGTCCCTGTTCTCCATGTCCCTGAGTGAATTTAAATGGTTTAAATGGTTTAAAACCCAGCTCCGAAGCTTCTCGCCCTGCTCTGGCTCCCCGTGCGCTCCCAGGATCGTGGGCAGCGGGGCTGGGCTCTGCTGCCTGTGTTATCAGTCAGATCGGCTCGAGCTGCCGCAGGTTTGCCCCTCAGCAGCAACGCTGGCCCTGGAGAGAGGCACTTCTGCGAGCTGCGTTAAAGCCGGCTGCCGGGCATCTGCTTTTTCAGGAGCTCCCTGGGGCTGCGCACCCTTCGGCACATGAGGCCGAATCCGTCCCTTGCCCTTCGCGAGGTCTCTGTAGTCCCTGGACCTACGCCCGGCGGCAGCATCCCGCCCCGTCGATGGGCCGGCCCAGCCTCACCGCGCACCACGAGTTCCCTCGTCGCTTCGGCCGAGCCACCTCCACCCCTTGCCAGGCTGCCGCGGCTGCGCATCCTCCCGCCCGCACCCTCGGGCGGCTCCGCCGGGGTCCTGGCGGCGCGGGCGGCAGCGTCCCCTCGCTCCCTGCCCGCCAGCCCAACCCCACCGCCCCGCTCGTTTGATTTGCTTTGGTTCATGTTACAGTCGAGGATAACGTCGCAGATATTTCTGCGCAGCGATAGAATCTCGCCAGCCAGCTCTCCTTTAATAAGATCCCAGGCGCTGGAGGTGCCCGATTGCCTTATCTCCCCTCTGCAGATGGACGTTACCCCCCTCTCTCGCCAGACTGGGAGGAAGTAGCCGAAACGCTGCTACCCAGCCCGGTCTCTAGCCCATAAATAAAAGGGGAGGCTGGATGCTAAAGCAAGGCACGAACGCAGCATCGGCCACGCTTCTGCAGCTCGCGGGCCTCGTGGAAGCTGTCTGATGCAAAGGGGAACGTCCCCAGCCAGAGAAGTCAGTGCCAGAGCATGTGTCCTGGCCAGAGTGGCCACTGTGAGCGGAAAATGTGGAAAAATAAGTGGAAAGTGGAAGGGGAAGCTGGGAATCAACAGTGCTTCATCCAGTACGGAGCCTGGAAAATGCAGAAATTGTGAAGGGAAGCGAAAAGATGCGATGAGAAACTTCAGAGGAATTTGTAGCAGTGAGGAGGAGGAACTGATTTTTAGCATAAGGAAAAAAAAGGTGTGTGTGGGGAAATGCTCTTAGCAATGCTATTGGAATTGGAAAAGCAGAGCGTGTGGTGGTGGTATCTGTGGAGAAGGGATGATGCCTTCAGCCCGCATGACAGCGAACGCGTGTGAATCTGCTTCTGTCCCTGCCGTAGCCAAGGGTCCGTCAGCAGCGTCTGGAGGCACGGGTGGCTCCGGGGAGGCAGGTTCCCCCGGCTCCTGCCCCGGCGCTGGAGAGGAGCCAGGAGCTGCTCTCCGGATCACGCACGGCTTCGGCGTGAACCCTGAGCGGCGCAGGAGGCGAGCTGCTCTCCAGGCTGGGCTTTGCTGGGAAACGGTCGATGAAGGTTTTGTGGGAGGTTGTATAACGATTGACCTTACAGGAACGGGTCTTATTAAAGCACGGAGCCCGCTTAGCTTGCAGCCGGGTCAAACTGTATTGCAGAAGATGATATTGTTGCTGCTTAGAAATTTCTACTGCTCTTTGGTCAGAAAGTCTTCCACTGCCTCGTTGCCTCCTGGTGCAGAAACAGGCCTGGGTCGCAGCTCTGTGTTTCCCCACGGGGCATCTCCTCTCCCGAGGCCGGGCTGAGCTGTCGTACCAGCCCCTGCCGGGCTCGCAAAGCCGCTCTGCCTTTGCCCGCTGATGTTCAGCCAGCGCTGCCACGTCCCTCTGACCCGGAGGAGCCCCGAGCCCACGGCTGCCCTGGCAGGCTGCCTGCGGCGCCGGGGCTCTTTGAGATCCCTCGGAGCGATGCAGATGAACCCACACCTAATGGCTTTTAAAATTCCCTGTTGCCATGACGACTCACCAAGCGTGATGCACTCGAGTGCCGTCTCCCCGCTCCCAGGTCTCGCGTCGCCACCAGAAAGCTCTGTGTGTACCTCTGTACGTACACGTGCTTTATTCCGGCTTTCAGAGGTGGTTTATAATCATTTTGCGGCATGAGCAGAATCTCTTCTAAGCTGGCGAAGGGTTTACTTAAAAGGTCTGGTAATACGGTTAAGGAGAGGCCATCGGCCGCTCACCCCGCTGCTGAGTGCTTCAACAGCTAAATTTAGCCCCTTGAGTCATTAGTGAGTCAGCAGATTGGGGGCAGGAAACCTTGATTTCTCTTTTCTTCCTTTTTTTAAAGAGCGCTGCACCCCAGGCAGGCTCCAGGTTGGCTTGGGCCAGCACGTTACCTGCCCGCAGTCCTTTCCCCTGGAGCATCCTTGAGCCTGTCCAGAAGAAGCAAGAGCTCCTTTCTCTGACACCGGCCATGACGAGCGGCCTGCCCACAGGCAAGCAGCATCGTTTCCCATCGTCGGCGCTCCGAGGCATGGAAAGCGCTGTCTCGTTGCGTTGTCTCCTGCGGGGTAAGCGCTGGTTGAGGCCGCGGGCAGGTAGAGTGTCCCCGGAGCTGCTCAGAAACACGCAATGAGTGAAGGTCCATCCAGATGCTCTTCTCCCAGCATGGTGTGTGAGTGCTGCAGCATGGCTAGTACCAACAGAGGAGCTCTGAAAAACCCATGCGAGTGTTAAAATAAGTAACATCAGGAGATCCAGATTTGCTGGACCTCCAGAGCTGCTCTGGGCGATGCCCAAGCCTCCTCCAGGCTGGCCTGTCCCTGTGCCGTGCGTGCAACCATCCAGCCCTCTCCAGAGCAGGGACAGGCTCCGAGGTCCCCAGGAGGCTGTGATGGAGCAGGATGGGCCTGGTGGAGACCCTCTCCCAGGATGGAGCAGGCCAGCAGGCTGTCCAGGCTGTTTCTCCCAGCCCCCGGAAAGTAAATCCTGGGAGCGGAGTCCCCACTGCTGGCTGATTGTATCAGTTTGTATTAGATCCCGCTGAGTGTGTTTTGCATAATTTGTTTCCCAGAATGAAGTGTTTTACAAATGCAGCATTTAATCACCTTGTAAAAGGGGATGAAAAACTATCTCCACTCCTGGGGCTGGGAAGTAGCTAAAAAGGAATCCAGCAAAGAGACCGCCTGCTCGCCCCACCACGCTAGCTGGGCTGGAGAGCCCAGAAGAGCTGGTGTTTGTGCTTGCGGACAGCCAGGGGTTGGACAGGAGAACTCAGAAGGTCAAGAAGCCCGTGCTGGAAGCACCAGGCGTGGAGATGTCCGAGTGGAGCTGAGACTCGGTGATCCAGCCGGGAGCTGGAGCGGGTCCCCAGCACGCTGTGCTTGCCCTCCCAGGGGCCGGGATGCCTGGCTGAAGGAAGGAGGAGGTGGTGTGGATGCTGCGCGTCCAAAGCCTCTGCGAGGCAGCTCTGTCCCGAAACATAGCTCTTCCCCTGGGCCCTGGCGCTCCCCTCACTTCTGTTTTTAGTGGAGACACCCCAAAACCTGGCAACAGAAGTATCTTCCCAGCTGAGAGCGTGTGTTTCTGTGAACGAAATGAATCCAAGCAAACCTGTGTCAGAAGCGTCCTGGTTTAGGCTGGGATGGAGCTGGTTTTGCCTCCAGCAGCTCCTGCGTTTTGGGTTTAGTGTGAGAAGAACGGTGACAGCACACTGGTGGTGTTGGTTGCTGCTGAATGATCAGGGACATTTTGCAGTTTCCCAGGTTTTGCTGATGTGCAGGTGCAAAAACCTGGGAGGGGCAGAGCCAGAATAGCTGATCCAAACTGGCCAAAGGGAGTATTCCATACCATGGACGGCATGCCCGGGATAAGTGAGGGTTGGCTGGTGGGCCACTGCCCTTAAGCTTCCCTTCTGGTTGCTTTTTGTTCCCTATTTTTCCTTTTTTCATTCGTTCGTTCGGCTGTTCATTCCCTCGCCTGCTCTCTCTGGAACTGGCTGTTCTGGGATAGCTGGGGGGGATACCCCTGCTCCCTGCCTGCTGCTCGGGACGGGCTGTATCGGTCGTCGGGTGGTGAGAAATTGTGCAACGTTTGTTTTGTATAGTCTAGTATCCTTATATATATTATTATTATTTATTATTATTATTATTATTATGAATATATTTTTATATTTTTCCTTTGCTGTCCTGGTGAACTGTTTTTATCTCAACCCATGAGTTTTCCTTTCTCTCCGATTCTCCTCCCCACCCCACCGGGGAGGGGGGCAGCGAGTGAGCGGCTGCGTGGTATTCAGCTGCCAGCTGGGGTTAGACCACAACAGAAGCGATGCTGACAACACCCGTGCCGGGAGCTGCTCCGGCCTCTCTGCGGGAAAAGGGAGCACCGCCAGGCTCTGACCAGGACCTGGCCCTCCCTCGAGGCAGAGGTACCTCTGTTTTGCTGAAGGGTGCTGGCAAGCCGTGCTTCTTCCCGGCACCTGCGGGTAAACGAGTGGCTTGTTGGACAGCGAAGGGCACGGTGAGCGATGGGTGCTCCTCGCCCCGCGCTGGGTGTTTGCACGGTGACGATGGATGCTGGGCTGGGGGCTGCCACTCTCACTGTCAATTTTTTTTTTATTCACAGTAAGCGAAGGATGCAAAATCAGAGTAATGGCCAAGGAGGCGGCATCCGCTTGGCTTCTCTTGCCCATGGCGGGAGCTATTAATCTAGCCAAGGCACTGCAGCGGAGCGAGACCACGAGGTTACGCAGCCCGAAGCCCATGCGCCTGGGAGCTGAGGATGATGCCAGACCAGCAGCTGCAAGGTGCGCTCCCCCCCTTGCCTTTGATCTGCTGCCGGGGGGGAATATCCTTCCCTGTCGGGAGCCGGTTCAGCCCAGGCTGGCGGAGCAGCGGGAGCCCCGCCGTAACTAATGAGATGTTTGCTGCTCGCTGGCTGACTCGGCGGTAGGTACTCGGTGCTGTCTGAGACCCGCGCTGATAAACCGAGCCTCCCGGAGACGCAGCGGCTTCCCTCTGCTACGGCCTGTTGTCTGCTCCCTCTTATCTAACAGCATCTCCCCTCTGAGCGCCGCTTACGCCTCCTCTGTAGCGTAACAAACCACTGAGGTCTGATCCTACTGATGAGCAGTGTAAAGTGAGAGCGGCCCTGACTGTCGGTGGTCTCCGCTCTGAGGTCGGAGCGGGGCAGTGGTCTACAGAGGCTGCTGGACATCTGTCTTGCAAAGGGCATGGCCGTCACCTTCAGGGAGAGGGTCTGAGCCTCGCACTGCGGCTCCGGCAGACCGCGGAGGAGAACCAGCCTGCACGGAGCCAGCACGCCCCTCGTTCGGCTCCGGCTGTTCGATGCCAAAGATAACGGGCAGCTCGGAAGGACGTTTTTGTTGGTAGCTGGTGACGCCTGTTCACTTAAAGGCTGCTGAATAGGAAAGAAAACAAGGTCTTGGCCTCCCCGCCTGGGAGCACGACCTTCTGTCCCTCGGACGTGTGTCGCTGGCGGGGTGTCTGAGTAATGACATGCCGGGGAAGACCTGTCTGCAGTCCGGGATTTGAGAAGCCACAAAGGGTGGGTGACATGGTGCAGACTGTACTGAGGGCATGGGTGTCTGCCTCTCCCCCGTTATTTATTATGCCATAAAATCCAAGGTAACTTACATCGATAAATGCTGCGAAGGGTTTCACACGTGTCAGCCGTGCGCGTGTGATGGAGCAGACGCTCTTTCAAGACAAGGGGCTCCGCGAGCGGAGGCTGGTGTGATGGATGGGGCAGCCTTCAGCTGCCTGTGCCTCCGCTGGGCTGTAACACGGAGCTGCTTCCCCGAGCGCCCCGTCACGGGGCTGGGAAGGCAGGGTCCCTCTCGGCAGTGGGGTCCCACCTGCGTGGGAACCTGCTGTGAGCGTTTTCGCAGGCTCCGGGCTCAGAGCTGCTCACCTGCGTGCGACGGTGGCCGACGCTATCCCCAAGGCAGGGTCGGATGCCCGGGGAGGCAGGGAGCGCTCGGGGGCTGCTCGGAGGAGCCGAGGCTCCCGCTGGCTGATTTTCCCAGGGAACGAGACGTGTGCCATCACGCTGTGTGTGCGCGTGTACATCAGGCAGCTCCCGAGCCCCTCGGATGGTCTCGGCCGCGTGTGACGGCAGAGCTGTCACCGATGCTGACGGGAGATGTTCCTGCACGGAGATGTTCCTGCGCGTCCTGTGAAACGTGCAGCCAGGCGGGAGAAGGTGACGGTGAGCATCACTGCAGAGGGACAGGCCAGCATGGGTGAGCATCACTGCAGAGGGACAGGCCAGCATACACACACCCCCGGCACGGGCAGGAACGAGTCCTGGGGCGCGTGTGGCCCGCTCATGGGTGAAAGCTTTGGCAGGCGGTGACAACTTAGACGTGAAACTTGGGTGAACCAGGAGACATAAATCCCCGTATTTGGGATTAGTGCAGGTAATTTGTTTCAAAGACAGTCCAATCCCTTTCCTGTAGGTGCCTGCTTGTCACAGGAGACGCTCCTCATCTCCAGGAGAGTTACTCCAGTTGAACAGATCCGGCCTTCTCTGGGGAGACGGTCTCCAGAGGTGCTAATCACCAGGTTTGGGGATTTTTTTCCTAACACTTGTGGGTGATTGCTTCCTCCTCATCCTCCTCCTCCCCCTCCTCCTCCTCCCTGTTGTCTTTCTGCAACATCACAGGTTGGGAAGGACCATCTGCTGATTTGATTAATGGTCCTTTTCTGAAAAAGCAACAGAGACAAATGTCCCCCTGAATGTGGCAAAGAGAGATGGAGAAACAGGCGGCTAATTTTCAGCCATTATTTTGGAACCCAAACTCCTTCCCAGTATCAATTTAGCTATTATTTCAAAAACTAATTAATCTTCACTCAGGCAGCTCCGAGGGACCTGTGTTTAGATAATTAACAGCCCATGGATTATGAAAAGTCTTGCTTTCGGATCCTACTACACTGCGTGCCTTCAAGAACACTCCTGCTATTGTCCTGCTTACCAACTCCTTCCATCAATCCATCTTTTTGTGACAATTAAGAGCAAATAATTAGCCATGATGGATTTTGCTTGCTTTCTTGCAGCTAGGTTCCATTTTTTTTTGGTCCTTAAATGTTCTTCAGCTGGGCAATTTTTTTGGTGGTTTTGCAGCAAATTACAGCCAAGCAGCACAAGTCACTGCCGTCACCAGGAGGATCCGGAGAAAGGTTTTATTTGGCTTACTGAGGAGCTGGGCAATAAGGTATGAGGAAGGAGATCCCAGAAGGGTAGGGGATGGGATTTTTTTTCCCCCTCTTCAGTCTTGCACGATGCAACATGAATTTACCCCCCGTATTGCTGTGCCAGGGCCGGGCTGGCCTCCTTCCCCGGGGAGTCTCATCCTGGCCTCTTGCTTGCCGCCGCAGCTTCGATGCTCTTGCATCCAAGATGCAAGAGCAAAGGATGGCGAGACGTCCCCGAGCTGTCGGGGCTGTGGGAGAGCTCCGCGCAGCAAAGCGAAGGCGATGGGGTAGTATAAACCCAGAGGCAGCAGCGGAACAGGTCTGCGTCCCGTGCAGACCCCGAGCTGCTCCCGTCCGTGCCCTGCGTGCTCGCTGGCCGCGGGGAAGCGAATGTGGGCTGATGATTGATGAGATGATTTTGAGGTTTTCTTTTTTTAATCTTCACTTGGGGCCAAACTCTACTTGGTTCAAGGCCGGCTTGACCTGGCTGAGGGCTAGGCGAGTACCAAGGACACAGCGTGGCTGTACGGGGGACTGGGGGTCTTGGGGCACGACACGGGGAGGGGGGAACCTGGAAGCAAAGCTGCTCTGGCTGCTGCCGCTCTCGTTGTATCGGGCTGAGTCTGTGGCACGTGAATTGCTCAGGACAAGAAGCACTGGAGAAGCGGCACTTGGTCACCTTGAAGCAACCATGAAACTTCCCTCTGCTTGAGGGACTGAGAGGGGAAAAGATGCACAGAAAGGAGATGCTGGCAATTCCCTGCGATGTTAAACGGGAATTGGAGAGGTGGCTCTCACTGCTGCCAGCGCAGGCAGTAGGAGGGAGGAATGGCCTTTGGGATAAATCCTTGCAGTCCTTCCCAGCTGGGACATGAGTTGAGCTGCACTGCAAACGCGCTGGGGCCACTGGAGGACACGCTCAAATTCAGCTGATGTAGAGCACCTCTTGGTTTTCCATCAATCGCACACTGGCATTTTAGCTCCTTAAGCATTAGTGATTTCTTAAATATAGGCTTGACTTGCAAGCTTAATGTTTGTGGATGTATAAAGAGCCAACATTTCCCTCTCCTAACAGGACTTTGAGCTGTGTTTCCTGGGATCCCGAGCTATTGATGGACCATTCTTGGTGCCCTCACGAAACCTGATGCTGTCCTCATGCCGTCCCGGGGAGATTTCCAACCAAACCTCCCCATCTTGGGGTCAGTTCATTGAAGGAAGCAAAGAGGATTTTAGACTCTCCCATCTTGTGGTGCCTACGAGCGGGATGGGGAGACGGATGTGGCCGTGGCCACCCACATTTGGCTGTCCGGAGCTGATGGATGTCTGGAAGAGTCCTGCAAGCCTGGCTAGGCAGGAGAGGACCTGTGGTCATGCATCGCTAGCACCATTGCTGTGACCAGATCCCGGCTTGGGTAGGCTTTAGTGCAAGTTTCGCCTTCTGAAGCGGGGTTTGTACGTGTCCTGTGTTCCTGCACTACCTGGCAGGGTTTGCCCACCCGTGTGCCACTCGGCCCTGCGTGTCCGGCGGGGTGGGATGCAGAGGGAGGCAGAAATCTGCACCCGGAGCAAAGCCCCAGACCCCCGCCCCATGCCCAGGAGTGGCCACGGGTGGGTCCTCGGGGCTTCTGTAGTTGGTATCAATATTCCCTCAATTTTGGAGGGGAGGAAGACAAGGAGGAGAGGAGGAAATGCTTCCCGTTATGAGGACAGGGCTTAAGAGCACCTTCCCCGGCGGGGGCAGAGTGAGGAGCCAAAACCCCTCTCATCTTTGGGCTGGAGTGGCATAGAGATTCATCAGGTTACTCCGGCTTTAAATAGCTAGGCCTGGATTCAGGCTCAAGCAGAAAGAAATGCTTCCTGATGAGCTGCTGACTTTTTCAAACAAATGATGTTTGTGTCCAATAAATCTCCACAGGCAAAACTCCTTGGCCTCGCAGTTTGACTCCTAATTAAATATTTACCAAGATGGCACCTCGCCCTGCCTCAAGATGTATCGTCCTTTCACCTCCGCGTGGCTCTCGCCTCTTTTGCGATGCCGCCGTTTAAGGAGAGCCATTTAAAGACTCGGCTCCGATAAAACGGAGAAAAGCAATTCTCTCTCCACCTTTCCCATCTCTTTCCGTTTTCCCCCTCTGTGAATCAAGTTTGCTAGAGGCCCTGGAGCTCCGGCTTCTCGGAAAGCAAAGGGCTGTCGCAGGAGGGCTGGAACTCTCCCCACCAGGTAGGATGCTATCTCCTTTCCACAGCAATCACAGAGAACAGCTACCCGGGGAGGGAGCCGGAGCAGCGCGGTGCCCCGGGGAGAGCAGCGGGCTGAGGGAAACGTCACCCCGTGCGCCCGCAGGGGCTGGGGGGGAGATGGCGAGGGCAGCCGGGGCAGCGCGTCGGGCTGGGGGGCTGCTGCGTGGGGCCACCCGTCACCCAGGGGGGGCTGTTCGGGATGGACGCATCGTTCAGAGAGGCTGAGCTTTTGGGGAAAGGGGTTTGTTTTATCCTGATTTTAACTATTTGTTATGATATATTCTTTTGGGTGGACCAAGCATCTTCACCTCTCTTGGGGCAGGGGAAAAATGGTCTCTGGTTTGAACCAACCTGAACTGAAGCAGAACCACAATGCAGCTGCTGTGGGGGCCCCACGTCAGCCGGAGCCCGTGTCTCGTGTGGCACGGCCTGAGGGCTGCCGGGGTGAGGGACCCCGGGTCACCCACCACCCTCCTCCCGCCGCAGGCAGCAGCAGCCCCATTGCTGCCGCTGCCCTTTGGGGTGAGGCTGCGCGGGGTGGAACGTGCTGGATCGCCCCGTTGCCGTGGGGTCCTGCCTGCATCTGCTAATGGCCGCAGCTCCTTGGGCCCCCCCGTGCCAGCCATCTCCCCCATCCTCCATCCATCTGCCCAGCCAGCACAAAGCTGGCCAGACCCTGCCCCTGCATAATCCTGCCCCAGAGCCCAAGGCCTGGGTGACACCACCTGCGCGCCAAGGGCTTTCCCCCATCCTCCTGCCTCTCGGGGTTCCTGCACGTAGATAAAAATCAAAATTGGTGGTTTCAGAGTCCCCGCAACCCCCTGTGCCCCATGCACAGACACGTGCCCCTGCGTTTATTTTGCAGCAAGACCGTAAGGAGATGATGCATCTCCCTCGATTTGCTTCCTGCGCCGGCCTGGGTTTATCTCCTTCCAATTAAATAAGTGCAGATAGTGGGTTTAATAAGGCCCTGCCTATGAAAGATTACTAACGATTTCATTTCCAACATGTCGTGAATTATGAGGCAGCCTGCAAAACAAAGCCGAGTGGGGACGGGCTTGGCAGCTAATTACTGTCCCCCCTGTCCCCCCCACTGCCGCTGCTGCTAGCCGGGCCCCTAATTGCTCCCTCTGCCTGATTGCATTTCGCTGGTGGCTGTGGTTCGTTCGCAGCTCTCGCCTGGCACTCGGCTGTGGCTGCTTCTCTCTCTGCCCCCCCTCCCCCTTCTTCAAGTTTATTAATGAAAACCTTATCTGTCTGCGCAGATAATGCCAGAAATAATTAGTACTCGGTGAGGTCTGCCGGGCTCCTCTCCTCTCCCACCCTCCCACCCCGATCTCCTTCCTATTTGCAGTTTCCCAGGTGCTTGGTTTGTGCTGGGGATGGTTTTCTGGGGGGAGTTTTAGACCTTTCTCACCCTGTGCAGCTTTTTCAGCCTTCCCGGCTGCCCCAGGCTTGGGGTTGGGCTGGGAAACCTCCTCTGGAGGGGACGTCGGGCAGAAGGGGACCAGCTGCATCCACGATCCCTGCTTAGAATCACAGAATGGGTTGGGTTGGAAGGGACCTTAAAGATCATCTAGTTCCAATCCCCCTGCCATGGGCAGGGACACCTTCCACTAGACCAGGTTGCCCAAAGCCCCGTCCAACCTGGCCTGGAACACTTCCACAGATGGGGCATCCACAGCTTCTCTGGGCAACCTGTGCCAGGGCCTCACCACCCTCAGAGTGAAGAATTTCCTCCTTATAGCTAACCTCAATCTACCCTCTTCCAGTTTGAACCCATTACCCCTGGAATCAGGAGAATCACCGCCCTCGACCACTGGTCACACTTCTTTGGATGTGGACCAGGATACAGTTGGCTTTCTCAGCTGCAAGCACACATTGCCAGGTCATGTTGAGCTTCTCATCAACCAACACCCCCAAGTCCCTCTCCTCAGGGCTGCTCTCAATCCATTCTCTGCCCAGCCTGTGTTTGTGCTTGGGATTGCCCCAACCCACGTGCAGGACCTTGCACTTGGCCTTGTTGAACTTCATGAGGTTCACACGGGCCCACCTCTCAAGCCTGTCAAGGTCCCTCTGGATGGCATCCCTTCCCTCCAGCGTGTCGACCGCACCACACAGCTCAGTGTCATCGGCAAACTTGCTGAGGGTGCACTCGATCCCGCTGTCCATATTGCTGACAAAGATGTTAAACAGCACCAGTCCCAATACCGACCCCTGAGGAACGCCACTTGTCACTGGTCTCCACTTGGACATCGAGCTGTTGACCGCAAATCTTTGAGTGCGACCGTCCAGCCAATTCCTTATCCACTGAGTGGTCCATCCATCAAATCCATGTCTCTCCAATTTAGAGACAAGGACGTCGTGAGGGACAGTGCCAAATGCTTTGCACATGTCCAGGTAGGTGACATCAGTTGCTCTTCCCTTATCCACCAACACTGTAACCCCATCATAGAATCATCCAAGTTTTCCTTGCTCAGGGCAAACCTGATGCACGTGGGGAACTGCAGCCAGGTATGTTGGATGGGTTTGGTCTCAAGGGACCTGGCCGGGGTGCAGGTCCCCCCTGGTCCCACCCCTGCTGGAAAGCAAGGGGCAGCTCCATGTCTGCATTGGAGGCCTGTCTCAGCTCTTCTTGAGCTCCTTTTTTTTTTATTACGTTTATTTTCGTCGTCCCTTGGCTTAAATCTTTCAGCCTGATAAAGGACGACAGCGCTTCTCGAGTGCCTGGGATGGCATAAATAATTCCAGTGCTGAGAGAGAGATTTACAGTGATATAAATGTCAGGAGTGAGCCCAGTTTGTATTAATGGCCTTATTAGTTATGTTGCTGTAAAATACTGATACTCCAGTTGTTAAGCAGCCATGGTTTTGCTCTGCAGCATTAATTCAATAAATTGGGGCTTTTTGATATAAATCTTAAAGTCTGCTGAACCCCATTAGAAAATCCTTTATGATATGTCAGAGATCTTCAAATAGCTTTGACTGAGATAGACCTGGGAATAAAAAAGCTGTTTGGGGTGCAAGTACGGGGCAAAGACAGCGAGTGCCGCACCCCCATGCTGGGGCTGGGGCTGCAGCATCCCCCGCGGGATGGGGATGCGGCGGGACGTGGCGGGTGTTGCACAAGCACCCAGCCACAGCAGCTCCGGTCCTGCCCAGAGCCACCCCGGCCCTTGGAGGTCTCCTGGCCATGCAGGGACTCAGGGTGGGTTTGGGTTTTTCAACCACCAGCTATGGAAACCGCATCTCAACCTGCATCCGAGAGGTCAGGTCTGGACATCTCCCGCCAGCCGGAGGTTGACTTGGCTCCATCCCCACGCGCCGGGTGACCAAGGCTTTGAGAGCAGGTTGCAGCCTGGCTCCAGTCCCCGGAGGAGAGGGAAAGGGAGGGAAGGCTGGTGCTTGTGGCTGGGGCTGGGAGGGTGAAACTGTGTCCCGAGGGAGAAGATGCCCACAGCGCTGCTCTCATCCCTCTCTGTGCCCTTCCCTGCAGTGTCCTCATCACTGCTTCTGCTTCGCTGCTGTCACCTCCTTCAGCGCATTAGTCTGGAGGTGAGCTGACAGCCGGGACATCTCTCCTTGTCTGACCCACGGCCCCGAGGTGTCCGTCCTTACCCCCTCCCGCCGAGCTGCCATCCTCCTCCCCGCCTTGTGCTGCTGTGAGAGGTGCCAGCGCTGTCCCCGTCACGTCTGTCCCTTTGCCTTGGGCCGGAGCCGCTGCTCCTGCCACGGCTCTTTTGCAACTCTGCACTTTCCACCAGCGATCTGCCAAGTGCGTGGGGAAGGAGGGAGGAAGGGTGGGGGGAAGTACCATGATAATTGAAAATAAATGATGCATTATATGAAATAAATGCTCTGGCGCAGCCGGCTTGCTGCGGCTGATTATTTATTTATTTTTCTTCCTAGTATTTGGGAAAAGGGGGGTTGGAAGTAAAGGAACAGCACGCCCAGGCAGGTGGGGCTGCGAGGCTTTCACCCATGGCTTGGGAGCATCCTGCATCCCGCAGTGATGGCCGCTGGAGCGGGACGTTGTTGATGGATGGGAGTCCAGAGCAAGAAGGGCAACCGTTCTGGGCCATGCTGGGGGTCCGTGGGCTCAGTGCCCAGCCACGATGCGTAAGAACAGGACAAGGGCATCGCAGGGAGCCTCCACAGCCTCTGCTCTGCTTGCTACTGTTCGCATCTGAGGATGTCCCAGGTGTGACATGGTGTCCCTATGTTTAATGGCCATCCTCAGGCTACGCACGTGCCTCTCTCCTGAGCCTCCTGCCCCAGGATTGCCTGACCGTCAGCTCTGTGCCACCCATAACCTGTCCTCTACGGGGTCAGCCGCGCGTTGCCTTGGTGGGCACTTGGGTTGGCCAACGGCGACCAGAGCTCTGCTGCTCCCCTGCCCAAGCACGTGTGTGTTAACACGTGTAAAGTGAATGGACTCTCTGCCTGAGGTGGGTTTTGTTTGAAATGTTCCTCTGGTGAGGATTAACTCCTGACTCTGCTATTTGTTACGGGAAGAGCCTGTGTTTTCCTGGGAGATGTTGGATTTAACCGGGAACACGAAGCTTTCTCCTGCCTTGGATCCCCCACAACACTGACTGACCGTGTCACCACTTGTATGCCTTGATAAAACTTATCCTGGATTATTATTTAGCTGCTAATTAATCTTGAGAGTGATGTAAAGGCTTTGAACTGCTCTTTGAAGACTGAGTGGATGATTTCTGCTCTTGTCAAAGAAAGAGGGATTTGGAGGTAAGATCCCAGCTCTGAATGACATTAAGTTGCTCCCCCCAGCCAGGTGGGACCGGCTCCTGCCTCCCTCTCCTGCCAGCGTCTGCGGGGCCCCTGCGAGACAAATCCCCTTGGAAATCGGGAGCAAATGGTGCTGAGGAGGGATGCTAGCCGAGATGACATCCGGCTGGGGACTGGACACTCCGTGTCCGAACCGTTGGACGCCAACGGGAGTCTCCCTGCAGGATCTGTGAGGTTTGGGGTTAACAGCCCAGCCCTTTCCTTCTCCCACAAGCCTTTTCCCCTAACACAGCTTGTTCACGTACAGACTTATCGCAGCGCTGAGCGACAGCTCAGACGTCTCATTAATCACCGCCGCTGATGGCCACGTGGCGTCTGGCGGAGCTGTGACGCCGAGGTCTCGACCGCTGGCACTTCCCCAGCTGCGGATATTTTGCAGACGAGCGACACTGCTCCCCAAAAACTCCAGCCGAAAACTGGGAAGAAACCGTATCCCCCTCGGGGCTGAAGTCCATGGAGATGCTCTTTCTCCACGCCAGCCTCTTGTTCCTGCCCGCAGGGCACACAGTGAATGACAGCTAGCCCTTGCGTACCTGCATCTTTTTAAAATACATTTTATCCTTCTCCCTACTCACCAGGACCGAGGGCGGCTCCGTGGAGGGCTGGTGGGTTTGTCTGCTGCTGCCTTGATTTGGCAAAGGCTGGCGATGAAAGCCCCGCCGCCTCCAGCTGAGGCTGTAGAGATTTTTTGGCTTGAGTTCCCCCAAATTCTGTCCATCACAAAGTGAACAAACACCACCGGCTAGGAGCAGCTTGAAGCTGGAGACGGTTGGCACAGGGGTTGAGCATCGATCGCTGGCTGCTGGGCAAGACCTGACCAAAACCCCACCGGTGTCAGGAAGGAACTCCACCCCTCCTGGCTTCCCAACGTTGGGCTAGGAAGAAAAACTTAGAAAGCAATCGTTTGACATCGTGCCATTAGACTTCAGACGCCCATCACGCCAGCAACAACCCCAAGCGGAAAGCCTGACGGACCTCAGTGCGCTTTGGTTTTCATCTGACCTGGGTTTGCGATGCTCTGAAGACGGCATCGTCCATCGCTGCCCGAGGAGGTGGGGAAGGGGAGGTTAAACGCCTCTCCCTCACCCTCCGCTGCTCCCCTCGCCACTGCTTTATCTCTCCAGAAGCTGCGTTCGAGTACAATTCACTTTGTTATTAATTTCTTTTACACAGAGGCTTTTAAAGTGCCTGGGAACGGGGGCTTGTGTCACGGAGACGCTTTACAGCCCAGCAGCTGCAGTACGTAAGCGCTGTTTAAACAGCCAGCTCATCTAAAAGTAACAGGCAAAGAGACGAGAGCTTGCCAGAGCAGCACCCTCCTGTGTGCCTGTTTGAACAGGCCGTAAGGAAGCGATTTGGGAGAGCAGGGCTCCTTTCCCAGCAGCTGCCCGGGTCGGATCGGGGATGGGATCGTGTCGCCCTTGCACCCCCTCGGAGCTCTGCTGCCCCGGGGGCTCGGTGCACCCCGGGGACAACCCAGCTTGCCAACACGAGCAGATCACGGCTGGGTGGCCGTGGCGCACGGGTCTCCTTTCACCAGGTGACCTGTCTTGACAAGACCAGGTTCCTCAATGCTCCTGCCTGCTGGAGGAGCCGTCTGCACCCCTGCGGTGGTCCTTCCTTGGCCGCGCAGGTCCCCCGTGCCTGCGATCACCGGGGGAGCCCCCACACAGCGTGGAAGCCATGAGGCCGCCTCGCGAGCCGGAGAAAGGCCAGCGGAGGGGCTGGCAGCCTGGGGAGCCCCTGGGCGGGGATGCTGAGCGTACCCCGAGGTGCCACCGTCACCCCCTGGCCCGTCCTGCCATGGCACGTGGGGGCTCTGGGGAAGCGGATGCGCTGGAACCCTTCACATGGGTCTTATTTGCTTTTAATCTGGTAGCTAAATTATATTCTTCCCAAACGTAATAAATGAGAGGTTTAATCAAACCCAGCCAGCCAGCACTGATGGAATCTTGGCGGTGGAGGAAAATATTGCATTTTTGTTTGTTCCTCTCCCCCTACGCTCCTTTGGAAACGTCCCGGCTCTCGCGGGGGCTCCTCGCACTCGGCGGCACTGGAGGGCACAGGCTTTGCCCCGCTGTTAACTGAAGCACCGCGCCGTACGTGGGGCCATCGCGGCGGGACCGCTGCCAGCCCACCTGCTCCCAGCCCCTCTCCGTGGCCAGGCGTCCGGGTGGCAGCGGCGGGACCGTCCTCCTGCCACACCTCTCCTCAGCGCCTTTCTTTTCAGGAAGAGGTCTCACTTGGTACCCCTGTCCCAGGAGCTGGTGTTGGGTTCGAGCTCTCCACCCCAGGCTTCCTATCACCCACGGTCTGGTCTCACGGCATCTCCAGGTCTTAACTCGGTGGCGGGGAAGCTGAGCACCTTCCCAGGCTGAACGACCATGGGCAAGGGCACGAGCGGGGATAAAGCCACCAGGCTTCACTGACTCTGAATTCGGGGGGCAAAGCACCCCCTGGCATCCAGCTGGTTGATGTGACTGTGCAGGATGCTGCAGCCAGGAACCGAGGGGAGACTCCGCATTTTCCCTGCGCATCAGAGCCCTCCAAACCCACCAGATCCCGGCGCGGGGCCAGCTGCTCCCGGAGATGCGGCTCCGCTGCCACCTTTCTCCAGATGGCTTTTCTCAACCGAGGCTCTTCCAGAAATAGCTTGCGTACACCGAACGGCCGGCTCTGCAAACAGCTCGCCTCCCGAAATGGAGGAGGCAGCGCAGTCGGAGCATTGTCCCGTGTCCCTTCCACGCTCCTGAGCACCTTGGTGCCCGCTCCGGTGTGCAGAAACCCTCCACTTCCCCCAGGACACCTCTGCCGGCTGGGAAACGGGGATGTGCCGGGGTGCTCTGTGTCCAGGCGGTCGTGTCCCAGATCAGGGGATCCCCAGCTTTGCTGCAGGAGCTGACTGGTAGCTTGCTCGGCCACGTGTGTCCCATGTGCCCGCAGGGAAGGATGGCTGGTGGCTTCCAGGAGCAGGGCAGGTGGCCCAGGGGACACGGCACATGGCCCCGCTGCCGCAGTGGCTGGGCACTGTTGTCCCCAGCTCCAGCACTCTGCCTTGTGTCCCTTCTTATATGTTTATTATGCCAACGTAAAGGCAGGGAATGCAATTTTTTTATATCGGTTTAACTGACTTATTAAAAGTCTGTAATGCCAGTAATAGCTCATCTATAAATCTGTTCTTAAGAATTTATAGGGCAAATATTCCAGCGCCGTATTAAAGACACAACTCATAAACGCCCGTGAGCACCAGCCCGGCGGCTTCGGCAGCAGGAGATGGTTATCCCGGGGGAGCGAGAGGCAGCGAGCTCACCCCAGTGGCTTCCACCCGGAGCCTCGGAAATCTTTGGGAAGCAAGTTATTTTCGGGACTGTCCCCTCCAGCCAGGAGGGGCCTGTGGCCTCCTGCTCCGTGCTGTGCGGGCACCGAGCCCAGGGTGGGCGTCAGCACCATCCGGATGCTGAAGTGCTGCTCCCATCGCTGCGGGCTGCCAGCCCCCCCCAGCACCCTCCCCAGGGACCCCCACAATCTGCCATCGCCTCATCCCCAGCCCAGGGTGACAGTATTTACCGCTGAAGTGCGCCGAGTGTAATTGCTAATCAGATACAGGCAATCAATTCATCCCCCCGCCGCTGCCGCGGAGAGGGGCCGCCCTTCCCTGCTGAAGGTGACTCCTTCAGGAATTCAGATTTAAAAATAAAGGCTGATAATCATCAGAAGTTCATTAAATTAGCATCAGGCTCATTTGCACTCGGCAGGGGGATGAGGCGGAGGGTGTCTCTGCCTGCCTCCCCTGCCCTCGGTCCCAGCGTGTCCGCGGGAGATACCTCCAGCGGGACGAGGCTCCGAGCACGGCCAGGAGCCCTCCCTGATTTACTCCTCCCGTCCCAGGGCTGCTGCAGTTACGAGTCAACAGCACAGTATATTTAAATGCAAAACACCATTATCCTTCATTAGAAGCTCTGTCATCACCCAGGCTGCACAGGAAAGAGTTATTGCGCCGTTACGCTCCCAGTGACACGTGGCTTCCCCGGCCCTCCAGCAGCCGCGGGGATGCACGGCGGCCGTGCCGGGTGCCCGGGGTGGGCCGGCGGTGCGTGGCCGAGGGCTTTGCCGTGTGAGGTGGCTGAGATCTGATTTTCCCCCAGAGCAGGGAGGGGAGGCACAGGGGAGCCGGGCCTGGGGGTACGGGGGTGTCACGGTGCAGGAGGGAGGCTGCCGGCGTGGCAGGGATGGGCAATGCATGTGCTGGGATGCTCGAGGATGGGCCGAGCCCTGGAGCAGGCAAGCGCTGCGGAGACTTTGTGGACCGACAATTCTTTGTTCCCAAAGTCGGACGAGCCCGGCGGAGCCCAGGTGCCATTTCTGGCAGGGGTTTCCTCTCCTTGGGAGCAGCGCAGGCAGGAGAGCGGCGCCTGGGATGGGGCTGGGTCCATGTTCCCCAGCGGCCCCGTGTCCCCCAGCAGCCCCAGCGCCCGCCGGGGACACGGGGCAGCTGCAAAGAGATCGCTCCCTGCTCTGCGCCCTGGTCCTGGGAGGTCCGTGGTTGCTCTCTGGGAGCCCATCGGCCCGCAGGATCCGGCCCCCGTCCTCCTCATAAAACCCAAGCAAGAGCAGAGCTGGTGTTTCGTGTAACTCTCGACAATTCCCCGTCGCCGAGATTTGGAGACGCTATTTCCCTCTCGGTGGAGGAAAGCGAGCGAGGCAGAACAGCTTTTGTACTGGTGGGGTGTTGATTCACGGCTTGTAATTCAATTAAGAGAGAGACGAGATCAAAAGGGGACTGTATTAAAAAATAAATCAGGTAGAGGGAGTGGAGTTCCTTCCTTTAATTACGGCATGGATTTGTAACGGCGAGAGACTCCATCAATCACAAAGGAAAGAAAAGGTGTCAAGTGGAGAGAAACCTTCCCTGGGTTAATTACTGCTAACGGAGGAGGAGATTATGGGGCCGGGTGTCAGGAAGCCGATACCTCCCTGGCGGCCGCTCTGGCAGGGCTGGGCGGCACAAAACCCCTTCGACGCTGAACACGGCGATGCCGGAGGCGCCTGGTGGGTGCAGCCCAGGAGACGCTTGTGACGCCGGGCAGCGACGGCAGGCGACAGCGGGGAGGGCGGGCTGGGGGCTGCGGGGGCCAACACCCCCGGGCAGGGGCAGACAGGCACAGCCGGGGCCGGGCACGGCCGCGGGGCAGCGACGGCCACCACAGCCCCGCTTCTGGGGGCCACGGGCTGTGCCGGGGCCAGGGTGGCTGCAGCCCCATTTGTGGAATAATTAATTCTCTTTTGATCATCTGCCGTGTAAATCGTCGGTGGCCAGGAGTTAATCACGCATATGAAATGAATCCTTCTCCTGCCTTAATGAGCGCTGAATCGTGACCAGCATCTGTTTACTCCTGACACTTTCATCTTCTTGACAGTCTGAACAATTAATTGTTTCCAATAATCTCCTTTTTAGTCTATTAAAAAAAAAATCTGAGAGCAAGCAGCCTTCCACTCCGCACTCCTGCTCCCAGCCTTATCCCCCTAATCTTTGGTTTTTTAGCCTTACGTGAGGATTTGTTTTTCGGGAGCGACGTGAGGGCTCCGCAGGCGCTCCGTGAGCCCGGGGAGGAGCGAGCTCTCCGTTCTCGCAGCGAGGGTGATGCTGGTGGCAGGACCGCCTTCCTCGCCGGCCGGGTCTGAGGCCAAGCTTTCCATAGTTAATAGCAAATAACAAGCCCGTTTGAACACGGGAGCGTTTCCGCCTGCCATTCACCTGGAGCAAACCGCAATTAATCCACCGGTTGCGCCACCAGCGCGATGTTGTAATTGGATTAATTAGGAGGTAGCGGCCGCTCTGGGGAGGTCTGTCCCCAGCTGCAGCCTCCTCCAGCGGCGGGAGCCGGGCCTGCCGGGTGCCGGATTGGCATCACCGGGAGATGCCGGGGCCAGCCCCGCTTCCCCGGGGCTATCGCTTGCCCGGCCGTGGGCACCGGGGCTTGATGATGGCTGATGGAAACAACCTGCCGCTAATTGGGGTTCATGAGGCACGGCCTGGTTAAGGGGTGCTCGTAAGAGGCAGCGGGAGCAGAGGGGGCTGTGGGTGGGCTCTGCTGCCAGCTGAGGGGCTTGGGGGGGCTGGGGCCTTGCGGGGGGCAGCGAGCCTGAGGGGGGGCCAGAGGCGAGGAGCTGGGTGGGTGTTTTGGCAGGCAGGGGCCAGGGTCGCCTTCCCCATCAGCCTCGGCTGTTTGACGGGCAGCAGACGATGTCTGCCAGCCCTTGCTCGCCTCCGCCCTGCATTTTGGGGAGAAGCATGGGGGGGGGGGGGTGTCCTGGGGGGGGGGGGGGTTGTCTGGGAGCCCTGCGGGGGGGCAAGCGGGACAAGCCTGGCCATGCCGGACCCTCTTGTGTTGCTCCTGCAGCCTCTGCCGAGCACCGGGAAGGTGAAATCCCGTGTTCCTGCTTCCCAGGGTGGCTGCTCAGCCCTGCTCTCCAGTCCCAGCACTCGAGTGTCAGCACGGTGGCTCATCTGGACGGACAGACAGACAGACAGACATCCTTGCTAGACCTCACTGGAGCCCGGTGAGCTGGAGGCGCCCGTCCCCCCTCACCCGGGTTTGTGCTTGGGGGCCGGATCCTGCGCTGGGAGCTGGGGGCTGTGCCAGACTGGGTTCCCTGGCTGCCCTTGGGAAACACACATTAAAAAATATGTATATATGTGTGTAGGTATTAGAAAAAGCTTTTTGAGGACTCCGTGCCAAGCCTCCTGTCTGGCTGGCTGGAGGAAAGGTGGGGGGCAGGCAGGGGGTCTGCGGGGACGGGGTGCCCCTGGGCACAAGGGGCATACCCACAGGCTGCGGGAAGATGCCAGCCTGGCTCTTCCCAGGCTAAATTGGGTCTAACCTGGCTGAGCTGGAAACCAGGGGCCACAGGGGATTTATCGCAATTGCCTAAATCAACTGGAAAAAAAAAAATAATGCCCTTAGGAAAGCTGGCAGCTCCCTGTGGCGGGGGCTGCGGGAGCAGCTGAGCTGGCTGCTGGTGCCGAGCCCCAACCTGCAGCTCTTTTGAAGCCCTCGGAGCTGCCCTCGCTGGAGCAAATCCTACGGCCATCATCAGCTAAGCAAATCAGCTAAAAACCCAACCCCAAACCGCTGAGAACAGGCTCTGTACCCTAAACCGCACAAACCACGCGGGACCCGAGGCGGTGGGACACCCGCGCTGCCTTTGACTCCGTCCCTGCCAAAGGGAGCCGGTACCCAGCTGCGCCGCCACCAGCCCCCTCGGGATGCTACGAAGGTGAGGCCGGTGGGCACGACCCAGCCTTTAGGTATTTTATTCCTTCCTTTACCCAAAAGGAAGAACAAAATCCCACCAGCTCCTCCATTCTCCAGAAAAATGAGGGTTTTTTTCTGAGACGAATCTGCTTTCCGAGGAGGCAGCCGGGGCGAGCGGCAACTTCGGTGACGTGCAGGGTGCAGCGGCAGCCCCAGCGTTAGCCGGGTAATTGGGGTCTGAGGAGATGCCCCAGGACGGACATCATGGCTCCTGTGAGGGGGAGCGGGGGTCCCCGGCTGAGCGGGAAGGGTTTGCCGCAGCCCCGGCCTCATCTGAGCTCCCGACCGCAGCCAACAGGGAAAAGGACCTCTCCGAGAGCCAGGGACCTGCGGATGCCCCCGACCGCTCCGGAGCCCGTGGGAGGCACAGGGCCCTCGCATCGCCCCGGCCAGCAAATCTCGCCGTCCTCAGGGATCTGCCGTGACCTTTCAGCGAGTGCCCGGAGCCAGTGGCTCTTGATCTGGCTTGCAAACCAGCTCGAACGGTGACGGCAAGGTCAGCGAGATTTGGGGCTCCTGGACACGTCCCTTGTCACATCAGTTCCCGCAGCGTACTTGGCTGTAATTTAGCCCAGTTTAATTGGCGCTTAAATTAGCCACAAATGGAACGGCGCTGCAGCTGCGTCTGCGTTCACAAATATATAAAATTACAGCACAGTAAAACACTTTCACATTTCATTAGTGCGTCTTAATGGGAAATGTCTGCTCCCCAAACCTTCCGTTTGTTCTCCGGAGCAGCAGGAGTTCACGCGTTAGCAGTTGTGCTGCCCATTAGCATTGCAAGACGCTCTGCGTGTTTTGCAGGGGCAGCGCCGCTCCACAGGGACGGGATGGGAAGCCTAAAATTTAGGGGACTGGGTGCTCCCCTGAGGCACCTGTAAGGCTGGTGGGAGGGAGCTGAGCAGGGAGCATCCCGCGCCCCAGGAGGGAGCATCCCACACCCATGGAGGAGCACGGGAGCCCCTTTCCCGGGATGGTGCTGCCTGTCCCCCCGGCTTTATCAAAGCTCCAGCTTTCTCACAAGCCTCCGATCCAAACCAGGATGCTTTTTCAGTCGAAGCAGCTTTTTTAGCAGAAGCCTATTTAACGCTTAGGCTGACGCCCTCAAGTGCTTTATTTTACAGCATTTTTGTTCCTCTCCATTATAAGTAATAGTCTATAAAAGCTGGAACACGGCACTTTGCTCCCTCCCGCTCCGTTCCCCCGCAGCGTGGGCAGCCCTGCGTAGCGGGGGCCGAGGAGGCAGAACAGGGCTCCTCTGCCCACGGCTGCCGCTACCCCAGCGCGATAATCCAGCGGAGGGGAAAAAAAAAAAGCCAGAGAAACAACTCAATGAGGGGTGTTTGCATGGAGTCAAACTGCTCGTCCCGTCATCACGGGTTGGTTAAATAGCTTTGGGTTTGTGGCCAGCTCTGCGTTTCCTGGGCAGCACCTTCCCCGTCCCTGGCAGGCTCGGGATGCGGGGCTCCTGGTGTGAAATGAGTTTTGAGGTCTGAGCCCAAACTGAAAGGGCAGGGATAGGACTTCGTCCATCTCCCACCTCGTCCGGGTCTCAGCTCCCCTGGGGAGATGGGCTCTTGTAGCCGGGGTGGCCAAGGAAAGGTGAGGAATGCTGAGCCCAGAGGGTTTTTAAAGTTTGAACAGTTTGGGGAAGAGATGAAACCTCCTCCTACCCCCGGTTTGGCTCCGGGGTTCAGTGCAGTGAGGTGCAGCTGGGGCACAGGGGGGTGCTGGAGGAGGGGGGGCAGGGGCCGGCCCCACAGGGCTGGCACCGGGACCTAGAGTGAGCTGGGAGGGGGACGTGTGTCCGGGGTCTGACCCGTCCCACCCCTCCTGAGCTGGAGGCAAAAGCCCGACGCCTTGCAGCTCTGCAGCCCAAACCCGCGTTGAGCATCCCCGAACCCCCCTCCAGCCAGACCCCGAGCCAGAGGCTGGGATCCAACCCACCTGCCTCCGCTTCGTTAGCTGGTAATTACCCCAACAGGCAAGGGTGCTAGTTGTGTGATCGGAGGCTGCTAGCTGCCGGCCGGGGAAGGCAACGAAGAGGAGGGCAGTTCTGCGCTGCACCCTCCTCGTCTCTTGGGCGCATCCTCGGGGTGCTGGGACTCTGCCTGCGGTCGGGGGCTGCCCGTGCCCGCCGCAGCCCCGCGAGGGGCTTTCCTCCGTTTGCTCCCAGGCTGCCAAGGCGGACCCTGCCTCTCCTGCCCAGACACGTGCGGCTGCGGGCTCCGTCCCCCTCTGGCCCCCTCCGGCCCCCTCCGCCAGCTGCGTTTGACCTTTTGGCAGCGGCGCTCGGAGAGCAGCAGCGGCTGCGCAGCTTTGCCGCATGGTCCCCGGGGGCCAGCTCGCCGCCACGGCCGCTGCGGCTCGGAGGGGAGAAATTATATTTTCATCTCCATCCCTCCATCCCCCTTCCCACTCTGGAGCTTTTTTTAGAGCCAACGGGAAGAAAAGGCCGTGGTCTGGCTTTCCTGCCTCCCCTCTGCTCCTGCCCTTTCATTCCCCTCTTTCCGGCAGCTGCAAATGGCTTTGCTTGCGAACGCTCGCACTTATCTGTCCCTGCGCCTTTTCATCTTGCGCTGCTTAAATATCAGGGCCGGGCAGGTTTGGTAGGTGAGTGAGGAGGAAAAAGTGCTTTTGTTGGAGCAGGTGTGTGGGCGGGTGGGCTGCGGAGCCCCCTCCCGCCGATGGAGAAGCCGGCTGCCTCCACCGAGGCGGGTGCGGGAGCCAAGGTGGGAGATGCCTGGTCCTGCCGCCACGGGTGGCCCTGGGGAGGGGGACGCAGGGGCTCGGCCGGTCCCCGGTGTCTGTCTGGAGACAACGGAGAGGCATCTTGGGACTGCTGCGAGGCAGCCGGGGCCTGGCCGGGGGTGTCCTGCAGCCTGGGGGTGACACCCTGCGTGGAGAGCCAGCGCTGACGGAGGGGACATGGGCACCCTTATCCTCCATCATCTCAAACCAGGGGAGCGCAGCTGCATCCCCCCAATATCAGCCCCCTCCCTCCTCCTCCCCGCAGCCCCCCACCATCCCGGGGTTCATCTCGTCCAGCATCCCGAAGCTTTCAAGCTGGGCACTGATGGACGGCCCTTGCTGGTGAGGGATCACCCTGGCGCCGCAGCCTCGGTGCTCTTCAAGGAAGGCTCCAGCTCCACTTCCCAGCCTCTCCCATATTTATCACCTGGCAAGGCTCGGGGCAGAGGGACGGAGGGAAGGGACAGGGCGGTCACTGCCACCGTCCCGCGCCCCAGGGGCTGGCACAGCTTTGCAGCCGCCCCAGGCTGTGAGTGCTCCCGGGTTTCCCGTGGGTGAAAACGGCTCTTCTGTGGGCAGAGAAAGGAAGGATAAAAAAAGGGCATCTTTGGCAAGCGCCTCGTCCTTGGATGTACCTGGCGGTGGGGACGGGCAGAGGGGGGACCCGGGTGCCGGGCTCTGCCCAGGGCTGCACAGGCTGTGGGGCCGGCTGGGAGCCTCCCCTGGGGGGAGGGAAAGAGCCATAAACCAGATATTTCCCACTGGAAAGACGATGAACACCCTCACGCAACTGATTGACTCTGCAAAATGCAATTACCAAGCTAAGGGTGCACCGGCGGCGGTGCAGGGCTGCTCGGCCGCCCTCCGCCCTCCGAGGGCTTTCCCCCCCTCAGCACGCAGTGCTGCACGTTGTCCCACGGCTGTTGCTGCTTCCCCGCCCCACAGCCCGCTCCACGCCGCCTTCCTTGGGAAAACCAGCTTGGATCCAGCCCCACGGAGCATCTCCCAGCCCCTTGCCCAGGCAGCCCCATGGCTGGACGCTCTCGGCATCCAGCCGCATCTGCCACGGCATCCGAAGCGGAGCTGTGCATCGCCTTGCAGGTTCACATCTCAGTTGCAAATGTTATTTTAAGCGAGGAGCCCTTCCTCCTCCTCCTCCTCCTCCTCCTCCTCCTCCCTGGCCGAAGCAGGAAGACATTGCAGCAGGCAGCAGCGATCCGGCGCAGTGGAGAACCCCCCTCCTGCCAGGCAGGGCTGGCTTAGTCAAGGGAATAATTGGTAGGTGCTTCTGAAGTGCCATGAAGAGAGGGCACTCGTAGCCTTTGTTTATTGACTCTTGAGTGATAATGAATACTTCCAAAGATAATTATTGATTTTCTGCATGTGCAGTAAACCTCTTTGGCTGGGGAATGGGTGGAGCAGCACCGCGCCAGCACCGTGTGGAGGTGGGAATGGGGCAGTTTGGGTGAAACCAGGCTCCGGCTCTTCCCACCGGGCATAAGCCAAATAAGAAGAAGAAAAAAAAAAAAATTCAACATTTGTAGAAAAATATTTGTGCAGCTCCAGGACAAACCCAGCTTTCTTCTCCCTAGAAGGGGGAAGAGATTAACATTTAATCCTAGTTAAACACGTTTTCTCCTTTCCCTCCCCTCGGGTACCTCCTGAGCACACAGCTTCGCCCTGCTGATGACTTCTTCCCTCGGCCCCAGAGCTCGTCCTCCTTGACAGCGGCTGAACGCCCACAGCGGGTGTTCACCCAGGGCGGGGACCGCTCTCTTCTCTCGATCACCCCCAAAACCGAAGCCTGGGGGCGGGAGGGGACGGGGAGCTTGGGCCCTTTAGATGTGGGAGAGGATAAAGCAGGGGAAGGCAGGGCTGGGGGTCCTGAGCATCCCCACCTGCTTCTGCGCCTGGTAGGTCCCTCCTGGCTTTCCCGGGGGTCGGGCCCCGAGGGGGGCTCTGCGGGGCGAGGGGGTGCGGGGTGTTTCACTGTGCGGGGCGGGTGGGCGCAGGGCTGCGGAGCCGGGTGCAGCGGGTGGTGCTGGGGCCCGGCAGCCTCGGGGAGAGCCCTGTTTGCAGCCCCCCACGCCGGGTGGAGGAAGCCCAGGCTCAGCCCTTTGTGTCATTTAAAAAAAAATTTAAACACCCCCCCCCCCAAATCATGGAAGAAGAGCTCTCTAAGGAATAGATTTTTTAAATTTTTTTTATTATTATTATTGCTTTGGAGGAAATTGTGCAGCTATCCTCCAAGTCCCGGTTTCCCTGCTCCCATCGCAAGACCGACTTTCTCTGCTGCAGTTTCCTGCACCCGTTTGGGTGCAAACGTCTGAACCTCGGGGAGCCCCGTGTTACCGCTGGGGCTGTAAATAACCCGGGGTGGCGTTTACGGCCATGCCCGCGGGGTGAGTAACCGCTGGATGCCGCTGGCAGGCAGCGGCCTCGCAGGGCAGGCAGTGTCTGCTGGGGCTCTGGGGACGCTGTCTCCAGGGTACGGCCGTGGCCACGCCGAGGGCTCGCGGCTGCCTGGGCCCCACGGCACCATCCCCGTGGCTCCCCGCAGGGGCACCGGCCCGGGTTCGGGGGAGCGTTAGCAATGCCGTGGGCTGATAGATACGCTAGAAATGCAAGGTATCATTTCTGCTTATGATATAGTGCTTTTTCTGGGTATCTTGTAATGCTTTTTCAGGCTGTTTATTTATGAGGCAATTTATTACAGCGCAGTTATTCTATAGCAGGGAAGTCTATTCCTAGGAGCCTCCGTTAACAGAGCCAATTGCTTAATTGGCTCACTGATGTCTCCACAAGGTATGCCAGGAGAGAGGGTTCTTGTAATGATCGCAGCCTTCCTCCTGCCCACACGCCACCCGTGCTGCTAATTTAATAGCGCAAACATTCATTATTCCTTTTCTTTGGTAGTTAATTTTGGGGCATTTAGAGCTGTTCTAGCATTGCTGGTGGAAGGGGGTGAAATGCCCTGGGGTGCAGCGAGGAGCCAGGCCGCAGCTGGGGGTGGGTGGCCTCAGCCTGCAAAGCCCGGGGGGACGCAGGGACTGATGCCTTGCAGGGTATTTGCCTGATGAGCCGCAAGCGGAGGGATGGGGCTGACCCAGCCGCAGGGCTCCCGCCTGACCCCCACCCCGCGTTTGGGCCACTCGCCGGCAAAACAGTGCGAGACCAGGGCATGTGCGCGCTTGCACCTGCTCTCTCTTTGGGTTTAACGTGAGAAGGGAGAGGGCTCCCAAGGAACAGGCTGCGCGTTCTAGGAATGGCTGGAAGGGCCAGAGGAAACCCAGGCTTGGATCTGCTTGGGTGGTGGGCGCCCATGGGAGAAGGGTGGTGGCACCCACTCCCACTGGTGGGCGGCCGTCGTGGGGCTGGTGAGTGCCTGCTGTGTGTGCTGGGCTCGGGGGTGCTGTGCGTGCCCTCGCCAGCCGTGCCCTCGCAGCACGGCTGCTCTCGAGCCCTTTCCTCCGCGCCTTCTGCTCTGCCCTGCCGTTTGCTGGCCGTGGCAGTCCCCGGAGGGTCCCCGCTCTGACGTCTCCTGCTCGTGGCACGTGCGACGCGCCCTGGGCTAGAGCAGAGCCGCAGCTTGTGGCCGGCCTTTCCCAGCCCCGCTGCGGTGCCTGTCGCCTCTGGGCAGTTTCCCGGGGGGAGCAGCCTCGCAGTGAGCATCTCTCGGCCGTGTGTGAATGTCGTCCTTCCCTATCAGGCGTTTTAGGCGGTGTCTGGCAGAGCTGACAGTGTTTCTGTAAAGCCCTGCTGGATCTGTGCCCGCTCCCATTGCCGCCGCTTCCCCAGCATCCGTCTCCAGCCGTTCGTGGCCTCGCAGCACAAAGCCCGCTGCCGCCAGCCGGCGCGTGCCGCCGAGGCTCTCGCTCTGCGGCTCTCGGCGTGGGGACACAGCTCGGGGCCGCCTGTCCCCAGGAACCAGCGGGGCAGAGCCCTGGCACCGGCAGCAGAAAGCAGGAAGGGGCAGGGAAGGAGGAGTTCGACAGACAACACTGTCAGGATGAGCCTTCTGCTAATTTTGTATTTGTCACAAGAAAGCGATCAAGTTTCTCCATGATTTTCGTTCTTTCTTTGCTCCCACTGCCTATTGTTCCCGGCTCCATTATCCCCCCGTCGCCTACATAAACGTATCGTGCAGGTTTCCAAGGCACAACAGAGAGAGTCTCATTCATCCAAGGTCACCGGCTTTTACTCGCGCTTCAAAGCATCTGGTAGAAGAAGCATTTTCTCCTAAAGACGTTTTTATTGTGCTCGGTGCAGAGGCTAAGGGAAATCTCACCGCTGCCCTTGTGCCGCCCCAGCCCTTCCCTCCCCCTCTCCACGCGCCCCGTCCCAGCGGGTCAAATCCTGCCCTGCAAGGTGAGGTCTTGTTTTCTCAGCTGGTTAGGACCCCGTTGCGGGGGCCAAGAAGCAACATGCCCTGTCCCTGCCCCTCCACCAGTGCCTGTTACTGAGGAAGGGATGGGGAGGGAGGAAAAAAAGAGGGTTTCTTCCAAAATCTCCTTCCCCATAATGGTCCCAGTATGGACCAGTTACAGAGCGGTCTCCATGGCCTCCTGCTGCTTTCTCCCTTGGCCGTCTGAGCTGGTGGCTCTGGGCTCTCCCTCTTTCTTTCCTCGTGTCTGGTAAACAGTTGGGAGTGGGCAAACACAAAGGCTACTGGTAGCCCCTGCTGGGGGACAGGGGCTTGCGGGGACCCAGGCTGGTGCTCTGCCCTGGAGGGTCTGTGCCCTGCAAAGGGCAAGGCGTGGGGGTGCCCGCGACCCAGCAGCGAGCTGGAAGCGGTTCCTTGGCTGGGAAGGTAACGGTGGGGATGGAGCAAGGAAGGTCCTGGGGTCTGTGAGCGAGGGTGCAAAACCTGCCTGCGGGGTGGGAGCCACCCGAGACCCCCGGAGCCACCCAGCGTGACCGGCGAGGCAGCCCGTGTTTTCCGCAGGGGGAAGAGTGAATCCAGCCCAAGAGGGCCCGCCGGGGCAGCACCGGGGGCGGGGGGCAGCCCCTGGGCCGAGCCGTGCCGGGCTCCCCCGGCTCCGGGCGCAGCAGCTGCGGGAGGCGGCGCCGGGGAGGGGACGGCGGCCGGGCCCGGCCCCTCTCCCCGCCTCGCCGGCACAAAACGGGAGGCGGGGGCGGCTCGGGCCGCACACCACCCGCCAGCGGGGCAGCGCCGGGCCGGGCTCCCGGGGCCGCGCCGGGCCGGGCCGGGCCGGGCGGGGCGGGGCGGGGCGCGGGGCGGGCGGGATGTAGCGCTCAGCACCGCGGAGAGCGGCGGGGCCGGGGGCCGGGGGCCGGGGGCCGGGGGCCGGGGGGCCGGGGGGGCCATGGCCAGCGTGCAGCAGGGCGAGAAGCAGCTCTTCGAGAAGTTCTGGCGAGGCACCTTCAAAGCCGTGGCCACGCCGCGACCCGAGAGCATCATCGTGGCCAGCATCACGGCCCGCAAGCCGCTGCCCAGGTAAGGGCTGCCAGGGCACGGGGGGGCTCAGGGACACCCCCCCCCCCATCCCGCCTCCGGCTGGGGGCTGCACCACCCCGAGCCTCCTCCCCACCCCCAATTAATGCCCCCTGCCATCAGGAGGGTCTGGAGTGTCTCCTCCCTCCACCCCCAGTTAGGGGCTGGAGGAGCTGGGGGTCCCCCCGTGCCTGGGGCAGGGGGATGTTGGCTGGCTGGGCCCCCTCCCCGGGTAGGTGCTGTGCTCCCCAGGGGAGCAAGCTCAGGAAACTTTGGCTTGGTGGTGCTTGGAGCCCGGGAGCTGGCTGCCCCCCGAGGGGAGCAGGGTGAGGGCCTGGAAAGCTCTAGCTGGGCTATGGAGGGGGGGGCAGTGGGGGGTCATCAGCCAGAAAGTGTGGTCACCTCCATCCCTGCCTTGCAGACCCCCAGGGTGTGTGTCCTGCGGGTGTCTTGTCTCTGCATCGCTCCTTCACCAGAGACCCTTGGGAAGGTGATGTCCGGGGAGGGGAACAGCCCCCCCTCCAGCTGGACCCTGCCTTGGCGCAGGGGGGGGGCTGATACACCCCAGGGAGGTGCAGCCCGGGGGCTACGGCTGCCCAAGGCACCCGCACACCGGGGCAGCTGCGGGTCTGGCGTCCCCCGGGTCTCAAAGCCGAGCGGTCTCAGCTCTGCGTGTCTGGTGCCTGCCCACCCTGTCCCCCCCACTCCCAGGGAGGCCGGTGCCCCCCATGTTTGCCAGAGGCAGAGCAAGCGTCAAAACCCGTGAAAGGAGGCGAGGGGGCCACTCGTACCCACCGAGCCGCTCAGCTGGGCATCGCGTGGGCAAGGGTCCGTGCGGCTTCCTCACAACAACGCGCTCTCTAATTTAGACTGGTTTTATTTTGTTGAATGTCTCAATATTTGTTAAAAATATCCTCTTTGCACTGTTTTTGTAAGGAAAGGAGGCTTTTGCTGGTTCTCCTCTCTCTTTGCTTTTGTATTTCGGCTTCTCCCCACCCCTTGTGGGGAGCAGCCCAAAGTTTCAGGAAGGCGATGGGTGGGTAGAGGAGAGGGGCTCGGTCTGCAGCGGGCTGAGTGTCGGGGGCTCAGCCTGTACTCAACAGCAGAGAGCTCGCAGGGAGCGAGCCGTTTCGGGTGCCTCCCGTGCCGGTGGAGGCTGTGAGCTGCAGCAGTGAGGGGGACAGGGGTCCCGTTGCTTGTGCAATGGGGGGGTCGCTTCTGCCCCCGCGGCCCAGCTGCCCGAGCATGAATTTTTCTGATCTCTCTGATTGCCATTAATCAGGGTAGGAAATTGGGAAAGGCACGGCTTAGGTTTCCAAAGGAGAAGAGCAAATCTCATTTCCACAGGCAGCATTTGCAGGGCTTCAGCCTTCGTGGCGGAGAGGAACCACCGTGTCTTTCTCCTCCCCTGCATCGGGCTACGGTCGGCACCCAAAGGGGCCGTCAGCGGGCTGGGTGCGGGCTCACACGCTGGCTCTCTCCTGCCTGAATGTGCCTGAGCGAGCCGTGCTGCTTCAATATCTCGCAGTCAGAGATGTAATATGGCAACAAATCAGGGCACTGGGGAAACGCAGCAAGCCCAAGTACCGGGAACGGTGCGCGCCCTACACGGCAGTTTGGATTGCCACGGACATCCCGGTTGGGCTGAGGACCGCGGCTGAGAGCGTTTGCAGCTCTGTTAAAAAGTTAACGAACGCGCGTGCCTCTCCGTTTCGCTGGCAACGCCAGCTCTGGCAGGAGGGGAACCGTCTGTGCAGGGGTCAGGAGCTCCCAGCACACGGCAAAATGGACCCGCCAGCTCGGCTTTGCCGCGGTTTGCACCTCGGCACCGGCAGATCCTGCGCAATGGGGTCCCCGAGCCGGGGTGTGCTCCGTGCAGCCGGCTGCCATGCTGCGGGGTCCCCGTGTCAGCGCAGCCCGGCTCCTTTTGTCTCCCTGCAGCGTGTGCCACCGGCCGCGGCCCCGGGATATTCCCCGCGGTGCAGCCATCTGCGCCGCCGCCCTCGCTACAGGTGTCGAGCGGGGTCAGCCCCGGCGGGGCTCTCCCTGGGGTCTGCGGGGGACTTGCTGCGCGCGCCCCTGCCCCCATGCCACAGAGCGGCTTTGCTGCCCGGGGGGGCGAAGCCAAAGGCTGGGGGAGCAGAGAGACCGCAGTCCCCGGCTCCTCTCGTAAGGGCTGCCGGCTCGGCTTCCGTCGCGCCGGGCTCTGCCCGGAGCCCGAGGCTGCTGTCTTGGCAGGATCGCGCCTGTGAGATGCCAGATCTCGCATCCCCAGGGCCCTTGCAGCGGGTCCCCGCCGGGGTACACAGCGATGTCCCCAGCACTGCGAGCTGCCACCGGGTTCGTAGCCCAGCAATAGCCAGAGTCGGGCTCCTGCTCCCCATCCGCCGGGAGAACGGCCCCAAGGCTTGAGGCAGCTCCTCTCGCAGCCGTCTCTGTGCCCGGCTCTGCTCTGGGTTTGTTTTTCCTGAAGGTTTCAGTGCGCTGCTGCTCAGATCGGCCTTTCTTCCCTGACGATGCTCCCGGCTAATTTAAGAGCAAATGACTGCGGTGCCAGTGAGCAGAGTGCACCAGAGAGGAGACGGGCAGACCAGTTAGCCAAATGAAAAATTAAGATGACCATCTGGATTTCTGTTTTCTCCCACACTTGACAGCTGCTCCTCGGCAAACGCCGCGGATCTCTGCCCTGGATCCAGCCCCGCGCTTCCCGCAGCGGTGGAGGGGATGGTGTGGTTTCTCGGCCAGCTCTGCCCGTCTCCCCAGCAGTTTTGCTGGCTGAGCCTGTGCCCTTGTGGGGTGCCAAGGGGCTCACTGAGGCGTAGGGGTCCTGCCAGGAGCCCCCACGGTGGGCACAGCCCAAATCCATCCCCGTGGGGTGCCCTGGGCACAGCTAAGGGCTCAATCCTGCATCCTTTTGGGGCAGTGGTGGGCTTCCTGGGGCAAAAGGATTCCCCCCCCCCACCTTCCAGCCAGCTCTTCCCTGTGCCCCATCCCTCACCACCACCTTGCTGCTGGTCCCAGAGATAAAGCCTCTTCCATCTAAATTCCCTGGGAGGTTCAGAGGGTTAAAGCTTTGCTAAACCCACGGTTCATCCTGAAACAAAAGAATACATTAATCCCTTCCCTCTCAGCCCTGCTGGGGCTGGGGGCTGCTCACTCCGGCCCGACGCAGCTCCACGCCCGGAGCAGGGCTCTGCCAGAGTAAATGGATTATTGACCAGTTTGCAGCGTGAAAGGAAAAACCGAGGCGATGGGCAAAGGGGCTTTTCCGATTAACCTTTCCCGACGCAGGGCCCGGCGGGGCTTCGCCGTGCAGCCTGGGGCCGTGCTGCTGGGGCTGGGGGTGAGGGACCCGGCGGTGTGGGGAGGCTGGTGAGGGCGGGGGCTGCCCCCGCGCTTGCCTTTGCTGAGGGGGCTGCTCCAGCGCGCGCGAAATCCCAGGGTGGTTTGAGGGGCTGGTGTGCTGGGAGGGATGGGGTCAGGGACAGGGACCCCCCACCCTGCCCCAAGCCCCTCCGCTGAGCCAGGGTGCCCTCGCTCCCTCTCCCTGGTCCGTAGGGATGCTGCGATCCCCACCCGATGGCTGCTGCGAGGCGCTTCGGCTCTTGGGAGCTGAAAAATCTCTTTAAACCTCCCGTGCTAAAGGTGCCACCAGTCTCAGCCCAGCCTTTGGGGACAGGTATTGTGGCCACGCCGTAGCCCTGGCCCTGCAACCGGGACCCCGTTTCCTCCCTCCTGGCAGGGCTTTTGCCTGCGTCCCTTCCCTGGCCGTGACCTCAGCCACGGCGCGGTGGCTGGGAGCCCCTTCGCACTCGACGGCCTGACTTCCCCCAGCGCTGCTGCATGTTTCATACGCACCCATCTGCCGGGGAACCTGCCGGTGCCGGGGATGGCCAGGCCAGGAGATGCTCCAGGGTCCCCTGGGACCCAGAGCTGGTGGCAGTCCAGGGGCTCGCGGGATGTTTTTGGGGGTGTTTGGGTTCCCCACTCCCACACCGCCAGCCACGGCAGCGTGGCACAGGCTGCGCCATCCCAGCACCCCCAAACTCAGCCGAAATCCACTTCTACATGAAAAGCGAGGGCACTGTTGAGGCTGGGGGCTGCGTGGGCCGATATCAGCTCCTGGGGCAGCCGGTGATGCCGGGTGAGTGCTGGGAGAAAGGAGGCTCCTGCATCCCTCCCTGCCAGATGGCCTAAGTGGGTCACATCAGGGCAGTGCGGGGGATTTGTGCTTTAACCCTTAATCCCCCGGGATGTGCGGTGCACGGAGGGTGAGGGAGGGGTGCGTTGCTGAAGTGGGATTAAGCACCGTTTCGCTGCCTGGTTTGCTATTGTGAGTGATCTCCGAGGCGGGTCTGGGCACTGCTGCTGCAAACCTTCCGGGACAAGGGTGGCAACGTGTCCCCCCCCGGCTGCGCCGGGACTGGGCAGGAGCAGCCGTGGCACGGCAGTGCCGGGGGGTCAGAGTACCCGCAGCGAGGGCAGAAGGCGGCTGCAATTCCCCTGCGATTTTTGGCCCAGCAGAGAGTCCCTGACGGGCTGGGGACCGGCTCTCTCCTATCCCACCCTCTGGCTTCCCGGCCGTGTTTCGGTGGCCCCGATCCCCGCTCATCCCCAGCGGGCTGGCAGCCCCTGGGCATCGGGGTGTGCTGCTGGGGAGGAAGCCCCGCCGGCGGCCCTGCCGTGCGGATGGCCCCCCACCCCCGTTAATCCTCCCCCTTGTTGGTCGGGCATCTGCTCTGCGGGAAGAGGCAGCGGCTGGGCCAGCCACGCCAGGCGCCTGGCTGCCATCTGCTCCCTCCCGCTCCCAACGAGCCCAGGCACTAATGAGCCCGTGGCCCTGGCCCAAGCGGGGGGAGAGGGGCTTGAAAAGAAAAGCCGAGCAGGAGAAGAAAAGCCCCTTCCTCGGAGGGGCTGTCAATAGGGAGGCTTTTGTCTGCCCCTGCCCTCCGGCTCCAGCTGGATGGCGGCAGGAGCGGGGAGAGCTAATTAGGCAGCTCGGGAGCTGCTGGGAGGCTGGGGGGAGCGGGACGAGGGGCAGAGCCGGGGATGCCTGCGAGACCCCCTCCCTGCTGCTCGCAGAGCCTTCATCCTCCTCCTCCTCCTTCTTCCCCCGGCCCCATCCATCTGCCTCTCCGCTGGACCGGTGCTGGGGACTGTGTCCCTGCAGGCCTCCCCAGTGGGGTGGGGGACCCCCCTGTCCCCAGAGAGGTGGCCCTGCTGGCACATTGGTGGGATGGACCCACACCAGGTTGGGTGGGATGCAGTGAGCACCGGGCAGCACAGCTGGGCTCAGCACCCATGGGTGCCTCAGCCAGGCGACCTGTGCATCAGCGTGGGGTGGTGTACAAGCATCTCGGGATTTAGGGAAAGGGGCCTTTGGAAGCCCCCATAGGAGCCCCAAGCTCATGGATGGGGACTTCTTAGAGACTTTGGGTACCCCCAAAAGTCCCGCCTCTCCCCACTGTGCCCCTGCTGCGGTCACGAGGGGTTTTGTCACATTCACCTAAAAGCTCGCAAAAGCGGCCGTGGGGCTGAGGGTTGTCCCCAGACCAGCGCTGCAAGGACTGGGACCAGAAGGACAGTGGGAAACACCATGGCTTGGAGGACGGGCAATTTCTGACCTGTAAAAGTTTATTTGAGTGCTCTGCTTGGCGCCCAAATCTGACCCTGTGCCTCCAATTCCCACTCTCTCCAGCAAGAACACGGGCACAACCTGGCCCTCGTTCAGAGTGAAGGTCCACGGCATCTCATGGGGAAACATGGGGTGCAGGTCTCCCCGAATCTGGGGCTTTCTGCTGCCCCCACCTCCGGGGAGGAGGGAGCCCGCGGTGCCCACACTGCGCCGGGGCAAGCACCGTATCCAATCTCCTCTCCTCATCCTCCTCTTCAGATGAGGGATGAAATCAGGTGGAAGGAAGCAAAAGGGGGGGATGTCCGCTGGCTGGCCGGAGGAGCGCTTTGTAGAAATATTTGATTTCACCCTTGAACAGAGCCGCCTGCAGACGCTCCCCCGGCTGCTGGGGAGCCCCCCTGGCTGCAGATGCCGCAGGGGCTCGGCCGCGGATGCCGGGTTTGTGAGCGCAGCCCCGGCGGGGTCCAGCACCTTGGGGGGCTGTGCTGGTCATGGGGGTCCCCTCCCTGCCGGGCTCAGCACTGTCCCAGCACTTGGCTGAGCCTGTTTCATAGAGGTACCAAAGTGTGGAGCAACAGGCCAGGGCAAAATGTGGCAGTTTAGGGTCTTGCGGGGCCGGGGCCCATCCCTGCCCGGCTCGGGGAGCGCTGGCAGATGCCCCCGTAGCAGCACCGGCTCCGGCCAGCCCTCGTCCCTGCTCCTCTCCTGTCCCCGGAGAGGCAGGAGAGCAGGGCTCTTAAACCCTGCGTCCCCGTGCACGCGTTCACATCCCTCCCTTGACGTCGAACTAATAATTATTTAGGGCTGCGAGGCCCTAGATAATAAATAGCAGCGATGACCCTGATGCCAGGGATTGCTAAGGAGCTTCTGCCCACCGGCACGTCCTGTGGCTGCTCTTGTCTCCTTGCTGTCACCATCCTGCCTCCACCACCCAGAGCAGCCTCTCCCGCTGCGGCTTGTCCCCAGAAAGGGGCTCTGCAGACCCCACTCTTGTTGCATGTGGGGGTCCCCACTCTTCCCTGGGGTCCCCGGGCTTGGGAGAGTTCTTCTTCCAGAGGGCCATGGCTGGAGCTGAGCCCTTCTCTGCTCAGCCCCGTTCCTATCCCTTCCCACATCTCTGTGTCTGGCGGCTAGTCCTTTCTATATGTACATTTTTTCTATAAGATGAACCTATCAAATGCAAGCCCCATGTCACTGAAATGAAATCATTTCATGCGTGACCATCCTTTCCTTTTCTCTTTTTTTTTCTCCTTTTCTCCCTGCGGCCACTGAAACCTCTTCATCATTGCAAAGCCCGACCCAGGCCGGCAAATCCCACCTGCAGTTCTGCTGCGCGTGGTGCTGGGGCTTTGCCGCAGCCCCTGGTCCGGCTCAAGCCCCCGGGGGCTCTTTGCCGTTAGGAGAGTGTGGGTCTGATGTGACCCACGGTCCTGCCCTGCCCCACGGGAGACCCACACGTGGCTCCCAGCCCCCTGGGTCCTCCTCTGGCCCCGATCCCTGGCGGTGCCACCAGCTGGAAAACGGGGCTGGGTCTGATGCTCGGGTCAGAGCCCTTTGGCATTCCTAGCAAACACAGCCCCGCTTGCTGATTTTATAGGTGCCTGCAAAGGCGCAGAGGTCGTGATGCCTGAAATTTGGCAGGAGCGGTGGATCCCAGCAGCACAGCATCCATAAGAGGGCTTTGGTGTGGTGCGGATTTGGCACGTGCCCGGGGGATGCGCGGGCTGGACCACCACCTCCGGCAGCGTGGCTGGGGGCAGTGCCCACGTCTTGGTGCCACCATTGCCCGGGAAAGGCCACGCGACCCTCCACGAGACGCCGGGTGCTGCAAAACTGCCTTCTCCATCAGCCACTTGAGCCGAAAGCGCTGACAAACACTGGGAGTTTAAAAATAGCATTTTTTTTTCGCACGCGGCGGGAGCACTTTCCCTGCCAGTGCAGCGGGGACTGCAGGAAGGGCTTAAAAAAAATACAAAAGTGGGGAAAAAAACTCTATGAAAAACTCTATTGGTGTTTCTGGCTGTCTGAGCTGGGTCTCCCAGCCCGTGGCCAAGGCAGGAGGCAGCAAGGCTGGGGATAACTGACCTGTTTAACACTTCATGTTTAATTTATGTCTCGTCATTAATGAAAGAAGAAAGAGCTGCTGCCGCCCAGCCCCGACTGGGGGCTTTGTGGGGGGCAGAGGTGGGAGCGGGGGCACCAGGGAGGGCATCTCCTCATCTGCCCCCGAGTGGGTGCTGGGCGGGCAGAGGGTCGGGGCAGCGCGGGCAGGGTCCTGCTGCCTGCGGGTTGCTCTGCTCTCTCCTCCCGGCTCCTGCCTCCTCCCCGGGCCAGGGGAGGCTGCGACGGGCTGGTACGGGCTGCAAAGCCCTTTGTGCTCTTGGACCCCAGGGCTGGGGTCTGGTGCCCATCTCACGTGCAGGTGGCTGAAAATTCACTGAGACCCACGGGCCGCGATGAGAAAAGGGGTTTTCTCTGCTGCTAACATCAAATTGCAGCAGCGCATCGTCCCGGTGGAGCTCAACAGCACTTTGCCAACAGGCTGGTGGTATTGAACTCATCTCTGAGCCCGCGTGTGCTTGGGAGCGCGGGTTGGGGTGTGACTGGAAGAGAGCGGGGTAGGAGGCTGTGATTTTAGCTACATTACTGTCAGGATGAAGAATTAGCTATTGCCCAGCAAGAGAAATATTTTGGCGTTAAGAGAGATTTCACAGTTAAAGACCACCTGCTGAATTAATCTGTGGGTCAGCTGGAGCTCCCGTATAACCAACCGCCCACCGAAGCAGTGCGTATATAACACCAACGTGTAATAGCACGTAAATGTATCATAACTTATTCTCCGCTGCTCTGTCGTCCGCAGCCAGCGGAGCAGCCCTCCTTGGCGGGGCGGGCATGGCCATGGCACACCAAGCGCGGGAGGGCGGTTCGGGCTTTGGCCCTCGGGGGGCTATTTCCCCCTGAGGCTGGTGGTTTCAGCTCTGGCAACCTATTGCCTATAAAGCATTTGCCCTTTTCAAATGCCCCCTGCTTCGATCAGAGCATGGCCAGACTCATTACGATGGGGAGAAGCAAGACAAGTGGGTTCAGCGCTGCTTCTTCCAAGGGATGGGGTTTTATTTGCCAAAAAACTCCAAGATTGGGAACACATAGGAAAAAAAACACCCAAAGCAACAAAGCAGCCCAGTGCTCACACTGTGCCTGCCCTTCCCTGCCGCGCAGGATGGGCTCTGTGGTTATCTGCCTGCCGCAGCCGCCTGCCCCGTCCCTGCCTTTGTCTGCCCATCAGCCACGTGGTGGCCGAGTTAATGAAGGACGATGGTGCAGGGCCACCGGAGCAGAAAGGTGGGTGGATAACGCGTGCCGGGGAGAGGGGGGTGCAGCGGGGTCTGGGTGGGCATCGCTGGTGGAGGAGGAACAAAGGGAGCCGCTGGTTCATCACAGAGAGAGGCATTTTGCAGCCCAGCCCGCCGGGGAGCAGTGGAGCTCACGGGCTGTCAGCCCGGGTGTGCCCCATGCCTCCTAATCGAGGATGGACGTGATCCCCTGGTGACCTCCTCTGGCCCCGTGTCCCCAGACCCTGGCTGCCGTGGGGGGTCCCTGTGCGGGGCTGACCTCTGCAGGGCACGGGACATGTTGGCTGCTTCTCCCCCAGGGTCCCCGGGCATCCCCGGACACAGGGACTCTGTTGCCCATTGTGTTTGATGGCTGGAGAAGTCTGGCACAGTTTTGGACCGGTCTTTGTGCTCTCCCAAACATTTCCCACGTGTATGGTTCAGGAGCCAGCGTAGGTGAAGAATGTCCTTCAGATGTTTTGGAGGGTTTTTTGGATCTTTCAGAGAGTCCAGGCTGGCAGACGCAGCCGTTTCATGCCCCAGGCGCGTCCCTGCCCTCGGGTGTGCTGGAGCC
Organism: Phoenicopterus ruber ruber; assembly: GCA_009819775.1. Classification (NCBI taxonomy): domain Eukaryota; kingdom Metazoa; phylum Chordata; class Aves; order Phoenicopteriformes; family Phoenicopteridae; genus Phoenicopterus; species Phoenicopterus ruber. Next base: position 13,190,940 of record CM020231.1, on the reverse strand, counting down.
GTGTGGCTGTGCCCTGTCCCTGCCCTCGCCGCGAGCGTGGAGCATCTCAGCACCTGCACGGACAGAGCTAAAGGCACAACACCAACAGCACGTGCAGTGGCAGGTTTGGCTCCCACTATTTGCTGCCTCATGGCCGTAGTTACTACCACATTGCCCTCAGGGGCTCCTCAGAAGTGCTTTTTCCACCCACAGCCCCAATTTCCCCGTCCTCATCCCTCCGAGCGGGCTCGGATGCTCAAGGGCAGGCGCTCAGCGTGGGAGCTGCCACCGTGGGGACGGGTGGGTTAATTTTGCGGTGGAGGCTCGTGGGCCAAAGAGCTGGCTGCCGGCTCTGCCGGGCTGCGGATGCCACCGAAGGCACGTTCATCCCTGATTAATGGAAACTGAAAAGCAGAATCCCGAGGACCCGCGGCTCCCCTGCCTCCTCCCCGCCACGGGCTGCCGCTGCCAACCCTCACCCTGCGCTGCCACCGGGTTTGTCCTGCACGGAGCAGAGGACGGCAGGTCTCACCTCGCCTTTCTGCGGTGGAAAAGCAGGCAGCAAAGCCCGTGGCCGCAGCCTGCGCCCAGCCGGCGCCGGGACATGGCCACTGCCCTGCTCCCCCGCTCGCCCTCCCCGCCGTGTCAGTAGTGATTTGACCTGAACTCCCTTTAACGTGCTGTGATCTCTTTCAATTAGGCTTTGAGCGAGGCCTCTGCGGCGTTCGATAGAGCCGGCCTCAGCACGGTGCCCGGACCAGGACAGTCCAGAGGGACATGCTTTGGGATGCTCCTGCATCCCCAGCAAGAGTATCCCTCCGCATCTTATTTTTCCCACGTTCCATGAGGATAATCCCTCTGCTTAAAGGTTGCTCCTTATCCCCTCTGCATTTCCTAGCTCTTTCCATCCCTTGGACTGGTGGCTTTGCTCCCCCAGCCCATAGGACAGATTTGCCGCATCGTTAGCTGTTTCACTTTCCTAATTTAGACGAGCGCCAGACCTGCACGGTCCCCCCTGCTCCATGCACGAGCAGCCCCGCCGCCAACCAGAGCTGAACCTGAGCAACCCTCACCTTCCCGTCCCCGGCAAAGCCGCCTTGCTTTCCCCTTTCTCCTTGGTGGCCACCACCTCCTCGGGGACGTACTTAGCCGAGACGGGGCTTGGTGTCACATTGTTTCCGGCAGACTAATGGGCAGAGTGCTTGTTTTCAGAGATTGTATAGAGCAGAAATCCCTGCACTTCATCTCCAGCTGCAATTACCGAAGCCAAGTCGATGCGGTTGATGGTAATAGGATGGTAACACTGTCTGAATTTGTATTTAATGCTGATTCCAAGGGTCTATAATTTTCATCAGCACCACATGACTTTTTATAGAACAGAAAAATGTGAGAGCAGTTAATGAGCTGTAATTCTGGAGAGCTTCTGCCTTGATTGGGACTAATTATTTTCTTTATAAAAATAATTAACAATCCACACAACCTATAGAGTGAAAGGCATGTGGCATTAATTAAACCATGCGGTGTTTTTAATGCACCTTTATCTCCCCTTTCCCAGCACACCCCGAATAGACGGTGGCGTTGCACTGCAGAAAGCCAAGCTGGGCACAAGCTCGCACCAGGGCGAGGGCTCGTGCCGTGAAAAGGGCAGGTCCTGAGCGAGGGGGCTGCATCCAAATCCCACCTCTGCAGCCTCCCGGCCCTGCCTGTACCGTAAAAATCCTCATTTGGGTAGGAAAGGCTGTTTTGGCTAGAATAAGGTGATGGTTTTCATGCATGGGCTGTCTGTGATGGGTGCGGAGGGGACGCTGGGGATGTCTCCGTGTTTCAGCACCCGGTGGGACCCCGGGGGGGTGCAGGGGTCAGCGCCGGTGCTGTCACTTGCTGCGGGGCATCGGGATATCCCAAAATTGAGATGGTTGCTTTGCACAGGCCAAGCCCTTGTTCTCCAGCGCTCTGAGATCCTGTGACAAGTCCCAGGTGAATGTGCCCCAGCACCGATAGCGCGCGGGTCTGTGCATGCTTAGACACACACTTACATAATATATAATTGTTAACAAGACTAATTCCTCTATTTTCCTAGAGGCATTCTGAGAACTAATGAATATATTTGCATAATCTTGATTTTGTTTATGAATAATTCTGGATTATCCAAATGTGAATAACACCGGGGCTTTGCCGGTCTAGATTGCCTTTCAGCTGAGGATAGCAAAGCATTTTACAAATATTAGTTCAGCCTCACAAATCTTAGCAAGCAATAAAATTATTATTATACCCAATTAAAGATGGATGTGCCAAAAAGTGAAATGATTCTCTCCAGCCCCTCCTGGCAGGGTCTGCCACAGGGCCCAGGAGCCCGGGGACCTGCCTGCCTCCTCCAAACCTTCCCCCTAGGGAGCAGCAAGCCAATAAATACCCTCCCCTTCCTTTTTGGGGCTGATTTAAAACAATGTTCAGGGTTGCAGGGTGGTGTGAAGGGTTGGGGACAAGACCTGGAAGCGGAGAAGGAGGTTTCTTCCTGGCTCTGACCCCCAAACAGCCCTGGGTGCTGCAGCACCGAGCACCCCAGTGCCCACCGTGTGGCAGGGGTGGCATGGCCATACCGACCTCGCCCTCCTTGGAGCACAGCGGAGGGGGAAAGGACCTCTCTTCCCTCCCAGAAACTCTCCTTAACTTAAAACCCCCTCCCCAGTCCTTCGTGGGCAGCTGGCAAGACCACCGAGGTGTTTCCCACGGGACCAGAGGGTTACGGTGAAGGAGGGTTGGAGTCAAACCAAACCCTCCCACCCATGAAGCTGCAATTTGGGAATCTCCCAGCTCAGCTGACGTAGGAGACGCGATACAGGGATGCAAAGGGGCTCTTCTGGCCATAAAAAGCCCCCGGCAGTGTGTAGCAGGGGGGTTAAAGCCCACTTGCCACCTCCCTTGCTGGGCTGGGAATGTCGTAGGCTCATCTCTCCGGCAGGAGAAATCTGTTGCTTAATTCCTTTCCGCGGGAGCTAATTGCTGCCCACGCGTCCCCGCACGGGGACATCTGCTCCTCGTGGCGTCGCTGAGCTGTCCCAGCCTGGCGCGGCCCTGGCAGCACGGCAGGATGGGGCCTGAGCATTTTTTAACGTTGGAGTTGTTTCAAGCTGAGCCCTTGGGATTGCAGTTCAGTAGCCGCAGGCAGGCATGCGTGCCTGCGTCCCGGCACGTGGGGTGGTTTATTAACGGGGTGCAGTGACCTGAGTGTCCCTGTCCCCAGCCTGGATGGATGGGGCGGCCATCTTCTCCATGCTTTCCCCGTCAATCAGAGTCGTTCCCGGGGCAGCTCCGCAGGCAGGAGGCAGCTGTGTGAACAGGTTGGTTTGTTGGAGTTATCCGAGTGTTGGGACCTCCAGTGTGTTTTCCCCTCTTCTTCCAGTGGCAATTCAAAAAAAAAAGCAAATTAAGGGAGAAGAGGAAAAAGTTTTACGTGAGCGGCAAAGGGAGCATTCCTGCTCCAAGTGGATCTCCTCCAGCTGTCTTCTCCTTGCTGCCTCCAACGTGCCTTATTATTAATTCATTTTTGAAGTGATCTCTCAGCGCTCCCAGGAGCTCCTGGTAACTGTGCGCTTACAATCCCCTATTTGATTAAAATTTAACGAGCTATGTTATTGGCAAATACACTATTTCGCTGCTGTTCGCCATGCCAAACAGCATGGGGGTTTGGACAAAGGAGGGGATCGGCGCATCGCAGAGAACACCCATAATGACCGAGCACCACGGATGTGGCACCCCGTGCGCCGGCCCTGCCATGGCTTGGCAGCACACGGGATGGGTTCCTCATTAAAGAGCGAGCCCAGGCTCGGGAGGATAGTGATCTCCAAAGATCCCGGATTAACCCGTGCGAGGGACTGGAACCTTGCGTGCAAGCACGGCCCCATCCGCAGCAGCCAGCACCGAAGCAAGGCGCTGCTGCGGGGGCTTGGCTTGGACCCGGGGTGCTGCGGTGGCACGGGGGTGCTCCCGGGGGAGGGGGTGGCACTGTGCAGCCCGTCGGGCGTGAGGGTGCTCTCCAGCCCGACGTCGGTACTTTCGGCTCTGTTTGCAGGCACCAGGGAGAAGCCGAGCCTCCTCCTTTCCTATTCCCTGATAGAGGAGAAAACCGGCTCCTTTACAGGCAGGGGAACCTGCGGGGTATTTGTCTAAGGAGGATTTGAGGATAGGAAAGGCACAGGATTGTCCCCCCAAGAGCAAGCCTGGCCCAGCAGCGTGCAGGTGCTGACGGGCACGAAGCACCGCAGGGACCTCCGAGCCGGCAGCGTGGGAGGCACAAGATGCTGTAGAAACCGCTCGAGACAGGGCAGCAGTCCAGGTTTCCTTTAGAAACGATATGACTGTGTGCCATATTCCTCAGGTTTATCTCTGCTGTCGCTGGCAGGCGGTCGGCGGAGCCATCCCGGATTGCTGGCAGTGAGGGAAGGCGACGCCGAGCCCTGCAAGGCAGCCGGGTGCTCGGGCAGGAAGAGGGATGAGGAGTGTCCCTAGGGAGAAGGAGACCCAGCCGTGGGGAGCAGGGAGAGGCTGTGCTCGCCCTCGTGCCTGACCCTACCTAAGACGGTCCACGGGAGCATGGCTTTTCCCCGTGGAGTTTTACGCTGCGCCAGGGCCGTCCATCCCGTGCTGCGCAGCGGGAGCTGCCGCCGCCAGCTGGTGCCCGGGCCGGAGCCCTCCCGGCGGGCTGCGGCCGCACAGCATCCCCCGAAGCATCTGGCACTGACCCCGCGCCGCTACCGGGGCCTCTTCCAGCAGGGAAGCTCCTCTGTTCTGATTCAACCATGCATAGCAAATCAACTGCTGGAAAATAAAGAGCCAAGCTGCTTTTTTGGCCCGGGATGTGATAAGAGCGGTCATTAAACGTTTCTGGAGTCCAAGAAGCAAAAAGAGCCACTGCCGCATTTGGGCTTGCAGCAGGACACAGGGTTCCCGGGAGCAGGAGGGGGAGGCGAGTCACTGCTGGCAAAAATTGGATGAAAAATGTATATTACGGAATTGTATTTCTCTTCTGTGTTTAAACTGCCTCAAGAAAACCACGCGCTTTTCTGCAGCTGGTGCCTCTGCTGATGCACGGAAAAAATAGCGGGGAGAAGATTAAAATTGAACTGGCTTGGAGTCTATGTAATCAGGGAAAATATCTCGGTGATTTGCTATTATAATTTTCAATAACAAACTGCAGGGCTCCTACCGCACTAATAATAACGGTTTGAATGAGGTGGGGAAAGAACCTGCCGTGGGGTGTTTGTGTGTGTGTGTGTTTGTGGGAAGCACTTACAATTTTCCCCATCTCCTAATTTTGAAGAGGTATTTTTAGTGCATATTTCAAAGAGCTTTACATAAACACATCTGCTGGAGTTTTTGCTTGGAAATGTCTTTATAACCTTCTTTTCTGCCCCTTCCCTCTCGTGGGACAAAGGAACGGCTCGACCATTTTCTTTTTCAATCAGATGAGCAAAGCCAGAGAGCAAGAGAGAAAATAAAAGGGTCATTTTGCCAGCGCCAAAAGGCTTCTCGGCCCAAAGTGGTGGATTTTAGAACCGCTGCGAGCAGCTCAGCCCACCCTCGCCAGGGCCAAGAGCCCAGGGCAGAGGCGCATCGGAGGCGGCCGTGGCAGAGAGCTGCGGGGATGCGGGAGAGTGGGGCCCCCAACCTGCTGCCTGCCCCCTCCTGCACCACCAAAACCTCCCGGAGAGGAAAGGAGAGGAAAGGAGAGATATTCAATCACGTGTCCGCGTACTTTTTGCACGTTACTCAGGAGGAGCGGCGAGAGCATCCGTGGTGCGAGCGGCTGCGGGCGCAGGAGTTTCTCCCGCCTCTCCTCAGGGCGGTGCGCCCGCTGCGCACGCCTCTGTCCTTTCACGGGCCGATGTTCCCAGTCCCCGGGCGAGGCATCCATCATCGGTTTAACGCCAGTGAAACATTCACAACTAATAGGCTCATCAGAGATGCTTTAACCTTTTTCGTTTTCGGGACTCTAGTTGGTTGGAGCCACTCCTACCTTTTCACCAGGGTCTGTAGAGATGCTGGGAATGTGGAGCCAGCCAGGACTGAAAAGGGCAAGGTAGTAAAGTTTCCATATTGGCTTTTCCCAATACTCTGTCCTGAGCTTGGAAATGCTGTCGGTGCAGGTCTGACAAGTGCAGTCAGTGCTCAGGGCCTCCAAAGTGCTTGTGTATGCGGCCGGGTGCATCCAGCACCCAACCCAGCTGCGTGTGCAAAGTAAAATAAATGATTAAAAAAAAAAAAAAAAGGCTTGGTTAGCAGGATCCAGCCCCAGTGTGCTTACGCTGCTGCTTGCAAAGCAGCTGGAAAGGGCAGAGGGGCTGCGGAGAGGCCACGGAGGGCTGGGACTGCTGGAGCCCATCCTGCGGAGGGGTGGGGAGATGGCCTGGTGACAGGGTCCAGCCGCTGAAAGGTCACTGGGAAGGCAATTTTCCTGCTTTTCTCTCCTCTCGAGAAGAGGAGCTGAGTTACTGCGGGCAAAAAAGGATGATTGATGAAAGCTTTGTGGCAGGAGACTGCTGCGGGGCCGGGGCAGAGGAGCTTGTCTGGGACGCGGGAGCCTGCGGGCAGGGGAGGGCAGCTGCCCGGTGCCGGCAGCGCCGAGACGCCAGCACACAGGGATTTCAAGCGCACGCCAAACCCACGCCGAGTGCATGTCACCGCGGGGCTGGGGGGACGGGTGTCGCTGGGCTCAGCTCCCGGTGAAGTGCGTGTCACTGAGTGCCACATTTCATGGCCTGATGAGATGGCACTTGGCCATGGCACCGAGCACGGTGGCCCGGGATGGAGGAACGGGGATGGTTTGTGAGTTTGCTCTGCTCCCTGAGGCAGCAAATACCCCGTGCCTGTGCCCCGTCCTCTGTGAAGAGTTCCAGGATCCATCCGTGGGCAGGAAGGGCAGCGCAATCCCTTGGGGGCTAATGTGGAGGGGGGAATATTTCCCCTTGGCCGGGCTGGTTCAAGCCCCCAGGATGCCCCAACGCTGCAGCCCTGCCCCAGGGCCAAGGCTCACCCGCGGGGCTCACCCACGGCTCTGGAGGCCACGGCATGTCTTTAACAACTTCCCTGCACAAACTCCGTGAGAGGCCTTTGCTGAGCCCAGCACATCTCCCAGGCCTTGCAAATGCCCTGTGGCACCTCTCCGGTCTTGCGTTTCCCTTGGGCTCTGCAGAGGAGGGGCCTCATCCTGCCTCCGTGTGCACGGCCACCTCGGGCTCCTGCAAGATACCTGGCGCGAAAGCCTCCTGCCGAGCCCATCAGTGGCTTTCTACTTTTCCCCAGCAAATGTGATGTCCAGTCCCAAAGGGAGCCGGTGCAGAGCGTGGGGACCACAGCGTGGTTAACTGGCCTCAGCAGTGTCCCCATAAACGGGGGGTGACATGCCAGCCCCCAGGGAAGGGAGGCAGGATGAGGTGGCATTGGGTGACAGGGCTCTGTGGGATGCTGCTGGCAGCGGGGAGCCCAGTGGGATTCGGAAATGCGATGTGCCTTTGGGAAAGGCTGGTGGGAAGCGTATCGGGCAGTTTGCAAAAATAAACAGGGACCCCCCACCTCCCGGCTGGGCTGCCGTCGCCCGCTCCGTTCTCCTCCAAACAGCCCCAGTGTTTTACAGTGGTTTCACCTCCCTTCAAATCAGGAATATCTGGGTTCTTTCCCACCAGTGATCTTTTCTGCATCGTTTCTATTAGGGTAGCAATAGATCATTTCCCTCTGCTGTTGACACATTCTGTCAGGGAAGGAAAACATGGGAGAGCCCAAATTCGATACCAAAATGCGGAGGTGGGCTGGCTGGGTAGTGAAAACCTTTGAAAGGCTCGGGCTGGCAGAAGAGGTGAGAGCCCTGCATGTCTGCTGCTTCCCTCCTGGCTGCTGAAAAGCTGGCAAAAATTGCCACGAGCCCAGAAAAACCCTCCCGGACTGCTGCGAAGGGAAGGGACAAGGCAAACTGTCCGCAGAGGGAGGTGCCACAGAGCGTGTTCTGTGCTGAGCCGGCTGCAGGCAGCCCGGCGGGTGCCCTGCTGCGTGGGGTCTCCCCGTCAGGAGCAGGGATGCTGGTGTTGGGCAGGCCTGGTGCATAGGCTGGATTTCTGCATGGGAGGAAGAAAGAAAAAAGAATAAATAAGTGCAAGCAATTGTCTCATGGAAATAAAGAAACTTGGAGGGCACACAGGACAGGTGGGCAGCTGCCTCCTCCCGGCCCAGCTGCCCGTGGCCAGGAGCCTGTCCTTAGGGACAAGCATGCAACCCATAAGTTGGCGGTCCTCGCTCTGAGCCCCAAGCAGCGTTGCCCCCCAGCAGGGCAAGCCCTGGGCATCCTTCCTGCCTCCTCTTCCTCCTGCCTGCTCCGGCACGCATCCCTGTGGGCAGCACATCCCCTGTGCTGAGGGAGCCCTGCGCGTCCAGCCGCATCGCCCCGAGCGTCCTCACTGCCCTCCCGGGGCCGGCTCCAGCAAAGCACCCGCAGAGGCTTTCTCCTTTCTGCTGCAGGCAGGGACTGGCAGGGGAAGGTGTGATAATCTTCTCCTTTGAGGCCACAGTAATCGGTCACACCAAACTGCAGGCACTTTTATATCAGTCGTGAAAAACACGAAAGATGACAAAAAAAATATATGTTTTTATTTATATATTCAATCAATGTCTGCGGAGCTTAACGCAAGGGGATTACCAGCCAGGTTAGAGTGTTAGCGACTCTCAGCATTCATCAGAGGAGAACATTTGGTTGAATCGAAGCCAGCCTTTGATGGGATTGGAGAATAATTATTTCCATCAATAATTACTTCCGAGCCCAGAAGAAATGGTTCCTAGCGTGTTGCAGGACAGGAGTCCTTAGTTGCCTCAAGGCCAATATGTTTTAACCCCAGGACCTGAAAATCTCATTAGTGGGAGCGGGGCCGGGGTTAGAGGGACATCGCCTGCCGTGCCCAGGTCCCTCCTGCAATGCAGCGGTGCCCTCGCTTGCTGCCAGCCCGGGGAGGAACCCTCCTGCCTCCGCTGCTGGAGCTGATCCAGCCCAGACTTTGCACAGGTCATTAATTTGGGGACATTTTTAATGGATCCTAATGATTGAGCCTCAGAAGACTGTTCTTAAAAGGGGTTCGGAAAAGGCCACAAGCTAATTATCTTGCACAAAGAAAGCAATTAACCATGTAGCTTCCCGTATGGTTAAAAATAACATAGATGTTGGGAAGTGACTAGGGGATTTATTACAAGCAGAGTAATAGATTTTTAAGCCAGAGGGACCATCACCTCCTGCATGTCCTGGGCCGGAAATATTTCACCCAGCTTCCCCCCATTGACCTGTGTCACTTGTATTGGGCTGATGCACATCCTTAGGTGTTCAGGCGTTACACAGTGGGCTCCAAGAAAGAGTCGGCTATTAGAGAAAGTGGGGGTTTGTTGAGAGAGAAAACAGGTGGAAAGAGGGGGGTGACCCTTCTTCTGCAGGTGCTCCTGTGCTAACTCCAGCCCCAGAAAGTGTTGCTCGTGGCTGGGGCAGGTAGCAAGATGTTCCCTGGGACATGTAAGCCTCTGGCCATGCCTAACTGGGGCTAATGTGCCATTTTAGCATCACACTGCTCTTTCACCACCCTCCTGGCCCCATTTAACCCCCCAGATGTGCGGCATGCACCTGGCCCCAGCCTATTGCTCCTGACCCCACAGCCCACGTGTGATGGCTGTGACGGTCTCTGCAGCCAAAGCACCCTCCCGGCATCCCTGAGCCACTGTGGCTGCGGGGCTCATCCCAGCCTCCCCCTGCTCCGGTGGGGTCCACACGGCCCAGGGGCTTCGGTGTGCTGCTTTCCGAAGGGAGGAGGTGGGTGGGGTGGCAGACACGGCAGTGGGACCTTGCAGAGCTGACCTGGGGATGGCTAAACCCCAAAGCAGCGCCCACAGCCCATTCCTGAGATCGGCTTCAGAATGGTAATGGCAAGAAATGGGGACACTTTCTCTGCCAGCTGAGCCCAGCCCACCATCAGTACCCACCACAGCCAGGTCGGGCTTGGACATGCTGATGCTTGCTGTATTTATTTGAATAATACTCTGGATGACACCAAAAACATAGCGTTCTTGGCACCCCTGCAGGGTATGGTTTATGGCTTTCCATTAATCTTTCTGTTCTTTGAAATAAACATCTGCAGGGCCTGAAAATGTATTTACTTTCCTCCTGAGGGTCTGAGCTTGGATTTGTTTGGGTTCGTTTTCTCCATTTGCCTTCTCTTCCCCATTTTAGCTTGCCATGCCCAAGCCCCGGTGTTTCTTGGAGACCTCTCACCCCAGGCTTTCCCTGCCCTGGCTCTGCTTCTTGCCAACTCTCATGGTCTCCCCAGGGCTCTCGCAGGCACCTGCCTGGCCCAGGTGGTTCCCCTTAGCTCTGCTGGGCTGTCCCAGGTTCTCCAGTTTGGGCTTTCAGCAGGACCAGGTGTGTTTACTGGCCCAGCATCCTATTTTAGGAGCGGGGAGGAGGGCTCTTCCGTGGCTGCCAAAGCTTTGTTTCCACCTGAGTGCTGGTGAGGGGATGAGGATGTGTGGAGAGGTACTGGCAATGCAATAGCAGATTTGGGGAATGGCATTTGACATGCAAAAGCTTTTTTTCTACCAGAGTGTAAGGCCAGTGCTGTCTCTGCAGAACTGGAGAGCTAAAACCCACAATGCAGAGGAAGATGTCCAGGGGTGCTGGCCTGATTACCACTGCCCTTGCTGTTGCCTGGGATCTGGACCCTGCGCTGCTGTCCCTGCAGTACGGGGCTGTCCAGCTGCTCCTCGGCAGCACGATGCTTGTGGCATCTCTGCCTCAAAGCCAAGCATGGCATACCCACCCTGGGGCACGGCTTGGCTTGGAAACTGGGACTTTCTGGAGCCTTGTAGGAGCATTTCCCACTGCTGGGCTGAGTGCTGTGGGCTCAGGAGGCCCAAGAGGAACCTGCAGCTCTCCTTCGCAGCAGCACAGGTCCTACCTGCAGAATGGAAAGGGGATTCCCCAGTACATGGGAAGCCTTCCGCAAATGAGCCCAGCTGTAAGGACAGCTCTTTATTGCTCTCTCTCTCCTGTCACTCCTGCAGTGGGACGCTCAGCTGCCTGCCGTACCCTGCAGAGGACAGACATCCCGAAAAGCTGAGTGGCCGCGCAGTCAAGGAGGCCTCCACCACCAACGGCTGTGCGAAAGGGAAGGAGCGACGAGACCATGCTCGCCGCAGGTCACGCAGGTAGGAGCCAGGGCTGTGAGCGGGGCCACCCCGAAGCAGGGGGATGGCAGAGGAGGTGTCCGTGACTGCTTGCCCAGCCCCTCTGGGGGTCTGTGAGAGGAGGAGATGGGTTAAATGACCGTACAACAAATTTATGCATTTGCATGAAATCCTTGTGCATGTTTGCATCTGTGGTTCACTTCCACTCCACATCTTGCTCTTACAGCCCTTGCAAGTAATCCTGGCTGGAGGACAGGCAACCTGCCGGCATCCCCGTGTGCTACCAGGTCCATAGGGTACCCCTGGCTGGGCATCACTCAGCAATTCCCCTCTCCCCACGCCTAGATCAGACCAGTAGCATTGGCTTCATTAGGACACAGCTTTGTTATCAGTTCATCATTAGACTGTAACAACTTGAGAGGGGAAAAATGAATCAAATGTTGTAAATGAAGCAGCTAGGGTCTCTGAGCCCTGCCTGCTAAACTGTCTCTGGGATTAAAGCCTCTCCGTTTGGTTAAAGATGCTGGAAAGAAACAGCAGGCTAACCGGAACAATAATCTAAAGCGTATTTTTGATTAGACTTTGATTACAATCACAGCGAAACAATTAAAGTCGGATCTGTGCAGGGAGAAAGCTTCCACATCAAAGACAAAAGTCTTTATCTTGCGAGAGGGAGAGGGGCTCTACAGAAGCAGCCTGTGGCCGCACGGCGCGGTCAGAGGTTTCTCCCCGCTCTCCCTTGGCCGTGGCAGTGCCTGGCCATGGCCCTGGGCCGGGGGGGCTGAGACGCACCCAGACCTGTTTGCTGGGGAGCCCAAATCCGTGCTAGGGGAAAGCACGTGGGAGCTGGGGTTGAGCATCCGGATAACCGAGGGGCTGAGAACCAGTGTTCAGGTCCCTGGTCTGGGACAGACCCTTAGGGTGGCTTCGGGCAGGTGTCGGAGCTTAGAGCCGTGTTGGAACAGGCATTTCTTCTCCCTTAATGCGGACAAAAGCCCCGCTAAGCCCAAAGTGTGCCACATCCCCTAACAGTGCTTCTGCCGGTCGGTGAAATCCTTGGGAGGAGAACAAGAGCGAGGAGTATTTGGGTGCTCCTCGGGGCCACGGTGTGGTTGCACCTCGGATTTACTGCACCAGAAGCACTCGGCATGCAGCTACTCACAGTTCACAACCGAAGCATTAGTGTACGGTTTCATTTCACAGAGCAATTTGGAAAAAAGTATACTAAAACCACTAAGCAACTGGCTTTTTCTGATAGTGTAATTTTGGTAGTAATTCAAGGCCCAGGTAAGCAAGTGTCAAGGGGCAGTAGAGCCTGAGTGTCCCCCCCCAAGTGACTCTTGCTCTGCGTTAGAACTTTTCTGCAGAAAGAATAAATGGTATCATTAATACAAGTGCCCAATTTTTGGCCTGTTTCTGTAGCGAAGATCCCACAGCATTTTCCAAACACAGGGCCACCTCCACATATTCCCTGCTAGTGGCTCTTCCCGCCGGCAAGGCGAGAAGTGGGGAAACCGAGGCACAAACCCAGCACCCTCATTTCCAACAGTAGTTTTGCAGAGGCCCTGGGAAGCCGGCTATGCGCCCCCCCCCCCCCCCCCCCCCCCCCAAACCTCAGTCCCGGATCCATCTGGGGATCCACAGACAGATCTGGGGATCTTTTTAGGGGTCTGCAGGCTGATTTGGGGATCCACAGGCTGCCACCAGCTGCCCTCGTCTTTACAAGTGTTTCCTTTGGTTAATGAGTAGCCACAGAATATCTGTCATATTTTCAGCCCAGTGCTCTGAATTAATTTAACCATGGTATTTGCTTTTCATTGAAACATAATGTGATTTGGCATCATATGTTTAAAAAAGAAATTAATTTACAGGAGGGTTTTTTCAAGGTTTAACAACTGTGTAAGAGATGCATAGCTCATTAAATTACCATCGTATCTCAATAAATATATAGATTTCTAATCAATTGCTATTTAACATATGTCAAGTCTTTTATTATAGTTAGATGCATCTGGTTGCAATAATTATTGTATGCAAATTAAATGCCAATTAATTATTTAAAGCATATTTACAAAGAGCAGCAAAGCCTATAAATCTGTTACGGAGTCGTTAACCTCAGCAAACACTTTTTAAATAATCAGCTGGCATCGCTGTGGCGTACAGTAGCTGTCTCATTATATCTCCATTAGACCCACGGAGGAGATACTTCATTTAAAGTGTGACCAAATTATTCGTTAGAGGGTAATTAGGCGCTCACCTGTACCCCGTGTCCACCGTGAAAACTGATCTCTCTGCCCTGGATGTCCCTGAGGTGGGGACGGTGGCAAATGGGGGAGAGCAGTCCCATGTGAGCTGATTCAGACAGTGCTTTTGGTTTTATTATTTTAATTTTTTTTGTTGTTTTTTGCCCCCTCCTCAGCCCCTCGTGTGATGGGGAGCGTGCGCCGCCGCCGGCCCGGGGGAAGAAGAAGAAGAAGAAATCCGGCCGCAAGAAGCGAAGGAGGTGAGGGTGGCCATGGAGGTGTGTGGGGCGGGAGGGGACAGGCAGCCCTCGGCTGTGTGAGGGGAGAAAAGCTGGTGTAAAATGGAGGCTGGGTACCCCATGGGGAGGTGCGAGGGGCTGGGGATTTCCACATGCCCAGGGAGGTGCCGCCATTTTCTCACCCTCCCCTCAGGGTGGCAGAGGCCGGGCCGGGGCTCACCCTGCAGCCCGTCCCGGGGGGCCCCGGGAACCCCCGGCCCCTCTCCACCCTGGGGGGATGCCGCTGGTGGCGGGGTAAGGGTTGGGGTGGCCAGGGAGGGCTGCGGGGAGCCCTGCGGTCCCTAACACCCCTCTGCCTCCTCAGGTCTCCCTCCTACAGCCCCTCGCCTGTGAAGAAGAAGAAGAAGAAAAGCTCCAAGAAGCGAAAAAGAAACAGGTATTTTTCCCTTGAAAATGTAATTCCTCGCTGGCCATGGCTGTTGGGGGGAGTTTGGACAAGGAATGGGAGACATTACGGCCATCGAGCCGCTGGTTGAGCCCCGTGCCAGGAGGCAGAGCGGTGTCAAACTCCTGACTCTCAATAATGGCCACTCGGAGGGCAGGGCCCCAGCAGGAGGGGAAAGCCAGACAGCTGAGGAGGGGCAGAGCTGGCGTCCCTCCGGGCAAGGAGGGCACGAAATGGGGTGCACACCCAGGGCAAACGGATAAACATGAGTTGTTGGGGTGTGAAGGAAGAGAGACAGATGAGGCAAATCGGCATGAGGTCTGCAGAGCCTGCGCCTGCTGTCCTTGCTGTCCCATTTCACGTGGCTCCCGTCCTCTGGGATGCCAACGGGACCAGTGCTCAGGGCTTGTGCTGGTCCCTTCCCCTCTCCCCAGCCTGCAGAAAGGGTCAGCGTTTGGACCAGGAGAAGGCTCAGACCAGCTCCCTGCATCCACATCTCAGCCTTCCCTCCCAGCCCCGGGCGACTGCCTTCATGTTCCCCTTCTTAATTAATGCGCCCATTTTTAATTTAAAGAGCACAATTAAGTTTTAAAATTGCAAATATTTCACTGGTTTCTCTCAACTGTTAAACCAATATTTGAAGAGAACAGTGGATACAATCTCCCTTGGAAAGTTCACGTTTTTATAATATATTGAACCAAAGAGAGAAGCTACCAAAAATGGCTAACAGGGTGAAAAGCTGAGCTTGATTCTTAAAAGGGAGGAAGGGAAGGAGGAGAAGAGACAACGACATAGAAATGCCTTTAAAATACTTCCTTCCCTAGGAGGTACTGTTATGATCTTTTATGGATGCCACCTCCTGATGGCAGTCCTGGGTCAGATGCTGCTGTAGTACCCATTTATGCCCCTGCAAGCCAAGGATAAGCTGGTCCTGAAAGGCAGCATGATAAAGCATTGAGCGTTAGTGACCAACGGAGGTTGTTTCCAGACACCTGGTACCAGTTCAACTACAAATCCCAACTGACCTTGCACAGGCAATCTCACGGCCCCTCTAGGCAGGACTTCAGGCCATGTCTTCTGCAGGACGTTCTGCTCCAAGCTGAGATGAGACACAGCGGGCTGTGCGGTGTGCTGGGGCCAGGCCTTGCTGCAAGGAAGAGTGTCCTCCATGCTCCCAGGGTTTTCTACGAGGACCACCAGCACAGTGGCTCCTGTGTCATCCCAGGGATGCTCCAGGAGGCATGACAGAGGCATGGTGCTGGTTTGGCTGTGAAGCTGCTCTGGAGTTACACAGAAAGGATTCGTCCTTTGACTGCTACTTGGTCCTTCATACAGAAAACCAGGGACTGGACCCAACTCTGCCCCCTCAAAATAAGTGCAGTGCAAAACTGTGGAGGCAGTAGCAGAGAAAAGGGACCCACCAGGGACAGGGGATGTATCCGATCTCTATAGACTTGTTATCCTGAGGATCATATTCTCAATTATTTGCGGACTGTGATAGTCACTTCTACCACACCAGCATTTCTCAGCTACCCCCTTGCTAGGTAGCTAAAGGAGAGCCAAGGCCATTCTGCCCAGCTGGTACATGAGGTCTTCCCACAGTGCTCAGTCTAACGCTGGGCCTAACCACATTGTTTCTGATTCAAATTTCCAATTTTGCGAGACCCTGTATTCATTGTACGTATTTGTGTCTTGCAGGTTATCCTCAAAGAAGAGAAGACACAGGTAAGAGTTGAGCAAGTATGGGTGGTCCCTTAGAAATATGAGTTTAATGGTGTCTTCAAGGTCTCACAAGGTTGATGTTCACTGGGTGGGGGCAGAAGACACTTTTCATCTGTGTCTCCCTGTGGAATCCCCTTGGCTCCCCCATTCCCTGCAGGTCTGGGGCTACCCTCTCCCTGTTCAGCCTTAGGCGTTCCTCAGACCCCGCAGGAATCGGGTCTCCAGCCCAACCTGTGCAACCAAGCACATAGCTGGAAAAGACCTCTTGGTATAACCTAGCCCCTGGCAACCTCATCCATGTTGCATCCATCCTGCATCTTGAGTCTTCATTTCTCTTATGGTTTCATTTGCAAACAGTATGGCATCCCCCAGCAGTGCCCATCTTTGAAACACTCAGAGTCAGTGGCTTTCCAGGTGTGTACTGGAAGAACTCTCCTGATTCCAGTACACGTGTGTACAGTATCAAGAAGTATTCATCTTCTCTATGGGAAAATGCAAAGCCACCAGGATGGCTGATCCCTTTGAGGATCCTTTTTGGCCAAGCCCATGAGCCAGATTTGTCAGCAGGCACTCAGACCCCCCACGCTCCGGCAGAATCATTAATCCCTTTTGTTTTTATTGCACTCTCTTGGGCAATCTAGCTGTAACATTGACGTGTGATTGTGCAGCTTTTTATCAGAACAGAAATCTCTGAATTAATTAGCCATTTCTTATTTAGTTCTTCAAGCCCCAAAAGTAAGAGAAAGGAAGAACGAAAACACAAAAAACAGTAAGTAGCAATTCATGGTGTTCCCTGCCCTGCCTGCGCAGAGCTGTGGGGCTAGGAAGTGCTTGATGTGGTGGGTCCCCTGGAGCTAGCACCGGCTGCACAGCCCTAAGCAATTCTCAGGATTATTTTGCAGCTAAAACCAGCAATTCTGGTTTTGCTGGAATGGAAAAGGGTTTGTAGAGGCTGGAGATCTTTCCTCTCCCTCTCTTTTGTGCCACCTCATTCAGTATTTTCTTTGTGTCTCACAAGGATGTACAGTGTCTTGTTCATCCAGTCCTGAGCAGAGACTCCGGCTTTTCTGATGAGGGCAGCATGAGAGGATGAACTCAAATCTGCGGAGCGCAGTGCCCCACAGCCTCCACTGCCCAAAGGGCAGGCGGGCACGCTCTCACTGAGCAGGGCCTTGGCTCCTCCTTGTTTGGTGCTCTTGGAGGTTACAGTAGAGGCTACGCATGATATACAGTACAACCAAATATCCAGATGGCAACAGAAGGCGATGGGGGCTGGGGAAGAGAAAGGAATATTTGGAGGCGATGGAAGTTGTAAAAATCTGAGGTTGAGGTTTCCATCTGCCCTGGTGTGTTAGCTGAGCACAATCCTTGTCCTGTGGGGCAGAAAATCAAGCAGTGTGGTATAAAATGTGGTTCTTCAGGGCTGGAAGGAAGGCCTGGAAGCCTTCTGTTTTTCACTTCCTTCTGTCTTGTCCTGGGTATTACAACTTGCAGCTTCTTGCCTGCTTTCAGAGCAAGGAAACAGTGCTGGAGCTGAACCCTAGGCACCAAACCCCTGGTTGGCTTTGCTGGGACTTGGGATACCCTACTAGCGACAGAAACTGAGCTAGCAGATGGAAATCTGCTGGCTTGTTTGGTATTAGTAGGACCTGCCCTTTAACTCTTCCCAACACAAATTTTGGCTCTTGGGCAGAGAGGAGATAGAGGAACAATAACCCCTGACACCGCCAGTGTCACCCCAGTACGCATTGGGACTGAAAAGACTGGGAATCCATGAGGTGCAGAGCATGTGCTGCCTGCACAGGCCATCTCTATTGCATGCAGAAAGTCCGTCTCCTTTTCTCTAGGATTTCTGCATGTTCAGTAGCACAGCCACCTTTTTTCCCTCAGACTGGGCTGCTATGGACCCAGAAATCTCAGTGGTAGAGCTGAGGCTTCCTAGGTTACCAGTAAAAGCAGGCATCTCCCCAGCATAGCACTGGCCGGTAGGCAGTAGCCTAACAGCGTGGTTAAAACGAAGAGCAGATGCCCTGACCCAGGGGAATGAGAGCTGCTACAATTGCTTTTTGGGGATAAACTAGTCAAGGCGGTTTAGCCCTCAACTTTCAGCTCACAAATCAGAGCTGAGCCGCTCCTGGTTTCTGCAAACCTTCTTATTACTCCTGCGTGTGGGTCAAATAGATCCCATAAGCCAACTCAGATCGGGATTTTTGTATAATCACGCTGCTTTGTCTTATCTCTGGGTCGAGCAACTGTCTATCTAAATCACACAGGACAAGTTTTTCCTCCTGCAGAAAGGGAAAACTCTTAAACTGGAGGGACTGATGTAGAGGGTAAAGAGCAAATATGGGGATTTTCACACAAATCCACCATGTGAGGGAGAGATGTTCAGTGTTGCTGATTTCAACTATATGGAAATAAGGAAGAGGATCCCAAAATGTGAAATTTTTTAAAAGATAATCATAGGGTGTAAAAAGCATCAGAGAAAACAGCCAGACAGAGTTCAAGCAATTGCCCTGGAGGTTGCCCTTTTGTCTTAAAGGAGATGCTGTTCTCAAGCGATTGATTTGCTGAGTTTTTATAGTGGCAAATCTCTAAATGCTGTCCAGGCGGGTTGTATTAGTGCTGTCAGTGCCTGGTATAGCGTGGCCATGAAACCGGACTGTTCCCACCAGCTAACCCATTGCTAGCTTTGCCTGCTGGCACAGCGATGCCAGCCCGAGCAGACAGTTACACTGCCAGATCTAAAACAACTGCTGTGGTGGGCAACGATGAGAGGGAACAGGCACAGAAGGTGACAGGTAGCCTGCCACCCACGTCACCCTGCTGTCTGCGTGCAGGACTTCAGCTGTTGGCGTGGGCAACAACCCTTCGGTAACAGCGCCAGGTAATCCATCAGTAACAGCCTGCATGGAGCAAAGCGAAGCGCAGCAGGGCACTGAACCTGGGTCCCTGCGGGCAGTTTGCTGGTAACTGTCCTGTGGCCCTGTCAGAAAAAGGAGCAGCAGTGACTGGACACCTGTAAGAAGCCAGGTAAAACGGTCCTGCCCCTCAAGCAGGAACCGTGCATAGCGCAGGCTGCAGCTAGGGAAGCTGTACTTCATGTTTATATAGCAACCATAAGAGCTGCCCATAGGACTGGCTAGACCCTCCCGCCGAGAGCGTGGGGAAGGCCGGCTGTTACTGAGTGTGCCGTATCATTTGGAGCCTGTCCTTCTGCATCTGCTCTTTAGCAAGGAGCTTGCACTACAGAGAGGGTTGGAGCAAGAAATGTGAGGGTTGGAGCTTTGCGATGGGTTGCCTGGAGGGACGGTGCTCCCCAATGAGGCTCAGCAATGGGAAGGTCTGTTTCCTGGCTGTCTTAGGGTAGGCTGCAGGATGAAGGGCAAGCAGATTGAGCGGGCAAGCACATAGCTCCTTGAAGTCTTGAAAGCAGAAAGGATTGGTGGTGTCTGCTGCGCTCCTGCATGCTAGTCCATAGATCTCCCCTCAGCAGGCTACAGAGCCAACCTAATAGCTTGTAGTTAAAATGCTAGCATAGATCTCAGGAAGATGGCTTGCCTTAATGTCGGTGTAGCTATGAAGAGATGGAGAATTTCTCATGCCTTGGTGTCCTGCACAATGTTTCATACACTAATCTCTGATTTAAAATGCAGATCTCCTTTCTGATTTGAATGTTATTGACTTCAGCCTCCAGCTGCTGGCTCTTGCATCCCCCCAGTCTGCTAGCCTAATGGTGGTTTTCCTCTCTGCTTCTTAAAGCTCCCGTGGGCGCGCCCGGAAATCTCATCGCCATCGCCACCGCCACTCTCGCTCAGAGAGCTCCGACTCCCACTCCCCCAGCTGCCGAAGCAGGTAACGTTGCCGCTCCCTGAGCTGAGTGTCCTGCAACGCTTCCTGGTGGGCTCAAGGAAGTGATTGCAATAGCCTGAGTGACCCCCAAACTCTCTGTGCAGAACCACGTCCCGTTCTGGCGGCAGCTATGTCACATACTGGGGGTTGAGCTTCTCGTAGTCTCGACCATAGAAGGGTTTTGGCTCGAGGAGCGGTGGCTGCAGCTTTTCAGTCCGGCAGTCACTTCTAATCCCCATGGCTGATGATCAGCCCATGACAGCTGATTCCAGCCTAGTTTCCCTTCCCCAGCCCAAGGGCTCTGTACCGCTGATGTCCCAGGAAACCCTTAAACGTGGTCTTAGCAATGGAAATATATTTGCCTGTGGCAATCTATAGCCACTGTCTTTGACCTGATTAAAATCTCTGTCCTGTGGATGACAGATGCATCCCGGGGCCAGCTAAGTGGATGCTGGTGCTAGACTCGGCATCGCTGCACTAGCAAGTCACGTAGTTTATACACATCATGAGTTCATGTTTCACGTTTTCTGAAAGCACTTGAACAAGCCACCCCCACTCTCCCACTTCAGTCCTCCTAACTACTGGGAATTTTCTTATGAAAAGCTGATGATCAGTGGGGAGAGGAAAGCAATCAGTAATTGGAGGGGTGTTCATGCAAGAGCAGAGTGTGTCTTCTCTTGGAGGTGTATTACTATAGGGACACTCAAGTCTGTGTGAAAGTACGGTTTGCCTTGAGCCACCGTAAAATCATGAATTGGAGCTGAAATTCGAGGTTAAGGTCCAAAGCCTGGATGCAAAATATTTTTTAATAAAGTAGAAAAGCAAAACGTCCCTTATCTCTCCATCATGACTCCACGGAGCAGTCATGTGGAAGACCTTCTCCCACACGCAATGGCCTAGCACAGAGCTGCCAAGGGTTTGTATGGAGCTGGTAACGGGCACTCCTGCGATACCGAGGAATAACGGTTTGGCTGTTCATGTCTTCTGGAGGCACAGAGCCAGGTCTCGGGAGGAAGGGCATAAAACACGACGAAGACACTCCCGGCACCATTCAAAGATCACAGCAAAGCGAAGCTCCTCTGCAGAGGTTCAGGCCAGCCAAAAAGCCAGCCAAACCCTCCCGCTCTACAGCTTCCTCTCTCCTAAGGAAGTAGTAAGTATTACATACTGTGCTGCTTTGCTTGAACTAGCCACAGGAATCTGGGCAAGAAATCTGATATGAAATTTTTATAACTCAATTATAGTGATGTTAGACAAAGTTGGTTAAAACTGTATTATTTATTAATGGTGCTGTTCTCCAATGTATTTAAAGTCATTCCTTCCTTAGCACTTTCACACCAAGGGGGGGGTTGGAGAGGGGAAAAATTTGCAAAGGCTCTAGCATATGAATAATGAATTGAGGACATTTAACAAAAAAGTGGCCTCCAGCAACGATATTTTACAGGGAAGTGTTTGTTATGCAGTCTTTGCTCAGCTGGATATGAACTCGATTCACTGGTCTTCATGTCCAAAATTTTAGTTCTTCAGGGGAAGAAAGGGAATCAAACATATATAAAAGAAACATTTACATTTAATGAGGTGGTGATTATTGGCAGGGGATGTTTTCTGACTATCGGGATCCTTCTAGGATCACTGTTGCTCTGGACTGACAAGCCCGGGGGCCAAATTCGGAACTTATGAGCAGCTCTCATTGATGCTAATGGGAACTGCATGTGCAGCCGAGGGTAAAATCAGGCTCAGTGCCTTGGGATGTTTTTCCATATACATGGAAAGAGATGATACAATACATGCCTTAGCATTGAGGGAGCAAGAGATGGAGAGAAATATTAGATACAGATTGATATGAAGTCTTCCTTTTCCATGGCATGTTTCCCCTTTGTTCCCGGTAGCTGCAAAGCAGAGGTGTGATGCTCTTTGATCGTGGTGTTAGTATCTGATAGGCATTCTGGAGAGAGAAATTGCTACATAGGACTCGAGGTAGTGCAGAATCTGGTACTCACACGTGTGGATGTGTAACATTAGAGGTGTCTTCAGTACAGAGTCCTCCAAGCCCCAAAGTGGTATATAACGGGGAACTGATTTTCTCCTTCAGGCCCAGTCCTCAATTGGAAATAGCTCAGCCGTACGCAGTAGCTACATCAGATATGAGATAGATGATAGTGCCAGCAAGAGGAGAGACTTTATCCGCTCACCCACACAGGCAGCGTTCCGATCAAAATACACAGAGATTATACGTGGGTACAGACAGGCACAAGCTGTGTCTCAACACTATAAATATGCATATTTGCTCTCGTTATATACATCTACTGAGTGTGTAGTGCACGTGAGTCATTGCTTATAAAACCATATAAGGTAGAGTGAAGAGCAGAACCTGCACAGCACACTTAGATGCGTGTGTGTGTGCGTCTGTATACGCACATGCAAAGAAAGAATAACAAGGTATGAAGCTTTTATTGCCGTGAGCCTAGGGTCTTGCCCTCTGTCAACTCAGGAAGGTAGGAATGAGTTAAGAGCTCCTCCCAAAAAAACCAGTCAAAGACTGCGTCATGTCACCAGGGGTTTTTTTTTGGTTCAAGCTGCGTATTTTACATAAATGTTTTCAAGTCTAAGCCTGGTTTTTAATTGGTACTAGGTTTCCTCTCTCTGAAGCCAGGCTCCCTGAGTCCTGTGAGGCCGACTGCCAGCTGTTCTGTTCCCTGAGCAAGAGTAAACTCTAATTTAAAATTGTAAAAGCTTTTAAAATGAGCTAAACTCAAGCATGCCGCACTCCCCTTTGCACTTGCTTCACTCGGGGTAAATGAGCACACAAGCTGCAGGGCAGGGAAAATCAGAGCTTTATAGTTACAGATGCAGGGGATGGATGCAAAGTAAAAGTCATTAGGCCCCTGCTTCATTCTTTCTAGTAAGGGTTAATAACACAGGCAAATATTTCAATGACTAAAAGGCATCAGTACCTTTACTATGCAACCCACTAGTGTCCTTTTGTTCCCCCAAAGAAGTACGCTCTCTTGGGACATCATTCAAGAGCACATTTAAGCACTTGTTTAAATTGAAGCCCCTGGTTAAGTGCTTCCCCTGAAGTTTTTCTGAATAAGGTCATTAAATATCATGTACTCAAAACTGGCAAGGGAAAAATGGAATGGGAACTTCGTCTCATTTATTAATGACTATACACAACTCTCTGAGGCTTCTCCTTTTTGTGAGTTAAATGGTTGCTCTATAAATAAGCTTAGTTCTGTCAGAATTAACTTCGAGAGCAGCCTGGATGTGTTACGAAATGAAAATGTGCTCTTGCAGAAAATGTTGATTACATATCAAAAGTAAATTACTGGAAAAGAAAAGATTTTGTGGAAAATTCCAGAATTGGGATTCAAAAATGCCATGTTTCAGTCCTCTGTGGGGGTTGGTGTGTCACACTCCCTACCCTTCCCTCTGGCCTGGGCTTCCAAGCCAAACCATCCTCACCTGGGGGGATGCGCTGTTGTATCTCCAAAGGAAAGGGATTGTCCAGGGAGGATCCCAATGTGCAGAAGAGACCCAGAGAGACAATACACAAACTCCCACGAGGTAATGCTATAGCACTTCCAGATCAAAGATTTTGCTTTTTAAGCCAATTTTTATGCTATATTCTTTTTCTCCTGAAAATTTGAAGCATTTTGTGGTAAATTCTACCACCGCCCCCCATCCTGGTTGGTTTTCCTTCCTTTCTACTGAAACAGCCACAATTTCTAACTAGGTCTACCTGTAATTTATGAGGGATAAAGCATACAAAGTAATGCCCTGCCCATACATCTACCTTGCTGCTTCTTTCCCTCTTGCCTTTGTGCATAAGTTGATGCACGTGCACACGCATGCACACATGCAGAAACACCCCAAAGTTTCCTGTTACTTTTCTTTTTGGCAGTGAATTTCCAAGCTTCTCCCGCTCATTCTCCCTTTAATCCCATGCAGCTGCAATAGCCACCTAGTGAGAATAGGATTGTGAGTCTGTGCCTCTGCATGTAGAGAAACTGTGGGTAATATGCCGCATCTATTTTTGAACAGAATACCCCTAACTCGCTGCAGACGCTTTATTCCACGCTGACACAGATGTATTACATGCCGCTGTGCTTTCAGTTGAGCAGTGCAATATAAATACCTGCAGGGTATGAATCTAATTGCCTTTGTTGTACCTGATGAAGATAACTGCACGCTGCATACGCTTTCCTTGCCAGCTCCTTTACTTCCACTGAAACTCATTTACGATGTCACAAATTAACACAGGCTTGAGCCAGATTTTCAGTGAGGCTCAGTGGGGTACAGTTCCAAATGATGCTGTTTGTCTTTGTGCTCGTGTGTCTGCAGAAAGGTAGAAGTGGGGAAATGCTGTGCAGGGGCTGGGACAGCGTGTGCAAGAGGGCTCAGGAAACCCTATAGCAGACCTGTGTATTGGCTTGCTGTTGCTCTCTGTTTTCTAGCCTGGGTTTTGGTTTACATAGGAAAAGCTCTTCCTTTAACTGTTAGGCAGCACATTTCTGACCACAAACAGCACCCTTGAAGAGCAGAAAGGCAAAGCTTTCCACAAATATGGAAGCTGTTCTCTTTTTGCTTTTCCTTTTCTCCCCTCCTAGCCAGGGGACTGAGGTTACCCTGGTTATTGTCCGTGAAATTCGCAGCTCAGTGCTGGGACCGCGGGGAGGCCAGCAGCCTGGGGTGAAGGAGGGATGCCTGCAGCCATTGACGGGCTGTGCTGTACACCAGGTACCAAAGGAGGTGGCGGAAGGCAAACCCTTGCTCCAAAGTAGTACCAGTCTGGCCCAAGCCGAGGTGGGGACACCCTGGCCTGCGTCACGCAACGCTGGCTGCACCCCAGCAGGCTGAAAAGATCTTTGCATGGAACAAAGCTTTGCCCGGCATTCTCAGGAATTTACCCCCAGAGTGGATCTGTGAGCCAGGCTGCTCGGCAGTGTTGCCATCCAGCCCCAGATAACCCAAGCTCTGACCTTGCAGGGACAGTTGTGCCGTTGCCTCCATGCTCCTGGACTTAGCTTAGCCCTTGTGGTAGAGAAAGCCTCATCCGGAACTCCCCATCTAGCAAAAAAAAGGGTATTTTCCACTCAATATTCCTTGAGTCAGGGATTCATAATTGTGCAAAAAGGGGGTTATATTGTATTCCTACAGCACTGCTATTTTTTGTACTCCCTTAGTAAGAGGTTGGCTCTTCAGGTGGGGTAAACCATCAGCAGAGGTGAGCCCATTTCCCCCTGGCGAGGGCCTCCCCCAGCCCCCTGCTCTGGAAGACCGAGGTGCTCCAGACCAGGCACACAGCCTTGTTCCCCCAGCAGCCCCTCTCAGCAGGTGCTGCTCCCCGTGCCGGCGGCTCCTCGGCAGATGTCTGCTGTGCCCTCGCCGAGAGCAAGGCTCGCCGGGGTCATTGATGCGAGTGTTTTAGTCCTTTCATTCTTACAATGCATAGAAAAAGAAAGAAAGGGAGACATTATGCACCTCTGAAAAAGAAATTAATTCCCCTTTGAAGTGAGTTGCAAAACAAGAGAAAAAAGACCCAAGAAAGAAATCCTCCAACTATAAGTGAGGCTGTGCCATGCTGCTCGTTGACGGGTCTCAGTCCCCTTATGGCTGAGAAAATGTATAGTCATCTCTTGCCTCAGGGCTGTTTGCAGCACAGTAAATGGACTTGTTCAGTTTAATTGGCAGACGAGTAGCGATTGTATTTTTGTAACCTATTAGACCGCACTGCCTCTTAGTCTAGGATCGCACTCAGAATTACTGTCTGGAGTATGAGTGAGAGCCTCATTTCTACCCCCCCTTCATCTTGATTAAATAATGATTTGAAACAAAAAAATTCAATAAATATATATCTTGGGTTCCCTTGAGGGCAGCAGTAGGTCCCCTGCTGAAAGCTGGAGCAAGCAAAGTTCACTGAGATTATTTAATTACTTATTAGAGAGGGGGAAAAAATCCAAATGTTCACATAGAGAAAATTAGATTCGTGAAAGAGCAGACTCTTTTAAGACACCCTAGAAAAATAAAAAGCCATTAGAATTCAATTGAGCTCCGCAGAGTGTTTTCAGATGTGGCGCTCTGTTTCCACCTCGTGTGGCTGGCATGCCTTTCAGAAGTAGTAAAATGAGACCAGAAGCAAAGCCAAGGTCATCAGATGGGGAACTTGTCCAAGCAGACAGGCAGGTCGAGCACCTTGAGACTTGCCCTGGCTCTTGCCGCAGGACAGACATCTCCCCCGGAGCCCGCAGGTGGTGGGGCTGGGAAGCTGCTGTGTCCCCCCCTGGCACCTGCCTTGCCCCAGCCAGACCCTCCAGCCCTCACAAGGACTGTGGGCTCCGCATTTCACTGATACCCACATGTTGCCTCCTCCCAGAGTGCTGCTACCACAGATGTTGAGCTACAGAGGAGCTTGTTGATCCCCGGTCGTTCGACAGATTTTGTGATGTGCTGACAACAGTTGCTACTTTGAAGGTAGACTTCAGCAAAGGCAAAGCAAAAGCATACGTCCCAGGTCCCGGCAGCAGCCTTAAAAGCTGTTTTAGAAATGCCAAGAAACTGCTGTATTTCTTGGCAGAAATAAAGGCCTTTTGGTTTAGACTGGGAGGGAATACAAGCAACGTGTTTGCACGTGCGATGCTAGGGTCAGTGTCCCTCGGAGCAGCCCCGTGCCCGCTCCAGGCCTTTCCTACCTCTGGAGCCAGGGAGTACCTCACATGGCAGTTTTATGCCTGTAAATGAAAGGTGGTCAAAAGCTGGTTGTCTCTTGGTTAGGGTTCAGATCTAATGCAAATCATAACCCGTCTTT
This sequence comes from Phoenicopterus ruber ruber, assembly GCA_009819775.1. Lineage (NCBI taxonomy): Eukaryota > Metazoa > Chordata > Aves > Phoenicopteriformes > Phoenicopteridae > Phoenicopterus > Phoenicopterus ruber. Next base: position 13,164,450 of record CM020231.1, on the reverse strand, counting down.
TAAAAAGATATCTGGTGCAATATTTGAAAGCACAATCCTGTATCTTCTGGGATGTGGTTGGGGAGAGTGCAGTGGTTCATAGCAAGGAGGCCAGTTCTCTCAGGGCTCTGGATGTGGCATCAGGATTTCAGAAAGAATTGGTGAAAAACAGAGCTGGATACCTGGCTCTCATGCTCCTTTGGCGTTCCAATTTCTACTGGAGTAAACAAGGACTGGTAGAGAAGTGCTAGAGCTGAGAAGTAGCAAGGAACAGTACCAGATGCTGAAATGAGGACTTACAGTGTGTGTCTCCACTCGTTCCTAGTTGGGAACATTTGGGAGATGTTTCTGCTCTGTCCAGGGCTTCTGCATTGAAAGTGTAAGTCGGCTAGTGAAGAAGTATCACTTCATTTCCCGTGTCTGCTGCTGGGGCTCCCGATGCCTCCGAGCTAGGACTGAGCATGGCTTAGAAGTTAGTATGGGGTGGGGATGGGGGAGTCCCCAGCTCCAGTATGGATTTGCTGGGATGAACTAGTTCCTGTTCCTCTGTCCCTTATCCCAGAAGCAGTAATGCCTCTCTCTCTGGCAACATAGGGAGTACTTGGAGATCCTCCAACTCCAGGTGCGTTTTCAGAGCGTGAGGATGTTGTGGGCAGTCGTCATTCCGCGGACTGTGTGCTGAGAGCCGCTCTGTGTGTTGGCAGCTCCGCTCTGGTTTCAGTCGCTGCTGGTTCAGCACGTGCGTCTCAGTCAGCTGTCCCAGTTAGCACCTCTTGAACTAGGTCGAGAGCACCCCCCCAGGGACACGGATCAGATGCCACCGGCAGGAGGGCAGATGTGAAGGCACCGTCTGGGATGAAGGAGCTCCATGTAAACAGTGACACAGGCTGGGTCTGTAGTCCCTCTGTGGATGAGAAAGAGCCCTGTCCCCATGCCAGCCGCTCCAGGGCTAAGCTCTCCGAAGGGATGGGCCCTATCCCTGCTGTGTGACAACTGATCCAGGTCTCCTCTGCTCCCTGAGATGTTACCAACATTGCAACGTGGTTTTCTCTGCTCAGAATACCCCAGATTTGTGAGGGCATGGCCCAGGTCCCCAGCGTGGAGGGTATGGTGTAGAGGGAGGGCATTGTGTGCCCCAGAGCGCGGCGTGAGGACGCGTGCAGGTGTTTGAGGGAGCGCGGCTTGCTGGGAGCATGTTGGAGGGCTGTCCCGAGCAGGGGGAACCAAACCTATGTGTCCACGCTCTAAGGACCCTGAACAAAACCTTACGGGTGGGAGTGAGGAGAGTAGAGCATCTGAGCGAAAGAGGAGGAGGCCACACGCAAGTGCAGACGTGCTGGGTCTGTGTTTGGCCCTAATTCTCACCCCATTGCAAGGGCAGGGTTAGCACCTGTCCTGGTTTAGGCACCAACGTAGCCTCGCTCCCAGTGCCGGTACCTTTCCGGACTGGCTCAGACAAATGCCAGTGGAGTTAAAACTGAACTATAAAATACTCAAATGATGTAAATCCCCTTGGTGGTACTCAGGGTCCCAGACAACAGCCCTGCCCAGGGCAGCCTACGTGGGTTTGGGGTCCTTGCTGACCCTGTTGGGTTCAGCAACCCTCCAAAACCCAGTCAGGGTGTGGCTGAACCCCATGCAGAGGCTGGCCGGAGCAGGGCTGTCGTCCCCTTCCCCGTAGGTCTCCAGTGCAGCACAGGGGGGGATATTTTTCCTCCTCTACTTTATTTTTTCATTTGTTCCCTCACTTGCGTTCCCTTTGTCACTTCCATGAAACCCAAGGGGATTTAGTGCAAGCTGCAACTTTTCAGCACAAGCACTCAGCCTCCAGGAACGGGCTGGCCAGCCTAATTTAAAGCAGAAGGAAACAAAAATGAATAATAAGTGAGACAAGCAAGCAGACAAAAAGCAGTCATGACATTTGCATAGAGCAGGCGAGCGAACAGTTGGCAGTGTGGATTGAAGAGAGGGTTTATGTTTTTTTCATGTAATTTGAGACTCTAATGATGGACTTATGTTGCCCGCTCTTCCTTTTTTCTTACACCTTACCTACTAAAGGAGGAGTTCTTGATGGGTAAGTGGATGCTATCCGCAAGACACCAGGGAATTTATTAGAGGTCACTTGAGCGCATTAGCTATATCTTCTTCAGGGGGAAAAAAAGCACACAAAGAAGTATCTGTATACCTTTTATTTCCAGAGGGATTTTTCTTTTTTCCCCCTTCCCCTTCCTTTTTTTCTCCCCCCCCCCCCTTTTTTTTTAATTTCAAAGTGATAAGCTTGTTTATTTGCCAGTTTTTACTTTGTACAGAAGCCCTTAATATGATTTGATTTTATTTTTCTTTGCTTATTTTAGTGACATTCATTCAGCCTCTTTATTAAAGAAGCTTAAAAAAATCACTCCTTTAAGATTTTGTTTCATTTTTGTTTTCTTTCCAAGGATTATGTAGGGTTTTTATATGTATATACCCATTTAGTTTTGTTTGGTTTTTTTTTTCTTCCCCCTCTTTAAGGTTAAATAAGGGCTTTGTCCTCTGTTATAGCTTTTTTATTTACTTAGTTATTTTGACTCTTTGGTTGCCCGTTTACTTTGTTGAACTCTTTTGTTTAACATGAATCGCATGCTGATACTCTTTGCATGATCTCTAAATCTTCCCGTTATCATAGCAGGGGGAAAAGAAGTCTCTTCTTACTGTGGATTTCTTTCAGGGATATGTGCTTTTGTTTTCTTCTCTTCTTTCTTCTCTTTCTTTGTTTCTTTCCTTTCCTTTTGTTTCAGTGCATCATGATGGTAAAATTTCTGGGTTTATTTAAAAAAAAAAAAAAAAAAAGCAAAGTAAAACCAAAACCAACCCCCCCAAAAAACCGTTCAAACAATGCCAAATGGCTTTTTTGCTTTCAGATCTCTCAGTCAGGGTCTTCTGCTGACCTCTTTACCAAAACAGACAGCCCGCCTGGCAACCTAGCCAGCCAGAACGGAGAGTATCATGAATATGACTCAGGAAACGATACTTCCTCCCCTCCCTCCACTCAAACGAGCTCATCCAGGTCAAAGGACAGCCAGGAGAAAAGAAGTCTAGTCCATGATGGCTTTGGCCATGCCTTCTCGTCCGGGAAGCCCAAACTGGCCAACAGCGATAACAGCTCTGATTCAGGAAATTCCTTCACCAGTTGCTTTTCCCAGACCAAGGGAACAGCTTTGGAAAATCTGTCTCCAGATGCCCAGGGACAAGACCGAAGGTCAGTGATTACCAGTAGCTGCTGCTGGCAGCCAAATACCTGGTACGTTGTTGCTCTGTATCTCCTGCCCGCTCGCCAGTTGCAGTGGTGAGCTGGCAGGGAGGTTTTTGTGGTCTGGAGGCAGTTAGATATAAATCAGACCCACGGTCTTGCCAGTCTGGAGTCCGGAACCCAGCAATGACCAATACTGTAGCCTGAGGAGGAAGATGAAAACCCAGCCATCGCGCCCCTGGGCATTGCCTGTGCCTGCTCTTCTGGCATTGATGTGGCTAATGCAGGGTCTGGCCCTGGGTCGAGCTGTGTCCTGAACACATCCCTGCTCAGCTGGATGTGACCACGTCAAAGAAAAGAGTCGCTGGCCCTTCTGGGCAAAGTCTGAAAAGTGCATCAGGGGGTTGCCGTGCTAATTCTCCCCCTCTGCTTACTGTGGGGAAGGGAAGCGGGGTTCATTTTCACTAAAACCATTACGGGCTGTTCTTTCACCTGTCCAATGAGCCAAATCCAGCCTGCCCCTTCCCAGCTCGTGCAGGACTGGTCCTGGGTCACAAGATAGCACCTTCTGCGGATGGGGAGCACAGGGAGGGGCAAGTACCTCGCTGGCTGCGGATAACACAGCAGCAGCTCTGTGCACTGGGGCCACGGGGCATCAGGGCTTGGGGGCAGGAGTCAAACCACCATCCGGTGCCACAGGTCCAGCGAGAGGGGAGTAGATGCCAGCCTCCATCACTGCCTCCCATTCCTGGGGGTTGGCCAGGTGATGTTAGGGAGGAAAAGGCACTGAAGCGCAGTGGCTGGTACCCAAGGCTATGCTCAGGCAGTGGTGTTAGGGAGCTCTTCCAGCTCAGGCACTCGGGTCTTAAAGGCTGACAGTTAGAGCCAGGATGTGGTCTGGCGGTGGGAGCACTGAATGAGAGAGGAGAGGGAGCCAGGGGAATTGGTATTAGGAAGAACAAGCCCTCGATTTTCAGTCAGAGGGTAAAATTTTAGGGCTGTATATACTTTTCACATTGTGACTCCAGTGGGATAACTCTGCCTTCACATGGGTGGAGCTGGGATTGCAGCTGGCCCTGGAGGCTGCCTCGCTGCTGGGCTCTAACCCCAGTTCATACCAAGGGCACTTCTGGAAGCAGAGGAATTCACGCAGCCCTGTCCAAAGGCAACAGGTCGTGCCCGCTCAGTGCCCGCTCATGCTACTCCACAGCCAGGCTGGAGCACAGGCCCTTGCCTGCCGTGCTCTGGCTTTCCCTTGCTCCAGCACTTCTCGTCTCGCTCCCTCCCCAGGGTCTGCACCACTCGCTGGCCTGACCCAGGCTCTGCCAACCAGACACTTCTACTGTGTTGGGCATGGGGCAGAAGAGCTGCCCCTCGTGCCACCTGAGACCTCTTCCACAGCCCTTCCCTGGCACAGCCTGGAGGGTGAGCTCTTGGGCTCCGACCCACACACACGGGGTCTCCTGCAACAGCAGCCTGGGGAGCCGGGAGGTCTTTATCCCCAGTTGGGGAATGGGAGGATTGGGAGCACTTGTTGGCTGGAGCATGGTGCTCCCCTCAACCAGGTACCAGTCCCAGTTCAGCCACAGCTTCAATGACTGTCCAAATATATGTTCACAGAGGGTGCCTGTCCTTGTGTCTCAGCTGTTCGGAGGAAAAGAAGCGAAACTTCCTCCTGTCCCCAACCCACAGCTCCCCTCTGAGGCCATGCTCCCGCAGCGAGTCGTACACCAGCACGGGCAGATCCTCCCCCGGCTCCAGCCGCTCCCGCTCCTCACACCGCAAGGCCTCTCCCAGGTACTCCCGAAGCAGGTCCTGCTCTTCAGGAAAGAGGTAAGGCCAGATAAAATGGCTGTCTCTGTGACCCTGGGCAATGTCTAACTCTCGCAGGCTGGCAGGCTCCTTGCAGGGGGAGGTGTAAGAGTTTGGGGGTGCCTAGGGATCCACATGGCTTGGGGTGAACTGGCCACACAGAGCTGAGGCCCTGAAATATGGGGCATCTCTTTCCCCCCCATAAGCCCAGATTCAGAGGAGTCTGGTACAGCCTCACCCTCCAGCATCTTTAACTCTTTTATGGTTCTTGCCTATCCCCAGGTCTTCTTCACGTTCCCCCAGCTATTCCTCCAAATCCTGCAAAAAAAGTCCTGGGAGCAGGAGTTCAAGGCCACGTCGGAGCCCCAGTTACTCCCGCTACAGCCCTAGCAGGTACAGCTGTCTCCTCATGCAATATCTGCTGCCTCACACTTTCCCACAGCCTCCATCGCTTGTTTGGACTCCAGCACACTTGCTGGCTCCTGCCAGCCCCAAACAGCTCCCTCAGCTTCCTCACTGGGTGCTTTAGTCCTCAGCACCGGGGTGAGAGGGAGCAGAGGGACACGGAGTAAGGCGTATAGCAGTATGTTATGTTGGCCCTCAGTCCAGTGGAAATTTCTCACCATTTATTGCCCCAGCGCTGGTGCTGGTTGCAGAGGGAAGAGCCCAGAGATGAGCCTTTCACCTTCTGTGGGAAAAGTGGATTTCCTATAGCCAAGGACGGCCCTGCATTGATTCAGGGGAACTTCACACAAAGCACTTTTGGGGGTAGGTTGCTGGGAAGGAGACCTGGTTTCTCTCTGGCTTTGAAGCATCATGGTATCCCACACTTGGAGCGTGTGGCAGGTGAAGTGGCTGTTCCTCCGCTCCGAGCCCTTGCGGGGGATGCGCTATGCAGCTGAGAGCGCACAGATGGCTGCTCGGTGGTGTTTGCCAGGGCCTCAGGCGAGTGGGAGATGCCTCATAGGAAAACCTGGGAGTGCCCCTCTCTGTCATGCTGGTGTAAATGGTGGGCAGAGCATTAGGTTGGGTCTGCCCACAGCTTTCATCGCCCGAGGAGCCCGCACCAGGGAGCAGCCCCTGCAGCAGGGCTGCAGCCCTTGTCAGAGAGAGATCTGATTGCAGCAGGGAAAGACACTGCTTTTTGGAGTCACGGTTCTGCCAAAGAGTTGTCAGGCCCGGGGAAGTGCTCCTGCTGCGTGGGCAGATGCCAGGTACCCTCGTGCTGGCACTCACACAGCCTTGCAGAGGGAAACAGCCCAGGCAGCTCTACTCCCTCCACACCCCGTAGAAAACGCATCTCACAGCTCAGCCCTAGAGGTGCCTTTGGGCAGGTTTTTCTGGTGACATCTCTGCTGCTGTGAACATTTTGCACCCTTAAAATGTTACATTCCCAGGGTCTGATTCTTGCAGGCTGTGACAGTCCCTGCACCGGTGTAGGAGAATATTTCCTGCGTGTAAGTATCAGGCCCTTGACCTGTAACATGTCGCTTTGCAGATGGCATTGAGCAGGGTGTATGAAGTCAGCTACACTCTGTGGAAGGGCCTGTGCTGACGTGTACAGGAATTTAACAAAAGAGAAAACCATAGCAACACCGGCACTCCTTCTGGGAGCCATGCGGAGCTGCACAGCCCTGCAGGGATACCTGGGGCCCTCCGCTCACGTGGGGCCTGCTGGCAGGGTGCTTCTCGCCTGCTGCTGCAGCATGGCCAGCGAGAGCCATTTTAGTAGAGCTAAATACAGAGTGCATCCACAGACACAGGTACATGGAAGCCGTCTTAGCTTGGCAGTGCGGGGCCGCCAGGAGACACTGCTGAAACTCCCAGACGCAACTGGTGGGTGTCCATCTGTCCAGCCAGATGAGTGTCTCTTTGTCTAGCTAAGTGAGTGTGCGCAGGGCTGATGCCACCAGAGCACTTTGCTTAGAGTGGTCCCTTTTGGAGCTGAGTGTCCTCTGCTCATCTGTGCCTTCATGGGTCATTGCCTCCACATCCAAAACCCACCCCGCAAAAACCCAGCAGTGACGGTTTCCAATCTGTGCCTTCCCCAGAGACCGTGAGCGAGAGCACAAGTACGGCTCCAGCGAGAAGGAGTCGCACAGGGAGCGTGACTGCCGGCGGCGGCGGTCCTATTCACCCCTGAGGAAACGCAGGAGAGACTCTCCCAGCCACCTCGAAGCTCGGCGCATCACGAGGTAAGGGGACGCGGTCCCATCGTTTGGAGACAGGCTCAGCTGGTGCTCCCCGGAGAGAAGGTGGGCTGTCTTTGGGTCCCAGCCCTTGCCCAGGTTGCTCCAGGAGACAGGTTTCCCTAAGCCTGATCAGCAGGCCCTTCCTCACCTCCTAGAGCTTGGGGATTTCCAGCTTAGAGGCAGAGGGAGGATGGGGGAGAGGGGCAAATCTCATTTACAACAAAGAAAAAAGGGCAGATGAAGTCAGAGCAGAGACTCACCCAGCAGGTACCAGGAACATCCCCCCCAGGCTTTTTGTTTCGCCCTGTCCTGCAGTAGACGTCCCACAGTGTAGAGAGTGTCAAATATTGACTCTAACCTCCATGCTGAGGGCTCTTTGGGACAGCGTCACGCAGACCCCAGCCTAAGACTTGGTGATTGGGGCATTCCCCGGGGCCCTGGGGGTGGGTGGTTTGAATCCCAAGGCCTGTCAACTACCTGATCTCTTCCTTTTTTTTCTTTTAAAGAAACACAATCACACTTTGGGGGAGTGCTGTGCAGAATAAACAGTGCTTTTTGGAGATTTTGGCAGTAAATCCATCCTTGTGTTGCTGGTAACCCGCGTCTCTCTGTCCCCACAGTGCCCGCAAACGCCCCATCCCCTACTACCGTCCAAGTCCCTCCTCCTCCAGCAGCGCCAGCAGCTATTCCTCCTGGTACAGCAGCTTTAGCCGCTCCTCAAGCAGGAGCCGGAGCTACTCCAGCTACCGGACGAGCCGGAGCCGAAGCTGGAGCAGCAGCAGCACAGAGGGCAGGAGCCGCAGCCGGAGTTCAGGCCCCAGGAGCAGCCGCAGCAGGAGCAGGAGCTATGACTCAGGAGGCAGCTCTGACAGCCTGCGTCGCTAGGGAGTGCCGCTGATGGCTCTCATGCCGGTGTCGCCTCCAAATTCCTGGCATTCTCCGCTTCCTTCCCACCTACCTGGCCATCGATAGCAATCATCCCTGATACTGATGTGGTGGCAGTGCTGGGTCCCCCTTCCCCGGTTCAGAGTAAGAGCCCTCCTGCGCCCGGCGCAGCCCCTTCACTGCCTCGTGGAGCCGGTGGATCCAACCCAGCTCCCCAGGCCAGAGCTGGAAGAAAGGTCGGTGCTTCACAGAGGGTCTGTCACGACAGACCTGCTCCATCCTCCCCAAAGTCCCCGTCTCCCCCTCGCTGCCGCTCTCCAAAGCACTACGAGCTGGTCCAAAGGAAAGAATTCAGCTCCTTGTTCTTCTGCCAAACTAGGAGCCAGCAAATTAATTTCTGTTGGAGGGAGAGTCTCAGTTAGGGAGGAATTTGCTGGGAAGCTTTGGTGATGAGTGGGGGTGACCTGTCCCCACCAAGGGAAATAGCGGGTCCCTTGGGTCTCTCCTCCAGAGTTTCTGCCCACTCTGCAGCAGACCTCTTCCATGAGAGAATATTTATTTATTGCCGGTCAGCCAGTCCCTGCTATAAATAGAAGGCTAGAAATCCCTCCTGACGTAATTCCTCGGGAAAAAAGGCCGTTCCCTCTCTTTCCCTGCCCTTTCCTACCAGGTACGCATCATCTTTCGCAGGGTTGTTTGATTCTCCCCCCTCAGCACTGTGACTTGCTTGCAAACACACTGCCGAGGTCTGAAGCAGCCGTGGGGCCGGTGGGGTACAAGGGAGAGGGGAGCTGGTGCCACGCTGCGCTCCGAGGGCCAGGCCGCGGCATGGGAGGTGGAGGCCGTGGGGTTCCCTTCTCGGAGGAACCCTCTTGCAGGTTGGCTTTAGGTTTTTCTAAAGGGAGCCTTGCCCTTGGAGTGCAATGCTGGTGGGACTGTAAGGAGGTGAAGAGATAGCCTAGCTGTGGGGTGTAATGAGAGCACGCAGGGTTTAAAGAGCATTCCACGAGCCAGGGGACCCCAATTCCCCTTCCTCATAACAGGCAGAAATTTTAAGCAGTGCCCGGGGGATTCCAGGAGATCATTATTCCTTGAGACCCTCGGGCTCCCCCTGAGGCAGGATTAGCAGCCCCATCCAGGGCCCGCACCGAGCTGGGGCAGATGCATTTGCCCCCCAGCGTGTTGCTGGGAGGACAGAGCAGTGCAGGGGGACAGAAAGGGCCCCCCGCTAATTGCCTGTTTTTCCAAGGAGCCGCAGGCAGCGGCAAGAGGGCCCTGCCTGCCTGGGCGGCCCTGGGGTTTTGTCTCCCTGCCAGCCCAGCTGCCTGCGCAATTACTGTGTTTTGCAGGGTAACAAAGGCTCTTCCCAGCACAGGCTGAGCTGGTGCTGAGGAGTTTTTCTCTTACAACACCTGGGTGCTTAGAGACGTAATTTGGGCTTAAGACTTCCCTCCCTCCCTTTTTCCATCCCCTCCCCTTCCATCCTGCATGATTATTAACGAGTTTGGGCTTAATGAGTCAAGGAGGTGTGTCATTTTAAGTGTCACAGAAAAATGGAGCCAGCATCTGCTGGAGGAGGAGAGGGGGTAGAAAGAAACGCAACCCCCCCCCAGCTAAAGAGTTGCCTACAGCCCCCCAGTCCCGCTGGCAGCAGGTGAAGGGGCAAAGCCGCGAGCGGAGGAAGGCCACGTGCCGTGCGGTGTTCTGGCGGAGCTGGACGGTCGCCTTAGCAAGCGTATAAACCTGTTGCCTGTTGGAAGGTACAGCAGCGTGGGGGGTGTTTCCACCTGGGTGGTACAAAGGGTCCCTTTTTCCCAGTATCCTTCCTGCTGCTGGTCCCCCTTGTCCTGTGCCTTCAGCCCCCAAAGCCCCCCCTTTTCCCAGTCCCTCATCCCCTGCCTTGCTCTCTGCAGGTAATGAGAGGATGAGTGTGGCCGAGGTGGAGCGCTGGGCACCGGTGGGTTGGTGGCTTGGTGGAAACACGTGTCCGTCTCCTGGCAGGCCGCTTTCTAGGACATGGAGAAGAGCGTTCGTGGTAGGGCTGAGCAAACGCTCTAGGGCTGTGGTTGAGGGATCAAAGACAGGGTGTTCCTGCAGCGGGGTGCCGCTGCCTCCCCTCCTGCGCGGGCCCTGACAGAGGCCCCTTGGCCATCTTCTGCAGTGAACTCCCTTCTCGTAAAGGGCTGAAACCTCATAATTCTTCCCCAAAGAGTCTCTCCCAGTTTGACGCTGAAACGCCCCGTCCTTCTGCTCCCTGGGAAGACCTGAAGGCAGCGATGGGAGCCCAAACCCCAAATCTACCAGTGTTTCAAGAGTAGCCTCGTGCCCCTTGACACCCCCTAACACACACGTGTGTCTGTAGCAAGGAAGCAGCGAGCCGGGAGGTCAAAACTAGGAAAGAAAAGGAGAGGGGCTTTGTGGAACCAGTGTAAATATCAAAACTCAACGCTGACTTGAGTTCCTCGTGGCTGGGGACGGATGATCAAAGCAGCACATCAGGGCAGCAGCACCCGCCGACCGCGGGACAGGAGATGACTCCGAGGGTTGCGCGGGGCTGACGGTGGCTCTTGTACCCGTCCGGCTGATCCGCGCTTCGAGGACTGCCTCCGCTACAGTCCGTGGCAGCTAAACGCTCCTGGGGTTTCCCAAGCAGACTTGCGTTGGAGTAAACCTCTTAAATTATTTATTTATTTATTTATTTAATATTATTCTATTTTTAATTGTGTGTCAGAATGGATGCAGGTGGTCACCGTTACCAGTATTTATTTATTCCTTTTTTTTTTTTCTTTTTGAACATTGTTATTTTTGGATCTCTTTGTTTGTTTTGAACGTATCCATGCCACTGTTCTGGTGTAAAGGTTTACGGCGCTGGCCCCTCTCGGCGAGGTGGCTGGAGGAGTGACGGTCACTCCTGCTGCCAGCGTGTCCCTTCGGCTGCGCTCTCCGGAGCAGGGCGGAGAGCATGTGATGGCCAGAGGGATGCAGGGCAGAGCTGTTGGCCTGTTTTCACATTAAAATCTAGGGTTTCTCATTAGATTTGTGCAGGAACGCGATGGATGTCACCAGAGAAATGGGTTTAGGACCTCACAGAGGTGACGGCGAGGATCTGCTCACCGGCTGGCCGAGCAAAGGGGGGTTTGCGGTGCGGCAAGGGGAAGCCTCGCCCCAGTCCGTGCTCGCGCCGGCCGGGTGCCAGCTGGCCGCCGCCGCTGTTTCCCTTGGCTCCACAGCCAGCGCACAACCCGAAACCGAGCTGCTCTGCACAGGCACCGCTGGTTTCCCTGGGAGGATGCCGTCGCTAGGACTCCCCTGCCGTGTTTATCGCTGCGCGATGACCCACCCATGGAAAAAGTAAAGAAATGAGACCGTGAGAGAGTGATCCGCGCTGAAGATGCTTGCAAAATCCAGCCTCTGGTGACAGGACCTAACCGAGTCTGTGTGTGTATGTATACGTATATGTGTGTGTATATGTGCACATGTGCATATACATCTGAGTTTCCCTTACGGTGGTATTTATTTTTTAACTTATTTTTAAGATTTTTAGTACAACCTAGAACATCACCCTCCCTGTTGGTGGACAGCTGGGTTTTCTGTCGGTTTGCGAGAAGCCCGTGAGCTTTTCTGTCTCTGTGCCTTTTGCCAGCGCTTCTTTTTTTTAATGTTTTGCTTTCCTCAAACACGGAGGCTCTTTCCCACCCACGATTTTTCTTCTGCCCCGCAAGCGCCCCGGTTGCCTTTCCCTGGCAGAGCACACGTCGCAGCATCGCTCCCAAATGTCCCGCCGGCCCCGGAGTTGTGCCGTCGGCTCTCCCCGCTCCCTGGACCAGCCTTGGCTCCGGGTTTGTCGTGCCAAGCGAGGCTGCTCCCTCCTCTGCCAACCCCAGTGTTGGGGCCGGACTCCAGAAAACCCAGCACAGTCTCTGCAGGTTTGCTGGAAAGCAAAGATAAGGGATATTTCAAAGCACTGTTGTGTTCTTTCTTTTCTTCACGGGTTACAGCACTCAGTTGAGCTTTGCTTTATGTTGACTGCAACTTTTGTCAATGTTTTTGTTGGTTTGGGGGACTGAAGTTGTACCAAACTTGTCTGCAACAGCCAATCACTGTTACTTTGCTATGCATTGTACATAGATTGAACAGGCTGAGAGGACTTAGCCTCTATTTAATATTTATTTCTTCTATTTATTGAGCATTACTTTAAAAAAGCTATTTGGGTCTTGCTGTTGGGTCCGTGAAGGAGCCTTTGAGGCGTTGCCATGTACATTGGAGAGAGGTTATCAGAGAGGCGAATTACTGAGGCTGTCACCTGCCAGCATGGAGGCACCTGGCAGACAAATTAGGCTCGTTTGGAGCTCAACCACCAGTGATTTAGGGAGAAACCTCATTTGATGGAGATGAGGAAGGCAGGGGAAAATCCTCCATCTTCTTAGACCAGCTTCTACTGACAAATCACAACCCCTTGGAAAGGTGCTGGGTGTCCGGAGGTGACAGGCCGGCTGTGGCGGAGGAATAACCTTGCTCTTTGTCCTCCGTGCCACGTAGGGCTGCTTGGATCACCAAAGATCCCTGGAGATCTCTGACCTCCCACCACTGACCCCCTCTGGGCTCTCAGTGGTTATCAGGGGGAGGGGGGACTTGTTGCTCTTTCATCGATGCGAGGAAGGGCATGGGGATGAAGTGACTTGCCGTGGTCTCTACCAGGAAGCGAGGAAGTCGCCCCTGCCCCATCCTGAGACCCTCGTCCTCATGCCATGCCCAGCTCTGCCCCCTTCCCCGAGCTTTGTGCCACAACCAGTAGCTTTGCCTGGATGTGAGCTCAGGAAAGGCGGCCAGGACAGAACTGTCGTCTCCGACACGAGCTGGAGCTTGCTGCAGGCATCCACCCTTGCTTTCAAAAAAGCACAGGATGTGCTAAAAATCACGACCCACCCCCGTGTCATTCCGCTGACGCCACAGCCACCATCCCCTTCACCCGCGTGGGGGGTGTTTGTGCTCCGTGGGCAGAGCTGCCCGGGCTGGCGGAGGGTGGACGTGGCTCCGGCGTCGGCAGGCGAGTGCTGTTCCCGCAGCGCTGGGCTGTTCCCGCAGCACTGGCCGGGGGCCGCAGGGCGCTCAGCCTTGGGGCTGTCAGGATATTTGAGAAAGGGATGGATTTAGGTGCCTGACTGAGGACTTTGCCCTTTAGTCTCCAGCGGGGTTTTATTACCTCTTTACTGAAGGATAGATAATTCTCATGACTTTTGCTGCTACCTGGACGTTTGCACATGCCCGGGAGGGTCTCCGAAGCACTGGTGCACCTGTTGTAGCAACAGCTTCACGGTCAAACATCCCAACGTTTGGGCTATTGCCTAGAGAACAACACCCTGGACCTCACCGGCCTGGGGACAGCCCTCCGCCTTCGAAACCCAGGGAAGGAGAAGATTTAGAACAAAAACCAAGACGGGAGAAAAGCCACAAGGGGAAACAGTGTCTCTGTTTTCTTGCCTGTTGGTCGATTCCTTACCAAATTATACCGGCGCGTCCGTTCGTTTGACTTCATTGTAAAACTCCCTTTGCTCTCCATCGAACGCATCCTGTATTCTTTAGTCTTCCTGGGGTATTTAAGTTGTTAGCCTGGTTAGAAAAAGGGTTCCAATAAAGGTTCGGACAGTATCTCCTTCTCATCGCAGCCCTGTTTGTCATGTTCCTTTTGGATCTGACTGAGCGCGGCGGGATATTTTGGGTTGTTTCAGCTGCTCCGCGGGGAAGGGCATGTGCCTCTGCTCCCAGCTGCCGAGGACCGGCTCCTCGGGGCGCTGGCTGAAGCAAAAAAAGTTGTGGGCTAGTATTTCTGGCAGCTCTCCCTTCCCTGCTGGGCCAGGCCTTCGCTGCCCTTTGCCCGGCGTTTTGGGTCCCCTCGCCCCGTTCAGGCACCGGTAGCCCCAGTGGGCAACGCGGCCGCCTCGCCACGGCGGTCACCGTTTGGGCTCACCGGTGCTCTCCTCTGGGCCGTGCCCTTCCCTGCCGGCGCGGCCCTCGCTCCAAGCCCTGTGCGGTGCTCCCGTGCCGCAGGGTCCCCTTGCCGTCACCTCCTCGGCCCTCTCGGCAGGAGCCGGGGTGCTCCCCCGTGAGCAACGGGGCGGTGGGGACTCTCCGGCACCCCAGATGAAGCCCCTCACCCTGGACTGGCTGGAAGGGGAGCAGTAGCACTGGACTAGGTCCCCATGCTGTTCCCAGTAGGGCTCAGGTGGGCAGCCAGGAAGGGTCTGGTCGCAGCATGGACAGGTCCTGGGGACATGGGGCAGCATCCCCAGGTCACTCGGAGGAGAAGAGAGGCTGCGAGGCTGCTTCACGCTCCCCAGAGCTGATGTCGTGGGGCTGGCTCCGCGGCGGGAGGCAGCCGGGAGATTCGGAATGACAACAGGAGCTAAATTGGGATGGCCTGGAGAGGGAGAGAGCCGGTGGGAGGGGACGTGTTGCTTATCGGAATAAACAAGGCGACAGGGAGGATTCCTGGCCAGGGAGGGAGATGGCCTGGAGCTACATGGGGAAGCGCGGGACTGGAGATGTTGGGAGGCTCCTGGAAACACAGCAGGATCGTGGGGCTGCCCGAAACCTCCTCGGGGCTCATCCCCCTCTCCCCATGGGCAGTGTTTGCCCAAGTGGGTGCAGAGCTGGGTGCTGGGACGATCCTGCTCCCCAGACGAGGTGAGAGGTGCCCAGCCGAGCTCAGCCTCGGTGTGTAGGGTGTCCCCCAGGACACCCTGCTGTCACCCCCGGGCAGCAGGAGCCCCCAGCCAGGCAGGGGCAGCTGGGCAGGACAAGGGGGCGAGGGGGATGCTCTGCCCCTCCGCTGGCAGCTGCCTCCCTGCACCCAGGGGTGCTCAGCCGGCACCTGGGACATCTCCAGGCATCCCCCTCGGTCCCCAGGGAGACCCCCACGATGCCCGGCTGTCCCCACGCATGGGGGGCGAAGGAGCTGAGCGCAGGGGAGCAGCCCTGCCCCGCGCCGAGGAGAGGCAGCTCCCTCCCCCAGCGATGCCGCGTCGGTGCAGCGTGATTAATGCCGTTGGAGTGACCAGCGGCTGAATTGCTGCCTGGCCTGGGCTGCATTAAAGTCTTCCTGCTGTAATTAGTTCCATCAAGTCTATTAGAAAAATTGCAGATGCTGGAGAGAAGGAGCGTGAGGCAGAGCCAGGAGGGAGGATGCAGCATGAGGAAGCGGTTGTGTATCCAGCATGCCCCTCGTTGATGACAGCGCATCCTCCAGCGCAACCCGTCACCCACCCGAGCCGTGCCTGGACCACCTCCACGAGGAGCCCCTCGTCGCCACCAGGTACCCCCGGCTTGTGCGGTCGGGGCTGTGTCGCCGGAGTGGATGCTCGCCGGGAGCTCGCCCGCCACCGCCGCCGCGCCTCTTCCCACGGCGCGCTGCCTGCTCCCCGCCGCTGCCCTGTAATTAGCCCCGCCGCCGCGCGGCTGTGATTATGGCCTCGCCCTGCCCGCGCACGGCGATTGCGGCAGGGCCGGGGCACGCGGTGGGGCGAGGAAGAGGAGGGCGAAGAGGAGGCAGGTGCTGAGCAGCGCCGCGAGGACCCTGCCTGCCTGCTGCCTGGGGTCCCTCTCCTTCCTGCGGTTAGGGGATGTTTCTTCAGGCCCGACCGGTGAAGGCGGCCGAGGAAGCAGGGACATCCCTCGGAGCACGGCTTTCCTCCTGCATCCCGCAGTCCCACTCACACCCGGGCTCTGTGCAGCCCCGGGGGGCTGAGATGCTGCACGCTCCTGGCCACCAAAGGGGTCTGTCCCCTGCCCCAGCATCCCCCAAACACCCACCCACGGGGTCCCACCACCCTCGCGGCGCCGCGCCGGGGGTGCCACCAGTGACCCACTTCCCGGTACAGTGGGCTGCTCGGTGACACAGGGACACGTGGCTTTACAGTGAGGGGAGCAGTTTGGCCCAGCCCCACCGAGGGGGTATTTTTAACAGGTGACACTGGGCCGAAAGCAGCCGGCCCTGAGCTCAGGGGCTATTTTGGGCGGGCGGGCTGGGCGCGGGGCGGCGGGAGGGGGCGGTGGGGTCCGAGGCAGCTGCTGAAGCACCGTGGCCCCTCGGCAGCCGGGATCCTCGGGCCGGCGGGAGAGGTCAGCTGCCACAGCCCAGATTCTCCACGGCTGTTTCATCCTCTCCAAAATACTCGGCTGACAGGGCAGGAATTGCAAAACACACCACCCCCCCCTCCCAAATCCGTATAAATAGTGCTCGCCCGGCGGCTGGAAGGTTAGAGAAGTTTCTCGGCTCCGAGCTCAGGCATTTATTGCAGCTCTCGCCTGGGAGCGGCAGGGAAAGTCACACATAAAGTGCTGAGGAGCGAGAGGGGAGAGATAAGCTTTTTAATCTCAGGCTATTTGGGTTTATTATTTTTTTTTTCCCCTCTTCTGCTGAGAAGTTTTATTTTCCTCTCCCCGGTCCCTGGGATCACAGCCAGACAGGAAGCATTTTCTCGTGGCCAAAGAGCTCCCTCCGTCCTTCCTGCGCTCCTCCGGCTCCCAGTGATTCAGCCCTGAATTGATTTTCTCCGTCGACCTTCACCTGGTGCCGAGGAAGGAGAGGACCGTCCCCGCGGCGCCCACCCGCAGCCGCGCGCCCGCATCCCGCCCAGGGTGGATGCGTCTCCTCCGGGACGGGCTCCCCGGGGAAGTTTGCAGCCAGGAGCGGCCGCGCAGAGGCTGAAGCTCCGCGGGAGAGCCCCGGGGACACGCTCGGACCCCTCCGAAGGAAGCCATGGCCGACAGCCAGATGCCCTTCCATTACCCCAGCAGGCGCAGCATCCGCGACCCTTTCCGGGAGCCCGGTTTGACCTCGCGCCTGCTGGACGATGATTTCGGCATGTCGCCCTTCCCCGGGGACCTGACGGCGGACTGGCCTGACTGGGCTCGGTCCCGGCTCACCACCACCTGGCCGGGTCCCCTGCGCGCCGGCATGGCCCGCGCCTCCCCCATGGCCCCCGGCTACGGCGCCCGCTTCGGGGGGTACCCCGAGAGCCGCAGCCCCGTGCCCTTTCCCCGTGAGCCCTGGAAGGTGTGCGTCAACGTGCACAGCTTCAAACCCGAGGAGCTGACGGTCAAAACCAAGGACGGCTACGTCGAGGTGTCAGGTGAGAGCGAAGGCGTGGGGGAGGAGGAGGATGGGGCATGAAAAGCAGCCACATGCTTGGAAGCAGGGCCAGGGCTGTGGCAGGGCTTTGGGGCAGCCCCATGGGCAGTTTGGGGGTGCCACGGGGGGACGTGGCTCACAAGCTGCGGTGGTTTGCTGTCAAAATGAAATGGACGGGGCTCCTTTGGGGTAAATCTCCCCACTTTCTGTCCCGGCCGGGCGGGGAGGCACCGCTGCGGGCAGCAGCACCCTGCAGCGACCTGCCAAGAGGGGCCCCAGCTTGGCTCGGTTAATTATAGCCAGGGTGAGGCCGGCGCAGAGGGAGATTCCCTTTAAAGGGGCCAAGAGAGAGGCAGCTCTGGTGCTGGAAAGTGGGGGGCAGCCGCCCCACGGCCCCCACCCCAGCCCCGAGAGGCCTCAGCCTGGGGACAAGCCAACCAGAAGCACGTTCCTAAAAATTCAGTTGCCATCCTCCATCGCTTATCGGCGGGGACAGCGGGTGTGGGGTGCACTGCATCTGGGGTGCCCGCTGGCACCCAGCCCTCAGCATCCCTTCAGCCCGGCACCGGCATCCCGCGTTGCCCCCGGGTGCCCCGGGCCGGGGTCCCCAGGGAGGGGCTGGGGGCTGCCACGCAGCACGGCCCTGGGTATTTATTTAGGGCTCACGGCATCGCAGGGGGAAAACCACAGGTCAGGGGGGTCCGGGCAGCCGCCGGCATGGTTTTAACTTCAGAGACGCTCCGGGCACAGGGACCCCCAGCCTGGCAGCACGGCGGAGAAGAGCCCAGCCTGGAGAGGGGGACGAGGGGGGACGCTGCCGCCTCCAAAGGTTTTATCACATCTGGGGGCTTTTTCTTAAGGCCCGGCTCTTGGCAGCCTGCGACACGCCAGGCTCTCACTGGAAATACGGGTGTGCTGTGCCCGGCATCTCCTTCCCCACATAGGAGAGGCTTCCTGAGCCTCCTCCGGAGGTTTTGTTGTTGTTTGTTGGGGAAAAAAATAACCTCTCCCGTGAGGTGGTGACGTTGGGTGTTGCCCTTCCCTGCAGGCAAACATGAGGAGCAGCAGGTGGAAGGAGGGATCGTCTCCAAGAACTTCACTAAGAAAATCCAGTAAGTACCAGCCGGCCCCAGGCTGTCCTCCCCCCGAGGGGGCTGGGGTGCGGGGGGCTGCCGCATCCCCGCGACCGGCACCCAAATGTCGCCAGCCTGCTGTAGGACCCTGTCCCTGCGGCGCGGGCAGGTCACAGGCAGCGTGGGGATGCCACCGGCGGCGGGGGGCTGAGCTTTGCCAGTCCCAGCGCCCCAGCTCATGGGTGCAGGGACTTCTGCGCCTGTTTTCACCCCCAAATCTGCCCTCTTGCAGCACGTGCCTGGCTGGATTGGTCCACACAGAGATTTCCCGAGGGAGCTAAAAGAGGAGGAGGCCTTTTTCTGGGTGCTCCGTCAGTCTCCTCCAGGCCCGGGGGTGTGTTTGGAGCCTGCCGGGGCACGGGGAGCCGGAGGGGTGCAAGGAGCCACGTTCACGGCGCCAGCACATCCCCCGGGGTTCAGCAGGGCACGATGGGCTGACACCATCGTCAGCCCCAAAATACATCCCCGTGTGTGATCGTGCATACATATATCTATATGAATGATGTCAGTCAGATTGCTATCGCGTTGACTCACCACGATGGCTCCCTTTGGCAACAACAGCGGCCAAGGGCAGGGAGGAAAGGCGAGTCCGGAGGCAGGCAAGCCTCAGCTGCGGAGCTGCGCCCACGCGGGGGGCAGACCCCTGGCCGCAGGGCTCGCGGGGTTAACCCGGAGAAGCAGCAAAGCCCAGGGCATGGGAAGGGTTTCCTCCGCTGGCAGCAGCTCAGCTTTGCTTTTCCACCCCAAAGGAGCCCTGTGCATCCCGAACTCCCACGGGAAAGCTGGGGCGAGCGCCGCGCTCCCTCCTGCTCGGCGCTCGGCAGTCGCGGCGGCTCCTTTTACGGGCAAGGCTTGCGGCTGACGCGGGCTGCGGCACGGCGATGATTTACTCCTGCTTTGCAGAAGCCCGGGCGGCACAAGCGGCGGGTGACGTCCCGTCAAACGCATCTGCCAGGGAGATTAAACAGAGCGGCTGTGGGGGCCAGACTGGCCAGGAGGCCACTTTAAATATCCCTGGCGCATTCCCGGGTGCTACAGCAATAACACAGGCTTTGCCGAGCCCCGCACCGGGGCTGCTGGCTCGGCATCGGTGGTTCCCCACACGCTGGGGGTCCTGCGTGGGCTTCCCAAGGGCCAATGTCCACCAGGGATGCAGGATGCTGCGAGCTGGCAGCTGCCGTGGCCCCCCAGCTCCTAAACCATCTCGTCTTTCCTCCCCTCCTGCAGGCTGCCCTACGAGGTGGATCCCATCACGGTCTTCGCCTCCTTGTCGCCGGAGGGGCTGCTGATCATCGAGGCGCCCCAGATCCCCCCCTACCAGCAGTATGGCGAGGGCAGCTGCGGCAGCGAGATCCCCGTCGAGAGCCAGGAGGCCACCTGCGCCTGACCGGCCACCCGCGTCCCTCCCGCACCCCGGCACCCCTCCTCCCCTCTCCCCTCTCCCCCTGGACCCCGCTCCCCTGCGGCGTGGCGTCCGGACAGCCTCCAGCAAGGGTGACGGGTGCCGCTCGCGGGGACGGCAGCACCCACCACCCCCCGGGGGGACCAGCTGAGAGCCGGGGCACGCACCGGGCACCAGGCCACCGTCCCCGAGGGCTCGTAGCGGTCTGAGGTGCCGGTAGAGATTTTGTGCCCACGGGGCCGAGCAGAACAGATGTCCTCGTTATGGTTGTTTTTTGCTCCGAGTCGCTCAGATGGGATATTTATAATAGCAAAAAAAGGCCCTTTTTTTCTCTAAAATTGATGTGGAATCCCGTAGCCCTGTGTCTTTTCCTCCTCCGTGGGCTGGGGTTTTTTTAAACTACATCTCTGCAAAGGACGCGCACCTGGCGGCGGAGCTTGACGGCACAGCCTTCGTCCTGAGAACACAAACCGTCCGCGTGTTTGGAACATTGGGTTTTGGTTTAGGTTTTTTTTGTTTTTTCTTTTTTCCAAAGAGAATTTGTGATTCTAGTTATCAGACCTGAGGAATAAAACCTAGTTGATGTTCTTAGCCTCCGCTTGTCTTGGCTGAGCCCGGCGGGGGGGTGCGGGGCTGCGGGAGGGTGGCAGGGAGGAGGAGGAGGGGGATGCCGCTGTGTGCCACCTCCCAGCCCGGCACAGGGTCCTCCCCACAGGGCGAAGGAGAAGAGAGACGTGTGGGGACGGTTGCACTGATGGGAGGCTGAAGCATTTGCTCAAGCCTTTTGTGCAGCCCGTGAATGCCGATTCCTGGCTAACGCTGTGCCGGGGAAGCACTGAGCCCGGCGAGGACCATGGGCTCATCCTTTCCTTACCCTCTTGAGGGACTGCAAATCTTTTTCCTGCCTGGGGATGCTAAATCAGCCTCTGAGCTGGGAAAGTTGGGTTTGCACCATCCCCGTTTCCTTCTCACGCCGCCAGCTCCCCACTGGCAGCCCCACAGGGAAGCACTTCCCAGCTAATTCCCCGGCGGAGGTACCGGCAACTGGTTTCTGCTGGGCTCTGGACACAGCCCTGAGACCCTTCCCGAGGGTGAAGCACCGAGTAAAGATTCATTCACACGCTGCAATGCCCGGGGCTGGCAAAGCAGAGGTGCCGACGGGCAGCGGGAGTTTTTCCATCGATCTGCCCGGCACCTGGACCGGGCACCCGGTTTTCCATGTCACTGGGACCTCAGAGTTAAAAATACAAGCTCACATGCTCTGCGCCGGCTCATTCGGGATGCGGTTACCAACAACAGCCCATCACGTGCTGCAAACCCCGGCCCCGGCGCTCGGGGGGCCACGATGGTGCCCACGCTCCAGGTCATGGAGGGGAACCTGGGGGCTCTTGCCCTGCTTTTATATATGATATTTAATTGTCAGCAGTTGGTATGGAGCCTGGACCCCCGGCAGCGCACAATTCCCGCACGCCCGTCAGCGGGAGCCAGCCCCGGGCTCAGCCACGACGGCTCTGCCAGGCGTGGCTGTGAGCACAGCAATTGTTATGAATAAAATAGAGTCCTCGAAATGTAATACCGGCACCAGGATGGAAAGCAAAAAAGTCACGAGTGCCAGCTTCAGCCCTGTGTCCTCGTGCTGCTTGGAGCCGTCGTGCCCCGTGGGTGACACCTCTCCAGCACAAACTGTCCCTCCTCTTCCTCACCCCTTTAAAGAACTATTTTTTCAGTCTTTTGAAAAAACGCCTGCAGCCCCACGGGCTCCCCAGCCTGCCCCCAGTTTTGTCCCCAGCGCCCCATCCCCTCAATGCACTTTTCATGGGAAGGTCCCCGGGGGAGGCACGCGTGTCCCTGGGGTGACCCTCAGGCTCCAGCACCCCGGAGCGAGCGGCTGGACGCGGCCCCGCACCCCACGAGCGGCAGACGACGGCTCCCCCGAGCAGGGCTGCAGGCGCAGCGGGACCAGCTGCGCCTCGGCGGGGGCTGCGGGGGGGATTCGCCGTGGCCGAGCCCCTCTCCCACCCCCGGGTATATGGGCAGGGCCCCCGGCTCCAGCTGCACCCGGGCTGGGGCAAAGGGAGCCCCGGGCTCGCCCTCGGGGGCTGCAGCCCAGGTAGGGGCTTCTCGCTGTCTCTCCGGCTGATCCTGCGGTTTGGGGGAAGATGTTTTTTTCTTTAATCACTTTCTGTTTTATTTGGCTCTGCTTTCTGACGAGTTCCTTCATAACGTCTTATAAAGACTGCTGCAAGAGGCATTTAACAGCCGAGGCTGGCATTGGCAATTAGCACTAAGGACCTCTTCCCCCGGCAGCGTGCTTAGGCCTGCGCAGCCAGGGGCTTCTCCAGCTGCGAGATTGTCTGGAGTATCACGTATTAACGAAATAATTGTAAGTGAAGATCTGTGTGGGTTTGGTTTTTTTTTTGTTTAAAGTATGACCTGATTATTGAAGTGAAGGAGGCTTTAACAAAAGTAATCCCTACTGGTGTTTCTGCAAATTCAAAAATAAGTTTGGAAACACTGGGACACTTTCTGCATCAGCATCTCCCCTCTGTCTGAGGAGGACGGGGTGGGACATGCGTGTTTCTGGGGTACCAGGGTGCTGCAGAGCTGGGCTAGTGGGGAGTGGGAGCTGTGTGCTCACCCCCAGCCCGTGCGTGAGATAACGGATTGAAGCTATTAGCCCTGTAACACAATGCCGTAATGGCCACTCCAGCAATTACATTACGTTTCACGGGTTTCTAGCAATCACGCTGCATCGGGTGGTGTCATAGCACATCGCGGTTTATGGCTTAATGTCAGCTCTAACAGGGAGATGCCACGCGCAGGATGGGGCCGTGGGTGAGCATCCTCCGGGCAGGGAGGAGCAGGCTTGCCGTGGGTCCGACCCCGGGCTGGCCGAGGGGGCTCGGGAGGGACCGAGACCTGGGGCTGTGAGTTCTGGGAGCCCTCTCACACGTGGGAGAAGGGGCAGGGTTGTGTTTATCAGCGATTCACCTTGCACAGGGCACCCCAGCCGCAGCAGTGCCGCTCTGCTGGCCCCGTCTGAATCACTCCGGAGGCTGATGCTCCCTTATTTCTCCTTCTAGAGCAGCGTTAGACTTATCAGCATCCACAACATCCAAAGCCAAATTATTTTTACAGCCCAAGGAGGTGGAGGAGCCATCCTAATCAGGCCTTTCAAATCCTGGTTTCAGAGCAGCGCTGCCGGTGCTGGCGTGGGGCTGTGCCCCCAGCTGGGGAGGGGAGAGGAGCAGATGTTCGAAGGACTTTCTTTCTTTCTTTCTAAGAAGTCGGTTCTGATAAAATACACAATCATATCTGAAAGGAGCTGGTGTAATTAAGCAGTCGGATGCCGGGCAATTTGCATTAGGCTCTTCATTGCCACCGGTGCCAGCACGTGCCTTGCTGCCAGGGCAGCAGCCGGAGCAAGGAGCACGCTTGCTCCGGGGAGAGGAGATGGCTGGGGCAGGGCTGAGCTTGGAGATCCAGCAGCTCCTGATGCGTCTTAGGACCATGAGCTTGCAAGCTTGGGTCTGAGCCCTGGCAAAGCTCTCCTGGGCAGCTGGAGGGAGATGTGGGTGGTTCATGCTGCACTTTGGCTTTGAGAAAGATTTTTCTAGCTCTTTGTGGTGGTGATCCCTCCCACAGCACAAGCTGGTGATCCCTGGTGCTGCAGACACAGGGCTGGGATGGGCTGATGAGGAAGGCTCAGGGCTGGGAACACAGTGCCACGAGATAAGGGGGCTGCGTCATGGGAAACCGGCCTCAGGGGACCTGCCGCCCGAACCGGCTGCTGCAGATGGGCCAAAGGACTCGGAGATAAGGATAAGGTCACCCAAGCCCTGGGAGAGCTCGCTGGGCGGCTCAGCGGCAGGAGGCTGAATAAACTTCTCAGCTATGTCCTGCCATCTGTCCTGAGCGGCCGAGGAAGCCGCAGGGGCTCCGTGGGCACCACTGGCAGAGCCATGCCTGCACCCCTGCCCTTGGCAAGGCAGAGGCCAGCAAGGCCAAGCACTTTCTGAGCACCGGTTTACACCCCACCGAGGCTGGGCTGGGCGAGCACGTGGCTCCTCGCAGGGCACCAGCTCCCGGCCTGTCCCCGAGGATTTATTTTCCTAAAATGGAAACAAAAGCTGAATTGATTTATTTTGGTTGGCAGCATGCAGAGCAGGGTAAATAATCCACAAGAAGCTCCAGGGCTGTCCAGATACACCAGGCATCTCCAGAGGCCCAGTTTCTTCTCCTAGAAGAACTATATTGGTCTTATTTCTGACTCCCCAGCTCCCGTGGCAGGAGCTGGCTCATGCCTGGGCAGAGCCGCGGCCAACGGCCGGCACAGCAGCTCCCAACGCTGCGTCTGGCTCTGCTCTGGGCAAGCATCGCTCTTGCATCCACGTGCGCCCGGGGCTGAGGACACGCTTGCTGGCTCGCCCCGCAGAGATGCACTTGATGTCTCTCGCTTGCTCCCAGCGCACTGTTAGGTCGTGCTGCGGGGTCCTCGGGTGGCCACGGAGACCCTTTTGTTGGCTGATGGGGATGTTTGGGCTTTCCAGCTGCTCTGGGAGCCTCTCCGCACAGCTCCGAGACGTGCGTGTGCCAGGGGCGTGCAGGAGCTCAGCCTGTTTTCCTCCAGCATCCTCTTCCTCGGTCCCCCGGGCTGCAGTCCTCCCCTTGGCCCCTCCAGGCGACGTGCAGCTCTCCAGGCTCTTGCTCGGCAGCTGCTTCTTATTCCTGCAGTTTATCTATCTGGGCTTGCACGGGGGGGTTGATATAACACTTCTGGGTGGTTTTCCTTCCCAGAGCCCTCTGGAGCATCCCCAGCTCCCCGAGGGTTTCTCACTCTCTCTCGCGCAAGCCAGTCCCTTTTCCCGCAGAGAATATCCTGTAACGGTGCAGGTGTTTCTCTGCTAAAGTCGAGGTCATCTGGGGTTTTCACATTTCTCTTTGGGAGTTTCTCTTCTGTTGGAGGTTTTGCTTTGTTGTGGTTTTGGTCTCTACTTGCAAAGCAAATCTCATCTGCTTTATTTTGGATGTCTCCGAAGAGAAGACTTTGCTTCTCTGTCCCCACGGCCATCATGTGGCAAAAACTTTCTCTAATGAAAGAACCCAATACCACAGAAATAATCCGCCCTGGCTGACCAGACAGCCTTTCTGCCTCTTTTAAATCAAAAGCTGGGAAGTTCAGCAGGAGCTTCCACCCACGAACCAGCACAGCCTCCACTGGGAGCAGACCAAGAAGTTCCCGAAGCTCTGCCCGTCCCAGCAGAGAAAAGGGGAGGCGAGACCTCTGCAGATAAAGCCATGCTGGTGGGGTGTCATGGCATCACGGTTTGGATGCTTCCGCCTGTACCCATCTCGGGAGGGGACTGGGTGTGCTTTGAGGCTCAAGCCTGGTGACCGCCGGCCAGCAGCACGGGCCCTCCCGGGAGGACGCTGCGTGTGACCATGGTGTTAAGCATCAGTAACCCCTTCCAGGAGCCACAGCTGCCTCCAGGCACCATGACATCTCGTAGCCATGCATTCCTCCCCCCAATAACGGGCTGCAGCTGGGGGAAGGAGACTCTTCTCCTATGTATTTTCTTTTGTCAGTCTTTAAATCCAGTTGCAAACGTTGTGGGTAATTAAGGACCGTCTTTCCATTTGGGTGATGTGCTGAAGCGCAACCTCCTGCTCCCAGTCAGATGCTCCACAACAAACCCATCTGGCAGGAGAGGCAAATTTCGTCTTAATTCTCTTCTTTCGTGTTGCAACAAAAAGCTGCCTATCCAAGGCGGCCTTGGAAGTCTCTCCTTATTAAGAGACCTCCTTGAAACGTATTATAGCAGCTGAGGAGGGTGGCTATGAAGCACAAAAAGCCTGCAGAAGAGCTCATTAAAACGATAAATTACAACTAATTGGAATAAATCAAGCTAAATCATCTCCAGTGCGAAGGTAAAATGAGGTGTGAGTGAGGGTTTTTAATAAGGCTGGTGCTAATCCCAGGCTCCTCTTTAAAGTGACGGTGAGTCCTGCTGCTGGGACCGGGGCGGAAAGCAGACCCAGATAAAGGCGAGGGGAAAGCGGAGCTAATGGGATTTTTAATTGTTTCCCAGTCCGAGCTGCCTGTCCCTAACTGCAGTGGGTTTGGGGGTTGCGCAGTATCCGCAGCAGCTCGCGGAGGGGCAGGCGCAGGTCGAAGCGCTTGGATTTGCTCACTTTGGGGTTTTTTTCTCTTTAATTTGCGATGCGCAAAGTGGCTGCGGGGTTTTGTTCCTATCTGTCATATCACTTCATCACAGGCAGCCACAGCTAAATGACTTCTCTGCATAATTAGCAGTGAGATCATCGTGACTGCCTTGGCTCGGAGTCATTTCTCCTCTGGTCTCCAAAGAGCTGCTCAAAACAAGGGCGAGGAGGGAGGTGTGGGGGAGGCAGCGGGACGGGTGCCCTGCCTGCACCCAGGCAGCCCCAGAGATGCGTGCTGGAGGGGGACACATCGGGGACACCTTGGACCCCTGCTCCTGCACCGGCACCAGCTAAGGGAGGTTTGGGAGATCTCGCTGTCCTCCTCGATGATGTTAACACCTGAGCCAAAGGTCCCAGGGGGCAAAGACCAGCAGCTCCAGCCTGGCCGACGCCGAGGATGGGGCTCACTGGTGCTGGGGGAACGTTCCGCAATGCGTTCAACACCCATGTAGGACATCATTGACTATAAGGTCTTTGAGCTGCCAAAGCAAAAGTTCTCCTCCTGAAACAAGTGAATCGCTTCTGGAAGTGCCTAGGAGCGGGCTCAGCTCTTGGGAGCGCAGAGCCAGTGCAGGCGCTGTGCCACGGCCAGGGTCAGCAGTGATGCTGCTGAGACACCATGGCTTGAGCCGTTCTGGCCGCTGCTTCCCCCCAAGAAGGGATGAGCCCTACTGCCAGTGCTGGAGAAATGTATTAGTTTCATTAAGCTTAAATGATTAGCTCCAGGTCTTGATAATGATACTTAATGGATCTAATATTTTTTTTGGTGATTATGCAGTTGTTTACAGTGGTGTATGTCATTAATAACATTCTTTAAACCTCCTTGCTTTCACTGTCACTAATTATGTTCAAGCCCTTCTTATGCCTAAACCCGATTAGCTGCCTATAAAGAGACTTTACCCCGTGAAGAATGCCTGGCTGTGCCGAGAGGCAGATGCTGATGTCTTGGGTTACTGGGCAGAAGGACGCTTGGATTTGGCCGCAGGAGCCATGGGCTGGACCCCACAGGGTGGTCAGGGCAGACGCGGCGGGTGCTGCTTTCTGCAGGAGGTGGTGGAAACCTTGGGGCAGCTCCGCTCTGCTCAAAACCCCTTTCCCCGTCACCCCTTGAGTTCTGCAGGGGGGTTAACAGCAGCCAGGGCCACCCCACGTCCTGGGTTTTATCACCTGTTGGTGTCCAAAGGGAGATGATGGACAGTAGGTGAGAGTGGTGAAGTCAAGCATGGCTCAGTGTTTTCCCGGGGGGGATAACGAACGCATCGAGGATTCAGTGTTTTCTCAGGGAAGGTGAACCCAGGACTTGCCTGTTACTGCTAGATCAAACCTGTGTGGTCCCCACGCTGGATGCGGCCGGGTGGAAGAAGGAGCATCGCCGCCATCTCCAAACTCTCCCTGAACCTTGCCGTCGCCCTTGGGAGGAGCAACCAGGCTGGCTGCTTCTCTGCTCCTCCCTGTCCGCACCTCCCTCCGTCCCCCTGCGAGCTGATTAATCCATTAGGATTAACCTCTCTTTAACTCCTTGATTAGCTGCATTTTAAAACTCCATTTGTTTTCCTTTTTACATCAAGCCAGAGCCAAAAAAAGAGGCCAATTTGCAGCGATACTGATTTACTGCAATTTCTGAAAATCAGGGCAAACGCCGGGAAGGCGTGCTCAGCATCTCAACTCCTCCCCAGGGAGCTGAGAGAGGCTCCATCCGGCAGGAGCCAGCTTTGGGAAGAACACCACGGAACCAGCACCCGCTCGAGTTCCCAGGGCTGGTTTCTGATGGTATCAGTGCAAACCTGGAAGATGCATCCTGCATTTCAAGGACTGAAAATGTCCTGCTCTGTACCTTGGGGAAACTGAGGCGCTTGTGAAGCGAAGTGCAAGGGGTAGAAAGGCTGATCCTCTGCCCTCAGATGGCTTTTTGGTCCCTCAGAGACATCCATTTCTCCACTGGAAATGTCCTTGACTTCCCTGAACTGTGCACAGCAGGAATTCCTCAAGATTGGGCTTCTTGCCTTAAGATCACACAGGGCAGTAACATCACAGTTTGGCCTCATCCAGACCTGATTTACCAGGTCTAGACCTAGTCCTGGGTCTACTGAACCTGAATTTAGCCCACGGCCTCGGTTTGTTGACAGACCCCTCCGGAGTCCGGGAGTGTTTGATGACAAAAGCTTTGCCCTTCTGTGCCGGGAGCTTGGCTCCGTGTCAGCTCCATCTTTGCCCGTGGAGCCGGGGCAGCTGCCTTCCTCTGCCATGCAGGAGCCACGTGGGAAAAAGCATTAATATCTTCAAAAACAAGCAAACCCGCTGGATTTAAAACAAAATCTCTACTGTTTCCAAATGCCCATCCTTCCCTTCCCAGTGTGTGCCCTGGGAAGGAGTGACCCCCTCTCTGTGCCCAGCCCGGGGCTGTCCTGGCACCAGCGAACGCGGCCGGTGATGGTGCACCCCATTGCTGAGGCCGGGGATGCCGAAACACAGGCGGCAACGGGGACGTGTTGGGGTGAGCAGAGCTCTGTAGCCTGTAGCAGTTCTGTGGTGGGGGCTGTTTGGACCCCCCTGGGGAAGGCACAGCGCGCTCCTGGCTTTATGCCCGGCTCCGTGCCCCACGGCTTCGCCCCTTGCAGGTGAAATGGGTGCAGCTCTGGAGCAGCCCAGCCCAGCACACCCTGCCCGTGCACCGGGAGGAGCAGCCGGTTGCCGCACGTCCCATCTCTCGCTGGGCACAGATCAGCCCCTTGACGAACTGGCTGCTCCGGAGTTACTCCTGCTGTATTTGTGGGATCACTAAGCTCTAAGGCGACTAACGCTAACCACCCGCTGACCTGCGCTAACCCTTCAATTCCTTCCTCAGTCGCTTCCTTGGCTGTGAATCAGTGCCTGAGCCCGGGCGCTTTCGGAGGCGGTCGGCGAGGCTGGAGGGGAGCAGCACGTCAGGATCCACGGGAGCTCTGCCTCTCCCTCTGCCGAGGAGGGACAGGGACAAACAGCTTTCACAGGGCTGGAGCAATTGGCTGAGCTGTGTATCACTGTTCATAAGCGTTTGCCCCATGATTAGGGGATTTGCTTGTGCGGGCAGGGATTGAGGCTCTGGCTCGGAGCTCAGCAAAGCCAAGGCTTAGAGCTGGGGTCTGGGGTGTCCCTCTCGGCTGGGACCAAGGGCTGGGAGTCTCCCCTGGGGCTGGGGTGCTGAAGGAGACGGCTCGTGCTGGCACTGA
This sequence comes from Phoenicopterus ruber ruber, assembly GCA_009819775.1. Lineage (NCBI taxonomy): Eukaryota > Metazoa > Chordata > Aves > Phoenicopteriformes > Phoenicopteridae > Phoenicopterus > Phoenicopterus ruber. Next base: position 13,135,257 of record CM020231.1, on the reverse strand, counting down.
AGCCCCTCTCCTATCGAGCTGTGTTTTGGGGTTGGCTGTCTACACGCAGCAGCTTTCCCTGCAGCCGTTCGGGGTGTCAAAGAAGGGCTGAGCGCAGCAGGGCCGTCACTAGAGCCCTTCTCTTCCAGGCTGCTGGCTTGCGGGGTGTTTATAAGGACCCTGGAGATTTCTCTAAGGTTTTGGAGTAGTTCAGTGTGTTTCTAAGCTATTTTGGGGAGCACAAGTGGGAAATATAAGTCATGGACGCATGCACCTGTGTGCACCCGTACGCAATAGCCTGCAGCTTCAAGTGTTTAGGCAAGCAGGTTCAAAGCTCTGCAAGGGAATATTCTTCCCATTAGTGAAGCAAAACAAGGCAGAAATCAGTACAAAACCAAGTCGAGGGCTTTGTCTCGCGGGACTGTGGCGCCTGAAGCTGGGCTCCCCTGCACAAGTTGTGTTGGAACTGGGAAAGTCTCTCGGGAGCCGTCTGTGAGCTGTCAAAATATATTATAAGCTGCAGTTGAGGTTTAAAAAGCTTCACACTGATGTACAATTTAGGGGAAGCATCTTGCATTTCCATGGCTATACAACAAGATTTTCTGAAATTGCAATGATATGAGAAAATGTCTTTTAAAGTGGCACCCAGATGGCGGGGAGAAATTGTGCTGTTTGAATTCTCTTCAGATAAATTGAAGCTAAAGGGATGTTAAACATTTTATAGTTTTCTTCCCCTCTTCCACCACCTGCTACTGAAATGCCACAGGAGCAGTCATCAAACAGAGCAAGTGAGATCCTAACGGCGCTCCGCTTGGGAAATGGCCTCATCTCAATCCCGCATCTGATGGCAATTAACACCGAGAGATCCCGAACCTGGTAGGGTCAGGTCTGGGCTCCTCGCCTGCTCCGAGATGGCGTTGGGATGCACACGGGGAGCAGGAGGGGTTGCAGGATTCAGGTTCCCTGGGGCGTTTGCACGCCCACAGCATGAGGCCAGAGAAATGGGGAGAGGCTGCCGGACCCGGCGGAACGACAGCTCTGGGGTGCGGGTGAGATGCAGCTCCTCAGAGCCAGCCCCAGAGCAAGCCTCACCATAAAAGTAGAGCCCAGGTCGATGCAGGCAACCCTCGTGCCAACAAACCTCCCCACCCGCTCCCCGGGAAGGGGGTTTTTGGGGCTGGGATTTCTTGGGGGGGGGGGGGGGTGGTGCCCAAACCCATTTCTAAGCAAAGAGAAGGAGCCGTAGGCAAACCCCAGGTGTCAGGGCTCAGCCTTGGGGTTTGCAGCGTGAGCGAGACGCAGTGGCTGGAGCGGTGTTCCTCCTTGGAAAGCCACCTGCCGCAGGATGCATAGACCCCCAAATGCAGGAATGGAGCATTGGGCTATAAATCACCCCACCACCAGCCACCCCCAGAGCTGTGCTGCTTTAGGGACAGGCTCCATCCCCCTGGCTTCAAGCCGACACGCGGAGCCTCCCCAGCATCGCTCTGCGGGGCAGCAGGCGCCTCCCTCGCAGGTTTTGTTCTCTTTCCCCTCCTTGGCATTCACAAGCGAGGAGTGTTTTCGCTCCTGAGCTAAATATGTCACTTTTTGTCTTGTAGCGGCTGCCAGGTTTTAAAACGCTGGTAACTTGTGAAAGCACCGAGAGGACAAATGCCAATAGTTACGCATCCGTCTTTACTCAAGGAAGAAGAACTGGGCTTTGTGGCTTTTTGGTTTTTGTTTTTGTTTTGAAAGTAAAATTAGCGTGTTTACCCGGTCGTTTACTTAAGCTGTTAGTCATGGCAAAAGAAACGTGCGCGGGCTGGTTTGTCTGCTCTGACGGGTCTCGCTTCCCTGGGGTGGGCTGGGGTGCTCAGGGGAGACTGTGAGCAATAGCAGCAAATATGCAAGCCCTGGTTGCGTTGTCTCCCGGGAGAATGTGCTGGGGACGACGGGAGAGCAGCACCGGGGCCCTGGGGAAGCCTTTCCCCTGTCCGTACCTCCCTGCTCGTGCCGGCGAACACCGATGGGGCGAGGAGCCATGGTGCCCGGGCAGCACTCTGCACCCAGGGTCCTCTGACCCTGGCAAGCTTTTTTTACATACGCTTTTTAAAATTATTTCCAGTGTTGCCAGATTCATTGCAGCAGATGGGTCCAGCCAGCAGGCAGGGTGATGCTCCTGATGGGTGGTGAGATGTCTTCGTGCTTATCATGAAATGGAGGTCGCTGTGGTTTTTCCAGCGTTGCTGTGGTTTTTCCAGTGTAGCGGAGCACTTCCCGGCTGGGATCTGGCTTAAGTTTTGGGAGAAGAGATCCTGGGCGAGATCCCAGCAGTTATTTCAATGGGCTGAGCCTGCAGGGAGCACCTGCTCGCCAGCAGCGTGGGCTTTCTGACACCCAGCAGCGCTGCGGAAAGCCATGAGGGCTGGGGCTAGGTGTTTTTAAACAACCTTGGCCAGGCAGGCTTTGCCAGAGCATTGCCTTTTCTTGTTATCTCTTCCTGCAATTACAGAATGATTCAGGGACAGCTATCCTGCGGTTTAATGCGAGAATCTTCCTGCAGGTACAGTGCGTGTAATGCACAGCAACGCTTTCTGGTACGACACGGTACTGTCTCGTGTTACCACAGCTTGAGATGTTCAGCAAATAATCCGAATCTTTCCTTCGAACGCCAGGTTATTTTGGAGGGGGGGAGTCATATTATCTATTATACTCATGAAAACAGATAATAATAGTAATACCATTTGGTGGAGCGCTGTTAATGCAACAAGGCTGTCACTTGTCACCAAGAATGCTGTGTGTGGCAGCCTGTTAAAAAGAAAGTCAAAACAAGGCTGGCAGCAGCCAGCCCGAGCACATTGCCGTCGCTGCCGGGGCTCTGCGAGCGCGATCGTGTTTCCCCCGCGCCGGAGCCAGCGAGGACGTTCTGTACTGCAGAGCTACGCTGGCGTGGCTGGTGCTCGCCGGCGGGGCAGCGGCGATGTCCTGGTGTGCTGCGGCTCGCAGGGACGCTGCCAGCGCTGCCCCGGGTCTCACGTTCATGAGTTGTCTTGGTTTTGGCAGAGATGCTCGCCCCGAGCTGGGCTGAGCGTGCCCTTGCCGCCTGCCTGCCTTGCTGCGTGAGCTCGCTCCCTCCCAAATCCACGCACTGCTTAGAGGCTGGGCTGGCCCAATGGATCCCAAATTTCCGTTGGGGTCAGTGGACGCACCCATGGGATGTGCAGGGTGCAGGAGGAGCGGCGGGCGTGTGAGCCCCTCGGCTGTTCACCCCCTGGGATGGGCAGATTGTGGCTGGTGGTACCGAGCACTCATCTTTCTCCTCCCTCTTTCCTTTAAAAAAGGTATTTCAAACATAAAAGCAATGTGAAGACAGGCAGTTACACATCTGGAAACGTATCATGAATGTAATAAGCGTATGAGAAGGTTTCTGTAGGAATTCATCTCCACTGTATTCGCTCCACAGCGAGCCATAAACTTTGCAGGGTCACAAAAGTTTTGGGGTTTTTTTTCTCTTGAGGAATTTCAGGCCTAACCCAGTGCATGCATCCCCCAGGTGCCACCCCGTCCATCAGGGGCTTCAGACCCTGTGCATAAGCAGAGCGTGCTGCGGGCAGGAGGATGCTCGCCACATCTGCAACAAGAGCCACGGCAACCCCCCTCCCCTCCCCGGGCCTCGACACCTTCAGCATTTTCTTTTTATAATGGAATGGGGAACGGAAAGCTCTGCAGAAGTGAAATGTCTCTCTCAAGCCATCAGGTTATTTTTATGTGCGTCTATATTTTCTTACGTGTGTGTAAATACCTCCCACACACACATACTTTTATCTCAAGGAGTGCAATGAAAATAGCTGGAGATTGAAAGGGGAGCAGGCGAGGGGGCGGTTGCGCTTTTTGGAAGAATCTCTTCAAGGTTCGGAAACAGCGAAGCCGTGGTGATAATGTGATCTGACAAAACCTCAGCTTCTCCGGGCCTGCGAGGAATGGTGTTCATGAAAGAAACCTTAATGACTTTCCCTCTACGTTTCAATTTATTCTAACAAACCACAGCCAGGAGCGCAGACTCGATGTTGCACTTGAGGAAGTTTTCACGAGCTCCGAGGAGCCGGCTGCGCGCGTGCCGGGAATTGCTGCTCACGGGCTTGGAAAAACAACCCCCATCCTGCCGATGCCGGGATGGCACGGAGGGATCCCCCGGCTCTCCGGGCTGATGGCAGCGCTTGCTTTGCCCTCTCCAGCCGCGGAGCCCGGCTGCTTTCCCATGCCAAGCCCCGGCCCCGCTGCTCTCCCCAGCCCTCCTGCTCTGCAAGCCTGGGCTGGGCGAGTCGCGGAGGGAGATGCTGGGTGACATCAGAGAAGCGGAACGTGCTGCAGCTTGATACCGATGTTGTATAGGCTCCGATTTCCATTTTTTTCTCCCCCTCTAAGTAGGACGGCAGCAAGGAAAGATTTCTGAGAGCTTGAGCTCTGCAAGGGGGGGGAGCAAATTTCCCTAGGGAATGAGAAATGAGGAGGGTTATGTGATCTGGCAAAGCTGTTGCTACACAACCCAGAGCCCTGCGTGCCCTGGCTTAGGATCATTGTGTGTCATTGCTTCTCCTTTTTTTTTTTTTAATGATAACAAAAGGAGGATTATGAAATACTTTGCTGTGGAAAGCTGCGTGGCTAGAGGGTTGCATGCATGGGACACGGTGGCATTTGTCCGGGCTGAGCCCCTCCGACCCTCGGCACCGACCGGCCGGAGCATTTCTGGCAGGACGGGACACATCCAGCGCCCATCGCGGCGTCAAACTGCACCAGCTGAACTTTGGCCGAAGCTCTGCCCTCAGAAATAAACCCATCGTGTCTAATAATACCTGGGCTGCAACCTGCTCCCAGTGAGCCTCTGCCAGCTGCTGGGGCCGAGCGGCGTCACGAGTCACCGAGACGCAGCGTTGTGCAAAGTCACCGTCCCCGTCCTGACCGGCGGAGGCGAGGTCCCGCGGGGCATGTGGGTCCCCTCTCCCAGCCGCTCCCTCGGCGGCCTTACGGGGGTGGCAGTAACCGGGCTCGATGCGGGCAAAGCCGCCTCCTCCTCCTCCACTTTAGGAAAGAGCTGGGAGAATTTCCAAACGCCTCCGCTTGGCAGCTAATCCCACCATCCCAGTAACGTGCGGGAAGTCGATCCGAAGAAAGTTCAAGGCTTGTGTCCCTATAAATTACATTGCTGGTCATGCTCCCCCTGGACAGCATCTCCTGGCTGCTGCTGATGTCCGATCCATTAATTCCCAGCAAGGCCAATGCTGGATGTAGGTGGGAGATGTTGTGTCGAGAAAAGCTGAATAAATTATCATTTTTTTTTTTCCTGTAACCTTCCTGGCTGCCGCAACGCCCGTGCTGTGCCCTGCCACGGCACTGGCACCGAAGCAAGCGCTGGGGTGTTGGCACAGGGGCTTGGGCAACCCCCGAATGGCTTCTGCAAATATCTGTGCCTTCGGTGCTCCGTGCACAGGCCTGTCCTCTGGGGCTGCTTACAGGTAACGGCTGGCAAAGGCACATTGTTTTTAAAGCCAGCTCCGGGGGGAGTTGGCAATGTCCCATGAACCTCTTGCTGAGCAAGTTCCTGGCAGCCACGGAGGTGGGACAGCACGGTGAGGGGCAACGTGGCCTTTGGTAGCAGAGCATTGCCCTGCTCCGTGTTTTGGGCACAGGTTTGCTCGGTGCACTGAATGCCAGAGCTGCTTTTGGTCCGGTGCGGCTCCGGTTGCTGTTACCGGGGCAGGTCAGACTGTGGCCAAGCCACTGGGTGCAGTTTTGGTGGTGGCCTCTCCCCGTCAGCGGTCAGAGCCGTTCCCTCTGTAGCAAAGCTGTTGGCAGTGCAAATGTAAGTCGTCTGGGTTTGGGTTTTTTTTTTCAAAATCCGCTTTCTCAGCAGCACGTTCTCCCATGGCAGAGGGCGAAGCCCTGCCGCAGGGAGAGGAGAGTGGGCGGCAGGCAGGTTTCGGCCGTTTCGGTGAGCAGCAGCAGCCCCTCTCCCCTCCTCACCTACATTGCATCAGCGCTTTGAAGACACTTCTCACTTAAATGGTGTGTGCCCACAGCTCCTCTGAGTCACGCTTGTTAGCAGAGAGCTCGTAATTCTTCATTTTTTCAAGTGCAAACGTCTTTGGAAAAGGGCATTAAATAAAACACTTGACTGAGGTCCCGGCGGTGACTAATTCCCGTGGTACGCCCCGCTCCAGCACTAATCCTGCTGAGCCTACTGCAGGCTGGGGGGTTTGCAGGCATCCTTGCAGGCAGAGGAGCAAAGAAAAAGCTGAATGTTGCATGAGAAGAGCTCGAAAGGGGCAGGCGTGGGCTGCGGCGGTGGCACGGCAGGGACGAAGCCCGGCCATCCCGGTGCCGGTGTCCCCTGGGGAGCGTTTCAGTGCAAGCTGCGCTCCTGCGCCTCGGTCCGAAGCAGGGAGACAGCCCAAAGCATGGGCTGCATCAAAACCTAAGGCTTCTGCCCAAAAGTTGCTGGAAAGGTTTGAGGATTGGAAGAGCTGGGAGGGGGTTTTTTCTGCCCCAGCCAGGATGTTCCCTATCGAGGAGGCAGTGGCACCTCGGAGGACTCAAATAAGGTGACTGTACATCTCTGTAAACACGCTGCCTCCCGCCAAATAAAATTTTACAAACCCAGAGCTCTGCCAAACAATTAACCCCCCCAAGCACACCTCCCAGGCACGCCGTGAATACCGTACACCCAACCCACGCGAAAGCCCCCGGGACACGGCAGCAATGCTGGGGAGATCTCGTGTGCCCTGGGGACCCCGCTGCCGAGCCACGGCCCCCAGTGAACTTTCCCCACGAGTCCCTCTGGGCCCGGAGGAGACAGATAAGCGCGGATCTCCCCAGGGCCAGGACAGGACTGTTGCTGGGACCGACCTTGCCATGCAGCCGGTGCCAAGCGCCCTGTGCTGGATGGCTCTGCGCGGCCGCACCGGCCACCTCCGCAAAACGACCCTGGCTGTGTTTGCTGCTTGGGTACCAGCTGAAAACACGACCCTCGTAAGGGGCTTTTGCAAGATGAAGTGGCTCTTCCTTCTGGCTTTGCTCTCCCCCTCTTTACCTCGAAAGCCCCGGGAGCTGCGGAGCAGGAGGCAGCCTGTGTGCACCGCCGCCGAAACGGCTGCAGGACTGGGCATAACTAATTAGAACCTCTATAAAATGACATCTATTTCCACAGATGGGAAGCTGCTTCCCCTTTTTATGGCTGCTTCAGTTAATTAGTTATCTCGGAGGTTGCATTTGCATTCCCGGCTTTGTGAAATACCCTTTTGTTAACTACTTTTCATATACTTTTATGAAGTCGGCCACTGAAACGGGCTCATTTATCTCACCAGTGACAGGCTGAGAGGCTTGCCCAGAGCTGCGTGCCAGATGCTGGGATTGTAAAATAATGTTTAGCTTGTCTGGGGTTTGGAAAGGAGACAGAAGGTTGCAGGGCTGCGAGAGGAAAGTCCCAGGCTGCTAAAGCTAAGGTCTGGATCTTGACAACTTCTACAAAAATGCCAAATCTGTTGCTTTTGGGCAGCTTGCAGGAGCCGGGGGGGATGCTCTTGTCGCCAGCCCTGGGCTTGGACATCTCCACCCTCATCCCCTGGGATGTGCCCACACACAGGGCATCCGACGGGAGCGGGGTGTGAGCATCCGACCTTCTCGAGCTTTATCTGCTGCATCCCCCTCCAGCAGCGCTGGGTGCGTGCATGTCCCCGTGGGCAAGGAGGGCTCCTGGGGACCCCCCCGCTGCGCCGGCTGGCGCAGCGGGGGGGTCCCCAGGAGCCCTCCTTGCCCACAGGGAGCCTGGAGACACCCCAAAACCGCTGCTCCAGCTGAGCCTGCTCCAGCCACGCTGCACATTCATCCTCTATTAGCAATATCACAAGCAACAGCGATAATCGATCGCCGTCATTACTAAGAACTGTTTGCAAAATCACTGTTTCCTCTGCAGCATGAGCAACGAGAACTTTTGTTGGTCGACTTGTTGTCTGGTTTTTTTGGTGGCGAGAAATCATATCCTTAAACTCAAACTTTAAAAATTCAGAGCACAGCCTAATTGTTGGGGGGAAATAAAGCCCAAAATACGTAAATCTCTTTATTTTCTGCATGACTGAGTTTGTATTGGCCTGTTAGTTGATGCTCCTGAAGGTATCTGCTGGGATGCAACTATTATACATCCAAACTGTCACAAATGGAAACGTCGCTTTGAAAGACAAAGGGTAATTTATTGAGAAAAGGGTGTCATTTAGGTGGAAGGACCGAAGGAAGAGAGACAGTTGCTGCAGAACTGCCAAAAGCGAATACCAGATCCACTGATAGTCAGGGAACAGCTTGGAATTTCCAAGGCTGCCCTTGAGGGATAAGAAAATAGAAGCTAAGGACAAAAAAAAAAAAAAAAAAAAAAAGTCTTAAATACAGTGACAGCAGAAACCTGAAGGATCACAGTGAAAAATGGGGCTTTCTCCTCCGTAACAATAACTGAGGAAAAGATAGGAATGTAATTTGTAAAAGCTGTTAAATTGCCACCAAAAATTGTAAGCTGGATGGAGAAATGACACAGAAGGAAAAAAGAAACAAATGCATACCTGTCGTTCCTGGAGTATTTCTTGAAAACGGGACTAGGCGATGAATAGGGTGGAGGAGAAATGGAGCTGAGGAAGGGAAGAGCTGGGAGAACCCACCCGGCTCGGCCGGGCGACAGGAGCTGGTCACCGCAAGAGCTTTACCCGGGAGCCTCCGTGGGCTGCGGGAGGAAAATGGTTTTGTGTGTCTCCAAAAACACAAACCCCCAGATTCATCTTTTTTTGTTTGTTTCTGAATAATACATTTTCCCTCGTCTTGGAGGGAGCCTGTCTATATGGAAACGGCACTAAGGAGCCAGGCACATGCAGCTTGCTCCTCTCGGAGCTGGTGGCTTGTTATTCACCGCGGCTCTGGGGGAACTTCTGGCCAGGGAGGAGTTTTGCAGGGTGGGCTCACAGTGACAAACTTTGGGGGAACCAAGTTGCAAACAGCCTGGAAAAAGGTGTGACGATCCCTGCAAGAGCCTTGCCCCAAGGCTCGCACTTGCACGCTGCTCGTGGGGTGCGGGTGCCCGTGCCAGCAGGATGGGGGACCTGGGAATGAATTGCAGGGTGGGGAGACAGGAGAGACGGGGTGTCTCCAGCACCAGCAGAACATCGCCCTGCGCTCGTCCCCTCCCGGCCCTTCCCGGCCCCACTGGCCCCTGAGCATCCTGATGAAGCCGAACAGCGCTTCGGTTATTTTAAGGCCAGTGAAAAATGGATCTGCCGGGGAAGCAGAGTGTGTTTTGGGCACAAGTCCAAAGCGTTACGGCATTAAAGCCTGCAGGGCGTGGGTGCGGGACGGCTCTCGCGTGCCCACCCCAGTCCTCAGCAGCACTTGCAGCATCTGGATTGACTCAGGTTAAATAAGCCGAGGGTGCTGGGGGTGATGTGTCTCAGCCGGGGTCCTCCCGCTCTAGGACCCGAAGCCCCTGGCAGGTCTCAACCCGCTGCAGCCGAAGGTTGAGCTGAGGCTTCTTCAAACGCAAACCAATCCGCAAAACCAACCAAGCACCATTTTCCAATGCAAAAGCATCACTATACGGATGCAGAAGCCCATTTTTAGGCATGAAGGCTGCTTCAAGATCCCACTTTTATATTTTTCACACGGTGATTGTCTAGCAGGTATTTCCCTTAAGCCCCCGGTGCTAAATGAGATGTCGCCATTAGGGAAGTCAGTGAAACTGGTTTTTTCTCAAACGTTTTAGTTGAAAACACACTCACACAGCCAGGTACAACAAAAGCAGGGGTCGTCATTACCAAATTGTGATATTTCTCCCGGCTGTCTCAAACACTGGGTGTGGGAATATTTCTTTTCAGTTGGAAACATCTATGATTAAGCTGCAGCCAATGAGAAAAGTCGCAGAAATTGCATTTCCAGCTCCACAATTTAGCAGATCCGTGCGTGAGCGCCCCTGGCCCGGATCAGCGCACGGGTGGGAGGTTTCTCCTGAAAAACAAAGCAGCGCAAGACACCGGGTTTGGGGGAACAATTCGGCCGGCAGAAAATAAAAACCCAGGGAGGAAAATGAGGTGGGGGGAACCTTCCCAGCTGCAAACGCCCCCCGCGTCCACGTGCAGCCTCGGGGCTGCGGAGCCCCACAGCTCCGCTCCTCGGGCCGCGGCTCACCGCTTCTGCCCTCTCATGTCTGGTCACGTCACTCTACATCAAAACAGTTGTGATAGCAAAGAAGCGTCGGAGAGATTAAAATGCAAGGAAATAATAGCAAGGGTGGGTTTTTTCCCAGGGTTGAGGGGAAAGACAGGGAGGAGGGAGGGAGGAGGTGTTTCCAGAGAGCCCATCTCGTCCGAGAGCTCACAGGATTCAAATGGTCGGGGTGATCTTGACAGGCTAAAAACCCAATCTGCTAGAAATCATATACCTCAAATAACGTGCTATTGCTGCCGACCGTCCGTGTGTTTTAGGGCTGAATAGATACAGTATTAAATTCATCTCGAGTTCTCATTTGCCACCAGTTACCGCTTGTTTGACAAGGTTTGAGTGAAGTTTGAAAGGCTTTTACTGAAAACGGTCGTAGGAGGAGCGAGATTTGATGGGTGTTCTCAAGGGCTGAACAGCATCTGCCTGCGGCCCCCGGACCGGGCGCGGAGGGGCTGGGGGTGCTCTGCCACGCGCCCCAAGGTGCCACCCGGGAGAGAAGTCAAGGATTATATTTATTTAACTGAAATACCGATAAATATTACCTTTACTGTTATAATGACACTCGGGTCTCCCACTTCCCAGTGCTTTAACCACTGAGCCTTCTAACAATTTTGGGAAGTGATGAAGTTTTGGTTATCTAAAGGCAAAACACGTTATTTACAGCCCTGTCCTCCCTCAGCCGCAAGCTCTGGTGTCCCTGAGCTTGGGGGAACACCTGAGCTTGCCCTTCAGTTGAAAAAAAGGTAAAAGAGGTGAAAAAAATTAGCTCCATTGGTAACCTCATGCTTGGAGAAACCCTAAACTAGTTGCTGCCTCCTGGTGACCCCCAGCGCGGGTTTTGCAAGAGGAATCCCCTTGCAGCTCTCCCCCCAGCCCCCCTGGGGCTGAAGCGACGCTCGTGCGGCGCAGCCACGCGGCGCAGCCTCGCCCTGCGGGGGAGCAAGCAGCCACGTGGGGCACAGGGCACCCCACGCACGGCCCCTGGTGCAAGCCTTGCTCCTCGGCCACCCAAGGGGCTCCCCGCTCGGCCCCTCGTGCACAGCCTCGTGCGAGGCTCGGCGCTCAGCGCCCTGCACGCAGCCCCGCGCGAGGGGCACTGCTCGGGCCCTCGCGCGTGGCCCCACGCGCACGGCGCGGTGCACGGTTCCTTGCGCGTGGGCCCTTGTGCGCAGCCCCTTGTGCACGTGCACGGTCCTTGGCCCGCGCGCGGCCCCTCGTGCTCGCGCGCGGCCCCTCGCGCACGCCCCCGTTGCGCACCTGAGCGGCCTCCCCGCGCAAGCGCGCGGCGCCGGTGCACGTGCGCGGCGCCGCGCGGGGTTTCCCGGGCAACCGAGTGACGCGGACCGTTGGCCGTTAACTGTCGCGCGGCGCCGCGCGGGAGGGCGTCGTCCTCTGAGGCGGCTGAGGAGAGGGGTCGGTTTCTCGTCCCCCCCCCCCGCGGCACCCTGAGGAAGGAGCTGGGGGGAGGTTAGGCGCAAGTCCCCAGAGCTTGGGAGGCGGGAGGCTCTTGGCGTGAGGACTGCGGGCAGGGGTGGTCGTGCTCTTGTTGAAAATAGGTGTAAAGGAAGTTTTATTGGTAACAAAGCCCTTCACAGGGAGGTGCTCTGGCTCTGAGTGTTCCCCAGGAGACCGGTTGGATTTTAGATGTCACAGCCCCTCAGGATTTATTTCTATTGTTTGAGGGGCTGCTGAGGGGAATGAGACCTCATGTAGTGTTAGTGGCAGATTTTTCTGCTGGACTACCCTTTAGAAAATTAAAAAGACTTGCTTCAGAGTTTGGGCAGCAGGTGTATGTTTTCATGACTGGGAAACTAGAGTTTTTAATAAGTTAGGGAGTAAAACCACCAACGTTCCTATTCTGGAACAATGCCAGTACCAGATGCACCTAAAAACTGCAGACTTGAGGCACCTGTGGTACCAAATGCATGTAAGAGCAGCAGACTCAAGGCACCTGTGGGACTGGATCTACCTAAGAACAGCAGAATCAAGGTGCTGGCAGCCACTAAAGCGTGGAATCCTCGAGAGTTTGTGTGCATTCAGGCTTTGCCTGGCATTGCTCAGAAGGAAGGAAAGGTCTTGGCCAGAAGCAGAACAATTTACAGGAGCAGTGAACCTCCAAGAGAACAAGTGTTCTGGGAAAACTACCATAGGAGGCAAAAGCAATGCACCCAGGGACACTTCACCCCCACTGGGAAGCCTTATCGGGAGCTCGGAGAGATTCTCTACACAGACCCGAAGAAACTCACCCTCTACTCTTTGGGGCAGCTTGCACAGGTAGGCCTGACTTTCCTGGTTCTGCTTTAAATAGAGAAGCAGGGAGGCTTTTCTTCTAAGTAAATTGCAAGCCCCTGTTTCCAGGGAAAGGAATTATTATTTCTGCTTAAGGAAATGTTTGAAACAATGTTCCATGCCTTCCTGTGGCTAATAATCTGATCCGATATTTGATGATGGTACGGAGCATTTGTAAATAAAGCGGGACTGCTTTGATGTGTATGTTGTGATTTGGGAACTGGCTTTGAAACTGATCTTTAAAGTTCTTAATGAGAGCACTTACAATGACGCAGGGACCATAGCAGACTAATGAATGAAAAGGAAAACATGGGTTAATGAGAATGAGCTTAAGGGAAAATACTCAGGGAAAAGTAACAGGCCTTGAAAATGGAAGGAGGGGAATCCTGCTGAGGGCATGAGGGTAAAGGATGGGTTAAAAAGCCAGAATGATAAGTGGTGGTAGTTGAGGGGTGGGTAAAAAGCTCAAAAGTTGAGCGTAAGAATGGTATAAAAAGTAAAGAGATCTGAAGCTCTCTGAGCTTTCTGTGCTGTTTTGTGCAGAGAGCAATTTTCTTTGTGGAAACATAGGCTGGAGAGACTTCACTATCTGTAACATCAGTCTCTGTGACTTTGAGCCTACACTTTGCCATGTGCTTTCTAATGGAGTGCCCAAGGGATAGTCTCTGACAGCTGCAGCAGAAGCAGTGTGGTGGTTATTCAGGGTAGGCAGAAAAGATTCTGTCCATCCACTACTTAATTTTCTGCTCAGATTGTGTGTGTTGCATTCAGAGCTTAAAGTTTTAGATCAAGTGTTTTAAGCTCTAAATAGCCAATGGGGTGGTGTTTACTTTATTTTTACATACTACCTAAAGCAGAATCTTGCTGGCTGTCTTCATTCAGAGGTTTGTTTCTGTTAATTAGTCAACATCCAGCAAGTGTTGCCAGTGTTCCTGTTTTAACCCTTAACTTCTAAAGCATCTTTCCTTCTGAATATTAGAAGTTGCTTTAAAGATTTTTTTTCAACTGCAGATATACTCTTTAAAATTCTGATAATCCTGAAAATGTTGGTTAATTTGTGGTAGTTGTTGTTTTGGTGTTGAAAAATGTCAGGATTTGATCCTTAAGGGTGCTCTGAAACCTGGTTGGAACTCAGCTGTTTGACTTCACCAAATCAAAAGTATACAATTTAAACTATATGTAGGTCACTAAATGTGTGGTTGTAGCTTATGCTTTAGATTCATGAAGCTATCAGAGGGGATGTAGTCACACCTGCCATTCCTTTTTGTGGAGAGCATGGCTAAAACCACTACATAGTCTTGAAAATCTCACCCTTTTTTTTTTTTTTCTTTTCCTAAAAGGTAATGGTTACTAAGTTGAAAAACTTTAAAAAAAAAGCCAACAAAAAAACCCTAACAAACAAACAAAAAAAAACCAAACCAAAAACCTGAAAAAAAAAAAAAAATCCTGGCAATGAATCTGACCTGTCTTCTGCTTCCCTCCATCCCCACAAACTGGGGAAGGCCCAGGGATTTCATGCTACTGATACACCAATTCTTGCTATTTAAGCTGCCAGCGTGCTCTGCAGAAATCTGTTTCTGCATTTTTCAGAGATACTATAACAGAAATGTATTTCTATTGCCTAATTTTAAAAATACTTTCTATTACTTGTATTTTTGCTTTATAAGAGTTATGTATCCTCATTCCCATCCACACCTAGCAGTCCCCATAATATTGTGAATAACTGAGAAGATTGTAGATACTGGGTATGTCTAATTATAGATGTCTGAGAGCATAACATTCCTGGTAGTAAAAATCATGATCTCTGATTAATGCCTTTGCACTCAGCTCTGCCTTCTGAGTTAGCATTTTCTTCAGCCACAAGTACAGCTGATGATTTGCAATGATGAATGACAGTAAAACTTGTAAACAACAAGAAGATGATAAAAGCCCTGTGAATTCAACAGGACTTGAGTATGCTAATATCTGCTGGCAAATGCTACTTTCTAAACTGATATTATTAAAAAAAATAGATTTTAAGAGCTAGAAACATTTGAGTAAGTATGCTGGGTGGTTATACAAAATAATATGGGCATAGGATATGATATGTAATAACTGCATGTTTTAGGATGCTTTTTTATATACTTGATGGCAACAAATGCATTCAGAAAAGCTGCGTGTTCATGGATGCTTTTTGTGTCTTTATTAAGTAAACTTGGTATCTGAAAAGGTAGAGGTGATATTTGACTGCTTTAACTGTTGCATTGGAAACTGCTGTTCTGTAGTCACACAGAGAATGTGGTGTCTGTTTTACAGTGAAAACACAAAGTAAAGCTGGGACAATGCAGTGGAAGAATTGCATTCCCCTGGAACAAAATAAACCCCTTCCAAACTACTAGCAATACCCGAGAGGGATGGGGAAGCTCAGGAGGTGTAGCATTTGTGTTTAAAAAGACAACCAAACAACAGCTCCCACACGCCGCCCCCCCCCCCCCCCCCCCCCCCCCCCAAACCCTACAAAAAAAGAAAAAAACAAAACCCACAACAAGGAGGCTTCTTTTACCCATCCTGTACAGTATTACCCAAGCATAATTGAGTGGCCAGCTTTCACAATGGTGTGGATTTTGTGACCCTTATGGCTTTAGATTGCCAGTTATCCCAACTTTTATCCCCAGCAGCGTCTCGGTGTTTTCAGATGTGCTTTATATGTGGTGGCTTTCTACATGTGCTGTCTCCTCCCTGCCACTGTCTTTGCTAGAAGAATCCTGAGAAGCTGAACAGGCCATGTATTTTAACCAGGGCAGCTACACCAAGTGGCTTCCCAATGGATTTCAGGTTTTTGCCTTTTCAAAACTAGTTCGGGGGGTGGGGGAGGAGAATCCCTGTGGGGCTGCGTGGTGTTAATGTCAGTCTGTACCCATGCAGTGAGACAGAGCCCTTCCAGCTTCCATTACAAATAATTGGAAGTTACTTCCTTCGGTTTGAGGTGTTTTTTCCCCTCTCTCTCAAAGGTCGGGTGCGCATTGCAGACAGCACTGATTCATTGAAAGTCAAAGAATGTAGCTATCCAGACAGTATTTTTGATTTCCTAAGTGTTCAGAGCAATGTGTTAAAGGTCTCTTTCTTATTCCTTAATGTAACGGTGCATGGTGATGTTAGTCACCTTTTATCATGTTTATGTAGCTTCTTTCCCTTAATTGCTATGACAAATTCATTTGCAAAACCTCTGAGGTGGTTTGTTGACTTTTCACATGAAAGGTAGCCTTTCTGACCAAGCCCCGAAACCAATCCAAGTCCACAAAATCTTGAGTGTTATTAGTGTCAAAGCCTGCTCTGTGCTTGTCATAAAATTCTGTTCTGTAATTCTGTGCTTTAGGTAAATAGGTCACTAGATAAGATTGACAACAGCATCCGCAATGAAAGGTTTTAAACTGGAAACTGGAGAAGAAAACGGAGCAATTTCTTTCAAGAGAAATTACATTGATGTTTTTTGTTATTGCTGCTGTTAAAGATCTGTCAGAGTTTCCAATTTAAAACCTTGCTTTCCAGAAGACTAAAAACATGTATTTCAAGGCAGAACTTATAATGCAAAGAACCTTTTTCCTGCCAGCTCTCTGATATGAAGGTCAGTCATAATTCCTTATTGCTCTGGGAAGAGCAGGAAAACATTAATGGTGGGTTGTCTTCCTAGTATCTCCACAATGGAGAAACTGGTCAGGCCAGGCTACACTGGTGTGCTGACATTCCTAATGCTTTCCAAATTGGGTAACCAATATATGGTCATTGATCAACCCGGGTCTCACACCTGCATCTAAGAAGTGCTATGCCTGAATCATTTAAAAAAAAAAAAAACAACACAAACAAAAAACACCAAACCCAAACAACTTTATCATAGATTTGGAAGAAGCTTCAGAAATACCTTGGAACTTCCTATTTGAAGAACATGAAATTTCAACAAAATGCTAGTGAGAAAGAAGATAGTACAACATTTCTTTCTGTTAACTAGCTTTCTGGCTTTGAAAGTGAAAAGCTACAAAATACTAATACTTTCCAGAGTGGTTTTTTCCGTATTAGCTATATGAGGTAGAATATAAGCGCGAGTTATCACTGGGATGGCTGTTATTCAGAAGTGCCAAAGCATTGATAGAGATGTTCAGATTCCAGTATCTCTTGGGGTATTTTGGTAGATTGTTGGCTGGTAAAATTGGACCTTTACACATCTTTCCACTGCTTGCTAGAGGTGGCCTCAAAGTCTTTGTTGGTAAACATTTGAGTATCTCTAACAATTAAAAAATGCATATTGGCAGCATGAAAGTGAGAATTTTGAGATGTGCTTTGTTTGCAAGGGTTAATTCATATTTGATTTAAGGTTGAGGGTTTTTTTCCTGCTTGTACTACTTTGCCAGGCTCATCATGTCATGACAGTCTGTCAGCTCAGGAATTACAATGTTTATAAGGGCTGGTGTTTTGGGCAGGACAAAGGGAACAAGCAAGGGAGGGTACAAAGGAGATAGTAGCAGTGAGAGCCATGCTTTCAGCTTCCTCAGTGATCCAAGTTTATCTTGTTTGTCCTTGTGCATTTCTGATGAAAAATTGGGAATGAAGATGAGAAGCACAAAATTATACCCAAATTCTTTTTTTCGAAGCTATGACTGCAGTGCATGCCCCCCATATGAAAATCAGTGTGAAAACTAAAAGCATCTGCAAAACCAGGTTTGTCTTTACCCTTCCATTGCAATAGCTATATAGATTGTGTCATGGCTTGCATAATCTTGCTTATCTCTTGCAGATCATGAACAAAATAAATTTCCTGAGTGCAACACAGTTAATATGGAAAACTTCTAATTTTCAAGAAATTACTTTCTGTTGGGTTTTTTTGCCTTTTCTTGCTTTCTAAAGTCACAACAGTTTGCAGCTGGCCATAAGCCTATGTACTAGAAATGCTCCAGGACAGAAGAGAAAGAAATAGGTTGTGCAAGTAAAGTCAGTATTTGGAAAACTGCCCTTTATCAATTGACTACAGTTTTTCACCTTGCTATTGCCAAAACATATTAGTGATGTTATGTACAGAGCATGTAAAACGGAAAAAGCAGGTGCAAGCACAGTGACACTGATTACAACTTCCAAGTTCATAGTGTCACATTGTAAGAATGCTTTTTAAGGAAATGAAAGGGTGTGTCGTTTTCTGCCTCTGAGAGACCTGGCTGAATGTACCTTAAGGAATGTCTGAAAGGCTTTGTCATCAGCGTGTGATGCTTCCATTTGAAAGCCTACCATACAGTGGGTATACAGGTATGCCTGACTTAGGTTTCCATGGAGATTTCTTGTACCTAATTAACATAGGTGGATTTTGCAGGTAGTTTTTCTTTGGCTAACCTTCTCTAGTTTCCTTTTCTTGTTTTTAGTAGGTAAGAGGGTGTTGTGGGTTTTTTGTTTGGGTTTTTGTGTGTGGTTTTTTTTTTCCTTTGGTGTTAAGCAGATACAAGTTGTGAGGTATTTGGGTTTTTTTCTTCTTTCTGGAGTGAACATACAGGGAAGTAGCTGTTTTGCTCTGTGTGTGGGAGGGTGGGGGGTGGAACTAACTGTGTGTATTATACCAATGACTTTTCCTATAAGCTTCATAACCTCTGTCGATAACTTATGTGTGCAAGCTCTCAGCATGGTGATCATCAGGCAGGACAGATGCACGTTATCCATCTGAGGTGACATCTTTGCTTCATTTTTCATGATGAAAGCTGTTGTACACTTCCAGCTTTCAGCAGGGTCACTGCTAGCAACAAGCGAAACTCTGGTTTTGCTTGTTTTATGGATAATGTTGATTTCCAGTAAATAGAATGAGTTGTTCAAGTATTTTTTTTAATTATCTTCTGCAGCCTTTAACTATGTTAGCAAGCATAACACTACACTACTTTTCCTTTTTAAAAATAGTAACAGATGCATTTCTTGTTGCAGAAGACAAACTTGGAGGATGTTTGGAAACAAACAGCCTAATGGCACGTGTCTCTCTCTCTCTCTCTCTCTCATATGACTGACTTCTCACCCACCCAAGGAGGCACTGACCCACCAGACATTTGCGATGTAATGATAATGTACCATTATATTGCTGCTTTCATGTACATGTTATTAAATGTTAGTAAGCCTGAATGCATAAGGTTTGCAGGTGTATTAGAAAGTGGTGAATAAGCAGACTGTGGATAATTTGGCTATGGAATAACAGAAAAGGGTGACTTTAGGTGACTGAACAGGAGCAGTTTGGTTATGTGAGAATGGTACTAAAAGGAGGACTGGAATGAAAGACAAACAGAAACTGTGAAGTGATAGATAATGGTGTCATCGTACACAGAACCGGAACAGAGCAAATGATATAATAAGGGAAGTTCCAGTTTAGACATTTTATCAAATTTGGATATACACCTAAATTGCAATAGCAGACAGTTTTCTGCCTCCTTCAATAAACATTACATCAGATTAGGCTGTTAGACTGTATACTGGCTACTGTTGGTTTTATTAATTAAGGTCATTCCCCTTTGTTAGCCTGAACCATAAATATATTTCTTTTAACTTGGGTTTAATTTATGAGCCCTTACTAAAAAGTTGAAAAGTGTCAGTCACACCATTTTTGAGGAACTAAAATTCTTGTTTGTACATGTCCATGGACAAAACAGGAAAATATTACATCATATTGCAGTAATTCTAACAAGAGGATAACACCATTGCCAACCAAGTATTTGAGATTATTTAGCAGGCACAGCGAAGCTGTTGTTGATGCAGAATTTCTGAATTTCATTTTTTATTGTCTGTGATTGACTCTGCCACTGTAGTCATGTGTCTGTTAGAAATTCTTGGCTATTTTAAAGACCAGCAGTCCTTTAGTGCTGAAGTAGGTGGTTTTATTACTGTTAATCATAACATTTAAGCACTCATGTACTAAGAGGTTTTTTTGAAATGTTTTTCTTCATGGCCTTGAGACTGACAATCATTACCTCTGTTGTACCTTTGGAGAAAGTGACTTAGAAAAGTGAATTATCTCAGCTAATTGCATATGGAAAATATAAACCTGGTGGTATAGTGAAGAGCTCTCTGATCCTGAGCTCTTTTTTTTTTTTCTGCAGGTGTTCTTGCTTTGTCTTTTAGAGTATAAAACAAATGGTGATATAAATAAAACTAGAGATAGGGTATATGCTTGTGGAACTATATTTTTAAGATCAGACTTTTTTTATTTGGTTAAGAGTGGTAGTTTTACTTTCTAACATGAATATTAAATGTTAGGTGGTACTCCTGACCTGAGCCCAACTATGTGAAAATGTTATGTTCTCTAAAAATAAAGGCTTTAAGATCACTAAATTAGTTTGACATATCTCTGGAACAGCAGCTAACCGGTAAGGTCCACACAATCTCCATGCTATTAAGTTCAAAACAGTCTAATCAATTTCAAAAGTTCAATTTTTGTTCCTAAAGGCTGCTTCCGTAATGAATTAAGGGAAGCATATCAAATGTAATAACGCATTGTTATTAAGGTTTTGGTAAACTTGCCAAATGTCAGGCTGCTGGTACAGTCATGGTGCATTACGCTTCTGTGATTACAGCTTGAGTTGTCATTATAGTGAATTGCATTGCTCACCTAGGTTTGGGAATTGATCTGCAGTATCATGCCTGGGGCAGGAGAGAAGTGCATTACAAAGGTTACACTTTAAGTGAATATTCAAAACATTAGATTTTAACAGTTTTAGTGTCTGCTTCTCTTAAATAGTGCGTACAAATACTCTGTAGGTTATATTATGGAAAAAAAAACCAACACAATTCCTTGTATTTGAAGAATGCCATGCTCCCCTGGCTGCAGTGTGGCAGTTAAAAATGTCTTTTGATAACTGGAAACATTTCGTCAAATGGTTACTTTTGGGAGAGAATGGGACAGTAAGGTCATCACTCTTTGTAATTCATGGATGAGTTTCTGGTTCCTTTGTGTCACTCTGATAGCACAAAGGAACATTAATGCTGATCTTACCAGACACTGGAGGATTTCTCTAATGTCATGTTCAGTGGAGTTATGTCAGGAACGAATGTATGTGTTCCAGAAATGTAAGAAAATGTTTCAGGTGGGAAAGCTGAGCTCTTTTGCATACATGGAACTTAGGAACCTCTCTGTGTATGTGATCTCTAGTAGGAAGTGGTAGGTATTTAATTAGGGGCAGGGGAACATGAACAATCTGGAGATTTTTATATTCACATGGGGGGGGAATCAGAACTGATGTAGAAATGCAGGACTAGATTTGTAGATAGGTTGAGTTGTGCTCGTTTCTAGGAAGGATAATGTATTTATAGATCAGTTTTTCCCCAAATGATGCCAAAAGCACTTTGCAGACTGAATGTAGAGGTCATATCAGCCGTCCCTGGTTAACTGTGGTCAACAGAGCAGAGCAATACTACTGGAGAGCTCAGGATAGAAAGTGATGAAGAATAACGTATCCAGTTGAAAAAGGAGAGTTGAACTTAAGTGAGCAGACAGCAGTTTCAGCAAGTTGAAGTTTAGGCAGGACACCTCGCTAATTCCCCCAAACATTGCATGGCAGAGGAGGAATTGTCCTTCTTGTACAGAAAATAGCAGTTTCAGGGTAAGTTGATCTGAATGCAAGAACTTTGAAAACTGTTCTTAAATGGGAATATTTCCCTGTGCAGGCAAAGTGAATGAAGGCATTCAGCAGTGAGGGGGGAAAGCATAATAATTAAAGCTTGAGTTTGGCTTGCAGAGGAAAAAAACATTTGTGTAAAATCAGATTGGTGTTTCGCTTTCCTTGAGACTGTAGAATGATTTGTCTTAGATTGCACGCAGTGGAAGGCAGCACTTTCCATGGCTAGAGTAGCTTCTCATTATTCATGAAATGCCTATAGAAAAAGGGTTGAATGCACAACAGCAATGGGGGGAGGACTGTAAGCAAGAAGAGAAGGACATAATGGAATGTCACTACGTTCCTTGTAGTATAATGTGACCTTTCCATTAAATTAACTTTATGCTATTTTCACAGAAGGAGAGCTAAGATAGAGAGTATTTTTTAGGGGACAATAGTCAACTTAATTAGGCAGCTATATAACTGTCAGTCTTTACATTGAGAGCTCAAAAGCAGAGTATGGGGAATGGAGGTAGTAGCTATAATGTTACTTTGGATTCTGTTCATTTGGAAAAAGGAATTACTTTGTTATTTATGAAAACTAGGCTGCGACATTGTTTGGGGTATTGTAGCCTGGAACCTTTTTTTCTGGTGTATTAAGAGGGAGGTTTTAACTTAATTCCTCAATGACTTACTGCTAAAAGGTTTATGTGTCCTCTTTGCTAATCTAAGCGGGTATGAAAGACAGATTCCGCAGTCCTTATTGGTGTGGGTGGAATACTCGGATATTTCATATGCCTGTCTATCAACCTCAGTGGAATAATCATGGAGTAAGGCACAGTTCTTCAAGTGAAACACTGCTAGATTTTGGTCTGCAAGCATCTTACTTCATACCCACCTTAACAATTTCATTTAAGGGTCAAAAGATGCTTCATAAAGCAGTTGTGATGTATTTAAATTTGTAATCATTCATTCATACACTGCATCCATTACAAGTCTTACCTTTTAAAGAATTATTTTGACTTTTTAGTAATTTTCCTTACTCATAAAAGGCAAATTCTAGCTGTATTACATCAGTCTCCAGATAACAATCCATATGTTTGAAACAGAGACTGCAAAGCTATTAGGGTTATTTGTAATATTTTTCTCTGCAATTACAGTTAGGTTGCAGTAAATTACAGAACCCACTGAAGCCTCTGGCTGATCCTAGTTGCTGTGTGTGAGAGACACTCTACTGTGTCTTTGGCCTTGAGCTAATGCCTGTGGCCCTTCTGGGAGGGTGAAATCATGTCATTCCTCATCTGTTAGAGCAGTCCTTGGACTGTAGTACTTCAGTCCGAAATGTGTTTATTTCAATAGTTTTGGCCTCTGTGATTCATTTCTCTCCTGCAGGTACAACCGATGGTTCCCAATGATCAGATAGCCTCATTTGTCTTCCATACTGAGGATCTTGATCTGTTCAGGATTCTTAGGTGGCATCATTTGGTCCCACCGTGTGCCAGCATTTTCCTCTGTGTTTTTGAACTCTGCTCTGTCTCAGTTGATTCCTCCCTTTCCCCTCAAAGTCATTCTTTAACTGTTTGTATGCCTTGAATCTGTTAGCTCTCCATTCAGATAGAGGAAGACTTACAGCATTATTAGATAACAAATGATCCTCGTAGCTAACTGTTTGCCGTGCTGTTTGGGGAGCTATTTATTTTAAGAATAAAGTTATCTCATAACTATGGCCTAAAAATAAAGGACAAACATTATCTTTTTCACTGGAGAGTTAATGGCAGAAAGTCAAACCTGTCATGTCTGACAGTCTTAGAATAAGACTTATACATATGGTTGAATTCCCCCACGACTAGACTGATGCCTCGTGTGTTTGTGGTAATGTCTGACCCCAGCTGCTACTGGTCATCCTGATCGGTGGTCTGCCGACTGGCTGTGTTGGATATGTCAGAGAGGCTGTGACACAGTACTGCAGGTAGTGAATATCATCTTCTGGAGCGTACACACAAAACATTCCCCACAAAAAAATCACACCTGATTGCCCAGCAGCAATGTTCCTCTCCTGTCACGTAACCTACTGCCAGACACATGCCTGAATACAAGGGAACAGGAAATAGTGAAGGTCTGGAAGGCTGGTCATCGGTAACTCTTAGGACTAGTACTTTCCTGCAGGTGTAATGGTACTGGCAGGGTCATTGCCTGGCTGGTGAAGAATGGTGTGACCACCATCAGTTCACAATGGTCAAGCGTGACAACCTTAAGACACAACATAGTGGCAGTTTGCTACTGACCAAGATTTTTGCCCAGAACAGACAAATAGGTGGATTGTGATCCATCTGCAGTGTAATGACAGCTTAACAGTAGGACTGAATTTAAAAAGAGTTTATATTCCCTACCTAAATGTTTTCTAAAGCTGGTATTTACTGCTCTGTTTAGTGTTGATCAGTTATGCCAGAGCTAGAAGTATTTGACTTTCATACAGTGCATTTGTTGTTGACAAAATAATTGAAAATCTATAACAATTGTCTTGTAATTAAAACCCAAACATATTGTAGTCCGATTCCATGGTTTTAAAACTTGAAACTGATCTCCTAGTTCTGAATCTGTCTTCCAAAGCGGGCAGATTGTTCAAATAAGGGATCTGTTCAGTTGTACGAAGGAAGCCTTTTCTCTAAGGAAGTTTCTCAAATACATAGGACCAACACAGTATTAGCTTAAAGCATATGGTTAAAATATTCTGTCCTTTATGCTGCTTTACCTTGTTGATACGTTGTCTTGTATTTTTTTTATATTTATGCATTCAAGAAACTGAGAGTCTTTGTACTATACAGAAACACATTTAACTTTTTTGTTAACACCTGCAGCAGGTGATCTGTTATCTACAGATATCTGCACACACTGCTTCAATTTTTTTTTTTTTTATTAGGTTACCCTAAAATGTTAGAAATTAATTCCTGGAGTCAGTGTCAGCTAAACTGACAGTGGATCAAAGCTGTGAGACAAATTGCTCATTACAGTTCAGGGAGCTGAATCCTCTGTGCAGACAGCTGTACCGTCACTGGAGGGTTCTCAGGCACTTCAGCCGCAAGCTCTGCCTCGACAAATGCTGCCATTGTTGGTGAAGCTCACAGGGGGATTTCTGTAAAATAAGCTCATTTTAAACCCCCATCAGAGGCATTGCTATGTCTTGGAATTGTTATTTGTTTGGTTGGGTTTGTTTCTTGTCGCCCTGTTCAGAGCTTGTGTCACTATGCAACAGCCTGAACTATAAACAATGATGTTAATCCATGAAAAATGAGAAATTAAACCTTGGCAAGATCCTAGTCATCCCTATCCAGGTTCATCAGATGAAAGCTTTGTGTGGTTTTTTTTCCTGGCTTTTTCTACAGCTCAGCAGCATGGAATCCATTCAACTTTGCTGTCTGACAGCCAGAAGTCACTCTTGCTGATAGTGGGCTCACTTCGTCTTTTAGTGAAAGCAGATAAAAACAGATGGAAAACAACAACAACAAAAAAAACCCCAAAGAAACCAACAAACATTTTCCAAATAGTCACTTTGCCATTTCCATTAGCTCATCAGAAACGTTTGAATCCTACTCTATTAAGAAAGCTGCTTTTGGTAAAATATTGTGTATATAATTTTTTTCCCTTCAGGTATTTCACTTTCAGCTGTTCTCCTAAATTAATGTTAGCTTATATTATCCATGTGAGATCTGAATTGCTGCACAGCAGTAATTGGTAAGTCGGAGCAAGTTAGCTATGTAAGATAGAGGCTTTGGAGTAAGGCTTTCCAGCACCTATTGGTTGTAACAGCAAATTGTATGAATGTAAGTCTTTGTGCTGTTTTGCTCTGAGGTCAGCTGGAAGACACTATTGCTTGAAAACAGTGATTTAATGGCAGTATGACATACAGCCTTAAAACTAATGGAATACAAAATAGGAAATCAAAACAAAGACAATGCTTAAGGAGAATGGGCCACAGATGTAATGCAGTCTGTGTGTGCAGCTGGCACTGCTATCAGAAAATGCTTCTGAAAATAGCTGTCCTTCAGAAAGTCAAGTTTTGGCAGTTTAGCTGTGGCTTATTGCCTTACGTATGTGTCAGATGTTAGCAGTTTGGACTGAATTTCTTTTGCAAGGAGTGTTGAGTAGTTCCTAAATATTAATACTTTTTTTTAAAGTCACAGATAAAATGATATATGGCTTTATTAGATAACCTAGTCAAATCTGTGCCAAAATGCTAGCTAACTTAATCTGATGACCCAGTCTACACTTGGTACAAATAAGGGGGATGTGTGTGCATGCTTAAGTTTTAGTATAAATTACAAATAGGTAATAGAGAGACCATTTTTAGTTCAGTATGTTACATCTAAAACCCATGCAAACTGTTTGCTAGAACCTTGGTATAGATATAAAGGGTGGTTTGGACTTTGTATCAGGATTAAAGGTTACTCTGTGATCTTGCATAAAATGTAGCCCCTAAGATCCTTTTCTTGACATGTTCATCTGTCTGATGTTTATCATGGATGAAGTTGGTGCCAGACAGTCTGTGGACACATATTCATTCTTCTGTTGCAGTATAGGTCATATTCATCCCTGTCAAAATATGGATTCAGTTAGGATCTTTATTCCAATAGAATCTGACCCTTTAACAAAAATATATTCGAGTGAAATTAAACAGTGGTTCAGAATTTGGTTATCTTTTTGTTTGTAAACTTTGTATTTTCAGTTCACCTGGGGAGAACGTGCATTTATATAGCAACTATTGTATACTCTGTTTGTTCTATGTAAAGTGTTATTGGAAAAATATTTTAAGAAATATTTAAGCATTTCAATAATCTTGGTTTTCAACATGCATCCAAGAATGCATCTTTGTTTTAAGGAAGCAACAGGAGTGTCTGCCTGGAAAAATAACAATGGAACTGTCAGTCCCATATTGTGACGTGCATGTGGTGTAAAGATGACTTTTTTTAGGGCTGGCAGATGCACTCTGTTCATTTTACAGGTCATTAAATTTCTCATTATACAAACTCAATCATCTGAGTTTTTAAAATATGATTTAGAATATCCAAAAGATTAGACAGTGTGCAAGATAAATATAGAAGTTTAAATTTTGAAAGACAAAAACATAATTTGAAAAAATGATGGATAAATTCCATAATGATCCTACTATATTATTCTCATTGTCTAGCTACTCCATATGGAAGGTTACATTCTGACCTTAGGTATATCGCTGCGTGCAGAGTAACACCAAACAAAAATTTTGTATTTGCCAGTCTGCTTAGAGATTCTGATTAATCTGTCTGCATTCTTACAGAAGAGAATCTGTAGCAGTAATTTGTGCATTAGGATATTATCTATCTTGATGTGGCTAGAAAGTGGCATCCCTTTTAAAAATGGTTTAAAGTGCTGTGATGATGGAAGAGAATTACTGTTACTAAACTTCTCTAACATTTCTTTGCAGGATTTTGTTTTTCCTAGTCACTGAGTCTTAGCTGTCTTTAGAAAAAAACCTTCCTCCCTTCCTACCCCCTTCTTGAACTGGATGCAACGTTTGTTTGCCAAAAGCTCAAGATCTGCAGATATCAGCTACCACTTTGAAAAAAAAGTGGCTACTTTTGATAACTACTTGGCCCGAGTAATAACTCAGATTTCTTACTTGGAAAGCAATCTGTTACAACTCTCCTTCACACAAGTTTTCTTAGGAAAGCTGTAGATGGGAGGAAGGGATGTTTAATCAGCTGAGCTTTCTGTTAATGTTGGCTTTCCATTATTTTCTTCCACAGAAACATGAGTCACTGTGATCCCAGAATAACAACATCTAGAGTGCTACTAGTGAGCTGGGAAGATACAAGTGAAACAATTGCTCTAACAAGCGCAGGCTTAATCTTTCCCTATACATTTGACATTTTCTTCTCCAACCACAGTATTGCTGTCCAGCCTTTCCAGCACCTTCAGGCTGCTGTTTCATGCCGTTTAGATATTACTCAGCAAAAAACAGAGCTATGGAACAGAACAAATTAGCTTCAGCATTTATCCTAAGACTAAGACACTGCTATTTCACTAGAACGCATCATGGTCCCACAGCTAATTCTGGACTATCCATGTGGATTGTCCAGAAATTAGACTCTTGACATATCCCTAAGGCTTCTCAGACCTTTAAAGTAAATACAGTCTTTCACATCGATTAAGACTATGTTAGACTTTATAGCTTCTTACCAAAATTGTCTACTGCAACAGGGCTTTGGTAAGTATGTGCATTCATGTGACCGAATGCTGCTTAGCTTAGTTCTGAGTAAATCAAACCATCTATAGTTGGAGAAGTCCAAGATGGATCTCTTCTGCGCAGTCCTGAATAGGACACCCTCAGTCTTCAGCACAGGAAGAAAGTTCATTACTAAGAGACCTTTTAAAGTTTAAACCACTTACTGTGAAAGTGATTCAGTAACGTCCATTCTTTTTAATATGCCAAGGTCAGAGTGAAGCCTAGGATAGAGATGAAGATTATTGGTTTATTTTTGTGTCCTGTGAGTATAAAAATACAAGCAAAAATCACCATGGCTATTCCAGTCATTCACAGCTTTTCTCTAGAGAAGAATCCTGGTAAAACATGTTATAGCGTATTCCTTGCAAGCAAATAGTCATGCAATGTGAAATGACAATAAATTAGTGTTCTAGACCTCTGGTTATTGCAGTTCTAGCTCTTCAGTTGCCCGCACGCAAGCACCTAAACTTATTTTACTGTCATCTGAGAGTAACCAATTTTAATTGCGCTAATGATGACTACATTTTTGTTCTACTTTTACTTTGATACTTTGTAGCAAAATGAATGTTTGTTTGACTGTAAAGTCTGAAGTTTTGCAGATGCTGTCTGTGAGCAACCAGTGTCGTACAGCTCTGGAAGCTAAGACATTTAATCAAACAAACATGGCTTTCCGTGGCGTTGCTGTTCCCAGCCTCCATTGGTCCTGCCCATCCTCCTTTAAGAACTGTTTTTGAAAATCACTTTGTCCTTATATGCAGGGTGTGAACTACTTGTGGGTCTGGCTGCCCAGAGATCAGAGCTTAGCTCACTATGAGGCTTCTCAAAAATTGTTGTTCACGTTAGAAGGCTTTCAGACTTTGGCTGGCTTTGTCTATGTGGGGAAAAGATAAGTATACAGCATCAGGCTGAGGGGTTCTAGAAATAAGTGCTAGGTAGACACATAGCTAGCTCACATAATGAGGAACTTAACATCCAGTAATTTGACTCTAAGTACCAGGAAAATTCTTTAAGCCCTTTCTCCTTCCTTTTATTTTTTTTTTTTGAAACTCAAATGCAGGTGGATGCAATGAATTCTCATAAACTTTACTAACGTAAGCTATCAGATGTTCTAAGACATCAGTAAAGGAAAATCACCGACATAAAGCTGATAACTTTGAACTCAACTTTCTTGCATGAAAGAGGTTTTCTAAAAGAAGCTATGAAAGCAACTGTCTCAGAGCTTGAGGCAGAAGTTTTTGGAACTGATCGGCTGTGCGTTCGGTTTACAAGGCAAAGCTGGGCTTGCTTATGCATCCCCAATTCCTTCCAGAGGTGAATTTAACCATAATTAGTTGTTCTTTCTACCAATAGTTTTCCTGTCCCTATGCCAACTAAAAAGACTTTTCATTCTGAGATATAGTTTGTTTGAAACGATGTCCTTTAGAAAGCACAGCCAGCTTTCTTGTGAGTCTGGCATACTTGGCCAGCTGTTGTTTGAGAAAATTGTGCCAGGAAGCCTGTCATATTGTATTTTTTAATGTATTTTTCTTTGTTGATGGGGTTTTAAATGAATTTAGATCTTATGAAGAATGCTTGCTTAACAGTCTCTGCAGAATAAGATTTTCTATTTATTGACAAAACCAGTAGGAGTGGTGCATGTTTGCTCCCAGGACCTCTTGGAGAATGCATTTTGGTGGGAACGGATACAGTGGTGATAATGGTTTTGGCCCAAAATCCATTTATTCACTAAGCGGGCTACAGCAACTTACAAGAAAAAAGACTCCAGAGCCAGTTTTTTACCTCAAGCTATATAGCATATCTCACTGCATTGTCTGCATTATGTTGTCACTTGAATTTTTTTTCCATTGTAGGTCTGACAGTGAAATAGGAAGTAGCTCATCTTTCTGTGTGGTGTGTTTGGATTTTTTTGTTGTGTTTGGTTTTTTTTTTTCTGGGCCAATGATGATACTTTTAGTAGAAGTCAGATCTGTTCCATTGAAAAAGCAAATAGCTTTTTAGGCATGTTTGCACTTTAATCAGACGTATTCAGAAACTATAAGACGTATATTCCGGGGGTGGGGGGGAATTGTGTTGTAATACTGAATTTTCAATAATTTTGAAATTCTAGCTAACGTGACTGTGGTTTTAGAGAACAAAGGCACTCCATTTGCTGGATTGATCCTTCATTGCTATCCTGTCTTTTCTGTCTGTTGTGTAGAGGTTACACATAGTCGGTGTTGGTGGAACTGGAATGATGTACTACCCCTGCGTGAAGGACTTAGCCTATGTGTGAGTTTGAGGTATAAGCTTGGCAGGAGAGGAAGAAGGAATTAGTTACTGCTAGGGAAGGAGTGTATCTCAAAAAGACAGTTCACTTTAAAAATCAGTGAGATACCACCATCTTCCTAAACTGCCCAATTTCTTTACCTTTTTTGATCATTTGTTTTTAAGGCCTTTGTTTTTGCTAATGCTAACTGTACTTCTATGAAACATTTAAGCTATTCAGACAGCACAGGGTGGCGCGAAGATTATTACACAGTAGTGTACTTTGTCTCGGGCTCCTGAGCCAGTTTAGCATTTTGCAGTCCTTTGCCATTGCCAGCTGAAGTAACTCCTGACTATAAGGACCTGTGAGAAACAAGCAGAAGAACGTACTAGAAAAATTAGTGCTTAGCTGCAGGCCACCTTGATGCTATTTCCTTGGTGCTGTGAAATTTAGTTTCTACTAGACAACAGAATTTCATCTCAAGCTAAACTGGCTCTGCTGTGAAGCAGGATAAAGCAGATGATCGCTGTCAGGGACCTTGTGAAAAGTTCACTAACTGGTCAGTTGAGCCAGTCGTCTCAGCCTATTTGCTATGAATCTAGATGCAGAATTCTGGAGATGGAAAATGGCCACTCTGCTTCCCTCCAAGAACAAATCCAAGCAAAGGTCACATCAGAGTGAAATTTCTTTTACTCAGCCCATAAAATAAGCAGGTTGTCCTGCTCACATAAATGCCAAGACTTTTAAAGGAACTGTTTGAAACTCTGAAGATCTTGAGGTTCATGAGGAGTTGTGATAAGACAAAGGAAAAGGCAGAGGGCAAGGTGTCAACAGCACATCTGAAATCCACTTTAACTTCAGTGCTCAGCATCCACATGAAGAACAGTTGTGGAATGTTAAACTAAAACGTGGTTGAGAAGAAAGGAAGAGGTTCGGAAATTTGCCTCTTTTAACGTTCTTCAGTGATAGTGACAAATGCTGTAAGATTCAGTCAGACTGTGGGAAGGGATCTGGGACTTCCAGGCTAAAATGCAAGCTTTTGGCTTCACAGACCTGCTTTCAGTACTTTGCTCTTCCTAGATATGTTTTATGTGGCCAGGGACAAATTACTTATCTTGCTCTACCTTCATTCTTCATATATACAAAGAGGATAATACCACACTCCTACTTGACAAGAATGTTGTGAGGATTAATGTCTTAAAGGTGGTAAACTGCTAAACTACTATAGTAATGGGGACCAGGTAAATATTATAGATAGGTAGGCTTTGGAGTCTTCACTGCTACGGGATGCTGTTGTAGCCCCTGTAGTCCCTCTGCCTCTGCCTAGCCAGAAGACTGTCCCATCCATCACACTCAGAGCCAGCCATGCTTAGCTACACACTTGTGACCTCCAGGTGTGAGTATTACTACTCATATCTGGGAATGAAGCCAAAGGAGAGGTAAGATCTTGCTCTGTTTTATTAACACACTGACAAGAATAAGTGCTGTGCCTTAACAAAATTAAATAGTAAATAATTCCTACATTGATGTTTAGTAAATAAAAGCCAGCTTGGAAGTTCAGAGGGAAACAGGAGGTCTTGGGGTTTTTTTTCCTGATCCCTGAGTAATGATGGGACAAGTTGAAATTCAAACAACATAGTAAAGAGTTA
Organism: Phoenicopterus ruber ruber; assembly: GCA_009819775.1. Classification (NCBI taxonomy): domain Eukaryota; kingdom Metazoa; phylum Chordata; class Aves; order Phoenicopteriformes; family Phoenicopteridae; genus Phoenicopterus; species Phoenicopterus ruber. The sequence goes on along the minus strand of CM020231.1, from coordinate 13,104,024 downwards.
AGTTTTCACAGCTGAGAACAGTGAGCAGTGGCCAAAAACAACCATTAACTTCTGCATGCACTGCTTGTTTATTGAACTAATATTGCTCACTCTCCTTTTTTTTTTCCCTCTTCTGTAAGAGAAGTGCTTTGATTGTTCTTAACATGGCTGTGTTTTAGTTTTGTGGTAATTTTCAACTTTGCTGTTCTTTGTCCTCTACCAGGTGGCAGTCATCATGCTTTTTATTCCATGGTTTTTATTGATTTGGTCAAAAGTAATTAAAGAGATAATTCGTTCTCAATTACATTTCCTTGAATTTCCTGAGGCTGGTAACTCTGCTCTCCAGCTGTGTCTTCCCCCAACTCCTTCTCAAATTAACTTTGTTCTCACTATGAAATAAAACAGAATAGCATGTTCTTTTTTGTTGTTGTTGCTTTTGGATTGAATAGAGACTCTCTGCTGTAGCAGATATCGATCTGATAATTTTATTAGGTACTCCTGCCTTGGTTCATGAACTTTCATGAATGCTGCCTGAGAAGTTCCAAATGTATAGGTACTGAATCTCTCTTCTTTCTTGCTGGTGAAAAGGTTTGGCAAATTTGTCTGGACCTGCACTTGTTAAATCACGATGGTAACATTATTGATGCTTCTAGCATAGCAGGAGTTGTAGATCTGTGTCATTTTCACAGACCGGATATATCTGTGCAAGGAGAGGAAGCAACTGTGTACACTCCTGAGGAACATGATCCTGTCCCCTTGAGTATCCACCACATGCCTATTTGTGTCAGCTTTGCCTTCTTCCAGCAAGGGACCTGCTTATTGGTGGATCCAAGTGAACGACAGGAATGGCTGGCTGGCTTGTAACTGCCATGAATAAACATCGTGAAATTTGTACCATCCAGCCCAGTGGAGGGATTATGCCAGTAAAGGATCAGGTTCTGCGATGCAGTAAAATAACAGCTCTTAAGGTTACAGGAATAACAGAACTAATTCAAAAAGCCTTGGAGAATGACCAGAAAGTTAGGAAAGAAGGTGGGAAGTTCAGCTTTGCAGATTCTATACCAAATCAAAAGATCACTACCTTCAAAATGGAAAGCACTGCTGTTGATGCTAACCATGTGGAAGAACAAGCAGAAGAAATAATCACTAAAGCTGACCCTCCTTCAGAAGTTTTTGCCAAACTGATATTGCACACTCCTGGGACAGCCCAAATTGGGGAAGGAATAGAGAACTCCTGGGAAGACCTTGAAGAATCTGAGAGGGAAGAAGCAGCGGAAGAGGAAGGTGAAAGTGAAGCTACTGCTTCTGTGTGTCAGAAAATGGAAACTGAGGATACAAGTACGATGGGGGAAACTAAGAAGGATGAACTTATTGTACTGTCTGATAGTGAAGACGAAGAAGTTACCATTCTGGAACCACAGGAACTACCAAAGAAAGCAAGACCACAGACCAACTTGAAACAAGAAAATACAAGAAAGCATTTAACAAAAGGAGGAAAAAGAGAGCTGCTCATTAAAGCCATCATCCCTCCTTCAGAAATGCTGTATAATACGTTATTTGGTCTATCATTACTGAACTTATTTTTGTAGCTAATTTTATTTCCTCCTGCCTCATATCTGGTCCTGCTTTTATGTATGTTTTATAAAACTATTGTACACAGCTTTAAACAAAAGATTTTGCGTGTAATTTTGGGGGGTTGGACTAGACAACCTGTTCTGTTTTTAGCATAGCATTCCAGTAAGAAATCCTGTGTTAGACTAGCAGAAGTAAGAAACTAATTCTTTAGAGATGTTCATAGATGTTTCTGCTTTCTGAGTGTCCTTTGTGCCTAAAGGATTCTCTTCAGCAGTTCTGTAGTCTATTTTAAGCTCTACTAAATGCAAGAAGGAAGTAAGCACTATTGTGGTGCAAAAGGGTTTTCTTTTTTTCCGTTTAACACAGATTACATTCATTTCTAGTAGAGTGGATTTTTGACAATCCAAAATATCTTTTGGGACATTTGGTCTGCTGGAAGAAGATTTGGGGAGAACATTTGTAATTCTGACTTCAGTAGGGGAAAATATATAGAAAACATTAGCTAAGGCTGAGTAATATTTTCATTGCCAGTATGCAACCAAAAATGCGAATAAAAGGCTTTGGGAGTACTGCATACACCTAAATTACTGGCATGTTTCTCAGAGACCATGTAAGTGACAGAAACAAGACAAATATAAGCAGTATAGAGAGATGTCATACAGAAGTGATAATTTTTTTTTTGTTTGCATTGACTTCCAAGGACACATTTCAAAACACACGTTTTTCAAATCATCTTAATGAAAAGAGTTTATGGAGACTCTAAAGATACGGCAGCTCAAATAATGTAGTTGCTTAAGAGGTTAAAATTAACTGTAGGGTAAATGCACTGACAATGGTATTACAACTGAGATTAATTTGATCCAATTATTTTACAAAACTTACCAAATTTATCAGAATTAGGTAAATATTCATTGGAAACAAGAAAATAAAAAGAGGATTTCCCCAAGGAATATGATAAATGGAGGGAAATTGATGGAATAAACAATACCAAGCTATTTGAGCTGGTTTTGTTATGGAAACAACAGTCTTTCTGTACATAGGCTTTCCATCACTATAATATCTGAATACTTCATAAATGTTAATGAAAGAGAAGTACTATTTTTCCTATTTCAGACACAGGGAGTAGAGGTACAATGAGCTGTGGAGTTTGTACTAACATTCATTGTAGTAAAAATAAAAAAAGGCTTCTACTAGCTGGGATAAGGTGTTAAATGTTTTATTTAGGATGTCAGAAGAAATTTCTGACAGGGGTGAAATTGAATCTACTTATTCTAAATCTCATTCTCATGCGTTCACTAGCAGACAACCTTTCTCTCACCCTTCAGCTGCCTCCTTCCATTTTCCTGATATGTCTACATTGACAGTAATGTGTTCTTTGGAGTGCAGAAGGAGACCTAACAGGACTGGAACTCCCTTGCTCATTAAAACTACCCATGGTAAACCAGTGGGATGAGTGCCCCTTTCTGTCGATATCGGGACCATTTCTGACCAGAGACCAAGGAACGGAAGTGGCTGCAACAGCTCTTATCAAGTGCTCCCCTTGGCAACTGGGATTCTCAACTGCAAAGTGCTTTGCATTATTGATACGGTACAGCACAACCTTAACAAATCAGGTATCTTGTCTTTGACGCTGACATACATATATATCTGCAGATTTAGTGTGGTGGGTTTTTTTAAGCTGAAGCACTAAACCAACATTACTCTTAAATCTTAATTTTCTGCAATGTATTCTTAGTTGAAGTCCTTTGCCTTGGAGTCTCTTGTGTGTAATTGAAAATTCTCTTTTGGTCCTGATGTCTGTTCCATGTTCCCGCATTCTAGTGAAAGGGCGGAAAGGGTCAGTATTGAGCAGCAGCAGTAAAAGAAGAAGTAGGAAAAAAATAATCCTGAGTACTTGGCTAGAATACTGCCTTTAAAATTCAACATTTGGAATCCCACCTGCAGAACAGCAGTAGTTGTCTCTATATGTAGTGCTTCACAAAAGCTTTTTAAACATTTTTGTAAAATTAAAAAATACATTTCACTAGGTCAATCTTGCATTTGGATGACTAAATGTTGGCTTGTGATGAGACTGTGCTGATTTATTTTCATCAAAACACATTCACAGTTTGCAAATCATAATGCTCCTATTCAAGCAATGTAGTAGAAGGAAGAAGAGTGCAATAGGTGTGTCAATCTGCTATTTTTGACAATAATGTGTAAACTTAACAAATTTACCCAGAATGAAGAAACTTCAGGAATTGCCAAGGAAATGTGTTCTTTCACCAGCTTAAACAAAAAATTTGAAAACGTACAACCTAAAAGCATGTTTATTGTACATCGACTCTCCATCTATAAATGGCATACATAGTAACAACTGAGGCTATTTCCACAATAAGATTTGGACAAGAAAGCTGGAAATTCTCAAAACTGATAGAATGACATCTGCAAAGATGACAGGTGTATGAAATGGAGAGGATGTTTAGTAAAAGGAAGAATTTGTCAAAGTTGAACATTTTTTAATCTGCAGAATTATTTAGATGAGAAAGCAGAAGTATTTGAGAATTGTTAGGATAAAATCTAGAATCTGCAGGCAGTGGTTTTTGACTGAAACAAGCTATTCAAAAGAATTTTTTCATCCGAAAATACTTTAAGTGACTTCAGTTTTCTTGCTAAAGATGCAGAGATGCTAAAGAGGAGCTAAGGCAGTAAGCAGGAACGCCAGGGGCTCCTGTGTGCCATTAGCCACCAGCGGTAGCACTGAAAGGGGTCACTGCAGCTCCACAGGCGTGGAGCTATAGGCAATCGGACGGCATCGAGCTCCACCTACTGCAGTATTGCTGCAGTTCATGTCACCTGCAGCTGCTGGATGGGATCTCAAGAAAAATGACCGTAATCATTTTAATGGAAAACTTTTGAGTCATTTCCTCGTGTAATCTCCTTTTAGATGATGTTTCATATATTGCTTTATGATTTTTTTTTGTTTGTTTTTTAAAATTATTGTTTCTTACATGTAGTGTCGTATAAGATTTTGTTACTTCATTATAATGAAGGCAGGAAATGATCACTGAAACAGGCCTTTTGATGGCTTAAAAGCAAATTAGATGAACTATGATGAAAGTCTCCATAAGTTGGAAACACTAAAAAACCCCCAACACCCAAACTCCAAAGATTGTTCAGATTGTCATGATAATATATTGTTGAGTTTAACAAATTAGACATACCAGTATTGTTTTCTCTCAGTTTTTTGTATCTGCACTGCAAATTAAAAAGATAGGGTTCTACTGTTCTATAATTATGTACTGTTACCGTTTTAAGCTCAGATTGCACCTTTTCAATACATGACATTGTAATGAAAGATAATGTGGTAGAAAAGGAAGCTATTCCCTTCTGTTTTCTGTGATAAGGCTGATTGAATCACATTATCAGTGCCTGAGTGGAGGGGGTGGTGTACGCAACGCCTCCCTGAGCTACTGTGCAAAGGTTAGGTAGGTACACAGCTCTTTTTCCTTTCCTCATGAACTGGCAGAGCTGGCTGCAGAGCTGCTCCAGAGGTTGGATGCAGCGAAATGTTGCACCTGAGAAAACTTTTCTTCAGTGCTCTGTGGCATTAAACACTTGAAATAAATATAGCTAAGTGGCTCCAGACCCTGTACTAGTGGTCGGTGTACTGGTGCTTTCAAGCCATTGAAACCTTAGGGCTACATTCCACCACTCTTCCTTCTCTTGAGTAGTAAATTATTCTGAGACACTCTCAGTTGGTTTTAATGATGTTATTCAAGGTATTGCCAGCTGTAAAAGCAGTGGTATATGGCCATTGTCAACAATTTGCTGCTTCTGCAAAAATAAATAAATAAATAAAATAGTGTCAGGAGCAAAGCAGACTGGAAATTCTGTTGTTCCTGGAGTGTAAGATGCTTCTGATCCAAGTCCAAATCAGATTTCTTATAGCTTTCTCTTTAAATACAGATAATGTGTGCAATGTAAAAAACCAAACAAACAAAAAAAAACCACCAAAAAACCCCACCAAAACAACCAAAAAAACCCCAAACAAAAACACAACACACAAACAAACTAACAAAAAAACCCCAAAAAACCCAATAGTCCCACCAGCATCAATCTGCTGCATGCTATTCCCATAGCAGAAGTGGTGAGAAAACTGACACAAGTTTACAGGTTTTGGTTTTGCTGCTTATTGTGCTGTGGGATGATGCTGTGGTGGTCAGCATTGCAGATCACAAATAGACATGCAATGCAGAGAAGATAGCCATATGGAAATAGTAACAGAGAAGGAGAAAGAAGATTGAAGGATTTCCAAATATTTAGAATTTCTTGGATTTTTGATTGTACTCTCAAAAAAATGTGTGCCCTGATACAAGTTAAGTGTTGCCCAAAAATACAAAAACTTTTCCAATTTTAAAACCAAACTGCTTCTGAACCAGCTTCTCTGAAGGTGTTTCACCTACAAAGTCTTCTGTTCCATCCGTCTGGCACCTTTCTACATTTTAAGAGTACTTTGAAATTTAGAAGGGTAAATCAGAGGAAGTAAATAATTATTTGTCTTTTAGCAGTATTTATGTTCTGGATAGATCATTTGTGTTCATGAATATACAGGAATGTAGTTACAAATATATTAGACTGATGCTGGATTTTTTTTTTTTTTAAAGGGTTTTGTTTGGCAACTCATTTCTAAAATCCAGTCTACTTTTGAAAGCCTGTTTTCACAGATAAAGACATTTAGTATTCAGAATCTGCTTCTTACTACAAATGGTTAAAATAAATAACTTTGATCTCTGGAAAAAATATACCAAATATTGATGATTAAATATATGTAATGACAAATACTTGATTTTTACTTTCCCTAAAGTTCAGTGTAACAGACTCTCCATACTGAATGCATACTCATCCCCAGTAATCTCCTCTGATTAGCATTTCCTATAGGTGAAGTATGGGCGCCCACTCAGGCTGTAAAATGATTCCTCTCTTGTTCAGTGTGTGAATGAGGTTTTGTTGTTCTGCTGAGGCGGTCTCTCAGGTTCCTTGGTAGCCCTCTGTAAGACTTTGTCATGTTTTCTGCTGGGCTAGAGTTAATTTCTTCCTGGTAGCTGGTATAGTGCTGTGTTTTGGATTTAGGATGAGAATAACGTTGATAACACACTGATGTTTTTAGTTGTTGCTAAATTGTGCTTATACTAAGTCAAGGACTTTTCAGCTTCCTATGCTCTGCCAGCGAGGAGGTGCACAAGAAGCTGGGAGTGGACACAGCCAGGACAGCTGACCCAGACTGGCCAAAGGGATATTTCATACCATATGATGTCATGCTTAGTATATAAACTGGAGTTGTCCAAAGGGCAGGAATTGCTGCTCAGGGATGGGCTATCGATCACTGGGTGGTGAGCAATTGTTGCACTGTGCATTACTTGGGTTTGTGTATTCCTTTATCAGTAATATTATTATTTCCTCTTCCTTTGCCATCCTATTAAACTGCCTTTATCTCAACCCACGAGTTTTACTTTTTCCCATTCTCCTCCCCATCCCACCAGGGGGTGGGGAGTGAGCGAGCGGCTGCGTGGTGCTTAGTTGCCAGATGGGGCTAAACCATTACAGTCCTTTTTGGTGCCCAACATGGGGCTCAAAGGGTTTGAGATAATAACAGATCAGTCAGAGCATGTTAAGGGATTTATGTCTGTTAACAGTTGTGGGTCATGATATTAGTTTATCTGATTTGCATCATGCTCTCATCTTTGCTGTACATGTTAAAGATTGGTGTTGGCTTTTGCAGGCTGCTGTACTCTGCAATGATTAGTAATGTTTTGCCTGGGAGATTTGTTTTTAGGACACTGCCCTTGAGCTTAACGTGGTGTCTGAGCTTGGTACTAAAGCCATTACTGTACTTCAGGTACCATCTCGTGGACACAATTAGCAATTATACTTCTTCCTCCGAGACATTTTTTATGGAGGGAATACAGAATGGCACCTTCACTGCCTTCTACCATGATGTTTCCTCCTTCATTATAATAACTTTTCAGTATCTTGAACATCCTTGGGTAGTTAAAATACTTCTATTGGTACTTCTTGGGAATATTGTTTTGGTTTTGTCTAAGGTTATCAAGCAATTTAAGAATATCATCCAGAGATCTGCCCCGAGGCTGGATAGTTATGAGTGGCAGGGTGTGTGGAATAGCATGGGCAAATGCCTAGGACAGTGGGCACCTCCAGTGTTTTGGAACTTCACCCCTGAACAAGTGCAGAATCCTGAAAATCCTGGCAGTTCCAAGGAGATACAAACCATTACAATGTGCTGGGGCCTGGATAAACTGTCTTTACATCAGCCTCCGAGTTTTACATTTTTCCATTCTCCTCCCCATCCCATAGGGCAGGGGGGGAGTGAGCGAGCGGCTGCGTGGTGCTTAGTTGCCAGCTGGGGTTAAACCATAACAGACTTGGGCTCCTGAGCAGTATCAGTTTGCCATCTGTCTCTGCTGCTGACCTGTCTTGGTCAAGTGCACCCCAACTGCGTGAAATAATGGAGCCTTCAGACTTTTCTTTGGCATTTCATTAGTTCATCCTTATATTCTGTCTGCAGAAAATCTTCTTTCCATTCTTTCCATTCCAGCTACTTTGCTTTTAGTACCATTTCCGGGTTTAGGTTTGTGCTGTCCCCCGCCCGTTTTCTACTTGTTTATGGGCTGCCTCAGTTATTATATTAGAACATTAGTGTTTGCATTTCTCCAGTGAGTGAAGATACTGTTCCTTACACTTTGAACCTTTGTTCTGCTGAAGTGTTACATAGGAACATAAATTTGGAAAGAGTTTTGTGCCTTCTCAAGTCAAGATTCCAACAAGCAAAATGCTCTGCTCTTAATTTTTTTTTTAAATACTTGAATATTTCCAGGCTTTGCTCTGTTGTGCCAAAGCTATACAGCCTAGCAAGTATTTCATCCACAGCTCCGAGTCTGCTGTGCAGCCTTTTTTGTACACTGGATCTACCCTGACTATACAGATGCGACTTGCTAGGGCCTCCAGCTTTGCTTTGCCTGGAATCAGTAAATGAGCTCTTTGATCTAAAACTAGTGCAGAAAGGAATTACTGTTTTCATATCCTTTTAGCCTGAGCACCATACGCTACTGAGTGATCTAAAGTCTTATTAATCTACGATACAATTTTTTTTAATAGGAGGGAATATGTCTTCCTTCCACTTGAATAAACTGATGGTTGAAGTGTGCTTGTGTTTGACTTCAGGGCTCTTTATGAGTCTGTGCCTTCCTTGTGGGTGAAAGCACAGACCCAAGAATAGTGGTCTATCACGGTGTATATCTTCAGGGAAGAGCAATTACAGGTAAGTAATTTCCTATTCCTGGTTTTGGAAATTGGATTTTCTTTTTATGTTAGACACAGTAGTCTATATAACAGTCTTCCAAGAGAAAAGTTACATTTTTCTCAGCATTTAAGCATAGTAATTTAGAAAGCATGTATGCATTTTGCACAGTAGCTTGTCAGTAAGTACTTCATATGAGAATCTATTTGTGTACCAAAGTTACTTAGTGACGTTTTTAAGTTTTTCTACAATAGACTAGCCATTATTTTTGCTTTGGTTTGCATCTCTGTAGAAACATTTATTTGCACCACTTAATTTTGAGAATTATGAACTGCTACAGTACAGGTAACTAGCAGTATTTCAAATACGGTTACATGGTTTTGTTCATTTTTTTAGGAACCAGTGAAAAAAGACGTGCAGGAAAAACCACCCAAAGAAGTGGCTGAGGTTACTACTAACAAGGACTCTTTCAATCCAGAGGTGAGACTGCTGGTGAAGCTTTGATTCAAGATGGAGTTAAAGAAGGCAACAGACATCATGTTTTATTTATTCATATAGATATCTGCTGAATTCAAGGAACCAGCCTTTTGCTGATTGATGAACATTTCATAGGTTTTATCTAGTAAAAGAAAAAATCGCTGATGAGTGAGATGTAGGGTTCTATTGTAATTTGGTAAAAATAGTGTTCTGAAAATTCAGTTTAGCTTCTAGAAGACTGACCTTTAAACTATATTACATATTAGCCATTTCTGTGCTAAAACATTCAAAATGAATTTTTATTTCAAAAATTCATATTTTTATTAAAGTACATAGGTCAATGTTGTGCATCCTTAGATCTCAAAAACCTGAAGCTGAAAGGGCTGTTCCTTTGGGTGTTATGTAGAGCTGCACAAATTAACAGTTGTTGAAGATCTAGCCTATACCCGGGTTTTCAGCCTTTGCTTGGTGTGACCTTAACCTACAATTTTAAATATTGAAAGGCCTGGAGATAATTTTATTTAAATGCCACTTTTTGGTCAGCACAGAACAGTGACTGTGGTGAGTCTGTTCTAATTCATCCAAGACCACCCACGTGTATGTTCTATTCGATGTGTACTTAGGCCTGTCGTACAACAATGCAGAGTTACAGTGTAGTCTGTGGCTAGCTATCCCAAAGCAATTCAGGCCTTTTAAATATAAATAAAATGTTGCAATTAAAGCACATTTTAACTTCTCTGTATGCATTTAACAATTTACCTGAATTTTATTTGACAATCCAGCAAAAAGATTTAATTTTTTGTCATATGTTGTCTTTGTTACCTTATTTAAAATATGATCCATCTTTCTCTTTAGAACAAATCTGAATGCCAGGCAGCTGATTTGATCATAAGTTTTTTATAAAAGAGAAGAATAAAATGTCAACAAAAGAGAAAGGATGGTACATTAGCAATTATATGAAAACTGACAACTAATACTGATGATTTTTTAAGTTCTTTTTTTTAAAGTTTTTCTTTAAGAAAGCAAGCACAAATGTGAGCCTGACTTCAGCATCCAGTAATATCTCGCCTATCACAACACAATATTTAACTTCCTTTTTTATCTAGCTCAAACGGGTCAGTGAGGTATTTCAGATTTGTTGGAAGCTAACAAAGTTGAAAAGTAAGATGTGCTGTGGAAGTCCTGCTAGAAGGTACAGCTGGTTTACTGGCAGAAGCACTCTGGCTTGAATACCAGAAACATTCCAGTAACACATTCATTTATCTTTGTTTCTCTTTTCAGTTCTCATTTACAATTATTATTTTTATCTATACACCTCATTAATAAGAAGTCTTTTCTTTTGTTTGCACTTTCCAGAATGTTCTCTTAAAGTTAAAAACATACTAAGAAGGGGTGAAGTATGCAGCTCAATCCTATCATAGAAGCTGTTGTCCATATAGAGCACCAATAGTTTCAGCAATCAAAAACAGTACACTTGGATGTGCGTAAAGATTTGAAATAAGAGTTGCAGCCTCTCTTCAGTACGCAAGCATTTTCTCTACAGATCCAACTGAGATCTGCAATATCCTATTGCGTACTTTCCCAGGTGCATAAGAAAGGATCTTCTTTATTTCCTTTACCAGGAATGTATTTTTCTGGACACCTTAGGACACTTATGAAAGCACGGATCTGCCTCAAGGAATACCTTAGGCTGCACCTCAGTCTCTGCACACCAGCACTATGCCTCCCAATGGATGGCAATTTAGCCATGCACTTTTTGCCCATTGAGCACTGCCTCAGCTGCCTATTTTATTACCTAACACATGCAAAACCACTGCATATGCACAGCATGCAATCATAATTCTATGAAATTGATGCAGCTGTTCTCTGGAAACCCCAAGGGTACTTCTAAGCCAGGGCTAGTTCAACAACAAATACAAGCTTTCATCTCCCATGTATTTCAGTTCCATAGCTGCTCAGAAGAAAAAAATGTTGCAGGCGTTTTGAACAATGTACTAAGTAGGTGATTTTAATTCCCATACGTAAAATTGTTGACCTGGTTTGTATGCTCTTAAAAAATAAAAGAGAGAAAGAAAGTAATAAAACCATTATGTTCTGCGCTCCAAAACCAGCTATGTCTGTGGAGCTTTTCTTATTGTTTTGTTTTTTACAAATGTCAATCTCCTTGTTTTGAGTCTGATTGAAATTTTTTCTGGGTTGGGACTTCTAAAAGATTTCTCTCCCATGCATTCTTTTGTAGTTTGTTAATGCATAAGCAGTCACGGCAGTCATTCCTTAAGTCTAGGGCACTGAACAATCTCTTCTTCCTGTCTCGTAGTTTAAAGAAGCTCATGGGTGGTTAACTGCCTGTAACACCTCTGTCAAACGAAGTCGGCCAATGAGTTAAAAGCTGTTGGAACACATGTACACATGGGCATGCACAGCAGTATCGTATAAGACTTGTTTACATGCTTGTGAAATGACATAATGCTGTCCCAGATGATGACCATCTCAGAAAATACTTGGTGATTAAAACTGAACCCTGAGACTGCACATACCTTCTCTGGGCTAAGCTCTTCTTAATTAATACTGTAATACTTATTTTCAATTTGATCACTTTCAGTCTGATCCACCGGAACCAGCAAAGAGGCTCTCCCCATTTAGAGAAACTGGGAAGGAGCTGAGGACTCTTGATAAAGCTCTAGCTCGCTCAAGGTAAGGGAATCCAGAGCGCACAGAAATGGGCCAGTCAAGGCTAAAGAAATCTTTGGTTCTGCAGTGGCAGCAGTTGGATTATAGGCAAAATAATCAACTCTACTAACAGCTTAGAAAAGATGGTTTAAAATTCTTCCTTTATAGGCTTTATGTATGCTCAAAATGTTGTCAATGCTGTGTGAGGAACGATTGCTTGATAGCTCTGTCTATATCAATACTATATTGTGTTAGTGTTCTTTATAAAGGTGCTTGTTACATCTTTGCAGTCTTTTGCATGACACAATGTTATGCCAAGATTAAGTAGTCAATAGAGTAGTCACAAAGGAGCCAATAGAGGAGTCAAAAATGAGCAATGTTAGGCCATATCCATTATGTGGTGGAAAATCATAGTGAAAATATCTACCACTATTATAGAAATACCTGCATGGACTCATTTGGAATATACCAACTTGAGTCTCAGGAAGATGCTGACATGGGAGGAATAGATTTTTGTGCCCTTTATCTGACGGATAGTGAGCTGTTATAATAGGAGACAGATTTGGGATCCTATATACCTTTTTGCCAGCTGAGTTTGAACAGCAACGGTTATTTGTTTTATGGGACTGACCACAGAAAGTAGCTGGGTGCGCGTGCTTTGCCTAGAAACTATCTTCTATTCCCACTAGACACAATAAACTTCTGTCACAGCAGGGTGTTTCTTATGGTCTCATTTAAAAAATAAAGCAAAACAAAAATGAAAAACAAGGAGGCCTATTGGGAATAGGCTTTAGCAAAGAGTTCTCTCCCGTTTAGGCACTCATACTCTTAAATGTACTTAGGCTGTGTTGTCACCCATGTTTCACCATTGTCACTGCAGGTGGTGCTTAAGTTGACAAGATTGAGGCTTCAATATGCTTTTCTGTTGCAATCACACATTCTGATTGCACTCCAAACTTGTCCACAGAGACCGTTCACTCTATTTGCTCAGTATTAGCTTAAACAGTTGCTAAACTGCATAATAAGCCTTGCAGTAGGTGACTCTCGGGTTTTCTAGATCTTCCTGGAATCTCCTAGCTTTCTTGATGTGAGTGTTGAGCTAAGAAAGGAGATTCATTTGCAACTGAAACAGGAAGCAGTAGTACAAAAAGATGATTTACATCTGGTAAGGTTTAGTTACAGCCTGCTGCAAATAAAACTGACAAATTACCACTGCCAGCCCCAGCAGGGTACAGATAACACGAGTATTTACAAGGTTCCTAGACTTTAAGTCTTTGAAGAGCATTCACTAGGTAAAAATAGTTGAATTAAAGCAAGCAGCAATCAGACAGACATCTGTATAAAAACTTAATTATTAAGTTAAATCTAAGCAAATATGGCAGTCAAGAGAACACATGATATTGTATCAGCATGGTATGTTGAAGACAAATTAGGCTCTTGCATTGCTTGACTGAGATTAACTGCATAAAAGTCAAGGAAGTTAGAGTAGCTTCTTTGCATGTACTACTGTAGAGGAATCAGAACTTTACATTTCACAATAATATAATGTTTTCAAACATTCCCAAATTTTTACCTCAGAGCAATTTCTAAATTTTATACTAGTTACTTGTGATAACATTAAATTTCGTATTCTTCCCTTTTATCCTTCTCTGTCCCCAATTATTTTTATTATTCACTTACTCTGTTAATTCACTTTTAGTGAATTTTCACTTGATAAACTTGGCCAAAAATAGTAATAAACCATAAACAAAATAATAAATGCTATGTACTCTGAAGGTTGGATAAGCCATTTTAGTAAAGCATGAGTTGGTTTTGCCATAAATGCACTGTTAGTTATGTTTGACTGCCTGCATTCATTGTTCATTGCTAAGTTTCAGTGGGATTGTGTCCTTGAGGTCAAGTTCTTTTGATGATAACCTGCCAAAGATCAGTTTACTTCTTCATATATGAATTGCAGGTGCTTGGAGCTTGCTTTTGGTTGCTTTACATTCTTCATTTTCAAATGAGTAGGACAAAAAATACTTGCAAGTGTTCTGTAGGATGAAAATTACCATCACCATTGGTATTAAAAGGCTTTTCATTTGGATGAAGCAAGCTGGGCCACTCATTTCATTACAATTTACAGTTTGAACAAATGAAGTGTCATTTTGTTAGTAGGGTTAGCATGAGGGGGTCTTGATTTGATACTTGTTGGGAATGTGCTTTTGAAATGGCATCAGGAGCTACATGGCATTTTCATGTACCTTGGCCAACCTGGAGATGTTTAGGATCAGCTGAGCTTTTCCACAGCATTGAAATTCTCTCCAATTCAGTAGATTAAGAGTGAGTTTCTGATCCTATAATTGTCGAAACCTATGAAATTAAATTTGGTTTTATAGAAATCTAGATCATCTTCAAGATTATAGTGAGTAACACAATATAGGACTGCTTTCGCGGAAGGTGGTGTTTTGGGCCCTTTACGTGAGGGACTAAATCTGAAGGACTGAGTGGCATGAAAAGCCATGCTTTTCAAAGTTAGCTTTTTCATGGGCTAAAGAAGCGCCATGTAGGATAACAGTGGTACAAACTGAAGCTGGACATGATTTGTCCATGCCAGAAGAAGGGAAAAAAAGGAGATTGCTTCTCTACATAGTCTGTTTCTTGTGTGGAGTGCTATATGGGGACGTCAGAAATGGGGGGGGGTGGGGGAGTGGGGTGTCAAGATATTCATCCTAACTCTTGGCTGAGCAGCTAACCTTTTATGTACCTTTGTGCAAATCACTTGACCCCTCTGCAGCTCTGTCAAGTAACTTGTAAATTGGGATTGGAAACCAGGCAATGTATCTGAACTAAACTAACTGCATAAATGTATAGCTTTTAAATTGGCATGGATGGCAGAGTGTGAATGAGGATTGCTTTTGTTACTGAATATTCAGTACATATTTTTTTTTACATATAAAGCATATTCTTTCTTACCATTTTCATTTAAATTATTTTTAAAATTTTTAATCTTATTACCACTACCTTATGCTTTTAGGGATGTTAGTATGATAAATCTTACAATGCCTAGCACTCAGGTACATGCAAGTGTTGTTTTATTCATCTCTGCAGCACTGCTAGGTATTAGGTGGATAAATATTATTACTCTCATAGGTAAATTATGAAAGTCAAACTGGGGATGTAAGATTAATTATCACTGGAACAGCTACAATTGGAACTTAGGTGTCTTGGCTAAGTAAATGCCTTAGTTATTCTTCTAGACTTCAGCGATGCCTCTGTTTCTCTGATTTTTATTTTTGTTTTCAAAATTGGCCTGCTAAATTAGAAGCTCCAGGGAAAGACTTCTTAAGAGATCCAGCCCATTACTCTGGGTGAGTGCAGTTGTTTCCTCTAACAGATGAAGTGTTTAGTCTAGCCTACTTTTAACTGAAGACATTTCTGTTTCCTGCACCACATTATGATAAATGCAGATTTGCCTTCCACTGAATTTTTAATGGTAATGCAGTCTGCAAAATTATGTTAAATGTAGATTTTTAACGATGTGAATAGATTTGATCCTAATGTGTTTTGATGTCATATCTTTTCTCTGAGTGATTAAAAACCCAGATTTTAGTCTTTCATCCCTCCTCACTTCCGGAAGCCAATACAGCTAAAGGGACAAACAAGATTATATTCCTTTATGTACATTAGCAGAATTGTCTGTTAAGTCCTGATCAGTTGTCCATGTACCACATCTGCAGAGGATAGTGATGTTGCACAATTGTTCTTAAATATCTAATTTGGCTTGCAGAATCCTTTTTACTGCTGATGCAGAAGATGGAAAGATCCCAACTCCACTTTAATATCACAAGCAGAGTTTGAAGTACTGATAAGTAAGAAAATACCTACCTGTTAAAGCATCTACAACTCTGCCATCTTCTTCTAGTCCCATAAATTTAATTCACAGTTGCGTTCAAAACTAGCTTCATGTGATTTCAAATGCCTGGGTGGAAATATTCCTGACCACAAGTTTTCCATGACAATTGAAATGAATGGAAGATGAAGAAAGGGAAGACTTAATCTTGTGCTACTGCACAAGTAAGCGTAGATTTACTTTTTACATTTACTGAACAGTCAATGATATATTTACACACATTTGTTTTTTGAAGATCAGAAGTTTAGCATGGTCAGGGCCTAGTCAAAGCTGCTTAGTACACTCAGGAGCAATGTGCCTTTTTGCTCTTGTATAGGCAATGGTCACTTTAGTACTAGTTTCTGGAAAGCACTGTTGTCTGAATAATGCTCAAATGAAGTTTGCCTGTCATATTGTGTAATAGCATGCATTCTTTACATTGTAATCCCAGTTGTGATCCTGTAACATACCTAATATGATTTATCCTATTCACTCTGGCAATTAAATCATGAATCCTACATATTTTATATTATTTAAGAAGTGAAGTATGATATGAGCTATAATGGCCATGGAGAAATTTGCTTGAGAAAAGTCAGGGAAACAGATTTTTGAAATATGAATTCAATTTCTCTAATGCTTTCTGAAATGTACAGTAGCCAAATGACCCAGTATGCAGAAAAAATATCCAACAGACTTAATATCTGCAAATCAAAGCTATACATTAACTGTTTTTTTAATTTTTATTGTGTTGTGTAAGCCTGGAAATTCCTCGAGTGTCATTGTATGACCTTCTAACAATGAAAATGTGCTAGCCATTCATCTTGAGTGTTTGCACAATGTTGCTTTGACTAAATCTGCCTGTAGAAAAAAGAACACTAAGAGGAGCAAAGAAATCAAACCCGCAGACTTTTTAACCAAATATTGAGATATGAAGTTGCAGGAAAAGATAATTTCAAGTGAGAATGACTGCACTGCTGGTTTGCATCAAAGGACATGCCAGCAATACTTCTTAGTAACAACTTCAGACTATAGAAAAAGAGCTATTTTAGAAAAAAAGCAGCAGAGTGGAAAATGCAAGAAAGAGAGCAACTTTTAATTTCAATTAAAGCAGTCAGGCTAGCAGAGCAGCATGCTAATACGTACCACGGGGAGTCAGTGAATACAAATGACCTTTGTGGATTTGGTTTTTGCTGCTTTTCCTCCTCCTGATTGAAAAGAAACACCCAGCAGTTGTCTTAATTGGACGTTAATTGATACATACTCACAGGAAGTAGTGTCTGTGATCTTGCAGCTTGTTTGTATGAAAGACAATAATGGAAAAAACTGTGAGGAATTTTTTTAATGATCATAGTGACATAGCACAGTAGTATGAATTTTAAAATTATCTCAAAAATGTTTGAAGAGTCATTACCGGAACAGACTTAGCTGCATTCATAAAGCTTTAATATTCTACCTTACACATTAAAAGCATAATTAAATTGAAGATAACCCTTATAATTATGACCTCATACCTCCTCTCAGTAATATTCTCTTATACTTTCTTGAGTCCTCATGATGATACAAAAGAGGATGATGACAGAACGCAGAGGTTGCTCAAACTACTCATCTTTCAAAACTATCAGTCACTAGTCCCAAGTAGAAAGTTGTACCAGCACTTTCCTGCTGATGAGTTGTACCCAGTCACTTTAGGGAGACACCTGTCAGCTCTCAGATATCATTTTACCTGAACACAGCGTTAAAATGTAGGAAAGAAGTTGCTTATCTTTGTGCAGCATAAAATGAAAAACCATTTGGGAAATCTGCAGATAATGACCATTCCTCTTCCTTTGTAGTTCAATACATTTTCCTTCCAGTGTAGATTGCCCATGTAGACACAAAGTAAGTCTGACTTACTTGACTAAGTACTTCCCAATGTCAGATTCAGTGGGTGGAATACAGTATGGCAGAAAAGACACCACCTTTGTCCTTGAGCATTCAAATATCTTTAGCTTTGAGCTAAGAATTATGTTTTCATTTCTATTGCTATTCTTACTAAAACTAAGCAAACTCAAGAAGCACAGCTCCTTTGAAATGACATTCAGCTCTGAAGGAGATCCTTTCTTATTGCTTTGTTCCAATGACATCTGTAAATGGGATCCAGAAATATTGTTAAGTAATCCACACTTACATGAGAACCGAGAAAGCAGAAGTCTTTATAACTAAGAAATTGTAAAAAGATGTAGGAACAGTTACACAGCAAAAGAGATTACCAAAGCATTGGAAGCTTGTAGTTGTTAATCCATAATAAAAGCAGGTTGCTATAAATCACTTCTGTAGACTAACTCAGTCCACCAAGACTGTGCAAGTGCACTGGAAATACTCCTGTTGTTAAACATTGTCACAAAAAATAGTGCTTAAAAATAAACATATTGCTTCAAACAAGACTAGCTGAAAATACTTTCTTTGTGTAAAAAGGAGGGGGTAGGAAAGGTGATAGAAACTGGAAACTGCGCAGTGACAATCATCTAAGCATAGGTGCCCATGTAAAAACAAGAAGTTGTGGTCATCCTCAGCCAATGATGTCTAGGACTCGACAGCTTTGAGCTGCAAGCTCAAAGGGGAAGTGTCCATGCCATTCCATGAGCCAGTCGAGCCTTTACGTGCAAAAAGGGCATGCTAAACCTCTGTATTGCATTTCCCATAGTTTGAAGAAAATGGCTCACGTGCATCTGTTTCACTGTGCTGTGCTAGTTAAATAAAACTAAATGTCAAACTGCTGGCAGTTTAACAGTATTCAGCTGGCTGCTTTTTATGTTTTAAATTGGAAACTGGATGGCTCTTTAAAATGGTTCAAGTTTCCTGAAGGGAGATGTCTAAGAGTCCCTCTGTGTGAAGAAAGCCCAGACTCTACTAATGCATTCTTTATGCCTGCAACAACAGTCAGACTGACTGTTACCCAAAGAGCAGTTTCTCCTACGTCTTTCCCTGCTAGTGGCTGTGTGGCTGACTTTAATACAAAACCATTTACATTTTGTGATTGAAATGGCAGCTACTACTGAAAGATTTTAAATGGCAAGAAAAGTGTTATTTTTGGAGTTCTGGTTATGACCTTGTCTGTCCTTACTTGTGAATCTATACCAATCCTATTCTAATATATGCAGACAAAAAAGATGTTAGTTTTTAGAGATTACGATAAGTTGACATTCCTTAATGCATAGGGTTTATTGGAAGATACAGTGGAGTCTGTAAGGGCGGGGAGGAGAGGCAACATAGAGTTAAGAAGCAAAGAAGAGTGAGGCAGTACTAACTCAGAAGGTGAAATGTTTATCTGCCAATTTTAGTTTCCAACGTATTTAATACTTCATAATGTCAGTTGCTTGGAAACCAGTGTTTTGTGCCCTTTTGCTGCTTGGCAGAAATCACTCTAATTGGCATGTTTCTAGCACTGTCACTGCTGGCAGTTTGCGGCACTTTTTTTTCCAGAAGCAAAAATTTTCTTTTACATGAATGATGGCTCACATTAATTAGACAGCAGTCATAGGCAAAGACAACCATTTAAGTGTATGGATGTATGAATCATTATCTCTATCATCAATCACTGGAAAGACTGCTATTCCCATCAATATTTCTGCCTTTCCGGGCTGTTCGTTTGAGTCTCAATCTCCTTTCCTTTTGTGTAAAAATATGTTTGTTTATGTCTGAAATTTCCTAAGTGGAAATAGTTCACTGCTTATTAGATTTTACTGTCTATCTAAACACAACAGTCTAATCCCACGTATTCTGATACAAAATGACACATTGTCACTGAACGTTTGAACAAAGCTAACACTTAAAATGGGTTTTCCATTATTTAGTAGTAAAATGTTATTGCTCTGTAAATACCTTTATGTGGTAAGGCAAGACACTAGATCGTGAGGAGTGGTTTCTACTTTCACGTGAAAATCTTAAACCAGCAGTATTTCCTGGCAGGGGATCAGGGACCTCAGTGAAGTTTCACTTAACAAGCAGCGCGTTTTTGTCGGTAATATGAACATTAAGTTATTATTGTACATTCTTACAGCAAGAAAATGGAAAGCCCAGATGATTTTTTTCTTTTGAAGTTTTAGTAATAGTTTCCCCACAGCTTTTTGGAGAAGAATTTAAAGCAAAGCCTTGAAATCTCAGAGATTTATTTTTCTGCCCTTTATCAGTACAAAGCTGTCTTCTCTGTGCTGCTCTGGAAGTACTTCCCCCACTCGCCTTTGTTTATGTACTTCTCCAAAGACACCAAGAGCTGGAAACCTAAATGTGCCTACCTGCAAAAAAAACTGTTATATGAAGATCAACAGGAATGGGAGTTACAGCATGGCACAAGTGGAGGGAGGGGGGTGTGCGTGTGTGTGCGCGTGCATGTTCTTGTGTTCTGTGACTTCTTAAAAGAGAAATTGCTACCCTCCATTCTTTCTAGGTTGGGAAGAACACATTTCCAACTAAAAATAAGCCAGTTTTTTGGTATGTTGGCTTTTGTACCTCCAGGTAGCCAAATATGTTTGTGCTTCTCAATGTTAGAGAACCTCTCCTCATTTTCAAATGAGAGGTTCTGCCTCATTTCACAATGGAAGCAGCATCTTCTATATTTTAATGTCTTTGTAGTTAATTGAAAACCACTCTGAGATATCTTTAAATATGCAGTAATATATTAATACATTCACCTGGTGACATCTTTTATAATAGTGTGGGGTGTTTTTTTGACTATTGAAAATGCTTTTTTCTTGCTGCACAACCTTCTGTGAACATACCACAAATTTACTCATGTCTTATTTTAACTTTACTTGTTTTGTGACTTATTTCATGGTCAGATTTTCATGTGATAATATGCATCTTTCCTGGTTTTGTTTTTTAAATAGAGACATTTGAGTGCAGAATATTGTACTCATCTGCAGGAGAATAAAATGAGAATCTCCATTTGAAATAATGTGGGTATTCCAGATTGTTAGTCTTCAACTACTCAAGACAGATGTTGATGTGGTACTACTTTAGTTCCTTGCCAGAATGGTTAATGGTTCAGTATGGTAAATGATCGCATACGTCTGAGTTTCTATGGGTTAGTAACTACATTTAATAGATTTTAATGTCATTATCATCTGGTCTTTGCTGAATTTAAGAAGACTAGATGTATGAATATTTACCCATTTGGTTCTTACTGTGTAATTACTCAACCATTAAATAGGAGTAGTAACCAGTGTGTTCCTGATTCTCCATTGCCTCATATGTATACGTTTGCATCTCTAACTTGGCTGTAAACGTTACCAAACCAGAATTTGTAATTAATTTACATTAGTATCTACATATTAATTGTGAACAGTTGCAAGCTTTTTCCATCCACGTGCTAAGCTTTCAGGATATGACTCAAATGCAAAGCTCAATAGTAGGACTTGCTAGCTCAGGCTCACCACCACGTAAACTTAACTCCATGGCTTTTGGTAATTTCAGAAGGTGGGTCGTTATGCACCCTGTAATAAATCACTGGGTATATTTTAAGTGAACAATGCACTAATTCTCATGTACAATGAGACTGTCCTACATCACTCAGGAAAGGTGTTCAGCAGTCTTAATGTAAATAAATTTGAGACATACTGGCATAGATATACATTACAACACTGACTGTAAAGCACTAAAGAACTGAGTGAAATGGTCAGCAGCTCCAGTATTTACTGATAAGAGAATGGAACAGATTCTCCACTGGTATAAATTGGTATCAGTGTTGACAATTTACAAGAAATGCAGCGTTTGCTCTCCTATTGTTCTGTGTGTGCTCTGTAAATAAGAAAAGCACTGTGTGCATATGGATTTTCTTTCATCTTGGCATTTCCTGCTGTTTCACAATTATTAGCTATTTAGGTGTTACAGCACCTTGTCAGAAAGTTAAGGGACATATAAGGATTACTTCAGCTATTAGAATGCAGGAACAGTTCAAATGGAGTCGGATGTGTGTTAATGCACATACACACAACATAGTAAAGCATCCTATTCCAGCTGAAACAGCAGTGAGGACAGTAACATTTAATCAATTGAAATCTGATGAGAACGCGGGTGTTAACTCTTGTGCTCCTGCAGAGATTACCATAGGATCCTTAATAACTTCAGGTTGTCAGAACTTCCACTTTGTTATATGTTCAAAAAGACAGACCCTCCAATACCACAGTGCCCCCTAAAATTAGGTAAGGGTGTAGATTTCAAGTTTAATCCAAATGAAGCAAGCTTCTTCCTCTCATCGCCTCCTTCAGTGGATATTTCCTTGAATTCTTCAGGATCCAAATGCTTACCAGCCTCATTTGGGATTTGTCATGAGAACACAGCTCACGATGGTGTGGCTGCAAATAATGCTTAAGTGATCATTTAGAAGAATTATACTGCTTTTTTTTTTAATTCACAGTTTCAGTCTGTAATGTTCAGAATACAGTTCAGTTGTATTTACTGCACTTCAAAGTTATTGTTGTCCTGGTTTCGGCCTCCTGTGCTTTCTGTTTTATACAGAAATGGATTGCTGTTGTATTACTTTTTCTGCTATAGAAAATATTTATTCAGAATGCTTTTAAGTGGCAGTGTGCATAAAATTGCACTTACTTTTCATCTGGGAAGCCTTAGCTCAATATTCAGTTTGTCACTAGTGCAGTAAGTTAGGCAGTGCCCGGCTAATACTCACCTTGCAACACCCTCAGCAGGGTCTGGCCTTGTGCCCAAAGAGGAGCTTTCACTGTTCTAGTAGGGAGTGTTGCAGATGCAGATTGAAATGCTTTTATGAAAATACAGGAAATGACATTCAGAAAGCCTGTGCACTCTGTGGCTTTCAGAGCAACGCCACAATTGGCTATAAGCCTCTGGAAGAGGCTGACTTCTTTCTGTGTAGCATCTGGAGCAGGAGATGTTCTGTCATTAGCTTTATTGATATAAAGGCTGTATCCATTAAGATAAGAAAATTGAATAAGCCATTTTATGAAGCAGTGGCTAACAATTTCCATGATCAGAGAAATATGTATGTAGTTAAATTGTTTGATAGATACATAGTTATTTTACTTACAGCTCACAGTAATTGTTCACCATGATCATAATATAATGTTGGGCCTTAGAGAGAGAATCAAGCTGGTATAAACAGACTGCAACTTCTTTGCATCTCTGGGAATGGGGCAGAGGGAGATTAGCAGGAAGAGTTAACGAGGCTGAAGCACCCCGACAACACCACCCACTGCACTGAACACAGCTGCTTAGTAGAGGGACAGCCACATGGGTGTGCAGGCCTCTGCCCATCTTTCTAGCAATTCTGTTCAGGCTGGAGTTATACCAGCTTGCCTGAGCAAGGATTTGGCATCACATGTTCAGGAGTGCACGTCATTCCTTTAGTAAACCATCTCCCACTGAATTTGTTTGCGTACACAGTAGATGCGAGGTTGTTAACTGTAAAATTTGATCTTCTGGGACAAATACATCCTTAGTATGATTCCTTTGAATTTAGTGAAGATGACCCAGTGTACTTAAACACAGTATATTTAAACAGAATGTAAAAAAACCTGGTAAATATCTAGCTTGTCTTTGCCCTGATGGAAAAGTTTCTGACATTATTATTCTAGCTTTTTAATGTTCTTCTAGCACCTAAATTATAATTAAGACAAATTTATGATTTCCTTTATTTTTGTGAGTCATTTCTTACTCAAAAAAGGCACCAAGAATCCCAAATCTTAGCACTAGAAGTTCAATTCCCCAATAATCTAATGGCCTTGTATTACAGCTGATGACCTTGAGTCCCTAAAGGATTTAAAGAGTAATTTAATAAGTACGTAGTTACACCAAGCACTGAAAAGATGTTTGCCACCAGTTTTCTGTGTGTGTCATACACTCCTGGGTCACTCCTTTGTCCATGTCATTGACCCTTATCTATAATAATATATTCCTGTAGAGAAAACTTGAAGTGCATTGTTACTGCTCAGGAAACTCTTTTAATTTTCATGCTGATAAAGATATTAACTTAGAAAAATAAGACAAATCCTTTTGTCTGAACAGCAGTTGAAAATCTGTGTTGTGACTACAGTTGACTGAAGCTCAATTACTTTAATAAATGTATTCCAAATTTCATCTCGATTACATTTGCATTTTAATGAATGATTCTCACCTACTTGTCAAATAGGCAGCCCAGCTAAATTTATTAAGTTATTGTATAAACAGGTATTGTGATACTAGAATTTAAATGGAGAAATATTTGATGTCCTGTTCCAGGAATATACTGTAAAACTATAGTGTAGAAAAATGTGTTGGTCACCTCTGTATTTTAAGTTTGGGTTTATTTTACTGTTTTCCTGACAGGAGCCCATGAATCTTTCAGGGTCATTCATAAATGTCCCAGAAATAATTCTGTGGAATTATGAGAAGATTTTTTTGTTTAAATCGGGTAGTTATTACAGCTTTTCTATATGCTGCATTTCTGTTAATTCTATTTTATTTCTTTTTCCGTACTTGGAGACTGTAGAGCTACTTTTTGTAATACCTGGGACTTCAAGGAAGTCATAGACTAAAAATGTTCATTCCACAAGTGTGCATAATGTTTCCTATTCCTATTGGTATATGAGAGCGATCACTGATTTTGGTATACACATATTAAAGCCTTCTATATTAGATAAACCTTAAAAAATGTACTGACGGTACTTGCCATTTATGCAACTTTCTCCAGTAATGCTGGTTATGGCTGTTAGTGTAAAAGAACTTTCTAGTTTATAATTATGTTTCTCTACCGCTTGACTTTGATTCACGTAATAACCTCATTGTTCACTATTTGTGGCATTATAATACACAGCTACAGCAGACGTTTTGATCTTTAAGAAGGAATGCTTACATCAGTGCATGCAGAAATGTAGAAGCAGCACCATGAAGGGGAAAAATATTTTTACAAACTACTGGAAAAGGACATAAAGCAAGAATTCGAGGCCATTAAAAGTTTTCTAGTATTCCAAAATAAGTCTGTTATGCAAAATACTAGGTTCTTATAAAAAACATTAAGCCAGTCTGACACGACTCTGAAATCCTTATGTTTTTCTAAAGCATGCAGCATTTCTTATCAGGGACATCTTATTCTCTTATCTTTTTTTTTTTTTTTCTTTTTCCAAAGTTAGTATAGAAATATCTAGCAGAGAGATTATTATCTACCTAAACTGGAAATGTTTTCAGGCTTGTATTTATAGTTGCTAGACTTAAAGAATAATGTCAACAAAACCAAAAACCCCATCCCAATACCATTAAATTGTGCAAGTGTGTTTTCATCAAGGAAAGGAATGAGAGAGTAAACTGCTTCCCTTGAGAACTACTGAATTTGGTGCCTGAAATTTGCACCCTATACGACCTTCAGTTGCTTTAATACATGTCTGGTAAGCAAAGGGAGTTATTACTTCTCAGTAAAACAAATGAGGCCTAGCTTTCAAGCCTCGATTGTGTTTGAAAGAATCGATACAGCCTGATGACACTCGATTCAAAAGTCAGCAACACATTAACTTAAAGGGATGTGTCCTATGCCTGGATAGTATGCTCGTCTGACTTGGATCAGCTGCTACGTTCTTGCTAACATTTTAATCAAAGGCTGTAGAGTAATTTTGTGCCATATCCCTTTCACTGCCCTAGCTCACCTTTTCTTCTTTTTTTTTTTTTTTTAACCCCTTTTGTCATCCTACAGGGAGTGCATTATAGTTTCTTCTTTATTTTCTTCTCTTGCAGTAATACCCTTCCTGTTGTCTTCAGCTCACTCACAGGCTTCGCTGGCAGCTTCCCAGTTACTAACAATGCAGCCTTCTGACAGCAAGTGGAATTTAGCAGCTAACAGGTAGCTTCAGGGCAGTGCCTGTCAGGCTGTGACGACTGAGTTAAGACAGTGAGGGGCCCAGTGGTCAATTGACTGCTATAGATTAGAATTAGGCAGGGACTTTTTAAATCAGGTAGTGGACAAAGAAATGCTGAGTTCAAGATATCCAATAGTTAACCTGTGCGGTGCTGAAAGAGCGAAGGGAAAGATCTCCCAGTTCATACTGGGGAATCGCTGTCCTTTGTTTTCATATTGCAGAAGGAAATACTAATGCTTGAATGTGAAATCTCTGTTAAAAACTAAATTGGTGGGCAACAGAGAAATTAATCAATTTGATAATGTGCCTTAGTACACTGACCAACTTGTGATGATTTTTGGCAGGCATCATATCAATTCTGTGAAGCAAGGTGGAGAATACTTTCATATACTTCACCAAGAATCACTGGAGAGAAAGAACACACTGAAAGCAGCCCAGCAGGCTCAGGGCGCGAGATGGAGAACTGAGTTCCAGCCACCCTCTGATGCAGAGGAGTCAGAGGAAGAAATAAACACGTAAGTCAACTCAGGGCTTTTGGTGGTCTGAGGGCACTGGTTTTGAAAAGCGACAATTTCCAGTTTCTGTCATTACTTGGTATTGAGGCAGAATATTACTACTTGTGTGAAAGAGAAAATGCTTAAAATCCAGGTAAGTGAGCAGCTGTAAAGTTAGCAAGCATGGAAAAACAATGCTTGAGGCGCTGTTTAAAAAGGAGGAGGTTTAGAAGGCAGAAGGTTAGTGAACTCAGGAGAGGTTTCATAGCCAACTCAGAACTGATTCTCTGAGGGGAAAAGGAGGAGGCCTGGTGAGTTTGTGCCATGCTTTTGTTCCCACAATGGGACCACAGCATTAAGAATAAAAAAGAATTGCATTCAGCAGCATAAGTGGCTTAGCTTGCAGAGTGGGTTTCTTTGCTAGTTCAGACCTATTACTTACTACCTTCTTCAGGTTTTCTCTCCGTTTGATCATGAGATAGTCTTCAGTCCTTTGGCTCATGCTGGTCTCTTCAGTGCACCTCTAATGCCTGTTGTAACACTGTAGTTGTCTTCCCTTTGTCAATCCTCACTAGGTGATGAGATGATTAAATACTTCCTCAGCAGGACAGAGTAGCTCTTCTAGAAGTTACACACTTTTGGGAGCTGTATTGCATCAAAAGCTCATCCATGTCTAACAGTCTTTTCTCATCAGTTTGCTGTGGCTTTTGTCGCTCCCAGGTACCAGCTTCCTCTCATTCACCATTCTTCCGTGAACTGACTCTCAACTTGGAAAACTCAGTCTCCAGAGTCATCCGAGATGCAATCACACCCTAGTCATAAAGTGGGACAACAATATATAACTATTATTAAAAAATAAGAAATAAAATCTTTCCTGTTAGTATGAAACCCAGACCAAAAAGCAAATAAGTAACACAGGCTGAGAGATTCTGAAAAGTATCATATTTACTAGAGTAACATCTAATATCCAGCATTCTAAATGGTCACTAACTGAATAGCTAGAAAAGGTGGGAAAGGACTAGAGTATTACTGAAAGATAGTGTTACGGAAGGAGAAAAGGTATAGGGTATTAGTCAAAGTATTTTGGAATCTTAGCCTCTAATGTCTGCGTCATCTAAAACTTTCTTCTTACCTTAAACAAGTCACCTACAGCTGTATTATTTAAATGGCACTATGGAGCACTTTGATCCTAGGTTAATGAAGGCCACATGAACATTTTAGTTAAACAGGGTTATTTAATTTTAAAAAAAAATGAAAAATTGAATACATAAGAACCTCCCTGAAAGCTTTTTGTAAACTCTATGCTTATTATTCTTTTTGATATGTAACTGTTCTATCTACCCATAACTCAGCTAATCCACATTTATTGCAGACAAATAATGTATTACACATATAAAAAATACCATTGCCTATATTATTGTGACCATTCAGGTTATTGAAGTCATTTTTCTTCTGCAAGGAAAGGCTTCTTTCTTCAGCAAGGCTGACCTAGAAAGATTTAACATTCCTCTTTCCTTTATGAAGGTATACCTGCATACGCAAAATTATCTTGATTTAGGTATGGCTTCTCCTAGCAGTAAGAAAGCTTTTACTGGTGCAGAGTATACCAGGCTTGCGGGTGAATACTGACAAAACCACTTTAATCCTACATCTGCACCAGGGTTTTTGCCAGTTGTAAAAGTTTATTAAAAAAGCCTTACAACTAACCTAAAAATCTACACTAGCAAAAGTTCCTAGTGTAAACCTGATATCCTTTACTATTTTCAATGTGTTGCTTAAAACTAATATTGAGAGTTTAAGTTAATCTTTAGAGGAAAGACCTCTAACATCTGCCAACATTTCTAAGAGGGAAATCATTAGACTTATGATCAGATGTCAAAATTAGGGAGTCCCATGGAGAATTTTCTCAACTCCAGGATGTGTTGGGCGGGACAGGAGTACAGAAAAAAACATGTGTGAAACAAGAAATGCATGGCTTTGACAGGTGTGCCTTTACTCATTCAAACTGTCCCACGTGATTTACACACACGCAGGAACCCTGCTAGCACGTGTGGGTTCCAGTTGCATGCTATTATGCTTGTCTGCAGTGGCACACAGTTTAAAAGCGGGGTGAGGGAAAGCCTAGATACAAAATACAGATCATTATCTGTTGTGGAGACTTACTTCACTTCTAACTTTCACAGTGCTGACTTCAAAAATTAGGAACTTCATGGAATAAGAGAAGCTCTCAAGCAGTGTTAACCTGCTGGGGCACAAAGTGTCTTTTAACAGATGATGTCTGGCTTCAGTCTTTCACAGCGACTGAAACTGTTGGCATGGTTTTATATGCACAGATTCCTGTGATGGACGTAGGCCTTTCCCACCTCCCTTCCTCTTTTTCCCTCTAAGACAACAGCAAATATTAAGCCTCTGCTGGGACTTTCTTACTGCTGTTACACAAGTTGTAGCATTTAATTGTGTTATCGACTATTTTAAATGTATCTACACTTTAAACTTGGTAACAGCTGCTTATCGTAACAGCAGAAGTGAAGTTCCCCTCATTAGTAGGAATACAGACTCTGTCAAACACTTCAATGCGCATACAATGGTCCCACTGTCTATTCTGGCATTCTGTTGTGCATTAGGGTAACAGAGAAGAGAAAATTAGAAGCGTGATGTAAGGAAGCACAAGACAGACGTGTTGTTTCAAACAATAGTCTGTGGAATTCATGTGCCCGATCATCTCTAATAAGTACAAATCTGCAGTTACAATTTATCTAACATTATCTGAATGAAGACGACCACTTCTTGAGCTTTTGTGTAAGAAATTTCTTTTGGGACAGCAGGAACACATGCCATCTTATATCCGTGTTAGATATTTCCTTTGTTAGACAAAACAATATGTAAGTTTATTCATTTCCTAATTAGCTGAAGAAAATAGACATTGATCTCTATTTAAATATAGTGCTGAGATGCCCATGCCAGTGTTGTATGTACTATTTACAACTGCTGCTTTGCTTTAGAAAATTTGTATCAATGGAATGCTTGGGGCACACACTCCTCAACCCTGGTTCCAACTGTTTGCTAGTTTATAGGAGGCAACAGTGAGCTGACACCCTCAAACTGCTTCAGATCTAGAAAGGAAATGTTAATCCAGAATCATTCATTCATTCAGCTAGGAAGTCTCTGCTAAAGAAATCTGCATATAGCTTTAAGACTCACCCACCACTCAGATCTCAGTTAACCTCTCAGCTATTTTTTTATGGCCAGTATCATGTTAGATTTTCTGTGTGGGCCTCCTATCTTCTGTATACTATCAATATATGAAAGCTACAATACCTCACTGTGCTTATTACGCTTGAATCTCCATTGTCTAACACCAGGTGCAGGTAGTTATTTACATTTGGGAAAAACAGCTGTGTAAATGTTTCCTTTTCCTGCTTGGTAGTGTTTTATAAACACTTCGCACAGGTGTAAATGGCCGAACAGGCTTGTGGCAATGAAGAAACAGTGCCCAGAGTCTAGAAAGAGCTCAGTTTTCTGTTACATTGCTTTGGCCAACACATGAGACTCGTTTTCATTGGGGTGAATCTTTTCAACTTTATCTTTTTTGTTTTCTGTGCACGCAATATGTTAACCCTGGAAAAAATGAACAGAATTTGAAAGGCACATCTTGAAATTTTGGCCTTGTGTGTGTATATAATCCCAACGATGCCATTGGCATGACACCAACACAAAACAAGTGTAACGGAATGTAAGCAGTATCTCAGCATCTTTTCTTAGACAAATCAGTCACCTTATTGCATCTGCCCCCAAATTTGATTTCACATAAATGCCCAATTGCTAATAATAAGTAGTAGTATAAATATGTAAATACAAATAATATCATATTTATAATTTATAAAGTATCGTAAACATATTAGAAATAATAATCCTGGTAAACATAAATATCAGGTTTGTAATATTAATAAATGATAATAAATGCAGTAATTCACAATTTAGAAATACATCTAAGTTTTTTTTAAATGTAAGGAGGAGAAGAGGGAGTGTGGTGATGTGAACACAATAAACAGTTTTATTGGCTCTGTCTTCATTTCACATACTCCTTTTTTAACTTCAGTCTCTGTCCTTTCCCACAGTTGCTCTCTAACAGAAGGCAACCACCTGAGGAAGTCAGGGAAGAAGAAAAAAAAGATGACCTTACGGTCTTTCGCTCCTGATTATACCAGTGTCTTGATTCCAAGCCCCCCTGGAGCAAAAAGGTATATTTGAAGGTAGATTTATGTCCTGCATTCCTTGGTAGGACATAAGCGGAATTCACAGCAACGCAGACCCATAACACATATACCTAGAGACACTGTTCAACTGGTGAACACGTATCCCAAGAATTTCAGGACTTTATGGTGAAATAGTCTGTCTTTACTAATAGCAACTGTTAAATTCTAACTTTAAATGATTGAATCCTAATGAGTTACTGAAAACTCTGTATGTGCGCGTGTACACAAACACACATAATTTGCCTGGCTGATCGTGACTCAGCAAATTCTAAGTTGCATAAAATTTGCTTATGTGGTATAGCTTTCAAGATTAGGCTCATTTTAAGGAAAGGCTGTCAAAATTAAAATTTTATTTGCCTAGTTAAAAAAAAATAGACCTACAAAAGATAGAGGGAGAAGAGAGTACATATACCATGTACACTTCTATATATTTTGTATTAGTCACTAATACACACTATCTGTTCTAAGTTCATTGACCCAATTGCTCACCAAAAGTGTCTTTATATATTTACATTTGCATGTGGAATAAGCTAAAATGCCAAAGATAATCTTAGTTCAGAAAAAGACGGGTCCAACATTTTAAACTCACACACTGCTTTTTCTTAAATGCAAAACTTAGAAGCTACTGTAGAATCAAAAAACCCATAAGAATCCATACCATAAAAGGATAAAAGCTGGAATCCTCTCATAGGTATGAAAGCACTGAGCACATCACCAAGATAAGTCCACTGAAAATTTCACATCCAAAAATGTGCTTTCAGGATTCAGAGTTATGTATCAACATTACAAAAACCTTGAGAGATGTCTAGAATTCAGTGGGACAATGAAAAAAATCTTCTGCTATGGAAATGCTTACATGTATCTATTTCAGCCAACATAATGCCAGTTTGACTGTTTCCCTGGCTTGATAGTATAACACATTTGTTTCTCTTCTTTGCAGTGAACATCTTTTCCGACAGCTGTGTGCCATACACTGGCTTTTGGAAGCTTTGACTCTTGAATCCAGCAGTTCGATGCGTTCTATATTAACCTGTTGGAACCCAAGGTATGTGCACAATGCATGATAGTAGATGGAATGAGGAGTTTGGGCTCTTTTGTCTTTTATATGTTGTTGTTTCTCTTCTTTCTACTAATAACTATTTGAGTGAAATGTTATTGATTCTGCACCACGCAACATAAACAAATTTTGCATCAACTTTGCCCCCATGCAGTCAGCAGGGAGTTGTACAGTCAAATCAGCAGCACAGCATGGTCCTCTATTATTGCAAGTTGCAGAACCAGGAGAAAATACTGAGCTATCCCAGCCAAATTTAGTTGTGTTTTCTTTCCTTTTGTTCTTCTGGTTAATAATTATGCAAATTAAATACATGTAATAATATATGCATGTATATTCCCATAGCCTTCCCTTGGAGGGTTATCCCAGTGAACTCAACAGGAATTCTAGATACATTATGATTACAGAACATAGCTATTAAGTGATATTTAGTTGCTGGTTTTATTCTATAAATTTTGTATGACAGTGATGGGTACTTGTAAAAGATGCATTGCTTCTGAACTTTTATATTGTTAAAAGTAAATATTAATTTAAATTTTCAACCTTTTTAGTCAATTGATCATGTTGACATAACATGTATTTAAATAATTCATGAGTGTTTGGAAAAACAGTGAACAGTTTATGCTCTGATTTGCAGGGCAGAGCTCTTCAAAGCTGTTCTGTTTTCTCTGTATATTCTCAGTCAAGACAAACTGTGCCTGTGTATAACAGAGGTGGCAGAGTAGCATTATGTAGAATTAGCCTGATAAATTGGAGAGGAGAACCAATCCAGTATGTATTGTGGATGGGGTTTACACCCTTTTACATATGAGGACCAACCAATAGACTGGGATAAGAGAAACAATTTGTCAGCAAGTCTCACAGATACAGGCTGAGAGCAGAGTATAAATGCATAAGGCCCTGGATTAATTTCCAGGTTCTGAAGCAGCACAATCTCTTGTTGTGTACTTCCTTCTGCTCTCTGTTGCTGTCTCTAACCACCACTCCTCTCCCGCAATGTCATTTGAACTGATCTGCATACACACGTTCTTCATTACACAGGAACCACGGAAAATTAGGCTTACATTTAGATCATGTAGTCTCTGTCTTCACAAAAAGAGATTTTTTTAAATGTGGTGAAGGAAGCAAGCTTAGAACACTAATCTGCTTTGTAAAACCTTTGATTAGATGTGGACTGAGTGATAAATGAGACTATCTCAGCAGTGACCTGCTGTTATCCCACAGCTGCAAGGACTGCAGCTTCCACATTTACCTTTGTCAACATGATGTAACATTTAAACTTTTGGGCCAGTATATGTCTTCATTTAGCCAATAGCATGGAAAAAATCAAACTTGTATGAACCTGTTGTCATTTCTATCCATGAAATCTTGCTATACTGGACAAAACTCTTCAGTACTTGCACAGAGGAAGTTGAGCACATAATCTGGCCCAGTACATGCATGATAGTCTGTAGAATGACTGTGCTTTCTTTAGGTGGTTCTTCACTTTTGACTATAACTTACTCATGGCTTATACACCTTGCATTATCTTTCCGTTTCTTATAAGCAAAGATATACATCATAGGAGCAGTCAGCCACCATTTACTCTCCATTTATTGCATTTCTTAAAAGAACTTATAATAAAAGCAAGATTCTTGAAATGGAAAACTAATTAAATTGTTTTCACTTAGGGACCCTGGTGGATGTAAAACAACAGTAAAAGAAATCGAAGAGGAAAAGTTAGCAACATACATGTGGGAGTTCTTTATTACAAACACAAAGGTAACTTCATTGTTAATTTCTTCCTTGGGACCTAATCCAACTTTTCAAGCATTTGTTTTGTTGCTTAAGTGAACTGCATGATACCACATTTTATGCTCTGGATCTTGTGACTGCAGAGTACTTGTCTCTCTAGGTTTTGAAGAATAACAGTTTGGTACTAGGTAATAGGAAGAGCAGTATGTAGCTGACTGAAACTGTGGCCTGGTCTTAGTGATAAGTACAGATGTGGGAAGAATTAAATGTTCAGCTAAAACATAACTAGCCTCTTGTTTGCATTTGCCCCCTTTTTTATCACCCAGAATCATGTAGCAGTACTTGTTCACACAAAAAGGTCTTTTTCAGTCAAATGGGGATTTCAGACTGGTATCCTGGAGGGCCTTATTCTAGTAAGTTCTAGTCACGATTTGTTTGGTTGCCTTTTAACACAGAATTTAAAGCTAAATTCAGAAACAAATTCCAAATGTTGAGGCCTTTAAAGAAAGCAGGATTCACTTGCCACATTCAAAGCAAAGTGAAGGAAGGGAGGAAAACAAGCAATTCAGATGAAAGCCTTTTAAAAGAAAAATAAAATTAATACATGAAAGGAAATTAAACACTAGAAAATTATCTCAAACACTTGATAACTGTTTTACTATCTTTCTGAAACCACAGAAAGACTTTCTTTTTGAAACTGCTGAATTGACTGGAGGAAAATGAAGGGGGAATGAGTGATGCTTAGGAGAATAACTAGGAGAACTCAATAAAGAACCAGTGGGTTTCTCACTCTGTAGCACATCTTACATTTTGATCTTCAGCAGTTTGCCTAAGCTTTTAGTTTCTTGCTTTGCCCCCTATAAGGCTAAATTAAACAAGTTTTGTGAAGTGCTTTTAGAACCCCAGGTGAGGCACTCTTAGAAATACAAGCTGTTGTTACCTGCAGGCTATTTGCTCTTGTTGTTTTTCAACACCTGCAGCTTGTACCCTCATGACATAATAATTAAAATGATTCAATAGAAGATTACAATTTCTGTTGGGGAATAAGCAGCAAAAGTTGTGAAACTTTTAAAAGACAAAGATTGTGTTTTTATGCAAATATTCTTCCTGCTGGTAGCAAACAGAGAGGGAAAGTCAGCAAGTCACATAAATAACAGAGTTGTTTCTAAATAGGAGGCTTTCTGATTTTTCCATGCAGTCTTTCCAGTTCTCTAAAGTCAAGTCCCAATGAAGACGAGCAGAAGAAACCGAAGTGCATGTCAGTCTTGATGTGCCTTTTAGCATTTACATTGCTGAGACTTTTTTTTTCCCCACTCCCTGAATTAATGACAACTTCCTTTCTGTCATTTACGCTAATATTACTCGAACACTGCTTTTCATATTTGATATGAAAGTTCTAGTGGAAATATCGGGTTCCTTCAGGGGCACTTGCTTTAAAATACATATTGTTCTGATTATCAGCCTGCAGAATGCAGTCTGCTTTCAGACTTCAGTTTTACATTCCTGACACAGGAAATTCATTTGCCAAGTTATTGGGTGTTGGGAGGAGACCTGGACATTTATCAAACCACTTTGACCTATTCTTCCCTGTACATGAGAAGGTTGCTCTATTACCTACCCTCTCTGCAGCTGCAGTGTTACTCATTTACAAATCAGCTTAATCTGTTGGCATTAATGCTATAGCAGAGGAGTATTGAAGAAAGATAACAAAATGAAGGAGGTCCTACTCAAGAAATCACTAGCTTGTTTGAAGCCACTGGAGAAAAATCTATGAGGTTATAGGAGGACCGGAAGGATCTAATATTGGAATTAGTTACAGAAATATGATTCTTTGTTGTCAAATTGCTATAGAAAACCCCTCCTTTCTATTCATTTTTTCATCTATGTACAGAAATGCACCTGGAAAGCGCAATACAGTCCACTTAGCAGGAGGGTAAACAAGACATCTATTGGAGGCATCTCTCAGCTTAGCAGTCAGTCATCTCCCCGTGGTCAAACCCCTCATGGCAGCGTAACTTCCACTGTACTTTGCTCTGAAGACACAGTCAAGGTTAATGTAGCTTCATCTGATGTTATGAGTGAGTCAGCACAAGCTAAAGAACAACAACGTCTTTTCCCCTGTAAGTTACTTTTCTTGACTGCCAATATCAAATGGATTTGCTTTCAGTGTTACTAGGGACAACCTATGTCAAAGACACTGCTAGATGTACCAGTGTATTTCTCTTCAGGCATATGGAACTTTGTACAAGTCTCTCTGTGCCCTCCCCATTAGCAAATTGGTTTAAAGACAATATAATCCCATATGAATATTAAGTAAGGGTTTTAATTAATATTCAGTTACAGCAGTTGTATAATCAGACTGTCATCCACATCTGTACAGTCCAACAGGAGCTGAAAACAGTGAAACTGTTCTCTGCCATAATCAACTGATCCGCTGAATACACATCTGTCTAACTTAGGGGGTTCTGTTTAACTTAGCGGTTTCTTACTCTGTATTCCCCCCATCAGTGACTACCTGTACTTGATAGACCTGACAGAATAGTCTACCTGTTAGCTCTGCAATGCATCTCAGTACAAAGCTAGGTAATCCTAAGTCTTTTCCCTTCCTTCAAAGTGAAGCTGGACCAGAAAAGCATGTTAGCATTTAGTACTGCTAATTATCTTTTAATTGATATTTATATTATCATTATTAGGCTGACATCATGCTCTGCTAGACTCTAAATTGCCACTCAGGGAGGAGCTCTTGGCGTCATTTGGGATAGTTCTGTGAATGTTCAGTAGTTATCAAAAAGGCAAAAAGAACCCTAAGAATGAAGTGGAAGACAAAGCAGAAAAAGTGTTATGCAAATGTTCTGTATGTACATCTTCACTTCTGGTCCTTCCAATTTGGACAGGCTGATATCAGAAGTAGTAAAGTTTGATGGAAAAAAAGTGGTGAGGTATGTCAGAGATACAGAATAGCTTCCATATGAGAACCGATCCAATACACTAGAGCTTTTCAGTGCAGAAAAGAAACGGCTGTATACAGGGTTATGACAGATCTCTGTAACATGAAGTGCATGGAGAAAAGTGATTAGAGGGCGGTTATTCACAAGTTCCCTTGACACCAGATTTATGGGACACCAAATTAAATTATCTGGCAGAAAATTTAAAGCAATGGGAAGTGTTTTCATGCAATGCGTGCTTAAACTTAGGAATTCATTGCTACAATATATTGCTGGAAGTATATTCAAGTCCAAAACCAAGTAAATGAATAGAAGAAAAAACAATTAATTGCTCTTAAGTGTAAAGGAATGGACACATTCTCTGGATCTGAAAGACATTTAGGTTCAGACTGCCAGAAGCTGGGTGGCTATATCGGGAAGCTTGCGCTAACATCATATACTGCCTACACCGCGCCGCTGTCCATGGCGCTGAGCACAGATGAGTGGCCTTACTATGACATGAATAGGAGTAGTGGAGAATTCAAAGCTATAATTTCACACAGTTTGTTTACAGATGTATGTGAACAATCGGTTTGTGTGTGAGATAAGATTTCAAAATAATCTTGAGAGCTGTAACAGCTGGGAGCCTCCATTTGCTGTGGGACATAAAGAAGTATCTTGCGCTACGTGTGATGTATGGGAAGGATGTTCAGTGTACCCTTTGGAACAACATCTATCACATGATTGCCTGTGATTTCAGGGGGCTGGCTTGAGTTACCAGTCTGGTCCTTTCAAGGATTATGCTCCTAGCTCTAAAAAATATGGGAAGTTAGTTTCTGCAGGGCAGCTCTGTAGCAAAGGTTGGATTCTGTAATGAATTCTTAAGCTGCTAGAATCATGTTTAATCCTGGGTTCTGATTATAGGATGCTTCACGGACAAATCAGAAATGGATTACAAGTACAACTGCCCTGTAGCCTTATACCCCAAATTCACAAAGCTTCATGTAACTCATACACACATAATTTTGAGAGCACACACAAGTCTAACCCACACGTACACATATGTATTTTTCAAAAGTGGGAAAGAGATTCTGTAGTTGGCAGCTAATCCGTAGATACAGTTGAGTGTGACTCTTAGCGAAAGATTTCTTTTAAGGAAAGAATTCATAAGTCAATATAAAGCCTTTTGTCCCACTGTAATTTGGATGCTGCTGTTTGGGGACTGCTGCTGTAGAATGTCTGCTTATACAAATTTGATTTTTCAGTGCTGTTGGCTAAATGAAGACATATACTGGCCCAAAAGTTTAAATGTTACATCATGTTGACAAAGGTAAATGTGGAAGCTGCAGTCCTTGCAGCTGTGGGATAACAGCAGGTCACTGCTGAGGTAGTCTCATTTATCACTCAGTCCACATCTAATCAAAGGTTTTACAAAGCAGATTAGTGTTCTAAGCTTGCTTCCTTCACCACATTTAAAAAAAAAAAACCTCTCTTTTTGCAGACAGAGACTATATGATCTAAATGCACTAAGTGTAAGCCTAATTTTTCATGATTACTCTGTAATGAAGTGTGTGTGTATGCAGATCAGTTCAAATGACATTTGCTTCACACTAAGAAGTAAAGTATGACACCTGTATCTGAGAGATTAAACACCACCTGAATTTTATCCCCGAAGCTTTCTGGCCAGCAGTTTAGCTTTGAATTCTCAGTCAAAAACATACTTTTAAAGAGGAGGCAAAAATATTTGTGCAAAGGATCTTCATTATAAAACTTATACCTGAATTTTGGGATTTTCTTTGGGACTGATCAATGTCTTTTCAATTGATTTATCGTTGTTAGATCCCTGCAAAACAGGTAAATATTAGTACCCCATTTCACAGATGATTCACTAAGGCATAGAAATCAAGGTCAAGTGAAATTACTACATTCTTCTTTGCTGTTTTTCTCTTTTCTAATTAATATCTGACTAGCTCACAGCTATGGAGATTAATATTTCAAAAACATTATGAATATGGACAAGCTTGAGTATTTGTGCTACAAAACAGAGGGCTGAGAGGTACTGTGCCCTCTGTTTCTGGTGATCAGCCAAAAAGAGGAGCTCTGTCTTTGTGGTATTAGCCCTGGTTTGCTTCCTGTCATCTCCCTCCAAAATCTGCCAACAGGACTGCTTTCAGGACTGGCTTTAGGCAACTCAACGGATCTTGGAGAAAATATCAAATGCAGCCACTGCTTAGTATAGCCCTCTTCCCCCAAAGCACCATTATCTGCAGAGTAGATGGGTTTCAGATATCCAGCTACTCAATTTGCCCAAATGGTAACCATAAATAGAAAGGACTGGGTTCTTCTAAGAAGGGTACTGACACTGCGTGCCAAGAAAAGATGAGATTTGTATGCAGCCTTAGCTCAGTTTGAGCAGAGGCTCCCTGCCCATATTGATGTCAGGTTCCAGACCCTGGGGGGGCCTTTGTATTCAAACTGCTCCTCAGCTCTAGAGCTCTTAGAAGGTCCAGTGACATAGCCAGCATCCTACAGGCTTACACTTTGAGCCTTCATTAGAACCAGTCAGTCCTAGAACGTAGGAGTTTCTGACTGGGACCTTGGCGCTCTTGAAACTCACCTGGCCACAGCTAAGAGAGGATCTTCGTTATAAGCATGGTTCTTAAAATTTTAGCCCATTAGCTGGTGACCAGCAACTTGTTCCATCCATGTCTTACATTTATAAATTCACTGTATAATATTCTGTACTTCTAACAAGTAGAAATAGTTTGTGCTGCTATTTAACACAGTCAACATTCAGCAGTCATTTTCTATTATACTATGTGTGGTGCTTCACAAAAATGTAGGAGAAGGACCTTTTGAATTTGGGGATTATAACTTCAAAGTGTTGAGTGCTCAGTAAAATGTCACTTATTACCATGTAGGACATATTGAGCACTTCAGAGGATGACTTAGAATTTGACAGCTAACACTGGGATTTTTAATAACAAGTGTGACAGTTGTTTTACTGCATGAGTGATTGGAGGGAATAACACAGAGAAGATGGCCATCTCAGTGTCTCTCCAGGGGTTTGGCATCAAAGCAGGAATGAAACACCAGTGTGAAGGAAAACAAAGATGTCAATTTGAAGGAAAACAGTGAGTTAAATTGACTTTCCAGGTATTCAAGGGAGAGGAGAATATAAGCATTCATATTACAGTGGAAGGCAGAAAGAGAGTAAATAGTGCTATTAGTGAGAGAGATCTGCTCAAAGATGGATAATCTGGAAACTATAGCCAATGAAGGGCTACTTGAGGACATGTCTTTAGTTTTAGTGGCTGCTGGTAAGGAGACACAGAGAGGTACTTAGATACCTGTTGATGTTAAACATATTAAATTCCATGTGACATTTAAAAGAAGAATGGCAAAGTGATACAGTAGACTTAGAAATTCAGAAGACTTGACAACTATGCCAGTAGAATGCTAACAGCACAGTACCGGAACTGAAAATAGCCTTTCTGCATAGTTTGTTCAAATCTATCTGTTTTTCTAATAGACTATTTTTTATAAGCATCTAATGTAAAAAAATATTTAGTATCTTCTACTTGATGGGGTTTTTTTCACAGCTGAAAGAACAAAGCTTATGTTTTCAAAAGTGATTAATGAATTGGGTGCATTCGTATTTGGGTACCTATCTTGAAACCTATTTAAAAAGCTGCTTTTTTTGAAGAAACTTTAATTTTTAGAAATACTAAATAGCAGGTATCGTTAGGATGTCTCATGCAGGCCAGCATATATGGCATCCTCTGTGCAAGGAAGAGAGGAATGCACTATTGAGTTGGCATGTTTTTACAGAATTTTTTTTTATCAGCTCTACAGAAAGTCATCCAGGTAACACTTGAAGAGGTGTCAAAAGATGTCCATAAACAAGAAGATACGGTTAAGAAGACTGCTCTGCAGGGGTATGTTACCTGATGGGTTTCTGAATGGCTAGGAGAAGCAACTCATCAGGACAGAGGTTATGCTTTTTTGTTTTTTCTTTCTTTCTTATTTTTTTCCCTCAAACAACTGAATTCAGCATTCAGTGAATTCAGATGACATTTACGTTTTTTGGCATGGGTGGCAGAATAGCCCATTTTACTGCTGTGCAAGCAGTACGTATTTTCTGGAAAATACCCTATGAATCTTGCCTTTGCAAACAGAAGAGACCTTATGCTCCAGCAGCTTTGTAGAAAAAGCAGCGTTCTATCTTATTCCTGTAGAA
Source organism: Phoenicopterus ruber ruber (assembly GCA_009819775.1). Lineage (NCBI taxonomy): Eukaryota > Metazoa > Chordata > Aves > Phoenicopteriformes > Phoenicopteridae > Phoenicopterus > Phoenicopterus ruber. Next base: position 13,063,617 of record CM020231.1, on the reverse strand, counting down.
TTGTTTCTGTTTCTACCATTGCATTTTTCAGTAGTCTCTCTACAATATTTCCAGCTAAGCTTATATTAGATGTGTTCCCTCATTACTCAGGTCTGTGGTGGTTTCCACAGCTATAAGATAAACATGACAAACCATTCTTACAATTAGACTTTGCTGAAGCATTTTTTCCCTTGAGTTGAGGTCAAGAGAAATAAATTTTGTACCTGGAGAACTCCAGCAAGTCTGTAATATTAGGAGTGTTTTATCAGCACCTGTAGAATTTTTCACATTCTGGGGAAGGCATACTGTACGCTGTTTTAACTTTGTTGTGTCTTACAGTTTGTTGTCAGTGGCTCAGAAGAATTACAGAGTAAGCATGCCATTCATTAAAGAGCAAGAGACTATAATACCAAGGAAGCAGAGGCCCAGAAGGTAGGGGTAAGGGTACAAATCTGGTTTTGAAGCACATTATATGCTTTATAGGCTCCAGCTCTATGTGTGGAAAGCATTTGGCGTGCAAATGTCAGAGAGCATTTTATTACATGAGACTAGAGCAGACCAGTGAAACCTTGCAGCGCACTTAGTACATTTCAATGCAATGCAAAGGCACTTTCCTGAGTGATGTGACTGGAATGAAAGACAGTACAAATCCAAATTTAATATCATTTACAATTTTTGTATTCATAAAATTCTTTCATAAATTTTACGAATTTTAAAAAAAACCTGTAAATTATATTAAATTTGGATTTTTACTGAGATCTCAAAAGGAGATCTCAAAATTTACGTGGGCTCACATCGCTGTGTCAGCAACACAGGTGCTTACCACAAAATGGTTACCACAAGATGTTAATTTGAGTTTTCTGTGTTGTTTTAGTTGCAGCTGCCATATCAGCTCTTTCATTAAAAGCAAATCGAACTTGTGTGCCGATATGAGGCAAAAGTTCACAGCAGTACGTGAAGAAGCAGCTTGTTGTTTACATGATACTCTAGAGCGCCTCGAGAGGTAGGAAGAGACTGTTTTCTGTATACTCTTAAAATACTACACACCTTGCTTCTGACCAGATTTAGGACTTGTCTTCAGGCCTTTTAAAGATGCATTTGTATGGATTGACATTACAATAAGAATATAGGGATGATGATACAAAGTTTTACGACTGTCTGTGCACAAAAATATATTACAGATTAACTATTTACAGCAGCGTTTTGGGATATTTCTGAATTACTTTTCTGACAATAGTTTTGCTAAAAACATTGGATATATTTACTTTGGACATCGTAGTCCTTTTCACCCAAAGACAGAATAATAAATTCAGTCATATACAATCTATATGGCTGTCTTGCATTTTCAGTTCAGAGATCACTGTATTGTTCTTCAACATTACTTTGACTCTTCTTATAGTAACAGTTGCAATGTCCTCTCTCAAGGCCTTTTCACAGATCAGTGACATTTCTACCTTGTTGACCAGCCGAAGCCTGTCATCCTTTTCCTTTCACCCAGAAACATTCATCTGTGATGTTTGTGCAAATTCTTATGTCTCAGTAAGCATCAGACCTTCTCCACATTGCTGTTCTGAAGGGTGTTAGAGACACAGTTTTCTTTCGCCTTCTCACTTCCTCCTTCTTTCCATTCTTCTGTTCCGATTTGTACTTGGATTTTTTTGTTCCCAGAGCTTTCCTTATCTGGAGCTAGGCCCTTGTTTTCTTCCCTGAGCAGCTGCTGTGACTGCTTAAGGAACTAATCATTCCAGCATCCTGCAGTATGGAAGGACAAGTCAGATGGAAGCTTACTACTTGCAGCTATTTTACCATTCTCCATAGCGCCACACAAGCGTATTCTGTTTGGTCAGCATTTGGAGATGAAACCTCAGTTTGGCAGGATATAGTATAAGTAATTTATTAGAAAGAAAAGCAAATGTTTATTTTTGTTATAACACAGTAGTACTTTTTGTAGGAATGCACATTTGAGCCTAGTCTCTGGGTCGAAATTCTAACTCAGATTACTCTATTCCACCTCTTTTCTGTTGTATTTTAAATAATATTTTATCTTAAATCACTGTGTAGTATTCTGTTTGGTTTTAAGCAGTGGATACCTGATAGAAATTGGAGGTTGAATTTCAGTCTAAATGTTTGATTCTGAAGTTTGTTTCTTACCTACAGCCTAGAGTTGATATAAAACACAAACACTTTTTAATATGTTTGTAGAAATATGAATGTATATAGAACACTGCAAAAGCAAAAATTGTTATTAGTGTCTACAGACTGAACATACAATGTGTTCTTCACGTTCATTGTTTTTTGCCTTCCTCAGTATCTTCCCAGTTAACTACGCAGAAGTATGGTAATGTTTAAAATGCAGCTTTAACTTTTAAGGGTTTTTTGTAGGTGGCAGGAAGAGCGATGTTGTCAAAAATACCAGGCTTTGAAACAGCTGAAGTATTTTAGAAGAGACATGGAAAGAATAAGACAGCTGGGCATGAGAGCCGAAAAAGAACATGATGAAGATAGACTAAACTGGTAAGGAGGAACAGAAACCATCAGTTCAAATGAGATGGACAGGGTCCCAGAGTTCTGTCTTTAGTACAAAAAGCTTTTTTTCTTTTCTTTTTTGCTTTTATACATACAGTTTGCTAGAAGAAGCCTTAATTTGGACAAGGCTCCATGAGTATAAAGGAGACTATACCAATATGGCTTTTTACTTTTCCCCCTATGCAAGAACAGTACTACAAGTCTGCTGTTCCTTCATATGAAAATCGTGCTTCCATAGCGAGGAGCCTGGCTTGCTTTGACTACGTCAGCACAGTTAGACGAGTATAGCTTTCTATGCCAGGCCTGTTCTGCAAAGTGCAATCCATGAGGGGTATGAAGAGTGAAATCTCTGACAAGGCTGGTCAACCCCCTTGTGGAGACACAAAGTCATGACAGAGAAATTGCTTTCACTGTACCACTTGTTTCGTTCACGATAGGGCTGTTTTTTCCCATACTCTTGCAAACGCTGCCTTGCCAGGAAGGCTGAATCGCAGTAGGAACACTTTACTAGTATCTGCTGTCAGTCTAGTTGTCTCATCTCTCTCATGAAGTGAGAAAAACCAAAAACAATATAAAATATGAACAGTGTGATATAAGCGTACGCTGAACATAGCTTCCTTTCTCAAATAAAGTATCTTAATGCATGGATGGGTTATAAAAGGCGTCTGTGTGACACAATTAGGGTAACCTGGGTGATCTAGCCAGTGATAATAAGGAGTTGGTTATACAGCCAAACCCATACTAGCAGTGTACTACTGAGTGTAGAACTGGCCCTACTGAAGATGAGAACCTACATGTTTCCCTTTTTACTGGTTTACGGAGGAAATTCCTCACCCCTCTCCTGCCATCCCAGTAACATGTATCCTAAACTGGAGGGAGGCAGCACTTCCTGCTGATGTGTTGCCAAAGCCTCAGCCCTTTGCAATGAAGCCACAGTACACCCCAATCATGTGCAGTCTAGAAAGGTTTGGAACATCAGTCTCCAAGACTGTCAAAGCAGCACTGCAGAATTTACACAACATTAAAAAAAAGGCAGTCTCTTCACAAGAGTTTTATTTCTATTGAAATGTGTAATTCTCCTTCTGAATCTCTATATTCAGAGTGAAATGGTAAAGACTGCGTGTTACAGTGCACTTTATGTCAGCACATAGAGAGAGGAGAATGATGATAGCACAGGGAAAAGAGATAGCAAAGAAAATCAGAAAGTGTGTCAGATCAGGCACTGATTACACTGGAAAACCTGTAGAGGCTAAACAAAATAAATAGAGAAAGTATGAAGAGGACAAATTTGTAGTAAAATGGAAACATTTGTTAGGATTTTATTATTTGCTTTCATACCCAAGTTTGTCATCCAAAATTTAAATGAACAATGAAGCAGCATCTATTTCAATGCCTGCAAAGGGAATTGGTGCACAAGTCCAATAAAGGAAAGCTCTTTCACATTATTCACTCAGAATTACGCTGAGTATTGCACTCCCCAAAGAGCCATTTTTCCTGTGGAAGCTACGGAGGTGGTGAAGTGGCAGAAATGCCAGGCAAACCCAGGGTTATTAATCAGATATGCATTTGTTCCCAGGGCTTCTCTTTTATTGCTGTTCTTCTTTCTGCTAAAGGTTTCCTGTATTGCTTGCCAGACTCCCAGAGTCTGTGAAGAGTGACCATTATGTACAGAAAATATTAAAGAAACTGGAAAAATATGGCAAGACTCCTGACTTGAAAATTCATCCAGACACCTTTCTTAAGGCTCTGGCTGATCTGCAGGTGTGGGAGCTGTGTTCTCCAGAAATTGCTGCAGCTGTGGAGGTGAGATGAGTCCAGTTCTTGATTCTCTGTGCGGTGAGGGTGGGGAGAGCAGGCACCTATGGGTGAAATTCATGCAGTGGAAAGTTACCAGATGAAATCATTTAGGATCTCACTAAATGAAGATGCTCCTATTCACCTTTTACAAGGCACTTTGAACTCTTCAGAAGAAAGATGTTATGACAAATATTGGATTATTAATCAGTATCATCTTATTATTATGTCATTGTTGATTTATTTACTGCCACAGTGAAGTGACATCTGTCATAAATTGTTAGGATACTTGAAGGGAAACATTAACTTCTTGTGCCCTGAAAAGGCCTGTCATTCCCAGTAGTTACATCCATGAGCTAGTCAAGTAATGTATTACGTCACTGATCCAGGAACTCTGCAGATATCTTTCTTTTGCTTCAGCATTAAAAAAAAAAAAAATCTGCTTCTCAGGATCTTAAGTTGGGCTCAACTCTTGTAGTTCACGAAGCAATTGGCAGAAAAGGAAGGACACAAGAAAGGGAAGAGAATACATTTAGAATGTATACGGCCATGTAGTCTAACCAGGTAACTAACTTACAAAAAATGGCAATGATGCCACCTTGTGTTTTTTTGTTCTCATCACAGTTTTTTCCCGTAATCTACAAGACCAACAGCAGTCTCTGAGAGGCAGCAGGTTACTGTACATCTTACATATATCGAGTGTTATCATGCCTTACAGAGGCAAAGATTTAGCACCCAACATGTCGAGATCAGACTACCTGTATTTTCTTGATGTCTTATAAAAATAGCCATTTTGTCTTGTGTCCTAATTTGCATAGTCACTAACCAGAGAGACAGCCTTGCCTTAATGTTCAATATATGTCTCTGTTGCTTGCTGTTCTTTTTAGATCTATTTCTTTGCTGTTTCCGTTGTGTTGCCTTTGCAATTTTGATCCCTCATATTAGTGCAATTGTAATAGAGAAAAACACAAGCATAGCTGAATCTCCTATCTACTCATTTATATGCCTTTCAAAAATAGCTACAGAGGAAGGAGGACGTTGGTGCCACTTCTGACTGGAATAGATAAAGGAAACTGTTGCATTTTAGGAGCAGGAAGAGCATCACTGACTATGACCTGGCTGATACTGACAGAGATTACAGATGAAGTTCTTATTTAACTTCAAGTTGCTTTAATGTATGTACTGCAATGGTAGGTGGAAGGCAGCCGCAACTTTGAAACACAAAGACTTGAATAGGAAGGATTCAGGACATAAATTGCAATGAAGATTGTAGAGTTTTCCTTTTAATTCCTTTTAGAGCATATCCAGCTGTTCTGAAAGTCACATTAAAAATGTTTTGGTGATATAAAGCACTATACTAACTGTTTACAGAAGCCATTACATTTGTTCTGTTGTCACAATGGTCATATTTTCCCACGTTATCACTCTCTTACACATAAATCAAAGGCTCAGGAAAGACCTTTTTCTGTTTCAGTTTGTACGTGAAAGTATTGTGCAGATGCCAGAAGAGGATTTCAGCGAGTGGTTTCAGACAAGAGTAGACTCCCTCAGTGCACAGTCCTCCGCTTTTTAATCAAACGGCCATATGAGATGGTTTTCCAGCTACAGCTGTCTTCAAGCAGAAAACTACTGCCTGTTGAAATCTGCCTCAAGGAAGACTAAGGAAGGGGAGTTAACTTCAGGAAGTCCCACTGTCCACTCTTGCACAACTGAAATTTGCCCCTCTACAGTGCTCCACTGGCTGTAGTTGGCCATAGAAAATAAAAGCTAAATACTATTGCTCCTTCCTGTATGATGTCTTGGACTCACCATCAAATTTCAATCTCATCTAACCATGTAGGATGAAAACTGAGTTTCTGATCCCGGGTCAGGTCATTTCTTCAGACATTCCTCTAACAGTAGCTACAGTATAACAAGCATCTACTCAGTACGGATATACTGATTTCCATATCTGAATAGCATTGTCACTGTTTGCTCTTGATTTTAGCTCTCCTTTATAAACAATAGCCCAAGCACAGGGTAGTTATAAGCTTTAAGACAATTCTTTTTTTTTGCATTAATTCTTTTTTGTAATTTGGATGTCATATTTTTGCTTTGAGTTTATTCTGTAGTTATTCTGTGATTATGGATTAATTCTTGCCTTATTAAAATCAGTATTGAAAAAACAAGCATCCTTAGATGCATTTCCCCGGTTTTCACCTGAAGATATGTCTTCCCCTGATTACCTTAGCGTATGTTTGCCGTTACTCTGCTGGGTAAGACAGTAGAATGAGACCCCTGAACTCACAGCCAGTGATAAATACATGACCTTGGTGAACCTGTCTGGACTTAACCGTGTTTTTCATGGTAGGTCACAATTTCTGGGTGATGGAATCAGTGACCCAGTGACCTTCTAAGCTGATGATCTTAATGAGGGGCTTACCTGCCTATCAAAGCTTCCAGAGGACCCACTGGGGAGAAATGCTGTTGATCCTTCAGCCGCAATAAGGGGAAACAAAGCCAGCTTAGGGTCCAGGTGAGTACAGTGATCATGGATGTGTAATATGTTACTGATTAATGGCCTTATTTTGTCCCCTTCCTCATTATCAAGAGGTAAATGTTTTTCAAGGAAAAGAGCCGAGAACACAGATTTCTTTGACTTAGAGCCATCAGAAAAAAGTAAGCTCTTAAAGTTCTGTTGTGCTCCCACTTTTCTCGTTCTGTATGTGGCAGTGATAAGCTGGCATTTGTACAGATAGTGAAGCCGTATTTTCCCCTGTCCATGCTTTTCTTTCCCTCCATCTCAAAATTCAGTGGCAAACTTCCCTCTAAAAGTCTGTAGGACTGATTTAGTGCCCAGTGAAATTGGTGGTAGTGCTTCTGCCAGATGAGCAGGCTGAGGTCTCGACCTGTGAGACCTCAACTCTGCTGTTCACTGTATTCTTCCATTTCTTTTAACTTCCTTGCAGCCCTCCATGGGTTTTGAGAAACCCCAATTCTGCTGTTCTTTTGGGATCATTTCACCATGATCTCAGTCAAGTTTCATTGTCAGTGGTGGTGTGTTACGCTGTGGTAACAGCTGATATTACATGCAAATAAAAAGAAATTTTAATTTAGCAGCTTGGGAGGTCCTGGTTGAACTGTGGTTACACAAGGTGAAACCTTCATCTTGGTCCTTCCTCACTATATGGAACTGCAGATATAAGGTTGTGAGTTTTCCTTACATATAAGAAATGGAAACAAAAGGGGTTGTCCTCAGCTGGAGTACATGAACCATGCTGCTGAAATCAGAACTTTATACCAGCCGAGCATGCGACCTAATGTGTCTGCCTGCATGTAAGATGAGATGATTGTGCCAAATGTAATTAGCTAATGTCTGAGTAGCTCTTTGAGCTCCCAAAGCAGGATGCCAATGCTGAATGTTAGGAGTCTCTAATGTTTTTGTGGGATTATGAAATATCTTATGTATGATTTTGTTTGACAATGGCTCTTCTCTCTCCTATTGCCACCAGGGAACAAAAGGTACTCCTCCTCTAGAAGGAAGATAGATCGTCTTTTCTCCTCTTCCAGCACCACCCTAATGAAAAATTTTCTGCTTCTTTTACTCCAAGGCGGAGAAGAGCTCCTCTGGAGCAAAATAGCAGCTTCCCTCTTCCTGCTTCATTACAAACTTAATTTCCTCAGGCAAGATCCTCAACCCTACTCAAGTCTTTGTCTACCAATTTAAAGGAGTGAAACAGTACAAAGAGGTTAGAGGTCCATACCCAGATAAAAGACGACTTGAGGTTTTTAAACTTTTGGGTTTTTTTTCCTACAGCTATCTTGGATTCTCCCAAATGCTTCCATGAACAATCTCATGATCTTAACTCACTGCTTCAGTAGACCCTTGCAAGGTAGGTTCAAAGTAACCCATTTAACACATTGGAGACGGATGCACCAAGAGTCCAAGCAATTTGCTAAAGGTCAACAGAGTGCGTAGTAGAGCTGCTGGATTAGTGTTCTGTCCGCTCATCCTTCCTCCCATTCTGTTCTGGTCCTTTACAATTTCAGCTAATGGACCAGTCATTCACAAATTCCATTAGCCAAAACAAACCATGCAAGCTTGGGTTGGTCACTTACTTCATGCACAGGGGGGGATGTTTGGGGGATTCAGACACTGAACTCACAGATGGAGAATCTTGATCCTGTTTTCAGCTGCCTGATGTGTTCCCAGGGTCATCCAAACCCCACCCTCCTCAGATTACACCTCTGTGAAACTGAAATAAGAACATTTTCCTGGGTCTCACTAGTAGCAGGGCAGAAAGTTATTGTTGCATGAGAATTGCTTGGATATGCGGCTGAGAAGTGTTACAGAAAAACTCATCCATTAAAGTAATAAGTAATGCCTCTTTCACCATTCACCCTTCCTTTCCGCTTCACAATGGTTCTGAAATGGTCATCCCTACTCTCTTTTCATAGGAAAGATTTCACCATGGTAGAAAAGAAGCCAACCATCCTATTACATCAACAACAATACTCCCACTGTGTTTTATATTGGACATAAAAAGCAGCATCTTATAAATACGGATTATAAAATAAACATCTCTCTCTCTCTTGGAGATAGGCTGTTTTATTGTAAATAAATGTCACAATCATTGTAGGGGCATTCAGAAATCAGGGTACGTCTTTCTAATTGGAATTTCAGCTTTATGTATCAAGACTCTATTCTGCTGTCTTGTAAATTAATGGCACCGTGCCAGCATGTTAAGGAGATGCAATTCTATTTGGCCTCACACATTAATAACAGCAATTCTTTTTGCTAAATTTTAATAAATATCACTGTTGTAGCATTGCAGAAGAGAAAAGCTCAGGCTAAGAAACCCCAGGATATTTGGTACCAGCTCCAGCTCCTATTAAGGTCAATGGAAAGGTTCTTATTGACCCTATTGAGTATTGATTATTGTAGAATCAGAACAGGTTGTTATGACAAGTGCAAAGGCTGATCTTGTAATCAGCAGCTCCATCTTTTATTCAAGGCACTAACTGAGTGTTTGTAGCCATACTTTTTGCTATGCAGCCAGCCTACACAAAGCAAAATAAAAATACATTTCCCAGTAGGAAAGCTGACCAACCACCAAAAGAAAGTGATCAAAGAGAAAAAAAGATGTGACAGAAGGAATGCAGCTGGGAAGGATTCTCGGATACCCCAACCTTAACTTCCTATCTCAGGTGAGATTTCTTCTCATGTGCGTAAAAGCTTTCCAGAAAGGACCAGGGTTGGACTTATACCAAGGGCACGAGGTCATTGATCTCGACAAATCCTTCAGTTGTTCAGTGGCAGAGAGGTTTCTGTACAGACCCTTTCTTCTTGCTGAAATCCTCATCCTACTCCTCTATCTACAGACTTCCAAAGACTTTATTTCCTCTTTCTGGATGCTAAAAGGTTCAGAGGCCCCTTCAAGAGGCATTTTACTGAGAAGCACGTCTGAGTACTGATTCAATGATTTAGTACTATTAAGGGCTGGTTTATGGAAAATAATATCAGGGCTGGTTTGAATCATCAGAGTAGAAATAATGACACCAAATGTATATGCAGATAGGACTGTTCTTCATCCACTGTCTGGAGTGCAATGAGCAGAAGTAAAGCTTAATCTTTCCCGCTTTGGCTGGAACTGAATTGCACCTTTGAAAGTAATAGCAGGCTCTGTGTGAGGGAAGGTTACCTTAGCCAGCCCACCAGGCTCATCATCTAGAGAAGCTGGAAGAACAGTTTTTTGGAAGCAGACATCTTACCCTCTCCGTTTCTGAGATAACCCACACAAGAGTTGGCATGGCTTGTACCATCCTTCTGGGTAGGAAATGTAATTTCCTCCTATTTTTAAATTTGCACTCCTGTATTTGGGTGTTTGTTTTTCTTTAGGAAAACCTTGGCTTCCTTGATTTAACTGGCTACTGGCTGAAAGAAATCAATGTCAAACCTCCTCCTGAAAAGATCATAAACAACTGACTGCGAGAAGTTGGGAGGACATACTGGAGCCTGAAACACCCTGAAATTGCCCTGTTTCTTGTACTCTTCTTAATCATCTGTCCTTGGCCAATGTCAAAGATGGGATGTAGATGCATTTTGGTCTACTTGATACTTGTGTTTTATGACAAAATTGGAGAGGGAGGGAAAAGCTGAGACTGCTGGGTAACAGTCCAACATACCAGTGTCACTGTAGCATGTTTGAAGTTGTATTTGTCTGTTCATCAGGGTAACAGGAAGCAGAAAGGATATTCATTCAGGAGCCCTTCCAACACTGAGAAGCGAGGAATGCTCTTTTGCTGCTATGCCAGAAAGCCAGGGAAACAGCAGCATTCATCCCACTGAACCAGCCACTGAGTTCCATGTTTTGAGGATGTCACCACAGCTGACTGTGACTCTGTTCCTCTTCAAGGTAAGTGGCCACTTCTGTACTAAATTGCAGTCTTAAGGAATAAAAGGCAGATCCTAGATTATTCTGCAGTCAAGAAGGGAAATAAAGGGCATATTCCACTGGAAGGGAAATAATTTGCTCTTGCACAAAGTAAAGCAACCTCAAAGCTAACTCTTTCCCATCAGAATATGCCTTCCAAAGGAGCTGGTATGCTATAGCTACACAAATCTCCTGCAGGCTTTGGACTGATTACTGCATCAGCCCCACACAACTACATTATTTTCAGTAGTGTCAGTCCTGATGAACAATGTCAGTTTTCAAGATTCTGATTTTCCATTGTTGAACTAGACTTTTACAGTGCGCTTCACAGGGGCAGATTTAGGGTCTACCTAAAGGAGGGAAAGGCTGAAAAGAAAGCCTTTTTTCTTTGCTGATGTGTCTTTCGTTTTTTTTCCTGGCAAATGGATGTTTGTTTTCTATGTGATTTATATAGCTTTTTATTAGGGTGGCTATATTTTAATACATAACATTGTAAATTACACCCAACTATATATGATGGATTTAGTCATTGTGCTATAAATTATAGCGGATTTTTAAAAGAACCCATCATGGTTGACAATTGGGGCATCTAATTTATTTCTAGTGTCAGATTACTATAACAGTCATCAAAACATTGTCTTGCACAGATAGTTTATTAGAACATTTCTCAGAATATTCTAACAAATACTTGCCTTTAAGAGGCTGTTTCCTACCTATGGTTCTTCAAACCATGTTTACAAAGTAGGGCAGGTTGCAGCTAAGGGAAATATGTATGGTCTATAATGAAAACTTCGCACAAAAAAGTGTGGAGGGAAGATTACAATATCCAACTGTTCCCATTTGTTGTAGGAGAAGAGGAACTGTGACCCATATAATCTAAGTGGCTGAGATAAAAATGACAAAAAAGCAAGCTTTTGCTCTTGAAAAAAAATAGACTTGATTACTGCAGGCTTGCAGTGCATCCTGCTGCACCGTTGTAAAAAGAATTCAGGACATGAGAAAGGACTGAATATTGTTCAACTTTTTTAAAAGTCCTCTCCAAATTCCACAAGAGAATTACCAGATTTTCTCATGCATGAAGTGTAAAAATAAAATACTGGAATTATTAAACAAAACAATCATTCAGTATGGAAACTGTGTGGGGATGATCAATAGGCAATCAGACTTCTCAGTCATAGGCAAGGAACATCAGCTAGTTAGTCTTTCTCCACAGCTACAGCCCCCTCTATAGCTAAAGGGGATGAGAAGCCCTTCACCCACACAGAAATCCACAAGTACCTACACCCACACAAGTTAGTGTAGGTACTCTGGACTCTGGTCGTTTCTGGAGAAGCAGTTCTCTTGCTGTTAGCTATAGAGGGAGCTAAGAGAAATCACCTGGCTAGAGGTATATGGCTAAAGCTCAGTTTTCTGAGTAGCCCTCCAAGGAGCACTTTTTCTGTGACAGTATTGCATCTGGATTTTTGACAGCCATGGAGCATAGCATGGCAATTCTGTCCCAAAGTAGAATATTTGCATATTTATCAGTGTGATGTGCTGGTGTCTACCAGCTGGTGTCTAGTAGCTTTATCTGTACTGCAACTTGACTTGACATCACAAGACAAAAGTGAACACTGAGTTTATACATTTGAACAGGTTTTCTGGAATTGTGATAAACGTAATGTATAAATTAAGAAAAATAATCATGTCCCGTTATGTCTACATCCAGGTTATTTCCTGGTGGGTTTCATATCCCAGAAACAGTGTCTCAGTTGCTTTTTTCCCATTAAATGATCTCCTGCAGTAACAGTTAAATGAGTTCTGGGCCATGTTCACCAGGGCAATCTAGGCCACTTCAATCACATTGAAATAAAGCTGGAGTGGCATTGATCAGTCAGATCCAAATTTGATGACTGTTCTAATTACTGTATTTGGGAGTTCTTAATGAAAGAAGAGTACACGTGTATATGTGTGAGAGAAGGAGAGATGGTTCCTATGGGATGCTACACAATGGAAAAGTGCTAAGTATATTAATTATTTATAGAACAATTAGTATTCAGCTTATCCCACGAGTTCAGATCTGAGTCCAGATCCAGACTTTCCCTAATGGGTGTATTTAGCCTTTTGGTTCAAGCTCTACCCTACTTGTAAGTCACATAACTGTGACTGTGTTTTGCTCAGATATAATTGAGAAGGTGTCTGCTATTAAACCCGCTAGTAGTACCTATTCCTAGAAGAAAACAGGTAAAATAAGATTTAATATAGTATAGGCTGTCCACACACAGTAACAGAGAAAGAAATATGTTTTCTTTGTATTTTAAATAAATGCTATATCAACATTGTTTTTAATTAGATTACATAAATGATACTGTCCACCAGAAATTAGCGCTGGAACCTCAGCATGTGGTAACATTCTTAGCAGATGAAGGTCTAAATTTGAAAACACTACACTTCTCAGCTGTAGAAAAGTTTCAAAACGTAATCAGTCTATTTTAACATATTCCAAATACATTCAACTAAACTGCTAATATTTTAGTCCCTTGCAAAACATGAGCAGAACACAATCAAACTTACATAAGTACATCTAAGAGTTTTAATAACTGCTAACTGAGCAGCAAATCCAAACGTGAGTTCAGTCAGACAATAAGTACACACTAAGGTCCATGGGATTTTTTCAGAAAAAGTCTCACTATTGTCAATGTGTAAGGAAGAGGGCAGGGTGAGAGCCGGAGTCAAAGCAATTAAGTCACCACCAGCAATTAAGTTAATGCCAGCAAAGAGTGTGCACCATAGCCTCTGCAACTGCTTCTATTCAGCACAGCCTAAATTTTACAGTTTTTCAGGCATGCTACAGAAGGCAGCTGCTAAGAACAATTCTTAGCATGGTAAGGAACTCAAAATGTGCTTTAGAAGTGTCTTATAAGCAAAATTTCTGCCTAGGATTCATCTCCCCTAACTTTTAAGCCCAAGGCATGCAAACTCACTTCGGGTGTGTTCTTCTCCACATGGATTCTAAAGGAAATCTGACTTAGCTGAGCTTTGATGCTCTGCTTTCAGATGGTTAAAGTGAGGTAAGATAAATCCTGCCATTTCAGTGGTACAAAGGGACTCCTACAACAGACTGTCTTGTCAGTCACAAGGAGAAAAGCTTCCAAGAACATGAATTCATTTGCAGGGAAATGGAACAGTGAGATAAAACAAGGGCTCCTCACAGCACAACACAGCTCACCCACAGCACTGAGCAGATGCCCACTGCTGTCTGAGCTGGCTTAACAGATCCTTTAATGTTGATATGTGACTAAATCAGACAGGTCAGAAGCCAGGAGATAGAATGGAAAAGGACAGATCATGAAAAACATAAAAAGACATCTTCACATGTGTTTAAGTGCTAGCAGGTTTGCACAGTCAACTTATTTATTGCCTTCAAATTATGATAGTACTTCAGAAGTTTATCAGTGAAAAAACAGTCTCAGACTGTGAAGGAAACTTTCATTTTTATCTGGACATTTCCCTGTTCACATATTTATTTACCATGAATAATTTACCAAAGTAACAGCTCATCACAGACCTTTGGTGTTTGCAAAGCCACAGCCCACAGTTAAAGTCCACAATTAAAAATAAGAGTATACAGCTGCAAGGGTAAAATTGCAAAGTTACGTTTAAACAAAGAAAGGCACTTCTCTCACAATACCTATTACATCATCAGCGTACACTAATCCCAGTGGTAGAATAACACATCAGCACCACAGATGCTGCTGACAGTAATACCCACAGAAATACAACAGCAAAAAGAATCTTGACCCACCATTTTTAAGGAAGGGAACAGGCATCCTTCCAGCCATTACACTTTCTACTATTTAATATGCCACATATTAAACCCTGTCTACTTCAAAAGCAGGAAAAATGAGACATGCCCCTGTTGTGCCCTTACTGGCTATATACTAGAAGAAATAACGACAGTGATATGAACAGGTTTAGGGAAAGGTCTAAATTAATTCTTGAAGTGCAATGTAATGCAAATATATGCAAGTTGGCCAAAAAAAAAAGCCAATGGGAATTTAGCCTTTGATTCCTGAATGTTCTCATTTATTTATGGCAGAGAGTTAAAGGGCAGATAGACCCCTTGATTCAACATTTGTGCCATGCACAGATGCTGACTCTTATCTGTTTCTCGTGGAAATCATTTTCAGACAAGTTGTCTCTGTCTTCTTTATAACTACTGTGCCTTCCATGAGAAATCACCATCAAAATTATTCTTGTAACTCCTTGACTACAATATTCAGTTAAATAATACAGCAGCTCCCTGTCTTAGGAAAAGTGTAACTGTGTGAATATGTAATATGTATGAAAACCAGTAAGCTGTACCTATCTGATTCAACCTCATAAATTAGTAACACCTTTGCTAGGCTCCCACTGAATCAACTGGAATTTAAGGGCCCTGAAGTGAGCTTAGTTTGTCATTGACCAGCACTGCCTGAATGGAATTTATGAACATTCTGTGACATTGTCAATAGAGAAACTTACTTCAGAGCTAGGAACAACTGTCTTTATGATAGCTTATTGCAACAATTTCCTTTCCGTAATGTTGACAAAGAGTTTGATCCAAATATTCATTTTGAATCACTAAATGATAGGTAGCAGTGAGCAGCCTTAAGCAGCCTCCCAAATCTCTCCCTTCTCATTTCTTTTCATGCTTAAGTAAGTTTAGTGCTTTCAACCTGCCTGTACAAATTGCTTCTATCTACAATCTCCACTATACGAACAACATAATCACCGGAACAGCAGTTAGGAGATACCAAAACGTCTAAAACCAAAAGCATAATGGCTGCTTCCAAAGCCTGCCAGTAAACCTTTGTGATAAAGCTGTGTTGGGGTCAACACAATGAATTACAATAGATTTCTTTCTTTTTGCACTTCTTGAAACTGTAATAGTCCTGCATTCCTTAGTACTGCTTAGTCATCTGCTGTACCTGTTTTACTCATTAACATAATCTCCATTTTAATCCAAATTTTCTGTTGGTTAATAGTAGTATATTCACTGTCATCACACTGAGGCTACTTCCTTATTCCTTATTCTGGGTTACTTTATTCCTTGTTCTGAGTCCAAGGCAAAATGTCACACTCACATAAACATTCTGTACTTGTAATAAATTTCCTAGGAGTCAACCAAATAAGATTAGAAAGGATTACCTGAAGATCAATAACAACCGGGGCAGCGTTTCTCTTATATCTCACTCCATTCAGGATTCTCTGTAACTTCTGTTCAACTCTAACTGCAATATAGAATCAAAAATACGTCTTCTCTCTTAATAATAAGCACCACACACACAGTTCTGGTCCAAAACTTGAAAACCCCAAACTGTGGAGGTATTTGGGTTTAAGGCCTCAAACAAAAAGGGAGGGGGATAGAAAGTTTTCTGCAGCTGAAGTTCAGGCAGAAGTAAAAAAGACAGTTCACCTCCGTTCACTATAAATAGAGGCTTCTAAGCAAAGACCTATCAGTGCAAAGCAAATTTGGACACTGCACTGTACAAAATGTACAGAAGAAAGGACTGATTTAGCAGTAAGCCTGCAAAGAGCTTGCGAAGCTGGAGACCCTGGAGACACTGGTTCGTTTGGCGTTGCTGACTGGGAACAGACAGGGAGTCATTTCCCTCCAATAGCTGCTTGGGTGGCACAGATTTCTTTATAACTTACTAGCAACAGGAACCAATAATGCAGTTCTGTCTTTGTTCCTTCATAGCCACGGTCTCTGAGTTTGTGAAGTGTTGCTAAGTGGCCTCGCAATCATGAGAATGAACAGCAAGTAGAGAAGGGATGTTCCCACATACTTGTCAAGACCAGAATGACCAGATACAGAATTGTCTTTAAAAATTAAAGGGTAGATTAGTTTTCCCCCGCTCCCCTGTAGAAGAATGCTTCTGTACGAGCAGTTACTAAACAAGCTGAAATACTACTTTTCGGAACATGGGAGGCCTCCATCCAACCTCATGTGTCCCATCTCCAGGTGATCCCCCTTTTGGGGAAGGGGGAGAGTCGGAGCATTGAGCTACATGACCGAAGTACCAGCCCTGCTGTGTATACGTATCCTTAATCCCCGTGGGCTTGCTTGTTCCATTTGTAAAACAGGGATGGTTTTTACTATCATAAGATACTGTGATGAAGTATATGAAGAATTTTAAATTACTGTGCAATGAATACAGTATGAGAATTTTAGACATTGAATACTTAATTTCCCATTTATAGTTTTCTCTTCCCTTGGGATTACAAGGAGGCCAGGTTTACTGTTCTCTCAGGAAGGATAAAGTATGGCTGAATGTTGGAAGATGCTTGGGAGGATTTTTTCTTCAGATAAGTAAAACTCAGCTTGGAGCCTTATGTGGCCATTGACTGTTACTGTGACCTCCTTCCCTGAAAGTAGTTTTTAAGTCTGGGTGGAGAAAGGCTCCTGCAAAGATCTTGTCTGCTGTATTCGGAAAGGCTTGAGTCCATGATCTACCCAGAGAACAACAGTTCTTTGGAAAAGTATAAAAGTGTTGCTCACAGGTCTCCTTTTTTCCGCTTAATAACCCGGAAGGGTTAGAAACAGAGGCAATGATAGGCAGCTGTGTGACCATACTGAGAAATAACAGTTTGTTTTAGAAGGACACTGTTTGCATTCCTCCATTGGGCATACTGCACTCTCTTAAAAATTTTCAGTTACTCTCTTTTTTTCTAAGAGTAGTTGGGAAAGAGCAATGTGGTCATTTTTGCCATAGGAGAGCAGAGAGCATGATCTGAAATTAGGTTTGTTGAACGTCACCAGCTCTGCTGCATACGGATTGACTGTGCTAATCACAGTCCCACGTAAGGCCAGTTTGGTGACGCATTGCCACATTGTTCCAGCAAGAACTGTGATCTGGAAATGCCTCCCTCACACCACGCTAGGGAAGCCTAGCCTATCTGACCAGTCTCTCAGGTCCCACTTGCTCCTTCTGGCGTGACTTTGCACTTGAGCAGAGTTCATAGTGTTCAGGATTTGCAGAGACTCTGCTCTCTTAGTGCTGTGCAGAACCAATGAGGAAGCTCCTTGTATCATGTTGTCTGGACATACATGTTAGTCCCAAACAACCTCTGAGTGTTAAACTACCATTTTTGATCTTTATGTGAACTTTGAATTTTGCGTGCAGACACTGGAACTTCTTCCCAGAACCACTGCGAGCCATGAACATGCCTTTGAGGAGAGTCCTACCAGCCAGCAATACAGCAAAGCGTGGTGGAGAGACCATATTCTGCCTTACAACAAATCCTGCTGTCAAGCTATAGCACCCTCTGAAATCAGGGGAAGATGACCTTTAAAAAAAAAAAATCTTGAAACTTTCATGTCTCTAGCCCATCTGCTTTGCCCATCGTGATAAGCAATTTATCCAGCATCTTGCCTTACTCATATCACTGGGAAAATCTCTGCTCTGTGCAGAGTGATCAGTTTCTGTTTCAAGATTTAGCTTGAAGTGCAAGGCTGTAAGCAAGAATATTGGGTACTCTGACTCATTCTCTTGGAGGGCTATTTTTATGATTGTTCTCCATGGAACTACATCTTAAAACTCTCAGTTAATGTTCTTAAATTATTTTCACAGTTTTCTGCTGAGCCATCTCAGCACAGTGGTTCTTCCCTCTGAGGTGAGAACCTTTCCCAGGTTCTCAGGAATGTAAGTACCCTCCATCACTTGCAGTCTGGGAAACCAAACTATTGGCTGAATACCTCCTTCTTTTTCTTTACTTCAGTAAGTGGCTACAAGTCAGTGCCATTTAAAATTTAATCAATCTTGTCCTAACAGAATATACTTCTTAGATTTTAACCTGTCTTCAACATAACACAAACCACTAAATTCAGCTACAATAACTGCCTCATGACAGAACCTTTGTCTCAAGAACCTCTTAATGAGCTCTCATTATCACAAATTGCCCATGAATATCTATAATATCTTTTGTAGCTCCACACATCTCACCACTTCCTGTCTCCTGCTTTCTTTGCAATCCATTAGCATCCCTTAGCAGCCTCATTTGAACAATTAAACTTTACTGTTTCTAGAAATGCACGAGGAAGCCCAGCTTCTACTATTAGGTCTGTGTCTTTGAGAGACCTGGGCAGGGATTCACACGGTCCAACTTAACAGAGCCCAGCTTCCTCCTACAATTCATGGTCCTCAGAGAAAGATGTAGTGCAGGTTGTTGGCCTGATGTGACTGGTAACTCCACCAGGCTCTGAATCACCCTCTTGGAGGTCCTCCATAAAGGCACTTAAACTGAATGTCTGATGTTAAGACAGTAAGAATCTACATCCTTGCCTCAGACCCCAGTTTCAAGTCTCCCTGGCTAATCTCTGCACACAACTTTGCCTTCTCTAGAGAGTTGATTTGCCAGCAGCTTTTTGTTGTGCTTGTTTCTGTTCAACATTAATGGCTCAAACTACCCCATGTGAGCTGAATGTTCTCATTCACATGCCTGATAATAGGTTCTTATTTACCTGTGAGTGTTTCAACTGCAAGCAGACAAACTCAAACTCATTAAGCCATTACAATGTTTCCCTGAAAGCATTCTCAGGGATTAAAGGCTTGAGTGGGCCTGGAAGATGCTGATCCCTTGCAGAGGGTAAGTCCGTGGCCTCCATCCCTACTGAAATCAATTCTAAAAGTAATTGTGTGGTGTGATGCGAACTGTGTTTTCTGAGCTTGTCCCCTGAGAACAAACATATCAGAGATTTTACAGCTACAAAGAGCTTGTGCCTGGACACTAATGGGTATATTGGCAAGCAGATGTAACTCTGGTATTTCTTATTCTTTCCTAAAGATATAGAATCTTTTCTTTTGACACTTTTATAGATCAGCAGATTCTCATTCCATGTTATATTCCAGGCATGCAGCTGAGAGATGATTAATGTCTATGAAAGTAAAAATACTGCACCTATATTTTTTATGTCTTTACTGTGTTGACTGCATTTTATCTTGTAGGATGACATTCAGAAACGGGAAACCGTGGCTCCATTCAAGTCAATTGCAAAACTCCCAGTGACAAAAGTAGCTCATTCATAAAAGTCTAAACACACCTTACTGCTTTCTGTAACTTTAATTAACGAAATGCTCTCAGGAGGAGCCAGACAGAGCAAAATCTCAACTCCAACCTTCATCTGGTCAGAAGTCTCTCCATTTTGCTGAAGCTCCATGCAGGTATAAAGTTCTTTTTTCCTTATATCACATGGCAGAAACAGAGCCTGTTCCTTTCTGGGTGCAGGCTGTCATACTTTTCCTCACCAACTTCAAAACCATGATGGAAGCAGATCTTTATTTACTTGGTTTTCCGTTTGTGGGGGTTTTCCATACGGTAGGCTTTGGAAATAATGAAGATTCATTTCCTTGCGCCCCCTCCTGCATCCCCCAAAGTGGATTTCACCTTACAGGTGTTGGGTTCAGTAAGGACTGAATCACTTGCTAAAAATTGGCCAAAATACTCTGGGCCTGAGCCACCAAAATGCTTTAAGTTCCTTATTTTCTGCTATTCTTCAATGTTTTTACTAAATTTAGCAAGTCACTGGGGTTAGGAGATGACAAATTCAGCTCAGATCAAAGGAAATGCCTTTGCAGACTTTACACCACTTGCCGATGGAGCTCACTGACACTGGAAATGAGAGCCTAAGAACACAGCGAAGTTCTCCGCGGAGGTAATGCAAACTCGGTTAAAGTCGTTTAACTGCAAACAGTTAAAAAGTTTCCAAAGGGCCGGAACAGCCGAAGGCCGTGTGGCTCCGGACCCCGCTGTGACAGCGGTGGCGGGCGGGGGGGGGGCTCCTAGGGGCAGGACAGGGGTAGCCCGCGGAACCCCCGCCCGTCTCCGGCCACCCGCAGCCGGGTCGCGGTGCTGGAAGCCCCCGACGGCTTTTGTTTGGTTTTCTTTTTTTGCGATTCCTCCCGCGTTAAAAGATTCCGCGTAAGAGGAGCTGTCGGCGGGCAGCCCCCCGCCCCCGCCCTGCAGTGCTGCCGGGTGCCCGTCCCGGGGAGGCGCCGCGCCGGGCGGCTCCCTTGGCTCGGCGCCGCGTCGGGGTCACGCCTGCCCGGTGCGCGGCGCTGGGCTTTTCGAGCCGCCCGCCCGCCGCGCCGCAGCCCCATGTCCGCGCTCCCCGCCGGTGCCGACATCAAGAGGGCTCTGGAGAACAGCCCCGAGACCAACATCGAGGATGAGCTGCCCGACGGGCCGCCGCAGCCGCGGCCCAAGAACTACCTGCTCCTCAGCATCCTCGCCTGCTTCTGTCCCGCCTATCCCGTCAACATCGTCGCCTTCGTCTTCGCCGTCATGGTGAGTAGCACCCCGCCGGGTGCCCAAGCGGCTTTCGGCTTGGGGTTGGGTGTTTGGCGGGGCGACCTCCGGCTCTCCACGCCGGCCCGGCCCCAGCCGCGGCGCTCCCGGCCGGGACCTGCAGGGGCAACGCGGGGCTGGAGGAGCCATCAGGGTAACGGGCATCCAGCCGCCTGTTTAACCACTCGTCTCTGGCGCGTGTGGACAAAGTTAGGTGAGGCAGCGAGCCTGAGCACATCAGCGGCTCAGCCAGGGTGTCCACTTAGCTAGCCCAGCAGCAGATATAAAATGTGGAATGAAAGGCAGTTCAAATCAAGTTTTCAATATCGAACTATATAAGGGAGAGAGGTTTATCCCAGTTAATGAGATTTGTTACATCAACTAACTTGCACACTGAATTAGACGTAGTATTTATGTGTGAAAGTGGCAACTGGGGAGCAGAAATCAGATTTGTAAAGGAACAGATGTGGTTTCTACTTCAGCTAATCAAATACGATGGAAGTGCCTTTTTTCCAGTAAACAGGTTCTTTAGCCTGATACTATTTGCTAGAATAATACACATAACAATAATGATTGTAGGTTGTTGGCAAAAACCCTTATAAAATTGGGTATCGAGTACACTGAGAGAACAGCCTTACTCCTACAAGCCATAATTGATTTGCATAGTCCTTAATAATCCAGCAATCCCATTAACTTGAAAAGGATTGTTAGAACAGAATCTTCTCTGAGTTAAAAGTTGCAGAGTCAGATCCAGACTTTTCTAATAGGATACATGATCAGTGTATTCAGTAATACTGCAATGTATTTCTGTTGTTTAGGAGCTGAAAAGGGTTTAAAACATGTTGTGTATTTTCATCCTTTTCTCTGACAGCCAGGCTGAAAAGGTAAGTAAAAATAGAGTTGTTTCTTTTTGCAATTAAGTATAATTACCTATATCTAAAATATATTAAAACACACTCTCTTAAAACTAGTAAGATTGATCAGAAATCACACCTAAATATTGGGATACATGCTTAAGCTTGAAAATTACTGAAAGGAGCTATTCCAAAGCCATATTCACAACCTTTTTTGTCCGGATAAGTATTAGCTGTCATTTTACTTTTTAATACATGTTTATTTTCTTTGTTGTTAACTTAACTATACGACATGCTCTTTTCCTTGATTTGAGAAGATTTGCTTCTGCTGGTACCCAGCATCCTTTCTGTCTGTGGACACTTAGGGTGCTATATAAAGTAATGAGAGCTGATGATCTGGGGCTGTGAGCATCTGTTCATTGTGACAGTGCTTTCACCAAAGCACTAGGGCTGCACAGAAGTTAACTGTCAAGGACAGAATTTGGCCTCTAAAGATTTTTGCACCCCATATGGAGAAATCTCCACCCACGCCCTAGTTGAAGTTCATGCAGGCTTTTGGAGTCAGGCTTAAGTAACTGTCACCAGGGGATATGTAGAAACCAGGGTGGGAAGAGCACTTCCTGAATGCTAAACAGTCTGTGCAGGTCTCTGCTGCCCGCTCCCTTAAAGAGGGGAAACAAAAACCAAACGAATAATCTCCACTGTATGAGAATGCTTCCTGTTTCAACATCATTCTTACCTAAAACCTCTCCTTTTCCATGAAAATAACATGTCCAACTTCTTTTCCACAGCCTGATTCCCCTGCCTTTTAGAGCTGCAACCTGTAACTGCTCCATTAACCTCAACTCCAGGTTCTGCATTTTAACCTATGCTGGTTTTATTTCCACTTCTGCTGGGATCTACATCCTCCCTCTCTTTCTCAGCTTGTTTCCTAGAGTTGCTAAGGGTTAACACTGAGATACAAGAGTGGGTTATTTTCTTTTCTTACAGAAGATACCTTTATAGTCTGCAGAGCTTGTCTGAGATCTTGTGTCAGAAGAGATGAAGACCCATAAAAGTGGAGTTCTCTATAAATTTCTACTTCCTAGAATGGGCCTGGAAGGAAGAGTCCTGTTGGCTTCTAGAGGGGCATGGTTCAGCACCCTGTTTGCCTGTGTCATGTCCTCCTTAAGTGCTCTCAATTCAGACAATGTTTTCACTCTAAAAGTAGAGTCCGGGCTCTAACACACCCCCAAATTAAATGACAGGTTTGTCTTCAGTCTCTTCTGTCTCTTCTGCTGCCCCATTTACAACTCCAGCACTGGTTTCCTCACTTCTTTCTCACCTTTGGGGGCACAAACCTTACCACTTCAGATCTTACCTCCTTGACTATATTTTTAGAATCAACCTCTCCCAAGTTCTCCCTGTTGTGATAATAACCTTTTCTTGTTCCTTACCTCCTTTGTGAAAGAAACCTATTTCTCGTGACAGGGAGACTGGACACTTAATGGCATCAGTGTGTTGATACATTGGTATTACAAGAGCAGCCCCCTCAAACTAGTTGTTGGTCACTTGCAGGTGTGAAGATTGCTTGGCATTTTTAGCAAACGGTGATCTGTTTTCCCCATGGTCCTGGCCAGGGCTCCTGGCTGTCGGATTACTGTTCTCAGTACTCTTCTGCAGTTCCAGCCAGACGCCGTCAGTTCGGCTTCCTGTTGCTTCCAGCAGCTAGATTGTGTTGCTGTACAATTAGTTGGCTCACTCAACCACAGAGATGCCTCACTCAGACTTTCCCTATTCTTTCTCACATAGGTGAGACCACCGGCACCAGGGCAGGAGTGTGGGGTGCAGGTACCAAGCCAGGAGGCTCATGTGACAGAAGAGACTTCTCTGGTGCAAGGCAGTGTGTCACTGAGCGCTGTGGCTCCGTATCTGCAGTGGTGTCTTTTCCCCTTCTTGTGAACCCAAAGAGCACTTAGCACTGCCAGTTGTATCTGAGACCTGCCTCAGGTGGACTGGCTGTATCTGACTCAAGGAATCAGAGCTAGAGGGAGGCTTTGGGAGAACTCTGAAAAATGAATCAGTTAGATATTTCTAATACCAGCGCTGGGGTCTGATAGTTGAACAAACTTTGTTGGCCTTTCTCAGTAGAGCACCTTCAGTTGTCTTTATTTCAGAGATTTGTGTGTCAGACTAGTCATCTAATTCCATAGGGCCTTAGATTTGTAACAGCTTCAAAACAGTCTCTCAAAAGCTATTTCTCCCTGATTGTTTGCTCCTAACTTCCTCTTTATGTTGACACATTTCTGTTTAATCATTGGCATGTTTCAAACAATGTATGTGGTCAGGCTGTGACAATCTTGGCTCATCTGCCTGTGATAGTAACAAGTTCTTTGACTGCATTTGTTACTCTTGGATTCAGATGCCTTGTCTGTATATTAGTTTCCCTAAGCAGAGGCAACGAGCAAGAGGGTGGTAGAAGTCATGGGACAGCAAAGGATGGAACTTCCTTTCTGAGGGGGTCACCTCTTCTAATTGGGATCCTAACGCGCCATGTAGAGTGTGTTGGCTTTGGTCAGGTCAGCGACTAGCATAGTGACCAGTGTTCCTGTACAGCTGTACTTCTCTTTAGTCAGAAAGTTCATTTGGAAAGCTTATTATTTATACAGCTTTTTTTAAGTAGCTTGTAGGTACCTGGACATCTAACACCATATGGGACAGTCTGTACCTACTTCAGGAATATTAAACAACAAGGCTCAGCAGTTGTTGTTAAGCATTTTCGCATGGCCCTTATCTTTGCAAGCTGGTAAGCTTTTCCTCTGTAACAACACTTTCAAGCTGTCCCCAGAGATACAGAAGTCTGGCATTTGTTTGCATGCTGTTATACAGCCTGCAGAGCAAATTCGCCTTTCATTGTGTCCTGCTCATCAACTGCCTGTTTCATTTGCCAAAAAGTGGAGATCAAGCTTGGTTCTGAATTGCTCCCCGAGTCCCCCCTCTTCTTTCCCCTTCCCTGTAAGTTGCTCTCACAGTGAGGAGGCATACTGAGCCAGCATGTCTCATTCTTCCTTTGATCGGAACGAGAGAGAGTGTCTCATTTCCAGGCACAGCCAAATAAGGTTTATTACAGCCTGGCTCATGGAAAGTGTAGAAAATGTTGATCGGAGAACCTCAGTCTGGTCTACCCAGATTTGTAAGAGATATAGAGGAGGATTTATGAAGTAATTCAGTATACTTTCTGCGTTTGCCATAAATGGTGCTCTGGGAATGTGGAACAGAAAATGCACATTAAAAGGCATTAATAGTTTGTAGCTAATTCAGCAAGTTTCTGTTCATATGAGGTTAAGTTGCTCCATTGTTGAACTGAGAATATCTTTTATAAATAGACGTGTGTGAACCTGGTGAAGTCACTGAGATTGCTCAAGTAAATAAGCAGCTGCAGAACTGTGGCTTTAATTTAGTTTATGACTTCATAGTGAGCGAGGTAGCAGAAACCTGAGAAATCATATGGTATTAGGTTGAAAATGGCTGAAATTTGTTTCAAAAGTTGGACAGACCAAATGTCGCACACAGATGCTGTGTTCTGTATATATTGCTTAGCCCTTGGAAATAAACAGATGTAACATTTAAGTCTTTAGTAGTTGATGTTGTCTATGTCTAATGTTGAAAACTGGATGCTTGATCCAAGGGCCCTTTGAGGCACAGGAAGTAAACGAATTTCAAAGAGCTTTGCATCAGATCCCAACCACTCCCCCAAACCTCTTATTTTTTCTCGAATGCTGTCTAAGTTACACCATTTAATTTAAACCTTTTAATAAAGAAACTTTTGTCTCCTTCCTGTCTCTCTGAAATCCTCTTCTTTATCATTAATGCTGTTTTCCTCCTCTTCATTGTGGATTTGTATTAAAGTGACATTATTTATTAAAGTGCACAGGGTGAATTATTTATGTGGTACCTGCAGAAATCACATGGACATTCTCCAGACTTCCTAAATACATTAGCAAAATTGCACAGAACTGCAAGCTGGTGCTTCCATGTCCTGCTTTCAACTCTGTCTCAGTCTTGAGACCACATGTATGGGGAACGGAGTTTAGAATGTTCTCTAGATGTCATGGACAGTGAGCCCTTTGATGGGTGGGGAGAACAAAGTCAGGGCTGGGGTGTCGGTGAAGCTTCTCCATGTTTCTCCCTGTAGCCACAATCACATTCATAGTTGCTGACAGAGGCAGGAGAAGTCAGCCTGCTCCAGACCAAGCCAAGCTATGTTTTTCCTGATACTCCTTTTATTGAGCTCTTCTCCTGTAGACAGGACTGCTGAAAACAGTGGAGTAAGTTAGGTGAGAGGAACTGTGCCAGGCACCCTTTGTAACAGGAGGCTGCACTGGTGGAGAATCAGAGGTGACGGTGCCTCAGCACGGCTGCTGTTTTTCTGCCTGAATGATCAGGGGTGGCTAGCCTGGCGCCCTAAGGAAACAAGGCTTGGGCAGTCATCCTATTTGACTATGTGTTTGTGTCCATCTCTCATTTCCATCTCTTCCCTCTTTCCGCACTATATCCTTTAAGTCCACTCACCAACCTCAATGAAATTTGACAGCAGAGCAGGGGTATTAGCGATATTCTTTAGGGAAATAAAATAGAGAAATATTTAGGCATGTAGGCTTCCAGGAAGAGAAGAAATGTATCAGTGCTCTCTTTGAGGGCAAGAGTGCATCAGCAGCTCAGCCTTTCTTAGACACCAGAGAATAAGTACCTGCACTTATCCTTGAGATGCAATTCTAGGAATATAGGCTTCATTGCTTTGGGACTGTCTTGGCACAAGTGATCTTACTGCAGTGCTAACACCAAGGATGTATCTAGCCCATTAACTTCTGTGTGCTCACTAGTCGACAGAACACACACAGATAATGTCCCTAATTATTTTTCTGCTTGGGAAAAAAGGCTCTACAACAATGCTTGGTATCCTCTAAAGTTCATTCCTTTCCTACTCTCCACAGTCTCGGATCTTTACTGTGTTGAATTAGCTGTTGTTCTGTCTTTGCTATAAAAAGTGATTTATAACTAAAGCACTTTCATAATAGCATTTGGTGATATGTCATGCAGTCATTTTCTAAAGACAACCTGAATTATTTAGTCCACAGAACAGTTTATTTGATCAGGTCCCCATATTTCTCCCCCCCCCGCACCTCCCATTTCTGGGATACTTCCTGGAATACTTAGAAGATACTAAAGAATGGGTTATGGCTAACCTGATTCCCCGAGGAAGTATGATGAGGTAGTTCAATAGTGCAATCTGATAAAGAAATCTGGACTCAATGTCATGATTTATGAACTCAAACTTTCCTGATCTTACAAAATAATTCTTGGAAGTAATACTCTTTTTTTAATGTTCTTTGATAGCATCTTATTCTTGGGAAAAAGTTACTGCAATCTGTGGTAGACTCATGTACTAGAATACTTCAGTGTCCTTCACTGAATTTTTTCTTTTAAAAATATGGTCTGGTTAAAACAAAAATTAATTCAGAAAGTCCTACAGTCTGTCTCACAAAAGACTAGAAGATCAGAGTGGTCCTATCACACCTTGTAATCTCTGCATGTAATGAATATAAAGCATCTGCTAAATCATGACTGGATAGAGATAATATCTGTATGTCTGATGCATACCTCAGGATGTATATGATAATAATTATCAGTGTGTTCCAAAAATGCAAAGGGACAGAATTTCTAGCCTGTGAAGATGGCACTCACATGTTTTGTTCAGATGATCTATATTTC
This sequence comes from Phoenicopterus ruber ruber, assembly GCA_009819775.1. Taxonomy (NCBI): domain Eukaryota; kingdom Metazoa; phylum Chordata; class Aves; order Phoenicopteriformes; family Phoenicopteridae; genus Phoenicopterus; species Phoenicopterus ruber. Next base: position 13,035,992 of record CM020231.1, on the reverse strand, counting down.
TTTGGTTTGGTTTGGTTTGGTTTTTTCCACCACCAGCAAACTACCTATTAATTCTTCAAACTTTGTTTTGAAAAGTAAAACATTGGAAAAATAGGAAATTAGTAAGCTTTTTTTTAAGATGTTTTCCTGAGGTTTTCTGTAAAAATGCAGCCTATTTATGCTGCTTTTCATGCTTATGGTCCTATAAAGTGTAAGAGTTTATTTCACTGGTGAAGTGGCCAACTAACAGTTCACATATACTACAAAAATATTTCCATAGATAAAAGCTGGTGTATACAAGAAAACTCATCATATGAATATAATCTCACCACTGAAAATAAAAGAGCTGTAGTTGCAATGAAATGTACTGAAAATGAGTGGAACAGAAAACTGGGCTCCCTGCTTACCTTGGACTGTTGGCAGTGGATGTTTATTTTTACAAAGCAAATCAGCATTTTCTGCAGTCCTTTCTACAGTACCAGTATGCACAGAACTTCATGTTAATTCAAAGCAGTCACATGGGTTTATGTACACATTTATGTTTGAAAAAAGATCACAAACTCTCTGTTTCTCTTCTACAGGCTTTAAACAGTTATAATCAAGGAGATATAGAAGGGTCAAAAAGACTGGGTCGCAATGCACTCTGGGTGGCTGTTGCATCAATTATCATTGGCCTTGTCATCATTGGAATCTATTGCGTAGTTCATTTCACAACGGTAAGCAAAATGCTACTAGTTCCAATGCAAGCAGTTCTTCTCTGTGCATGGGCTTCAGAATAAGAAACTAAAGATTGTCAGAACTATCTACTAATGTTAAAACTGAGGGATGCATGCATGTTTTCCAAAAAGAGCAATTTTTACTTATTTTGCAGTTTAGAAAATTCTGTTGTCTGTGGTTAAATGCAAATGTCTGCGTCTTAGCAGCAGTAGATTTTCCAGAAACTCTTGCAGCTCCCATAGGTTTTTCCAATTTAGGCCAGTTGCTGTTTGTTTTTTCTGCCCCTCAGTTTCACCATCTGCAAGACCAAGTGCATAGAGATCCTTAGATTTCAGGTAATAGAGTCCCCAGGTGCTAATTTTCAGTCTCATAATCTGTCCAACATATCTTTTAACTTTGCAAGAAGAAGACAACAGTTAATTACTGTTTTACTGTTTGACATTAAGGTGACCTAACTATATCAAAAGTGACCACAAATGTAATTTCGACTTGGCTTGCTGTGGGAGAAGGTCCTTCACTCTCAGTGCTGTGTAATTGACCTGCCTTTGTACACCTGGAACAACAGTGAGGACGCTCAACAAATGAATCCCTATACACAGTGTAACCACTGTGTTACCCAGATGGATTATAAGCTTATTTAGAAAAGAGGACAAAAGTAATTAGGGTATCGATACCCTTTCTTAAGGCTGTGCAACAGTATGTTCTTTTCTCCATAGTAATTTGCACTTCCTATTAAAATAACCAATTCAAATCGATTTATTATTGGCTGTTTTGGTTGGAGAGCCTTTCAGTGCACTGTACAAACTTATGTGTAAACTATAAACAGAGATCACCTCATCTACCACTGAAATACAAACATCTCTGGGGAGTGGAATGGAGTAGCTGGTTAAACATGTACAACATTTTCAGACAAAAACTTGAAGTATGCCGTATTGAACTGCGGAAGTTAGTGGAAATGGGGTCCATTTCTGTAGGATATTAGCGGATGGTGCCACAGAATCAGAAGGTTACTGTATGTTCATTAATTTCCCATGCATTTTGCAAGTATGAATCTCTCTTCGGTTCAGCTTGTGTCCGGTTTGTTCAGCCCTCACAGATTTAAAACCGAGTCACTTCAGGCTGAGTGTGCCAAGTTTTGTAATTGACAGCAGCAGTAAATTCCTCTGTTGGCTTCTACTACTACTCATCATTTCTTAGACAAGGATAGCAGCTCAATAATTTTTTTTTTAAGTAGGAGGAGAGAAGGGCAGCATGAGGAGCGGCAGACAACACTGACCTGAAGCATTCACGTTAACCAGGGCATGCTACCTACGTTTAGTTGTAGTCAACATTTCACTTTCGCTACAGTAGGACCCTGTGTGCTGAATGTGTGAATGCTTCTTTGTGCCCATTAGTGGTAGTTGGCACTTTACATCTAGCTAGTATTTGTAAGCACCTCTCTCTCCTACCCTCGGGGAAGTAAGCAGCAGTAAATCAGTATAATATGACTTTATGGTTTTTTCTTAAGTTTTGTCTTTTGAGGATTTTTTTAAATTGGTTTTGGTTTGGGGGGTTTTTTTTAAGAGAAAAATCTCTGCGTTAGGTGGAAGCATTGCCAGGTGCCTAGGAACCCTCAGCACACTGCTGGAATACTAATTTCCGTATTCAGTGAATAGTTTCCATAGAGGTCTCTTGGCCAAATGGTACCTTGAGTTTTGTGAGGACTCAAGGTTTACTGGATTCACCCTGCTCTCTGGTTTTCCAGTCTCTTTACTACTCCCCTTCTCCCTCTCACCTGTCACCCTCCAAAGAGCCTTTGCTTCTAAGAAAGTGTTTGATGGGAGCAGCAATCTTCTTTATTCTTCTGATGTGAAAATGAGTGAACAGGAACACCCAATGGGCCTTTCCAGCCTCCACACTTACCTGAGTCCCTTTTGTTGGACATTTATTCTTTTATTCTTGGACATTCATATTTTATACTAAATTGTCTTTGAGTTTGACATGCCACTGGTGTGGATGTCATTGCATGTTCCATGCAGTTCTCTCACATCCATTTGTACCTTGGTCATGATTATTTACTAACAGCCACTTTGCACTCTGCTAATGTGAAGTGAGTGTAAATTAATTCTATGCTAACTTTAATATATATGATTTAGTATTAGTAAGATAGTACAAAATAGCCTTAATAGAATTCAGCCCTGTAACCGATTTATTTGATTACCATTAGGCACAGATTTGATGTTTCCATGACCTACACGTGCATTTTTCCTGAAAATTAATTTAGACTTCAGCAATATGTATGAAACGCTTGACCCTTCCAGGATTCATTATTGTGTGTTTTATCCACATGAAATTCATCAGCTACCATATTACCCAGTTGCTCCTGCTGACATTCCTTCTGGCTTCTTTTGGTCTTCAAAGGATAACAAGTCTCATTGCAAACTACCATTGGGAGTACTCCTTTGTATTCTCCTTCCATATTCTTATGTATCTCTCCCTAGAGCTTGTTGTTTACCATCCTACCATCCCATTTCTAATCTGTGTTAGTACTTTATCTGTTCTTCCATGACTGTGAGAGCTTCTCACAGAGGGTGTTGCTTGAGTATTCATAAACCCTTTGATAAATTTCACTAGCTCATTCTGATTTATCCATGGTCCTGCTGACGGTATCAAAGATGCAAGGTGTAATGAGTTTGAGGGCTGGATGAGCGTTAGGAATTCTTCCACAATGTCCCAGGTCTGAGCTTCTGGAAAGCAACAAACCTGAGACATCCAAATCCAAGGCTGCCAAGAGGGAATCTCTATCAATTGTTACACAACTTTGACTCGGTACAGAAACTTGGTTCAGGCTCAGCTGGCTCTAAAGTCTCCTTCAAAACAACTCCTCACCTTCTCCCAGGGGGCTGGCTACACATGTCCTTGGAGGATCTGCAGGCCAAGAAGGAACCTTCCTTCTCCTGCCAGAAGTCACAAACTTCAGGCCCTCTCTGTCATGGAAGTTTCCATTCAGCTCTTGTTCAAGTGTGGTCTTTAGTTGGTCATCCTTTGCATTGTGGAGCTCAGGCACTTTCCTCTCCAGAGTCTCTGGGAAGACCCTGTTGGTCTCCTGTTTGTACATCCTGATGGTCTGCAGTCTGCTCACCTCCTCCTGAGGCCCTTTTCCCTGGAGACTCCGTGCTTCAGTCAGACTACAGCTCCCACCAGAGAGGACACCAACATCCCAGCCTCAGAGACAGGCAGCAGGCACTCCCTGCAGCTGCAACTTGGACAGCTACATCCTCCTTCCAAAGCTCCGTCTGAGTCAAGGCATCCGATATGCCAGGCAGTTGCTCCAGCAGTTTTGGGGACGGTGCCCTGTGGCTTACCATCACCAATGTTGCACAGTCCCAAGCAGTCCCTTGCTGTCTTCAACAGAGTTTCTGGGTCTCCTTCTGTGCAAACTCACCGCTTAATTGCTAAAAACCCTCTTCGCCACTCTTGAGCATCTCTCATTGAAACCACTGTGAATTGAGCACTCAAATACTTCTCCAACTCTGGACCCAGATTCCTTCAGCATTCACTGGAAAGTATTTTTCTCTCCATGAATGGTATTTCTAGAGGACCAGCTCAATGAGGTCAGTGCCTAACTTGCTGAATTTCAGTAGCCTCTGAGTATCAAAACATACGTGCCCATCCATTTGTTCCCACATCTCTTCTGGCTTTTCAGTACCCAAACCTACTATGTGTTCCATCTTGCTTAGGAAAGGGGTTAAGTCCTGCGCTTTAAGCAGAGCTGAGGAGGGCTCCCATGGCACTCCCCAAGCCTCAGGAGAAAAATGTCTAGTCAGGGGTGTTGAGGGTAGAAATGGTAGAAGCTGCAGAGAGAGGAAATGCAAGAAATTCCTGCTTTGAACAAACAGTGACATTATACCCCCAATTATACTTCCAATAATACTGGTAGATTCGGGAAGAGGAAGACCCTTTCACTCTTCGGCAAATTCCTACCTTCTGAGCCCCAAGCTTCCTTGCATGCCTTCTTTGGTTTATTCAGTTGCAGAGCAATGGCAGCACAGGAATAACAGCAGGCGGCACCTACATCTGCATGGAAGAAACAGCCTTGACTTTTCATTTTGAAGATTTACTCAGTGCTAAGCCAACTCTGGGCTTGTACTGCTGCCTTGGAGAGCCTCATTTGTCTTTAACACTGGCATGTTATCTTCAGCAAACATACATTAAGATATATAGTGATACATATATATAGCCTGGAACAGGGCCCACCCTACACTTGGGAACCATCTACCTTCTGCAGTCATGACCCACTGAGTCTACTGAGTGATGTTACAAAAAAAAGCTTAAATGCAAAGATGTAGATATCATCCCCGGCTCAGAAAGTTTCGAAGCTGCAGATTGCCAGACCTGGAAGGCAGTAAAGGGAGAAACATCACCCTAGACGTAGCCTTTTCTTATACAGTCTCTTTAGGCATTTGTAACGTGTCACTGTCAGGAGATGGGATGCTGTGAAGATGGCTGTTTGCTCTGACTCAGTACCACTGTTCTTATGCTCCTTCATGAAGCCTGTTAGTATCCTTTCCACTGACTTGAATGGATTTAGAGTCAGCCTTCCTTTCTCTTGCTAAGTATTTTGATTGGCAAAACCTAATAATTTTGTCAGTGAATGGGGGTTCTCTAGTAATTCACAATCTGTGTTTTCAGAGCAGTCTCCAAATTTTTGGAGCATATTCCAAATTCTGCTTTGTTTTGCTTTTGATAACTCGAGATGCTTGGTGTCTTTGGATTTCATTTGAGTCCCACTGGCACAATTTAGGGAAACATAATCCGGAGCTGGAACCTCCTTACTTAAGTGAAGGAGACCCCAGGTATCCCAAACTCTTTTCCTCACTGGATATCAACATGTCATAATCTACTTCATGCTATCGTGGGAATCACGCATTCTTATTCCATTGTTGGGTTTGCTGCACAGCCTGTTAGTAGTCTGAAACAATGTGCAGCTTCTTACAGCACATGCTTTTAGTCTAGTGTCTGAGTGACATTTGACAATGCTGCTCAGGGCAGAACTAGAGCTCACATGAGTTTTGCTTCCCAAGTGAGCCACAAAGCATATAATCTGAAGTCCATGTCTTTTGTGCAGCTCTCCAGTGGTTCTCTGCAGTCTAGGCAAGTCGGAGTGAGTGAAGTAGAAATGTGGAGAACTAGTAAGAGGTGTTAGAGTGAAGTAAAGACACAAGCTTTTCTGTACAGCTCTGACTGAGATAGCGACAGTTTTGGTATGACGAAGGGTAGCCAAAGTACTGAAGGAAAGGAATGCAAGAAACTCCTGCCAGTGGACCGGGGTTGAAGACTTTTTTCATTCACATCAGAAGTTCATTGTCTTTGTTTATCTTCAAGCCCGGGGCCACAGGCAGGGTAGAATTATCTTCTAGTAATAACTCCTGTGAGAAGGGTAGTCATGCTCAGTGACTTTGGAATTTCATGCAAACCATTATGATATTTTAATGCTTTCTTAGAGAATTGTGAACTTCTGACCCCTTCTTTAATCTCACTTGAGCTAGAACTTCACCCCAAGGAAGTCACAGAAATACCACCTGTCAGCATGGCTTCGAAGGAAGGCAGAGACACAGACAGGCTGTGCAGAAAGTACTAGCTTATACTATTTAATAATCAGTAGGGTCTTAAGTCAAGCATATGTGCAGTAATGCAACATTGGTGATTACTGGTAGAAGGAAAAGGAGTAAGCATTTAGACTGTGCACCAGGGACAGATGTATACATACATTTTTCTTGCTAACTTATAAATAATTCTTCAGGGAGAAAAGACATGCAAGATTATTTTTAATATCTCTGTTGTCCCCTTCCTGAGGTGCTCAAAAGCCTTTGCAGCCATTTCTCTGAGTGACTGTCTCTCTTTCAGAGACAGAATAAACTGAGAGCCAGTAAGATGGCAGGAATTACAGAGCCTGCCTCCAGATCTTTACATTGCCAATCTTGTTCTCTGTACCTTACCATGGTAAAAAAAGAGTCCAGGAAGACTACCTGCTTTTTGCTGCAGGGATTGACCTGCCAGTAACTGGTAGAGCACAAGGTCTGAAGTCAGGGCATTCCTATTATCTTCTGCCCCCATTAATTCTTGGTATCCACCTAGGCAGTGAGCTCATACTGCTGCTTTTCTATCAGTAAGGGCGCTAACTGATTATCTCCTTGATACCCTACCTCTTTTTACTGGATTTGTAAAAACACAAGAGCTTAAAGTCCTCTACCTGTCTGTCAAACATGTTCAGTCAGCTCAGAAGGTGAGTAGTGGGCAGACACATGTATATGAACAGAGGCAATGTGATTCCATCAGCCTTATTTCGTTAGCAAACCACATTAAAAATTCTAGTCCAGTTGTTTCATCTGTGCATGGAGGAAATGTCCCCACAACAGATTCTGCCCATTGCAGTCCTGAATAGCATCCAAGAGCCGATCAACAAAGGAGTTAATGCTGTCTGCAGGATATATTTACTGTTTAGTGCCTCATGTCCTAGAGCTCTCTTTAAGGAGCTGCTAAAAGGTAGCTGCGTGATGGAGAAGATATCTCAGGACTCCAGCACAGCACAGCATCCAGGGACAAGCCACTGAGATCCATGGGTAATGTCTGAGACAAGAATTTGAGGGAACTTCTCCGGTCTTTCCTCTTCTAACACAGATATACAAGAGAGGTTACCCAGTCCTTTTAAAACCTCTGTCATTGCCCCCTGAGCAGGAAGACAGGGATGGGGAGCAGAATGTAGACCCCGAAGTCCAAGGGGAAATGGTCAGTGACCTGCTACGCCACCTAGACACGCACAAGTCTATGGGGCCGGATGGGATCCACCCAAGGGTGCTGGAAGAGCTGGCAGAAGTGCTCATCAAGCCACTCTCCATCATTTATCAGCAGTCCTGGATAACTGGGGAGGTCCCAGTTGACTGGAGGCTGGCAAATGTGACGCCCATCTACAAGAAGGGCCGGAAGGAGGATCCGGGGAACTACAGGCCTGTCAGCCTGACCTCGGTGCCCGGGAAGGTTATGGAGCAGATCATCTTGAGTGCCGTCACGCGGCACATACGGGACAACCGGGTGATCGGGCCCAGTCAGCACGGGTTTATGAAAGGCAGGTCCTGCCTGACCAACCTGATCTCCTTCTACGACATGGTGACCCGCTTAGTGGATGAGGGAAAGGCTGTGGACGTTGTGTACCTGGACTTTAGTAAAGCCTTTGACACCGTCTCCCACAGTATCCTCATGGAGAAACTGGCTACCCATGGCTTGGATGGGCATACTCTGCGCTGGGTAGGAAACTGGCTGGATGGCCGGGCCCAAATTGTTGTGGTGAATGGAGTTCAATCCGGTTGGCAGCCGGTCACAAGTGGTGTTCCCCAGGGCTCAGTGCTGGGGCCAGTCCTGTTCAATATCTTTCTCAATGATCTGGACGAGGGGATCGAGTGCACCCTCAGTAAGTTTGCAGACGACACCAAATTGGGAGGGAGTGTTGATCTGCTGGAGGGCAGGCAGGCGCTCCAGCGGGACCTGGACAGGCTGGATCGATGGGCCAAGGCCAATGGTATGAGGTTCAACAAGGCCAAGTGCCGGGTCCTGCACTTGGGTCACAACAACCCCAGGCAACGCTACAGGCTTGGTGGGGAGTGGCTGGAAAGCTGCCCGGCGGAAAAGGGCCTGGGGGTGTTGGTTGACGGCCGGCTGAATATGAGCCAGCAGTGTGCCCAGGTGGCCAAGAAGGCCAACAGCATCCTGGCCTGTATCAGAAATAGTGTGGCCAGCAGGAGTAGGGAGGTGATTGTCCCCCTGTACTCGGCCCTGGTGAGGCCGCACCTCGAGTACTGTGTTCAGTTTTGGGCCCCTCACTACAAGAAAGACATTGAGGTGCTGGAGCGTGTCCAAAGAAGGGCAACGAGGCTGGTGAAGGGTCTGGAACACAAGTCCTATGAGGAGCGGCTGAGGGAACTGGGGATGTTTAGTCTGGAGAAAAGGAGGCTGAGGGGAGACCTTATTGCTCTCTACAACTACCTGAAAGGAGGTTGTAGAGAGATGGGGGTCGGACTCTTCTTCCTAGTAACAGACAAAAGGACAAGAGGAAATGGCCTCAAGTTGCGCCAGGGGAGGTTTAGATTGGACATTCGTAAAAATTTCTTTACCGAAAGGGTTGTCAGGCATTGGAACAGGCTGCCCAGAGAGGTGGTGGAGTCACCATCTCTGGGGGTATTCAAAAGGCGTTTAGATGAGGCCCTAAGGGATATGATTTAGTGGGGGACTTGGTAGTGATGGGTTAATGGTTGGACCCGATGATCTCGGAGGTCTCTTCCAACCAGAACAATTCTATGATTCTATGATTCTATGTATCACTGTTGTATTTACCAAGTTGTCTACTGCTGAAAATGTTGTTCTTGCCTGACTGCTTTATGTACCACTTCAAGGAAGCAGAGATGCTGTTGACCTCATGAAACTTTGTTAAATTAGAGCCCGTTTCCTGGCAATGAAAGATCCTAACTTGCATTGATTCAGGTAACCCAGTTTAAAAATTCAGTTTGGATTGACAGATGACCGGTGCCATTAGAAACTTAGCTCTTTGATTCAAAAGTGTATTGAACCACTAATCTAGAGGGATGTTTGTTAAGAGAACAAGTGCCACTAATGTGGCATAATGTATCCATTAGATCTGTAGAATTAATAATTTAAACTCACAAGGCAAACTCTCTGTCTTTTCCTCCTTTAAAAATACATGTTTCTGTGTCCTTGCAGCATGCTATCTGAAGACCAGGACTGCACTTGGAGGATATCATCATGTAAATCTCAGGAGGGGAAAAAGAAGAAGAGAAGGAAACCCACCATTCCAGACTGTTAGATTTGACCCTACAAGTCTGCAGAGGCATGTTGCTGGTGGATGAACTGATAGTCCAGTTAGTTAATCAGCATGGTGTGACCAGGTTTTCAAAATTACATATTTATAAGGAATCTCAGTATAAAACAGCATTTTCTCTTTTACCCTAATGTATAATGAGATCTTGCCCTAACCACTCCTTTTTCTTTCTCATTTACATGGAATGTACGCTGGATCCATGATGTTCCCTGGCTGACCCTAGCCAGACAAAGCCAACATATTTAGACTGTTTATAGTGCACAGTGTAAGATCTGATGCACAGCCCGCTGAAGCTAGTAGAAGAACTCCTGTTGCCTCCAGTGGGTTTTGGATCAGGCCATTAAGGATTTTTTTATTCCTCTAAAATAGTCTCAACATAACACAATTGTAACGATGGGTTTGTGATTTTATAATGCCGTGGGCGTACTCTGACTCAGCGGCTGCTTTCTTCTGTCATCCTCAGCTTTTAGGTCTTTACCTTGGATTTTTAACCACCTGGGACCGATTTCAATCACTTGATTATTAAGAGACACTCTTCTTCCATAGCATCCATGTTTTTCTTAATGACTTCATTTTGTTTTGTTGTCTTTCATTGTTGAACTCCCATGACTGGGCTCCAGTCCTGCATTAAGGTTGCACTGATCATATTTTCCTCTTTAAACTTCACATATGTAAAAAGTTCCTATTTTTTTTACCTGACTAAAGATCATCTTTTTAAATAGATGTTCTTCTTCATCCCTTTGTTATTGTTCCTCTAGCAAGTCACGTAGTTTCATTGTGTTCTGCTTTGTTCATGTCTTTTTTTGTTTAGTTCATCCTCTCATCTTGCTATGAATAGTCTATATATCAATGCAGTTAGAGATGGACAGACTTTTGTTCCCTTACTGACGTTACATAGACTCTTGCTGATCCCAAGATACTACTCAGTGAACAGCCTTAGAGTACTGAATTGATGGCCTCTAAATTACTGCAGTTTCTTGATACCTTATGAAAATTTAGCATGGGACAGCTGCTTTTTATTAGCTGAAAACTGTTTGAAAGAATGTATTTGTTTTGTCACACAAATATTCCGTGTTAAAAGGAGGAAACTCTGGTGAGCATGAAGACAGATGGCTACATCTTCAGTGGTTGTTGCTCCATTTGCTTTAATTGTTACTACATCTTCAAGCAAGCTATACCAACTTACACGTACTCTCCTTGCACTAACATAAATCTGGACTGACTACCCAGAAATGGTAGAATGGAAGTTTTGCATGTGCAAGTGAGAAAAGAACCATGCCTGGCAGGAGTACAACTACTTATTAAAAAAAACAATAATCTCCCAGAAACCTTTACCTGTTAAAGCATATGCCTGGATGTAGCATGTATTTTCTGTGCCTTGATACTACACTTTTAATGTGCTTTTTTGCTTTTCTTTCTGCCAAATTTTGTTTTTCATTGAAGTCAGTGATGCATCACCTATCCTTAATTACTCCCGTATAAAACTTCACGAACACCGGTGAAATCAGTTGATTTCTTCAGCATTTACACTGATCGAATTTGTCCACGTGGGAATCTTGTCACTGATTTTGATGATCCCAAGAATTGGCTGTTCTGTGAACTCCTCTTTCGTTTTTGAATACTATTTCAATGGTCTGATATGTCTTGTGGGACTTTTAGTAGCTTGCCTTATTATCAGATAAGATAGAACTGTCATTGAGAAGTGGAATAAAATTACTTTTAATTCATGTCCATTCTGGTATGTGGGAAGTGTCTTTCCTAAGTTTTGTTGCCTCTTCTATTTTAAAGAGTAATATCCCTTTTTCTAACCCCTTGGACAGTTTCCGAATAAAGTGAATCAAAGCAAAAGCGGGATTTCTGGCCTACATGATACTATACAACCAGTCTGTAGTGTAGCTAGTACATTCAGAAGTCGCTAGAGATCAGTTAATGCTCAAAATATCAGCAAGGTAGGCTCTTTGCTTCATTTTCAAAATAGCATTCAGAAAGCGTGTTGAGGCCTTTTCAAAATGGTTCCTCGATGGTCTCTTCGGGGCTTTCCTACCATAAGGGGAAAGTCATCAAATGAGGTCACCAAAAGAGGTGTCTCAGCAGGTGGCAGAGGTCAGATTTCCACCACCTTGAATTGCTGGTATCAAAGTAAACACCATTGCATTGCTGTAGTAATAGTTTTCTATGTCAGTGTACTAAAAATCAAAGTGTGTGCAAAGTTTCATCCTTCTGCAGAATATTAAACTCCAGTACTGCAAACTAAACCACAGCTAGTGGTGTGAGAGGGGAGAAAGATTTCCGAAGTTATTTGGGCACTAGAGGATAGGGATAGGCAACTTGAAGTATTTTTTGAAAGTGCCTAACAAGGATTTAGATCAATAGGAGCTAGACACCTGACTTGTTCAGATGCTTTTGAAAACCATACTGGAAATCTAACTTGCATCTTGATGCTCATAAATATCTTTGAAGTCTCGCTTTTAATATAATTGAGGATTGAGCCATTGTATCTTCAGTGCTTCTGAAGATAAATGTTGCTACTTTACAGTGCTATTGATTGGTATAAAAATAAAGGCTTTATATTAAACCACTTAATGTGACAGAGAGGGGAAAATGCAGCAATTCCTCTAATGTCCTTTAGTGCTTCTATGTCATAGGTAATCTTATTTTTGCTTTACTAATGTACTGGTATCAGTTCTCTTCATTTATTTATGTTTACATAAATTTTCAACCATGTTTGAGAAATGCAGTCAACCACAGCTTGTGCTGGAAATGAATATGGTCCTTGTACAACCAAATCATTCTGTTGTAGGTGTGATGGACACATACAAAGTGAGGCATCAAACATAGGGAAACTAAATGACATTTTACTGCCCAAATTGGCAAGACCCCTGGTGACCGCAGTGGGTGCGGAAGGCAGAATGCAGTTGTCTGACTGAGGAATTAGTGCCTGGTTTATATTTTGAGGGGCATATACACAAATTTCATCATCTATTACAGGCTCTTGAAATTACCTGTTCTTCATTGTCAGGCATCTAGATTTGGATTTGGCTCATTCTTATTCTGCATTACACCCACCATTTTTTTGGTGGGAAAAAAAAAAAAAAGAGCTGTCATATGTATGTGCTGAATGAGGTTACTTCATTAAATAGGAGGGAAAAAAGCGATAAAATGTATTTCAACTCAACATCTGTGTCCTGGGCAGGTGAACAGAGTCTTCCTTCCACAAAGCTGCTCCAGGCTTCCATTTTTTGATGCAGTCTTTCTACATGCTGAAGGCAGAGTCATGCTTGAAGTCCAGCTCTCTTTTCCTTCCTGCATGTATTACAGGCAGAGACAGATGGAAACTTGAAATTGCTGGCCTCAGCTCTTGGATCATGTTAGCATCTTTCGCTTCTTACAGGGCAGCTGCATTCTGCAAAACAGCAGTGTGCATGTATCTTGATATGTAACCCTAGAAGAGGGCTTCTAAATATAAGAGGAGTTTCTTTGCTGCCGTATGAAGGGGGTCAGCCAGACGCTTAAAGAACATGCGGTGTGTATTTCATCAGATTGCACGGCAAAAAAAAAAATCAAGGGGACAATATGAAATTAAATTCTTAGGGTGCCTCCCTGCAGGCACGCCCAGGAGTTCACAGCTTGTGACTTGGATCAGCACTAGCTCTTCAGTTTATGTGCTTGCAGCCACAATCCATGAAGAGTGTGGCTCGAGGCTCCAGAAGCTGTTGCTTTTTGTACCTGTATCTTTGGATATGTGTGCACAGTGTGAACTGTGTTCTGCCTCTCAGCCTGGAGATAGGTTGTATCTGATTGCTACCACAGTGTCCATCACTCTCAGAATCAGTCCAGACGCATCTGCTGGAACAGCGTGCAAGCATCTCTCTAGGCTTACTTCCTTACCTGGACCCTAACTTTGTCTACCAGTTATTTAAGACGGATTTTGTTACTGATTTGCATCAGTAGCGGAGGGACTGGGTCGTCTTCCCGGTTAGTTTTCACTTTGTGTGTATTGTGTGTGCCCATTTGCACAAGAGGATGCATTTGAAGGACTGGATTCCCCAAGGCAAGTAAGATTTAAATACAAAGAAAGTCACTGGATTGATTCAGGGCCAAGCTGGTAAGCCCCATCCTAGTTACCTGACAGCTGTTCAGGAGCCTTTATAGAATGTGTTGTTTCGTGAAGAGTCCATATCGCCAAACCTTCACTCCTGATAATAGGGTAAACTAAGAGGAAGTTCAATAGATGTGGAACCTACCCTGACTTTGGAAGAGATGCCTCCAGGCCAAGTCAGAGACGTCAGAAGGCCTGTGCAGGGGAGTCTGCATGGCTGCTGCCTAACCCGCAGCTCTTCTGAGACTGAGCCCTCAGTCTTTCACAGGCAGTACCTTCAGGCTGAAACACTACTTGAATGTTGGTTTCCTCTTACTATCCTCCCATCTCCAACCTCATTTTTAATTAGGAGGTCTCTGAAGGTGTGCAGCGTTATGTTGGAGTAGAGGAGTTGAGAAGGGATGCAAAGGTCTATGACTGATTTTTATGTGCGCTCACAATTTTCATTTCCCAAGCACAACGGCATGTTCTGCATGCACAGCAACGGCATGTGTCCCTGAAATGTGAGTGAGCCTTTAAGGAGGCTGCCCAGCTTCCTCTGCATCACTCCCTGGCAGCCTGGCAAAATGGGCTAAATTCAGAAGTGACCTAAAAGGAGGTTTTGGAAACAGATCATTCAGCTAATGTAAAGATGGAGGAACAAACTTGGGAGCCCAAGGTAGAGAGGAAGGTTATAGTAAGAAATTAGAGGTTTCTGCAGTTAAATTTATCCTGTCTTGAACTCTAGGATAAGTTCTGCTGCTGCTACCACCTAACTCACTCTCCACAGCACAGAAGGTACAAGAAGCACTTGCTCATGTGCTGTTTATAATGTGATTTATGTCATGTCTGAATTTGATCTACCAGCTCATGACTGAGGATGGCTCTTCTGTTTTTCGTCATATCTAGCTGTAGGGCTGAGTCAGCTTCCATTTCACTTGCAATGATTTCTCTTTGGCTAAATAAGCTCACATCATGTCAAGGAAAAAGAACTTTTCCAGATATCAACGGATTCATCAGGACTTTAAACTGCACAGTCTGAGACTTTAGGCCATTGCATTTCTTTTTGAGAAGGGGAAACTCCACTGAAATTAAGGGATACGCACCAGAGCAGGCTGTGTGGTAGTGGTGCGCCATGGCAGCCTCCTGTACACATATCTCAACCAGCGTTCAGTGGGGGCTTAATTGCCTTTTGATTTTAACTAACTCCAGGAGATAATCCAAACAGTGAAAATGAGATTCTGGCCTAGAGCACAAGTGGTGGTGAGTGCCATCCCTTCCTTGGGGCTAGCACAAGAGTTTAGCTTTGACTTTTTGTGTCTGAAAGGTTTGTAAGGCCATTCTTCACCCCATTTAATCAAAGACATGCATTCCCCTAACACAGGTCTCTCCTGACCTCAGATCTATCCTGTTTGGTCCTTACTTTCTTTAAAAATGAGTCAGCTGATGAAGAAAGATGGTAAGTGATATCTCCAAGGGGGTAGAATGACTTGGTAGTAAAGATGTCACTTCACTTGACCCCTCAGCCTGTACAGCACCAAAAGTGCTCTGTCATGATTGCTAGAATTTTGACAAAGTCTGCTGAGCCTCATGATCTTATGAGCCAAGAACCAAAATGTCTTAATTTCTGAATAAGATGCTCTGTGTGAGTTTTGATAGTCAGGCCAGGTCTAGTTCATGTTTATTAAAGAAGGTAGATGTGAGTAAGGAAAAAAGGAGCTGAACTTTGCTTGTGGCTAGTGACATGGTAAATAGCACAGAGACCATGTGGCTCTTCATATCTTGCAGGTGTTTTACAAGCATCTCCTTTTAAAACCTCACATTGCCCTATGAGGTGGTGTAGCACAGTCATGACACCTGATAAAGCATTTAATCAATTACATTTATCTTGTTTTATGGGTTGTGAACAGTCTGAAAGTAGACTCTGCTTTTTTTTTTCAAGGGAATTTCTTACTCAAAATTATTCAGTTACATTTTCCCCTGATCCTTTTACCCTCAGCCTGCCATTTGTGATTCAAACTGTTGTTGTGATTCACCATACAATTTCCATGATACCACTTCTTTGTCCTGAGCAGACAACCATAAATCCTAGGGCATTCACATTGTTGGTGTGATTGCCCATACCAACGTTTCGTATTTGGTTTTGTGATGTCTAAATTTAATGTTTACTTAAGGTATTTGTTCCACGGAAATGTGGGTAGTGAACACAAGCAGGGACCTGAATACACCAGAACAAAATAATCTGCAGTTCTGAATCTGTTTTAACTAAAAGATTTTGCAATATTCACCCAACCTTCCTAGCATCACCTTCCTTTGGCTGATGGAAAGATAATAGCTAAAGGCAAAAGTGATTAAGGGTCTTCTTGAAGGTCACGCTGACAGTTAGTGTCAGAAGCACGAAGGAGATTTTTATCTAATTCTTTCTCTCCTTCTCAGTGAAAATGCTTACAGTCATTATTCTTGTGCATCCCCCAAAATTGTAAGGCAATGTACACAGCTAAACAACTAAGGAACAAATTATTCTGGTACCAATGTCAGGAGTGCTTAGCGAGGGCTAAGCCTAAGTGGCCTGTTGCTGTGTCCCCCGTCTGAGACACGCGGCAGTTTAGAGAACTAGAGAGAGTTGTCATGATAAATTATCTCAATGGCAAGTGACGCCTCTGACATTCTCACTAGGGAAGTTAACGAGGAACCTCCTTTGTGACACATATGGAAGTCTTGATGGAAGAATGTGAACCAGCTCCCCATCTGTTACATCCTCATCTGGCAGTAAGAAAAAGAAGGTTGAGACAGGTATGTAAAGGGGAAGGAGTAGGAAAGGTATTTTGTAGTCTTCCAGGGGAATGTGGAGGCTGGTCCTGGATGGAGTGGAAGAGGGGGAGTTTTTATGCCCTTCAGGTTGCAGAGCATGGAAGGAGGCAAAAAGTCACAGAGGCTGTTAAAGGGAGGAGCAAAACTCCAGGGTTCCAGAAAATCAGTGGGTGGATGAGCTCTACCAGGCCCTTGTGGCATGTCTTCAGCTAATCTCTCGCTTCCCACATCTCCTGCATTAACAGCTGTAAGGGAATTGGGCTCCCACTCAAGCTGGTAGGAGAAAACAATACTCCAGTGCACGTGAGGACCACGCATACAGACATGCCCGCGAGGAGGTAGGGTGATGATTTAGTGGGCAGCAATGGTAAGCCCCCCCATGTAAGACTCATCATTCATGGTGTAATGTCATCCCTTACAATTCATGGGGACCAGGCTCCTCACAAAAAAGAGTTACAGGCTCTAGGACTGTGCTACACCCACCTGTCACGACTGACGGTGAGGGAAGATGAGAATCGGGGTTGAAGAGGAAGCAGTCGTGGGGACAAGAGGGAGGAGAAGGCAGCAACAGTGAAGCCCAACCACTGAGAGGTTGAGGTGCCGGTGTCCTTTGCCTCTGTCCTGTCCACAGGCCAGTAACTCCCAAAGGTTTTGGAATGTAGCACACCATGATGGGTGGTTTATAACCATGTAGGGAAGAACCATCACATTTTAATACCAGAACTTTAAAGTGAATAATGCTTGGACCTACCACAGTTTAGTTCCCACAGCCTCATGAGCTATTAGCAGTCCTTATCCTGCAGTATATTACTGGTCTGTGGTTCTTACAAGTAAAAAACCCATTGCAAATAAGTGAGGATGGGCCTCAAAGTGAAGGTACCGTTGCTCGCAATGAGTCTGGCTGGCTGTTTTGCAGACCATCACAATGGTCCTACTGGGCAAGTGATGGACAAGACATGGTAGCGTGTATCTCCAGCCTACGCTGCAGGCAGCTCTGCAGAGGCACGTGCATTGGTGCTGGCCAAACAAGAACTGGGGAGAACAAAACAATCAGGTCTGGAGACAAAGAATTTAAGAGTGCTAAGCTGTGTGAAATATCAAAATAACAACAGCTGCATTTTATAGCAGGGTAACCATTCTGCAGGGACTGGGGAAGAGCTGCCCACACACATTCCCCTCACGCCCCCTCCGGCAGGCTGTCCCGTGCCGAGGTATTCCACCCATGAAAGACAAACTAGGAGCAGCTGTTCCTCAAAACATACTGCGGGAGCCAGCCGTGCACTCACGATTAGGCACAGCGAATCTCTCTATCCCAGCAGAATTCTTCCCACAACATAACAGCATGCCACATGGATACATTTGGATTTGGTAGGAATCCTTCTGTCTGTTTGCTTCGATTGGTTAAGAAAAAACCAACAATTTCATTGTAAAGAGAACTGCCGACCCGGGAACCTGCAGTCCTCACAACTTTATGCCTGCTAGAAAAGTAGAAGGACAGCGACAGCTGATGAAGAGCAAAGGGTAAAATGAGATAGTGTAATTGGAAATGCTTAGAGAAATATGTTAGAGAAATACATGAGTGTAATTTAATTTGGGAAACATCAGTTAAGGACTTAAATTTCCATCTGTGCTTCCTCAGAGGAAACAGAGCCATGTGCTGGTGGTTTCACAGTCTGCTCTGACCACCTAACAGTCAGCGTCCGTACGGCTGGCTCCTGGAAATGCATTTATGGCCTAGTTCCAGCCTCCCGCTGCTCACTCATCTGCAATTCTCCTGAGCTTATCCAAAACCTCCTTGTGGTGGTGATCTGGAGAAAATAGCTCCGAGAGGCAGGTAAAGAGCCATCACGCTTGGCTACTGACCTCATACCTGCGACACCAGTTTAGCGTTCACATTAAGTAGGTGTGGGATAGGCGGCACAGAGCCTGGCGTCGGGGCCTGATGGAGGCACCCGGCGCAGGGCCTTCGCTGCTGCAGGGCCCGAGGGCCGCCTGCCTGGGGCGGGGGCTGCGCCGGAACCTGCGCGCCGGGCTCGGGTTCTCCCCGGGGCGGCAGCCCGGGCACGCGGCCGGACGGAAGCGGAAGCGCCTCGGCGGCGGTGGAGGGACAGCGGCGGGCTCTGAAGGCGGGAGGTGGGTTCCCTCGGCCGGGTCGGGCGGTGCGGGAGGCTCCGGGGCAGCCGGCCGGGAGCGGGGCCGCGGGGAGAGGCGGCGTCCTGGCGGTTGCTATGGGGACGGTTGCTACGGGGACGGTGAGGCCGGGGCGGGTTGCTATGGGGACGTGATGCGCCGGTGCTGTCGGGCCCGGTGCCGCTCGGCTGCAAGGCCCGGGTTTTGCCGTCCGTGCGAAGAGCGAGTGGCCCGTGGCCCGCGGCGGGCACCGCTGGTCCCGGTGCGCGGGGATGCCGGGATGCCGTGCGGGTGCAGCCCCGGCGGCCGTTGTGACGCGGTCCTGGGCGCTTGCGGGGGAACCGTGCCGTCTGCCGGCGGGTCCGGGGAGAGGTGGGTGGCGGAGGCCGTAACTGCCCGGCTGCCCACGTCGGGGCGTGAATCGGCTCGGCAGATAAAATGCACAAGTGTGTTCGCAGATGAGAGCTTGAGCGGCTGTTCGATTTCACTCGGGCCTTCTCAAAACTCCGTCTTGCAGAATAAGCTGTTTAAAGTAGATACAGAATGTTCAAAGCTGTTGCAGTTTTACATAGCCAGTTAACATTTGCACGTACACTTATTTTTTATCGTGCCCGTTAAATTATTTAGTTGTTTATTCACTTAAGCTATGCACATTGAGACTGGTTTCAGGTTGTTACTGAGATGAGATCTGTACAGTTGAAAGTTGGGCAATATCTGTAATTTGAGCTTACAGGAAACTGAGCAATATCCCATACGTGTACTTGTACCCTGCTGGGCGCTCTGCAAGGCCCTGTTTGTACGGTTCCACACGGCCCCCTTGGCCACCTCTGAGTTGCTGCTCTTCACCTGCGAGTAGTCTTTCAGATAAGACGTGGCTTGCACATCTAGTCTCATCCCTCCTGCCTGTGGATGTGGCCACATGGGCTGTGGAGCGGAAGAAGTGTTGTGTTTCTTGCATAGCTGGCCCAGAGAAAAGTAGAGGCTGAAGAAAGCCTCCAGTGGAGAATCAGTGGGACTGTGCTGTTTGTGCTTTAGAGCCCCAGGCAGCCACTGTAAGGATCCTCAGCGAACTTTTTATTTTCTAGTGAAGTCACGTTTCTAGTAGGCTGTTTTTGAAGCATTCTGACAAAGTTCTACTGATGTTTCAAGTGATGTGGTAGAACATTATATGCATGGGTATTCAGAAGAGAGAGAAGAACTAGCACTTAGCTTGGGAAGACAATACCAGTGTGCTGCAGCGACAGATACCTGCTTGGTCAATTTCTAGAGTGGCTGAGTCTTGCAGAGATGCTGGGCTATTGAACTGTAGCACGTTATCAAAAGTAGCTAAAAATTGTCATTTAGTGCCTTTGTTCTGAGTGTGATACCATTTTCAGATGCTAGCATTTTGAGTTAATCAAGTTTCTTAGACTCTTCAACTCGGAAACAGAGCCCGGGTCTACTGAGGAGCCTGCTTTTGTGCCTACTGGTATTCTGGCTTCAAAAGTACATGTGCTAATCTGTCTTTTCCTACTCTTTTAGGCCCTTCAAAATGGGGAACACAAGCAGCGAGCGAGCTGGACTGGAGCGTCATGGGCATAAGGCATCCCGAGGTGACAACTCAGGAGGAGCCATCACTACGAAAGAGGGTGATAGGCCAAAAATCTTAATGGACAGTCCTGAAGATGCAGACTTGTTCCATTCAGAGGAAATGAAGGT
This sequence comes from Phoenicopterus ruber ruber, assembly GCA_009819775.1. Taxonomy (NCBI): domain Eukaryota; kingdom Metazoa; phylum Chordata; class Aves; order Phoenicopteriformes; family Phoenicopteridae; genus Phoenicopterus; species Phoenicopterus ruber. The sequence goes on along the minus strand of CM020231.1, from coordinate 13,015,710 downwards.
AGTGCTGGTTTGTTCTTGTCTTCTAACATTACTAGCTTGGAACGCTGTCCAGTTGTGGTGCTGTTAGCAACCTTCAGTAATTCTGTCATTGAGTTTACACACAAAACTGTCTCCTTTGCTTCCTATGCTAAGGAGAGATATTGTATTGATGTTTAAGCAGATATGAGTGTAATGTCATGGTTTCCAGCAAGAATTAATTGTAGAAAAACTAAAATGTAACTGGCTTAAAGCTCTTCCCCAGTTCTGAGTACAGTGCCCCAGCTTCCTTTGGATCCTTAATGCTCTTGCAGTCACCAGTGACATTTTACCTATTATTTTCCATATTAAAATATCTGTTAACTGTTAAAGATCTGTTAACTCAGTATCAAATGGATTGTTAGAAACATCTTGCTGTGTGTGTTGTGTTTCGTAAGAATATCTAACAGAAAATTACACTTAGATTTTGACTGTGGGACAGAGCTGTTTCCTATAGACTACTGATAATCTTTCTGCCAACTACAAATTTTGTGCCTATGATACTTGTATAATCTAAATGCTTCTTAAGTATGTTTCTTCTTAATTATTTTTCTTCTTCTTTATATATCTCTGTATTTTGAAAACTTTGGTGAGCTTAAGTCATTTCTTTTTAACCTAATTTAGGCTGGAGGGATGGGGATTATTTTCCCTTCCACTCTTTCTGCAAATTTGGAAGGCTTTAACATCGTTTCAGAATTTGTGCAAATGCACTTGTGAACAGCACCTAGAAATGAACAGTTTCTAATCTCTAGCTGACAAAAAGTACTTGTAGACTTGTACCTTAAGAGAATTGTGCCTGAGTGCAAAAATGCCTCCAGTAAAATATAGGTTGTCTAAATCTGCCAGGAAAGGATTCCTTTTGATTAAGACATTGTGCTTGTAGGCTCCACTGGAGAAAGAAGAATTCCTAGCTTGGCAACAAGATCTAGAAGTGAATGATAAAACTCCCACTCAGGCTCGACCAACAGTCTTTCGCTGGACTGGAGGAGGGAAAGAAGTTTATTTATCTGGGTCCTTCAACAACTGGAGTAAAATTCCTCTGACAAGGAGGTAATAAGCTGCTGCTGCTGTATTGGTGATGTTCCCCCTGGACTGGGAATGCTTAGGGCAGTGGAGAAAGGTGGTCAGCTGATAGATTGGTACTGTGCTTGGATTTACCACTTTCCTGCTTCTCTTCTCAAGCCCTTGATGAGAATCTGACTTTTTGTTTCTTGGATGGTACAGGATGAAAGTTGAGCTGTGTGTCAGTTTTGAAGGAGTCATTTGTTGACTAGGCACCATGCATGAATGACCCGAAACAATCCTTGTTGTGCAGTCTGCTACCTGGAGTAAAGTTGGAGTATATAAGGTGAAGTTGGTTTTAAGCATAGTGTACATGGCACATGTACAAGGCACGTGTACTTTCTTGCTATTTCATTGGCTCGAAGGGTCCAAATTCTGCTTAGGAAACTCTGAGCCTGGAATACCTGCTGGTAAACTACATGAACGAGAGAATAAATCTGTGTTAAGGTACCAACGGCTTTTTCCTGCCAGAGAGCTCTGGAGCTCTACTTAATTCTGTGCCTGAGTATTTAATACAAACCAATGTTTTTTCAAAAATTTAATGTCTGAATTTAACTGGTCATCTAACATCTATTGTCTCTGGTAAACTACATGAATGAGAGAATAAATCTGTGTTAAGGTACCAACTGCTTTTTCCTGCCAGAGAGCTCTGGAGCTCTACTTAATTCTGTACCCGAGTATTTAATATAAACCAATGTTTTTTCAAAAACTTAATTTAATGTCTGAATTTAACTGGTCATCTAACATCTGTTGTCTGTCAACGAAGACATGAAAGATTGGTCTCCTGCCAGTTTCTGGTGTTTCTCATCTCAGTGAGTGGCTACCTGCATTGTCATTGTTGCGGGAGTGTCTTAATTTCTTAGGAAACTTGAGGGAGGAGCATAGTGGCCTGATGAAATGGTATGGGAGGATTGTTCTGTGCGTGAACAATGTGAAATAAATTATCAAGACAGGAGCTGGAAAAAAGGCCAGTGGAACATCAGTATTACTGTCATACTCTAAGTAGAAAGCCTGGGAGATGGGAAATGGTGAAATGAATCTGGGAGAAGGACAACAATGTCTCAAAAAAAAAAAAAAAAAAAAAAAGACAGGTTTGCATCTTGTCAGATTAGGTATTCTGGGAAAGGAGATATTTGAACCTCCTTAGAGGCTGGATAAAATCATGTTACTGAATCAAACATGCTCAAGTAGAGGAGTTCATTATTCCTAACTGAAATTTCAAATCCAGCTCTGTGATGGTATGCTGGCACTCCTTACCTGAGAAGAAGTAAAGAGAGATACTGGCATTGTGTGGCCTGTTTGAATTGTTCATATAGCATCAACTGTTTCCCAGCTTCTTTGAGATGCTGGGAAAGGCGTCTGAAGAATCAGGAAGTTCACAGCACAAAAAAATTACCAAGAAATTGAAATTACCAGAGTATCAAAATTACCAAGCAGCAGCTATTCAGTCCCAAAGTAACTCTAGAAGTATTGAGTTGCTGCTTTTATCTTCTAGTCATTGTTCATTCATTTCATAGGCATTTGTGAAATGCAATTTATGATGGCAAATACTGAAAGGCAGGGAAATAGGAGTAAGCTGATCTTGTTCCATCAACAGGAGTCTTGCAGATAAAATGAGGTCTCACGTACTAACAAGTAACATGAAGATGTGAGGATGACTTTACAAAAGCTCAGCACTAATTCCTTGATGCCAGGAATGTAGATACTGATTTTGAATGTGTGGGGACTTACTGTCACAGAGGAAATCAGCATTAACATTAACCTTAGTTTGATTCTTTACCTTTAGATTGCATCAGAGATTCTCCTAAATGTGGCACTGCCTTTTTAAGTTTTTGCATGTTAAGGAGGCTGGTATTCTGTGTTACGGTGTTTGTCATGGTCTATAGATTGATGTGCTTTTCAGAATATTTTAGGGCTGATTGTTTGTCTTAAATTCCAGTCACAATAACTTTGTGGCAATCCTGGACCTGCCAGAAGGAGAGCACCAATACAAGTTCTTTGTGGATGGGCAGTGGACACACGATCCTTCAGAGGTAATGTTTTCTTCGACTCGCCGTATGTATTCATTGAATTGTATTCTGAAGACGAGAACCTGGCTGGTTTCTCTACCAATAGCTGGCCTTTTCAGAGAGGAGGTATTTATTGGTTAACAACAGAAACTGACTGGTTAAGCTGATGAGAGAGAGATTTCTGATCCCAGCTGGCCTGGGTGGCGGCATCGGACTGATGGCCTCAAAGGACAGAAGGTTTTGTAACAAAAGGGTGACAAGGTCTCTTAGGTATTGGTTTATGAGAGATGGTGAGCTTTTCTTGTCTGGTGTCTTCTAAAGCACTGTAGCATTGCTGACAGCCTAAATCTCTCTGTGCTGTACTTGCTATCTGTGCCAGAATGTTGCTATTGCTGCTCTAGATCTTTTCATAGTCCAGTAATTGTGCCAAAATCTACCAGGCCTTTTCTTCCTCCTCTGCTATAAATGAGCTTTAACTCCAGCCTGCCCAGTAGTCCCTACCTGCTTCAGAACTAATCATTCACAGCTGACGGTTCCAGTCTTCTTGCTGTCTTGGCAAACCTTGCAGAACCTCGCCGAATTTACCTTGCAGTAAATTCAGCTTTTTGAACCCTCTGCCTTGGACTTCAGTCTTAGCTTTAGTAGTAAACCAGCAGTACCAACCACATTCTGTCATACATCAGGCCCTGCAGATCTTAGCCGGCTCTGAAAGCCCTGTAGAAGCTAGAAGTAAAGCTTAGCTCCTTGTGTCGTCACTGTTAACTTTAGCCCAAACCTAATCCTAGCCTTATCTATAGCCCAAGAACTTATCGAGTGCTGCAGACCTAGCAAGTTCAACTGACATGCATCCCCCTGGTCCTAAATCCTGCACTTGCTCTTAACCTAACGGTGAGCAATGGTGAGCTCTTTTCATAGCTGGTACGGGTATATTTTAAAAGCAATATATCTCATTCTTGGTAATGCTGATTGTGTAGTTTTGAGAATCTAATAGTCCCGTCAAGCTTTTTTATTCTGACTTTTGTGTCTTGTTTCTTCCCAGCCAGTAGTAACCAGCCAGCTAGGTACCGTCAACAACATCATACAGGTGAAGAAAACTGACTTTGAAGTATTCGATGCTTTGATGGTGGACTCCCAAAAATGTTCAGACATGTCTGGTATGAGCTTACTGGTAATTTTATATCATGCTTTTTAGAGCTGTTAAAAATTTCATCTTCCTTTTTATCTGGAGTTAAAGCTCCAGTATAGATTAATCTCCGCTTTTGTCAGGCCCTGTGGACGTGTGCAGGAATCACAAATGCACAGAGGAAGAATGTGGAATGCATAAAGGAGGAAGCTTCTGACAGGGCAACACAGGTCACTGGAGATCTGACTAGGAGGAAGTCATAGGTGCTTAATAGCTGTTTGTTTGCCTGCGCGATGTGAAATGGCTGTTTTTAGTGCACTCAGTGGTGGATCAGTCTCAAACCAATGTTGACAGCCTACGTTGCTCCTAATTCCATCTTCCTCTGCTAAGGTGGGCTGAGGACGTCCGAAGTTGCGCATCAAGAGGTAGAAATTAGGTGCGTCTTAGTAGTGCTAACACAGGCTCAGGAATATATCATATCCTCACAGTTTAGTATAAATTATCTAGATCTTAGAATAATGTAAAAATGCTATTTTTGTCTTAAGTTTCATATTCTAGCGTAACAGAAGAGAGGTAAGATTTAGCTTGAGTCATTTTAACAGTTGGACTCAATGATCTTGGAGGTCTCTTCCAACCAAAACGATTCTATGATTCTATGGTCTCTCAGATCAGCCTTGCCACCTGTTCTTTATAGACCTTTGTAGGGATGGAGACCATGATTGAAGTAGTACCTTAAATCCTCCTTCAGAAGACCTGTCCTTTGAATCTGAGGCAGAAGGTGTGTTTGGTTGGGTTTTGCTCTATGCCACTTTGCCCTGGACAAAGCCTTTTTGGAGAAAGAGTGCGATTTGCGAGACTTGAGCAGCGCAAGAAGCCAGGAGGAGATTCTAGTAGATGCCTTCCCCGCACGTGCCGTAACAGCCTTTCCTTATATTGCTTTAGACTCTGAAGAGCTCCCTCTATTACCCTGTCCCTGCACGGGAATACTACTTGCCTTTTACAGGTGCATACCATGTTTTTAGTGCTTCCCTTGGAGGTAACACTGTAGAGCAACGTTTACTATTAAGTGTTAGCTGGAGAAGTGCTGGGCAGAGACGACAGTGAAGTTCTGGAGTGCAGTAGGGCCCTCAGAACTCTGCCTCCCGAATCTTCACAGCTAGTTAAAAGTCAGACAGCCTTTGGACATCTTAAATCATTTCTTGGGCCGTGACTGATCCTCTGGCACTGCATCAGCTGCTGCAGTTCCTGTACTTACATGCCATTGATTTCTTTTGGCCACATGTCCCTGGATGTGAAAATCGACTTGAAGTACCGGTAAAAATGTACCTATAAAGAGCAGATGTTCTTACAGACTATTTAAGAATAAATATTTAACCTTTCTCTGGCAGAGTTGTCAAGCTCACCCCCAGGACCGTACCACCAGGAGCCCTATGTTTGTAAGGCAGAGGAGCGCTTTAAATCGCCACCTATTCTTCCTCCCCACCTGCTGCAGGTCATCCTGAATAAGGACACAGGCATTTCTGTGAGTACATATTAGTTTGTTTTACTAAATAATGGCCTTGAGGATGTGAACAGATGGGGAAAAAAATCTGCATACAGACAGGGGACAGTTTAGGAAAAAACCTTAGAATAGTTGCCGTGTTGGTAAATTCCTTATTACGTATGTCCAGATGGATCCATCCTGAAGTAAATTTATTTTTCTACTTGACTCTCTTCAAAATTGAAAAGAAAACTAGATTTCTGTTTTACTCCCAGAAACCCTAATCTTCCCACTGCAACACTTAAAATGTCAGAAGCACATAAGAATTAATTGAGGTCTGTTTCACCATCGCAGTGAGGACGCAGAGGGTTTCATCCTGGAGGGGTCTTGGATTGTTCTGAAACTTTGTCTATGTTTGATGGACTCGGCGTAAGCAGCAGTGTGATGTATTTGAGGGTATGGCTAGTTACAGACGGTGTTTATCGCCCATCAGCTGTGATGAGTAAACTGTGAGTTCTGTTATTTTCACACTGTCTCACTTCCTCTTTTTTCCAGTGTGATCCTGCTCTACTCCCTGAACCCAACCATGTCATGTTGAACCACCTCTACGCACTTTCTATCAAGGTGAGAGGCCAGGGCACGTTCTTCACACTTGCAGCTTTTAGATAACCATGTTTCTCACTTGTTTTCCATCTCCTGTAGGATGGAGTGATGGTGCTTAGTGCTACACATCGTTACAAGAAGAAATATGTGACTACTTTGCTGTACAAGCCAATATGAACATCATAGTAGTTTGTGACCGGTGTTCTGGGCCAGTGCAGTCTCAGAAAAAAAATTGTTCTCTTAACCAAATGTACTCCTGCTCTGTGCTGTAGCAAATGAACTCTGATTTCATATTGTTTCTGAGACTTCCAAGTTCTCCTATATTTGCCTTATTTTCCCAGTCCCACCTTGGAAGTTCTTGGAGATGGCAGCTTCGTGGCAACTAGACAGATGGCAAAGGTGTCGGTGCCTATTGTCAGCTCAGTTAAAAAAACACTAGTGAACTTAGGCTGAAAAATGTGAGGGCAGCAACAGATTAAAGACCTTTAGCAGTGAGGCAGACTGTAAGAAACAAGCCAGCCCAAAGTCTAGAAGGTTCAGGATTCTTGTGGAATCTTCTTTGAGCTCAACACTCAGCAAAAGCAGGCCCGTTACTGCTTTCACAACTCATCAAACACGCAATTATTTCAGTAGCAAGTTCCAAACTTGCATGGCTGAAATAAGTGTGAATATTGATGATCTTTTTGTAGCAGCCTTTCTAGGCAAAAATCAGCAACACAATCACCTACAAGCTCATTTTTATTTTACGGTAGACTGGGGTGCACTGTTTCTACTGTGAATAACCCTGTAGTTTTTCTCTTCGTGAGAACTGAAATACAACTTTTCCCCTGTGGAGTTTCTGGTAAAGACAATTGTTTTTAATGGCTGGATTTTTCTGTAAATCATAAATGTGTCTTGCAGTAATCTGCTTTTTGAAACCAGTTTCTCTTGCTGTCACTGATAAGGACTTCCTTAAGCTGGGATAGGTAGCTGTAAGGAAATTGATGCATTCACTTTAGGGATTAGTTGTTCAGTAACAGCCTGAAGGTGACTGTAAGTCACCTGTATCCCAGTGGCCAAACTTGCCCCTCGGTGGAAGCAGTTGCGGCGTGCTGGATCCAGCAGCGCTGCACCCTTCTGTGCCCGGGGCTAGAGCTGGGCCTCCGCTCCTGGTTGCAGCGGTGACCGCGGGTGTAGAATCCCTGGTGCCTCCGCAGCCAGGGCTGTGGGGATCTCTGCATCTTTTTATTCTGTATATGTTTTCTAAGTGATGATAGTGACACCAGGTTGCCTGTACTTGGTACTCGCAGCCTGTTTTATCCCAAAACAAATGCAACATTAATGCAAAACTGCCTGCCAGTGTGCCTCGGGCCTGCCCCGGAGGAACCAGCTCAGGAGGTGACCTGCTGGGTCCTTCCCTCTGTTTTTTGTGCCTGAGAGTGCCAGCAACTGTGCCAACGAAACCAGCCCCCGCCCGGCCGCGGGGAAGAGCACATTGCACAAATCAGTAAGGAGTCTGAGTGGGGACAAAGGCTGCAGCAGCCAGCGTTCAGTGGAACCAGCCGCAGTGGAAGGGTGGTTTGCCATCCTCGGGTCTGTTCACTAGCCTCGTTGCAATATCCTGAGTAGCTCAGTAGATTTGGGTCTAGTGCAATGGTTTTCTCTGAAAACTCTTTCTGCGTTCTGTGCTAGGGATAGTATTTGGTATTCTGAAATATGGAATTGCTTTTGTTTTCAGCCTCTTTAGAAACAAATAAAATATTTTCAATAAAAGTGGGTGACTTGCTTTGTTATTATCCTTCCCTTCTTTGGTAACCTCAACTTCCTTGAGTTGTTATTTTTTTATAACCCATGATTACCCGATTGCAGTTTTATGCTTTGGTGGATTGTGCAAGCTTTTCTTTCATAGATGCAGCTTGAAACACTTTGTCTGCTTGCGGTTAATCAGTAAAGAAGATGAGGGATGTGTTAGTGTGTGTTTGTGATTTAAAGTTTACAGGAAGAACAAGAGTCCAATTACTTAGAAGTTCCAGCGATCGGTTCCTTAGGGCTGAAAAACTTGGTATTGGCCTCTCTTTGTTCCAGCCAGCCCCTCTTCAAGCAGATCTTTTTTCCCAAGCCTTTCTCCTTGACAGCGTGTGATGGCGGGTTGGAGGCAGTTTGTGGTGGCATAGGTACACCACGTATGGAACGGGATTAGGCTGTGCAGTGGGACAGCCTGCACTCTGTAATCTTTATTAGCACCAGGAAATGTTGATTTGGGAGGAGGTCAGGGAAGAGGCGGGGGGGGATGCGTGATCAGTGCTGGTACCTGCAGAGCCGCATGTACTGCAGGGAGGCCTGTGTGCCTTGCCGAGGCGAGGTACGGGTTCCTTTTACCTTGAGCTTGTGGTGTCAGGGCAGTAAGGAAAGATGCATCAATAGCAGAGAAGGGAGAGCAGGCTGGAACAGTTCCAGTTAACTAATTTAACAGGATTGCCTTTTGTTGAGATGTAAACTTGGTCAAAAACACCTAGAAGTTTAAATGCAGGGGTATTGCTGGTAGATAAATGTGTGACCACAGCCATTCTTTGTCAGTTCTGTGCCTGACTGATGATGCCGTTGCTGAATAATGGCCCCCTCTTCCGCAGTGCTAGTGCCCGACGTCTGCAGCACAAGGGAGCTATTGCACAGCGGCGGTGTGGGGGGGGGTGTCTCTTGTGACACGCTCTGCTGTTGGCATAACAAAAGCGGTCATGGTCTGTTACCTGAGCTGTGCGTGAACTGACCGAGGGCTCGGGGCCTGCAGCTCGAGGGGTTGTGGGCAAGCGCGCCCTGGGACCTGGCTGTGCTCGTGTCTTTGCTTGGCGTTAGTATATGCCAGTTAAGTGCGTGCAGAGGGCTGGGAGCGCTTGTCTGATGCTGTGGGCCAAGGCACCCGCAGTAAACGCTCCTCGAGCTCACGATGGGGCCGAGCTGTGCGCTGCGGGGTGCCAAATACAGGGTACACGCTACGGACGCAAACTGGGTGACGGCGTTTGTGCAGAACTGAGGCTGTTTGGTAGGATAAGCGTCAGCAGAGGAGAGGCAAGTGTTGGAAGGGATTTTTCAGCTGTGTTCAGAGAAAAGTAGATGTGGGAATGTATTGGCAGACAGAAGTCACGCACTGAGTCTTCTGAAATGCTTTTAGTGCCAGCAGGGAAATGATAGCACAAGTTTCTTGTTTGAATGACCTAGAATTAATTTTTTGCTAGAAGAAAAGAAAGAGGAGCTTACAGGTAGCTTAATAAGTTTGGTTTGGCTTTGGTTTGGGGTTTGTTTTTCAGTTGCAAAACAAATTTTTCACAAGTCAAAGACTAAAGAAGCAGAAACTTTGAGAAATAGAAAACAGCAAGGAAACTTAGGGACTTGGTCTCATTAGTTCTTGCTAAGCTTTGTGGATTTTTTCCCATTTACATATAGGCATGACTCACTCCAGGCTTTTCATCAGTGCTGGTGTGGTGGAACCACAGGACAGCCAAATATTTTATAGTAAGTTTGGTTGGTTGGTTTGTTTCTAATTTGCAGCCTATAGACATGTCTCAGTGGAGAGCAGCTGGTACGTGGCGTGCAGCTGGCACTGCACTATTAGCTTTTGCAGCCCCCCAAAAGCTTTGTTTGTTTGCCTCAGAATCTGGGGTGGGGGCCCAGGCTGTGCGACCAGCAAGCGGCCCCGCACACCACCTGAGGGCTTGCACGAGTAATTAATTATTCTGTGATCACCTCCGCCTTCCTCTGCTGGTTTGGGGTGAGCGAGCGCAGCTGCCCGAGGGGTGTGGTGTTCCCGGTGGCCTCAGCTGACACCTCCCAGGAGCCACGACCTTCCTGCAGGTAAGCCACTGCCCCCCCAGCTCCCCTTCTCTTCAGCAGGGCGTCTGCGGGAGGGCTGATGAAGGCAGAGCTAGGCTTGGTTTTTTGCTGCCCGGTGGGTTTTGGGGGTGGGAGGGGTTTTTAATGGTTTTTTGCTAGGTTGTTTTCTGCTTGAACAGGTGAATGAATTAATCACCCTGTGTTCCCTTATTGTAAGGGGATGAATCAAATCCCTCCAAAGGCAAAAGCTGGATCAAGAGTTGGATTTATTAGCTCACTTACATTCCCCACCCACATCGCGCAGTCTGTGCTGTTATGTTTATTCTTGGCTGTTGCTAGGAGAGCACATTTTTTTAAGGTAGATGCAGAGACTTGTTACAGTCCTTTTTGGGGCTCTTGAGTAAGGCATTACATTCCGTGTCTACGGCCCAAATAGCAAGAGCTCCCTGCCCTCCCCGACCCCCTAAACGTCAGCACAGTGTGTGGTGGTCAAGCTGACAGTGGATTTGTGCAGGGTTCTTGATAATCAAAAGGCTCAGTAAATAATTTTTTTTTTACTCCACCAGTTTCTGGATTATTTTAGTTTTGTTACAATTCTGATCATGCATCATAGGACTGCAACAATATGAGCTTTAAATAAGTATTCTTTGTGCACAGTAAAATAGAAATAAAGGAACATTTAACAAGTTAGCATTTCATCATATACATCAGATAGTAGGCACAATAGATAAATCAAGCAGCTTGGTTTTTATGTAGAGCATTTTCATGAAGAATGTCATGTGGACCAAAATGTAAGAGGAGCTATTAGTAACCCGCCCACACACCCTCCAACAAGCCCTTTATTGGGGGTAGGGGGTGGGCATGTGCACAACCAAAAACACTGAACAGTAGGAGGACAAATTAAGTTACTGTAGGCAGCAGTGTGAATATTAAAAAACCTCTTCCTGTGAAAGAATACTTCAGACCCTGTAAAAACTGGTTCAGTTAAAAATAGATGTATTTACATTTAAGTCTGATCTAGCAAGTTTTCCCAGCAGGTGTAAGTTAAGATGTACAGTAACTCTGCAGGTTGTACTCAATCTGACTTGATTTGTGAATGTTGGTTTTTTTTTTTAAAAGTTGCAGCTATTAGGCCTTAAAGCACCAGCGTATTACAGCGGTGGGATGAGTAACTATCTCCGTCCACTTTGCTACCAGTACACTGCTGGGATACATCCCAAACCTGTCATTAGATCACACTGTTGTTAATTAAGATGGTTTTTTCCAGCTCAAGATGTGTGGGTCGTTTACCAGGGCGAGATTGTTTTCCCAGATACTCACACGTGTCTCACCTCTACCCCTACCACTGGTTAAGTATCTGAGGGCAGAATTTAGCTGTAGGTGTCTGCAGCCGACTGCTGCTCTATAAACTATTTGGACAAATGCACCTGTTTTAGTTCCTATGAACATGCTTTGATTTTGTGAAGCCACTTATGCTACTTGTTCAGGGAATAACGACTATCAAATGCTAAATACTGTCAAGGTTAGCTCTTTGGTAAGCTTTGACACCTATAGATTACACAGCCTCTAACGCTGGGTGCAATGGTAGGATGGCTCCGTGGTACTCTATATAGAAGGAAGCGTTCATTTCACCATGCCAGTCAAGATAGTTATTTGTTTTATTTGGTTATTGTTCAACAACAAAGTTCAATACGTTCCAGGTGGAGCTCTGAACTGTCCCTCTGGTTCCCTCCCTTGTCAATAATAAAAAGGTAATGAAGAAAAATCCTGTACTTTTAGAGACCTAAAACCTCATTTATGCTAACGAGCTTCAATTGCAATTTAATGTTACAATATTTCTTCATGGGAGCGAGGAGGACTAAGCTGAGGCCCCTCCAGTGTCTGAAGATGGCTGTCCACAACCACCATTAAAACAAAAAGCTAGTGTTGAAAAACGCACAGTTTACAATAAAAAAGTAGAAACCAATTCAATTCCCTTTTGTTACGAATATAAAGTTTCTTGTAAATATGTACAGTCCTTTGAGCTATTTCTATAGCAGGAAGCATTTCACGAACAAGACACAAGATATACACTTTCAGGACTCAACAAGCCCATTTCTGAGGTCTCAAAGATCTTCCATGAGATGCAAAGATTTAAAGACTGATCTCGGTGACCTTTCAAAATATTCAGACCAGGAGACAAAAACTTTCAGCAAGTTTCCTGCCAAATCATCTAAAATAACCCAACAGACAAGAACGGAATACAATATTCATGAAACTCGCCAAAGGACACTGACAAGGCATTTGAATTTTTATGGGTTTCTAGAACGGGTTAGCACAGGCTTGCAAGGGACTAGCAGAAGTTTCAGAGTGTGGCCAAGGGAAGATTGGATGCAGTTTTGCTCTTTCCAGTTGTAAAGAACATGGTTGTTCACTTAGAATGTTGCTATTGCAGATTGAATGGTCAAAACCTGCTTTGAAAATCATTTGCTCTCTGCTTCATGTTCACAGCAAAAGAGAATAGAAAGCAATAAATGGCTCGAGGTTAGAGACGCGGAAGCAAAGGCGAAGGTGTGTTCAGCAACCGCTAAAGCTGTTCATTGTGAGTATCCTCTTGTGCCATGACATTTGGTTCTTATTGTACGACAAGTTACAGACCACGGGAAGAGCCAGCCCTGGGCTGCTCTTCTCTCTGGGAACGCGAGACTGCCGGGACTACGGTGTCATTTCGGAACGGGCCGTGTTCGGTGCTGAGAGGAGAACACAAGTGTGCCTGTAATTCTTGTCATAGAATAAGGCTTGTTAACTCTTCGTTGCCAAATTTCCAGAGTAATTAACGGTTATTTTGCAGCGTAATCTAAAGGTTTCAGTTAATTTACAAGTGAGGTACAATACACTACTCAGCAAAGCAACCTAAAAGGAGAGAGCAGCCAGTGATGGTGCAGCAGCATGCAGTGAACTGTCATGCAGAAGACCTGGATAAAGTCTGACACCCCAGTAGCTTACAGGTAATGCACTTTGTCTCAGGGCCGGGCACATGGGATCGTTTAAAGCAGGGTTCTTCCCTCCCCATCAGAGCTGCTCTAGAGCAATTTTAGTGAGAACAAAATAACTTTCAGAAGTGGCAGGTGAACGGACTCATCAGAAGTAATTTTTCTTGTGTTCTGTAGAGAATTTCCAATCACACCTTCTATCGAAAGACTCACTCACTCACCTTGGCCCTTCTGATTCCAGGCCATCAGGAATTCCCAGCATGTCTCAGAACTATGATCAATTATCTGGTAAGGGGTGCTAACCACATCAAAGGCCTGGGGTGGGACTCTAGTCCCGTTTAATTTCCTTGATGAACTACTAGGGACTAAAGTGGATACAAAAAGTTCATGAACTGCTTGAAAGAGTAACAGTAGTACAAAGTGCAAAAACAGGAGTGCAGGAAAGTGCAGAGAAATTAACTGAGATGCGAACAATCTTCAAAAGCGTCACGCCTCCCGATGCGGAGCTTTGGCCCAGGAATGCTGTTTTGGTAACTGGGCAGCAGACGTATGGAGTGCATATACTCAGTATATTTCCTTTTTTTTCCTGCAGGTCAAGATGAGTAACTTTGTCTAGCTGAGACTTACACTGAAGACTGGTCCCAGACCTGGCAGGGAAATAAAACGACAGTTACAAGTCGCACGTATTTTCCTCACATACGCACAGGTGCCAGCAGCAGCACATCACCTAACTACTGCTGCTACCGCTGAGCGGGTGCTGTGTGCCGGCTTGCTTCTAGGCGGCATAATTCCCAAACCGCTGACAAAGGCAAGTACTATCGGCATCACTCTGAACGCAGCAGGCTCCCGCCTTCCTTTCTCCAGACATTGTCCCCCCTCAGTCCTCAATAACTTGATTTCTGTTGGTAAATGCCCCTCTGCTTTCAGATCTGGAGGACTTTAGCCTGTGGCAGAGTCAAGCTGCTTTTGCAGCTACAGAACTAGCACAAGGGAAGGTGTTCACAGGGCCAGCGAGTTACACCATATGTGCTCTGCTTTAATACAAGTTGGGGCGGGGGAGATTGGATTTGCTCTGGTACTTTGCAGTACCATCAGCCCTTCTGCAGCGCAGTGCACCCCTCTTCCCGAGAAAAGAAGAGTTCTCCAGGCTCCTGACTTACCTTATTGACTTGAGCAAGAGGAGTTCTGGCACCACTCACAGGCATTCGTCCTCGGCTGCTCTCTTCGAACAGTCTTCCAGGGGACCTCTCTCTGCGGGTGCTCAGAAGCCGGCCTGGAGATTTCTCCCTCTCCAGTGGTCGCCCAGGTGACTTGTCCCTCCGCAGCTCTGTCCTTCCCTCGCGGTACCGGTGTGGTGTGCTTGGTTCTCGAGGGTGGCTTGGACCTTCCGGCGGCCCTGGGCTTGATGCTACCCGCTTGGTTATGTGCTCGTTGTATGTGGGCGGACCTCTCTTGTTAGGGCTACTGTCATTCAAAAATAATGGACGCGAACAGCTGAGCGACAAAAACCTCACGTTACATTTTCTTTTAGCAAAAATGTAACTTTCCCCAAACACCCAGCAGTGTTTAGGTGAAAAAGCATCAGAACTCCCTGAGCCAAGATGAAAAGTCCAAAGGTATTTTGATAGCTGAGTATCCGTTACATTAGCAACACTAGTAAAGTGCCTCAATGAATTGCTAATATGTCATGTCTATGCAACAGGCCACAAAAGTACACATTTTCATATATTTAAGCAGTATACTCTTCCATATAAAAGTACACTAAAATTTGATATATGTCTTTTCACATACGTAATTTTCAGTAGCTCCCGGGTAGGATGAGCTACGAGCCTCAGCCTCTCAGTGTCCAATGCACAGTGGCACTATCAACCCCAGCATTTACCCACCTGTCGCTGGTGTGCTGAACAGGCCGAGATCCTGCCACACCTCCCCAGCGCTGCCTGCCTAAGGCATACCCGTGGGTTAAGAGGAAGGGGCTCTTGCTTTAGAGATTGTTACAGTCAGTCGATGCTCAGTGTCATATCAATAGCATCTCAGCTCACCGAGCTTTGAAGTCACAGCTTGGTGAAACATAAAAGTAAACCAGCCGAAGATGACAGAGCCTTTGTGGAGATTACCCACGTATACCTACAGAGTTACTGCGTCTTTGCCTTCTGGATTTTAAATCATCAGTGACTCCACTCCTCGTTCCACTCCAGCATTACAGTAACTGGCTAACGCCAGCCTCTGTCTCTAAGAATGGAACAAGGGCATCCCACGACATCTGGGGGGACAAGCCATCTGCAGGGAAGTTTGCTTACGAGGTGCACAAGGACGGTAACAGACACTTCATCATACCTGCGTGTGGCAGAAGATCCTCTGTGGTGCTGCTCGTTGTTGGTCTCCTTCACTAGATTGCCCTTACAGCAAATCACCCTTAATTTGTCTTGGTAGGAGGAGGCCAAGTAGATAGCTCCAGATGAAATTGCAGGCCCTAGATACCGCGGATTTGGTATCTCCAAGTGGGCTCGTGCAGGAGTTCTGGGTAAAATTGCAGGAAAAAGTCTTTACAGTGGCCACACCGTACCTTTTCCTGGGAAGTACACATCTGCTTGCAGCACGTGCTCTTCAAAGTAACAAAAAGAGAACAACTTACCCTAGAGAAGCTCGTGCCTGAATCTCGATCACTTCCAGGGAATTGAAGTGGGTCACAAACAGATAGGGCTCCCTGTAGGCTGAAGGAGCGTCGCAGAGGGAGGAAAAAACACAAAATACAATTCTCTATGAAAAACTTCTAAAAAGCACCAGTGAGCACAACAGAGCCTCACAGCCCCCGGGGAAAACTAAGGGAATATATTTTCTGTAATAAGACACAGACACTGAATAGGGAGATGCAAGCTTAAAGAATTGCTGCTCTGAAAGTATCTGTATCTATCTCAAGAATTTTACTAACCAAAGTATGATGAAAAAGGCATTAAAACCAGACTATTATCCGAACAGAATCCCATTAGGCAGTGCGAAAGGCCTGAGGGAACCACACTGACATTATATATTCTTGACTATTTTAGAAACTACCAAGCATCATTAAAAATTCCACTAGCCAGTTCAATCACTGTCAGGATAGGAACGTTAAGGAAATATAACTTTGGTTTAGTTTTCCTCAAATTGTTTATACTTCAGAAGGTCTACCATTTGGATTTGTAATGACCTTAAATCATGGGAAAATCCCCATAGTTTCTGGGAGAATTGGGAGAGGGAAGAGGAAGTGGAAGCACTGAGTGAAGAATGCCTGCCCCACAAAGCTGCTTGCCGGTTTCAATAATTTCCACAATCCAAGTGAATGTCCCTCAACACCTACCGAAAGCTAAGGGCAGGCGATTCCATTTCAGGTCATCTGTCCTACTGCGTCTTCCATAGGAATCCACAAAGACACCAAACTCTGCCAAGAGAAGTCATGTCGTGAGCACGCGCCTGAATTTTATTCATTTATTTTTGAAGGGACAAAGGCAATTGACCCTGAGCTTTTTAGCAGGGACGGGGTGCTTGCTATCTTGCACATCCTAGTGTGCCGTGAGTTACTCCAACTGACGTTGAATTGGCTAGATGTAGGAGCACTCGCAGTACCAGAGGGTACCGCAATTCTAGGTCTCTCTATACCAATAAAGGTAACATTATTTAATGTACAGTTGGGGAGACTGTGAGATTCCTACTGTTACGCACCCAAAATTACTGCTAGTGGGCTTCTGAAGACGTTCTGTGCATTTCCACAACACTATCCTAGAGGGCCAACAAAAGCGGCTATACGAAACAATAACACCCTCTTATTTCAGCACAAGAAGATTAAAAAGTCTCATCTGTCTGTATGGAAACCAGACAAGAATGCCAAAGTTTGAAAACCCCTTAACATTTTATCAGGATGATCAAACGTCCATTTGCACTTAACATTAACTACGACCCCTTCCCTTGACACACAGAAGCCTGCTCGCAGTAACCGAGGCACGCAGAGCTTTTAGGCCAGAAGCAAGCCGACCAAAAGCACCTCAGCAAGCGCTATTTCAGTGCCAAGGCCCTGTGCATCTTACTGTCTAAACCACCGGCCACAACTCTTCCAGGGCTTCTAGATTCACAACAAATCTTCGTTACCAGGTACTGGAAAGTCAGCCCTGTTCAGCAGTCCTTGGGTACCTCCTGGCAGTTCACGGACCGGAGAGCAGGTGTAGCGCAACAACTGCACAGCCATGCAACACACTTACCATGGAAACACAGCAGATACTCCTCCCGCTGCCCCGTTGGGTTCACTTGGATGATACTGACTGGAAAACTGTTGGTGGAAGCAGCAAACACAGCAGAGGCCAAAGTGTGGTCATTTTTATCCAGAAACTCTGCAAAGAGAATGGAGAAAAACAGCTTGATCAGCACCAACTTTTTTTTTCTAAACGGCTTTAGAAAAGCCCCACCCAAAGAGTGTGTGGAGCCGCTTGGTGCGTTGCTCAGGACGTCTCCTACCCTCCAGCGTGTACTGCTTCATCTCAATTTCATAGAACTTGTTGGTTCCAATGATGATGCTGTAAGTGGTCAAATGGATGCAGCTGCAAGGCTCAGAGGTTTCGATCTCCTGGAAAAGAGGAGGAAAGTATGGACCAGTATTAGTTCCTTATAACAGTTTCCAGATTTTTCTTATTCTGGAAAATGATATATTGCCACATGGCAACCTCAGTGTCACTAACTGTCTCTCAAAAGCGAAGTATCTCTGCTGTTAACACTTACGAAATTAGCTTGATAGCTTCTTAAGCAAGAGGAAGACAAACATACACGATCTTCCTTCCCTCTTTGTACAACGTGACACAGATACGTTGTCCACCAAGATCTGCATTGTGATTGAACAGCCAGGATAGCTCTGCAGGTTAGCCTGACACAACACACAGATCCCCAGATCTTCTGAGGACAAGATTCCTTGCATAATTCCTAGTTTATCTGGAAATTCAGTTGGCAGAAGAGAAGAGCATATTCTGGGCTTGCTGCCATCTTGTTAGGATCTAAATTCCGTTGTCTGGATTAGTGGAGATAAGGAAAACCTGCCTTCTAAAAGACACCTTTGCACGTTTTGCATGTAAGCCCTTGTCAAGGCACTTGGCACCATGGAGGGGAACAGCAGCGCTAGCAGAGGACGGTGGCTGCACATCTTCAGTGCTTCCTGCCGGCTGCTGCTCCGCTGTGAGCGAGAGTTGGGATCAGCTACAGTGCTTGTAGATGTTCCACGTTTGCTGGCGCCCACACTGTTTGTGCCAAGATCTCCTCCAGCAAATGTGTCTTTACTTCCCAGGAGGCCAGCACCCGAATTGCTGTGCTGACTCTGCTTCCTCGCAGCAGTGCCAGCGTGGCACTCAGTGGGGATACAAGCCTCAGCCAAGCTGTACATCGAACCGCTGCCTTCAAAGTAACCTGCAGAAGCTCACAGGGATATGTAGTTTGACCTGAACATCCCTTAAGCTGTGAACTGGAGAGGAGCTGAGTTTCTGGGTACCAGCCCATTTTAAGGCGGGCAGTGTTTAAACTCTCTGTTCTGAGCAGAGGTCCCTATTATCTGGGGTTTTTCCTGGATGTGTGTGAGCACATGAAATTTATTCATGACAGTTCACTGGACTTTGAGAGGAGCAGTGGGTTCGATGCTCGGAGTATTATGTGCCTGCAGTGGGCTGGCTGAAGAAGAGTTGCCGTCATTCTGTTTTTCGTGCCCGTGCGCGGCAGAAAGCAGCAATACATGAACCAGCACTGCACAGTCCCGGGGCTGCAGGAAGACAGGGTTACGTACAGAGGAGGGGTGTGAGATCCATATCTTACTGCCTTGTTTGCTGGCCAGAGAAAGTACACGTGTATCAGGGTAAGTATGGGAAACAGCTGCCTATCCTGTGACGGAATAACACCAAATACCCTTTGATTTTCACTGGTACAGTAAACAAATGCAGATACCCATTGCTTCCGTAACTGCAAAGGAGAGAGGAGTCATTTGTTATGGATTTCTCCGAAGACAACAGAGGTGAGGGAGCACTGCTGGATAATTAAGAAGAAAGCCTTTTTTGGGTAAATAAGCAAGGGTATGATCACAGCTGAGTCCCATATCTCAAAGAATCGCAGTTCTGTTCTGCATCTCTCCAAATATGCCAACTCTTATTAAAGGAAATTGCTGCCTACTCCAGTTTTAGTCAGTGCACGTTGCAATTTGCGATCCTTTTAGCTGACAAACAAATGTTCTTACGTGTGCAAAAAGGTTTAAGATGTTTGCTCCAGAGCAAAGTCTTAGTGCACCATGTGAATTACCTTGGCTACTGAAGGGAAGTACTAGGCTTACCTTTCTGATACAGAACTTGCTCAAGCTCTCATTGTATCGCAGGACAACCACTTTATTGGGCATGGCTGCACAAATACAAAGCCCATTCTCAACCTGTAAGGAAGATTACAAGCACAGTTCAGGATGGTAATAAAGAGTAAATACTAATGCTGAGCACGTGAAACGGATCTGAGCACCTCTCGCCACAAAAAGAACTTTGCAGAGATAAGCAAGTACGTTTTTAATAGGGTAGTTATTGTGAATTAGCGAAATAATGAAAAGCCTCTTCACATTCTCGAGAAAGAACATGAGTTTGAACTGCTTCTCTGATTTCTTTTATACTTGAAAGAAGTTAATAAAAAATTAGAATATTCTCCACAGAAAAAATGTTTCATTAAAAGGATAAGAAATTCAAATAGGTTAGGTCTAAATTTTAACCCCTGAAACTTATCTTAAACATCACTTTGAAATGAATGATGTTCAGTTTGTTACCAAAGTAGTCCGTAGAAGTAATTGTTAATGAGAATTTTTGCTGTGGCTAAATATTCCATACTAAAACTGGGAATTAATGTAAATATCAAGAGTTATCAAGTGACGCAAACACCTAAGTAAATTTGCTAGCCTGGAAACTGTTCCATGACATTCAAGAACAAGCAGTGGATGGAATTCACTAATTATAAATCTCAAAATTGAAGTCAGCTGTGAGGAGGCAGTTATACCATGCTATGCTGTATTTCTTGTTATGTAGCAGTTCAGGCTATACCATCATGTCATCCTGACTGCATTTATTCATAGTTGTAGTAGATCCTCCATACTGTCTCCAGCTCAGCCTCTCTTCAGCCCCTATACTCTTCTTCTTTGAAGAAAAAGATATAAAACAAGAAGCTAGACCTTGGATTTGTTGCCAGTGAAGTAAAGATGCTGACCTGATCAATATTAAACTCGGTACAGGCTAAAGGGCGGTCTGGGTGCACGAGGGAGCCGTATCCTACCTTGCCAGCAGCGAAAAGGTGACATCCTTTGACAGCCTCAAAGACATTTGGTGAGACGTCAGGCTGGGCTGGGAGGTGAGACTGGGCTAGAGATTGCTTCACTTTCTTTACATCAACAAGACACAGAGCCCTTTCTTCTCCTGGAAGCAAAAATGGTTACATTTCGTCAGGGGAAAACTCCCTATTCTCTACAAAAGTCTGTTCTGTTACCTAAGCAGCAGCTTATCGTTACAGGCCGTTACTGTGGTAACAGTCACAATGTACCACGTAGAATTCATTCCATATTATTCCTATTAAAAGTGAAACAGAAAACTTACAAAAACCCAACCACACAACAAGCAGTAAATCCATTAGGAGAACAATCGTTGTCTCTGTGGATTCTTACTGTTGCTAAGGTCAGGCAGATCACAATAACAGTGGCCTCATTAGGACACTATTCAAAATTAGCCAGGAAGTTTTATTTTACCCTTCAGAACTTCTTAAAGTAAAAGGTGCTCTGGCCTCTCTGTGCCAACAGAGCTGGCAGTGGATTTCCAAGAAGTGCCCTAATAAATTGCATTATGGACCGAGCCCAGTTCCGCTCAGAAGTCTGGTGACACAGTAACACAGCCTTCTCCTAATTTTGTGTGAGATTTTCTTTTTCCAATTGCTTTTTTCCCTACCACCCTGAAACAAATAAAGCATGGACAGCTTAAATCTTTATAAGGGGAAAAATGCAGAACAAACAGAAGAAGAGGAGCATTTGTTTTTCATTCCCTACAAATGTCATATAGACACTTGACAATTTGGGCTTTCAGATGAAGATACGCCCTAATGTTCAGCGTGCATACATCAGTGTAGGAAG
This sequence comes from Phoenicopterus ruber ruber, assembly GCA_009819775.1. Classification (NCBI taxonomy): domain Eukaryota; kingdom Metazoa; phylum Chordata; class Aves; order Phoenicopteriformes; family Phoenicopteridae; genus Phoenicopterus; species Phoenicopterus ruber. Next base: position 12,994,496 of record CM020231.1, on the reverse strand, counting down.
GATTATCTCTGGAAAACCACAGATGGAGAGATTAAAGCTGGTGCTTCTTTCATAAGGGAATCTTAAACAAACCATGAAAGAAGTCCCTGTTCTGTTACATGGATTAGTGTTCAGAGCAAGAGAGGTTAAGAGTTGTTTGCCCTAGGCCACAGCGATTACATCGTGGTCCTCAAGTGGTTAACTACGTTAAAACGCAAGGCTGTGTAGTGATTAGGAAGAGATACGCTCACCGCTCAGGTCAACACTTTTAAAATTGAACTTAAAATGACCACTAACCCCTAAACTGGAAATGTTTTGTCTCTGGTTCGTCCCTCCCTCACCTTTGGAAACTGAGAAATCACTTCCATGTGAAGGTTTAACTGAGCCTTCATTCACATACTCCTTTACAAGAAAACCTCAGACAATGCTGTGTTAACCACAGGAATTGATTCCTGCCAACATACCGATAAAAAAAGAAAAAAAAAGCCTGTAAGGAATCTAAAGGAGAGCCTGGCCCTTTGCACCGCAGCCCTCCAAGCAGTGCAAAGCAATTACCAGGTATTGACCGCAGGACAAATGGTAACATGTAGTCCCTACCTGCTATCATGAGGAGCTTCTCCAGATCCTTGATGAGGTGAATTTGGAAGACAGCACCCATTCCTGGGATGTGCGTTAAGGAATTCTTCAGTACATTCAGGGCATAGAGACCTTCTTCTGCACCCACCAGTACTACCTACAGCGACAAAAGGAAAAAACAAAAGTAGCAGTACATGAGGGGAACAAGGAATGCTCCGAGAGCAAACTTGGACGATACTGTTTACCAGTGAAGAGAAAAAACAAACCGACAAACAAGTCTGTAACTACACATACGGCCGTTAAGATACCGTTTCCATGAATGAAATACCCAGTACTCAGAAAGGCCCAACTGAACATTACCGTTACCTGGTCGCTGAAGGGCATTGTGCAATTTATATCCAAACGGTCTTCACCCTCCAGCTTCAGCAGGGAGTTTCCGAGCAACTTCTGCAAATGACAAAAAGATTTTGTTGTTGTTGTTGAATTGATCTTTATCTCTTTCTCTATTAGTATTTTAACAATGTAAGGTCATCATTTCAGACAGGCAAAAAGCTTGGCACAGATTTCTTTTTCTCAGAAAGCTAAAAGTTGCAGGGATGCTGCCTACAAAAGAATTAGCCAACTTCCATCTACCTGACACACAGCCAGGCAAACCGATCAGAATTAACCTAAACTCAGACAGACCCTGTTGTTGTCCCTACCCTTCCCATTCCCCCAGCCTCCTGCAATAGGGCAGTGACATTTTCCTAGGGGAAGGATTAAAAAAAAGTCCAAATGTTGGTGGGAGCATGTCTTTTCCTCAGAGGCAAAAGGAATGCTAGCATGAGAAAAGAGATGATTTCCTGCTGGTCAGGTATTCCCTACCTCCAGAGCTAACATTTTAATACACAAAGCCATAGAATCAAATCTCCTTTTATCAGAAAAGAGAGAGTTACCAGTGCAACAATGATGAAAAAGGCTATCCCAAACCAAAACAACTCCATTTAACCTCTTATTTTATCAGGGATAAAACTTACACTAACACACACACACGCCTCCCCCCCCAAGAAACAAAAAACCCCGACTCCATCAGAATGGGAGAGAAGAAAGGTTTTTGCTCCTTTCTTTCTTTCCTTTAAGGTGTGCTCATTCCATGCAGTACATTATGAGATTTAAACCTCATCCTAACTGCTCTTTCTTCCTTTTCTGTTTGGTGGAGTTAGAGAGACAATTTTGGGATCCTCTTGCTACACTCCCCAAGTCTAACGAAGGGTGCTGTAATACAAGGCACCACTCTCGCAATGAACTACTTTCCTGGTACTCATATTGTACATCATAAGGCAGAAGTAATAACTTACCTTCAGTTAAACCTCAGTATGTCAAACACCGAAAAAATACTTTTCAAAACTCTGCTCCCTCCCAGAATATTTTATTATTAAATGAAACTTTTATACTCACAGCATCAGCCTCAGCTTTTTCTCTGGAAACTCTCCCACCTGCCACTATTGATTCCAGTGCTGTGACCCAGCGCTGTTTGTCAGGGAAGCTGGGTGCTAACAGGTAGAGTGTTCTACCAGGCCAGCAAGTGGTGTGTGGATGAGACTCCAATTTTAGGATATATGGCACATCTGAGATGTTATATAGATAGAATAAGACTTAGATTAGTTTTTGGAATATTGTCAGTGGACTTAAAATCAACACCTTTCAGCCTCATTGGAGAGAAGTTGTATTTATCATGATGTGTTACCATGGCAATTTATACATAAGTTTCTCCTTTACAGGTCCTGCACAGGCTAGCTACTTAAAGCTCAATATTAGCTGGATGCATGCAATCCATCCATACAATGCTGTCTCTACTAAATAAAAATGATTTCTTGCCTTTTATTCCAAAGAGAAAGAAATACCATTGTGAAAAAAAGTACAAAACCAGCCACTTGACTAAAGTTTTCCCTGTACTGTTCAAGAAAAATCTGTAAAAATTGGTTATGGAAACCTTTGTTTTTAACAATCTGTATCCTTTAATGTTAAAGTCAAGACATACATCATCTTTTCATCAGTTCTATTCAATACATACAAACGAAAACAGCAACATTTTTTCATAATAAGAGACTATACACACCCCGCAGTATTTCTAAGTTAATGACTTTCTGGTCAGAGCACAATGGTGGCATGAATTATGACACTTCACACTTGATAGCATTGAGAGAGGAAATTTAAACAAACCGAGTGCTTTTAAGTATGTTACAAAACTCTTAAAATTTACTTCCATTTGGCTTGATGATTATATTATTCACAGTTCAACTACCATGACAGAAGCAACCGCCCATGTGTAACTAAATCTAGATGACTGACCTATTCACCCAACTCAAGTAGAGGTAACCTCAAAATTACACAGTTACAGAAGGAACGGTAAAGGGAGAAAATTCTGTTCAGCCAAACAGAATGCCAGCTGATGGCAAGGCAGATGAAATCCATCTGACCTCACCTACGTAAGATTCTCACCTGTCTTTGCTGTATTGGTAAGTTCAGTAGCTCCTACAGCTCCATGAACAGTTACATCACCATCAGGAAGGCAGAGCTCGAATTCCTCCAGAGGCCTCTGTCCAGCTGCAGGGAGAGTGGGGAGACAGATTAAGAAAGAAGAACAAACAAGTAAGTAGCAAGAAAATACTTGTGATAGCAAACTGAAGTGGCTACAGACTGGATGTTTCACAGCTGGTTATTATGACATACCAGCTAATAAAACTGTTAAGCATCTAGAAAAACAACAATGTTGCCTTATTACAGAAGATTTAGCTAAATTAGGTATGGCCACAGCAAACAGTAACAATCTTTAAGCCTCTCAACTCACCAAACAATACCTGAAGATTAAAAGAAATGTTCTTCCTAGAAATGCTACGTTACCTTCTCTTGCTTCTGCATCATAAATGAGCACTTTGGTTCCTTCCAGGACAATATACTTCCTGTCCCAGCCCTGTTGCCCACGTTTGTTATTCCTGAGGAAAATAAGCACAAAGCCATGTTGGATTTTCTGCTTGAATTCTGAATAAAACAAGCATGCAACTCCTAGAAAGACAAATTTCACTGGTAATAAGTAATTGTAACGGGCACGTTCCAATTATCACATTGTAAGAGCCAGGATAATATAAGGAACGCTTCCAAATGTTTCTGCACCTGATGTGGCACCAAGACTCGTGTTTATACCTTGGCACTTTCATCCATCCCTCAAGACGCAGACTGCTGCCTGGCTCCTTCAGCTGCAGACCGGGAGAATTCATTTTATCCCGGCAGAATGCTTCGGAGAAGTGCGTGGCATATTCTGCTGGCAGTCCACAAGTCGCTGGCAAGCAAGTTGAGCATTTCGGGTGACACATCACCTGGCATTCTGACAGAAGGACAGAGAAGAACTTCTGTTCGATGACAAAAAAATCATGACACAGCTGCCTCAACTTCGAACGCACAAACCCCAGCTTTTCCAAGAATCTCCTTCTACTCTAAACCATCAGATGTTTTCTAATGTAGAATGTTTGCACCAACTAGTTTCCAAGTCTTCATACTTGGTCCTTTCTTCAGCTTTCACTGAAAATCTGTTCTAGACGGCTGATGCTTTTCCATTCTACCGTCCGGTTACGCTTTGTTTATACACACACTCTGCTCTTACCAAGACATTTAGATGCTTGCCGTCCAAAGTGCACAGTATCCAGACACACCGCACATTTTGTTGCTCTCATATTGAGCCCCACGTTAAAACGATGTGGGATATTATGATGCATTCGCTCTTTCAGGCGTCGGCTGTACTCTGGAAGGGACAAAATTTATTATCAGGGTGAAAACTGTGGTAGGGATGAAAATTAGCGTAGGTTTTGGCATTTTAAGGCCCAGGTAATAAAATGTGGCTACATATCTCTATCAAAGCCCTGCCGCACGTACACGCTATTTTCCTTTGCAATCTGCAAATCTTGAGCTGCATCACCACCTCAGTAATTACCTTATACAGATGCATGGACTGTGCCGCTTGAGAACAGACTGTAGAATGGAAACGGCTAATGTTTGGTGTAGCAAGATTATGTCAATCAAACCATCCAAATTTCAAGTCTGCACTCAGCTCCAATTCTTACAATGTGCTAAAATAACCTCTCGATTTTGCTTATAGCCAGCAGACCCTGCAGCACCTATACTGTCGTAACCAACACACAGCAGGCCTTCCTCCCGCAGCCTTCGTGCCAGCCATCAGTGCCAGCGTACCTTAAAGCACACCTAAAATCCCTGGTAGTGGATCTATACGGAGCACAGTTTGTCCTTCAAGGCACGGCCTGTTCCTGATGAACGTGGTTCTCTTCCTGCTCACGATCTGCCCCCCAGGACACCTTCCCACACCAACGTGACCCGTCCTCACAGCACCCTGCGCCTCCCCAGCTGTCTGCGACGCCTGGACCAGTTTGTGGGTTCTGGCTTTTTCCAGCTAAAGGCTGGAGGTTTTAGTTCAGAGTCTCTGGGCTCAACACTCACACTGAGAGCAGAGCCCTCAATCCTTTAATTTTTTCTGATGATCCCCTCCCCTCCATTCTCAAGGATAAGGAGGGGTATCCCCTTTTTCTAGTTAATAGGATATCAATGTCGCCTTTGACCTGGCATCTTCCTTTTATGCCTAACCGAAGTCTTTTCCCTTTACCAACAGGTCTTGATAGAAACTTTCTGCTCAGCAGAACAAATCTGCAGTTTAGATAAGTAAAAATGTCAACTGCTAAGGAAAGAGCCAGAAATCCTTTTGATCAATGCAGAGAGTAGTACAGAAAACATACTCCTTTGAAAAAAACATGCTCTTAAAACAATTCATATGCTAATAATTACTGTTTAGCTGAAGTTTCCAGAAATAAATTATATAATCCAAATAGAGAATTTTAAACCAAAAACAAAAGCAAAACTTATCATCTAATATTCCTATCATGAAAAAAATCTGGTTTTGAAATTTAAAAAAAAGAGACAGCATTGGAACAGTACACGGACAAGCCCGCCCAGACCCTACCCTCTGGCGTGGAAGATTCCTTCCTGCGGCTGGAGGGCGGAGCTAGCAAACTGATGGGAGTAGGCTGATGCTCTGGTGAGCGGACTATGGCAGACATGATGATCTGCTGCCGGGCTGTGGCCGGAGTAGATGGATGAGGGTGGTCTGATATTTTCCGATGAGCAGCTATAGACGAGATAAATGCCACTCATTAACATAACCAGCATGAAACACTAGTTCATAGCAGTGGTGCTGGGTAACCATTCAGTGGTTACAACCCGCAGAAAAAAGCGTAGCCTTACTGCCTCTTCACAGCAGTAGGTAAGAATTAAACAACACATGCTACTGCTCTAGTGGCACACAATTAAAGGCACGTTTTCAGACCAAAACCGTGCGTCTCCTTCCGGATTCACCTGTTCTGTTAACCCCTACCTTCTTCACGAGCAGATCTGAGTTCAATGCGTGTTTTCTGTAGAGCCTCCTCCAGCTCAGCAGAACGAGCCTTCTCCTTCTCCAGTGCCACTTTCAGCTCATTGTATTGCAGGGGAACCTGTGTGGGTAAAGAAGGGTCCTCTTTCCGCCGACTAAACAGGCCCTAGCAACAGAAACACACAGACAACTCCTAACTCCTAGTAAGAGATGGCTTGAACTAGGCAAAGTGAAACTAGCTAGTGGCAGTCCGGCCAGAGGGCCTTATGGTAATTCTGATATGCGTAAGGATGGATTTTTAGTTCATATTGGCACTGGAGAGAAAATGTTGAGATATGGATTAATTTAAAGAGGGACGTACATTACCTGTTAGTACTCACACCTTGAGTTTCCGAAAGCATCTAAACAGAGGATCTCAAAATATGTGGTTAAAATTAAATTAATTAATTCAAAATGACAGAACGGCTTATGACAAAGATGTGACACAAGTCACATCGCCTGACTAGTCAATCCTATGCTGTAAGTACAAGACAACCACTCTAGATACACAATATGTTCGTACACACATACATACTTACCATGAAAAAAAAAAAGCATGGTTAAAATTCTCTATTCCTACAGCCTCACTGATGCGTGGCTACTGCCTTGTAACCTAAGTATTGTAGGCATAACAAAATACTGGAAAAGCCACAAAGACCACATTCTGCCTAGTAAAGTTTGTGTTCAGCGACTCAGAATGCTCTTAAATGAGGACACATTTGTGTTACACAAAGAAAGATAAAACAGAATATTATGAATACACAGCACATAACTAATCACAAAACCAGCATTTAATTCCATGCCTCTCAAACCTTTTTCACCCACCTTTTTCTTTTTCGCTGGTTGGTCCATCTTTGCCTGCAGGAAATCAATGAGTTTGGTTTGCTGAGAAATAGTGCCCTCCATTTTCACTTTTTCATGGGAATAGAGAACCTGTGAACCACACACACAGATAAGAAATTTTGTCTCAACAGAAGAAACAGATAACTCGACAGCAGAACAGAGCTAAAAAATAGTACAAGGGAAGTGTCACACAAACAGTAGACCACATCCTAAAACCCCGCAGGGAGTGGGGAGCACAGAGTCCTGCCCGCTGTTTCCTCACCCTCACCTGAATGTTTTCCAGCTGATATTCCAGGTCACTTCTTTCAGTCTTCAGAAGATCCGCTCGATCGAGAGCCTCTTGCAGACCTTGAGTCAGGCGGAAGATGTGATTCTTTTGCAGATCCATTTGCTGCTGCAGCTTTGCCTGCTGTTAACAGGAAAACAAAGGCCAGCGTTTTGGTTTGGTTGTTTGCTTGTTTTTAAATAAAGGCTATTAAATGTTATCACTCCTTGTAAAATAAGCATCATTGCAGAACTTAAAAGTCAACAGACAATTCTTTAAAAGCTGGGAAGTTACAATATTCTAGAAGTTTTCCTTCCTTTCAGAACGCATTATGACTAAACAATATGTAGTGTATTTATATTAATTCGTAGCAACACCATTTCTTTCAACTGCACATTCAAATTATTTGCCTTTTTAAGCATTTAAAATCTTGTAATTGTTAATAAGACTGCACATACATGAGGAATTTCTCGATGCCATTTTCTCAAGCTCTCTATACAATCACCAGAAGCCATCTCAATACTTTGTAATTAAAAAAAAAAAAAAATCTTTCCTATAAACCAGGATAAACTCCTTCCTCTATAGTCATACCAGAGAAGGAAAATTATGTGCAATTGTTTACATCTTTGTCTCCAACTAACAACAGAAAAGGGCACATGATAAACTACTCCTAATTCTTTCCGGTTTTATACTTTTTTGATGAGAAAGTCCCTGAGGATGAAAACCATTAACGCTCATATGTTAGGAAGCAAGAGCCAGAAATCTTTCACCGTGGTGCATAATGGAGTTCCCAGCTCTGGGATAACTTGTCAGTACCCCAAGGACACCAGAAGGCTCTGACTGCCCCGTCTAATTGCCTGTAACCACCCTTCCCCCGAAATCCTCTCCCCCACTGCCCAGCTCTGGCTGCCTGCATTCAATGTCTCGCTGATACGGTGCAGGTGTGTAACCTTGGATCAGACTTCTGTGAAACGAGCTAAATTATGAAAAAAGAGCTGTGAGAAGCCTCACCTGCGGCCTCCACCCATGCACCCGCAGCACAGCGGCTCCAGGGCTGGTTTTAAGCTCTGGTGCCTGCACTTGGTGTGGTCAGAGCTATGTTGTAAGAACGCTGTGCCTGGGCACAGACCTTGCCTTGCAGACCTGACCTAGGACGTGCCTCACGGCTACAGGCTTCTGTAGTGATCGCTGGGCTGGTGGCTGAACCTGATCACTAAACCTGCTCTGCTCTTCTTGCTCAGGTACTGTGGGACTGTGCCCGCTGGCTGCAAGGTCCCTGTCCTTGCCTGACTTGCTGTCACCCTTGGCTCCCGGCTCCCCTTCCTTGAGGAGCAGTTCACTTTTACTGCTCCCTGACGCGGCCGCACACTTTGCAAAGTTTTAAGTAAAAACCAGACCTCCAACTTTATTCATCTCCCCAGTTATATAGAAGGATGGATGTGTAACACCGCTAATCACACAACTTCCCCTCCTCAAGAGGTGGAACCTTCTTCTGAAGTTATAACATGAATTTCCAAGGTTACCTCCTCCAGAAGCCTCTGCTTGAGCTCCCTTTCTGTCTCGAGTTTCTGTTGTAAACTGCGTGCATTCATCTCCAACATGGCGTGCTTCTTCTCCAGGTCATTGAGCTAGGCAGGCGGGACAGATGGTCAGAATAACATTGAACACTAGTAAATAAAGTGTTCCACAATCTTAACATCCAACTTCACCGAGCACGCACTAAAGAAAAATGATACAATTATCCTTTACTTACTATAAGGGGGAAAACCAACCAAACAACGGTTTGGTATGCCATTGCTCAAATGCAGGTATGAAGTTACTGAAGGACTTCGTTGTACACTCCAGGCATCATAGGCTGCTTTCTGCTCTAGTCTTTTTCAAAAGGAAATCCGAGGTCTTTGGCTTGAAGACAGAATTCTATCCTATGACCTCCAGTCTTTTTAATTTGCTCTAACATCTTGAAAAAGCTGCTAAAGACCACATTTCTACAAGTAATATCTCTAGAAAAGTATCTCATCTAGTTATGAAAGTCTAGGGTTTAAAGTGACTTACCTTATCAGAAAGGCTCTCAGCTTTGAGTTTTTGTTCCTTTAGTGCTTGCTGGAGGGCTAGAATCTCTGCCTTGTGTTCTTTGACAGCTAGTTCGACCACCTGGCGAGATTCAGTGATACGCTGATCTGCTCTCACTCTGTATTAAAATGGAAAATAATGTTACCTAACTCCTTTCTGGGCTTGACCTCTTCCTGGCGTGCAGTGGCATCAATAACTCTTTCAGGGGTTTGCCTCAAATTCAAGATGTTACTTTATAAAGCCAGACTGTTTGCTGCAACACTTTTATATTATATAACCCTGTTCCTGCCCCTGCTAGAACTACAGCCTGAAAATTTCAAGACCCCACAGGAACAGTTAGGAGCAAAGACTATTTTTCCATACAATAAAGTAGAAGATAATAAATCAAGACATTTTATAAATTGCAATGATAAATACCACTCCCCGTGAATCGCTCACTTGCAAAGAAACAAAAGGAACAATATCACTGGTGAATGACTATTAACTAAGAAACCATTTTTAGAACTACCTCACAAGAATTTATATTTAGTTCCAACTCCCATATCCTATTCTAAATACAATTTTTGTACTAGCTTCTATAGAACATTTTCATAAAAGTTAATAAAAGGAGGAGGAGGGGGAAGAGACCTGCTCTGTTTCTCAGTATCCAGCATCCTCTGCAACTCTCTAACTCGACATTCAAACTGGGACTTCTCATCCCCTAGAACACTTCTCCATGCTTCCCACTGGCGCTCTTTCTCCAAGAGTTCATCATTCAGGGCCTCCAAGTCCATTACTTGCTCTTCCAGCATTGTACATGTTGTCTTCAAGGCCTCCATAGTCTAAAAATAAATCCTCCTATCAATTCTCACATCCCACATCAAGCGTGCACTTTAAGCTTCAGCCTTACCATTTAAATTACAGTACATGCAAATTGGCAGCAAACATAAGCTGGTAAGTCACAACCCATTTATTTCAAGGCTTCCATACATTCACTTGTGATTGCCGTTAACGTCAGTTCTCTCTCATTACAAAAATTTTGAAATTTCCAGGGTCACGAAATTAGAATGAATAATTCCAAGTTACAATATCTTCAGAGTGCAAAATTTCTAAATAAAATTGCATAAAAATACAATGGGAAATACCAAAAATTTCCATTCACTCAACTGCTCTGGGAAGGAAGGCTTAAACGATAAATGGGTTAAGCCATTGCCCCTGGAAGCATATTCATTCCTGATAGGTTTCCAGATTTAAAAGCATTTTCTGCCTTTCAGATAATTAGCCACCTATCACAAAGAGACTGTGATCCGGACTTATAAAGCCTTACTTGTTTCTGACTGGTAAGCTGCATTTCTCTCTCAGTGATCTCTCGACGGAGATGGTCAACTTCACTTCGCAACTGGACGACCTCATCGTTGGCCCCTGAGGCCTCATCAAGTTGTTTGGACAGGAAGAAATTCTGGTTGTTCAGTTCTGCATTGTCTTCACTGAGCTGGTTCAGCTGCTCTTCCAAATCCGTAATCACCTAGAAAGAAAAATAAATTAAATTACATGTCTGTGAGTACAGTTTTTTGAAAAAGTGTTCTCCTCTCACAGAACCATTTATTGCCAAGCAAGGAGATAACCTGGCTTTCTTTTTTCTTTTTCATTTTCAAATTGAAACAAAAGAAATATTGTAATGGTAGATTTTATGCACAGGAGTGTACTTCGATTAGGAATAGAGTTTTGTTTCTTACAGAAAATAGCTTGATTTTTTTTTTATTTGGTTTAGCGTATAAATATGCTGCAATGCAATTTATTATTTGAGAGAGAACTGTCACATCTAAAGCACTGGATTGGGAGTCGGGAGTTCTGGTTGTATTCTCACATCTGCTGCTGACTTACAGTGTGCCTTTGCCAAAGCACTTTACCTTTTTTTGCCTCAATTTCCCCTTAAGTGAAATGAGGCTAATACCTCTCAGAGAGGCTTTTGAAGCGTGATATTTAACAAAACTGAACAAGAGGTGCAGTACAATCTGACAAATCTGCCTAGCAATTGTTTATATTACTGTATGTAACGCTGTATGTAACCAGGGAAAGCAGAAAAATTTTAAGAAATATATTCTATCAAAGTAACAGCATTGTGGATGGCAGCACGGGAAATATACGAAGAAAGAAAAAAGTGTGGCAGCACAGCAGACTAACAGAAAATCAGTGAAAAGCAAAAATTCAACAAGGACGATAGCCTTGCCTTTAATGAAGTGGAAGCATCCATTTGTTTCATCAGAATAGCTTTATACTATAAGCTTTAAACCACATTCCCCTCCAATTCAAAGAAAAATATGAACAACGGTGGGTGGGCCATTTTCACAGTCCCATTTGATTTTTATGAATGAAAGGCCATGAACAGTGGATGGATGAATACCTGTACCTCCTCCTAACTCAAAACCAACGTCATCACAACAGAAGAGAAAGGAACCTCAGTATAATCTTGAAATCAGCTCAATAAAAAGAATTTCAGCAACTGGAAAGCTCTGTACAATTCATATTCAACTTTTACAAACATGTCCTAGCGGCATTTTTGCCTAGATGTCAAAGAAAAGTGAATAAGATACTTCATTAAATGGGAAAAATTGAAATCCCAGAGCACAGTTGGCCACACATTCACATTTAAATGTTCCAATTTCCTACACCAGCCAAGGACTTAAATATCTAAAGCAGTAGAGCATAGAGCACACAGTTCTTCTCAGCTATCTGGAAAGATGACAACCATTTCTTTTTGAAGAATCTGTAACGCGTATATTGGCAGGCTTTTACCATGCCTCTCCTAGATCTAAATTAACAGTATCTGATTTTTAAACTGTCAGCAGAAAAAGTCCAACTGACATTACTCCCTGCTGGGTGAAGGGGAGTTCCTGCTACCCATATGTTTAGGGTCAAATCAAAATGATTCATACTCTAAAACACAACATTTCTAGTGAAAATCTGATCGTGTGATTGCTTCCTGAGCACTCTTACTGCCCTATTCAAAATACACATTTTATTCTGTATTGTATGCGTCAAGTTTTCAAAGCACGCAGACTGTATCATAAGGATGTGTTAGGGTCTATATTGCTGTGAGGACAAGAACTTAGACATGTATTTATACAAAGAAAAAGGAACAAAAGAACATCTGTTTTTACAGTGTTTTACCTGCCATTCTCACAAGTAACATCTGAGATTTCTACTAACTGCCAGATAAGATAGTAACTCTTTTTCTTCAACTTGATTGTATTTTTCTGTTTAACCACACCACATATCTATGCAGTTTTATGATCTCTTTGATACATCCATGGTTTCTTCCACATATATTTTATATATTCATACAAGTACTTTCTATAAAAATTATTAAACTAGTTTTGAAATACAAGAAAGCAGAGATGGAGGAAACACAAAATTGATACGGTGACACGCAGAGTTAATATGTCAAACTACTTAATTCGTTCTTAAAACGGGCTGTATTTCAAGTTGATTTTATCCTTTAATGGCTGGAAGTTAAGCTCCCATTCGCCTGTATTCTCTGTTTTGAGATTTTGACTTCTTTCCCTGAATATAGCTAAAATTAAACCAGACCATTTTATATTTCACTGTTACAGTTTATCTAGTAGGATATTTCTGGAAAACTTAAGACAAACAACAAAGCAGTTAAGAAAGAAGGGTTCCAGAAGAAGTGACATGATCTCCTTTCTTGAATATTTTCCTAACAGTGTATTTATTGACAATTCCAAAATGGCTTGGCTTAAATCCCAATATATTATAACCTGTATAATGTAATCTATATAGACTGATAGATTTATTATAACCTATATAATGTAATCTATATAGACTGATAGATTTTTATTTTTTTAAAGAGAGAAAATTTGTTCTTCTTGGTACAATTTTCCTTTTTTCATGGGGAAATGGGAAATTTGTTGACAAATCCAATTTTTGAAAGCTATCTGCAGCTATGTATAACCCAACAGGGCAACAGAGTTTATAAATACTATAAAGCCTAAATAGTAATGGGTAATACTGACACAGGAAAACGGGACATGGTGTGATATAAATGACTGTCCTGGGAACCAAAAAGAAAAACCACACAGAGTTCAAAAAACCACATTTGATAGGAAATGTTGTCTTAGGCATGCATACATACATACATACATACATACAACCTATGCTAGAATCCTGTACCTGAACAGAGTTAATAGCTTTAGGTATTGTTCTTGTCAGTTAAGGAAATTCCCAGGCAAAAAAACCCAAATAAACCAACCAACCAACCTGGAGCTATTCTGGAATTAAATTTATAAGTATATTAAAGTAAAGTCTGTAGAAAACACTGTTATATCCTTTAGAAACCCATCATATAATTACAAAAATCTTCACATTTAAAGGTTATAAAACAACCAAACACTTGAAAGCTTGGAACAGCCATTCTAGACAATCTAGGTAGCCTTATCTGTTCCACTGTATCATCACTCACAGAGCAACTGAAATTTTCTCTTCAATCTATGCACATCTTCATCACAACTAATCCGCAAAACAGAGATATAATCTAACTGCACCATGCTAATCTGGGCAGATTGTTCACTACACGCCACGTCTAAGCGCACAACTTATACTGATACAGAAGACTGTATCTAATTTTTAAATATTACAGAGCAACCCAAGCATAACAAGTCTTCAGCAAAAGTGACTATATTCAGCACAATTCCCTCCCCAATGCATAGTTTCAGAAAAGCAAAGTGTTTCTCTATTGTGAGATTGCGCAGATTCACAGCGATTACACCTGGCCCTACAAACTTCTCCAGACATGGATCACAAATTAAGTGATATCATAGCAACAAGCAGTTCAGGGCCACAATGATTAGGTTTTCCATACCAGACACAATGTACAAAATTTAATCCATATGCTCCACGTATAAAATACACAGGCAAAATAATGAGGGAAAGGAGAAAAGGAACAGTTTTAAAATACTACTAACTGCAGTTTGCAAACTTCTCCATAACCTTATTCCTTCATGAAGACGTCTCAGTTCTCAGGTGCCACCAACAAACATGCAGGAAAATGCTAGGACACAGGAAGGTTAACTGTTTCAGGGTGCTATCAGCAGCATGGTATTTGGAGTTTAATGCACTTTTTCCTACAACCTTAACTCAGAACTTCCAGACTAATGCATAATTTTACTCTATCCATTTCCACTCCTCCCCACCCCCACTAATCTTGACTAGAAAGCTAGCTGTCAGAAGTAAATACGAAAAAAGAAAAAGCTATCTCTCAGCTCCAAATTATTGTGAGGAAGCGGGAGCAGGCATCAGACTCACTTCGTCTTAACCTACTCACATGTGGACCCGAGAGACAAAGCTTTTCTAGCGGAGAAATACCAAGCCTCTTAATGAACACAGCTGCAGACAGGTACCCGTCTTGTATCTCTACCTGTTTGATCGATATATACCAGTGAACTCCTCACTTTCTTCCCCTTTCCATAGTCAGACAACACCTGTAACTTGAAACATACCTTACACGGAGATCTCGGTCTCCAAAAACTCATCATGGCTTAGCTTGAGGGACATTGCTCTCGTTAGTAGCTGCAGAGCAGTAGGACATTGCACAGTCTGCATTCCTCTCCTTCCCACAGCAACCCGTTATTAAAACATACAGTCTCCTGTGCTCCTCCATCCTAGTCCCCAGAAGATGAGCTGCCTCTACCAGCCACGAGCCTCATCCTCAAATGACAGGGATGTCATCGTCCATGGTGAAGGTCCCATTAGTCTCTTCCACAGCAACACCTCATCAACACCCTAGAAGTCTCTGACTTTTTGTCAGGCTACAAAAACTACAAAGCTCCATTTTTGCCTATAACTGGCATTTGCCATCACATTTTCTGTGAAATGAGAATCAGGGATAACCCCTCCCACCCAACAGCCTTTTTTTTTTTTGCCTTTTTTTTTACAAATTTAACAAAGCCATATAAAAGTTTTTGCCTGGGTATTAGCCTTGTTGCAGTGGGCAAGATCCCTTTACTCTGAAACATAATTTAGCAGTCAAAGTATATAATATCTTTAGACATAATTTTGGAAGTTCTCAAGAACACAGATTATTCTTGTATGCCAACTCATTGAGCCAAAGTGGAATCGGGATCTTAGACCAAAGTCAGCAGGACTTCATGCATGACTAAAATTACACATGTGCCTAACGGGCTTGCAGTTTTAATGCCTCAATATCCGATCTCATAGACAAGTGCAGAATCAAGGCTGTTAATGCTTAAGGTAGGACACAATATGATGACAAAAGAACCTCAAGGAGGGGAGATAAACCTTGGGTTTTTTGAGAAATCTTGAATAAATGGAAACACAATATCTAATTAGTATTAAGAAATGCCACTCTCCTTGCTAGAGTAAAAGCAACAGCCTGTACCTGAAAAAACCTAGAAGGTTCAGATGGTGGTTCCCTGGAATAGCAATAGTATTTTACTAAGCTGAGTGTAAATACTTTATAGGATTCTTTTCTTCTAAATATTTATAGACTTTACCGCCCACTTACTGAATGTTTTCTTTTTTAAACAATTCTACTATTATTTAGATAACTTAGTTGCATTTTTAACTTCAAATGTGTTGATGATCCAACAACAAGCCATAATTAAGCAGCAGCTGGAAACAACTGACAAATACGTAAATTTTCCTATTTAAGAAAATGCCTTTTATTTCTAGATCTTTTTCTGATTGCCTAGAAAATACTTTTAACACTCAAATGGATCATATTTTTGATAGAGTAATTCTTTAAGTGTAGGGAACTAGTCCTTCTCCCTCAACAGCTTTGCTGGATGAGCTATCATTGTGAGAAGATTATGATAAAATGCTGCTCTTCATGTGTGCCTACACACATCTGTGTGTGTGTACAACAGGTACTACAATTTACAATTTTTATTGTAATTATGTATCCTATTATTTCTTGCACAATTGAGAGAGACAGAGAAAGCAAAAGCTAGTGTTTTCTTTTTGACCCCCAATAGTCAAAGAAAGATGTCACAAGATGAAACGATGCAGAGCTGTCAGAGCAACTGAATGTAAATTCACAAACAAGGCAGAAATTACAACCAACAACATAGCAATGGTCTCTACGTATGCACCCCAAAACACAGCAAATTTAAAATTAACAAATAGGAGAACCTAAAAAATGTCTACTTGGTCAGAGACCTCAGCAAAAGGAAGAATGAGTGCAATGAGGGTACAAGGAAAGCAGACACACATTTGAGGTGTAGGCCTTCTCTGCAATTGAAGCTGACATTTTTGTGAAGCTAGAGAAACAGAAGAAATACCAAAGAAAGTAGGCTTTTTTATTTATCCTTTGAACACTACAAAAGTACTGAAGTAATTCAATCTTTCTTTTTTTTCCTCCCGTCTAATCTTATTTTCATAATTCTTACGCTGTTTCAGGCTTCTCAATAAGATTAAATAAAAAATAATTCTATATCAAAGTTTGCCAGGATAGTTCAAGGAGTTTGTTTCAGCTTAAAAAGGATATCTTTTTGAAAACTTGCTATAAGAATAAACTCACTCATGAAGTGGTGGAGTCACCATCCCTGGAGGGATTTAAAAGACATGTAGATGTGGTGCTCAGGGACAGGGTTTAGTGGTGGACTTGGCAGTGCTGCGTTAACGGTTGGACTCAATGGTCTTAAAGGTCTTTTCCAACCTAAACGATTCTATGATTCTATGATTACCACGCTGCAGAAGTAGCAGCATATTACAATTATTCCCTTGAAGTGTTACCTTATCTTAAAAGGAGCATAAATTCTAATCACCTTCAAGTAGAATAGGGCCAAGGCCACAATCAGATGAAAATGAGGTTGAAACATCTGGTGAAGGCACCATAATAAACGTTCCCTGATGCCTCACTGTCAATAGAAGATTGTCCTATATTTTCTCTCAGTGCTCCTCAGTAGACAGGATGGACAGCTAGAACTACTCATAACACAGAACAAGAAAGTTTCTATCCATGGTCAATTAAATTATACATGCATTCTCCTGGGCTGGAATGAATGTATGATGAGCATGTATTATTCATTTAGAAACTATTTAATTAATTTCTTATTGATGAGGATGTCTGATCCCACTTATCCCACTGAAGGGCCTTACAATGCACAACACACTTACAAATCCTTTTATGCAGAACCTTTGAAGCTCTCAACATTCTTGAAATGTTATGGGTTACTCTTCACTGCTGGAGATTGTTCACCACAGTTACAGAGCCAAAGTGTTACTAGATAATGAGTTACGACCTCAGAGAGGCAGCCTACCACGCAGTGAAAAGCAGCTACAGATTTTCCACAACGTTTTTTTGCCTGCATGGAGATCACATAACCATTTTCATAGAAAGCTGTTGCTCTGTTCGAAGGGCAAGACGGAACAAAGGAAGGATAGCTATGGATGTAAGATACATGGTAGCACATACGGAGCTAGAGGATCAATCTAAATAAACGAAGAAGGGAACAAAAAGTAAAGTTTCTTGTGCGGGATTTCTTTTACATAGAGGTTAACACACTTTGGTAAGCTCTACTTCCTCATTTCTTCATATCAGTACATTCTATGAACAGAAGAATCCCCTTGCTTAGTGCTAAAGAGCAACTGAGGAAAACAGAGTAACTCTCATCCTGAAAAGATATTTTTAAAAGATGAAAACTTGTACATTAGATACTTAGTCCTACAGCATGAAAATTTAAGTTTGAGGAAATCACTGTAAGCAGGGAAACAATCAAGATAAAACACCCAGCAATTAAGCCCTGCTTACAGGGTGAGGTAAGGAGAAAAAGCCTAGAAAGACTGGCAGTCAGTGCTGATCCAGAGGGCTGTGCTCCTTTTGTAATTCCTGTCACGGGAAGACAGATGCTCTCCACCAAGCATCGTAAGTTTGAAGATAGTGTTAATCTGCAAGAATCCCTATTGATTGACAAAACCTTGGACATCTGTCCTGGATTGATGAAATGAATCTAAAAACACATCAAAAGATCTCAAACAATAGAAGGTGCAAATTAAGATCCTGGAGTCCTCTCTGCTCTCTGAGCAGATGACTACGTGTCAGTGTATTATTTGGAACCATAACATTTCTTGCCTCTTCAAACAGTGTTAAAGTCCTCCTTAAAACCTAGAGTAGCATGAAGGCTCTTCCACTCTGGCCTAGGTCTACAATGCAGCTCAGGATTTGGACAGGTAGATCTTTTCTTCTTGTGAGTAGAAAAGATCTTCACCTATAATCATTTTTGGCAGCTGCTACACCATTCTTATTAGCTGCACTGCAATGAGATATTTTAATTTACTTTCTTCTCCAAAAAGAAGAATAGTGTCAATTTCATGATCAGACTAAAACCTCAAAAATTGAGGTTTACCTGAAACCTAAAAGAAATCAAATCCAATCCATCTAGCTCCTACTAACACCTTGAAGCCAGAAGTCCACATTAAGAACTAGTGTCATCAAGGATTAAACAAGTAAATTGTTTGTTTCCTTATCCTTAATTTCAAAATAATTCAATGATCTGTATTTAATACTCACTGTGCAGCTATTACGAAGGGCTTCAAATTTACGCTGGATTTCATCTCTATGTGCCTAAAGGAGGTAAGAAGTTAATCATCAATTTTTCATACATTAGAATTCGAATCCAACAGCTGTTGCTAAATAAACTGCAGAACAATCTACCAGCAAGCAAAGTTTGGAAGGCAGATGCTGCAGGCTATGAAAGCACTCTGTAGTGGCAAAGAACTGATTAGCAAAAGTCACATCCTACTTAGTCAAAATACACTTACGCTTCCAATTCTGAACTACTTTAGAAAAATGTACAAACTCGAGAACTGAATTGTGTAAAAGGTTCCACCTGAAATGGTCATCAGAAGCCATGTCAATTCCATGTTAAGTTTGTACATTCTTGACATTTAAATTTGAGTTGGTTTTACTTCCATATCCGGATTGGTATTCCGTATAAAATAAATACTGCATCCAATTTAACGCTTGCAAAGAAAAACTACAATGAAGCATTGTGCAAGCTATCCCAAACAGCTCTGCCAATCTACCTGAATCCTACCATAAAGTACCATTTAATCCTGAGCCTCTCTAAAAAGCAGTGATGAAACATAATAATCAATTCTTTGGAAGACAGCATCCAAAGTATGGAAAAGTGCAAACACTTATTTTAAAGAATGCAGTATTGCATGCACCATTTTACCTCCTAATTTACAAGCAAAGCATGACAAAGCAAAAGTTCTTGTTTCAGCCTCATGGCTTCTCTCAAAATTCATCGAACTGATTTAACAAGTGTCTAATGTCATACACTATCTGAAAACTTAACAAATGAAAGGTTAGTGCACTAGCACATCCAGCCACCTTTCTTCATTCAGCACATTTTCCTTAGAGCCAAGAGACTAAACAGGAAAAAACTGTTCAGCAGAAGTCAAATATGAGAGCTAAAAAGCTATCTTACCACAACAGGCAATGTGAAAAATAAAAAAGTGTATTAAGAAAATCCGTAACAGAAATACTCCCAAGCCCCCCGGACTATCTTACAACAGCTGGTCCAAAAACACTACCATTTTGCCAAATTAACTGAAGCAATAACCGAGTGAACACAGGTCATAAACGTTCATCTGTTTCAGCGGTGGTGCAGGGCAAAGATATCAAGCACATCGCCATCCCACTGGCAGTGACATTAGTTGTTACGCAAAGCTTTCAGCTGGGAGGGGACCGCCTCAGTTTGGAGCAAAAAAGGAAACTGATGCCATGCTCTACTCAGTAAATCGTAAGCCTTGATGCTGGTGCTGTACTTTCCCAGCATGTACCCGCTGTAGAACAACTCCGAGTGAATGGTTCTCCCATTCATCTGCCCAAAGCATCAACGTAATACAAGCACCTATCTCAGCTGAGCCCACCACCCCTTCCGAAAAATAGCAATGGCAGAAATATTCAGAACAGTTCTTTGATCAAATGCCCCTGGAGCACGAGAATGCACATTTTCAACACTTCAAAATAACTGGAGTTGAAGGTCATTAAAGACTGCTGCTCAATGAGGGTTAGCTGGCATCCAAAGTAGCAGTGCATATACTGCACCACTCTCCCCCCTCACAGCCCTGGGCATCTTTTATGAAGGAAATATTTCTTAGAATCAAGCAGTTTGAAAGCATCTTCTTGTACTCAAGAGACAGCGACCAGCAGCATATAATTCAGAATTCCATTTGGGGGGGGGGGGCAGGGAAAAGGAGGGGAGAGGGGAATTGAACTTTTTTTTCCTTTCACACACCTCACCAGAGACTGCAAGACACATGACAATTTTTAATGAAATAAGCATTGGAATAAAATTAGGGTGCTAACAACACTATTTTCCTAGGATTTTGTTTGGGTTTTTTTCTTGAATAAGTATCCTGAAAGCAGGACAACTGATAGGAAAAAAAAAATAATAATCATTAAAACATTTATGATCTTCAAGTACTTTCAAACTGATGAGATATTATTTAAATAAGTAAATCACAGAGCAAAACTCCTAACAATAACAATTTCATATAAAACTTTCACCTCATCACAAAAGTTATAATGCTCTTACAAACAATCCATCAGTTTTGGCAGCAATGAACTAGGAAGCATTCATAGGCTTAAAGATAAGAAGACAGACAAAATTTGACATTTTAGCCATTCCTGCCCCTATCAACACAAGGCACAATTCATATCCTGTTCTGAAAATTAAAAGTTAAATAGTATAAATTCATTTTAACTTCTTTATGAAACATGCACCTGTGTAATTCTAATCTGTATATATAGTTCATAATATGAATTTTAGGGCTCACCGTGAGAGCTTGAATCTCTTCCTCTGCCTCAGCTGTAGTCTCCTCTAGTTCAGTTTTGGCTTCACGGAGCTGATTCTCCAGGGCTGTCCGTGCAGCCTGCAGCCCAGTAATTTGAGATTCCCGCTCCTGGAGTGTCAGCTGCAATTCCGTCAACTGCCTTTTGAGTTCCAGCTTCTGTTCTTCATGCTCTAGACTAACCTGAAGAAAGAAAAAGTACCATCCAAATATAAGTTACTAACAAAGAAAATACAGGCAATGTAATCTCATTTCAGACCTCACTTTAAGATGCCATTGCCATGTCTATCCCAAAAATCACATCTTCACAGATTGCTTAAGTCACTAAGAAGTCAAGGATGCAGCTTTGTCTACTACCTAAAAACTACTCGTTTGCTTTGAAAAAGGTTAAAAGCAACCTGGCATTTTGAAACAAGGGCACAAGAATAGTTCCAGCTGTGACTCAAATAACACATATCAAACCTTGACATAAAAAGCATAAAAGATGAAGTAGTTTGTGATGAACTTTCTTCACTGAAATTAAGAATCTTTAAGAATCTTTATTTGAGAACCTTTAGGTATAAACATCAATACTAATCTTTACGGGTATGTAAACATTGCATACATTTTGCAATTGACTTTCATATTTCATTTTCCCTTCAGATTTTTTTAAAGAAACCAACCAGATCATCTGGCTCTGGGTTTATTTGAATGGCTTCTGTCGAAGGTTTTCTCGAGGCATACTCAGGGATAAACATGTCATTTCCAGAAATGGGTAAGAAATGAACAAGCAGCAGAACAGATCTCAGTGCTCAAAATCAATTCCAAACCTTAGCACCTTCTTCAGGCTGTCTGCTATCCCAAGTGAATCTGTCTGTTGTGCTGTAGATGCGCGACAAGCCTGCCAGAAATCTTACACTGGTCCCAACCAACTTCCGGTCAAACAAGGACATGTGTTGGTCATCCAACCCTCTTAGCTAAAGGCAAGATTTCAGTCTTAGCTGAAAATTAGTGGAGTGAGACTGGAGAAGGTAAAAGAAGATTTCAAGTGGATCCAAACTAGTTGATACAAAACTAAAAATGAAGCACAGCTCACAAATCTTTAAAAATGCATATTTTCATATTACTGTTAGGTTTCCTTTCCAGAAAACTTCTGAAAAATGTGTGTGAAGCAACAGGTCTCACAGCAATTCTGTTGTGTCCTTTGCTTTCTATTCTGTAGACTCTAAGGCTATGGTTAAGCTGGTCACTGTACACAGCTAAGCTTTTATTCTCTACCCCATAACCACTCTAGCTGGACAACATTATAAGGATATTGTACAAAAAAACATAAATATGATTCTGAGAAAGCAAGATGATCTAAAAGCTCAGATTCAGTTAGGTCTAAGAATGACAAATCCTTAATGCTTACTCTTATCTCCTTCTAATGAGCAATTTTTAATTTTTTTTTCTCCTCCTAGAGAACAAAAAGTACTGCTAGACCAAACTAAATTAATACACCTTAAAATACCATTTTTTATGACACACAGAACTAAAACAACTTAATTCTAGTTCTCACTATACTACTCAAAATGGGGTACATTCAAGTGAGTTTGTTTGGAGGGATTAAACCCAAGTTTTCACCTCTCGCAGCCTAGTCTCTAACTCCAGCAGGCGGTTCTTGTCAGTGTGATCTTGGTGACTCATCTTTTCCAATTGTTCTTCTAATTTTCGATTCTGGGCCTCTAACTTTCCCGCTTGTGTTTCCAAGTAGAACTTCTGTTGCCTGAGCTCTGAAATCATCTCTTCCTGGGCTTTCCTGAGAGGAGAAAAGCACAAGTGACAAACCCAAAATGTCCTTAACATATGTCCTTTCACTGGGGTGAAGTAAGGAAGAATAGACTACAAGTTTCCTGTTAAGTACAACAGTTAAATTCATAGCTTAAATTCTACATCCCAAGTAAAAAAAAAAAGTCAACTCTTTATTCCTGTCTGCAAAAGATCCATGTGCTAGTGTATTCATCAACATATGCCCAGAGCACTACAATTCCATGTTTGCAAGTTGCATATAAAAATTAATCTTGTACACTGTAATCTACAACAATATTTAAGCTACAGTTCACTCTTCTTATTTCACCAATTCCTTGTTACACGTTTTTCTATACAGGAAAAATAAATGCTAAAAATAGTTGCTTTCACACAATATATTTCCATGAGATAAGAGAAACCCTGTGGTTTAGGGTTTGAGGGGTAGTGTGTTGCGGGTTGATTTGTTGGGGTCTTTTTTAAATTATAATGAACCTACAACTTGACCTACATTGAAGCAAAGCTTTGTTGTCTCTGATCAAAGTCTTAATCCACAAAGTGAACAAAAATAATTACTTGTGCTCATAAGAATTTTGAGAGCTTGCAACGATTAATTATTACCATAAGAATTTGAAATGGATACTCTCATAAAAAAAAAAAGGGAGGAAAAAGGTCTCTCGACATTATTTACAATTGCTGGAATCATTTTATCATCCACTGGAAAATTCTGCCTCATAGTGTGCTTTCTACTTAGAAGGCTCACAAAGCTCTACATATATTAATGAATTAGTATTTTAAGAAGTTCACTGTGAGATAAGCTGTTATTAATCCTATCCCAGAGAAATTATGTGGGTTGCCCAAGATCAAATAGGAAGACTTAACAAAACTAAAAATAGAAGTTGTCTTCTGACTCACATTTCTGTGCATTGCACACAAAACCACCCTTTCACCCTTTCTCTTTTTTTAATTTACCTCTACAGATTATTGCCAGCCAGAACTGTCAAATGGTGTTATTTCACTTCCTACTGTTTACTGGGCTATCTTCTCAGGAACTTGATAATCATTAGTTTCCTCAGATACTGATGGAACAAAAGCTAGCAGAGTTCCCCTCTCATCTGAGGGGTTTAATCACTAGTTCTCCTCTTCAAACATGCTCAGACTAGCTGTAGCTTTTATGGATTCAAAATACAGTCCAACAACAGATTTATACATTTTCACCACCACAATTCACAAAATAAGCACAAATTCATTAGCGATCTGCATGCATAATAAAGCAATTTTCTCTTAAAATGTTTTTAATACTGTAGTATCTTCTACCAATCCTGCAAAATTATGTTACTTGACAATATGTCTCTCAATAATCTATCCTAGATTGTATGTTAAAATATTATAATATTTTTTTCTTGTTTTCTATGGCTCTCCAGTCAAGTGTCCTGCTCTCAGAGGATGCATCTAGCTCAGCTAAGTTCTTACACTCAGTTCAGCACCAATGACTGTGACACCAGACCTTGCGTATCTTTCCCAGGTGCATGTTGAGACAACACTTCTGTTTTATTTCAGATTGAAGGTAAATTACAGCTTTTGCTGTCTCGACAAACTTCCTGGGTGATTAACTGGAGATCATCTAGAGCATAAAGCAACACAATTAAATTTCTCAGTTATTTCTGTGAATATTTTTGGCTAACATAACTTGCCAGATATTTGAAATACAACAAAAATCAGAGCCATTACATATCTGGAGGCATAATCACCACTGAAAAGGGAAAAAACCAAAGCAACTCTTTGCCAAAATTAATCCTTGCTTGATTCTATTCAATATTATAGGTGAATCTATACAAACGCTTCCCACAGAGACACTACCTGACATTGCATCCAGCAGTTGACAGACACTAAAAACCTTTTTGCAGGCAGCCAAAGTTGATGAAACTCTTAACTCAGTAAGAGCGTAAATACTTTAGCCCTACTTTGCAGGACATACCAAGCAAATTTCAGTAACAAAATATCTCAGTCTTGCAATCGGCAATTCAAAAACAGGCAAAAAACTCTTGGCTTCAAAATCTAGCTTTCTTACTTGTCTTCTCACCCATCAGGGCAGGATGGAATATTTGTGAAAGAAAGGTGTTTAATGTTTTCAATTTCTACATCATGTAACTGTCACAGGAATCAAGGAAAATATACATCTATTAGCAATATGTATGTTCAAAAGAGGAATATATGCTTCTCCAAAGGTATTTCAGACATTAAAATTATTAGTATTGACTTAACACGTTTGGTAAACCTGCACAAAGCATGAGCCGTAGGAAAGGCTCCAAAGCAAACACTGTAATACAAACCCATTTCCCTAGTCGTGTTTGAGGAAACACAAAATATGCAGTGAACCACAACTACTTGAAGAACAAGCGTATTTTTGCATCACTGAAAAACAAGCAGGGAGCACAGCAGGCCTGCAAAAAAGAGCCACTTTCACATTAAGAGAACAGATCTTACTGAGAACTGTTCAGTAGTGACCAGTGCGATAGCAGTTGCTATACTTACATGTTCCTCTGGGTAAAAAGGCTGCTATTTGCTGCCAGTTTATTGGCCTCAGACAATTCCACTATTCTCTGCTCCAGTGACCTAATCTTCGAATCCATTGCATTGATCATCTGAAACAGAGCAATGTGCCTTTGAGACTGCACAACAGAAGTGATTATAAAAACAATGTTTAAAAAAAGTCTGAACTTTTTCCAGAAACAAAAAGAAGTAAAAGAAAACCGATCAACTGGCCAGAAGAGCATCACAGATGCAATTACTGGAGCTATTTACAACTGCTTTCTACTGCTTTAATATTAAGAGCAAGCAACCATTATATTATCAATGCACAAAAAGATGG
Source organism: Phoenicopterus ruber ruber (assembly GCA_009819775.1). Classification (NCBI taxonomy): domain Eukaryota; kingdom Metazoa; phylum Chordata; class Aves; order Phoenicopteriformes; family Phoenicopteridae; genus Phoenicopterus; species Phoenicopterus ruber. The sequence goes on along the minus strand of CM020231.1, from coordinate 12,968,858 downwards.
GTACACAGCAAGCCACGTGGCTACTTTTAAGGAAATATTCTTCAAGATACCTTGAATTAAAAAAACATGACTTTTAAAATTAGTATTAATCAGTGGATTTCCTGCAAAAACAGCTCAGCAGCACTACAAAACCTCAAACAAGATTATCTTGTTTGAAATCAGTCTCAGAAAGCTACTCTTAAAATGCTTTGATTTCCAATTCAACTATACATACCGCCTTCTGTTCAGCCAGGACTTTACATTTCTCACGTGCTTCTTCCTCATGTCTTCTGAGCATATTCTCAAGTGCTTCCTTATCTGCAAGATCTTTCTTCATCTGATTTTCCAACACCTAAATGAAGACATTTCTTTTGTCTAAATTATATCTGTTCCACTGGGCAAAGGGCAAGCAGAAAGAAAATCATCAAGACAGACAGAAATTTTTTTTAAGCAATAGATCATATCTCAAGCTAATTTAAATCCAAGACGCAACTGCATGAAATCCATGGAAGAGCAAACTTCAAAAAACAGCACTCCCTAAGTTAGCTCTGAACACTGAATTTAATGATGGAATTTTATGAAGACATGGTGAGATACTGTAGATTTTTTTAATTCTTATTTTCAGTCATATAAACTGTGTTCAAGAAATATTCCAGACTAATGCAACAGAAAACAGAAAAACTCTATACCCCAATATGTACAGTAGAGGAAGTAAGGAAATGCACATCCTTTGGCTGCCCTACCAATATGGCTCAGAAGTAATTTGTAAGTTCCGTGAGTATGCATGAGAAGGCAACTGATACCGCATGAATTCTTCAAGTCGGAGACACCAAATGAAACAGCTAAGTAAAAGACTTCTTTTCGTGGCATGAATACCTGTCATTAGGAACAGGACTAAAGGAACTAATTGGTACATTTTTTTTAAAAAATGCTGTTATGTATGCATGTCCAGAGCTTTCAATCTGTTGTTAAACTGAAGGTCATTTCCTTTAAAGACAAGTTTTCAAAGGCATAAAGCCTGGACACCACATGATATTTTTTACTGTTCCAGTTACAAACATCCTATGTCCTCTTTCATCCCTTGGAACCTCTGTCACCTGGCTTCCTGATTCCTCCTAATAAACCGTGTATCATATGTCCCTGTAATACACTGGCTCTCTTTTTCTTTTAACTCTTTTTCCAATCTCTGTCCTCTTTTCCAGTTTTTATGTCACCACTTCTCCTTTCCCAGCATCTACCTCTGATCTTCCTGCTTTCTATGACTCTCATCTCATTATTGATTACCACATGTTCTGGTCTGCCAGGAAACCTTCTTTCTTCTCTTTTTTTTTCCTTCATATTTATCACATAGAAATTCCTTCTCTCCTCTTAAATACTACATCCTCTCACATTTAAGCTGAAATGTGGAATTAAAGTCCTAGGTAAATAAAGTCCTAGGTAAAGATTGCTAAAAACAGATTATGCTTAGTAGAAACAAAGATTCTTAGAAAATGCATTTACTGGCTGACATACTGCAGGTTCTGTAGAAAAATCCTTAGCCAATGCACATAATCCTATTTCCCAATTTGTTTTTCCTAATTTTAGATGGTGTATATGATTCTATTTCTAACTGTTTGTTAAAAGTCTTATGCTACCCTGGAAAAGACAAAAACAAAGTGGGTGGTTTCTGTGGCTTCTTGGCAGATGTTACAGCTCCAAGAAGATGGAATTTCAGAAATGCTCTAGTAGTTGCTGAGTGTAAAATCTGCAGGTAGGCTGTGTGAATACTCTTAGAAAATCATCAGTAGGAACTGAAAGCTTTTTCAGGATGCGAGATCCAACAGCATTAAGTAAGAATTATTTAGTCAGCAATAGTCAAATTACAATCAACAACTACATTCCTACAGTTCTGACTTCAAATGCCACCTGTTTTAATGCAGCGTTAAAGACAGATAAGGTACAACGGCACGGACTAGAAGAAAAACTTACTCAGATCGCACTAAACTCTCTGAACATTTCAGTAGTGGTAAGCAAGAAGGCAACTCATAAGACAAAGCAATCAGAGCCTAAAGGCAACTGTTTTCCCCTGAACCCATTCTGCCCACAAAAGCTTCTAGGAAGATGATCAGAAGATATTTTTACTTTGAGTTTTTCCTCATAGAATTGTTCCTTCTGTTTCAGCTGCAACTCCAGATGTTGTGCTGCAATCTGAGCCTCACGATGCTTTTCTTCCAGCTCCTAAAAGCAGCAGAGATTCATATTTAGACACAAAAAATAGTAGGTGCTGTGTGTATGAGTTACACAGGTATCAAACATTCATTCATTCTCTTTTTTAAGGCTTCACACTATAAAAATCCCAAGACCTGGGCTGTTGTAGTAAAAAAAAAAAAAACCAAACATTATGAGAGCTGTACATTATCAGTTTTAAGCTTTGCATATGCTGACCCATCTACTGTAGAGCAGATATACTGCTAAAGACAAAGATTTCTACTTCCACGGTAAGAATCTCCATTTCCCGCTGACATATTGCCAAAGATGGGCCAAAGATGTTTTGTGAAAACAAGCAGTTATAAACACTTTATAGCTGCAGTGGCATCACAGGAAGTTCAGATCTATTTTTAACAAGGTCTCTCACTTGTTTTCTCACAGAAGACCTCAATAATGGGGCACTGCTGTCAATGCTTTTCATTCTGCATTCATAGAGTGGGAATAGTATTTACTTTGCTATATTCCTCAGATGAATGTTGTCAGAATAACTATTTATAAATTGCTTTGAAAATGAAAAGTGCAGGTTGCAATATATATGGTAGAACGTACCGGAGTATTTTTAACCTCTACTTCACATCAGATAGTTTGAGCCATACACAGTAAGGACTTAAATAATTTTGCATCTCGGAATTTAGCTATTTCTGCTGTCTGACTATATTATTCAGGATATATTGATAATTGCCTTCAACAGGACAGCTCGCAAGAGTTGAGCTTAGAACTTGATGCTCATTCATTGTCATATTTGCCACTCCAACAGTTTCCTTACAACAAGAGGCAGATCCAGGTCTGTCATTCACTACCACTGGGTTGACTCTTGCATAGACAAGTTCAGGTTTTGGGATGCATCCAGGTCTCCTGTCTGCCTTCATTACTGCATAGCACAGGAAAATTTCCTGGTATTTCTACTTCAGCTTTTTTCATATTCTCTTTTCTGATCTTCCTCATCTTGAAAACATACAAAAACTTTTTTGCTCCAGTAATTGCAATAGACCTCTTTTTCCAGAAGTGAGAATCAAAGAGGAGGCTCACCAAAAGTAGGTCATCTACAGTGCCTAGTACCCGACACTTCTGCAAGGAATGGAGATTGCTGCTTTTTGCAATTGAAATATGTCTCCCAGCAACAAGAGGGACAACTCACCTCCCCCAGAAGCCCACACGTTTCAGGTCCTGGCAGAAAATCAGACAACCGGATCAGCAGCAGCTTCAAAGCTACCACCATCAGACTGCTCATACTGTAGCAGAAGCTTCACCAGTTTCTGCAGTGGCACTTAACAGCCAGTGTGGGCTTAAAAAGGTAATCTCTTACCATTCCAGTTCTCACTTACTATTCTCTATGTAGCACTTACTTTGTTATTAGCATCATAGCAATGATTTACACTTTCAAGCAGTAATAACTCTCTTCTCTAACTTGTTTCTTCCTTCTTATTCCGTTTTCTACAGGCAGATCAGCAGGTACTTCTCAGCTACTGCTAGATGAGTGTACATGAAACCAATGCCTTTATTCAACAATTTCCACCTTATTCTATGCAATTCCGTATCTTCAGCTCCCTTCCTACCTTTCTATACTTCCTATACCAGGAAAAGTCAAGAGTGTTTCAAGGGATCAACTTGAGGGAACGAACAGGGTAGAAGTGGAGAAAAAAGAAAACTACTACCCTGTGCTCCCAGATCAGAGCTGCAAGGGACCAGGAAAGACTCCATAGGACTATTTCTTCAATGCCTGTTTGACTTTTTTATAAAGTACTTTTGTGTCACTCCAACATTCTGTCAGAACTCCATGGAAACTATCTATAAGAAGAGCTAAACATATCCCATGGTGTAAAACAATTAGTCGGTATTTCTGCATTCCCTTCCAGTTTCTCCTCTCCACAGAGAACGTAATCAAAACCAAGGGACAATCCCCAAATATACACAAGAGGCTTATGAAACAATTTGAAGTTTTACACTATTTCTAAACATAAAGTTGGCTCTGTGCCCAGCAAAACCATAGTCTCCCACTTACCATGCACTCATGTTATCAAAACAATTTGAAAGAAACAGCACTACTAAAGAACTGATTCTACCTTTTCTTGAGAGTGCTCAGGCATTCTGATGCTAAAGTCTACATATGCAACTATTACCCAGAGCAAGTACGGGTCATCTGTTGACTGCAAATACAGTTATTTATGCATTTCCATTTGGCGTTCCTCAGGTCTGTCTATGCTCAGGATTGCCACCAATAAAAAGTAATCTTTTTTTCCTTATCATATTGACAACACAGAAAGAGAACTCAGGAGAAAAGCTAAATTAATTATTCCACTATAAAATTATGCTTCCTGTCCCAGGGAAGTAAAAATATTAAAAACACCTTCTGCTTGGTTCACTGTAGACTGACATACCAACTCGCTATAAGGATTTAATAGTTTTAACAAGGAGAGAAACAAGAAATTGCCAACAGAGAAGGCATGTGGGTGAAAATGGATTCCTGACAAATATTATCTTTGGAGACAAACAGTTTAGATGACTAATTTCTCTCTGCTTCAAAGTATAAGCATTTCAAGTAGACCCGACCTCTAAATTCCTTTGCAACTTAGTTTAAAAGCTAGATATCAATGTTTTTATTGTTGCAGTATCCTGTACTGAGAATGTTTTACTTCTGAAACCATCATTACATAATTAATTTAAATATTACTAAGTTGACTTAAAAGTGCTCCCACTGAGACAACTAGAATTTTGAAGTAGTATTAAGACTAAAGGTACAGGAGTGAGCTTGTAACTAAAGGCGCAAACAGAATTTGAGCACTTAAGCTTTCTCCAGTATGACTGGTACAAGAACCAAATCCCTTTATCCAACAATTTCCACCTTATTCAATGCAATTCTATGTCTTCCGTTCCTTTCCTACCCCTTTCTTACAAACTCTTACCCTTTATCTTTCATTTTCACCTCTGCTCACCAGAATTTTTTCTGCCATCTGTTGAATCTGTTGAGATTTAGTTTGAATATCTTCCTTTAGACGGTTTTCTCTTCGTTCCACCGTCTCTAATCTCTTCACTTGATTCTCCAGAGAATGGCGCCGTTCCTGTAGAGCAATTATTAACCGCCATTTAGGCTAACCAGCTCTGCATATCACAAAGCAATGAGCAGTTTCTAGAAAAAGTCAGCTGAAGCAGTCACTATATGGTTGCCTTTTATATTTGAAATCCTCATCATGCCTCAAATCCTTTATGCTAACCACATGTCCTTATTGACTCCTCACTGAAAATAAAAAGCCTCTCAGTTTTCTTCAAAGAAATATATGCTTTTTAATTAAAAATAGATTAATGTCTAACATCACCTTCCTATAGTTACTACAGGAATACAAGCTGTTCACAGTCGTCCAGATGAGGGTTCCTAAACTGAAACACATCCCAATAAGTAATTTACTCTAGATAGACATTCTCCACTCACCTCCGCTTCAAGCAATTTCTTCTTCATGCTTTCATTAGAATCTTCCCGATTCTGCAGTTTCTCTAACTCCTTCTCGGCTCTCTCCTTTGCTTGACGGATATTCTGAAGAAGTTCAGTTGCCTCTGAGCTAGCTTTCACAGCCTAAAGGTCCAAAGGAAGCGGGGGCGGGGGGGGGGGGGGGGGGGGGGAGGTATTATAAGAAAAACATACAAAAACTTGGTATGTGAAAAGTTCATAACCTCCAGATGGTCAACATTCTGAATAAAATTGCTACAGAACTTTGGCCTAGCACTCTAAAATTAAGACAACCTACAAACACGTGCAGGAACCCAAATGCTAACTTCTGTTACATAATTCTTTTCTGTTTCACAAAAAATTGAAAATCCAGGAGATCTACATGTTTGTCTTGCTGTACTGCAAGTTTCTGTCTATGTACTGACAGTAAAGTCTACCCCCCAATTCAGATCAAGTTCCTGGAAAGAGCTCACAAAATACTCTTACTAAAACACTAGGAGAATACTCTGTTGGCCTACAGATAATTCCTTAGAATTAATGAAAGGAGAAAAGTGGGGGGAGGCTTAAAACATGACTGTTTTGAAATATTAGAAACACTATTTCCACACAGTTTTAGCCTCCTAGTCATATTCTAGATCACTAACACGTGAAAAAGCCCTCCCTCAGCAGGTGTCAAGTTTGAAAAGTGCTCTCAGTGGATTATTATGACAACCCTTTTCTTTTCTGCTGAAAGATCCCAATAAGAGAAGTTCCCCTACTGTTCTTACAATGCCTTCTTAAGGGACAGACTGACCATAACTGCAAACATAAGATATTATGTACTTCCTTCAGCTTACATTGCTAAGGTATTTTAATTCCGTTGCGAACCATTATCATTCAACATTTTTACTATGAATAACTAATCTGGAAAGTGATTTTGCAATTAAAACAGAGTACACTGGGAGACTAAACCAAGCCCAACATGTATTTTACTAGTGGGTTAAACACATCTGAACCCTGTCTTCAGAAGCAAGGGACCAGTGCATTGCACACAGCGTACCCAAACTGGCCTTTTAAATCAGAATTTCTCTACACTACTCCAGTTCTGACTCAGCTTCATTTGTAAAAATAAACACTGTTGACATGTCTCAAGAGCCGAAAGCATATTGAGAACACCAATGATTTCAGATACCAGTTCCCACCCCCTTTTCCTTATCATCCCCCATGCTATGACTAACTCTATTTTTGAGGCTAAAACAAAGTGCATCCCTCCTCTGCATTAAGGTTTCACTGGAAAATCTCGTGGAAAGTTCACTTTCACCACCCAGACATTACCTTCGTCAGCTTTTCCTGCAGCTCCTGGATTTTGGCCTGCTGCTCCGTATTGATCTACAGTTAAACAAAAAGATGGGGGGAAAGAGCATCACAAAATCAAAAAAGAAAAAATGCTCTCTACTTATGATACCATATTTATTTTAATTCACTTCCCAAAAATCTTTGTTTCTCCCTATAAATTCCAAGACACCAAAATGCTTCTTGGCAAATCCACTCACATTTTACTAACTTCTAGTTGATTTCATATTTTGGTCACCAAGTAGGTTGTTCAGTGTGAGAATACTCAGAATTGGTTTTATTTTTCATTTGCTATTCTTTATTCATAAAGAAAATCATTATGTATCACTAACCTAACTCCAAACTCAGATTACACATCTAGGCCTGTCTTTGCCTAGCTTCTGAACACAATTCAGTAAGAACAGGGTATCCAGACACAGCTTTATATCAAATCAGAAAGAACAGTGAATCGCACCAAGAAAAAGACTTAAAAAAAATAAAATAAAATAGGGAGGGATGTGAGTCTGTGTCTGCCACTAGGCAAAGACACTCTTGGTTTCTGTGCATAATATGAAAGACCCAGGAAGCAAACTCCAGGACACTGAAGTACCATACCTTCTCCAATTTGCAATACAACTCTCCTGCTTCATTTTTGCCTTGATCTTTAACCTGTAACTTAAATATAAAATATATAAAAGTCTCAGAAAAAGTTGTAGTACACTGGTCTTCTATCCAGTCACCACCTCATGCAATTTAAACACAAGCGGTTGCACAAAGTATAAAATGACATTATTTCGAGTGTACAATTGAAAGACATGTTGTCTTAGTTGTATAATTTACACTAATCTTTAGAGGACAAACACACAACTCGTATGTAAAACAGCACTAGAAATTCAAGCAAGCATCAGCCCCCTCTCCCATGAAGCCTAAACTACCTTTTGCAATTTGTTGTGACATTCAGTAGCTTTACGTTTGAATTCTTCAGCTGCCAGTCGGGACTCTCTCAACTCCGATTCATAAAGATCACTACGCCTGCGAGCTGAAATAAGATCCTCTTCTAATTGATTCATCATCAACCTCATTTCTTCTACTTGAGCTTGATATTCCTGTAGTTGTGGTGGAAGGGAAGAAAAAGGTATTACATTTTAGAGGCAACAGGGGAAATACTTGGAGCAGCAGATCCCAGAATACTGATTGCAGGCAAGAGGCGCATTTAAGAACATGTGGAAGAAAAGTAAAGTACAAAATAAAACAATAAGAGCTAAATAAAATAACATATCCACGGTGTTCTGGTTTGAGTCTTGCCATTTGCGAGTCAATACCTCGTAAAAGTCAAAACATTGACTTTTTGAGAGTAGCTTCACTGCAGAAACACATACATACATCTACATACAAATGATAAAAATTACTTACATTTCTAATTTCTGAAACAGAAATGTGCCTTTGAGTTGATGTCTGTACTAAATGCCCAGATGCTCCCTCAAGACATATTTTCTCATGCTGATAACATGACAATTAGCACAGATCTGCACAGCTTGGGTAAAAGGAAAGAAGGAGAAGCAGAGGGGTAGCACACTGTGGCTTCTAGCCGTCAGTTATTTTCTCTTGGCAGAGTTAAAAAGGATCATATTGCTCTGTATGGGAGACAACCTAAAATCAAATATTAACTTAGAAAAACTGGCTAAAAATCACATTGCTTATAGCAGATATTTGCCTATACAGGCAGAAATAATGATTCCCCATGCAGGACACTACAAGACAGGGCATTTGGATGGGGAAGGTGGGAGAAGAAAAGAACATTTGAATTTACTATCTCAGCGAGACTGAGTACTCAAACTGAGACTAGCTCGTGAGATTGCTTCTTGTATCTTCACCGGAAAAAAAGAATTTAATTGTATTTATTTAGCATTTACTAAGTCCTGTAAGTATACATTTTACAAAATTACTCTGAACAAAACCAAAACAAAACAAAAGTATTTTTTATGAACCTGAGAACAAGTAGAAAACATGCACATCAAGAGCTAGGAAAAAAGATTTTGAAAGACTGACAGTGGGGGAGTCCATCTTTCTTTCCATTTTAATATCTTACAACACGCCTGACTACCCCCATATTCAAAAGAGTAACTGTCTCATGACAAAATCAGGTTTGTCATCACTCCTTCCAGACAGCCAGCTGTCTTTAGTTAGACAAGTGACTGCATGAACACTGACCCTAATGTCAGCCTGTGATTCTCTAGCAACATGGAGAGCTTACGCTGATATTTAAAGAAGCCGAGCCTTTAACAGGTTGCTTTACTATCCATTACGGGGAGCATGGCAGAATGGCTTTTTGGTTTGTAATCCCCAAATTGGTTCTCCAGTTTGTAAGGTAGACAGGGGACCTACTCCTTCCAGTTAGTCTCTCTATGGATGATGTTATTTTCTTGCTGGAAAGAATTAGAGCCTTTTTATAATAAGTGTGCATGCATTAACTCAAATATTCGTTTCATACAAATACATTTGTGAATAAAAAAGGCAGAATGGTTTGAAGGAATATATGTTCTGCTCAGAAATCATAATTTGTTAAGACTTCCTAAAATACTTGGCTAAAATATCAGCAAACATTTGACCAAAGAATGACAGGTACGACTACAGTTGCCACTGTGAAAATGAGTGTTTGGGAAGGGAGGAGAATGGGGAGGGATAAAAGAAGGAAGAAGAGCAGATAATTAGTAATATTTCAGTTTTTCTTGTTTCTTGACATTTGAAAGACTATCTTTGAATAAATCTCATGGTCAGGTCAGAGGAACAGGCTGCATCACTCAAGGCGACACAGAACATTACCTCTTACGTATGCATTGGTCATAGTTTAAAAACTATCAAGATGTACTTAAGCACATATTAACAGACAGGCAAAGCTCAGGGCATATACCTGAAGCAAATTACATCAGGGTAGCTGCATACAAATGAGAGGGTCTTTCAAAAAATACAGACTCTGATTTGTTGCAAGTTCATCCATTCATATGGGTCTTCATCAAGTAACAACCAGAACACAGGTTTAGTTAAAAAACAAAACAAAACACTCATGCACACCCCAAACAAACAAACAAAAAAACAAACCATCAACCCAACACACCCTTCAAGTACCTGGGGTTAAGTTGAACCTACAATCTTGCCCTGAAAATACCAAATGCCTAATTATTGGGTTTTGAAGATTCTATATTTGCTGTTAATTTTACTTGTTCTCTCTCAAGCTTCAGGTTTTCAACAGCAAAACTCTAAGGGACTCTTCCATCCCACCTCCTAGTTCCCTCTGACTTAAAAATAATGATGCAAGTCTTTCATGGCTAAGATCCACCTGCTGGTATGAGTCAGCAAAAACATCTCTGCATATTTTGTTGTGGTGTTCTTGCACATGGGTTTCAGATAGCTCAGAAGACCACCCCAGATATGAAAGTCTGCAGGATATTACAGATTCACTTGTTGACCTAAGCAGTATTTTTACATCATCGTGAATCTTCACAAGCCAAAATTAAAAGATTCTGGGACAAAATGTTTTATTAAAAATTACTTGCATTATTTTTCCTCTGTTAGATGCGTCTATATTGCCTAAGAATCTACTCATATTTATCATCACCAAAAATGTTCCACATTTCAATATTTAAAGCAACTTTGCTAACAAAGTACCAGAACACAGGGTATTGAGCTTTAGGTCCCTTGTATTACATAAAATAACCATCCAGAAGAATGCTGTAGAAGTCTATAGAGGCCTGCTACATCCAGAGAGTTGTTTTTGCATTTCATTACTTTTTACATAAGAGCTGCTCATGTCTGGAGAATTATTACCAAGGTTTCTGGGCTTCCTTGTCTCAAACGCTATGAAATTAGTCAGTTAATGTTTATAAAGTGCTTTGAAGATGAAAAACAATAGATAATTGCAAAGAATTGTTTGAACGCCATAGCAAATTTCAATTTCTTCTTCTCAATACAATATGTTGTTATCAGTTCATAAAACTGAATGGGTTCTGTCTGGCAGACCATTTTAAATCCTAAAAATGTCCACATCTGTCACCATATTTTCATTTAATTTTGACCTTTTTTTCCTTATGAGCAACTGTATGGATTAATGAATTTTCAATATTCTTATGGTGGAAAAAAATTATGAACATCTAACTTTGCATATAGATTAAATTAGAAAAAGAACAGCCAGGCAACACAGATTCTATTTTGAAAGACTATTAAGCATTTTAAATGGCCAGGTAAGAAAGAAGAAAAAAACAAAAAAAAAACCCAAAAAACCCACAGAATTAAGGATAGCTCAGTTCTCTCCTAGGTGAAGATTCATGAACTTGTGAAATTTGTACAGCTTGACCATTTAAAATGGATAGTTCACTTCTAATGCAGCATATTACTAAAGCATTGCAACTTTGTCCTAAGCTGGTTTTATAGACAAAGTACTTTCAGGACTAGGAAAATAAAAACTTGAAGTTTGGAGTTTGTGCTTACTTGCAATATACACAAAGTGTAATTCTGTTGCTTCCCATTTTGTTTAAGAAACCATGTGAAAACACACAGATTGGGAGTCATCACAGCCTACCAACATAAAACATAATCTTGGCAACAGAGCTAGCATAAGCCAAGAATGCCAATTTGTCGTTAGCCACTCTGCTCCCCGAAGCAGCAGGTATACCTGTTCTTTGATCTCTTGCAGTTTTCGGCTTTGTTCTCTGATATCATGAAGTAGCTGTAGTGCCTTATCATCTTCCTGAGACACCTCCATCCGTGCCTGCTCCAGGCTTCGCTTTAAGCTCTGCAGAAAGCAAAATGTTCAATACATAGTCTTTGGTTTTTCAGATGGCTGTATAATAAAGATCTTTAGCTACACAAATGCCTCCTTGACTGCAGTGAGGCATCATAAAAAAATGGAGGCACCAATGATGGAACCCTAAAGAAATTCATGGCCAGTGCTCTTCTATCTGGATAGAAGCAGCCCATTTTACAAACACTGTTTGTTAAATCTTAGTTCAAATCTCTACTTCCTCACATGAGGTTTAGAGACAAAAACCAAACAGAGATCACAAAAGGCATCCATTATTGACAGCATTTATCTATATTTTATCTAGCACTATTAATTCACAACCTAGATACAATCCTTCAACTTCATGTTACTAACAAGCCTATTCATTTTTCTTGTTGCTGTTAAGTGAGTTAAATCCTTTAATCATTGTTAAACTTCTACAAAGAACAGAAGAGCTGCTTCTGTATCTCACCACATACCTTACCTGCAAATTTTGACAGACCAGTGGTCCTCCTATGAACTGTATATTATTCTTCAACAGAAAGATACAAACCGAATTTTATTTATTTACCTAGTAGCATTTGGTATAGGAAAATCACTCAGCCCCATTTTAAGATATGCTTCCCAACAAACAAACCCATCAGAAATGCTTTTCAACTCTCTGAAACCGAGTGTTATCTGGGTTTTTGTTCTTGGTACAAGAGAGGAAATAGAGTATTATATCCAACTGAAAATACAGAGACTATTAACTAGAATGAAAATATCCTCACTGGAATCCTGCCAGGACAACTGGGCAGACATTCCAGCTCCCATGAAAAATGCCAAATAATCTTTCAAGACACAGTTTTAAGGCCTCATTTTTATCTTCTATCTGAAAAATAGCACCTGTCCTAGCATCATCCCTGACATCATGCTGGGGAACGGGATCAGTCTGAACAGAGAACACCACAGATGGAGGAAACACCATTGTTTCCTAATCCGCTTATTTGTCCTTGAAGATTTCTGTCTAGGTTCTGATTAGGCCCCATCCTCTTCTGGCTAAGAAACCTGCAAGAAGTCAAACCCAAGCATGTTCTAGCACAGTCAGTAAGACAAACATCACAAATAGTTTCAGCAAGACCAGGACAGTAGTTATTGCTGTATGTTCTAAGCACTTGACCATGAAATAAAGTTTGAATAAAACTATCAAGCAAGCCTCTGAAAACAATTCAGGGCTCCATATTCAACAGATATCCTCTCACATATTATTTTCTCTCCATCAAGTACCCCACTGAAACCATGATGGAAGAGAAAGGCAAAGACCACCAGATTTCAGGCCTTCAGAGCTGAAAGGACTGGTGTAAGGGCTCACACTGCATTCTGTGATATAGGTGGCCAGGTCCTGCTCCAGGAGGGATCGCTGGGTCTCAGAGGCTTTCAGTTCCACCTCCTTTTGGCTAAGTACAGCCTCCACCTCTGACACTCTCCGGTGCAACCGCGTCATTTCCTGCTCCATCTGCAATAAATATCAAGAGGTTATAAAGGGGGCTTCAAAAGCTTTGTTAACTGCTACTTTCAGAGCTCTGCTTGTAAGGAATTTGTCTCCAGGAGACTTCTAGCTATATTTCTCCAAATGGTGTTTAAATTCCGATACCATTGTCTCTGCTCCAGGAATGCACAGTTCTTCTTAAGGACAAGTAGTAAGGTCTAAGTCACCCCATTCATTCAAGCTGCTTGTTCATATTCAGTCATTCTTCGAACCCCAGTTAGCAAAGAAGACACAATCATTTTTCACCTGACTTGCAGAGATGGGTCACTTTAACCTTATCCCAAATCCATGCTGGACCAGAAGATGGTTTCCCCCCATCTCCTTGTCAGGAGCAAATGGTCAAATCCAGAACAGAGCAAGGAGAAAAGCAATCGAACTCTCATAAAAGTCTCAAACAAGCAGTAAGTTTTAAAAGACTCCACCGGGTTCCCTTTATTGGAGCACAGCAACTGTTATAAGATGTTCACCATAACCAGGGACGTGACAAGTTATGTAAGTAGAAGCTGATGAGTTAGGAAGAGAATCTCAGAACAGTACTGCTGTAATTGTGCGTATGATGAAGAGGCACGGCCTGCAGGAAGAAGCAGTCGTCTGTGTCACGCTGAGAAAAGGACTGTTTAAAATCCAGAGCCACTTCTTGTTAAGATAAAAGTATCTAGAGCAACAGCATGGCCTAAATTCATCTCCCTTTGTACTGGACAGGAAGCCACCTCACTGAAGGAAAAGCACTTTGCCCACCACGAGTCTGGATGATCAGCAGCATCTGACAGATCCCTGGACATACAGTGGTTGCAGATTCCTGGAGCAATGGAGATGGCCAATCGCATAAATAAATACCTTGTGACACTTGTCCTGGGCGTCTTGGAGTTCTTTGCTCTTGAGAAGAAGTTTCTTTTCCATGGAGCTGACCTTGGCTGGAGAATCCACACTTGAAAAAACAGATCTAAAAGAGCAAAGCCAAACAGCACATGAATATAGGCAAAAGGTACAGAAATCTGCATTTATGCAGCCTCGGTAAGTCATTGGGTACTTACTTATACCAGGATAAAAGAAAGATGCAGCAATCACAGTCTAACAGCCATCATTTCAGATCAAACACACCATAAAACCTGATGACAGTATATGATCATTAAATAATCCATGTGTACTTCTAGTTACAATATTAATATTTTTCATCAGTGACTTCTATGTCAGAGTGCAAAACAATAAATCACGGCAACATTTTTGTATAACTTGTATGGATTTGTAAGGGTAACAAAAACAAAGCATAAAGTCAGTGTAACCACTTGGAAAGATAACAAATTTTCAGATAATTTCTTTTTATTTTGTACTTTATTTTTAAATAAGTTTTTAAATTATCAAAGTACAAAAGTCCTAAAAACTTTAACATGTCATAATCTGTACAACAGGAAGAAGAATTTAATATCCTTAGTTACCTTCTGTGATTCAAAATTGAACGGAAACTTTCCTAACCCAATTCATATGATCCCTACAAACTCAATCAATATCAATATGATTAGTCACACTGCAGAACTTCAGAGTTCCACTTATAAGTAATTCTTTTTTTGTGAGACACAACCTAACTGTACTATTCATAACAATTTGACTCCAGAAACCTGAGGAAAACATTTACATGTTCTTAAGCTTTCTGTCTAATTGGGACTCAACATTTATGAAGTTTACCATTTCTGTTTGTCTAAATTCATTCTAGAAAAGGATAGGAAGCCACTCAATGTTTTGGAGCATATTTTTAGTGCTTTTCAGTCTTAAATATGTAATTTGCAACCAAAAAATTAAGTACACACATCAAAACATAATTTTAAAAATCACATTCTCCCTTGCATAAAATGATTCAAACTAGATATTTAAGCAGTTAATGATGGAACCAGTGTTAACTGATAGATGAAAACGCAGAAGTACAATGAAGGTGCTAATAAAAGATCATACAGTCTGCCCACACATTGCTTTCTGCTTCTCCTGGCCACAGTTTGGTATGCAGCCAGTTATCCCCATGGAGAGAAATGAGCTTTGAGCAGCTCTCTGCATATAGCCATACACCCACACACAGCAGCACAGTCTCTTCTTAACACCAAGGGAAGTTTGCTTCCATCACCACCATTTTCTGAGAAAAATCTACTCCTTAATCCAAACAGATATGCAGGACAGTTACAAAACAAGAGGCATGGATTTTTATGAAAATGCAGCAACATATATGCATCAAAACAGATCTTCAGTACCACCACCTTAAGTAGTCATTAGGAAACACTGTTTTGATATGAGCAAACAAACATAGCAAAATCCACCAATTCTGCCTTGAAAGGTCAAATATTAACATTTCTTTAGAAACTTGATGTGGAAAAACTTAGAAGAAAGAACCCTGCATGTCAACAATACTGATATGATCAGGACTTCATAAAAACCAAAAGTTAAAAGTGAATGCTTTTGTAAAGCATTCCTTTAGTCCTGGTCCAATCAATCCAATCCATCAGATTATCATATTTAAAAATCAATTTATAAAGCGTGTCTATACTCCTACAGAGAAAAGACAACCATCTGAGAAACATGCATATTAAATCCCATAACAGCTGGGTGTACAAACAAGGCTAAAAATGAATAGTTGAGAAAAGCAGTCTAAAAATACAAATTAAAGCTCACATTAACTAAAAAAGACACTAAGGAATCTGCTTTAAAATGTAAAGCAAATATATGTAAATAGCTGCAAAAGTGTACTGAGACAAGTCTGAAAATCTTTTTATAATAAAAATTTAGCTTTACGGGTCTGAACTGTACTGGCTAAAGCAATTATTTTCTTTTTTTAAATTATAGTTTCAACATTAGCCATCACTGTTTTACTTTTATTCTTTTCAAATCTGAGGCATTACCTAAGAAAACTCTAGTCAGTTCTCACAGACCTGGTTTTATTTGCTGCTTCTATTTCACCTCCTCAAAGGGGCTCATTTTATTTGGGTTTTTTTCTTATTTATTTTATTTGCTATTAACAGAATCAGAGCCTAATATTACAGGCACCATTTTGCATTTCAAAAACTTCTCCTAGCAAGCCAGCTTAACGCATCCATATGCACTGCAACACAGGAAGTAGCAGGATGGGTTCAGGCAAGAAGATACAGAGCTCTGCAAAGACACATTCAGCCAGGAGTGATGGGATGGGACAGAGCACAAGAGACTCGCACTGACCGAAGTTTGAATTTCATTAGGTGACTGTAGAGGGAGCTGCTCCTCAGCTGGTGTCAGTTTTGTAAGGAAAGAGAAGGCTACAAAACTAGAACTACAATCTTTCTTCCTCATCCCTGTCCAAAGGGAGGAAGAAATTCCTTAAAAATATATGTGCTGGTGGCACGACTATTTTCCTGCCATTTTATACCCAAGTGAAGCTGACTTCAGTTAGCACCGGACACACAGTTTTTAAGAGACATCCTTTCCCAGTAATTCTTTCCTGTGTACAAATTATATTAGAAAAACTTCATGAACATCCATACAACCTTCAAAGTATCAGAAAGGGGGCAGACAGAGGAAATCAAGAGAAATGGAATACTGAATAATCTAATAAGCCTTGTCATGGTGATATAAGCTCTCAACACAGCATGACAAGGTGGAAAATACCCACATTGCTGGGGCACTTACATTCTTCCTCAGTCAGCATCATCTCAGAAATTAAACACATACAATCCAACATCAAAAGCCATGATGCAAAGCTGTCATTCAGGTTGGTACCATCTCAGAATATTTCATTTAATTAACTGCTACACCTGGATCAATTCTCTTAGCACAACAGAGCAGTTTCTGCTGTTTCCTCTGAAGTGTGAAAAAAAGATTAACAAAAGGTAACCAGCATACATCAACAAGAAAGCTGCAATAAAAGATTAAAAAACTCCACAGTCAAGTCTATAGTACCAAGCACTGATAGCACTAGCTATGCCAATTTACTTTCAAAAGAAGCACTGCCTGCATGACTAAAAAACAAGTTAACTTACAGCTGACTACCTAGTCATTTCACAGCTAGATCAGCAGCAGCCTCAACCAGCAGAACTATCGGAAATGGTGCTAGTTGTGTAAAAGCTCCTCCAGTCTTAACGTGGCTGAGATGAAGAAGAAAAAAGTATTAGTATAGGAAAAGCTAGAAGATGATTCTGGGGTATCGAACTCATATCTTAACCTCTCTTGTGCATCATACCTCATACCTTCCTTTGTCCTTTTATGCCACTCTCATAAACCCCCAACTCACCTGTGCTTCTTCCTTCTCACAACGATTGACACCATCTGTCCTAATCCTGGCCCCCACACAACATGCCTATAATCTCATCCCCCGTCCCTCATGCTCTATTCTTTTTAGCATTATACTCATCTGTACCTTCCGCCCCCTCGTAAATGCTTGCTCAGGCCTAAAAAAAAACCAACCAAAAACAAACAGTGATACCATCAATCTGTGAATAAAGCTAGCTGAAGCAAAGCGTATTTTTGGTACGCTCATCCTGTGCTTCCTCTTTAATCTATCTTTGGCGAAAGAGTTTACCAGAACCCGACAAACTGTTGGAAGAAATCAGTAGTCCTTCTTTTTGGAAGGATGGCCCATTTTAACTCTCAGTATTTTATAATGACAATCACGAATCCATATCAAATCTTAATTTAAAAAAAAAAATCTTGAAAAATACCACTTCTTAGGAACCTACAGAAAAGATTTGGACCATCTACCAAAGCCTCACAGACCACAATTCAAGAATTACTAAGATTACATTTATTATATTCTGAAAGACAATTTAAAAACAATAAAACCTGATATCAGGAACTGAGATTAGGTACTAGTCCCATTGTCAGCCTTGCCTGTGAATATATCTCTAGGTTCTGGTTTAGCAAGTATTTTGTATTAACCTAAGTTTTGTATCATGAGTAGTCAGGCCCCTTTAGCTCCTTACTCCAGTCTAAGAGAGGACAGAGACAGGCAAAAATTTAGATCATAAACTATTTTTTTAATTTTTAGGTATTTTGGTGTATTTAATTGGCCCTGGATTTATAATGTATTTATCTTATGCCTTAGGGCTTCTGCGAGTCACCTGCAAAGGACAAGAACAATTTTCTTTCACCCCTTGATGCATATTTCTGGCATCTAAGGGTTTTTCTCACTTGTTCTAAGCACTGGAGATCAGCCACAGTTAGGGACAGGAAGTAAGGTGGGGCTGGCTTTTAATGGAATTAAACTCTCAGTTGCCCGCTATCTTGTCACAGTCACACGCTCGCAGCCAAACCAGGAGCCAGATTTGCAGTCAGACAGGCATTTCTCCCCCAAATCAAGAATTCAGAGGCCATGATGGGAGAAAGAGTTAGCTGGTCCTTCTCTGCAGCCTGATCCTAGTTCTTAGAATCATATAGAAGATTTATTTAACAAACACTTTGCTAGTACAGGAACCTATGACATAAGCAATGCCCTTGATTTCTCCTGGTTGCTTCTATGACACGTCATTGTCGTGCCTTTTGCTCTTTTGTTAGATGTTGCATTTGTTATAGGGTCACAAATTCTTCCCAAAACTCATGGTATGGGACAGCATACAGAACATTTTCATTCAATGGACCCTTCTAAACTACACACCGACTACATAATTTCTGCCAACAGGTCTAAGTGACTTGGGTGAACCCCTCTAACGCTAAGTGGTTGGGAGAAAGAGGAGAATGGAAAAGAGAACTTCTTTTATCCTTCTTCTGTCCAGTTTTTTTGAACTGTCCTTTCTCTGAAGTATTTGAAATTCCTAGCTCAGCTATGGCTTCTTACAGTCCAGTGAACAAGGGCAAGAGTATAACCCTAAACTTCATAGCTTGACACCCTCAAATTAAAAGCAATGAAAGTTTCAAGGACCTCGTTAATGGCACTCTGCAGTTGCCTGGCCTAACTGTGAGCAGCACTAGAGGCATTAGAGCTATCATGCTGCAGACACAGGAAAACAGATCTGCATCACTTAGCAACCATAAGGGTTAGACTTTTGGAGGAAAGATTTTGAGGAGAAAAATTCTGGACTGATAAACTTGATGACTTAGGACCTTCCAGAGAAAACATCCCAAGATTCACAACAGATAAGCCTACCCCCCATTTACTGTTCTCTTCCCCATCTAGAATTTGATATTCAAGCTACTGTGGACAGAAACAGTACCTTATTTCCTCAAGTAAAACATACACCACACAATATTTTGTAAGTAAGAAGTTATTTTTATGACCCAGTGTTGCAGTGATATTGAGAATAAACTAGTCACTGCGTTATTTAAATACAGATATTTTCAAGTCTCCATACACTCTTTGCCGTATTTAAACCACCTTCTTAGAACAAAATGCAAGTATCTACTGCTAAAAATATCAAAGTGCATTTATCGAGTTCTCATTCAAAAAAAGAAACCACTAAGATCTACTTATATTAAAATTATTTGGGCGAAAATTAAGTACATGATGTCTTTCTGTTCCAGCTCAGGAAAAAACAGGCCACACCAAGCAGAAATTTTACTTCAGTCACAATTTCTCCAGAGCACATTAATGTCTATATTCTTTTGCTGTAACCCGTCTCATCTATTACCAAAATTCAAATATACCTTCAATACGCATCTTCAGTACTAGCTCCACAAAGAAAGCGTATCAATCAATCTGCTACATCTATATCACTTTTCAGCCTTCAACCTCCAGCACAGTTACACCACTGCTCCTGAGACTTTACCTCACGCTCCTCTTCAGTTCTAGTCCTGGGCCCCGATTACATATACATTTTTACCATATATCTATGGTCACTGTTGAGTCTCTTCTGACTGTTACATGAATGGTCATGTAGCCTTGACAGATGGATTGCAGTTCCCCAGGCAAAAAAGATAATACCGTAAGTTATTTCACTTCTAAATCAAGACAGATTTTAACCCCAGGTATCTACAGATATAACACTCCATTTTTCCAATTCTGCTGACAATATTAGATCATTTCACCAAAAGAATACTTTTTTGGCTGTTATGCAGGTTCCCTTCCTTCCTCTTTTGTCATAAAAGCAACTCTGCTGAGGAGGGACAGTCAAAGATTCCCTTTTTATTACTGGCATAACCATCATATAACCTTGATTCACGGTGTGGGCAAGATCAAAGATGTCAACAGTATTACCAGACTTGGTTACACACTTACCGCAGAGCAACTATCACAACCAATATGACAAAAAAATGAAAACTTGATTAAGACAGATTGACAACGAAGTCCCTTAAGGGAACTAACTAGCAGTAATGAACGATGGTTGACACGAAAACACAGCGCCTTAGTGCATTGAGTCACTAACCCAGCTAAAGCCATTGCATTCCTGAGAGGCCTCACGATACTGAGGTAAGGACTTCTCAACTTAACGTACTGCACTAATACTTTTTCAATAGCTCTGTCATCAGAAACTAACCACCCACCACACCAAATGGTTTATACCATACTATTTCTATTCTTCTTTTTCTCAGACTCCATTCTCTCAGAAAGCATGTTTTCTTTCAATTGAAAACCATTTTTTCTAGATCTTTACACTGCCCCCCCCCACAAACACATACCCTGCATACTTCATGTGAATCTCCAGTCTCTTAACACACAATACGGCAATGTCCAGTCTTCGTATTTAACTTGACCCAACAGCACACAGTCAGCTGCTGTGAAGCTCCTTCTCTTGTTCACTGACCCATCACTGCACATTTCTGTGGATCACTGATTCAGCCTTACACATCCCCAGCACTTGGTGCCCACTCTCTGACCCAATAAAATAACACCCCCCCTTTTCCATCTCTGAACTCCTCAGTATTCTCCTTCGTTCAGGGATCTGCAATACCAGAAATGCAATCACCTACTGCTCCCTGGTTAACAGCAATAACTAATTCAAAGTATTTGAACAACAATTTTAACAATAACTGGTTTAGAATCAATTTTTCCATTCCCTTACCTCCCCCTCATCCCAGAAATAATCACAGAACGGTAGGACATGCACAAGCCACAGCAGCAACAGATAAAGCTAGAATCTGGCAGCTTCCCTAAAGCAGAGTACAGGCCAGTTAAAACAGCTTTTCCCCACACACACCATCCTCACTAGAACAAACCTTCGCATTTTTCCAATGATCCTACCCACCTAAGCAATAATTCCTACTTACTCTGATCTGAGGATCCCTAATGCCTTGATGAATGAAAACCCCACAAACGGCAAATCTTCACCCGAGAAGCCTGCTGGGTTCAACTGGCGCGTAGAGGATAAAACCCGCGAATTCTTCTCAGGTTCATCAAAATTTGAGGTGTCATCATCAGACTTGAGAGTAGGAACGAAGGGGGGAGGAGCTGGTGAAAAAAGCAAGAAGAAAAGACAAAATTCAGCTACAGTTCACTCTGCAACAGTCCCACTCATTCAGTGCTTGCAATGGCACTGCAGCTCCTGCTTTTAATCTTGCTAACACAAGCAGACTGAGCTGCTGCTCTCAAATCGTATTACAGCAACAAGAGATTAACCCTTAAGCTACCAACATGGCTACCACTCTGCAGGCAGAACGTCTCCCACACTGATTAAACTGGGGTTTAGGTTGGGGATTTGAGATTGTTGGGGTTTGGGGTTTTTTTTCAGGTTGGGGGGGGGGGGTTTAAACACATGCATTGAATCAAATCAAAGCATCAGGCTAAGAAAATCATTACTGTAATAGAGCTAAAAGTAATTCAATTCTGATTCATCTAGAACAAGAAAATGTCTCCAACCTATCCAATTAGTGACACTACATGGGAATGTAGCCTGATCCTTTGCTCGTCAGTTAAGGGATATATCTACCCTTTAATACTACCAAGAATCTTCCCAGCCTGGGCTTCTAATCAACAGCAAACTGGTCTTTCTCCTAGAAGATTCTAATAAACCATAGCTACTAGAAGCTAACTGGTCTTTAGCAAGGGAAGAAATATCAAGTAACATTTTATTTCTCTAAAAGAGCTTGCTAAAGATCTGGAACTCTTGTTGGGACACCACTGCAGTCTGGCTCTGATACAATCAGCTCTGAAGAGAGGTATAAATAGCAGGAATTACACTGTATTTCTTACTACAATTTCTAAATCGGTACCACTTAACTTGTTAAGCAGTTGTTTAATTTCAGCTGATTTTCTCGTGTTTGCTTCAGTTTAATTAACCAACAGAACAAAAGAACAAGTTCTTCTCAATGATGTGCAGCACCCGAGCTACCTGCTGGCTTGGCTACGTGTGTGAAAGGAATGAATGCAAAAGCCTGCTGTGCAATTCCTACCTCATTAAATCACGTTTTCTAAGATTTTTTTTTATTATTTATTTCATCAGTCAGGTCCTCACTCACTGCAAATCTACTAATCTCTTTTTTTGCTCTATAAAGGAGACAGCTCTTCAGTCAGCAACTAGAACACAGCCCATTGTCACAAGCTGATGGAAGTGTAGTGTGCTAAAACCGTTACCATGGATCCAGTATAGATCTCCTGTAGCTGAAGGGCTGATGAGAATTGAAGAACCGGGAACAAACATTACAACCCCTGCAGTGCAGGCTCCCTGCTCCTCACTCTCTGCATGCTCGGAGTTTAACCCTACCTGCCTGCATTCGTGACAGATGCTGATGCTTATCTGACTGACACAGGCAGAATGAGTCACTGCTGGAGCTTGCTAGCTCCCTCTAGGTTGCCAAAGCCTTTCACAGCCCGCTTTTTAACTCTTAATTCTCTAGACAAATGTAAGCTTAAACTACCCACCAGACCAGCATTAATAGCCAAAAAAACCCCACCAACCCCCATCTGTATAAACTGCCAAATCACAACTACACACGCAGGCTTTGTTAGCAGCTCCCCAAGGAGCCATTCTGATGCTGCTCCCAAGCAGGGAAGTGAGAAGAAATTCCATGAAGCACATAGGATGCTGCTCACGTACGGTAGTTCCAAGTACATTAGAATGAGATAAATGGGGAAAATACACAAATTAAAAAGGTTCTGTAGTAAGCAGTTTTACTTACTGGCTCCAGAACATTTAGATTTTCTGTTAATATCATGAATTTATTAATTTCTGCTATTTTATTGGTTATGATATAAATTTAGATCCAATATAATACTGACATTTATGTACTGTAAACATAATTTTGGAATACAGATTCTTGATTAGGATCTGTATTTTTTAAAAAATTCACTTAATGTCAGGATAATGTCCAGCTACTCTTTCATATGCTCTTAATGATTAAAAACAGAGAAGCAACAGAAAATAGTTTGTAAGTATATCATCTTTAACGCAAATATAAGCCTAAAGTTACAGTTAACTCCTAGCAGAGGAGGACAAGTTCAGGAATTCATATTTTTTTGTTTAGGACCTCTGCTGAAAGAACTTTGCACATTCTCTTACAGGAAGGGGTTGCTGTGGGGTTTTTAACATTGTCTTTAAAGACAGATACAGTCTATGAGGTAAAGTAATAGAGAAAACAACTATTCACTTTGTCTGGGGAAGTCTAGAATCTTTCTTAAAGAGGTAGCAAAAATCAATATAGCTGCCTTTTTATAATGGTATAACAACCCTGTTATACACTCCTCAGAGTTTGACAGATAACTTCATCTTCAAAATGATCTAGTGCCTTACTTCTCACCAGAAATTAGCTAAGAAGATCTTAAGAGTCATCTTCAAGCCCTTGCAATTAAAAAGAAAGTCTTTCCTCTTACCAACAATAAGAATTCCTAGTCAAACCATATGCATGAAAGAAAATATAATTTAAATATGCCTAAGATCAGCAAGCACATAAAATGATGAAAAGCACTCGATAGGGGAACAATGGATGCAAAAAGATAAAACTGAATGGGAAACAGAGCAAACCTTTGGGGCTGTTGGGAAACTAGTTTAAAGAGCACAATGTTTTACACTACAGTTTCCTCTAATGTTTAATAACAGATGTGAATGAAGAAGACAAATTGTAAACACTAGATTAAAAAATAATGAAAAAATCATTTGCCCTCTATTTTGCATTCACTAAAAATCCATGACTAACAGTCCAAAAACTCTGCAACTTTGCAGTATAACTTCGTTACAATATTTCTATCAAGAAATAGTAGCAACTAAAAAGAAAACTTAGAAAGAGCAGTCATTCAACAAAGACACCTCTAGATGTGAAGTAGTTCTGAACTGTCAATGGTGACTGAAAATGAGAAGCAGAACTTCTTCAGAAGTTTCAGGACACTGGAGAAAAACTCACTTAGGAGTAAGAGGGAATATCTTTAAGAAATAAAAAAAAAAGCTAGATCCATTCTATCTGATTTTGTTAGTTATTTGGTAGCTTCTTCATAGTCCTTTATTCCTAAGACTAAGGAGTCCTTTGTCTGATGTCCAAAACACCTACAGAATAAATGAAGTAGTCTTGTAAAAACAAGCTAAAACAGACGAGCAATTTTGTTCTCAAATGTGGGTCACGTGGTGACATAATCTCTAGTTAAATTATTATTTCTTGCTTAAAATCAGAGGACTGTCACATAGCTATAGTACTGTCAGAAGAAGATGACAATTGGTGAATGCAAATACATTGGTGTGCTTATCAGTTGCTTCTTTAAAGGGAAGAATGCTTCAGTAGAGGTCAAGATAAGCCTCTAAGAACTAAATGTTAAAACCATGCCATCGCATCTGACAAGGTGAAAAATTTGCACTTTTTTCAGGCTCACCCAAAAGAGAGGCAAAACTATTACTCAAAAAGACAGTAAACCCGATGCTTCTACTCGTACAAACTGGTTGGGTATAAAGACCTGTTTTTCCCTCCGCTATGTTACAAACGAACGTACATGTTCTGTTTACCATTTAAAGTATCTTGTAGAGAACTGCATGTTTTAAAAAAGCCAATTGCTTGCCTAGATACCTCCCCACTTGTGGAAGGATGTAACCCTCTTCCATCTGTTCCAAAGAATGACTTTCAGAGGAAAAGGGGGTGTTGTAGGTTGCTAAGTTTAAAAAAAAAGAAAAACCAAAAACCAAACCCACCACACATACATTGCAGTACTTTAACCCGTTTATCATTAAGATTAGAGAAAATGTCTCTTATGGAAATAAGTGTGGGGTTTTTTTCTTTAAACTCTGCACTAGCATGTGTAGTTATGACTAGTTCAAGGAACATTGCCTTAATCGGGTCTTTTCATCCTTTCAAAATATTTTCATGCAAATTCAGAAGAGAGATACTGCATTTCCCCTGGGACAGTGAAAGACTTAACTGAAAGAGGAAATTTAAAGGAAATATAGAACATTTCTTAAGAATAAAAATGTGTCTTTTCTTGATCAACAAGGTGATCTATATATGCTTTCTGAGGAAAAGCATCCACACAGCCTTTTTAAGTAGGTTAGGCATTACTCTTCCTCAGACTTTAAAAGGCCTATTTGAGTGAAGTGTTATGGAAGAAAAATAGAAAGTCCAAGTGATGTAATTTAAGGATGTTTTATCTAAGACCTCTTAAAAAAAAGGCATTATACTAGTTCTAACCAATCTATACAATATTATCTTAAAATCTTTTCTGTTCTGTCAAGACAATGATTCAACACATACATTTCTGTTAATAAAAGTGATCTTTAAGCAGATATGAAAGTGATCTCTACTTAGAGAAACAAGTCAACACATTTTTCTGAAGGCAAGCATTTAAATGAAACATCACAATGTTTAACTGTTAACATACTGAATAACAACTTTGGGTTCATAAGGATAAGTCTTGGACTTATGAAGAATAAGATTTGGGTTCCTGCCTGTTTAATAACAGAAGACAGCCTAAAAAATCCGTCTTCAACACTTAAAGTTCTTCTGCTTGCACAAGACATTAATTCTTTTCTTCACATGTATATAGATTCCTCATGCAAGTTCAAATATGCCATTCCATTTTCAAGACCTTTTGGACTGCAGTTACAAAACAATTCTTAAAATGAAAGATTCTTTATGCTATGCAGATATATCGCTTAAATGACAATAAAAGTCTTCTGACCATCTCAGTTGGCCTTCAGCAGGCAGATTTTTGGTTCCAAATTAAACAGCTGATGTAATTTATGGATTTCAAATAACAAAAGGTGATTAACAAAATCCCAAAATTATATAGAATGCAACCTTGTTGCCGATAACTCAAGTATGTCATCCTCCATTCTCTACCTCTGATTTTAGATACTTATCAAATACTCAAATAGTTCTGTTATCAACTTTCCTGTTAAAATATGGATCATTTAGCTGAAACACAGACAGAAATATGTTTATTCTAGGTAAATAAATTCCAAAATATTTTCAGAAAATTCTGTGAAGTAAATCAACACAATCTTTCAAAAGTTTTGTTTTGTCTTCTTTTGTTTGGGGGGGTGTGGTGGTGTCTGGTTTTGGGGGGTTTTAGAAGCTTTAGAAGTCATTAAATAACAGAAGTCCACAAATACAGAGAGCAAGATCTATAAATCTGTTTCAGTACAATACTCCAAGGAAGAGGAAAATTACCTGTTGAGACCTGACCTTAGGTTTAATGGTTGGATTCTGTTTTGGTAACTTAAAAGCTGCTTCTACAGACACATGCTATTTGAACCCAAGAAAGTTGGGAGCTTTTTTAAAGGCAACTATCTTTTGGGAAGGGGTTTACTGAAAAGTCAAGTGTTTCGCAGGTTACCATAACAACAAAATGTAACACTGAAAACCCCTTAATGACACATTCTTAACCAAAATTGGTGCATTAAGAATGGTTATCCTGGAGCTCCCAGCATGATAATTTCAATACCTCCAAGGTGAGGTACCATTTTTTTCCCTACCTTTCTCAGTCTGAAATAGAAATAACATCATTGCTTTTATAGACTGGAAGAAAGTCTGACTGTGCTGACACAGAATTTAACAATCATAGAATCACAGAATCATTTAGGTTGGAAAAGACCTTTAAGATCATCGAGTCCAACATTCCATACCCCCAAAATCTTTGACCAGATTAACTTGAGGGAGTGAGATTCTTTGGTCCAAATCTAAATCCTGACCTCTTCCAGCACTCACTAGTTTCCTAATTTTCTCAGGCTGCCATTGCTCCAGTTAAACACCACTATCAGCAAAGGTCAAGACAAGAAAGAAACCTTTAGCTTTTAGATAGCCCGGGCCAAACCCGACAAGGGTTTTGAATAGAATGACAGCAACACTGCCCTGAATAAACCAGCAAATGGAGAACCACTGCAGAGAGCAAAGCAATAGGTGATACATCGAATCTGCTACTAAAAGCAAGAAGACTGCTGTGTTTTGTGCTAGTTACAGTGGGGTTTTATAAAGCATGAGACATAACAACGAAGTCAGGGGTCAAAACTGCATGAATCTTCACAGTAGGTAGGTCCGGATGTTACAGGGAATGATGCAATCCACTGGCCAGCTGCAGACAGAAATGGGATTTTTAAAATCCCAAATGATTATTTCAACATTATAATGACATCAGGGCTGCCTACCAGCTTGTCCATCAGTATCATCATCGTCACATGAAATGGCAAAACACTCAATTAACTTGTGCAGTTGTGTGAATACTGGACAGATGATTGCCAAGGAAACACCAGAACATATGCTCACATGCCATTTTTTTCCAGATCTGAGATAATATGATACAAATGCAATACAAAAAAATCAGAAATGGAAACTAGTGTCTTAGGCAGGGTTCTGAGGAAAGAAGGCAGAGTGAACTGTAGTCTGGGAAATATATGCTAAAATGATGAAAAAGACTCAAGGCTCAATGGCTCTCAAAGGGCAGAAACAATGGAATTTAACAGAACAGCAGCTCCACAAGTTCAAAATTAATGAATCAACAGAAATGTGAGTAAACATTCTGTGGAGCTGACAGCTGAAGTGCTGAGATAGTCATCAAAAGTAGCAGCACTGGCTTAGCAATTTATCATGGAAAATGGAGCACAATCATTGCTCTTACAGCATATTTGATAAAGGATATAAGGCAGACATGTTCCTTGCCCAGATAATCTTACAGTCCAAATAATTTAAAATACTATCCAACACAAGTCAGGCACTCATACATAGATCATTGATGATCTGTGAAATATTTGCTTTTGCCATGGAGCTGGTGCCTCAGTACTTCCAAATACGAAATTCCATTGCTTCCGTAGTTTATAAACAATTTTCTGCATATAAAATTATCTGTTTCACTGATTTTATTCCATTCCTAGTGGAATGAACAGAGTTTTGACAAAAAATTCATCATACATTAGCCACATTAACTTGGAGGAAAAACTCCAATGCCTCTATGACCACTGACATTTTATCCCCTAGAGGAGCTAAAAAAAACCCCCAAACTTAAATGAAGCTGGATCACAAGCAATGAAAGAGAGAAAGATGAAGATACAACAAAAAATAATAAGATTAAGGCAAAATTAAGTAAATTGAGGCGGAAAAGGTCTGAAAGAACACACTGATGCATTTTAATCTGAGGAAAGACATGGAAAGGACCATTTTGATTTTCCAGTCTAGTGCCTGCAGTAATATGGCAATTGCATCAGAAATTCATACAGAATATTATTAAACTTCATCTTACCTTACAATTTTCACCTGCGAGATGTTAACATAACCTATCCAAAACCCAAAATGAATTGTTTTGTTAAAAACACCTGCTCCAGGACACAATCCTGATTCATTATGAATAATTATTCAGATCAAGCACAATTAAATACTCACATTGTACAAATTTTCATGTTATCCAAAGAAATAGGAATTGTTTATACATGCAGTATTATTCTACTCACAGTTACGGATATTATTCCAGTCAATTTTAGAAAAAAATGGATGGCAGCAGAGTCCCTCATAACCCAGCCTTTCCTTCTGCCCACAAAGCAGGCTCTGGATCAGATCAAGAAATTCACTAGTAACTTTCACATCCTCTGGGAACTTCAGAAATCTCTGCATTAGAAAGAAAAGGATTTCTGCTCAGTAGGAAAACAGTCCCAGAACAGTAAGATTCAGTTTCATTATTCTGAGATACATCAGGCACAAAGGATAAATATTTATAGCATACAAATAAAAGTATTGTGCATTTTTTACAAATAAGCTTTTATATGCATTTACTGCAGCAAAGATAAGAACATGGGAAGAACCATACCCGATCAGACAAATGGCAGACCCAGATCGCCATCTTATGATGAGCAACGGCCAATGGCATACACAAATGGAAGAGTAAAACAAGACACTTGCCCAGAAAATTCTCCAAACTTTCAAGGATTTGTGGCGTAGGATTTTCTGAACGAGGGATGATGTCTTTGTATTTGCCAGATCTCAATGGATTCTTCTTCTGTGAATTTTTCTAGTCACTCCTTGAACCCATATAAACATTCAGTAGCTGCAAACTTACGGCAAAGAGCTCGCCAGCATGAGAATATGCTATATGAAGTATCCTTTTTTGTTTGTAACATAGTCACTGCTGGCTACTTTCATTCGATGCCCCTAATTCCCGTGTTAGAAGAGATAATAGGCAACCATTCTTTGTTCACTTCCTCCCAGCTACGCAGGATTTTTTTTTTTTTCTTTTTCTTTCCTACTAACTTCTACCATTCTACGTGCTGCTTTTTGGACTGTTACTAAGAACTAAACTAACATTTGCATAGATTATAACATCAAGATACTGTTCTTGACCCCGCCACTGGGTAAAGTTGGGATACTTTTCCCTTCATATGCATTGGTTTAAATTTATTTACACTTAATTTCACATGACGTTTTAATCATGCAGACACTCAATATCCTCAAGTCTTTCTGCAGCTCTTCATAGCTAGCCCTTGTCTTTACTATCCAGAAACACTAAGTAAGATTCAAGAACTTTATCAATCCACAATTCATCCTTTCAATCTGTTTTCTAGATTATTTTGGAAATGCTGCAATTACAGCTGCCTAAAATGAACAGCTAAATCTTTTTTAATTCATGCACTGCAGATGATTATTTTTAGACACCTGTTACACAAAAAAACTTGGTATCTACAATACAGAGACATATAAAAGCAATACAAAGCATATATTCTAAATATTATACGAACATGACGAAGTAAAAGACACCCATAGGCTGCTTTTTTCAACTGTAAAAACATAGTCTTTAGTTACAGCCTTTTTAGTCAAGAACATGGAAGGAGTTCTCTCTACCTGGAAGTTCATGATGTTATTGAAAGTTTTCGCTGAAGTCCCTTCAGCAAACGGAGATCTTCCATAAATCATTTCGTACGCAATGACTCCTAGGGACCACCAGTCACATTCTGGACCATAAGAAGCTTTGCCATCCCCATTCAACCCTGTTAGCATTTCTGGTGCCATGTAGTCAGGCGTGCCAACAGGTAGCTTGGCATTTACCTAGAAGCAAAGATATACCAAGCGAAATTACAGCACTTTCTGTTCATTGCGATCTTGGTAATAAAACAAATCTTTTTTTTTTTTTTTTTCTCAATGAGAGACAATTTTCAGCCTCCAAGTGAAGTTTAAGTAAGTAATTTTAAGCAAGGCTGTTAAGTAAAAAAGTGCAAGGTTAAGGAAACTGCTGGTAAACAAACAGAAATAAAGCTATTCGGTATTAAAAAAAGAGTCAAATTATCAGAGCTAACTGTTACTAGAAACTACAAACAGCTGAAGTAGAAAAGCAGCATTCTAAAAAGCACAGGGTTACTAAACACCGATGCTTTATGCAGTATATGTAGTCTAGCACTACTGCTTCCACTAGTATTAACAGCAACATCATAGCTGAAATTTCAAATAGTCAAATTTAGATATAAATATTCCCTGCCCTCATTCCATTCTGTGTCATCGCTACCTTTTTACCTTGTGTTCATGATCAGCAAAGTACTAGTATTTGAATTTCTGGAGTGCTTAGAAAAGGTAATTCAGGAGCCAAAACTGCAGTCGTTTTTGCACTAAGTGGCATAAAGAATGAAACAAAACAGCAGGCAGACTAACACAAAAACCTGAAGATGACTGAAAAGATAATGTGAAGAAAAAATTTAAAAGAAAAGTGCAATGCAGAGAAGCACTGAAAAGGGAAGAACAGTGAAAACAAAATATTAAGGGTCACAATACTAAGAAAATGCTACAAAAAAATAAAAATTGTAAAACAAGACAGGAATCTGGTATAGAACTTCATATTCTCGCCTAGATACATTTTAATTTCAAATTATCACTTGAAACTGTATGTAGTTACCTAAATTTACAAGCAACTTATAAAAAAACTCAACCGATTCACAGCTTTGAATATAGTGCTTTCCGGTGAGTAAAGCCCAGAACATTGGAATGTGACTCATTTCATTCAAGATCTCCCTGGTCTTCAAAACTATGCCACCTCAGTTACAACAAACACCATTTCAGTCCAATTATGAACAATTATAAATCCATGTCCTTCGTTAAACATAGCATTGAACAATTGTAAGAATCTCTAGAAGTATGACTTTGTATTGCAGCGCAGCACCATGAGAAAGTAGATTTGCCTTTACATTCCTTGCGTATTAAAATGTTAATAAGCAAATATATATCTACTGAGAGCTGCAAAAGATACTCGAGCTCATGTTTGAAAAGCCATTCATAAATGAAAAAACATCATTGTGAACAGATTCCATATTGGACAAGAAAGGCAGAACAAGGTGTAATCAAGGAACAGATAGTTAGTTTTCCCTTTTTAACTGGACTATCCAAACAAGCCATAGACAAAGTTTAAATCCACATTATTACCGTTTTGTTTACTGTCATTTTGGCAGCTGACCCGAAGTCCACCAGTTTAATGTGTCCTGTTCGGTCAATAAGAACATTCTCTGGTTTGATATCTCTGTAAGCAAGCAGAGAGCAATCAGTACCTTTCCATACTGTTCTCCCCGTCACATCTAGGTAACAGGATATCCCTTTTCAGCTACACTCAACCGTGTGCTCAGTTGCATAAGAGTCCCACTTGTTAAGGTTTTATTTCCAACTATTGCTCTGTTTCCAAGCAAATATGAAAGTGGTAAAGTCCCCCTTATTTCATGGAAAGTTAATAATTATTGACAGAAGATGGAAAAAGAAGGTGGTTTCACACCTTGACTACGTTGTAACTGAGTTACGGTGAAGTATTATGTAGCTTTCTTCCTAAATTTCCTCACAACTTACTCTGTACATCTTTCAAATCCAGGCAGCTACCTTGCATTAGGAAGCCACAGCTTATGCTCTAAGTGCAGCCACTACAGGTGCTTGTAACATAAATAAAAATTTTATTTTATAAAATTTCCAAAGCCTCAGAATGGAACACATTTATTAAACACCAATATGATCTGAAAATGCATACAGTAGCAGCCTTCAAGCCTTAATACTATCTTTAGAAAACTCTGATATTTAACTACTCCAACATCCTATATTGCCCTGTTCACCAGTCAGTACACAAGAAGTTTTAACAATTATACTAATTTCCCGTACTATTTGGTGCTAAAAGCAACAATCTCTGGAAAAGATTTTAATTTTTTATAGTGCAACATTAAGGCTTCTTTTTACTAAGCCTCCAGAAAATATATGTAACAATCCTTTCTTGATATTAGCTTGAACTTTACATCAAAGTTAATGCCTTTAGCTACAATTATAGTTGGAGTCTGATTAATTTTCTAATTTTCTCTTCTGATACAGCATGTGAAAAACTGTCCTGAAAGAGGACAGAGTATAAAAAAAACCAAGAATTCATCAATCCAGAACACTTTTATGAAACGATACTGATCAAATACTATGTGCAATGCAAAGCAATCTTTACCTACCGGTGTACGTAACCCATCTGATGGACACTGTGAATGGCTAAAATCAACTCTGCAAGGTAAAACTGCACCATACTCTCATCTAGTTGGTCCTCATATCGATTTAAGAGTGACAGTAAGTCCCCTCCAGGCTGATACTCCATAACCTACATAAAATTTTAAAGGAACAGATACAGTTCATATATACAAAAGACATTCCATTCAACTCCTCCATACGACACTGGACACGTATCAAACAGTGGTATGTAATGCAGGAAAATTTACAGAAGATGGGCACGTTTCAACCATCACATTGTTCTTCAACATAACAATGGCAATAGTGTTCAATAGAGGAGAAAAGAAACAAAGACTAGGCATTACCAAGTAGAGATTTTTCCTGTCTTGAAATGCATATTGTAACTGTGGAATCCATGGACTGGTGCTCTGAGATAATATACTGCGTTCTTCTTCAAAAAATGACACCTACAAAAAAAGGAAGTGTTCAGTTACATCATGGTGAAAATGAGTTAGAATACATTAGAATCCCCTAGCTTTAGAAAGATTTGAATGTGTGCCAAAGGCACATATCACAAAAAAAATTACACAGAAAATATTAAATGCTATTTCCTTGTGATGTGCAGCTTTAAAAAAGTAATTTTACTCCTTTGTGTTTTCCATCCCCTTCCCATCTTCTGTTGTCTAGCTAGCTTTCAACTGAACCCTGCAGCAAAGGCCAGCTCGCCTTTCAAGCTGGTGAAGCATCTACCAGTCTGGAGTGCAATCTTGGTTGACCTCATCTGGACTGGCCCTAATAAAATAAAACTAATCTCAAAAGAATCAGACAAGCAGAAAAGAAGCTAGAGCAATTACAGGGTAGCAGCTTACAGCTAATTCAGTAATAAATTCATTGTAAGGTATTAAAATACAAGACTTCCTTGAAATCGTCCTCTAGCAACTATTTAATTATTCAGAGGTGCAGCCAGACAACAAGAAATTCATTTTATTACAGAGATACTGCAAGTTCATTTAGATCAGCATTCCCTACTTCCACTGACCCACACTCAACAAGATTGAGCAAGTGTCATATTGAGGGTAGTATCATACTTTGCTTTCTTGTCAACCTATGCCATAGCAAGAATAATTTTAGTTTATCTTCATTTCTGATAGCCACAAACAATGCTAAGGGATCTCAGGAGCAACCTAACTGCACCATATATTTGGGAACAACTGATGTAGATATTGCTGTATAAATTCACAAGGTCTTCCATGGAGTATCTCTGTCCTACTTGTCATCTCATGTCAGTGAAAGATTAACTTCTGTTTCTCACCAAACTATGATAACAACCTCCATTATCCCTTTTTTAAGTTTTCAAGTAACACATTTCTCAAGCTAGTGAGAGGCTCTCCATAAAAATCCAGTCACCACCGTTTGCCTTCACACCCACTCTTGACATTCTACGTCGCTCTTTAAAATAAAAAAAAACCTTAATGAATAGATTGCCTGAAAATTCAAGCCATCATCAAGCTGATCAAGTCTGATCCAGTGTTTTCCTCATCTATTTTTTCTTGTATTACAATTAGGTGGTAAGCTCTTTGGGACAAGGGCCATTTTTTCTTTTGGACAGCACCTCACCCAGTAGATCCATGGTCTATGACAATGGCTTTTAAAAACAGCAAAACTACACACAATTACATTACTTCACTGAAATGTAGGATGATCCTTCTCATGATACACTTTTAACTTAATTCTAATAGTAGTGACAAAAAGGAAATGTTCAAAAAATTGTAATTTATAGTTTTACTGGCATAACAGAAAAACATACATACGTGCTCCTGCGCCAACAAGGACTCCTTGCTCATCACCTTCATAGCATATACATCACCAGTAACTTTCTCTCTTACTACTTTTACATCTGCAAAGTGACCACAGCCAACCACACTCTTTACTTCAAAATCCTTCACACTGGGTTGCAGTTCCCTTAATTCAGCTATAGTCTCTGCATCTATAAAAATAGAACACTTTTTACATTAGCCAAGTGGCATTTCATAATGAACACAACATCATAAATAGGGAATAAAACAACAAAAAAACCAAAAGACATTTAGTTCCAGACTCTCAAGAAATGTTAAATCATTCCAGAATATGCTTCTTAAAAAAAAAAGTGTGCATAAGAGGTAGAAAAAGACTGTATTAATGCATAGTTAAGACTGAAATATGGTACATACAAAAGAATCAGGAAATGTTAAGACAGTTCCCATAGCAACCATAATTCTATCCCATTCATAACATCATAGGCTGATAGCCTCTTTTGTTTCTAATTTCTTTCCAACCATCCTTTCCCAATACAAAGTGTATTCTCTAAATATGAGGGCTTTACCCAGCCGAGTTCTACGAGTCAAGTGCCAGGGTTTTCTCCTCTGCCTGTGGGAGGCACTAGTCTATTGTCTAACAAATAACCATAGACTTCACTTCAGATACTCAGTTCAAGTTTTCCATTGACTAGTTTCAACCAGCATGCACTGTGATAATCAACTGCTCTCTGTAGATTGTTCTAAAAATTCTTCAGACTAGCAGAAAACTACTTTCTGCTAATAATATCTAGAAACTGTTGGATGGAACTATTATAGAGGGCATGATAAGTTACTTTTAACCAAATGCCTTTCTAGTATATCTTAATGGAAAAATTGATGAATCTTTTTTTGTTTCCCCACAAAGAATCTGAGCACGCCATCAGTAAAATATTTACTCCATCAGAAGTTATATTTTTGAAGCACAGAATAACTATTTACATGTTACACATACAAAATTCAGATAACACATGGAATCTAAAAGATCACTTCAAACTGAAAGAGCCAAGTATTACCAAGTTCCTTTCTAGATTTTTTTCCCCTCATACCTCTAGTTACTGTCCTGCTCTCATCTTCTGACATGCTTCTATTGCGCGTACTTGGAGCTTTGCTGTATGCAGTACTCAGACACTTTTAAAAAAAGTGCCTCCTCGACTATAAATATAGTACAGACGGATGAAAGAAGGATGCACATTCGAGTCACAGCACTTCAAAAGCCACTTACATTTGACCCTTTTGGACCTGAACAAAGCCCTACTAAGATTGCCAAGGTCCCTGTCTTTTAAAATGACAGCTGAAAATTAGTCTAAACAAACTTACACTTCTTGACAAAGTTGCCAACATGTTTAATTTTCATTAAAGCGGGGTTTCTGCATTCTTCAAAAAGAACGAATAAAGAATCAAGGATGCCTTCCCGGGAGAGAGGAGACATCTGCTGTTGAGTCACAAAGAGTGGCTTCCCCTGGAAAAAAAAAGAAGCAACAGCAGATGGAGTCTCAGACAACAATGAAAAGCCTCAAATCAATAACATATGTATAGAGCAGATCATATATTATCCATTTAAAAATCACTACTTCAGAAATTGGACAAATGATACAGAAGCGTGAGGTACATGTATCAACTCACTTTTTCTATCTGTAATAGCTGTTACAGGTATTTTACTTTTAGGCAAAGCAATCCTTTAAAGATCGTTAAAGTTCAAATCACAGCTTTCTTGAAACTATCTACATTCTACTGATGACTCTGATCTGACTGGCTTTTTTCTTGACATTGTACCATGTGGGTTTTTTCATGGTACAAACAGTTTAAGCAATCAGTATCAATATTAGCTCTAGAAGGGAAAGCTGCTGAACCTCAGATGATCAAATAGCAGCTGGTTAGGTAAATGCATCTCATGACAAATCCTCAGCTACTTCACCCATGAAGAAAATGCAGATTGCAGGGCACAGAATGCAACATTCCATCTTTATGTGGGAAAATCCACTCAGCTAAAACATTAATGGATGCACATAAACACAACACCAGCTACTATCCAACGAACTTTGTGCAAACTAGATACACACTTCAAAAAGTTACCCTCCTCTTTTACCCCTTCCTCCAAAGGACCACACAGGCATGGTTTCAGCGTCCACAGGAACAAGCAAAACTGTATTTTGATGCACTGGGTGTGGACACAGACGAAACCCAGATCAGCTAATCCAAGGCCAAATGCTCTTTACCTGAAAGAGCAGATTTAGCCGAGAAATTCGGCTGGTGATGGGCTCCATCGGTCCTGCCTCTACCAGATTTCGGGCACTGCATTTAAACTTCAACATCTTTACAGATTATCTTGTATAGAAGATCACCTGAAAAAGAGAACCGGGACTTTGAAGCAGAGGCATTTGAATGGGTGACTTTAAATTAAAAACAAGGGGACGAGGAGGGGTATAATTTAAGCAACATTTTTATTTCCTGGGAGACAAAATTTATTAAAACTAGCAGGTTTGAACGCATCCGGAGTGTCACAGTAATTAACGTGGTTTTGGGAAAGGCGGGGAGAGGGAAAGGCTGCAGACGGAAAACAAACCCTGACGGCGCGGAGCCCCCCAACCGGCGGCGTTTCTGCTTCGCGGAGCCGCCGCTCGCGCCGCAAGAGCCCGCGCTCCCTCAGCCGCGGCTCCGGCCTCTCCTCAGCGCCGGCGGCGCGAGCCCCGGCCTCCAGCCATCCCACAACCCCCCGCGCCGCTCTCCCCACCTGCCGCTCCGCTTTACCGCCATCCAGGTTTGAACGGAGCGAAGGGCGTGTCTCGGCGACCATCACTTCCGATGACGCGCGCCAAGCGCCCCCGGCTCAACCAATCCCGAGGCCGGCCTGGCGGAAGCGCAGTCGTCACGCGCCGCAGCCTGCCTAGAGAAGCGGCTGAGGTCCCTAGAGACGTCATCTGTGCGTCACTCCCCCGAGCGGGGCGGGCGCGGGAGGGCGGTTAACGGTTTTAACGATCAAGTTGGCGGCCTGTCCGGCCTGCCTGCCGCTGAGGGGGCCGGTGCTGCGGGAGGGCCGGAGGCGTGGGGCTTCCCCCGCTCCGCTCCGCGCCTGGCAGCCGATCGCTCATTCGGGGCCTGGTGCGGAGCCCGCGAGGGACCGTCCTCGCTCGGCCGTTGGGGGGGAGCGGGGGAGGCGAAAGGCAAGGCAAGGCAGGGCCCCCGCAGCCTTCAGCCGGGCGTGAGCTGTGCCAGGTCGCGGCTGTCGGATGCTGCCGTGTGCTGTCACTCCGGTGCTGCGCTGCTCTCACGGGTTTGTTCCCGTAAAGTGTACACCACTTGGCCTGTGTTTTACCTCGTCTTTTTTTTTTCTTTGCCAAATCTTAAAAGGCAAAAATGACTCATTCTTAATAGTTCTGACTGGAGCTAGTTCAACCGTAGACTAGACGTCATAGTTGGCAGCAGCTAACTGCCAGGTAGGACAGCCAGAGGGGAAATAAAAATGTTTTCAGAAGCTTTAAATTTTTCTCTGCAAAATGCTTATTTGACCTTTATGTCCCCCCCCTTTCTTTTTTTGGTGATATGTGTGGCCATTTTATTCATATATAGGGTAATTAGCTTTCAAGTGAAGCATTGGTGAAAATCTTCCAGCTCGGCATCCCCTCCAAAGCGCCTACGTGCCATCCATCAAAATGTTAAGGGGAATGCAGCATGACCTTGTTTAACAATGGATCAGTGCAGTGATGTCAGTGGAGAACATCAGCGTGAAGCATTGATGCTATCTGCAAACATCACAGTTATGCAAAACTCGGGATGCTATTTCAAAGTACATTTCATTATTACACAGTGTCTTGGCAGGATTTAAGCTGGTAACAGAAATCTAGGTGATCGGGTTCCTTAAAAATAATCATGTTGCTCTGTAGTGACATAAAACAAGATGTTTTGCTATCCAGCAATCATTTTAATTATGCTAATACTGGCTTGGCATCTAGCTGATAAAGTAATGCACTGATGGATTTACTATATTATAACTTCATACAAATCATTTTACAGATTTGTGCTTCCTTCCACCTCTTCCAGTCCACCCCTGGAACGCTGACATATTTCCAGTGTATTTCTTGTCTCAAACTTAAATATCTGGGTTCATTTCAAGTTATTAAACCTGAAAGAGTTTTTAAAATCTAATTTATTGTCCACCATCTGCACTGCCAATTTGCTTTTTGGATTCCACTCAGGACACTGTCATTGTCTGTGTCTCATCCACAACTGCATTGCACAGGAGAGATCAGCTCTTAAAAAGAAGTGCAATAAAGAGCTTCCTTTTCATAAACTGGTCGATTTTCATGCTAGTGCATTTTACTGAAATACCACATCCTGCCTTGATATTTGGAACCCTATCATGTCTAAGGGTACTCTGTCCTAGATTTTGGACGAGTCTCATTGTCTGCCATCCAAACTAAGAGGAGAACTTTAGGGTCCTCAGCCTTTCCCTTTCTCCAGCCTACCACCTCCTGCGCAAATGCCATTAGCCCCCTCTCTTTTAACTGCCAAAATGATGGTTAAATATCCACGCTGTTTCTAATGCCACTTGGGAAATTACCGTATCTATACATTAGTTTAGATGTAGAAAATGGGGGAAGCAGAAGAGCTGGGTTCTCTTTCTGACAGCTCATTTCCATATTGTGTTCAAATAACAAGGTGTGGCTGATTCTCTTTCCGTCTTCCCTGCAGGATGGTGTAGAACAGCTGATCCACAAACTGGGTGAGGAGATGGGTCATTAAAGGTTTCATCTCATCCACATTGGGCTACCCTTTCCCTTCTACAGCATGCACACTAGCTCTGGGTCTCCCACACAATATCCCAAATTTGACCAGCCAGGTGAGCTGCTTGGCTAACAAGTCTGCCTCGGCTGGATAACTGGGCTCTCAACTGCCCAGCAGGTTCAACTATGGTATGAGTTTAGTTGCTACAGGTTTTATGTTTATAACTTAATTTTCCCAAATAAAGATTTCTTTCTTTGCATACTGTTGAGAGCTTGCAAGCAAGAAAGCTGGCTGCTAAAAGCATTGCTTAGGACAGATACAGTTTTCCTCATAATTTAGGTGAGGGCTCAAGTTAGATTAGTTCCCTTTAAGAAGGCCCTTAAATATGTATTTTGCTAGAAGCAGCCACGTGGTAGATCACTTATTGTTTTTTCTTCTTTGTTGCTGTGTAAAAGACTCACATTAACAAGAATGTCTACCAGAAAAATGAAACAGTAGCATAAAAATACAGCTGCACCAGAACTGTTAGCAAACATTAAGAAAAGAAGCTGAAGTGGCAGATGGAGGGAGCAGAGGAGAGAGAGAAAAGCTGTGCAGTTTCAGTGATAAAAGCTCAGTATGCATTTCTGATGTCTCAGGTAAAAAAAATGAATACCTTTTCAGAAGAACACATATTTTGTTTTTCTTTAAATTGGTGATCTGAAGTCTTCAGAGTGAAAGTGATGAGTCCTTCATACTTTTGATATTTTTATCTAGAGCAATCGTAGTACGCTAGTTCTTTGTCTTTATAACGGTCAGATCATATATCACTTCTGGATCTTGGCAGCTACTCCTGTGGATAACCTCACTTAACTTGAAGGATCATCAGCAAACCTGCAATTGTACAAAACAAGGGCTTATTCCCTACTATTAAATTAATAGGTCATTCAAAAGCATAACAGAATAAATAGCTCTATGATTTTCCCTAAACAGGTCCCAATATGGTGCTCAACATGTTTTGACATCTCACCATGCATTGAATTGCTTACCATCTGTTTGGCATTTTTTTATTATAAGAGTAGGGGTTTCCCTTTATTTCCTTGGCCAAAATTCTCCTCCCTTGTACTGTTGTATAGTGCGCCAAAGTGACCGTGTTCCAAAGACTGCTTGTCACTAACACCCTTCAGGCTAGCTCAGGGTCTAAGACACTAAGTAAATGTAAAAGTAAAAGATCAAGCACGCAGGTATGCCAACTTTTTGCCAAGAACCTGGCACTCAGATTCTCATCCAAACTAACATCGCCACATTTTAATGGGCAGGGAGATGCCAAATCCCCACTAACACCATCTGGCTGTGAACTTCTGTATTTACAGCAGCATCGCTACTAAATATCTTCATCTTTGGAGCAGCAAGTGACTGCTCCCAGGATGCTGACTTCCTGAGATTTACATATGGCTAGAAGGTAATAAGAAAGCCTTGTGCTATCACAATTGTAAGAGCTAAGGATGACCAAAAAAATCCTGGGTTTTGTCCCACCTTGGAAGTCTTTTCAGCTCTGTTGTTTCCAAAATTTAATGCTAATCCATTCATGCAGACTGGTAGCAGTTTGCAGCCTAGGCTTCCAGAGTATGTGGACCCCAGAAATAAATCCTGTTCTTCAGCAATTCTTTTGTTGAATGTTTTGGCTGGCCTTTACCATAGCTAATCTATATGCGTGTGAAAGCAAAAAACGAATTATCCCTTATCAGCTCTATTCCTTTCTTTAACTCACCAGTATTTAAAAGATCCTGTAATAAACCAAGCTCCTCCATTTTTTTTCCTAGCGCTAACCCTGATCATAGCTGTTACCACTTTCTGCATCAAAATAAAGGGTTAAATTTGGCTGACTTGAATACTATCATAAACCCTTGTTAATAGTAGCTCTCACCATTGTTTAATGGGAACTAAATAACCCTTAGATCCTAGGCACATTTTTTTTCTCTTTGTTTTCCCAAACTATCACAAAATATCCAACTTAGATGCAATAGTCATGCACACTACAGGGGATATAAATATTTGCACAATACATTTTCAGGAATAACAGTTATGGAAGAGGTAAGTAAATTCATTTTCAGAGAAGATATGAAGGCAAAGAGAAATAATCACCAGGAAAACAATTATATTGTCTTTCCTTCTGCAGTATTTTTAATTTCCTCCTTAGAATTTTTGGAAAAAGAACACTCTGTAGTCATTCTCCTAGGATAAACAGAGAGGAAATGAAACTTTAAAAGAGCTAAGTGGCTGTTAGGTGTTTCTTCCATAGACTTCCACTAGAAGTTAGGTACAGAGCTACGTCTGATAACATTCTTCAAGGTTACTTTGATTGAAATATTAAAGGCCTTTTTTGTTTCTATTAGCAATATGCTAATAATAGTATTATATAAGTGCTAATGTTCACTGGGATTTTTTTATACATTGTTTTTATTTTCTTTATATTTACAGAAGTAAAATCCATTGAAATTGTGATTTAAATACACATGGTAGCCTTCCTATTAGATACAGAGCCATCATCTATCTTTTTATTTATAAAAATGCAAACAGACACGTGATGCTCTTCAGACCTAACCCCAGTTCTGAGGATTCCTCGTTCCGGCACACACTGTTCAGTGGTTGCCCATGTTTTCTTACCAAACCCTCCTAACATTACAGCCCTATGTTGAATTTCTCTTTAAGCAAAACATAATCATGCTAAATTTCTGGTGTGACCAAAATTAAATGGTAACTGAATTGGGTCACTAACAATCCTTTTTATATGCGAACTGGGCATTTAACCACATGAAAGTGAAGCACTCTTTAAATCCTAATTGTCTTCCACATTATTTTTGTTTATATTTATCCTAAAACAAATACCTCATCACTTACTGGAAAAATAATTTATTAATTTTTAGATGCAGTGAAAAGCAAATGATCTTTTACATCTCTCAGCTTCAGGCTTCCTTTATGCTATCACAGGAACACCCCTGATTCCACAAAAATTGTTTTATAGAAAG
Organism: Phoenicopterus ruber ruber; assembly: GCA_009819775.1. Lineage (NCBI taxonomy): Eukaryota > Metazoa > Chordata > Aves > Phoenicopteriformes > Phoenicopteridae > Phoenicopterus > Phoenicopterus ruber. The sequence goes on along the minus strand of CM020231.1, from coordinate 12,926,296 downwards.
CAATTTATTAAACCTCATGATCTGTCAAGACACATGAATATTGATGTGTTCACATTAACATCTCCTGGAGCTGCTGAAAACTAAATTTGTCGTGACTTAATGGGAATTATATGTTGCAGAGCAACAAGTGACAGGGGCTTAATTAAAGCAAAACTGACAAAGTATCTGAACAACTACAATAAATGTTTTGTTTTAAATGTAGCTAAAGAACTACTTGCATGTTTTCACTGACGTGGAAAGGAAGGCAATGTTGAACTCTGTTTTAGAAGATAAAACCCAGAATGGGACAGGTGCAGTTTATCATCTGGAAACTGCATATAACAAAATACTCAATTACTCTGGAATTTACATACAGTAATCATGTAAAAGATGGCCATATCGAATTATATTTTACCTAGATTCTAAAAGAAGATAGGAATGGAGATACCTTTATAGTGAAGATACCAAATTCTTTTGAGAGCACAATTAAGACTCATTTATTAGAATTTAATCTTACATTGATCCTAGGAGAAATGAATTCTAGATGTTCACAGGAGGACTTTTTCCTTGTCTTAAATCAACAAATCCAGAGGAAAGACACCCTTTAGTTTACTACAACAATCATTTGCTTGCTTGTGGGATGGTCATCTGTGCTTCATTGCTAAGTGTTGGCATTCCGTTTAGAAACCTGCCATTCCCCACCCTCCTGTGGGCTGCAGAACATTGTGTATCCTGATTTGTGGTGAAAGAATTTCTGACTCAATCCAGTCTGCACACTATATTTGGAAACTGGAAATCTGACTGTCATGAAGGGAAAGTGCCCAAAAAGATTCATTCTGTCTTAATATAAGTAGTAGGCTCTTAGTTGATCTCTGTCCCTGAGATCAGCCAGAAACAGAGATGTGCCAGACAGACATCTCCCTATCCAATATTGATGAGTAGCAGAGCCATGCATACCCATAAATCTCTGGCTGACTTCCAGAAAGGTGTAAGAATGTGAATTAATTTAGGAGTTAGCTAGATGGCGTTGAAAGATACTCATATATTGCTATACCATTGTGATTTTGGGGAGAACAGGTCTAGTTATTGTTTGGAGTTTTCTGGAATAAATAAGGTTACATTGATGTTGAAACTATACTGTGTAAGAAAACAGCAGGCAGCCATCTAGGGAGGGAAGCATCACTAAATCAGTTTTTCACTGGAGTGGAAAACATCCCCCTTTTTGAAACAGGGATGTTTGTTAGTTGGGATTTTTTTAAAAAAGGTCAGTTCAAGGCCAGTTCCAAGCTACAATTCAGTTGGGAAGAGCCTGCTCATATCAAATCCACACACTGAGGCAACTGCTCCAGTCGTCTCTGCTGTAGAAGTTATTGGGAAGTATAAGGTGCTTTCCTGCGGCCCGGTGTTGGCTCACAGATGTAGCTACAACACACTACAGAGTTCCGAGATTCATTCCAAGTCATCTAAAAGCAAAATAAAACCACTCACTCTTACTTACAGTTTAGTAAAACAAATACTGTCAGACTGAAGCATCAAAATTAAATATTAAAATAGATTAAACAAAATGTGTCTGTTAAAATTATGTAAGCTCTTTTAAAAAAAAAACAAACACTTTTTATACTAACTCTGGTGAATTAAGATACAGAGGTAGATTTGGCTTCTTCATATAACTGAACTTGAAAGAAATTCTATCTTTTTTCTTTGAAGATTTATTCCAAAAATTCCAGTAAACAATAATCTGTGCACTGCAGCCCTGTAGGCATGGTGGCAAGCAGGAATAGGGTAGAAAGGAATAATAGTAGCACTTTGTTCAGAGTATAAATAAAAGCATCAGATGAGGCAGTGACAGCTTTAATGTAGAAGGACTCTTCCAGGTAAGACTAAAAGAAATTTAGATATGATTGCCTGTCTATTTTTTATTTCGGAATCACGATTTTGGTACTTTACAGATTTAAGATGTTCTTGCTCTGAGTGGGTGTGTTCATTCCTGTCTTGAAGAACTCAGCAATGACAGCCTACATGTTACTTTATTTAATTCTTCTAGAATTAGTTCTATACCATTTGCTTGGAGGCCAAGAAATATTTTACAGTGACTATTGTGGGATTCTGATTTTTAAACAACTTTTCCATGTTAAGAATTGTGATGAATAAGTGATTAAGATATAACACTGACAAACAGTGAAGTAACTTCATGTTCATACAGGGACTGAATGACAATTTCTGGCTGCTCTGCAGGTCCCTGCATGGTCAAATCGCTCTTTTTGGAGCGCTGTTCACCTTTCCTGATGTGCTACTGGCCTGGCTCACGTTGTCTTCTTACACTTTTAAATTTCCTTTGCTACCTGGAAGGCAAAGGCTACAAAACCAGTATATTCTTCCTCTAACAGAAAAAAAGCATGGTGGGAGGTTGTTGCAATGATGCAGTGTTCATGGTCTGCCAATGAATTGCATTTAGCCATTTTTAGCCAAAGGCTGGATACTAAAATACAAGTCTTGAAAGAGGAACGGAAACTCCATGCAAAAGAGTCTCTGTGGAATAAACATTTCCTGGGGGAAAAAAAAAGTCTTAAGGCTACTTTTCTTTTTTCCTGTGTTTTTAAAGTACTGCAGATGGACTTAAAGTTTTAAAAATCACTTTTTAATAAAAGGTGGGTTTATGCTACTATTTCAAATTCCTCTATAATTGAATGGATTACATAAGTACTAAGGTAGAATATTTTCTACTTTCTGCTCTTCCCATCACTCAGCTATCCAGTTTTCCCGAAAGCAATGAATCTTGTGCATTGATTCTCTGAAATTTTGAAATGGATCAGATGCAGCATTTATGAATTGTGCTGGTGGATGAAAACAGCTAATAGCAATTACTTTCTTGGAAACAAAGGGAGAGGTGCAAACTGGTTGGGGCATAGTAAGTATTACAATTCTTAAACCTTTAAAACATGAAGCAGAAAGTATTCAGCTTTTCATATCAAACATTTATCAGAAAAAGCCTAATAGCCAACCTCAAAATGACAAAAAACAAACAAAAAAATCTATGCTAAGTAATAGTTATTTGCTAACAACCTTTCTAAAGCAGAACACCAGCTACCACTTAAAATCCTCCAGAAGACAACGGTAAAAGCAGCGGACAAGGCTGGGTTCTGCATCAACTCAATCCACCATGAACAGGTATTAGGAAATAAAGATTTTACATTTGAGGACACAGGATGCTGGAATAAAAGAGTATTTTCACACCTGCATAGTTTATTGCACTTATGTCCTTTCTATATTCTTCTAGGTTTCATTCTGATGCCTTTCAGTACCCCAACATCAAAAGATGATATATCGTCCAGTTCCCATACCCAGCATCAAAAGATGATATATCATCCAGTTCTCGTGAATAAGAACAGCTATTTCTCTCTTGCAAGGTCTCTTTAAATCTTACTGGTTTTCTATTTTGCCAAGCTGGGATTCTTCAGCAACAAACTGAGCCAGAGGCACAGTTGGCAGTGGTGTTCAACAGCTGTGTAGAGTCTGCTAAAGGATGGCTATTCTAGAACCAGTCTTCCCACCTTATATGTAGCCTCTTGGGGCAAAAATGCCATCTAGACATTCAAAAAGATCCAATAAACATGCTGAAACAAGGTATTTATAAATTATGAAGGTGCAGGAACAAACCTGTCTCACTACCCTGTTGTCAACTGCCCAGCTGTGGTATGAGCAGGAGGACACACAACTCCCACAGCACGAATCAGGAGAACCAACACGTCAGAAAATGGCAACCGCTAAATAACATTTTTCTTTTCATCCCTATCAAGTCCTTCGTCAGTGGCCATGTCTGCCCAAGCTGCATATAAGCTGTACGTCGTTAATAGATAGATGCTCTCTCACTTCATCTGCACCATGCTTCATGCCAAAACCACGAGACTGCAGGACTTCAGTCGTAAAGAAAGAAATAATCAATAAGCCTGGGCAGCTTGTGACGCTTAGTGACAGATTTTCGCTGCCTGTATGGCTATGTTTTAATTCAGACAAAAATAGTTAACACCGCACTTGCATGCAAAAAGTCATCTGCCTCTTATCTAATGTGTAATTCAATAATTCCTATAATTGATCTTCATTGACAGTTTATGCAAGCTCACTCACCCACACTGCACATATTGTGCTTCCTGACATAATTCCCAACATAGACTATGATATTTCAACAGAGGAAGCTTGTTAAATCAGGTCAAACAAAATAAAGAATCAGAATCTGCTGCAAGTCCTTGCAGCTGTCTGTCTTTTCAACCTCTCCCTCCCTCCCCATCCCCCCACCCCCCACCCCCCAAAAAAAAAGAAACCCAACTATTGGTATTTTTGTAATAGGCTAAAAATGCAAAACCCAGTTTGGTTAAATGTTGATTGGCTTCAGAAGAAAAATACATCATCATTTTTTCCCTAGATGCCAGACTATTACTGTTGATCAGACATAACTGCCAGTTTTTATTGTTTCCACGTGGTTTGATTTTCCCTGGAAGTGCCATATATATTCTAATGATCTGCTGAATTAAAAGAATTCTAAATCGGTTCCCAATTGATGAGATGCTATTTCTGAGATAGGCCAATAAAGGACATTTTCTCTCATACACAAAGCAACACAAAAATTATGGAGGTGATAATGGGTCTTCAGGTGTCTGAAAGAGTGATATGTAATTTCAGAGAAACACAAACAATAGATGCATTTTCCATTTACAATAATTGTAAATAAAGAGGAACATAATGTTTCTGGATTATAAACACAATCACTTGCCTAGCCATTTCAGATGACTCTTATTCTCCAAAGAAATTAGATATAGGAAGAATTTAACAGACTAACGACTCATAGATACAATTAATGGTAGCAGAAAGCCAGACAAAGTTAAACAGAAGCATGCTAAAATACTAGACACAAAAGGCCGGAGGATCATTTCCAGAGCATATGCTAGCACAGGGGAACTCCTGGTTTAATTTTCTGTAAATACAAAGAAAACTCCAGCTTTTTAAACAAAGCATTATTTGAAGCTCAGAGCAAGGCACTTTTCCAAAGATGTAGATTCCTTTATTACAGATTCTCTTTCCAACTGTAAGACCTAATTCTATAGCAGCTGAGCAAATGAGTCCCATAAATAACCTCCTCCTTCACCACAAGCCTTTTCCCCCATCAGCTGGGGGTAGGCTCTTAGGCTAACTACGACTGTGCTGCTGAATGATTTTCCAATTCCTGATGGCTATAGCACTTCAGGTTAGTTATGCTACACCTTATTGAGCTAGCAAGTCATCAGGAGAAAAAGGCAAGCAACCAAGGGTGACACGTGCAGACGCAATAAAATCAGAGTAGCCCACTCTTACCGTTCATGCCCACAGCAAGTTCCTAGGGAGGCTTCTGCACAGGAGAGGGATGTCGGTGTGCTCTGAAGAGTAAGACAATATTTCATGAGCTCTGCAGACATATCATTTTATGTGGAAGCATCTTCTTTTTCCCGCAGAGTAACTTCTGAAACACTAAACAAACAAAAACACTTGAAGGGCAAACCCATAAATATTTCAGTTACTTGTATATAGGTTACTCTTTTGAAGTTAAATAATGGAGTAAAACTGACACAGCCTGTATCTTACCTGTCACTGACACTGAATAGCACAAAACTGACCCAGGGAGTAGCAAGGATTACTAGCTCTGGGCCAGAAATGTGTGGCATTGGCAAGCCATACAGCTTATTTTGGGAGGATACTCAATAATGCTTTGGAAAGTAGTTGCTTCCCTCCCTTTTGGCCTTTGCTGAAATTTCTTCACTTAAACGTAAATTTGGGGAAGCAATATTCATCTATCTATGCAATGTCCTTGAATCAAAAGAGTGAGGGAAAAAAAAAATGAATTAAATTCTTCACATAAGGCTACATCTGACACTAACATAAAAGACGGTGATTAAAATAGGCAAAAATTATATTCATTTAAACTAAGATGCTATTTTAATAATAAAGTGTTTCTGAAAGAAGCCAGGTACCCAAATATGTGGGAGATAATGCAAGCTAGCCCACAGCACTGAAATAGTGCACATAAGAAGACTTTTGATGACTCTTCTCTTCCTGCCCAAGGCTGATTTCATGTGGTTCAAAAGATCTTGTCAGGCAAAGGCCTGGAAGCTTTGTAAAACAACCTGATCTTCAAGAGAGAGGAGAATCACAGTCCAAAGCATGACAGGTATGAAAGGGCAATCAGCCAAACCGAGCTCTGCTGGAGAGCCTGAACTGCTGTAGAGTTTCATCATAGTCTCTGCATCTAAGATGAAAGGCCGTGAAGTAAGCAAAATATGCACACGATCTCTACATCCTTTTACAACAGCATGTCAAAGTATTCATCAATCCCAATGAATAATATTTGGCTTCATGTTTGTCACATCTCTCGTTTGTCACGTTGCAGGTCACGCTGCTTTCACACACCCCATGGGAGAAGTTGACTGGGAACTCAGACCGAGTCTGCACTATATGTTCATAAATGTCATTTCCAATGAGACTGAGCTTGCGTAGCCTCTGCAGGTATGCAATGCTACAAAGCGAAATTTAAAAATGGGAAACAAGAATAGGAGATACTTTATTAAGGTAGTGTTCATATCTGAATTTCACCCCCATATAGATCATGTGTGGGTGAATATTAGATTTAAGCAGTTAACTGAATGCTGAATATGTTAGTGACAAATACGGTCTGTGCACTTCCTAAAATGCCTAGAAGTATGCAAAGCAATAATATGGGAAAGGCAAGACAGAAAGACAAAGGAAACTTTTAATCTTAAGGTTTATTTTTAGGTCATGTATTGAATGAAGGTTTGACTTTTCCATAGAACACACACACCCACGCAGCAGAGCAAAGATTCTGATGAATGTGATACTCAGAGTATCACAACTTTCTCCATGGTTGTTTTTTTCATATAATGTAGTTAGTTAATTAGATCTCCTCTGATCAATCATTGAATTACTGCTTCAAAAGGCATTATGATATGATGAGAGTGCCTCGCAGCAGTTAAACACTTTGATTTTTCTGTCCTAACACATTTGCAGCTAGTGTGAACTAGGTCCTCCCAGCAGGAATAAAGAAATACTTTTTCTTTTTTAAATTACAAGCACAATTTATCTCACAATTTAAAAACTGACCAGTAAAATTACTGTTGGATATGGATTCATTCTTTCCCCTTCTCCTTTCTGGTATTTAAGACTAATCCCTTTCATGTTTTCCATGTGTCTTACGTTTTGATCTCAAGCTCTTTGGAGCTGCAACCTTCTCTCTCACTCATGTTCTATTCAGCTCTTTTAATACCATCATCGTTACACATCTGTGACTTCAGCTGTGTTACAGCGTCTCCTTCATTGATCCTCGGGAGTCTGTCTCAAACACCAAAGAAGTGTAGTCATTACAGAAAGATACTAAGAGGATCTCTTTTGTTTTCCTCTTGTGACTTGGCTCTTGAGGAGAAATTGTGATCTAAGGGTTAAGACTCTAAGTCACAACTTCAACGTGAGATTTGTGCATGACCTGGCATAGGGGACTGTTGGCTCGTTACTGGCTTCTCTTCATCCCTCTGTGAAAGGGGAACAGTGATTACAGGACAGTTACCCCAAGACTCACCTCGTTATAATTTCTGTGAAGAGCTTTGGACTCCTTGGAAAGCAGACAGTACAGGAAGAGATGGTATGTAGTTTTTGGAAAAGTCTGGTTTTGCTGCCTCTCTAAAAGCAGATGGCACTGCACGGGTAATATTCAGGGATCTTTGCATAGTGCTGTACAGAGGAGTTGTTATGCTAGCAGTAAAGCAGACAAATACAAAAGCTTTCAAAGTCATGCTTCTGTTAGTGATACAAGTCCCCAAATGGGGAGAAAAGATGCATTATTTTTTTTGAGCAGTATAAATGATGGAAAATAATTTCATTTTTAATCCTAAAGAAAGACATTTGCCAGATGAAAGAGAGCTGAACTGTAGTATAGGAAATTCTCCAGTTGCTTTTCCAGCAGGATAGTGCAGTCTGCAGGTAATTAAACAACAGAAACCAATACCCATAATTCAACAGTATGTCTTAGCTATTATTTGGCAATTCTTTTTCTCTTGAAAACTCTTATACATAAATATGAGCTTAAAATGGAAATTATTCATAACAAGTTTTATTTCATTCTGAATTGTTCTCATACAGCAATATGCAACCACATTTGTAAAAAACCCAAATCTCTCTTACTGCCAGCGGAAGCTGACCTGCACTCGTACAAAGTCTGCTATTTTGAATTTGAATGTGCTACCTGTTACGTGGGCAGCAGGCCCCAGAGAGATGATACACCAGTCTGGCAACTCTCCAGTCTGTGAAGCGGAAAGGTGCTGACAAACTCAAGGAGATTTAGAAGCCAGCAACTAGAATGAGAAGACACAGGATTTTCATTTTTCTGGAGAGCCTGGCTATTTTTATAGCAACGTTGGTTACAACCCCCAAATTAAACCCCACTGCTCAGACAAGGAAACAAATTATCATCTGGAAGCTCTTTTCCTAGTACTTGCAGTGGTCCCCAAGGCCAGGTTGGCAGAGGACAGACAGATTTCCGGGTGCACTCCAGAGCCAAGAGGAGGAGAGGTTCCTGCTCCAGACCATCCTGCAGAGCCACCTTGCCTGGGGCCCAGGGAGGCTGATGTCCCAGTGCGGCCCCTGTCCTGCAGTGTTCACAGACACTGCTTCACTTTCTGAAAGCTATTTCAGGAGGAATGGGCATTTTGAATAGAAGCCACTTGGACTTCTCAGACTTAAATATTAAGAAGTTCTGTTGCTTTCTTCATTCCTTTTTTAGTGCTGGTTTCTTTCTGAACACCTGTTTCAACCCAGAGGACTCTGTTTTTCATGAGCTAGTACTTAGTAAATACTATGAAGCAATTTAGTAATTAGTCAATATTAAGAAGCAATATCTGGCTTTTCCAGCTTGAACTGATATGAGCAAGGTGAAAAACAAGAATCCAAGTACGAGCCTGTTCCCGGAACGCCCACTGATAGACATCTCACCCTGCCTGCCCCCTGCCTGGCCTCTGCATCCGGATGCCAAAACGATCAGGCACTTAACTTCAGGCTTAAGATGAACAGGTATAAGGTAACAATGCTCTTTTTAGTAACTGAACTGTTTAAAAGAAACAGAAGTAAAGAAACCACAGTTTGAATGCATGAAAAAGGAGAAGGATGCTGGGGAATAGCACTGACTAACTCATGCTAATGCAGGGTCCCTCAACCATGTAGAACAAGTTTCAGCTAACCAGGAGCAACTTAATTACTTCTACTCAATGGTTTTCCACCTACATGTTTATCGTAGTTCATGCTCTTGAAAAATGCTGAAGAAACATCTCTGGGGATGAAAGGCTGCTCCTCTCATAGGTAATGATGAGTGCTGCAAAAACTCTTTCTGAAAGCTTCTGTGCCTCCATCTGGGCAGGATTGTCTGGCTTCTAATGATGTGACAGTTCAGGCTCTGATTTTTTCCAGTGCTTGTGATTAGTAAACAAGAGGATCCCTTTGCACCAATTCAAAGGGTAGGTTTTATTTGGACAAAATACCCCAAACCAAAAACCCCTCAAGGCTGCCCATTCCTTTATCTTAAGGCAAGAAACTAGCAGTAGATGGGAAGGAAACTCTTTTGCACACACAGCATCTCTGAAATGTTTAAATGACTGGACAGGAACAAGAGGTTCTTGTATCAGATTATCAATCTCTTGCAGTGTCCAGTCCCCCATAAATCTTGGTCTCAAAGACAAAAGGACACATCCTTCCTGCCACAGCCACATGCAGCATTGGCCACAGCACAGCCAGGGCAAGGTTTTCAGAGCTCATGAGTCCTGCAGATGGAACACAGAGATGTTCTTCAAATCCAGCAAGGTTGGCAGGGGGGTCACCTAAACACAGGCAGGAACAAGCTCATCTTCAGTTGAGCATATCCACTGGTCACACATTCTCTAATGAGGGACAACAACTGACCAGATCCTGCACGGATACAAAGGTGCTGATATTTGCACCAAATAGTTAATAGGCCCTAAGGATTAGTAATTACACAAATAAATATATAGCTAATTAAAAAACTGGTATCCTGTAGTTTTACTTTCAAACTTCTTCTTCCCAAGAAGTGAATCAGGCCTCTTGTCAGATAATTTATAGAATACCAGTTTCCATAACAACATAATTGCTCAATGAAGCAAAAATACCTGGCAGAGTTGCCATTACCATGAAATAATTGACCATAACAGTGAGTGAAGGAGGCTGCATTAAGACCAAGATTGCTTCATGTCAACATGGTCAATTACAATCCAATAATGCTAGATCAAAGACCATCGTTCCTAACGTGAGTCATTACGAATCGCAGCACATCCGTAAGAAGCAGAGCAAGATGATAGTGAACAAATATTTTTCCCCACAACAAAGCACAAAGTCATCTCTAATCATTTAATGATTGCAGAACTCCATGGCCAACACCATGACAGGTAATTTTAGGACCTAATGGTTTCCTGTAAAGAAATACAAGCATGAACATCTCACTCAGTTTGTGTCTTCATATGAGCAAAAGCACAGGCTACTTTTTCTTTTTTAATAGGAGTATTTGTTCCACAAAGACTTGTTAAACATTGTCACGTTGTAAGATTCAAGAGGGAGTAACTCACACCCACTGCTCAAAACACCTACTCCATTAAAACAAAAAGCCCTAGTCTAGATGTAGATCTACATCTACCCATGGAGACATTACATCTTTACGCCTTCTGTGGACTGCAAAAGCAGCAAGCCCAGGGCCAGGTTTGTGTGGAAGTGCTCAGGCCTAACACCTCTCAAGTAGGCGTGCAGTGCCCACCCTCCCTGGCCCCACCCCAGGTCTGCTCTGGACCCTGTTGTGCTCACCATGTCTCCAGGACATTTTTTGCTTCTTTGCAGCTTCTCCAGCTGGGAAACCTTGAAGAAATGAGAAGCGGTGCTGCAGCCGCTCTGAGTAGCGTATGTCTGTAACACGATGCTGAAGGCATGCGGTGGCAATGCCTGCAGCTGGCACAAGAGCACGTGAGGATGAGAGCCCTCCTGGGTAAGTGCTGGAAGATTGTCTCAGTAAGAGGGAGCCAGCTTGGACCCTGTCTGTGTCCAGGGTCTACCTGGAGCACGGTCGAGAAGGAGCCCTAGGTGCAAAGTAGCACGTATGTCATATGGCTGGTCAGGGCCAGGTGTGAAACAAAGTCAAATTGACGGTGTGGTACCCCAAACAAATCAAGCTGGCCTGAAATATTGGCCATGCAACTCCACTAACTCCAGAGTAGTTCTGCTTGTTCCCAGCGCTGTCAACTTTGTTCTGGAGAGACCGTTACGGCATGCTTCCAAACTTCACACCTCAAAGTGACTAAAAGCTGTAGTACAAAGTATTTACGTCTCTAACTCATAGACGTCTCAGCATGATACTCGTATGTGCCATATAACAAGTAAAAACTATTGCCCTATTCTGTTCCCTTTGCAGTAGGGTGAGCACAGTATGGTGTTGGCTCTGTCCTTAGGCAGTCCTGAGTCACTCAGGCCGTGCTTTGTACCCTTAGCAGTCAAGGGATTTTTCCCCTGACTTCGATGTTATGAGTCACCTTGGTGGATGAGTGCTTTTTCTGCTCTAACTGACGTAATATTAATAACCCTGGGAAACAACAAACTTTCTGGGAACTCTGTGGGGATCTTGAGCCTTGGGAAGAATCAGGTTGGTCTTATATTTTACTACATGTTGCTTGGCTAACACTCATAACAGCTTTCTTTTCCCTTCTGTTTAACCAGAAATTTCTGTTCTCTTCTCCCTTACCAACCTCTGCAAATACACTTTCCCATCTTGAATCTCCTCTACCCAGCACCAGGGAAAACGTGGGCACACACATACCAAATAGCTTTGGACATTACAGAAGCAAAGAGGAAAAAAGGTCACACGAGTCTTATCTCTGGCTTTGCAGTTCTGGCCTGCTTCGAAAGCAAGACACGTATTTCCTTTAATTATTCATTTAGGTAACTGCAAACTCTGAGCAAACTCTCCTAGGCTGCCTGCACCTCTTGCTGCCCATCTTGCGGCAGCAGGAGGCTGTGGTACACTGAAGTATCTCAGCACAGAGGTACACAACCAGAATAACTAAAACATTTGTCAGAAGTAAAGTGCAGTAAAGCAAAGAGAAAAATAAAACAATTAATCATTCAAAAAGATCAGAGAGAGCGAGAGTCCATGGCAAAAGAAATCTGATAGCTTGTGCCGCCTCCTCTGGAAGACTGTCAGCCCACTGACAGGAAGATTAAGGATGTGGATGGGAATTCCTCTCTCACCACAGTCAGCTTTAAAAACACAGGACAATAATCGACTTTTACAAGTCTGGCTGTGGCTTTCCCACAACACGTCTTTTTCTCCCCTTACTCTAAATAAGAAAGGATGATCCCTTGCAGTGCTTGTTTTCTGAGTGCTGCCCTCACAGCTGAGGTGAAAGTATTGATTGAAGCACTTGGACATTTATTGGATTTGCAGCTTTTCTGATGTGTGAAAAATGTTTTGTCCTGCTTAACTAGTACAGTCCTACATACTCCAGTATTTGTTGGTGTGACTGCCAAAGGTCCAGACCTTCTGCCACACTTCCTTTGTGAAGAGGCCAACCGGTGAAATCCCTGGAAGGCAGAATACTAATTTCAAAGCATCGGTTTTAACAATATACTTGACATTGGGCTTGAAGAGCCTGCACAGCTTATAGTTCACCTCTCCTTGACCCTCTGGGGAGGACAATACCCATTGCTGTATCTGTAGCTTAAGCTGGATTGCTTGTTTCAGTATCTTGCTCCTTTAGGAACCTGTTTAGCAGAGTGAATTGCACTGGCAGATTGCCCTGGATGGCTCCTTAAGTTCTCCAGCCATCCCCATGGCTTATTTACTGAATTGGGTAATCATGGGATGGGGAAATGCAAGAAGGGGAAATTACTTAGCAACAAAGTCAGTGCTGTCCTTTTTCCCTGAACAGGATAGAACTTTTTGCTACTTGCTGTTCTTCTACAGCCCTGAAAGTTTTTCACCTGAGCAAGAAAAGAATGATTGCTCCTCTTATAGGCAATCTTACACCACTCTCTTACACCAATGCTTTATTTTCACCCTTGTTCCCTAATGCCACAGAGAAGGGCTTCATACGTCCTGGACAAGGTGACATTTTTGTGTTATGGGATGACATCACTTGCATCAGTCACTTGCTGTCCGTTCTCTGTGTGCTTGAATCAGTCTGGTCTTTTCAGAAAGGGTCATCCCTGTGGTGATTTCCATGCTGAAAGATAATTTGCACTGTACACACAGGAACCTTCTGCACTGCAAGAGCATCAGCTCCTGAAATGCTTGATCTAAGTCTCCACAAGAACTACCCACTATTTGCGGTTCCTGAGTAGCAAAGTTTCGCATCAGGCTTGAGCAGTGCAATTAAAAACAAAACTCATGTTTGACTCATTTCCCTTAACTCATTCTTCTTTTTTCTAGGCTGAGGTTCTCCAAAGGACATAATGAAGCCTAACTAGGAGAAGAAGAGCAGAAACGGGCGTTGGGTGTCCACCTATGGGCAACAACTGTCCCAGCTCTCAGCTGAAATACATTTTAGGATCCTAATGGATAATGCCACCATGTAACTGTAAAGAAACTGCACTGTTGTATTCTTAACAGTTTTTCATGGATATTTGATTGGGATAACACATACAAGATAAAATACTAGTAAAATAACATACAAAGGAGTTTTAAAAAACAGCAACCTGTTCTATTTCTAAAAAGTCAAATCAATAATTAAATTCACAGGACAATGGATTTTTTTTTTGAAGTGGAAGTTAATAACAGGTCATGCTGTGAACAAAGTTTTAATCCAAGGTTACTTCAGATAACACTGCTATGTTTTGCAGTCAATAGGCCCCAAACAAGCATTAAGCTTGTACAGATGCCTGACTGAGAAGGTGGCATATCTACGATACATAGCTCTGATTTATATGTGCTTTTTCTCTCCATCCAGGCAACAGGGTTTTTTCCCTCCCTATCCTAACAGCTGCAGCTATAGGTTTTGTTTCAGGCTTTGTTTGGGGGATTAAAACCATCTCAGTATAATCTCTTTTTGTTTTACACACTGAAAGAAGCATTAGAGATGAAAATTAATGCCACAATGGATTTCATTAATCACACCAGAAGGCTTGGTTTGCTGTAGTAGGCACTTCCAGCAGAAGGTGCTCACAATCAGTTTAAATATTAAACGCCCTCCTCTGTTTAAATAGCGATGATCAAATCTGTGAAAGCGTGGTTCCTGCGTCGGGGCAGGGGGATTCTTTTAAAAGGGCCAATACTGTTCAAATCATCTCGCCTTATGGTGAGTCCTGCTTTCCCGCAATGTAAGCGTCAGTTGATTGCAAGGACAAAAGGTCTAGCAAAATCAGTGCCTGGGGGAATTGCTACGACATAAAGAAGGCGTCACCTCTGGGTCACCAGAGCAAAAGAAATCACAGTCATAATAGCCAACAGTTACCATCATGATAGGTGCTGGCAGGCAGCATGGCACAAGGTACCGGGTCCCTGCCTGGTCTTTGGAGAGCAGGTGCTCACATTACAAAAAGCACCCCTGGCATTAACTGATGCTGCCAGGAAAAGGGCCAAGTATCGACAAGTCCTGGTAGCTGGGCTGTTGGGGCGTATCCCCCATGAAAGGCTAAGTCCCAGTGGCAGATGGCCAGAGGGAAGTTTGCATTCCCACAATTCATGCTCTAACCGTTACGAATAATCAGCAGCTCTCCAGGGCCCTGGGTCTGACGCGAGGCAGGAGCCAGCCCTGCTAGAAGACTGCATCAGCCATAACTGTTCCAGCCAAAAACATCCTTGGACTGATGTGTTGGGGCAGTTGAATACAGATGAACACGGTCTAAGTGAATCTTCTGTCAGAGGAAGGAAAGCAAGCCCCATGCAAGCAGGGTCTAAGGACAAAAGCTGTAAAATTCATCATTTCTTTTTGCAGAATCTGGGAGTCAAAAGCATAGGTTTCCTTAAAAATGCTTTTGTTCAATCACTATTAAAGCCTCACTTGAAATTAAAGCATAATCAGAAATTGAGGAAATGCAGTCTTAGCAAATGTGACAATATACAGTTTCACCCCACCTTACTCTGCCTCAGCCTCCCTCCCGTGGCAAGAAGGAAAGTGATGCCTGGATCTAAGGGGGGAGAAAGCAACAAAACCAAAACTGAAAAACCAACTGGTCCTGCCCCCAATGGAGTCTCCTCCCAGAGAGGAAAGTGCTATGAGCAGAATTGACTACAACTCCCAACGTTCACTGAGGCTGCTTGTGAGACAAATTTTATCCAGGAACATCCTAAACAATCTGAAATTGAAAGCAAGCCCCAGTGCTTGTTGGAAACTGTAGTCAGCTCTCCAGGGGTGAACTACTGAGTAGAAAGATCCTGAGAGCTGTTCTTGTAACCAAAAGAGCCCCACTAGGGATCTGGAGGAGCAGGCGCGAGCAGGAGGAAAGCGCTGTGCCCCTTCAGGGGTGCCATGCTCCCTCCTTGGACTTTTCAGGGCACCCCGGTCTCTCGGGGGGATTTTTGGCCTGGGCCTGCAGCAGAAACAGAGAGACCCGATGGCAGCAGCCGGTTCCAGCAGGCACAGCAGGATCCGTGCACAGTTGAGAAGCACTAAACCTACACACACAAACACACAGCGTCCCCCCGCCGTGCGCTCCCAGCGGCCCCGTCCCTGCGCCGATGAGCGCGGTGCGCGGGCGCTGCCGCCGGCGGGGCCCGGCGCCGGGGGGCGGGGGCCGGGGGCGGCGGCGCTCCCCGCCCAGCAGCCGCAGCCGCGGGCCGGGCGCGGGGGGCGCAGCGGAGCGGCGGCGGCGGCGCGCAGGGCCATGTCGGCGCCGTGCCTGCGCCTGCCCGCCGCCGGGTCAGCACCGGCGGAGGCGGACAGCGCCGGCGGCATGGAGCCGCCCGCCGCCGCCGCCGGGGCCGCCGCGGCCGCCGCCCTGGAGCTGGCCCTGGAGGAGGAGCTGGCGCTGTTGGCCGCCGCCGGGGAGCCGCCGGAGCCGCCGCCCGCCGCCGCCGCCCGCGACCCCGAGCTGCTCTCGCTGATCCGGCAGAAGGAGAAGGACCTGGTGCTGGCGGCGCGGCTGGGCAAGGCGCTGCTGGAGCGCAACCAGGACATGAGCCGCCAGTACGAGAGGATGCACAAGGAGCTCACCGACAAGCTGGAGGTGAGGCCCCGCCGCCCTCCTCCCTCCCTCCCTCCCTCCCCCGGCCCGCAGCGCTCTGCGAGGGCCCCCGCTTCAGGGCCGCAGCCCCTGGAGCCCCGCGGTCTCTCCCCGCAGAAAGCAGCCCCTTCCCCGACAAATCTCAGGGGCGACAGGCAGGCACGGGCCCTGCCGGGCAGCCCACGGAACTCCCTGTGGCCGTGATGGGGAAGAAAGGGTCTGAGAAAACACTGTTAGGCCTGGAGGAGGCAAATCTGCTGTTCTTCCCCCTCCCCAGCTGCGAGCTGGCCTATCGGCCTGGGGACAGGTTGCAGCACCTTGCTTCGAGAGGTTCCTGTGGATGCTGTTTTGCCCCAGGACCCAGGTACCACCTGGGCGAGGAGACGTGAGCTGTGCTTGGCTCGTCACGGAAATGCCTCGGAAGTTAAATTTATACAGCAGGTACTGAGCTACAGAGCATATGTAACCCTTATGCTTAAGCTGTTGCAGCTAAGGCATTAGGCATGGCAGGAGATAAGCCCTAATGATACGTCTCTGTTAGCTGGTTGCTCTGAAAAATACCTACAGGTATCTGGAGAGAGCTGTTTGCCAGGAACTCAGTGGATTGAGCTATTTATTGATTTTTAAGGATGAAATAGAGCTATTACAAAGAAAAAGGCTTGTGCAAGCAGCTTCTTTTGGAACAACTCTCTTGCACAACTATATAAGACAGCCACTATTACCCCCACTCTTTTTCACAGAGATACTCTTGAAATTTTATTTCTCCCAGCAAGTCATACTGCTTAGAAGGCTGAGAAAAAGCCTCTCTCACCTTGCTGGAGAGAGTTTGAACAGTGCTGGATTAACATTCAAATTTCAAGTCACAGCCCTAGACCAGTTCTTTCTGCACAGTCCTGCATATTCCTGTGTTCCTTCCTCACAGACTTACATCTCTCAAGTTCAAGAGGATTTGTGAAATTACTGTATGGCCTTTGTTCTCCTGACAAAATTCCTCTCTGTTATTAAACTTAGCACTTTACCCTAGCTGATCCTTTCCTCTTTGCAGGGAAATCTCTCTGCATTTACTATTCTGATAGAAACAACAGTGAAGGTGACATTTGCTCAAATTGTTGTTTAGTGGCACTACTTATCAGATTAAAATTTTCCAGAGCATTAAAATTTCCCAGAGTGAATGTTTTCACGTTGATCTTTAGGCAAGAACAGACGCATGTGGCGTTGTGCTGACGTGGTTTTCCTGATGAGTTGGAGTAGAACCTTTCCTACCGTTAAAGGAAAAATGCACATGTGTAGGTGCTTGCCGAGCTGCCTGTTAGGGAGTTCCGGAGTCTCAAATACCACTCGCTGTTTGCAAAATGCAAAGATGAAAAGGAGAGGGGAAAAACTATGACTTTATAGTACTTTAAATAACATCCCCCAAATGTTTACCTCTGCTCTTACGAGCCCATTCAGAAGGTGAATGAAGGGATGGTAAATGCAGGCAATTGTTTACATCTTTTCATCCCATTACTATCACTCTAACTTTCCAGTTGAATAACAGATTCCTGCTTTTCAGGCTACCCATCTGATAGGAGCTAGTGTTATCTACTTAAGGGTCAGATTTTTTCCACTGGGTTTGGCAGATCTAAGATGGTGCTACTTCAGACAAAAAAATCAAACTTGAACATTAATCTTCTACAACACAAGCCTGGTAATCCTAGCCTCTGCAGATTAAATGTTGGCCTCCTCCTGTTGCCACTGAAGTGAACAAAATTTCACAATAAGCTTTTCAATTTTGGAGGAGCAGGGAGGAAGGACCCACATCTGTTACCTCCTTCCCTCTGCTGAGAACTTTCTGAAGATGACCAGAAGCAAAGTCTCAGATGAGATCCTTGGTAACAATTGCACCTGATCTAGTGATGTTTAAGTAGCTTTTAGGAGGAGAGATTTTCTTTCAGTTTACAGTTCAAAGTTGGTTGAAGCCTCTCCATTTCCCAACAGCCAATATGCTGGCCAGGTCCTCTGGTGCTTTGCCTCAAGACTAATATGTTCTAGTTTTGTGGGTTCATTGCTGAAGTGCAGCATTCCTGCCGTACACCTACTCTGGCAACTCTTTCACTTCACACCCTGAATTGAAATTCATTTCTAATCATGGAATTGAAGTCCTGTAATAAATTCTGATATGTGATCCTAGTCAGTTTTATCCTCTGTAAGGGATTAAAACAGCCAACCCCTGTGTTCCTCTGACACAGGGAAGCTTGCCATGTCCAAGCATTTTACAGTATGAACCCTCTTTATCAGCTGGGAAACACCCCCTTGCTCTCATCTCTTTAAATGAAAGTTAAGTTGAAGAAAAGCTGTTTTCAGAAGAAAATGTCTTCTAGAAAGCAGTTCTGTGTAAAAATCAGTGAGCAGCTGGTGGATGGAGAGACCCTCAGAAAACAAGAAACTCCCCTATGGAGGACAGCAGTTTGCCCTGTCATCACTACATGAAAAAAACCCTATCCAGGTCTGCAGCCGTGGAGGTGCTGGGGTGGGGCAGGCGAGGGGAGACGGCTGCTGGGAGAGGAAGAGGCAGGAGGAATCAGTCAGCATGTCCAGTCTGGTTTATCCTCCCTCTTTGCAACAGCCTCTCTGTGCCCCACTGCACTGTTCTGGTTTCTCCATCACAACAGAATAAACTTGATATTCACCTCCCTCTAATTCCAAACTGTGTGATGGCTGTTTATTGGAGCTGTATGTAGTGTGGATTTTCTTTTGCAGTAAAGGACTAAAGTGGTTTTTAAATGATTGGCAAGGCTTATTGGTGGCTTCTAAATCACATTTGAGTATGTCTGGGGAACTTCGGCCGCAGTGCTGCTCCCCAGCAGGCTGAAGTTTCATCTTCCATTTAGAGAAGGCCCTGGATCTTTCTAAACGTTGCTTAGCAGTGAAGGAGACTGAGCTATAAAAGACAGCATTTTCAGTGTGCCGCTAAAAGTGTGGCTGCTCCAGCCACGCTTAGGCTACAAACAAGATTTCTTTGCAATGGTTGTCATGGGTCTGGTGCTGGGATCTCATGCCTACCTATTGCATTAAAAATAATTATAGTAATACTTAGCGCTCTCATTTGCAAGGGGTGCTCACTCTTTTAGTGTCTGAAACACAGGGAAATACTTTTGCTTTGGGCCAGTGTTTTAACTCAGCCTTCCCTCACGTTTGAGGGTTTTCCAGGAAGTCCTGAATTTGCAGAAAGATTTGGAAGGACACAAGCAGGGTGTTGCTACGCTGCACTGGAAGGAGCATAGGAAAGGATTTGGTTGAGAAAGAGAAAACATGGCATCTTCTGCAGAGCAAGAGGTGGAAGATTAGTGATAACACAGGCCAGAGGGCTGCTGGAGGAGTGGGGAGCTTTGACATTCAGACCTGCTTGGGAAGGTGGCAGAGACTCTGCAAGGGAGGCTGTGTGTCATCAGCAGCAGGCACCCAGGGGAAACAGCCACCTCACAGCCTGTGTTTCTAACAAGCAATAAAAACCACTTCACATAAATGCAGTGCAATTTTCCTTTCCTCCTAGCAGGTTTATTTTCCCCTCCTATCATAAGTGCTATGGGGATTGCTCACTGGGGGATGATACCCTGGGAAAATGGGCAAGTGCCGCCAGTGCTGGGGCCAGTATGTTTCTGTTCTTCGCTAAAACAGGTTCCTAAAAGGCTGGTGAATCCAATAGAGAGTAGCAGCAGGTTATTCTGGGGGACAGAAGACAACCGACAAAGAGAGGGCTCCTGCTCTTCAGGTTTCCTTGCTCATCTTGGGACATGCCCATGTCCCCAGTCTGCAACTGTTCTGCAAGAGTGCACGTGGCTTCAGTCACCAGGGGAAATTCAAGCTCAGAGTTTCAGAGCTGAGATTCTTTCAAATGGGTACAACATAAATCTGTTTTGACCTGATTTGCAGCTCTGTTTCAGTCAAGCCCTCATTTAACTGAGACTGTAAAACATGCAGAAGTTCCACCAGATTCGTGCTGTCCCTCATTTTCCAGCCAGTCCTAAGCAGAGCAGTCTCCAGCGGTTTCTAAAAAACCTGCAACCCAGAACGTGCACGTACGTAATGTCTATAGAAACTACTTCATTGCATCCATTGCCATTCCAGAGCGGACTGCATCAAACAATAGAGTTACTGTGCACTATCAAACTAC
The DNA here is from genome assembly GCA_009819775.1 of Phoenicopterus ruber ruber. Taxonomy (NCBI): domain Eukaryota; kingdom Metazoa; phylum Chordata; class Aves; order Phoenicopteriformes; family Phoenicopteridae; genus Phoenicopterus; species Phoenicopterus ruber. Next base: position 12,905,925 of record CM020231.1, on the reverse strand, counting down.
CAGACAACTAATTAGGTCAGGAATAGAAGGAGCAAATGGATAGATGATTCAACTGTTGTTCATAAGACCCATATGACAAGAAAGATGCCTCATCTAGATTCCTCATCAGCAGTAAGGACACAGTTTGTGTAGTTTTGACTATAAATTTTTAAAAGAATTATGCCACTGCCCACTGAAATATTGGAGTTAAGCTAGGCTTTGCTAAATCAATTGGCCTGCCTGACCTATATATTCTGCCTATTGACATGCAGCCTGCTTTACTCTTTTGGCAGTTGTTTCAGTAAAAATACAATGTGCTGATCTCCAGAGGCCAAGGACAGGCCAATTGCTGAAAATGGAAAGCAAGTTTGGTGCCAGCGGCCTGCCCTGACATGCGATTACCACCTCCATGACATTGTCGTGCTCTAGTACCATTCCTTTTCCTGCACTAAAGGTTTCAGCCCCAAGCATAGAGGAGGAAAAGGAGGCAGCGTTCACTTTTTTCCTCCCTTTCTAACCTCCTCTTCCCTCTGTTATCTAGCACCTAGAACAAGAGAAACACGAACTAAGACGACGATTTGAGAACAGAGAAGGAGAATGGGAAGGAAGGGTATCTGAACTGGAAAGTGACGTGAAGCAGCTGCAGGACGAGCTGGAGAGGCAGCAGGTTCACCTGCGCGAAGCCGACCGTGAGAAGACGCGGGCCGTCCAGGAACTCTCCGAACAGAACCAAAGACTCCTGGACCAGCTCAGCAGGGTGAGTCACCGTGGCACACTGAGGGCAGGCACCCAGCTGCCTTGGTCATGAGAAAGGCTCGCAGCTCTGCTATAAACCATCTTTCACGCAAATGAGTGGGAAAGTTTACTCTTTAAGGGAAAAAAAAAAAAAAAGGGTTCTTCATCTGGCCAGATTACATGGGTGTCCCTATAAAACATGCTGCCTTTAAAATGAATTTTACCCCTCTAAGGAATGCTGCATTTCATTGGCAAAACAGTTATGTTTCTGGGTTGAGTGGTCATTTACTGCATAGATGTCTCTCAACTGTTTTTGTATCTAAAACTGATTGAGAAAATCTGTTTCTAATTTACAAATAGGCTGAACAAATGTAGCACACAAGAAAAAGGCTAATCTGTGACAGTGAGGTGGAAGGCTTTTTGCTGGCCTTCCTTTTTTGACATACATTGGCTCTAGTGTTGTAGAATTGAACATACCGTGTCATTCTAAGATGGTGTGTCCCTGCAGATAACTTTACCATGGTTAGATGTGTGAGAACCTACTGAAATTCCTTGGAATGGCATATTTCAGCAAAGAGTTTAACATGCCTCTGAATGAAAGAGGACTTATAGTGAGACTGCCGCAAATCATCCTAATTGTCTGAATACTTCCAGCATGGGTTTCTTTCTGACAGCAAAAAACTTAACAGTTTCTGCCTCCTCCCCCAGAAGTTAACCTGTCTTCTAGTATTAAGAACCTTGGGTTTTACTCCCCACTGGACAGTTAATACAAACCATAATTTTAATGCTTGAGAACACAGTTACTCCAGCAGATGAAAGCATTTTCTTCTCACCACTTGCTTATCCCCAAAATAGCATAGAACAAAAACACACACCACAGACTCATGCTGAAGAGGCCCATCTGATGTTGTAAGAGCACATTTCAGACTAGAATCTGTCAGAGGTGAGTCTCTGGGGCTGACACAGGGATTGCCTAAGGGAGGATTGAAACCTTGGTCACGTCACTAGGACCAGAAGACTCCAAAATGGGCCAAGTGTACAAGTCTCTTCACTTATCTTCACTCGATCTGGGTATGCAGTTTTCCTGTGCCTCTGGAGGTGAGAAGAGCAGGTCTTGGGTATAACACTCTGTACTAGCACTTGAGGAAATCATTCCTCATTCTGCTATAGATTTTCTTGTCAAGTACTAAAAAGCCACTTAGTCTGTGGATTTGTTTTTTAACTGGCTTAAAAAAAACCAAAACACAACACCAAAACCAACCAAACAAAACCAAACCCAACCCCAAAACCAAACCAAATTCCTTAACTCAGGAACACTGCTAAGTTTATCTGTGTTTTTAAAGCACTATCTCCCAAGTGTAGCAGATGAGCTAATGAAGATCTTTCACCTCTTCTCTGGACAGAGCATATTTCACATACAACATGGATGAGAGATTCCACCCAAGCCCTTGCAGAGCTCCTGTGTTGTGTCAGGTTTCCTATCCAGGGCTAAGAACTTGGCTCCCATCAGATCCGGTGACTCGCAGTGATTTTCTGTATATGCATGATTTCCATCACTGGCTGGGAAAATGTAAGATTTGTTATGGTCCCAGCATAGACACCAACTGAAAGACCAGTCTAGAAGACGGGAGAGGAAAACCAGACAGCTTGCTTTGGGCTTTAAACCACATGGGATTATCCTCACGTGTAGCTTGTGCTACAGGAGCCTCTCGCAGCCCAGATGCTGAGAGCTGCTCAGCTAAGCCTTGTTCAAAGGAACCACTAAGTTAGGTCTACCAGCATGCAATGTCCAAGCATGGGTTTTCTTCCCTCATCTTCCTATTACTGCCAGAAATACTATTCATCCACCCACTTCAGAACTGCCACATCCTGGGAAAAAGTTGAGGCTTGGTGCTGCCCTCACTGCTCCAGCCCAGCCCTGCTCCCAGCTTGGAGAAGAGGACTGTTTTTCTCCAGCGCAGACAAGGCAGACTGACAGAGACAGCTTATGCTTGCCAAGGCACAATTCGGTGCTCATTGAGTTTGTCACCTGGCCAAAACTTGCTAGTAACTCAAATATAGCAATGGATATAGCAAGGGTGTAAACAGTCTTCCTAGAGTCATGAGAATCTGAGCAAACTGACACAGAGTTGGGAATGGTCTGTTGTCATTCACCCAGGGCTTTGGTTGAGGCTTTTTAAAATCTCGACATTATGTTAGCACTTGATTACTGAGTGCTTAGTATTCCACATTTGCTGCTCCATAGTGCAATTGCAGTCTTATTTGTCTGGTCTCTTATTCTGAAGAAGTTATGCATGTAATACTTGAGGCAGTGGTAGTGCTTAAACCCTGCACCCACATATTCTGGCTCTTGTTACTACTTAGACTTTCAATAAATAAAAAGGACAAATACAGCTACATGGATGTGCTTGCCTACAGCTGTATTACCATAGGCTGGAGTCTTGCTAGGGATCATGAACTGAGCACTGGGAGAGGAAAAAACCCTACAAAGAAGTGCTGTTACAGCTTCTGTGAACTTTGAGGTGTTGCTGGTATCCTCCTTGCGTTCCTGGTTCTGTGTTTTGCCCCTGCATTTTGTGTCACAGTGGGTTGTTTGGGAGGAGAGGGTTATGTGAAGTCTGTGATGAGGCAATGAAAGCCTTATTGAGAGCCTCAACTCCACCGCATCTGACACTGTATACCCTACTACAGGCTTCACTCGCAGGACAAAAAACAGATTGCTCTCTGGTATGAGTCATTCTACACTAGTAGGTACTAGCTCTTTAAATTTGAATTTCTACAGTTTTTAGCAATTAACACCTCGTGGCCCAATTTCACAATACTTGAGCATCTCTCTCCTGGGGAAGGTATTCCCTTGGTACTAGGCTGTATATGTCAAATGACAGTCTCAGCTTCACGAGCTACCAGTCCACATGGTCCTGCTTGGTCCTTCAGGCGTCCCTGGGCTTCAGCCCCTTTTACCTCAAAGCAGGGCAGCATCCACCATCTCCTTCATCCTACTCCTCCTCTTTCCTGCTGCTCAGTATTCTTTCACTAACTAATTAAGCTTTAGGACTTTTTTTTAACCCGGCCTTCCCCAGAGATGAAAGGCCAATCCAAGCACATACTTTTTTCCAATCTAAACCTGGCACAAATACTAACTAACCAAGCACACAGTCCTGCACACCCACACAAGGATAGCAAAGAGAACTGGAAAGCTCTGTCTTGCAATTAAAGCATGGGCTGAAAAAATCCATCCTCAATTCCAGCAAAGACTGATAAGGAAAACTCAAGGACAGGGATTTTAAGTCTGTTCCAGTCTCCAAAAATGGGGATGTCTTGCCTGAGAGTCACCAAGAGGCTAAAATAAGGTCCGTAAAATGATTGGTGGTCTTCAGATGAGATGATGTTATAGAACTTCACATATCTAATAATAGTAAGTAGGCTATAAGGAACTTTGCCTCCTCTTGAAATACAGCCTTTAGTGTGGTTCTCTGCTTTTAGCAGAACAGAGGTACTGCCTGGGGTTATAGCAGTATTAAACCATGGGGAAATTAGGTGGGCTGGACTGGGAGCTCATAGTGAAAGACATGATTCAGATGCCAAAGATCAAGTTTAAGATCTCCACAGTAACCTTATTTTTTAATTTGCTAAGTGATGATTAAAATCCCTTCTGCATGTTGATTTGATTTCCCTCCCCCTGCCTCAGCACAGCAAAGCATGTAGTAACTCTGAGCAGTGTGTCCACGCCAAGCTAAATGCCGATTTTACCTAGGAGAACTGCAGAGCACATTGCGAGCAGTATGCCAAGGTACATACCACTCACCATAAATGCTCAAAGATAAAGTATAGGAGTCAAAATACTGCCGAGAAAGTCATGGCTTAGGAATTATTACTTGTTCTGTTTCCAGCTCCTTCAGTCTCTCCCATCTGTTTCAGTTCCCCATTTAGAAAAAAAAAAAAAAAACCACGCTATGCTTTCTGTCCTTTTAAGTTTTAAAATTTGGGGGAAGTGGGTATAAGGAAAGGTCTCCTCTTACATGTGCCCACAGCACCTAACAGAGCAAGAGTCCTGTCCCCACCTTTGCGCTTCTAGGAGCTACTAATGCAAATAACAACAAGCAGCTCTCTTCCTATAATGAGGCAACATATTACTATTTTGTCAGGAAGTGAATGAAAAAGAGACTTTCACACTGTTTCTAAGTGGCTTCACCAGATGGCTTTCCCACACATTTCCTGCTACCAAGCTCTGGGCTCCTGTAGCTGTTTGCTGCATGTAGCTTGGGCGAGGATGTATCCTTCCCAGTTCGGTTGAGCTTCTTTTATGGTACATAGAGCATAAGGAAGTAATTTCACAATGTCAAGCTCAGGTAGTTTTTGCAATGAAAATCTGTTTTCAGTGGCAGGAAGAAGCGTGTCATCTTGCACCGCTGAAATAGCTCTTTGTGTTTAGAGAGGAGCGCTCGGCTGCTGCGGCATCCCTCAGAGGGGCCCTCAATCACCAAGTTCTTATATTCGCTCAGCATCTAGTGCCAACATACTGCTACAAAGAATGAGGTGTTTCAGTCAATCCCTCTGGTACAGCAAGAAAATGATCAGCCAGCCCACAAGTCTCCAAAGGAGGTTTTATTTGCTAGCCACAAGACCGTCCTTTCAGTAATATTTCAGTTGAAGGAGTTTTGTTTCTAACTTTGCGCTGTAACATGCAGCATAGCTTCAGAGGACTGGCAGGCACTGCCTGGCTTTGATTTGAGAGAAAGATTTTTTTTATTCAAGAATGAGCTGACCATATTATATTCCCCTTTTCAAATCACTTGTACTTTGAATACATCCTTTTCTCGTCAACAACACACTTGAGGCAGCTCTGTTGTCAGTTATTGATTTGAAGAGTTTTTTCTGAATCGTCATTTGTTGCATCTATCAGCATAGGAACAATGTTGGTTTTAAGAAATTCAGACTAATCATTGAAAAATGTTACTGGAACAATTGTGCTGGGCAAGATTCACTGCTTTTGCCATTCTGGAGATCTGTAGCCATTACACTATGAGCTAGCTTGTCTTTAATTCCTTATTTTGTCTGTACAGATGCTTAATACAAGCCTCCTTATGTTTCTTGTTTATTAAGTTGTCTCCAATAGCCCAGCAGGGTATATTGGGAAACTCCATGCTTAGCACAGAGACAATTAAGTCAGGCTGAATTTAAATACTGTTTAAAAATAAAACCCCTGAAGCAGAAGAGGATCCTGAGCGGACCTAGGCTCAAGAAGAGTTGCTTTGACTAGCCCCACATTTCAAGGTGCAGATCAGCCACTACACTGAATTCTTTTTTGTAAAAAGCCTCTAGTTTTTGCTGTGGCTCAAAGTGTTTCCTGGACCTATTCAGTAAGGAGTAGCTTACTGTAAGGAAATCGGTACTGAGCTACTCAGTAGCACATGCAGGCCTGCATAGCAAATCTTGATCTGCATCACCTCTGAGCAGTCTAAATTCAATGGAAGAGGGAGATTGCACGAGAAAAGGCACCATCCCTTCCTATTGAAGGGGCTGAAGTACCTGCATTTCATGGCAGCTTAGGTAGGGCTGCTCACTCCTTGGGGGTAGGCAGACAGCCCTTGAGCATTGCTTTGTGCCTGGCATAAGGCGCGCTTATGTTACACACGGTGACGTGAGAGGAAAGCAGATACCAGCACAAGGCAGAGCCAAACACTGAAGCCAGCAAACCTCCCGTTAAGCACATCAAGCACCCTCCAGCTCCCTGCCCCTCTGGAGCGTCAGCAGATCCCAGCACCACGTAACCAGATCCCCGATCACCCAGTGAATACTGATTAGCGCACATGCAGGAAAGGCTCCTTCTCACCAGCTACTTCTCCCCTAGCAGAGAGCACTTGTTAATAATTCAGCTTCATGCCACATCAGGACTGGCGTGCTGAGGCTTTCTATGCTAAAGCTGTAAATATAGGACGTGACTGCAGCTGCGTGTTCTCGCCTGCAAAGTCCTTCAATGAAATGATTCAGTGCCCTAGAAGGTAATGAAGAAACATCTTAAGGTCATTGCTGAGTGGCACTCACCCACCATCCATCTGGAGGAAGGGAGACAGGCAGGAAGAAAGGCTCAATCCTCTGCTGAGAGTCTGGCCAAGCCTGCAGCACCCGTTAACCCCATTTTAGGGTACCCAGAGCTTCAGGAGCCAACTGGAACAGGGCTACCCAGACACTAAGGCATAAATGCAGTAAATGGCAAAGAAGTAATTTCAGCAAAGATGGAGGGGGAGGCACCCCTACAGAGTTTGTCCAAAGATTTTGCACCCACCTATTTCACGCAAGACTTTTACCCTTGTATCCTTTGGTTTAAATACTGATGAGCCCTGAGGGAATGGGCAGAAAGCCGTACACAGAATAAAACAGGGGCACACGCTGCTACTGAACCACAGTGCAAAGCCCTCCTAGGGAAAGGGTTAAAAAATTACTATTAAGGTAAAAAAAAGTTACTATTAAGGCAGTGGAACTGCACAAATCCCTGCTCACGGGGAAAAAGGATAGCATCCATCAGTCCCAGGGGCTGGGTGGGACCCTCATCCTCCCCCAGGGCAGTGGAGCAGGTACCCCACCATCCCCGAGGCCCCCTTGCTGGTTGCTAGGTGACAGCACACCACGGTCCCAGCTGGTGATGTTGCTGTGGCAACCGGGTGTGATTTCTCTGCTTGTAACGCCATGACAGTCAGCGGACACGCAGGGAGACACATTTGTGACGTCCGAGGCGGGTGGGCGGGTGGTAGAGGCCCGTCTGCGTCCTCCACGGGCTCGGCTCACTGCCGTGATGTGTCCCCAGCATCTGCTACTTCATCCCCCCGTTTCCTCATGGCAATTTTTCCCCAAAAATTACCCTGGAGATCTCCCAGCCCAAGGCAGCCTGTTGTCCACACCACCCACAATGAGCTTTTGAGCCTCCTGGGGGAAAGGTAAACATTTTATTTCCTTATTAAAAAGAGCCCCTTGTGAGCAAGTCAATCAACCCACACAAAGGTGACTCCACCAGGGGTTGGGACAATGCATCTCCCCCTGCGAGTCCAGCTTAGGGAGCACAGCACAACAGAAACTATCTGCCAGAGCCACTTAACCTCCACGCTATGTATGGCTCATCTCACATCCTCAGAGGCTTGTGGTGCCTGCACGGTGCAGAGACTGGCCCCACGAGACATCCCCAGAGCCCAGGCCTCCTGCCCCCCACGCCCTAGGCAGCACATCAGCACAGAATGAGTGGAGCACTGTCTCGGACAAACATACACAAGTGTTAAGCACCCAGTAGTCAGCCATACACTGCTCTTCCCTGCACTTCAGCTGAGCCCAGCTCACAGCCCAGCTTTCACCTTTAGCAAGTGGTTCTGGAACAGATTTCAGGAGTCTCTGCAAGGCTTCTGCCTTGAGACATTAGCAGCAGCACCACTAAGCCATGAACATCTGAAAGCAGGAATCCAACATGAAACTGAAGTTGAACTTGTTTTGGGATGAGGAGATAAAAATCTGAATCAGTCCCTTCCTCTCCTCTTGCACTGCACTAAAAATTTCAAGTAGCTATTCTGTTTGGGTCCAGGTCTTTATAGGAATTGTTTTATCATGGAGTAACTCAGAGGTAGGAACACATGGGCAGAAGAGATTTTTTTCAAAATATTTCTGCTTATTCACACTTGCTGTAAACACTTCCTCCAGGAGATTCTAGAAAGTAGGACACAGAAGGTGTTTGCATCCAGCCACTAGCTAGAACCAGGGCTAAACATGATTGAAGGCTTTGCAAATATCTACGTAAGATAAACCCAATTAAAAGCATTTGATCTTTAAAGAGCCACTCTGGGTCATAAAGTTTGCACACCTTATAATGAAACTTTTTTTTTTTAAGTAGGATTGCTTTTTCTAAATGCAATTTAGTAGACAATAGCTCAAGAGGGAGGTCTCTTCTACACTGAGGGGTTTTTGCCAGCTGCATTAGGTGCTCCGATTACCCATGAAATCATAGAGCCCCCTTGCAAAACAGCCTAGAGCTTAATCAACATTTTGTTTAGAATGGCATTTAGCAAAACTCAGTTTATTTTGAGCACTCTCTTGCCGACTTCTGATGGATGCCACAATGCAATACAGAGCTGGCTTATGCTTCGCAGTACCACCCATGGGGATGGGAAATGCCACCAGAGATGGGCACAAGAAGCTGTCTAGAGGCGAGAGTACAACAGGAAACAACTGACAGATTAGGACTTAAATCAAGTGACCTGCATGACAGAGCAACTGGGGTAAAAGGTTGCACATAAGTAGACCAAGAGAGCATTTCATTTGGAGGAGATAGAGGTTGGCCTAACAATTTTGTTAGGTATCCTCCTATAGAGGCTCAGTTCTGTAGCTGCAGACGTTTGCACCAGATTTCCTTCATGGACAGGATCCCTGCGAGTGTCTGAGGGGGAGACTGCTAAAATCAGAAGCGTTGGGAACATTTCCATTAACTGTTTTCACCATCTCCTAACTATTCTTCCCTGGAAGGTTCTAATATTGAAGCATGTAAAGAACATTTTTTAAAGGAAGAATTACTTGGATAGTTTCAGCTGGGTTATGATTCTACCAAGATTAGCACAGTAATGCAGATGTGTAATAAATGTAGAGCTATCACAGAACAGCTACAAGATCTGGGGATATATGGGTACCTAAAGCATCCAGCTCACTTGAATTTGCCCTTTAAATACCATTTACTAGTTCCACTGTGCAGTTCATCTGACCTAAAAAAATCTATTGCATTTTGTCTTCATTGCTTCCCCCTTCCCTTTTGTCCCTCAGTCTCTCTCCCCCTCCTGGATACATCTCAATCAGTTGAAGCTTAAGTTATCACCAGCCTCAGGCTGGTAGTTGTCTCTGCAGCTGTTCCTTAAGCTGATGTGAGACCATGTTATCCCTCAGTTCCTTTGGGGTTAGCTTGGCCTCCACTTTCAGTACACCAAGAGGGGAAAATTTAGCCTTGTTATTCCCTTGTTCTCTACATCCTTGGAGGTCTGTTCCTGAATCCACTTCCAGACTTGGCACAGTTTTGTAGTAACAGGAGTGCTCTTAGAAAGCTGTTCCATTTGGCAACTATTTACCATAAGTTGTTCATGTTTATTTGTTGAACAAAGCACCGTTGTATTTGGTTGCCTACGAGCTCAGATCAAGGAAAACAGTCTTCTGCAACTAGAAGATTATATAGACCAGCAGATTTGTTGCTCACACCAGGGCCATGAGGCAGGTACAAACCTTTAAGACTTGCTAGAGGGAAGGGTCTACACTTACAGAATAGATCGATAGTCCCAGTAGCTTTTGCAGGTGAAGTGTTTCAGGACCAAGTAAACACCCACAAGTTTTAACAGAAGGGGACCTTTCAGAGAAGTACTTAAAGAGTTCTCCTTTGTTTCTTTATTTGGTTAGCAAGTGTTTTGCATAGATTTTATTGCAACACCAGAAAACTGAGGCACTGAGAGACTAGGCAATAATTGTCAGTATAAGCCAACAAACAAGATCTTAGCAAAGGAAAAATCTCCTCTCCACTTAGGCAGACTGCAAAGAGTTTGAGCTTTTCTCTTGATCTTAAAGAATGGGGATTAATTGTTTTGGTTTGGGTTTTTAAGCATGGATTAGGATTTTAGTGAGCTATGTCCCATACTGAAAGTGTATCGCCCCAGGAAATAGCTATTAGTGTAGACATTACTCCTCAATAGAGTTTAAGCTTTATTCTCCCTATCCCTTGCATAAAGGACAGTGTATGTAAGTTGCAGGATAAGAATTACACTAGACATTAACAAAACCATCCTAGCTGTAAGGTTAGCTGAGTAGAACAGATGGCCCAGAGATGCTACAAGGTCTCCATCAAAGGAAGCTTTCGGGAAGTGGCCAAGTAGTCACGAGTCAAGCAGGTCTGGCCAATTTTTGCCTTGGCATGAGAAGAACTAGGCAAAGTTAAGTCTGAAAGAGGCCTTCTGAGGTTTCTCCACCTTTTATGCAGGCAAGACTTTCAGTAACATCAGGTCAAGTCGTCCTGCTATTTATGAATATTGAAGGAAAGAGGTAGAGAAGCCTGAAGGAATACTCCCAAGAAATAAGTGATCTCTAAGGCTTTGAAACAGACTTGCATTTTCACTCTACATGGGCATAAAGTAACTAAGGGGTGAAAACAAATGTAAACGGGACTACTCAGAGGTAAGTTCCAACCTTTGCTTGAACATGAGCTCTTGAACACACTCAGATACTGGGGCAGTCACACTTTCCAGCAGATTTATGTTTAGATGAAGCCAAATGAGAGCGCCCAAAATGACCGTGTTTGTTCAAAAGAGATTGTAGAATTTAGCAGTGTGATATTTGTCCAAATAACATCTATTGATCGGCTATGAAGTTGCACAGGGATTTGCTAGCTCAAATTATTTCTGTAGTTTTTGCCTCTAATCCAGAGAGATTTATTTCCCTAGGCTTAACTGGATGTTGTATTTCATTTTGTGCACAAATTCTTCCTAAATGTTGTGCTTCTTACCCTTTATTTCCCTCTCCACCTTAGCACAAGGGACCAGACATCTTAGTGAAGACTAACTAATAAATATTCAAAGCTTTAAGAGCTCAAGGCAAATGCTTATGAAATTGATTATTTCATTAATACTGCCTCTTCCCGGGGCCTTTCTGTGCCTGAAGCACCGGTGCCATGGGCACAGGCCCTCACCCTGCAGAGCTGCAGACAAGGAGTGGTCTCCCAGTCTTGGGCTGCTTTATCCACCTCTGCTGCAAGAAACCACTACCCACAGATCTGCTGAGCTACCCCATCTTCGTCTCAGTCAAGGCAAGACAGCCCCAAAAGCCACTATTCAGCCTTCTCAGGCTCATCTGGCTTGTTTTCATGGTATGAAGGAATGAGCTCAGCTCAGATGGAGAGGTGGACAAGGATAATACACACTTGGAAACAGCATTTTCTTTTTTCCTGCCAGCTGCGATTGCAGATCCCTGGTGCTTCGAAAGCAAAGTAAACACAGACACCTCAAGGTCTCCCAGGCAGCACCCTCCCTTCACATGGAGCCCGTGCTGGACACAGACCACAAAACAAGCAAATAGAGAATGGTGCCATTTAAGAGCAGGACTGAAGGCAGGCAGAAACATTGCTCACAAGCAGTTTTCATGGCTGGCTGGAATAGACAGGCCAAGCACCATTTTACTTTGAACCCCTTGAAGGGGAGGCAGGTGCCACTGCAGAAACCTCTACTGAGATTGTAGCCACCAATTTGTACAATCTGAAACAACGGCTCAAAACCCACCTACAGAGGATTAACAGGTTGATTTACTTCATTTAAAGAGGCCTCCTCCATTCCAGGCATTATCCAACCCAGCAGCTCAGAGCTACTTACCAAGATTAACTCTGGCACCACGAGACACAGCCCATCAGCTGCAGGCTGGCTCTCAGCAGCTTCTTCCTTTCAAAGGAGTCATCAGGTTTTGAAAACTTGGGAAATTCCTTCTGTCTTCCCATCCTTCATAATCCTCCATCAAGAAACAGTACCACAGACTAAGAAGGTCAAGTTGGGGGAGAGGGAAGGAGACAGGCAGCCTTTCTCCCTTCATTATAGGTCACTGCCTCACCTCAACACAGGAAGGGAAGATTTGCCCAATGTGGGACAGTTCCAGACCACACAGCTTTAGTGCTCCTGGTCCCAGGCACAGGCCTCCTCCATCAATCTCTGCTCCTTCTCATGGCCAGGGAGCACACTGCCAAGAAAATATTTTGCTATGTGAAACAGATGATGCAGAAGCCTTTCCAAACATGAACTTGTTCAAATGAAAATATTAGCTCTCCTGCTTCTTTTCATCTCCCTAAGCAGAGCTGTAAACCACCCCAGGTCGGGGAAGATGGCCTAATCTGACCAATATGCCTGTTTAGACCCACATACCAAATAGCCCGTGATGTTAACCCTTCCCACAGCTCAGGGAATGTGACATAAGCACCCAGAGCCAGCTGGCCATGGTGCAACTGCACTCACCCCGGGGACAGAGGAGGAGGAAACAGCTGGTTATGCTGGAAAGCCATTGCCAAAGCACACACAGATCTATGCCTATATATACATATACACTCCCTCCACTCTTCCTTCCCCTCACATCACTTGGCATACAAGACATTTGCATGAGGCACCTGCTAGTATTTCAAGCACGTGAAGTGGACAGTTTTCATTAAGCCTGTGTCAGCACCAGACTGAAATGGCTTGTTTATACTTACACAGTCTGCTGATGCCGCAGAGTGCAGACAGATGGGCAGCCATCTCGCAACACCGCAAAAGCCTTGTCTATCCCTTTGCACAACAGTGGATGAGGCCACTGCAGGATAAATTGGAAACATCAAGGCCAAGTTGCTGCTGCTTTAATATCACAGGGAAATTTTTTGATTGTGTACCAACAGTCTCCCATATTCACCACAGATGAGGCAGTACTTCAAAGGCACTCAAATAATCACTTTTTTGGTGCATTCTACCAGCATCGTTAGGCAAATGTCCATAAATACCCTTCTCACATATCTTGTCTCACTGAGATTATCCTTGTCTCCTTGGCAACTGTCAGATGATGTATAATGCTAGCGGGGATTAGCCCCAATGAGCCTTATAACCCTTGTGTAAATTCCTACTCTATGAAGAGACCTGGCCAAACACTCTTCTTTCCTGGTAATGTTAAAGTGTTGCCATAAACAATATTAAATCCAAGAACCTTTCAGTAAACCTGAGTAAGTATGAAAACTAATATGGAGCTTTAAGTGGTAGTATTTGTCTTGTCCTCCAAACAAATAAGTTCAAGACATGTGGATATACTTGGCATTTCACAGCTTGACAAGTCAAGCTGTATTTTGAATCAGTACTTAAGGCTTCTGCTGAAAACTTGGGCTCTAATAACTTTATCTCCTTTGTCCCTTGGTGCCAGTGGGGATCACACTGGGAAATTCCAAATCCCCACAAGAGCTTAACAAACTTATGCTACGCTTTAACCTATTAATTTCTGAAAACTAGCCTGGATTCAGGTCAACACTTGAAATGCACATACATACTGTCTGACACCAGTTGCACTGAGACTTTCTGCCTCTAAGCAAGCAGCTATGGGCTGCACCCTCATGCCCCACTCCTCCTCACTGCTCAGACACGACCAGAGCATCAAGTCAAGGAGGTACAGCCCCAACACCACAAGCTTTCTGCAAGTGGAGCATTTCTCTGCTCCTTACCATGTTTGAGCCTTGTGAGGAAAAGTTGTTTGTCTCTTGGTAACCCATTTGGCCTGCCCGGGCACCCAGAGCAGGCTTTTGCCACACGTGGTACTAACATCACACTGATGAGACCCGTCCCCACGTAGGAAATGCAGAGTATGCCAGTACAGGGAGCCAAGCAGCACTGCGTTATACATAAGCGTTAAGGGTTGAAGTATCTAAGTGATAACAAACAGCCTGTGGTGCACAAGTGACACATTTAAACTACTTGTTCTTTCTTCAGTCCATCTGAGTCTTTATAATGTCCCAGCTCGGGGAGATCTACTCTAACTGAACAGGACCAAAAAATTAATAATATTTGAGCAGAGCCAAAGAAAGAAGGCTAAAAGAAACACCAGCGTCAGCAGCAAAATCAAAACCAGACACACTAAGGCTGAAATAAAAGTATCTGTAATTAAGCAAACAAATCTCTGGCACAGCATTCTGTCTATATATGAATTCAACAACATGCCATGGCTGATATTTATTAGACTAATCAACTAGAGAGAGCTGAGAGAAAGGAGGAAAAAAGGCCTCCAAGATTATTGCAGGAGGTGGGTCACAAAACAGCCAAGCTAAGGGGTGATGGGGAAGCCAGCGTAGGCAGGATAGTGACAGGCAAAAGAAAACCCAAGTCTTGGCACAAGCCGGTTAGCAATAATGCAACATGATTTCTTTGCATGCTTCTGTGGACATGTTTGCTCCCCAGCCATGTGCCAGCTGCAGCGCACACCTCATTACGTGTGAGACGGGAGGGGGGAAAAGGGGCCAGTGGCTTAAAGCAGGTGATTTTTAGCACAGATAGGATAAAAGTCTTCTTAACTAGCTCACATGCCTAGGTACTAGCAGAAATTTTAAGTGACACTATTTTAGACACTCCTGCACACAGCAAGCACTCAGTAGATTTAGTATTGCTACCACAGGCTTCTGCACATAGAAAACTTCAGCTATAGCAGCAGGAGGAATGAGAACTGCTGGGAGCTGAATACTGTGATCTCCTCTGTCACTGATCACATTATTCTTGCTTTTGGGCAGCAAGAGGAAGAGAAAGTTAATCATTTAGAGGCAGTGATGCTAGGGAAGATCCCAGTTTAAAATCCTACTGTAGTAGCATAAGAATTGGAGCAGTAGATCTGCCTGTGCTCAAGTGCAGGATAATCCGCACACACTCGTGCGAGGCAGCCCTCTCTGCTGAAGATAAAGCGATAAAAGAACATAACTAGAAAGCAGTGAAAGTGGCCACAGTTAAAGTATGAGCACACTCGAACAGGGCTTTCAAAATGAAGCACACTCCAACAGCCCAGTAACTGGTCAGGGAGACTTCGAATCTAAAGAACAGCCGCTGCCACACCATTTTTGTTGTGTTTTACTTGGTGTACTTTAGCTGGTCTCCTGTTACCTACTTAGGGCCAGAGGGCACATGACACTCATCAGTCCTGATACTTGCTTAAAAGCACCAGAGCCAAAACCAACAGCATTTTCTCCACCCTCTCCCCTTTCTCCCAAAGGGCACCCATAGGCCTTTACACACTCTACCCCTCCAAGACAAATCACTAAGGGTGAAATGGGGGATTTTGGTGAAGGAGGGAAGCATGCTCCTGTTTCTCTGGTTGTGACAGCTTTATCAAGGATGCTGCTTCTCTCCAGACAAAGCCTCAGCCATCAAACCTTCAGCCACCAGGGAAAAAACATCTTTTCTCAGCATCACACACAGGACAGGCAGCTAATTCTCACAGCATCTGTCAGTACAATGTTTCCCAATCTAAGATCTCATGCAGCCCTTACAGGTCTCCACACCCCAGTGTTGGTTTGCAGGCAGCCTCACGGTTTGGTTACACAGAAACCTGGGCTGCAGATCACCCCCAGTCCCCATGTCTGCCTGGCACCTGCTCCCTGCTGCACGCCCCAGCCCAGGCTCACTGCAAGCTTGCTCTGGCTGCATGGGGTCAGTTCTCAGAAAGCAACAGCCTCGGTGCCAAAAAACACAGCTTGAATGACTCTTATCCCTCTAAGCAGCATCTTACACTGGGAAGGAAAGGGCTTTTGATTCAATGACGCCTGACCTACATTTGCAAAACCTTGGCTATAGGTGCAAATCTAAGTATAGCATGTGTATGCCAAGTTTGCTGCCCACAGCCAAGCACAGAATCTTTCTCTGCAATGCTTGCAGTGGACTGTAGTTCACATGCAGTTACTGTAACACAGCTGTTGAGATATTGCTACAGCAGGTTTTTCTTCTTCTGACAGCACTGCACCTCTCCTCTGTCAGAAAAATAACTAAATACATGAAGGGTTTGTGACTGAGGTGGCTTCCTCCATACTGGACCATCCACGCTTTACCTTAAGTGATATTCACAGATACACCAAAGCCTGAAACTCATACAGAGAGGGGTTCTTTCCAGTCCCTAATAATGATTCCCCTGCATGTGTATGATTTGGCAGAGCATAGTATATTTTATACACCATCCTACAGTATGCACTGCACCCACCTTGTTTTTCCGCTAAGTTTGCTCTCCACATCTACTTGCTTTATTTTTTATTTCCAAGCACAGCTTTTTGTAGGACTTAACGTACCAAAATGCCAGTGAGTTTGCCAAAAGCTGTTATTTAAATAAATTCATGCAAGAACTTTAAAAGCTAGATTGTAGGAGGACAAGGCTCCAAGGAGAGATCTACATTCTTGTTTCTGGACCCTCCCATCATCCAGACACTCTGGCCACAGCAACGCCCATGCAGTCTCTTCAGGGGAGCACCTCACCTGCCAGGCTGGCACATGCATAAGAAGATCTGGCCACTTACAGAAGTACTCAGCAGCTTCCCAAAAGCTGGGTTACAGGTGTTGTGCAGAAAACTTATCCTTGACCTTGAATACACCTGCTGTGGCTTAATTTAGCAGCTCTGGCTCATGCTAGAAGTTACTATTACATATTTGCCACTACATACTGCTGTTGAGGTGCAGACTGCTCTGAAGGCCAAGCCCCTGCCCTGAGGATCTACGACTTAAAGACCTAATCCCCTTAGTGCTTACATCTGTGGCACCGCACAGAAAGGTAAACAAGTACTTCTGTGTTCAAGCATCTGCTGCACTGAGTCATAAGCGGAACCTTAGTGGAAACAGAGCAAAGCTAGGCTGAGTGTTCATGTACTTACTACATATGGTAATGTACAAAGTATAGATCTGTATTCGACTTCAGCAGATCAGAGTGCTCAGATGTTATTACTAACACATTGTAATTATCTTTTGTCAGCAATCACCAAGAGCAAGGCCTGCCTTGTGCTCCAAGTCTGCTCCAAAGACCTTACGCTCTAAACAGATCTTTTCATGCCAACAAGGGAGAACAATTCAGGAATAGCTGGAGGCTGCTGAAGTACAGGAGGAAGTATTGCTAAGTTAAATGGTATCTCTAGAAGCTTTTTGTCTGCAGGTATCCAGCACAGTTCTGTTGTGTTTAGAATGACAGATCAAATACTAGCTGACCAAGAAATATTTTTAAGCAAACACATCAGTACTGTTTTTAAGAAACAGCCTGATCGAAGTTATTGGGAGTCAGACTTGGCAGGGATTTAAAAACTAATAAAACATCTCCCAGGTCAATCTACCATAAAGTTTAAATATAGACCTACATTTTAGAAAATGTTTTCTCTCTTCTTGTCTGAAGGCTTCCCGAGAGAGATTAATATATTTTAAACCAACTTCTTGAATTTTGCCCCATCTTTTTTGGCATCCACTCATTTCACATATATGGGAACGGACACCAGTATTTTTGTACGCTCAGACATGTTTGTAAGTGCAAGTTTGAGCATCAGGTCTACATACATTGGAAAGCTTTTGGTTTGTATACCACTGCTAAAACCTAAAAGAGTATATTCTGAGCTTAACAGGGTGTATAGATGGAGATTTTGAGAGCAGGTAGAGCTGCTAGCCTGCCATCACATATTAGATATCCCCAACAGAACTCAGTTCATTTTCTTTGAAATAAAGGAGATGGAGTGCTTAAAGCCAGAGTAAGAGACTGCAAGAAGCTTAATTATTGTCTCTTGCTTCCAGGCACAGACATTTGAGTTTAAACACCTCCGGGTTTAAAGTCTTAGACTAAAACAATTTCATTAAAAAATGAATTCAAGAATGGAGGTTTGCTGTCCTGACTTCTGGCTACCAGGGGAAGACAGCAAAGCCTCTCAGAGCAGGAGGGTATGTCACATTTCTCTTTGCCTCCACCATCATAAGCTTCTGCTTCTTTTTTGAAAAGGTTTTAATGACCACGTTAAGTCTTCATGTTTCCAGTTCAGCTATTTCCAAACTAGGCAGGCATTTTGTATTTCATTAGGTTATCATCTGACCCACACTTATGACTTACTAGAAATTTACTGGGAGAAATATTTTTCATCCTTTAGCTCAAGTAGAAAAGTCAGACTGAGCTCAAAAAATCTGGATTAAAAACCCACATCAAAGGTAACATGGCCAAAATGCTCTATCAAGATAAAATATGGCTTTTGTCAGGGAAAAATAACTTATTCATGGAAATTAAGCATTAGAAATGCATTAGAAGTTATCTAGGAGAGCAGACTACTGAACTTACTGATGCAAAACACGGACCATCCAGCTTTCAAACTGTACCGGTTCCCTCTGCTAAGCCAAGGCAAAACTTCAGAAACTGCAGCCTCACACACGGGTGTGGGGGGATGACTGGCTTTTTAACTTGAAGGTCCCAGATGCCCTTGCGACACACTGGACGCAAGCTGTGCTCCACTGACATTAATGTGGTGGTTCCTCTCAGCTCCACTTCAGCATCACCAGACTTGATTATTTAAGCCATAAGCCTTTCTGCTTCCATTTACAAATAGATAACTGAAGCGCAGAGGAACAAATGCTTCATTCAAGATCACGTGCAGCATCTACGCAGAACTAGAAGAGCCTGCTAACGTTACACTTTATTACCCTATTCCTTCTCGACAACCAGGAGCCAAGTTGCTGCCAACAAGCCCTACATTCAGTTCTCCATTTAGAGCCCTACAACAGGCACCAGCCCTGGGAGCCACTGTGCAAGGCTGTCTCGTCTCCCACATGCCTTCTGCAGGCAGAATTTGCATACAGAGAACAAGAGCCACTGCGTGCACTACTTAGCATCGCGTGTCCTCCAGGCACACTTTGTCCTCTGAGTTATCTCCAGTGCTAATTTATTGCAGCATTCAAAGCAGCAGGCCTCCAGCAGTCCCTCCCACAGGAAGCAGGCTGACTCATTTTTCAATACACTGTATTTTCCTCTCCGCAAGAGCCAAATGCTTAGGTCAAGAATAAACCACAAAAAAGGGAGACTCGTGTTTAAGCACCTCCTAAAACACATGCACAACCCACATCCACTTGTGAAGCTATTTCTTTCATTCAAACAATGAACCTAGAGACATTACACCCAGCTAGAGTTGCCCACACATGGCACACAACTGTCTTTGCTTCTATCTAAACAGCAGTTCCTAATCCTGTAAGATGATTTAGCCTAAGCTAATGGTTTTTGGCCTCAGCCAAACAGTTATCTGAGTTAGCACTTACAGAAAAACAAGAGGAAGACCACCATTTTGCATTCATTCCTCTAAGCTCTTTGCCAAAGCATTCAGATGTTTGCCTTGCAAACTGGTTCTATTATATCAGATAGCCTTATAGGAAGGAAAAAAAGAACAGTTACATTGCCAGGAAAACCCTGACTATCTGCTTTTTCATGCTTTGCTTACTGGTGCAGCAAAAGTTCACCATCCCTATTAAAAGAATTTTTCAAGGACACTTGGAAAGAAAAAAAGTAACATTACCTCAATGTGTCTGAGTTAACAGCAGTTATCTCCAGCAGCACTTCCAGCCACAAGAAACATGGGAAGCAACTAAAGCCACCCAACACAAGCACTTCACCCCCAAAACCAGGCAATCCAGCTTCAGGTTTTGTAGAGGTTTCCACCAAGGAACTAAACATCTCCACTCTAATAACACTTCTCCAACTCAATGGGCAGGTGCAAGCCTGGCCCCACATAAAAAAAAATTCAGCTGCTCCCTGCTCTCTCTTATAGCCAGCTCCCCCACTGGCCTCTGCCTCTCAGGTGTGAGGCAGCTGAGCTGATGCACCATTAACTCTTTGCCATCCACAAGAGCCCACCACATGACTGGGGTGTGTTGAGAGGAAACTACTCACATTCTCGGTTTGTTTTATTTTAAAACTCGGGTAAATAGGAGTAAGGACAAAGGACATGCTAAGCATTTCCTACTTTTTCTACAGAAGGGAAAGGAGAACAGATCTGCAGCAAAGAATTCTCACTTTCACACAAGCAATAAAGTATATTTCCAAAATATCACAACTGTGGAAGCAGTGCAGATCCTTGCATAAGATGCCATTGCTATCCTTTGTCTCACAGAATCCTCTCAGAGTAGGTTTAATGCCACAGCCATGAGGCTTTTCCCATCAGTAATGTGTCCAGAGCCTGATGCTTATAAAAGAGCAATTCCAGTCCCTCTTCTCCATTACTCAGACTCCTTGCTTTGGCAATTAAGGATCCTCATCCTTTAGACCTTTGATTCCCTTTTTTCTTGACAGGTTCATTTTGTGCTAAAAAAATGCTCATTTGTTTCCTCTTTTGTCCACCTGCTCTGTTGTCAGTATAGGACCCCCCAACCAATCTAGCTGGCCTGTGCTCTACAATGTCAGCCTGTTTCCCACTGAAGGGAAAGCTCATCAGCCTGTATGGCTGTAACAAAGGAGGTCAGGCAGTGTGCCACAAAATCAAACCCTTCTGTCTAAGCAGATATGGATTTATTGGATCCTCTTAATAAGAAGAGAGAAGGAATAACCAGGAGGAGACCTGCACGGGTGTAAAGACCATTGCAGGTAGCTGAGTGTGAAGGTGTGTGGTGCAAAGGCACCAAATGCCAGATATGAAGTAATTTGCCTGAATTGCACTGAAAAAGGTGACAGAGACAGGGAGACAGTGTGCCACATCCAGCTCACAATTTCATGTAGATGTATGACTTCAGTGCCAGGCCCCAGTGAGGACCCCTCAGGCTGGATGCTGCGTGTCCCTACCATGGCCGCCTCGCAGATCTTACCTAAACGAAGCAGCAGTCAGCTCGGGGTCAAAACCAAGAAGAACACTAGGGAGTGGGCTGACGGGTGCTATGGCAGGTTGCAGAAATGGTTCCTGAGCAGAAAGAAACCTGTGTTAGGAAGTAAATCTTACCTGCAAAAGCTGAGCAGATACACTCACTCAGGCTACTGCTACTTAATCCACCTGCCAGTCTGCTTATAGCTACTGGATATATAATAGGTATATATTACATAGCACTATCCTAGCACTTTTACAGTCTTAAAAATCCATTTTTTCTAAAAATATCCCATGGGATCAATGTTAATGGCCTTTGTTGGATGTTTACAACCAAAATATTTTGGAAGTGTTGCAAGTTTCCCGAATTCTCATTTTTCCACACAACTTCTCTGGGCAGCGACAGCTCTCACACCAAGCTGCTACATACTTTGTGTAATTAAATTTCCCCACACCTGGGCAGTAGCAGAGCGAGGGATGAGGCAAGGAGAGGAGGATTCAGCCCCACCACATCATTTGGCAGAGATGGGGACAATGCTGGCCCCAGCCATGACGCACAACACTCCCCAGCTCCAATGTCCTGCGCTGCGCTGTGGAGCAGTGGGAAGAGGTCCTCTGGAAAAAGCTTAGCCAGGTCCCCCTCCTCCTCCTCCTCCTCCAACCTGGGTGCTCATGGGGTTGTTTCTCACACTTTTTACCTCACTCGTCACTGCCAGACAGTGTTTTGTCCTTTCTTCAGTACATTTTTCCAGTGGCGCCGCTGGCGTCGCTGACAGGCTCAGCCGTGCCCTGCAGCGCAGCTGTTGCGGAACCGGCTGGAACCGGCTGTGTCCAGCACGGGGCAGCCCCGCCCTCTCCTCAGAGAGGTCCCTGCAGCCCCGCTGCCAGTGCCTGGGCACCTAGACCCAGTAAATTCCACCTCTCACCTTGGTGAAACGCGTATTTAAGAATTGTCATTAAAATGTGCACTCGTCGCACACCCTTCACAAACTTCACTGATGACATCAACCACAAAAAAAATCTCCTCGCACCAAGATTGAAGTGGCATCATCATAACACCACGAAGGTGAGCGATATACACAGTCAGTACAGCTCCACCCCTTGTCCCTTCACCACTTTACCACAACAAAAAAAATCCCACTATTAATCCAGTCCCTGGCAATGGCCAGTCCAAGCTTTGCCCGTTATGTCTCCCAGTCACTGTTTTTACTTCAGATTCCTCTAATGGTAAATGATCTCGCTGTCTTTACCTCAACCCGTGAGCTTTTTCATCTTATTTTCTCCCCTGTCTTGTTGAGGAGGGAGAGTGAGAGAGTGGCTGGGTGGGCGTCTGGTCAACCCACCACAGTGTCATTGCTCTTCTCCACACGTGCGGTGGCGTTGCCGTAACGGGGCTGAGGGTGCCACGTCCCAGGGGCCGTCCGTCGGGGAATCCCTCCTCTGTGCACATAAATCAGCAAATGCAAACTGAAACCCTCAAAAGGTGACAAACGGTGAGCACCGTTACTACGTAAGCACTTTCCTGGATAGGATAATGCTTCAAATAACAATTTAAAGTTGACCTGGATTAAAAGCTTTGGTAAAAAGCTCTCAAAGATTCACTAAGCGAGCAACCTCCATGTATGCGAAACATAGATGGCTGCTTATGGTACCGATGTGCCAAGGGCTGGAAAATATCCATGGCCTCACCGCTTTCTTGGCATGGGTCAGTTAGCCCAGAAAACCAGGCTTCCCGCCACCGCCGGCGGGCACCGAGGTGCCAGGGTGCTGGCTGCGGTGGCAGGGCAGCAATCCCAATCCTCCCGGGCTTCCCTCAGCAGCCAGATTAATGTAGTTTTTTTAATTATTGTTCTAAAGCAAGATGTTTATTGTTTCCTCCTTTGCTTATGTTTCAGTAGCCAAATATATTTTCCTCCCAGAGAAGAGCTGGGAATCCAGGAACCTGAAGCCAGGGGAGGCAGCGACTAGTGGTTTGAAGTGTTAATGGTACCACGGTGGGAACGGGGAGTCCCTTGAACTCAGCTATTAGCAAATTAATAAAAGGGGTAACATGCTCTCCTGAGTGTTACAAATTTAGCACTAATTAGGACTTCTCTTTCTTAGCTATCTTAGGCAAGAAAATCTTCAATATCTTTTGTTAAATTTGAATCATCTTGTTTGTAGAAGTAAATGATACGGAAACATTGTTTTTTTCACCCAGCTACAGTCTATTAAACTTTTTCCATTCTCCTTTTCTTTCTGACGTGACTTACAGCTGGATATTTTGTGTGCAGTTAGTTTTATTTAGCAAATCTTCCCCCAAAAGAGGGTTTTCTTTGAATGAGACTAACCTACAGGCCATTCATTTCTCATAGTCCATCCCAAACATTTCAAAGATCCTCTCTTCACAGGAGTGTCAGTGATCCAATTTATTTACATTTATTTAATTTATTTATTGCTCGTATATTGCAGATGTTAAACCTCATGGAGTTATTGTAACTGGTAAGCCATATTTTTCTGCCAAGTATCTACACAGTTTTGTGTATTTTAGCACTTCAGAATTAATCATGAGAGAAACTTAATCAGGTTTGCAATGAAAAAAAGCCCTTAATTAGAGCAGAGGCCAAAATGTCCTCCTGCTCTTCCTTTCTTCTTGCACTGCCCAAATCTCATCTAAATCTTGCCTGAAGTCTCGAAAACAAATCTCACAGTTGATTGAATATATCTAATTGTGAATTGATGTCTACACTTTTGCAGATATGTTTCAAACTCTGCCTGGTGGCTGTGTTGGCTAATTTGCCTATACCCAGGAAATTAATTCTTTCTTAACTACAGAGCAAAGCTATGATGCTGGGCGATATATGTCTGCCTTTCTGGAAAGAATATTACTTCTCTCAAGCAGAATCCATGCATCGCTAAATGATTGACATACATAACCACAAAAGGCTTTAGCTTTTAATGTTTAGGAAAACACTGATGGGGAAGAGAAAGCACTACAGTTTGCATAATGAGGGTAGAGCCAGACTGGCTGAGGCAGAAGAAACTCACTTCAATTCATCAAAAGCCATAGCTTATTTGAGTAATAAAGGCAAAATGTAGATAGAAGGTTACATCTTCTGATGACACTAAGTAAAAGAGCACGTTAGAGGGAATCAGTAGTGAGCTCATGGTTTCAAACACACATGCACACATGTACAGCAGTGTGGAGAACCCAAGTAGATACCGTAAGAAAATATGCCATAAAGCCTGACAAATGCTGGACACCGTCAAGGTGGCTTTTCATAAAATAATGCAAGTTAATGTTAAAATCTGGACTTTATGATCAATTAGAAAGGGTAGTTCAGCAGCAGTATTAATAACCTCTGAAACAAATGTAGCATGGAAAGGGGGTTTTCATGACCAGAGCTCAGCTCAGAAGACTTTGTCTCATGTCTATGAAAAATCAAACCTTTGCAAAGGTGGGACTAAAGGTGTCAGCCATTTCCCTATCTAGAAGAACTGGATGAAGACTTTTCCTTGTTCTCCTGTGGAGGGAAACACATGATCTGTTTACTTCTGTTAAACAGCTGGTCAGAGAGCGTATTCTGCACTGTATGAGGCTAAAGAAAGTATTATTTTTACTTCTCTCTACTGCATGAGATAAGATGTGAATGGTGTACGCTGAGGTGATGCTGTAACGTCCTGTCTGCATTAGGGCCCTAAATGCTCACAGTAAGTGAGTCCTTTCTTCCCTCCATGTGGGCTATAACTGCAGGAATAAGATGTGTGAGCATGTAAGCTGAGCAGCAAGTCGATAAATTCCAGATGATGATTTAAAGCTGGTGAATACAAACCTTACAGTCCTGCAAGCAGTCTAGTACCGGAAAGGACCTTTGAGGTCAATTCATTTCCCTTCTGTCGTAGGCAGCCCTCTGAAAGAAACTGCATGATAAAGTGATCCAGTTCCATCACAAAATTAATTTTTTGTCGCTGTTTCTCCTACTGCAATGGTGCAGGAGGAGGAATCCTACTGCAGCTCCTTGGAAATGTAGAAATATTCCTATTCGCAGCCTTAATATACTCTTACCCAGTTCATTCACATAATTTTTTCTGCCCAAATTGTGCTTCTGCTTAAATAGTGCTTCTCCCTTCTGCATGCTTATCCGTGATGTATTTATAGGGAGTCCTCTCTCAGCATTCATTGCATGAGATAAAACAAGCCATCCTTTTTTAGTCTCCTTTCATATAACAGACTTTCCACGATCTAGATCACCCTTGCAGGCCATCCTTTCACCTGCTCCAGTCTGAGCATGGGGACCAGAACTAGCAACAGCAGCTATATATTGTCTTACCAGGGATTTTTACAATGCCATTAACACTCCCCTGTTTCTTACTGCTATATTGTACATTTACACTGTCTGTACATAGAATCATTCTAGCATATAAATTATGTTACACAGTTAACCATCAAATACTGGTGTGTCATCTCATCTGGTACCACTTGTGCTCCTTGGGAGTGCGGTCAGCATCTTGCAGGCAAAATCCTTCGGTGCTTTTCATCTGATGCTTTTTCATCCTTGATAGCTCCTGCAGAGTATTTCAGCATGAAGATGCTTCAGCAGTCTTTACAGAAGCAAGTGAATCACTCAAAAAAAAGCACAATCCATCCATCTTCTTTAGTGTCACCAATTAATAGCTGCTCAGGATGCTTTGAAATCTATAGCTGTTTAAGGGAAGAAAAATAACCAACCCCTTCCTATAGTGCTGTGCTATCATTATATTATGAGTACTCTGCCTGTGCAAGGAAGCTTTATTGAATAAACGAGGTGAGGGCAATACGCAAAAGTCTCCGATGTGAGGCTTTAAAGAAGGGGAAAAGACCAGTTATGCTAATGCAGGATAAGAAGGGAACTAAAAACCAATTGGTAGACAAGATTATTTCTTATTGTTGGAAACCATTTCTCATTCCAGAAGCCAGTGGTCAGAGCCTGGCTGATTACGGTGGCCGCACTTCTGTCTTCTGCTGCCCCTGCAAGCAAGCAGTGCTGGGGCAACCACAGTTTCCTCCACTTGACGGAGCTGGAACAGCCTTCTACCTCTTGCTTCTGATTTGGATTTTTTTGCTGCAGATTGTGCAAAATAAGGGGCCGTTTTTAAAAGGGGGTAGTGTTGCCTTTGTGGGCAGCTCAGGCTGGGTCTGTGTGCTCATTCCTCAGGTCACAAGCTGCTAAAGTCATTGCACTCTTTGGTGGAGCTGCTGCCTTGGGCTCCCTGTCAGCCAGAGCACTCTGGGTCAAATCCTGACCTGCATTTGCCAGACATAAGGATGCACTCCCAAACCTGCCCACAGCTGCTGACCCAACGCGGGTTGTCTCCTCTTGCCCCCATCCCTCCCTCCCTCCCATCTCACCTCCCTGTCTAAGGCATTGTGGCCACTGATGGCATTTGCCATTGGGCATACGGCTCTGTCTGTGCCCCGAGCAGGACGGCAATGACACCTCTTGAGGGGGTCAATTCACTTCCAGCTAATCTGCCAGAGGGGAAGGTCTGTGCCTAAGTGTAATGGAACCTGATGAAGGCTAATTAAATAGAAAACCATCCATTTGTGCTGTCACATTAGGCATTTGTCATAAAAAACCTTATGTTCTCTTATAAGCCTGAACAAGTGTGTTCACCATGTAAAAGTCAGTCATAAAGCAACCTGGAGAGCAGTTAACATGTCTAAGCTGTCATTTGTATGGGCTGTCTGCAGCCTGGATCCTGCAGGTAGGAATGACCTTTCCACTGTCCTCAAACCACCCCGCATAAATGGGGCATCCCTCCTTCGAAATGGGAAGAAGGGCCAAGCCCAGCAATCCTGCACCAACAGTCATGTGGAGCAGATGCTTCTCTGTTTGGCCCTGACAGGAGCCAGAAATCAGAGGCGAAGAGCACTTGTTATTTTAGAGCTGTGCCAAAGATGTTCAGAGGTTTAGAAAGTATAAATTTAATAGCAGTGTTTCCTGGAGTCTATGGAGATCGCCTCCCCTCTGCCTTTGTGAGTCACCTGGTCTCCTCCTCAACTCCGATCAGGCTACTATTTTTGAGGAAAACTAAATTCCCTGTAGGGCATGGGAGTTGTCATACTATTTTGCAATGGAAGAAAGTTATGGGCTGTATCCCTTTGGCTGCCCCAGGGGAAAATCAACATGGTCTAAATGGCTGCTCTCCTCAATGTCTGTCCAGGACGAGCTTTTCTCTCATCCAGACTCTGCAGGCTTCAGAGTTTCTGCCAAAACTAGGGCTTGTGTAGAAGTCATATTGGGGCAGATCTTCCCATGGGCAGGAGGAAATAACTGCTTTCCGTCTATGGGACGACCCCCCTGGGTAACGCCAGCTGGTGTCTCCTTGCAGGCGTCGGAGGTGGAGCGGCAGCTCTCCCTGCAGGTCCACACCCTCCGGGAGGACTTTCGGGAGAAGAACTCCTCCAGCAGCCAACACATCATGCGGCTCGAGAGCCTCCAGGCCGAGGTGAGTCACCTGCGCTTGGCCTCACTCCTTCAAAAGGTGACCAGGGCTGTTTTAACTTGTATAATGAACCCCTCTGAACTGGGTAAACAAAACCTGCTGCTTGGAGCAAAAAAGAGAAGGATGGTAGCTGTGGGGCAAAGAACTCCCTCAGTGAGGATTTTTGCTGCAAACCAGGGCTGGCTGGGGTGGCATGGGCCAGCTTCCAGCACTGCCTCAGCCACAAGCACACCTGCAAAATGAACAGATGAGAAGGATCTTCCAGGAGCTAAACCATGGCTGTGCTCTTGCAGGGCTGCTGCCCAGTACAGATTAAACTCTGGGGCATGGTGGGAAGGTCTGCGAGGGTTTTCTTTTTCTGTTTCTCATGGTTGCAAAGAAAGCAGCAATCCTCTCCTGCCTCTGAGCCATGCATGTGGGAAACCAAGGACTCTCTGCCTGTTTTAGCTCTGGTACATTAGCAGGAATGATATTACCTTCCTTCCTCTTCCCTTTCCTGATGGGGGTCACTGGAGACCGTGTAGGCAGGAACCAGAGGGGTAGAAGATGTCCAACTCTACTACCCTACCGCTTTTTTATTTATAAGCTGTCTGAAATAAGAGCTTTTCCTAAAATCTCTCAATTTCTTCTTTTCTCCCACTCCCACCTGCTCCCTGCTGGTCCCTCGCCTTTTCTTCCCCTCCCCTTGGTGTGGAGCAGCAGGTCCTTGAAGTAAGTATAGAGGCTCGGAAAGGGTTTGCCCGCGCGTGCATTGCTGTGATCATGCATGCCTGTCACTGTGCATACCTCACCTTGCCTCCTCGCCTCCTTCCTGTCTCTTGCTTTCCAAATCCCCTTCCCCCTATGCCCTTCCTAAGGCCCAGGGCCCACGGCAGAGCGATGGTTTTTCTGTTACACAGTCATTCACAGGGTGTTCATTACTGGTTTGGATACCAAATATGACCTCTTGATACAATCCCTGTATTATATCTCTTATTTTTCTCACATCCCTTTTCTCCAACCCACGCAAATCATGATGGTGGTGGGAAGAGACATCTCAGAAACCATTAGTCACCTAAGAGCAGCTTTCTAATACCTACAGCAGCCTTTACCCTGCAGAAATAGCAAGTCCACACACTTTGCTAATATTTCTTCATGCAGCCAAATCTTTCCAGCAGCCTGGAAAGCAGCAGAGAGACAAGGTCCCAAAGAGGCCAAGAAAGCAGAGGGAAGTTGCTGAATTTGCCTATGGTCCATGAATTGAAAGGAGGCCATAGGGAATTATTTAGGGTTATACTGGACTGATAAATGGCATACCCCGTCCCCAGAGGTCCTGTGTGTACTAATCTGGGAAAAGGCTCCTTTTTCTTGGTTAAACAAGAAGTGACCTTGGCTAGTGCTGATTCATTCTGTGCACTGTTCCCAGCTAACTAAATCACAGAGGTTTTGCTTGGCACATTGTCCCTCTTCACCTAAAATTGCTGCCCTTGACAATTAAAAGAAATGAACCAATTTTAAAGGCAACCGATCACTGGGAGACTAAAAATAAGCATGGCACAGAAAGGAGTCTTCACAAGTAAAAAGACAGAAAAATCCCTGGTGAGGACCTGGTGAACATGCAGCAATTAAGAAAAGCCTATGGGCAATGCTGTGGCACAGCCCTGCGGGGAGTGGGATCCCGCAGGCTCACTCTGTGGTCTCCAGCACCCACACAGGAGAAAATGCCACCATGCTCAGTCGGGCAGCAGCCAGGAAAAGTAACTAGGTTTGCCCAGTCTTGCAAATTTTAAGGCACAAGGGGTGGGCAGGGCTGGTCTCCGCTTAATCCGTTTGGACATTTCTGCCTGCTCCCTGGCCTCCTGCCAATGCACACCCAGCCCCTTTGGAGCTGCCCCTGCAGCCTAGGGAAGGAGGATTTTCCTTTCAGAGCCTTCCCAAGCTTTAAACCACACACAGAGATATAGTTTTGCTCATACAGGTACAGAATACGTATGTGCATACTTTTGCTTTTTGCTGTTGCATTTCTCTCTTGGGAATGTGATTTCTCTCCTCTCCTCTGGCAAGTGTGGGGTCTGACACCGCCTCTCTTTCCTACGCAGATCAAAATGCTGACGGACAGAAAGCGGGAGCTGGAGCATCGCCTTAGTGCCATGATGGAGGAGAATGACCTGCTCCAGGGAACCGTGGAGGAGCTGCAGGACCGAGTCCTCATCCTGGAGAGACAAAGCCATGACAAGGACCTGCAGGTGAGGAGGCAGCAATGGGACAGGGAAAAGGGGGGAAATGGAGTAAAAGATGTGGTTTAGGGTAAAATTGAACAGGAAGATCATCAGGAACTTGGAGACAAAACAACTGAAAGAATAAAATGGCTCATGTAAGCATGGCAGCAAGCAAGGTCCTGGGTGTTCCCCATAGGGACAGATAACAGGAGCTGCAATGGGGCATCGTGACAGCAAAGAGCAGCTTGGAAGGGAGATCTGAGCAAGGGAGTGGGACAGGGTGCTGGGGAAGTGAGGTAAATGTCAAAAGAAGCAGAGAACTCTGGTTGCAGTTCATTTTACTGATTTTTTTAATAGTAGAATTGGCTTCAGAAGGGGCTTCTTTAGACCCTGCTGTCCCAGAGGGCAGTAACTGGCCTTGTAGCTCTCACTGCTCAAATGGTTTTCCAACAAGCCCCATGGTGTTCGCAGCTGCATGTCACCAAACGTCACTCCCCAGAGAACAAGCTGGCACCTCTGTGGCTTCAAGCATCTTAGTAGAGAACAAGATTTTTCCATTTCTCTTCTGTGGGTTGACAACCAGTGGATCCTCAGCTCTCCAAAACAGCCCTGAATCTTTTTTTCCTTTTTTTAATATATATTTGTATTTATATAATGTGTATAGATTTTTTAAAAACATGTCTATATTACTTTTCTTTTTGGATTCACTTCCTGCTGTGTTGTTTTCAGCAAATTTTTTTAACCCCAGTCCCAACTTCTTCACAATGTTCCTCATTTTAGTGCTGATTAACCTGCTATTTTTATCTTTCAGGATATTCTGGAGTCTAAACAGCGTCTAATGACATTTGGAGATTATTAAGCTCCAATAAATAGCAATACCAGCCAAGAGTACTTTCCTCCTGGCTGGAAACCCTCTTTCCTGACACCCATTCCTCCCTGTCAGCTCCTTCACAAACCAAAAGATTCATCCAGTCCGTATCACCTCCACTAATATTTTTTTTTTCCTGCTTCCTTGACAAATGCCTTGATTTTCTTTGCTAGCTGCACCAAAGCCAGCTGGAGCTCCAGGAGGTGCGGCTATCCTACCGGCAGCTGCAGGGGAAGGTGGAAGAGCTCAGTGAGGAGAGGAGTCTCCAAAACTTCAACACAACCAGCACGTCCTTGCTATCTGAGATAGAGCAGAGCATGGAGGCAGAGGAGCTGGAACAAGAACGAGAACAGGTATTTGCCCTCCGGCCCCTGGGAAAGCCCATGGACCTCTGAGACCAGCCCCAGAGGGAGGGGGAGTTTAATGCATTTGATCTGGATTTGGAGCTGAACCAAGAGCCAGAAAATTGGGGCTGTGGTCTCAGCTCTGGTATCAAGACCCTTGTGACCATATGAAAGTAAATCTCTGCATCCATTTCAAAACCAACATAGCAAGCTAGACAAATATTTGTGAGGTTTGACAATCACATGCCTCATTTTACCGTGGAAAGAGAATCTCCATGGCCTTGATGTCCCAGGCTAATGTCAGGCTCTCTTGTTCCAGCTGAGGTTGCAGCTCTGGGAAGCATATTGTCAAGTGCGATATCTCTGCTCCCATCTCAGAGGAAATGACAGCGCAGACTCAGCAGTCTCTACAGACTCCTCCATGGATGAGTCTTCAGAAACCTCATCAGCCAAAGATGTCCCAGCCGGCAGCCTACGGGCAGCTCTCAGCGAGCTGAAAAGACTGATACAAAATGTGCTGGATGGGGCAGACTCCACGGTAAGTTGGTGGCACAAAGAGACCTTGGCTTGTGCACATCCCATTGCCTGGCTCAGAGAGCTTGCTGCAGGTTTCCTCTGGATCCTGAAGTTCCCGGTCTCCGAGAAAACCTCTGTAGCCCACAGAGATGGGCTGTCACAGTGCACAGCCTGCTCCATGTGTCTCAAATGGTCAGTCAAGAGCCAAGCCAGCACATGGGGTTTCAGCCTGCAGTGGTCAGACTGCCATAAGTTTCAAGCTCATGCAACTGTCATTGGTCCGGGAGTCATTTTGGAAAATCTGGAAAAAAAGTAGGCTTGCTTTAAGATTTGCAGTAAGTTAGAGTTTCAACGTGGAAATATTGCAGATTGTCTTATACATCACAGTTCAGTTATGTCTCTTAGGATTTTCCTAACCTTGCTTTATTAGCAATAGTATCATGAAAACATCATAACCCCTATGTGTTCTGCCCCTGTGAATTGACACTGGGTACAAATGTCTTGGCAAGAGCTGCCAGACTGAAATCCATTGACAGGTGAAGGGTTTTGCTA
Organism: Phoenicopterus ruber ruber; assembly: GCA_009819775.1. Taxonomy (NCBI): domain Eukaryota; kingdom Metazoa; phylum Chordata; class Aves; order Phoenicopteriformes; family Phoenicopteridae; genus Phoenicopterus; species Phoenicopterus ruber. The sequence continues at coordinate 12,873,951 of CM020231.1, read as the reverse complement.
GCACAAGATGGTGCCTGTGGGGGTGTGGTCCAGGGGCTGCTGGGGAAGTGGGGATGGCATGGAGGACCACGCAGCATCCACAGGAGTGCAGAATTACAAGGAAACACCTCACTTTTTGCAATGGCTCAAATCAGACCTATTTCCATCACCAACAAGCTGGTTGCATTGCCAGTATGACTTATTTGAGAGGCCATAGTGAGGAAGACAGTGCAGACCCTGCAACTGCAGTCCTGCATGGGAGTACTCACCCTCCTCATTTCAGTACCTGTAGCAGCTGGTAAGGCGGCTGAGCATAGAGATGAAGTTGTATTTGTTAAACAAAAAATAGAGTCCTGCAAAAAGCCTACAAACATGAAGACTGTAGCCATATGTTACCAAGTGGTCAGTAGGTCTCTGTAAATGTGGTTTATGCTAAGGTAAGAACATGTCTGCATGCTCTTTTTATCATGTGTAGAAGCACTACCTTTGGCTGAGCATGTTTCCACTGTGGAGGTATACGGGAACAAAACTGAAACGCTACCAAAGTCACATTCACACTTTCTTCTTCCTTGTTTAGTATCCCCCATGCCAAACCAGTATCACATTAATTCAATTGCCTTTTTTAAAGTGAAACCTGAGCAAGAGATTTCTCTCCCACTCTCAGAGCTCTCGACGAAGTGATGACGACACCTTAGAGGAACAGATCAGGCGAACAAGTGAGGATTCACGAGCTCTGAGGGAATTAATGGAGGGAGAACGAGGGAAACTGAGGCAGAGTTTGGAGGAGCTGCAGCGACTGCACAGCCAGGTTAGCAATTCCCACACTTTACATGTGGTCTTGTAACACCAGTGTTCATCCTCCAAGACATGCCTTCCATAGAAGAAATCAACATGATAAATAACCCAGGAGACTATGGGCCAAAAGCAGTTATGGTTGGATGAGGGAGACTGTTAAACCCAGTGCACAGGCTTCATGCATTTAGGATTAGAGTTTTTGACAGGTTGTCTGAAGCCCATCCCAGACATCATCTCAAGCAGCCAAACTTCCTTTAGAACTTTCCCCCAATCTGCTCTTCAGATAACCTGTCTCACTTAAATGCTTCTCAGCAGAAGACCCCAAAGTACAAGGCTGCTTGATATGGGGTACTGGAAACCCATAGGTATCCAGTCTGACTCATCTTGCTTGCACTAAGCCCACGTAAAGGGTATATGCAACCACTGCATGGACAAAACTGTGCTGCTCTGCTGTGCATGGTGCAAGGTTCACCCCCTTCCACAGCAGCATCATGAAACCCTCATAAATGCACACCTAGAGAATCTTAATCATGGCCAGCCTGGCGCCAGGCAGCACTCCAGGGCCAACAGGGACCAGCTAAGACAATCTCAACAGCAACGAGTGATCCAACCCTGAAACCACCACCACACCCAAAGCACAGAATCACACTGCATCCGCACTGTAAAAAGTCCCTCTCCAGCTTTCTTGTAGGCCCCCTTTAGGTACTGGAAGGCTGCTAGAAGGTCTCCCCAGAGCCTTCTCTCCTCCAGGCTGAACAACCCCAACTCTCTCAGCCTGTCTGCATAGGAGAGGTGCTCCAGCCCTCTGATTCGTGGCCCTCCTCTGGACTCCCTTCAACAGGTCCATGTCCTTCTTGTGTTGGGGGCCCCAGGGCTGAATGCAGTACTCCAGGTGGGGGTCACACGAGAGCAGAGTACAGGGGGAGAATCACTTCCCTCAACCTGCTGGTCACGCTTCTTTTGATGCAGCCCAGGATACAGTTGGCTTTCTGGGCTGCAAGCACACGTTGCCAGGTCATGTTGAGCTTCTCATCAACCAACACCCCCAAGTCCCTCTCCTCAGGGCTGCTCTCAATCCATTCTCTGCCCAGCCTGTGTTTGTGCTTGGGATTGCCCCAACCCACATGCAGGACCTTGCACTTGGCCTTGTTGAACTTCATGAGGTTTGCACAGGCCCACCTCTCAAGCCTGTCAAGGTCCCTCTGGATGGCATCCCTTCCCTCCAGCGTGTCGACCGCACCACACAGCTCAGTGTCATCGGCAAACTTGCTGAGGGTGCACTCGATCCCGCTGTCCATGTCGCCGACAAAGATGTTAAACAGCACCAGTCCCAATACCGACCCCTGAGGAACGCCACTTGTCACTGGTCTCCATTTGGACATCGAGCCATTGACCGCAAATCTTTGAGTGCGACCGTCCAGCAAATTCCTTATCCACTGAGTGGTCCATCTGTCAAATCCATGTCTCTCCAATTTTGAGACAAGGATGTCATGTGGGACAGCGTCAAATGCTTTGCACAAGTCCAGGTAGATGGACACTGTAACCCCGTTGTAGAAGGCCACCAAATTTGTCAGGCACAATTTGCCCTTAGTGAAGCCATGTTGGCTGTCACCAGTCACCTCTGTATTTTCCATGTGCCTTAGCGTAGTTTCCAGGAGGATCTGCTCCATGATTTTGCCAGGCACAGCAGTGAGACTGACTGGCCTGTAGTTTCCCAGGTCTTCCTTTTTTTCCCCTTCTTAAAAATGGGGGGTATGTTTCCCCTTTTCCAGTCAGTGGGAACTTCACCGGACCACCATGACTTCTCAAATATGATGGATAGTGGCTTAGCAACTTCATCTGCCAGTTCCCTCAGGACCCACAGATGCAGCTCATCAGGTCCCATGGACTTGTGCACCTTCAGCTTCCTTAGATGGTCTTGAACCTGATCTTCTCCTACAGTGGGCGGTTCTTCATTCTCCCAGTCCCTGCCCTTGCCTTCTGTGATTTGGGTGGCTTGGCTAGAGCACTTGCCAGTGAAGACTGAGGCAAAAAAGTTGTTGAGTACCTCAGCCTTCTCCATATCCCAGGTACCCAGGTCTCCTGTTTCCTTCCAGAGAGGGTCCACATTTTCCCTGGTCTTCCTTTTATCACCAACGTACCTAGAGAAGCTTTTCTTGTTACCCTTGATGTCCCTGGCCAGATTTAATTCTATCAATCAGGGCTTTAGCTTTCCTAACCCGATGCCTGGCTGCTCAGACAATTTTCCTGTATTCATCCCAGCCTACCTGTCCTTGCTTCTACCCCCTGTAGGCTTCCTTTTTGTGCTTGAGTTTGTCCAGGAGCTCTTTGTTCATCCATGCAGGCCTCCTGGCATTTTTGCCTGACTTCCTCTTTGTTGGGATGCATCGCTCCTGAGCTTGGAGGAGGTGATCCCTGAATATTAACCACCTTTCTTGGGCCTCTCTTCCCTCCAAGGCTTTATCCCATGGTACTCTAACAAGCAGATCCCTGAAGAGGCCAAAGTCTGCTCTCCTGAAGTCCAGGGTAGTGAGCTTGCTGTGCGCCCTCCTCGCTACCCTAAGGATCTTGAACTTCACCATTTCATGGTCACTGCAGCCAAGGCTACCCTTGAGCTTCACATTCCCCACCAGCCCCTCCTTGGTGAGAACAAGGTCCAGCATAGCACCTCTCCACATTGGCTCCTCTGTCACTTGGAGAAGGAAGTTATCATCAACGCATTCCAGGAACCTCCTGGACTACTTATGCCCTGCTGTGTTGTCTCTCTAACAGACATCAGGGTGGTTGAAGTCCCCCATGAGGACCAGGGCTTGTGAACTGAGGCTGCTCCTACCTGTCTATGGAGGGCCTCATCTGCTTGGTCTTCCTGGTTGGGTGGTCTGTAGCAGACCCTCACTATAATGTCACCGATCCTTGCCCTCCCTTTAATCCTGACCCATAAGCTCTCAGTCAGCTCCTCACCCATCCCCAGGCAGAGCTCGCTGCACTCCAGCTGGTCATTCACATAGAGGGCGACACCCCCTCCTCATCTCCCCTGCCTGTCCTTCCTAAAGAGCCTGTATCCTTCCATTCCAACAGTCCACTCATAGGAGCCATTCCACCACATCTCCGTGATGCTAATAAGATCATAGCCCTGCGGGTGTGCGCACGTCTCTAACTCCTCTTGTTTATTCCCCATGCTACGTGCGTTTGCATGGAGGCATTTAAGTTGGGCCCCCAGATGAAGCTGACTTACTGGCTGGAATTCCTTTGTGCTGCTCTTCAGGTGCTCTCCTGCTGGCCTGTGATCCGTCTTCTTTTGCCCATAACCCAGCCTCGCACTTACTCAAGGTTAATAATTATTCTCACCTCCCATAGAAGAGGCAACATTGTCTTCAATTCAGTACTAAAGAAAATCAGTGCACATGGAAAGCTGGTCCACTCGGGGCAGCAGTGCTCTGCTGCCTCTGCATCCCTCTGTGCTGTCAATGGTATTGATACAATAAATGTGGAACTCCTCCTAAACAAGGCTTTTGGGATCTTGTACCACCACACACATCCATTGCTCCTGCCTGAGAGCAAGGTGAGCTGGTGGAGACAGGAATCGCTCTTGCCTCTGTCTACACTGGAAAGCAGTTTCACACCTTCTGCCTGGTCCGTTTCCTCCCTCTGTGACATCCCATTCTTACCTGAAATACAGACAAAAACAGTTGAAACCCCAAACCCATCCCCAAATGCAGTTTATTGGGCCTCTCGATCCACTGTCCCCTGGGATTTCAGCAGAAGTGCTCAACACCTTTCACATAGCTCCCACCACTGTTCTCCATCACATCATTGCTCTGAGGTGCATCCCATGCTGGGCTGCGGGAGGGCACAGCTCAGGCAGAGCTCCCCGATTCCCTGGCAGCCCCAGCACACAGCGGGGAGCCTCTGCACGCAGGCACGGTGCGTTCGCACCCTCCTCCCCCCCGACCCAGCCATGCCACGCTAACGGCAGATCCTCCCACGCCGTTGATGTGATGAGCCCTTTTTGACTGTCTGCCCTCTATTTAAAGATTTCTTTGAGGATTCAAGCGCTACTGAGCTGCATTTAGAGAAAGGAGGTGGGTCAAACCCGGGAAGGGTTTCCAGGTGGTGGAGTAGCATAACAGAGCATGTGTGTGCCCTAGACAAAGAAATTAAATGTGTATGAAATATTGCAAGGCTGTGTGTGCTAATGCAAACCTTGCATGATTTCACACCCTATTAACTCACTCTGCACAGGACCAAAACGATAGATCATTTCTCAGACTACTTAAGACTCTGCACATATTTTAAAGTCTAATTAAAATTGTAAGATGTGCCAGTAACACCTTCCATGGCGTGAAAGGGAATTTTCACATCCTTTGTCTTCAGCTTCATACTACTTCAAGAGACATAACGGCTCCTTCCAAAAAAAGCTATTTGCTGCTAAATAATGTTTGCAATAATTTAACCCTGGAAAGATCAGCATACAACAGGCAGGCTCAGAGGATGCATGCACAAGACAAACCACTTGGAGAGGGGCAATATTTCAGTGCTGATGCCATAGTGACAGCAAAGTTGCAGGCAGGTCCTGCCCTGCACAGCTGCACAGCTTTCAGTGCTGCTGCTGCATGTTACTGTGGCCATCCTGGTGACCCATCTTGCCCAGACCAGCACTGCCAGCATCCCAGGGTGAGCTGGCACTTTTCATGAGGGGTTGCCCCAGCGCTAACAGCCCCCTCCCAGCAGAAATAGCTTCTCCTACAAGCAGGGGAGCTCAGCCTCCAGGTTGGCCCATGTGGCTTTTTCCCCCCCCCAACTCGTGGGGAATTTGTCCAAGCAACCCTGGGTTTCACGCCTTCCCTCTGCCCACAGGTCACACTGCTGAGCGTGGAAATGACGACACTGAAGGAGGAACGAGACCGGCTGCGAGGTGCTGCTGAAGACCAGGAGACAAGTCAACGGCTCCTGCAGGCCATCAGGGACCGAGATGAGGCCATTGCCAAGTAAGTGGTACCAACAGCCAAAGCCAGGCTGGGTTAGCAGTTATGGAGTGCCTTAGCAGGATATGCCTCCAGGGTGGGTTTTTCCCACCCTCCATGAGTTTCAGTTGCTATTACAAATTGATGGAGTGAGTCTCGGCTTTGCTGGCATTGGGAAATGCTGCCAGGAGCTTGGGAGCAGGGCAGGGAATGCCGATTTCCAAAGATGCCCCATGGCAGGATTGAGGGCATTTAGGAGGATGCTGTGAACCATGTTTTTGCCATCCCTAGTGCTGGTCTGAGTCACAGCAATGAGGAGAGGACTTCGGGGAACCAAATGGCAACGCTAGGTCTGCCCTATTTGTCACATTTTTCTTCTCTTGCTCTTCCAGACACACAACTCTGTTTTCCTGCCCATCCCCATTACAGCCCTGCTTGGGCTTCTTCCCTAAGCTATTTCTCTGGTCACTCACTGTCCTTTCCTGTTTGAGGATCTTTTTTGCATCTCCAGTCCTGTAATTCTTTTTCTCCTTTCAGGATTCTCCCACTGTTTTGACTCTTCATTTTCCCCATCCTCCTTGCAGACCTGTGCAGTTTTGCTATCCCGTACCCTCCTTCCCCAGCTCTGTGCTTGGGCTTGCCACACTGCCCTGAGCACTCTGCCGCAAGGAGAGGGGCAGAAACATTCACCCCCCTGTGCTCTAGGTAGAAAGGATACATCTGATAATCTCTTCAATAAGCAGATGGGCCAGGTCACCGCCAGTCCATCTCCTTATGGAAATGCCTAATACTCAAGCCCACGGCAAGAGGAGGAGCATGAGAGCATTGCACCTCTGAGGATGTGGGGAGCTAAATCAGCATGCACAATCCCGTCATCTCTTTTTTAAGTGACCCGATGACCTGTGCTGCTGGTATTGCTGGCATTGGGAAATGCTGCCAGGAGCTTGAGTAGCGGGCTGCTCTCGCCCAGATAGCCGGCTACCAAATTCCCATCACTGTCCTCTGTAACACCTCCATCTGTTGGCAAAAATCAGGTGCATCCCAGCTGCACTGCCGGGTGCAGAGAGGTGGTTCTGACATTTCCAGTGCGTGTGGGTTGCTGGTTCTGCTGTGGCTATGGCAACGTGCTGCCGCCGCAATAAATCCGCCAGTAATATCCAAGCAGCAATGGGGAGCTCCACAACAAAAGGCTATTTAAGGTGCTCAGACCCACAGCCGGGAGTGGAAGGGTACAGCTTCTCCACAGCCGTTAATGACCCCGCTGGGACAAAGCACTAATATTTACGGCTGACTGTCCTGCAGCGGCAGGAGCCCAGAGAAAGGGGGACGTGACAAGTGTGCATGGGTGAGTGGCGGGTGATTAATGAGCAGAAAGTGGCTGCAAGTGAAAGCAGACAAGAGCGTCTTGTTGCTAGAAATGAAAGCATCCCTCCACAGACTGAGCGAGCTGCCTGGGAGGCTCGTGTTACGCTTCCCACCTTGGACCTCAAGGGTTAAGTCACTTTTGTTGAAGCCCTCCCAAAAAAAAGCCCTAACTCTGAACAGAAATCAAATCACTGCCTGAGGCAGACATCTGGCATGGAAAATTTTTAGCTTGAAGCTTAAGTTTGGCAACACGGGAAGCAATAGGAAAATAGGATCCTGTAATAGGAGGTGTTAAGCAACCGCTACCTGGAATATAAACACAAATTCCCAAATTGCTCTTCTGCAGGGGAGCACAAGGGAGCTATTAGGAGGTGATGAATTACCCACAGTTAATAAGATGCAATTATTTCTCCTGAAAATGTTTGCAAGGAAAGATGGTTCCCAGCAAGTCATGTTACAGTTTCCCATCACACAGCAGTTAATTGAAAACCTAAGGTTTGTGCTCACCTGTGTGCTCCCAGCATGGTGAGCAGCATCTCCCAGCTTGGGCAGCTTAGGAAATTGCTGCTTCCTGGAGGACAATTCCTTTCCATTAGCCAGTAGCAGCTGGAGCGTCTCAGCCACTGAGCACTCAGGGCCCTTTGGGCAACCTTGGCTGTGGTGTCACATGTCCAGTGGCCACCAAATGCCTGGAAAGAAACGCAGCAACAGTGTTCCCAAGGGCCGACACAACCCCATTGAAACTGGCAGCTTTCCTTAAAGCATAACATGTAATTCAAACAATTTCAACAGTTTGTCATTCTTAAAAAGCATATGCTGTGATAAACTTTCTTCCTTCATCTCTTCCTTCCTTCAGTCCAAGTCCCAACTGAAAGCAGAGTTGTACTCCGAGGGTTTTTTGTTTGTTTGTTTTATATTGCAACTTATTGATCAAGTGGTCAGACACAGATCATTTGGCTTTTAGCACATACCATGTCCTTTCCTATGCATTAGTAAGCAGAAGAAAAGGAAAAAGTATTTATATATAGATTCTACCTCAGTTTATATCTCCATTTTTAATGGCAGATCCTGCACGTTATCCAGGCACATTATATTATCTTACACAGCAGCGTATCTGAATATCTTTTTGTATTCTTCATAGTGTGCTTACCAGAAATCTGCTGGTTTTATAGTAATGATGTCTACAGTTCTGTCCCACTCTCCAGATGAATAGATTGTCCAGAATACAACAGAGATGAACAACTTAGGATTTGGGGACTTGCCAATGAAAGAAATTGTTGGCTTCTCTTCAAGGATATGTTTAACATTTCCTTTAAAAAAAAAAAAACACCACCAAAAAGAAAAAGTCACATGCCCCAATTTCTCGCTCTTCCCCCCAGGAAGAATGCAGTGGAGGTGGAGCTGACCAAGTGCAAGATCGACGTGATGTCCCTCAACAGCCAGCTGCTAGACGCCATCCAGCAGAAGGTGAACCTCTCGCAGCAGCTGGAGGCCTGGCAGGTGAGCAGCCCCCCATCACCGCAGGGCAGGGTCTGGGTGGCACGTGGCCCAGGAGGCACCCTTGGGGGACTTTTCCCCTCTCCCTGTGGGTTTGCTGCGTTCTCAGCCCGAGCATCCATAGATAGGGGTGTTTGCTTTCGGCTCTGCAGGAGCCAGTGATGCAGTGGTGCTCAGAGGGGTGAAATACAGCCCTCCCCTGCTCAAAGCCTTTCAGCTGTGAGCTGTTTATTAATTATACAGGAATACCCATTTAAAATGGAGAAACAAACTGTATCTCATGGCTGCATGCAGCATGGGTAACATACACTTTGCAGCGTAACCTGCTGCAGCCTGGGAAGGGAAGGTATCCATGCGAGAGATGTCCCTGCACAGGCCCAGCCTTGGGGATGGGTAGGCACAGCACGTCCTTGCATTTCCATAATGGAGCAGAAAGGTGGGAGGCAGGGAGGTTGTGGCAAATGTTTCGCGTATACCGGCACTGTTTTCATCAACTCAGAAGATCCAGCAAGATGGAGAAGCTAAAATCCCAGCTCTCCACCAAGGTAAAAAAACCCCCAAACCCATGGCAGTTCAGCAGCTGCCCTGAAGATGCTCTACTTGGGGTCAGTGGGGAAAACCCATGTAAAGGCAGAGAGCCCTGGAGAGCAGACAAAGCTGTCTCCTCCCAGAAACTAGCACCGAAGGAGGGCTACTTGAATAGAAAACAAGCAGATATAAGAGAAAAGGTCCGGGCCAGTTATAGTAATTTGTTGCAGACCATGCAAGACCCCAACTCTACTAACAACCAGCCTGACCAGTAGAAACCTCTCCCGTACAACCTCACTCCTGTTTCAACTCCACTGTTTTCGTTTCTCTCTCTCTCTCTCTTTTTTTTTTTCCTTTTTCCTGCTTACAGTTTGCTTCCTCAGGGCTTTTTACTATCTGGCTCCTTTGGTTTCTGATCTAGTGGCCTTTCTCAGTTCCTGTACCAACAGCTTTAGTCGTACACCCCTCCTGCCTTTGAGGTGAGCTCCCCGCACCCTCGCCAAGCACCCGCCATCCCCTCGCCTGCTCCATTTGCTGCCACCATCACCCACATCCGTCTCTGTCCTCACCATCATCTGGCAAGAGGGGCCAGTGAGGGGTCTCCATCACCCACTGATATTCTGCACAGACACCCCCGCCACCCCAGCACCAGGCCAGGGCACCAGGAGCAGCATCCTACACCCTATAGTGGGGCTTTACCCCCCAGGTCACCACAGGGAAAGCCAGGCTAAGGTGCACATATCATTAATCCTCTGTATTTGGCATATCTAGTATCTGGAAAACTTCTTGAAATACAGACTGGGATTGTACTACTTACTAGTACACTCAGTATTTAGTGCTGGAATATCCCCAGCTTAGGGTTTTAACAACAGGCGTTTGCCTTCTCACTTCACACTATGTTGTCCGATTGCAGCAATACAGCAACCCCAATCCTGCTCCCATCAGCTCTCTGAGATGAGGATCAGGCCCACTAGCACCGCAGAGAGTCGTCTCCAACATACCAACCTAAAGTGTTATCACGCAGTAGCAAAATAGTTTCCAAGCACCTGATGTCCCCAGAACAGAAGCTCAACCACAGAGGCACAAAACAAGTCAGGTGATTTATGTATTTTGGGGACTATTTTGCAAAGCTGAATGTTTCTGAGCAAATGGGATGATATTCTCTGCTTTAGCTGGGCATTAATCTGATAAAATTTTGCTCTTGCATACTTCTAGTCTGCACTTTATCAAGGACCATCGACAAGATGACAGTTTTCTGTAAGCACATAATCATACAGGCTATAAAATACACCACAAGCAAAATCCCGCACATTCGAGCCTAGCACAGGAGTGGATGTGCACCTTGCCCCCATGCCTAATTGGACCCCCACTGGTATTCATCATTATCTGACTGGGGGCAGGAGGGGTATTACAGGGGGTAGGGTAGGGAAGGAATATGGAGCAAACTTGGAAGTAAAGAGGGCTGCTTCTCTGAAATGAGAGCTCAGTGGCTTCAGTGCAATAGCAACAGTGGCACCATTAGGTTAGAAACTGCTGCAATGCCAGCAGAGAGCTGCAGCCTGCATGGCCACGGCCACCGGCCTCCAAGGTCTCCTTGAGCAGCTTCGACCCTTATCTCACGCAAGGGAGTGCAGCTCCAGCGCACAAAGAGGATACATGCCATTTGCACCTCCCTCAGCCTCACCCCTTCTGCAAAGAGCAGAAACTCCTGCCCGGAACACCCAGAGCACACCAGTACCGTGTTATCCAGCTTTATGGGACTGCTTTATCAGATGAGTCTCGCTGGTGTTTGTCCTCCCTCCATGTCCCTGGACACTCCTGCACCCCTGCCCAGTACCAAGGCAGGGACTGCAGCTCTGCCCCAGCCTTGCTGCGTACATCTAGCCCGAATCTCCACAGCCAAGTGCTGTGCTCTCTGATTCACGCATCAGACAGACAGAGGGACCCAAACACAGTGCACTCTTAATAATGCATACTGTATTTTTATAGATATATAATATTTTTTGTATATATATATAAAAAATACATATAAAAATCATACTCATCCCTTGTTACGTGGTTAACCAAGGACACAGATCTGCCATGCTGGAGCCTCGGTGCCTACCTCAGTTGCTAGAAGAGGTGCCTTCAAAATCGAAGTGCTATACATTTTCACATGGCAGCTTCACCTCTGGAAACCTGTTTCACCTTAATGCTGATGTTTACCTTAACCTCTTCAACTCTCCCTCTGCCTTTCCCCTTTCCAGCCCTGCTCTAGAAAGATCCAAAGCTTCCCCAGTCCACGTAGCTCTGCACCCTCCTGCTCCCCCAGGGAAAGTGTCCATACTAAATTCAGGTCCAGGCCATGGTTATCAGTCCTTTTCCCTGCAGAAAATGCTGCAACAAGACATTCGCCATCATTCAAGTTTCCAGTCCAAGTTGGCTGGTTTTATTCCACATTGAGCTACAGAGCAGGTGGGGCACCCGCTGGGCAATGGCAGCACCTTCCCCTCCCTCTCAGTGCTGCCCTGATGGGCTGCCCACCATGAGGTGCCGAATGAACAGCACTTCCACCACTACAGCCCATCCGGAGTATCCCTGTTCTCACAAGAGAGTGCCCTTAGTCCTAATCAGGGACCAAACCGCTGGAGAACAGTTGACTTCTCTTGTGGGGCTAGTTTGTGTACACACATTTCCACTAAGCTACAGTTTAAATATGCAATTATAGCAGAAATAATGGATCTGAAGGTTTAAAATTTATACAATTGATAGCCAGGTTTTCAAGGAACACATTAGCACGACATTAGCAGCAACAGGACTGACTAATTATTTTGTGTAGAGCAATTTCACTGTGTTGCAAACAGATTAAACCAGAGCATTTCTGGTACATCTGAAAAACCACAGTGCAGTTGTTCATGCCAAGGTGTCAGTCAGAGAGCTCCCACCGCTCTGCTGGCTCTAGGGGAAGGAGTGGGTCTAAGGGACGAGCGCAGTTGTCTTTGGTAAGTCTGGTGCAAAACCCACGTGGGGTCTGGTGGGCCCACGCCTGGCCCCAGCCCCTCGGCTCCCGGCAGCACCTTCCCCGAAGAAGCCCCGCTAACAGTGGCTGTGCAGGCAGCTCTGTCACGCCTACCTGCTCCACGCGGCAAGCACGTAGACCTGCTCAGGACAGACATCCTTACTTTTTCTGGCATTTTCTTTCAGCTACATTTGTTCTTTTTTATTTATTTCTCCCCCCAAAGGGGACATCTGCAAGCTGCAGACAGCAGAGAAACGTAGTTTAGGGGTGTCACAGAGTCCCAAGCAGGTGCAACGCTCCTCTGCAAGACCACCTGAGCAATTTATCCCTCAGAATTATGTGATTTACCTTCCTCACTCACTAAAAAACCTTACAGCAGCAAGCAAGGCTGAGCCTGCTGCCAAGTGGCGAGCTAGACCTGTCCCCACTCTTGTCATCCCTCCTCCATCTCATCACAGCACATTTCACAGCCTTTTCAGCCGCGTCCCTGCGCAAGCTCCCTTTGAGCATCAGCTGCCACTAACGCCCCTCTCCTCTCCCTCTGCTGCAGGATGACATGCACAGGGTCATTGACCAGCAGCTGATGGACAAACACCCGAAGGAATGGAGCCAGCTTGCTTATTCCTTCTCCAGTGGCTACGGCGCAAAGCGGAGTGCCAGGCCCTCCCCCGTGTTCAGGCCGGAGCAGCAGGGGGACGAGCCCGTTGGGGCAGAAGGGAACCGTCTCTTTTCCTTTTTCAAGAAAAATTAATTTGAAAAAGAGAAACCTCTCCAAAATTCCTGCTTCAAGATGGGGAGTGGGGCAGCTGCCCAGCTTGCTGATGGACCCAACTCTGATCCACTAAGAAAAAAAGAAGGGGGCAAAGGAGTGAACCCTTGAGACTCTGCACTATTTACACCGCACCTGGTCTGAACCAAATGTTTACATGAATTGGAGATTTGCAAATTGACAATGTGATACTAATAGAAAGAAACTTTTCTTATTCTTTAAGTGAAGTGATAAACTTCAGGGTATATCTTAGGCGCTTTGACACAGTTCAGTTTCTGCTGTGAAGAATAATCTGATTGTCTTAAAAGCATTCTCATGCTGGAGAAGGAAATAAGCAGCCCCAAGACAAAGCAGTGCAGGGGACTGAGAACTGCCGTCACAGCGAGCACAGGGGGAAGAAGAGGCCTGAATGCAAGAGAAGAGAGGGGAGTCACATACCGCCCTCCGGTCCTGGCAGCTGTGATACCCTTCATCCATCCCACTGAGATTGGAGTCGCTCTGGCCCCAGCATTGCCATGTTTTGACAAGCGTAGCTTTCTCCATGGTGGAAGTTGAGCCCTCACTGCAGATCCTGCCTGGGTGCCATCTCCCCTGCAGCTCTGCGTAGCTGTTCACCCCTCGCTGGGAATCCAGGCTCTTCGCAGATCAGGGCGGTTGTAAGATTGCTGATGTTACTGTCTGCTCTAGCTCCCTCCTGTTACAGAGATAAGAGTTGCAGAGTCTGTAGTTACACAGAATGTTAAGGATTTCTCCCCAAGAGACTGACCATCTACAATGGATTACAAACTGGATAAAAGTTGTGGATGTTCAGTCCTGGGGCACCTACTGTCCCTCCAATGGCCAAAGGTAGTTGTGGAGCTTCAGCAAATCACACACCTTTCCCCAAAGCCATGTACACCTCCCAAACAGAGTAAGAAACCTGTCATTTTAACTGGATAGTCCCCCAAAAAGCCTAACTAATAATTCTCTGCAAGCCTACCCATAACAATGTCAGTAGGTCTTTGATGCTGGGTTGGCAGACTGGATCCTCAGAAAGCAGGCAGGCATCTACCTTCACTAAAGCCAAAGGCGATTAGGGTGTGTACAAAGCTCTGAAAAGCCTGCAGCTTACTCCGCCCCACACAGTAACATTAGCTGTGGCCTGACAACAACGATGAGTATTTGTCCATGCCTGAGGGTCAGTTACTACTCAGCCCTGCGGTGAGCAGGTGGCCAAATCTCCTTTTGACTGAAGATGATCAGAGCCTGCTTTGCTGTAAGCACGACTTATCAACGAGAAGGAACATAGCTTATTTGGTGTATGCACACAGAGGTGCTGGAAATCCTGCAATACTTAAGTAGGGACCTTCCCTACACTCTGGATGGGCACCTTACAGCTCTGCTCTTTAACACAGTCTACCATCATAAACCAGCAAGGAATGCCAGCCGAAGTTCAGAGATGTCCTGCTGCTGTCATGCAATTTCCACACATTCCACATGATACCCACAGGCCCCAATTTGTTTCCCTGTTGCTTTAAAGAGGCTACCACCTACACTGTCCCACAGGACACGGAGCTAGGTATACGTTCAGCTCTGCCCTGCTCAGCAACTTAGGTGCTAAAACACCATCCTACAGGGAGCTGCTATCTCTGCTCACTATTTACAGTAACAAGCTTTCTGCTGGAATGAGGTATCAAACGCCTTCTTCTAAGAAGCAGGTAAGAGGTTGGTGGCTTGGGTTTTTTTATTGTTATTCAACTTATCTATGGGATAGGACATCCATAATACCTCAGTACAAATATCTTCTCTGCCTACAAAGATTTGAGCATTCCCATATTTCCTTGTTAGCGTGAAACTACCACACTGGTCTGAAATCATCTTGCACTGAGGTAGCTCCATGTTGCAAGGAGCGGAGTACTCTTTGGGATTGAAAACGATGGTAAAAAGCTGAGTGGTAAAACCCATTTACTGGAAGGCAATGAAGCCTGGATTGCAGATCCTGCTCCAGGAAACACTTAGGTAAAGCACCGCCAATACAGCTTGCTGCTTACAGGGAAAGGAGTCTGGAGTCTCACAGGCAGGGAAGGAAACTAAGCCTTGGCCTCTCCTTTCTAGGTAGTGCTCAACTGTTGAGTATCTGCTTGTATCCACTTGTGCAAGTGAGGGAAAGGGATGTAGTGCAGTGCCAAGCGCGCTCTCAAGAGGGCAAGTCCTCATCCTCCTGTCTGACCTGTGTTGTGAGTCTCAGGAGGGCAGAGACATGAGGCACATGCTCAGCATCTCCTGCTGTCAGGACCCAGCTATGCCCATATGTATTAACATGAATTTTGATACCTGCAAAATTAGGCGTGTGTTCGTGGGTGCCAGCAATACCTGTGCGCAGTTGTCTTACACACTGTTTGAAAACAGTGCTCTGCTTATTGTGGGAGAGCCCTCTGAACATCTTGGTCCTCATGGACCTTTTTTCTGCTGTCAGTTGTTAGTTCCCATGCCCCAAGAGCTCTCTTCAAGCCACATGCCCAGCAGCTGTGTGGGACTCTACCCCGTGAGGAGGTATGTAGGGATATATGTATGCAATCCTAAGGCAAGGGCCTGAAGTTATCCAATGAAGACGCAGTAATGAGATGAAGAAAGGTGCCTTCTGCTACATGGTTGCTGAGAGGAGAGTGACTCATTCAGTTGCAGGGGTAGGCAATGGAAATGCACAGCACATCTCTTCATTTAAGGAGGAACCTACCTTAATCCCACTGCAATTTTATTTATTTAATAACAACGACGGAAGAGATTGCAAGAGGAAAGGCAGCATGTTCTAAGGTGCCAGTTGGGTACGGTTTCTTAAAACTAGTCCCTTAACCCTAAAGACTTAGTTGCACTACTAAACCCAGAAATACAAGAGAATTGGGTTTAATGAACTGGACAACACACCAAAGGAGACCTCCTTGTGCTGAGCTGCTACGCAACAGGAACAGAAACTGCCTTAACATAGCAGCTAGGTTTTGTTGTTTTGTTTTCAAAAACCTCATCAACACAGTCCTTCACATTCTCATTTGTCAGGTTGTGTTTTAACAAGATCCTGACTATTTCACCTTGAGTTGTCATTAAAACACTCATCTCCATCCTGTCGTGGCCAGGAGCCTGGAATCATCCTTGCAGTGTTGGGTTAGAAGACACTCCACTTGTGATACTTGATACTTCTAGGACACACGTGGCATAAAGGAAACATCGGCTGCAGGGAATGAGATGGAGGAAGCACATTAATCCAGCAGGTACTCAGGATCCCAAAGTAGATTTAAGGAGTGGGATCAGCAGCTCTAAATACAACACGCACCCTTGCTTTTGAGATAATGGTAAATGAAACAGTAGTGCTGCACAGTCACTGTTCAAATATTGCGCAGAGAAGAGATGCCTGCTGAGATTAAGGTTACAAAGAACTTTCCCACAGTTAAGTAACAGGTGACTGGGCAAGTGTTTATTATGCTAGCCTAAGGAAAAAGGGATCAATCTCCCCCTAGTAAACTCTGCAAGGGAAGCAACTGTAAACAAGGAACAAGTAAGTGTAAATGAAAGGCAAGTCACTAGCACTTTATCTTAATACAAACTTAGATCAGCAACTTGCCCTCGAGATGAACAATAGATCAATTAATGACAACAGAATAATTTTGCACAGAGAAGCAAGAAGTGAGGCTGCAGGCAGTGCTGCATGCACAAGGACTTGATAGCTGCATGCACTTGTCCTACTTAGAATGGTAAATTCCAGATCTGCCTCTACATCAGGCAAACTCCCTGCTCCCCGCTCGGCTATAAAAAGCAAGAATGTTAGAACCAAAAAGCCAAGAAAGGAAGTGTCTGGGTGCTGCAGCAACGATTCCCTTCGAGTGAGAGGGAAAAAGCACACAGCAGGGACAAGCAGAAAGAATGTATCTATAGATATGTACATATACCACAGTGCTGTAATTTTTGTATGTAGCAGTAATGTAAATAAATGTATGGTTTTTATAAGATACATATTATAAAAATCTATAAAGGCATATTTTTAGTAAAAACAATGCTCTACGTCTTTTGTAAATAGTTCTCTTCAGAATAAAACAATCATTTATATGATACTGTCTCAGCTCTCAAGTCACTGCTTATCTTGCCTAGCTGCAGAACAAGCTCACTTTTTGAACTGTCATCTTAACACCTAACAGCATCTTTAGTCCTTCATCATCCCAAGAAATTCAGCTACATAAAGCACTTCACGTGTTCAGAAGAGAACAGTCCCGGAGAAAGAACATTTGAAGCATTTACATCTCCTGCCACACAGGAAAATAGAAGGGCGAGCCTGTAAATCATCTCCACCTTGCAGACATTTGTATCATTTACTGGCCTTTATATGGAGGGATAAAGCAAACTTTAACGAGTTTAGACACAAGACACAGATGGACAATGAAACGCCTCCAGCTTGCGCCAGTGGCAGTTCAGACCGTCTCCATGTCCTCAGGATTCCCCTCTACATAGTCACGCCAGAACAGCGCAGACAGAGGACAAGGCACCTTCCCACAGCAAGCCTTCATCGCACTTCTCCAGAAGCGAGGACTTCCCTTCAACAGCCCGCTTGTGCCTCAAGGGCAGGCAGGGGCAAGTGAATGCGAGGGGCAACAAGCACAGCGACGGCTGCATAGGTCCTATACAGAAAAACATACGTTCATTTCCTGGGAAATCAAGGAGAGACTCCAGGTGCTTTTTAATCAACTCAGGGTCTGACCCCTGCTGCCTTTGAGGAGAAGCTTTCAAAGCTCACTCAACACTTTTTGTTGAACAAAGACAAAAGATGATAGTAAAATCATGAGCATCTCGCTTTCACACAGAAATAAGGTTACCAGTTCCAGTTTACTCTTTCATTCACATTTAAAACTAGAATAGCAACTAAACATTTGAAAGCATTAAGCGTGGCTTTGCCAATACTCCCTCCCAGGAATAAAACCCTCTACATAGAGCAGAAGAGCTCACCCCTGGCTTGCCACCCTCCACCTCCAGTGCTGGACAGCAGAGGAAACAGAGCCTCGAAAAAGATTTGGCAGCTTGTAACCTTTATTTTTAGTTTTTTAAAATTATTTAAAAAGCATAATTAGAAACTTTCATTACAGAAATAATCCTAGCAAACCAGTTAGACATTCCATTGCTCAACATTTAGGAGACTTCACATCAGCACCACTAGAGACACAGTCCCCAACCCTTCCAATTGAATCGTCAGTGGCAAGAGCAGAGAGGTAACTGCTCCTCTACAGCCAGCTCTAGGAAAAAATTTTTAAAATCCCACTTTAAGCCAGGAAGTTGGACACCTGGATTGGCAGAGTTCAAACCGTGGCCACAAAGACCTGGACTCAGAGGACCAATTTTCCATACAAGAGAACACTCCAGGCTTGGGTGCACCATTTCCTCATTTTATTGCATCATTTCCAGTAAATTCAGACATTTTCTTTACTTCTGCCTGTAAGAAGTTACCCCCTCCTAGATCTGCACACACGCTACCACAAGAGTCGTGAGGTAACGCAGCTGGGCCCTTTAATCTGAAGGTGGTAACCGTCACAGGACAGCTTCACTTCAACAGGAAGGCTTTGAGGACTGACCCAGCTCCTTCCTTGTGCACACACCACCTTCGACATCAGAAAGCAGACAGGATGGACTGGTGTGACTTAAGCCGCCACTTTCCATAGCCACTCAAGTCTTACAATTATCAGAGCTCACACTGGCAATATCATCCCAGCTCATTCTCATTCTTGGGTTACCAATGAAAGATATGTGAAGAAAAGAGACGGGTGAAGGCAGCTGGATACATACTCCCAGCACCTGAACTGATTAAAAAAACCCCATGTGTTACACATTCATTGTTTGCATTTTTAAAAAAGTCTTTAAAGTGATTGATTGTGATGTGATTGTATGATTAGGGCTCTTACCACAACCTGTAAAATCTAAAAAAATGCAGGCAAAATAAGTGACTAAAATTTAGCCTCTCCTGGGGGAGGGGGAGGAAGGGAGAGAAGTGGGCTGATTCAAAGCTCATGGACATCGGTGAATCACATCCTACCAAACCAAGGCCAGCAATTCCATAGGGCCACTTACTGACAGAGTACATCCACCTTCAAGGTCTTAAAGAAAGTCATACCCTCCATGCCTTTCAGTCATTTTAAGGAAAAATTCTTTTTTTATTATTATTTCGGCAATTATTCAGGTGCTGAGCATGTACTTTCAGCCCAGACATTCGCTATTTTAGTTACACGCACATACACTCTCCACCTTTAACTACATCTATTCAGGCTGATGAACTGAGCCCTTGTTTTCCCAGAAAGGCCAAGAAGGGCCAGGAAAACGTTGCTGAGCATAACGAGACCAGTTTGTTTCCAAGGGTGATCCTCCAGCACCACATAACCCAAGCAAGCAAGCTTTCCATTTCTTCACATTAAACAGCAGTCCTCCTTTCTAACAGAAGAATCCTGGGAATGATCCTGCAGCAGCTTTCATATTCAGACATCAATCCAGAACAGCTGGATTTATTTTCATGCCTTTTCTCTCTCAAAAACAAAAGCTTCGCCACCAAAATTCACATTCAAGTTCAGATCGCCTATTTGTGGACAGGGCAATGAGAAGAAGTTTGGGGTTTTTTTTGGCAGAATCACATGGTTTTTGTTGTTCTCAAAAGAAATGGACCCTCACTTAGGACCCTGGCAGAACCAGAAGCACAGGTGAAAGGAGTTTAACTTTGCACTTTTTTTAAAAAAAAAAGTTTTATCCAAATAAATCCCGCTTCTGTAGGTTGGTCTGTTTTTCAGTATCTTGATACAAACTAAAGGAAAGCACAGATACAGCTGGGCTGCAGCGCAAGAAGGTGAAACCCAAGGACCCAGCCACAAATCTGGATCACGGCAAACTGAAATTCAAGGCCCCGGCAGCAGCACCAGCTGCCAGCCCAGGGGCTGGTGAAGTGAAACCCCAGGCTCCAGCAGCAACACCTGCAATCCTGGTACCTAGAAAAACAAAGCCTGAGCCCCAGTAAAAGCCTGGAACTCCAGGTGAAGCCATAGGCCCCAGGGGCACCAGTCGCCAGCCTGGAGCCCAACAGAAATGAAGCCAGAGGCCCCAGGAAGCAGCTGCTGCCAGCCTGGGGCCAACTCGAATTAAGAACTTTGTACTATTTCTTTAAAAAGATGAACTCTGCAGTCCATGATTGGTTGACATTAAGAAGGCATAAGCCAAAGCGACAACAGGGAGGCGAGGCTGGTTAAAGCAATATACATTATATACAAACTCTTGGGTTAATTAGTCCACTTGGTAGGCAACGTCCTTCTTGTCTACAAGGCGCACTGGAATGAGCAGGGGAGGAGAGGGGGGCAAGATTCCATCCGATACCTTCTTGGCACTGAAGTGGTAAGGTGCCAGCGCCTCTTGATAGAAAACATGGAGAAAAAATAATCTTTAAATAACGGCACAAAACTGAGAAAGTCCTCCCAAAGCCTGCCCCAGTGGAATTGCCCGAGTCTAGCTGGAGGGGCTGATCTGTCTGAGAGCAGAGTCTCTGCAGCAGGGAAAGGGCATTAGCAGCACCGCTTCTTCCTTTTACTGTTCTTCGTTAGCTTCACCACATCATTCTGTTGCTGCTGTTGCTGCTTTGCTAAGTTTTCTTTCTTTGCTCGCAGGACTAGCTCTGTAATGCAATTAAACATCTGCAAGAGAAACAAGCAAGTTCAGACCACCCAGGAACTCAGGCTAGCTTTTGTGGGATGCTGTTCTTTTGAAGCAACTCCACTTTTCTAGGTATTTCATAATGGTTCAGAGATCTTCCCCAACCCACCACGGGCCAAGCAGAAATCCAGTACCTTCCCAACCCACTCCCAAGATAAATCAATAAACACCTCTATCCCCTTTCCCAAACCAGCAAATAAAAACAGGACAGTTTGGCAACTGAGGCCAGGAGTGAAGATTGCTTCTAGGAGGGAGGACTGCCCATTCTCCCTAGCAACAAGTCTTTCCTGAGACCATGCCTAATATGTTAGCACTGCAAAGCTAGCGAAGATGCAACGTGGGCTCCTTCATTTCACTTCCCCAACTCTTTCCAACACAGTTGGATGTCTCTTTTTGACATTTTACCTACTCACTTGCAACTTGTACAAAGCATTTTGTCTTTCTTCCCTAAGGGGAAGAATGTAATTGTTATTTTTTTCCCAAACCATTATCGCCAAATTGTTTTATCTATACCCTTCTGTGTATTGTATTACCTCTTCCACATTAATATTTTCTTTGGCGCTGGTCTCAAACAATTGGATCTCCATCTGCCCAGCAAATTTATAGGCATCTTCTGTTTCTACCACTTTTCGCTCTGGGTCATCATTCTTATTCCCCACTAAAAAAGGAAAGAAAAAAAAAAGTCAGTTTGGTACTTCAGCAGGTCAGCCCACTAAATAACATGTTGTAACACTGATCAGAAACTTACCTAGTATCCGGCAGACATCATCACAATTTTGATTAATTTCATGCAACCACCGTTTTACATTCACAAAAGATTCTGCACTGGTTACATCGTAGACAACAATGACCCCGTGTGTTCCTCTGTAATACCTATGGAGCAGGAAAAGATAACAAATGTTAATTCAAGCTATGCATCACCTTCTCAGCGCTTTCACTTTGCTTCTACAAGACTCATAACAAATCCCCAAGTTACGGCAATCAAGTGCCCCCATTTCCTTCCCACTGGGAGTCATTTAATTCTTTTACAACAGCTAGATCACATGCTATTCCTCTGAACCTACGGACTTCCCTGCTCATTTAGTCTACACAAGTAGGTTTCAAAGTCCAAGGGCTGCTGTTTGCTTCCTTGTTCAGGTTGTCAAGACCTTCAAAGATGAATACTGTCTTCCAGCTACGTGAGCAAAAGGTAGTGGTGCCCCCAATGCGTCCTCAGAACGGGCTGTGATGGGAACCTTCGCGTTGTACGAGCCACATCAAGTTTTTGCAGTAATTTTGTTATCTGTGAAAGATCACTTACAGACTAAAATTTCAGCAGATCTCCAAATATACTCAACCCTCAGTCACAGTTCTCTTGAGCTCACAAAAATTTCTGTCTTGTTGAGCGACTCTGTTCTGATCACACCTTCCTACTCAACAGATCGACTCCATATGTGCATTCAATGCGCTCTGCTACCTTTAGCCATTAAAAATAAGCTTCGTTTCAGTTTATTCCCATTAGTCTTGGGCACCCAGCACCTTTAAAAGATGATGAGCAATTCTGATATGCAAGAAAAATATCTGAATTCAAGTTCCAACATTATCACCTGCATGAACCTACTAAAGGCAGACAGTATGTGCACCATAAGAATGCTATATTAAAAAAAGCAAGCTCTACCTTCTCAGTTTTCAGCCACATTCACAGGGCTACCAGGTATTTTCCCTACTGCAAATTAGGCAGCTTTGACCAAAAAAAAAAAAAAAAAAAAGTAATTGAAGCAGTTGACAGTGAGGTCTTTGCCAGCATCCAGTTTTTATATTTTGTGTAGCTTTATTCTTTCCCTTTCATTTCCTCCTCTTTCTTATGATCAATATTAAGATTTTTAATAAAACAAATTCAAGAATCCAGTATACCAAAATCAAGGATTTTCCCTTAAATTGTGACAGCATTTCTAGACCTTGATCTCTTACCAGAAGCACCTCTTGCAGCACTCTCCCTTCACTGCACTTTAGAGATGTCCACTGTGACCACTCTGGTCCTCTGATAATTTATTCCAACTCCGTGAATACACCTTTGAACTTCAAAGCCTTTTAATCTGATCCAAACGCACTACCTTTCAGAAGGTCTCAAAGCTTCGGCTCGCTTCTGCTACTGATGCGCTTGAGCAAGTCACTCTCTCTTTCCCACCTTTAGCCTCATCATTCCTTCTGTAACAGAAGCCATCTGCCTTTATAAACCATCGAGACAGCCTTCCACAGACAGGCGTATATCACATACGGAGTGCACACATCTCCCCCCACCCCGCTCCTCTCATGATCACTTTGCAGTGACAGTCACTGGGTACCAATACTCTCCTATGACACAATACCTACTCTGCAGAAGTAGGAGAGCCCGCTCCTATTGCTCATCTGGGGACTTTCAGAAGACAGTCAAATACTTCTTCCATGCCACGTTTTACCAGTAATTTATGCTGTACATTCACTTTCCTTGGCAAGAACTAACTCAGGTAAGAATTACTTATTCCCAGCCCATAAGAGATCCTGCACCATCAAATAGTCTAGTCCATTTGCAATCAGTTCCTTTAATAGCTTTAAAACTTGCTACAGCAAGTTTGCGGACAACACCAAGCTGAGTGGTGCGGTGGACACGCCTGAGGGACGGGATGCCATCCAGAGGGACCTGGACAAGCTCGAGAGGTGGGCCCAGGCGAACCTCATGAGGTTCAACAAGGACAAATGCAAGGTCCTGCACCTGGGTCGGAGCAACCCCCGGTATCAAGACAGGCTGGGGGATGAAGGGATCGAGAGCAGCCCTGCCAAGAAAGACTTGGGGGTGCTGGGGGATGAAAAGCTGGACATGAGCCAGCACTGTGCGCTCGCAGCCCAGAAAGCCAACCATGTCCTGGGCTGCATCAAAAGGAGCGTGGGCAGCAGGTTGAGGGAGGGGATTCTGCCCCTCTGCTCCACTCTGGTGAGACCCTCCCTGCAGTGCTGCCTCCAGCTCTGGGGACCCCAACACAAGAAGGACACGGACCTGCTGGAGCGGGGCCAGAGGAGGCCACAAAAATTATCACAGGGCTGGAGCACCTCTCCTATAAGGACAGGCTGAGAGAGTTGGGGTTGTTCAGCCTGGAGAAGAGAAGGCTCCAGGGAGACCTTATTGTGGCCTTTCAGTACTTAAAGGGGGCTTATAAGAAAGATGGGGAAAAACTTTTTAGCAGGGCCTGCTGTGATAGGACAAGGGGTGATGGTTTTAAACTAAAAGAGGGGAGATATAGGCTAGACATAAGGAAGAAATTTTTGACAATGAGGGTGGTGAAGCACTGGCACAGGTTGCCCAGAGACGTGGGAGATGCCCCATCCCTGGAAACATTCAAGGTGAGGCTGGACAGGGCTCTGAGCAACCTGTTCTAGTTGAAGATGTCCCTGCTCATTGCAGGGGGGGGTTGGACTAGATGACCTTTAAAGGTCCCTTCCAACCCAAACTGTTCTATCATTTATGATTTGTGCTTTACTTCGTTACAGGCTCAACTTTATTTCATAACTTAGATCCTTCAGAAGAAAAAGTATTCCATAGCCTGAATCCACACGTTGCAAAAATAACCATCCTCTCCTGGATGTATTAACACATACTGCGCACCGTTTTTGCTGAATACTGTTTTGTGTGATAGTATCAGGAAGGGAAAGATCTCCAATCCTATTGACACACTAGATTTCTCTACATCTGAACAATAAACTAATTCTCTTCAAGCTCTCCCATATCACCTAATAGTCTTTTAATTCAGCAACCCTCAGGCTGACCTACCACTTCCTCCCTAACACTGAGCATTACATTTGCAAAGACAACACTCAGCCTTCAGAGAAACACAGTGGTTCAGCTACACCTACGCAGAGCTGTTTCATTCTGCTGTGCGCACCATAAAACCATGCCTGGTATCCCAGTCATCCAAACCAGAGGACCCAACAGAGCATCCTGCTGCTCCTACCTTGCCCACGCACCTAGGTTTTCTTCTAAGCAAAGCATATGATGTCGGGGAGTAGAATAACATGCGCCTTGCACATATAGATCCCACTCCTGACACGTCGTCAGCACAGTCGTTGTGTGCTCCTAAGGATGAGGACTGTGGGCTAGACCAAGCAGCACGGACCACTATGGCATTCAAAACTCTGTGGGAGCTGGGAGCTCCTGCCACAAAGCACCAATATTGCCAAGCACCTCATCAGAAATACCTTCCTTTGTGCAAGACAGCAACCCTGACTCCTGCCGAGTTCCTACCAGCAAACACTGCTTCTATTTTTGGTAGGGAAAATTGCCTGGCACATCGTTCTAGAAAGGTTGCCAACCCCTCATCCACACTAAAATGTCATTTTCTCCATTGGCTGACATTACCTTTTAGCAGCCCAAGAGATAAGACCGTGACTACCTTTTATTCTCTAACGCTTAAGCCCCATAATACACATACATTTTTGTCAAAAAGCTAGTCATGCTATTTTCTATCATTTGTTAGATACAGCCTTGTGTCCTAGATAACATTTTAGACTTAACAAGTACAGCAAAGATTCTCCAACCACAAGTGCAGGACAGTACTAGAAAACAAAATCTGATTTATCCTACCTCATACTTGAAATTTCAGAATGATGCAGTGCAGAATTGCTTTTATAACAAGTTGTAGGCTTTGGCGAGTAGAGAACAGATGGGGCTTTTGGCATTCAGGGAGGAGTAGGTGTAAATTTTGTGCTTTTGGCAACCAAGAGGTAGTTGAGGCTTTGACACTACGGAAAGAATGCCTTATCTTCTTCCCATCCACATTTTAGGGAAGATGGAGACCACAGAAATGAGAGCAGAAGAGAAATGAAGTCCTCAATCTCAGCCTCTCATTCAAGGACTGAATGACTGATGCTAGCTGTCCTCTATGTGGTAGGTGCGCTCTGCCACGTACCCTACAAACCTCAAAAGCCAGTACCTGCTACTACTCCTAGTGATAAATACATTAATGAAATACAACAAAAAAAGAAGTTATAGAACAGTTATTCATGTTTAGAGTGTCCATGAAAGTATCCCATCAAGGTAAGGACAATCAAACCTGACCTGTATATGCCCTTGGATGCTTGGTAGTAGCCAACTATCTTCCATATGGCTGGAAAAGTTACCTAGATCTAAAGGCTTTACATTTACCTTTGGGGTAGAAAAGGCTTAAGAATAGTAACATTTAGGTTGAAATAAACACAGTGCCACCTAAGTTGCTTGTTCTACCTATAGAATTATATTTAAAGAAGCTTAAAGACATAAGCTTGCTGCCTTTGAAACATTACCTACTAATACTGCAGACTTGATACAGAAAATCTTCAGAACTGGTTAACCAAACTCATCATGTCCTTCAGCCATCCGCATTCTCCCCTCACGTCTCTGAAGATTACCCTTCTAAGCAGAAGGGAACATTTTGCCATTCATTGTGGTACTCCCTACTACAAGATACCAGTAAGAAAGTTCTCAGATTTCCTCCAGTAAATGCTTCCCAAGATTAGCATCTGGAGTTATAACAACTAGTTTCATGAAGCGTGACGGTAGCTAAGTCAGATTTAGAAGAGAGAGTATTATTGACTGCATCAGTTCAGTAGGGCAGTTAACGTTCATTTTTCCAGAAAAAAAATTTAACTGGCCAAACTTGAAAGATAGGTCATTGGTTAAATATTTCACTAGCTTGTAGTATACGTTTCCTTGGTTTTCAGTCCTCTAGAATTCTAACCAATTCCAGAGACTTCTAACAATCTGTTTTCATACTCATCTTTTTTTCAGGTTCCTGGAAGCACATCTATTGCCACTGGTCAGTTGATTAGTCTTTCAACCATCGTATCTGGTTTACAAGATGCAGCAATTGTATCATCTCAAAAAGGTTATTCCTCACTTGAACGTGCCATTCCACAGAAATGCATGGCAGAAGGTCCCTCTGCTATCACTATTCATCCTGAGCTAGCATCTGACAACTATTATTTAAAGCTTAAATCCTAAAACCACAGTCTTGAATCACGACAAAGTAGTCCTATCTAGGAGAGCAAATCAAGTACAGGAACCGGTTGTTCATGCATCTTACGCATTCCTGCTAATACAGCCAAGTCCTGGCATGCTACATCTCTGGTGAATTTAAATCAAATTTAGAGTTTGGATGATGTTCCATGCCAACCAAATTCACACAACTTGGCCTCTCCTCCCACTAGGCACCAGCTATCCCAGTATTTCCACATTTAATAGACAGTAAAACCAGCTGCTGTCTTTTATATTTCCCTGTCTGAAATTCTGATCTAGTTTATTTTTCCTGAATTTCTGTAGAATACTCCAGATCACCTTGATTTCTGTTCCTTAACAGTTTTATTCTGTTTTTCAGCTTCTGTAGCTGTAGTCAAGTAAAATCAAAATAGAACAACCTTTTAATGTTTCCCAATTTTCTACTTACCACCTCTACCATTTTGCAATTCTAGGTCTACACAGCAGTACTTCCAACCTATTACTATTATTACCAGATGGGCTCTAATTTCAGGCTTGCTTGCCAGGCATGGCTCAACATCAATCTGAACTCTACCTTTAACTGTAAAGGGACTTCCTGGCTTACAGTAATACTGAAGGAACACCTTTTTATATTCTTAACCTCAATCTAAACCTCAATCTAGTCAAAGACTAGACAAAGACTACTACACTGTTGACAGTGCACTCGCATTCCACCCACGATTTGGTAGCCAAGCCCTTTCGTAAGTACTAGCATAGTAACTCGATTTGTCACTCAGTTTGGGATAAGCAAATTAGTTATGGTATTACTGTGCCAATTAAAAAAAAAAAAAAAGAAGATAGAACCATTTCTAAAATCCAAATCTTGTTATCTTCTGTTTTTATAGCTGACATGTTTAGGTCCAGAGCGCCTCTTGAAAAACATTAGTGAATGCTAGACAGCCACAGCTAGCCGACCTAGCAGCAAGAGGAGCCCTCACGACAATGTAACCAGCATTCCTAAAGTGTTTTCCTCAACACTTCAAACGCACTCGGACACAGGAACTTCTTTGCTTAAAGTTGCACAAAATTCAAATCTTTCTTCCCTGACCACAGAAGATTCTATAACTACTTTACCAGACTTAAGGCAGGAAAATTGGGGCCTTCACTTCCCCAAGAGTAAAATATACCTCGCTTTGGTAAAAAGCTAGGCAAAAGAAAGTAGTAGCAGAGTTCAAACAGGTCATGGCACAAATGCCTTCAAACCATTTCAGCTTCTCCATTTTAAATGTTAGTCAAAGAAAAAAATTTGCATAAAACACTACGCAAAGTCCCTTCTGCAGCTATTCCCGTTCACAAAAGGAAGCCTCCTTTCCTGGTATTCCCCGTGCAGTGCCGGATACCACCATGGCTTTCTGAACTAGCTGGCATCAGCCCCACGAACCAACGCTCATTAACGCGGCTCCGAGTCGTGTCAGGGAATCTGCAAACAGGAAGGCCATTTGCTGACTCAGCACTAATTGGGGCACTCTGTGACTAGGCTGCGCGCACAGCTGATGGGAGCCGCAGCAGTGCGTTGCTGCCTCCCCCTCACCACTTCCTGCCCAAAGCTGCCTGCAGCGCTAAAGCAAGAAGTGATGTCACACACAGGAACCCTACAAGACGCAACCAAGTTTTTTCAAGCCAAACACTTAAGAAACAATGGAAGTGATCCAGTAATATCCGTACAGGAGCGCAGAGGAAAGGGGCGGTGCACACATCAGGTTCAATTTTGCCATTTCTAGCTGTTTAGACGTAACACAGATGCAACCAATCTCATTATTTTTATGTCTGAGTAAGTTAACCAATACATCAGCTGAAAACGATCCTCCTCTCAAATAGATGCCAAAAGAGAAGTCGGTCATGAAAGACCAAGTGAAACAGCTAGGTCTTTCAAGAATTATTATTTTTTGTTAATACCCAAAGGAAATAAAAGTTCCATTTCCAAGTGTATTTCTTCCTCTTCCCCTAGCGCCACGGTGAGCAGTCCCACCTTTACTGCAATCAGTTTACAAACACATTTTATTCTTCGTTCCCACCACTGCAGCTCTGGGTGTGGTTTCTTCAGGAACAGGAAAAGCTGTGCACACGCTGTTCAAAAGGACAATGAGCATGAAACTGAACTCGAACCAAGGAAAAGGTTAACTTCATGTGGGCGTCTGCTTCAACAGGGCTCCACACAAAGATAGCCACTAAAATGCATCTGTCCTAAAAGCAAACTAAATATTGGAAATTCTATTCTTCGATCTCAAAGCTATTCATCAGATATATGACACTGATGGAGGGTTTGCACTCTGTAGTTCTGCAATACATCCAATCAGAGGATACAGGCTTCAGAGACAAGTTTTCTAGTATATGCAAAACAGTGGAATAATTCCAGTTCTACCGTTTGGAAACTAGCAGCAGACGAATAAGTCAAAGCCATCATGGAAATGCACAGAAGAGTGAGAAAATCTGAAATCCCAGTTTCAAACCTAGCCACAATATCACCACCGCTATCTGTTCTGAAACATCTGAGAGAAGTCCCACTGTACAGACGACAGCAAAGCTATTGTTAGCTAATCAACTGCAACATTAAAATATCTAAACCGTAACTCTAAACTACAAGATCCATACACGAAGCTACGTATCACAAAGCCCAGTTATACTCACGTTGATGTAATAGTCCGGAAGCGCTCCTGTCCAGCTGTGTCCCAGATCTGTAACTTCACTTTCTCTCCATTGATCTCAACTGTCCGGATTTTAAAATCCACTCCAATTGTGGTAATGTAGCTGCCTGAAGGGAAAGCGTGGATCAGTGAGAACCTAAGTCTTGTTTATTTGGGATGTCCCAAAGCACACTTCTGGATGCTATTTGGCAGTAGCTCTCAGATTGGACAGGAGAACAAGGCTCCCCCTATCTGCTTATCTTTTAAAATGCCCTATCAGGTCATGATGATCTCCATACTTTTATCTGCAGCTAATAGCTTTTTTTCCTAGCCATAAAGCCACTTCTCCCATGCCACCTTTAAAATTTAAAACTCAGTGTTACACAATAAAATTTTTCTTCTACCACATTGGTGGTCAAGAGTAAGCACCCAAGTATCTCAGGAAACGGACAGTAACTATGCAAGTATTTCACTTGTGAAAATTTTGAGACACAGCTTTGCTTTAGATGCTCATGCAATCACTTATTTTAAATACAGTCTGTTCTAAGAGTTTCCTCCCAGTAAATTAGTTATGTCACAAATGTAAGTGGTTTAGCCACAATATTCAATCAATCTAAGCCCCAAATGGCCAACGGGAAGGCTGCACAGAGTACAGCATAAGCTAAAAAACCTAAGCTATTTCTGGAACCATGTCAGTATTTAAATACTGTGGGCCTTCCAGTTGCAAGCGAAGATCAGACAGGACAGCTTGTATAGGCTTATACCAAGAGAAGCAAAGCTAGAAACATAACGTATTCCTTGTACAGCTACCAGCGGGTAAATGCAGAGGAACAACTCCTTGCCAGCAGCACTGGAGCAGACCTTGACCATTTCACTTATTGGAGTAAACAAAACACTCACCTGAGAACGTATTATCTGCAAAACGCAACAGCAAACTGCTTTTGCCCACACCTATGACAAACAAAGACAGCAAGATCTTTGAATACAGTCATCCTAGGTGTCAGGTAACATAACAGTATTTTACCCAGTCATTGCATTTTTAACTCTAACTAGGATCTTTTCTCAGCAGATAATTTAGTACCATCCACCTTGACTATTCATCTCAGCACTCTCCTTGAAGATTTGATCAAGCACACTCCAAGACTCTGTATGCTTCTTGTAGCAGTACGGGGGGGGGGGGGGGGGGGGGGGGGGTGTCCCCTCCTTCCTCCAGCAAACTCTCAAACAGTAGCTTTTTGAACTGCCGTCAGTTCTAAGGGGTCATAAAAGAGTAATAACTAAAAGCAAGTTTATGATCAGTAGGTTTACATTTGCTGAGGAAAGATCCAAAAATGAGCATGTCCTGCTAATTAACAAGTACTCAGAACATTGTTCTAAACTACTCTATTGAATTCCACTTCCACATCGTGCTTAACACCACTGCCTACCTCCCATTCACTTATGCCATGCTGAACGGCAGTGGAATTTGGACTACTTAGACAATCAGACTAGGGTTTGGTACTATAAAGCTTATGTCATCATGGCCACAGTTTAACAGAAGCCTAAACCAAACAGAGGAGTTGGGAACCATTGTTCTATGTTGCCATCCAAAATAGGCTTGTTCCACACCTAGCAGGAAGGAGACATACCTTTCTGAAGTTGTACCTTTTGCCAAAATGTTCCACGAAACATTTCTCAAAGTGCTTTGAGTAGCACTTCATCCTGGTTTTCCTTAAATGATTGATTGCACCCTGATCACAAATGCAGAGAAGCATTTTTTCACAGTGCTTCAGACAAGAATCTAACAAACTCATTCCTGCACCTCCAACCAAGGGAATCTTGGTATCAGAATGCCTAAAGGTTGTTATCTCTGCATAACATCTCTGCTGTTAATGTCCCTTCCTCTCCCTTCCCCCCAAAAAGAGGTCTGCTATGGCATGAAGAGGAAATTCAACTTCACCAGGGTGATTATCTATTAAATCTTTTCAGGTAGAAGTTATTTAAGCTAATTGTTTTGATGATGTATCACTTGCAAGTTCTTCTTAATAGAAGACCTATGCAAAAGGCATATGCAAAGACTATGCAGAACTCAAATAGTTCTCAGCTGCTGGCATCTGAGCTACCAGCAAAAAAAAAAACTAACCTAAAAATCTGCATGATTCCGGTAAGCCAGATCTCATTTGCAAAGAGTTCAAATCACCAGACATCTGGAGAAACCAAGCTCATTTCTCATTATTACAAATCTTAAAGAAAAAAAAAAAAAAAAGAATGCTACTAAAAAATACAAAGTTACAGTGTGCATACACTGAATACCTCTGAGCTCAAAAAAGGTAGCAGAGCAGTTCCTAAACTTAACAGAGGACTGGTTATTTAGCAAGAGCTAAACCCCTGCAAAATACCAGTTGGCTAAGGTAAGGTAAAAAAAACCCAAACGTTTCAGCAAATACTATGCTTCTTGATCAAGCAGCCTTGGTCTCCAGCTTAATAAAAAGAAAGTAAATGCTGGAACCCACAGACTTGTCAGACCACACCACCTTCTTAAAACGTCAGCCAGCCTCAGGCTACGCTGCAGAGCTGCATGGGCTGCACATGACCACTGCTTTGTCAGACTGTCCACCGCAGCACAGACAGTCTTGTCTATACTGCTCTCAGCACTCAGGCAGCTTCTAGAGAAGAGAAACCTCCTGAACTCGGGAAGTTCTACATGCTCCCGATGACAACGATCTCACTAAACAAACACTGCCTCTGACCCGCACTGTTCATGTATAGAGAAACCACACTCTTCGTGACCCTCCACTTCCTACACAGAGTTATTTGAAGAGCTGAAAAGAGAAGGCTAGGAGGGCCTCTTTGCTTGTTGAAGGCTGCAAAATGAAGCAAAACAAAAAAAAGGCCTATTGGCTTTGCACAATCAAAATTAAAAGCAAATTTCTGTGCCATACCAGTTTCTAAAACCTGTATCTTACTGCATAGTAGAGTGAATAAAAGAAGCACAAGTGAATTAAAGCAGCACATGCAAAGCATAGATCATCTGTATTATTTTTAAATATTTGGCACAACTGAGATCACCGGCAGCTTTTCAAGATGACCTGTTCTAAAAACACACAAACCTACTACCCTTCTTGACATATTTGCATACAGGGAAAAGCAAATGAGACAATCGTCCTATCCAGTATCAGTCCACTTCCTATTGCAAGGAATAAACATCAATAAACAAAGCAAGCAAACTGTTTTGTGGAAGCAGGGACAAAGCCTTCCTGTTGGGGTTAGCAAAAACAAAAAAAAAGAAAAATCAATACCCAAACTACCTAGTGAGATTTAATTACAACAACAGAGAACCACAGGCAACCTGACAATTCTCACAACACTTTTTTCCTCTCACTGGATACACTACAGGGACTTCGCTCAGGAAGACTCAGCTAAAAAATTTAATTTAATTGTTTAAAATGAGGAGAAGGCTTCCTCAGAGTTTTCACCATCCTGTTTATCTTGCCTGAACAGTTTTGAAACTCATCAGCAAGCAACAAAATTACTGCTCTACTCAGAATGCAGCATTCGGTTTTAGTAACCCGTAGGCTCCAAAAGTGCCTAGGATTTTAAGTCATTTTGAAGCTGTTGCCCCTTCTCCCTCTTCCTTTTAGATTCCTTCGTACAGACGCAGTTTAGTATAGAATAAAATATTTTTACATATAGCTAAAGCTTCTGGAGGTGACAACTGCCAAGATCATGCAACATTACACTTTCACCCAAGAGCCATGGCTCGCTGCATGCCGGGACCTGCTGCCTTATGGACCACACCTCTGTTAAAAGAAGAGGGTGGATGCCATCTTCTCCAGTTTATGGAAATTAAACTGTAAGCTGTTGGAGTGTTACCAACACTGAACTGAAGGCAAGAATCTTCCCAGTCCCAATTCTTGTGTGCCTAGACTAAAGCGCCAGACACAGGCTGAGTTCACACGCTAACCCTCCAGAAGTTTCTGAAACTGCTGCATAAGTATTTACAGGTCTATTTTCAAAAATCTGTAACTACCTCTTATCCATAACTATTTTAGGTATTTGCATCCTATACTATAACTAGAAGTACACAAAGCTAGCAGCTCCTCAAGCATTTATTAAAAAAAAGCGACAAACCCTAGAACTGAGACTTCAGGTTCAAGCACCGAAGGAGTCTTAAGGAACATTTAAGAGAATAAAGACTATTAAAACACAGTAGTTGCCACACTGGAAACAATGCTCCCTACGGCTGAGGAGCAGCCAGCCCTTCCCATCTATGCCTTTAACTGTCACGGGGGAAGGGAATTCCCTCCTCATCCCAGCAAGGGATTAGTGGGCGCCCTCAAAACATGCGGCTCGAAGGCTGGTGCTAGCGCGAATGCCGATGCTGCCCTTACTTGTACATGCCTAATCTTTCTTTTCCTAAACCCAGCCAAGCTATTTACCATAATATCCCGTAGTAGCCAGTTCCGCAGGTTCATCACATAAAAACTTAAGAAGCCCAAGCAAACGCGCCCTCTCATTCAAAGCGCGGGGGTCCCCCGGCGACCCGCCCGGGCACAGCCCAGCGCCGCGGCACCGACAGCACAACGGCGGCGGAGCCTTGCCGCCGGGGAACCGGCCGCAACGGCCCCGCGGCTACCCCGGGAGGGGGCCGCCCTCCCCGCCTCCCCCGCGCCGCCCGGCCCGGCCCCGCCGCCGCCCTCAGGCCCCTCACGGCCCGGGCGGAGACGAGGGGCGGCCACCCCGCCAGCGGCCTACCCCTGCCCCGGGCCGCGCCGCCCGCCCACCCTCACCGCTGTCGCCGATGATGAGCAGCTTGAAGAGGTGATCGTAGTCCCTGGCCATGGCCGGGGCGGCGGGAGCGGCCGCGGGCGGCGGAGCGAGCGGGGAGGGGGGAGGGGGCGGCGGCGGCTCCGGGCCGGATCCACTTCCCGAACAAACAGCCGGAACTGACAGCGGTGCCGCCGCGCATGCGCGCCGCCGACGGAGACCGCCAGCTGCGCCGGCACGCCGCCGCGCATGCGCCGCGCCCCTTCTCTTGCGCATGCGCACACGCCGCAGACCGCGGCGCGACGCGCCTGCGCGGGAAGGGCGACGCCCTCCTCCTTCAGCTCCGCAGCGGCCGCTGCGCATGCGCCCGTTCCCCCGTGCGGTGCTCGTCGGCCGCGCCTGCGCAGAAGGTGGGGCGGGGTGAGGGTTCCTCGTGCGCCTTGGCGGCCATGACAGACTTGTGAGGGACGGGCCGCGGCGAGGCCTTCCCCCTGTGCCGAGCCGCCTCCGGCAGGCAGCAGCGTGTCCTCCTCAGCGGCATGGCCCACCTCAGCTCCCTTAAGCACTCACACGAGGCTCACAGACGTGGCAGGAGAGGAGGCCACCCACAGGAAAGCACCAAAGGCGCGAGGGAGCCCCAGCACTTTCAGGCACCGTCTGCTCCACGCCTGGGAAGGCACAGGAGCAGACCGCAATGGCTAGGCCTGTGTTTTGCTTCTTCAACAAGACACCTGTGCACCAGAGCAGCAAGATGCACAGCTACAAGAACAATTCACATCAGACCCCAGCCTGCAGCTGAGGAAGCCCACAGCAAAGTGGTATGAAATGGCTGGGTGTGTCGTGCAGGCCTGGCAATTCAGGCCAGTCTGGAATTAGGTTCTTGGGGTTTTTAATCTAGATGCGCTCAGGAAGGGCCCTGACCCCTCGCACAGCGGCAGCTGTGGCTGCACCATCTGTAGCCCAAATCCAGAGTTTCAAACAGCACTCTCACAGTTGTCCAACATGCAGACTGTATCGTAATTTTGCTATCTGTTGCACAGATGCTGAGTATAGAAATGCTGCAGGACTGTCATCACTTTTTAGGTGATCTCCACTTTTAGATGGAGACCCAGCACAAGAAGAGCGCTGGTTTTCTCTTTGATTGTTTTTCTACAAAAATACTTGTTCTTATTGGTACTTGAACTCCTTAGATCAAACAATGCAGTGTTTTGGTGTAGAATGTGTAAATTACTCAGGACTTCTTTCTCAGTTATGAAGGCTTTTCAATAGATAAGTAAAAAAACAGTAACAAAAGACAATGTGCTAGGTATTGCATCTATCTTAAAAGTAATTTTAGTTTAGATTCAAACAAAAATATTGGCATGATTATTTAAATAAACTAGGTTGATTTATTTTAATTTTAACCATAAGTTCACAATTCTTTGGCACAAGTATCTCATTAACATGCATTTGTCTTTCAAATGGAGAGAGCCGCATTAGCACTGAAGAGCACCAACCTTTACAGTCAACTGAGCCTGCAAATAGGCAAAGGAAAGATTACACAGAAGTCAAGGACAGTTAACTTGAAAATACCAATCCATAATGCTTTTGATAATTACAATCTAGTTAGTTGTTCTAAAGATGCTTAAAAGAGTAGGATGCACTTACTTTGAGCATCTTTTTGGTAGGACCCAAGCACACGTAAAAGATTGAAATCAGTGGAGCATTACTGCAAACTGTGCCAGCGACATGGTGAGGGTGCCCACGCACCACAGCAGGTTGCTCGGGGAGGTTGCAGAGTCCAACCTGCCTGGACAGTACCCCAGGCAACCTGCTCTAGTCGACTGTGCTTTGAGCACAGGGGCTGGACTAGCTGATCCGCAGAAGTGCCTTCCAGCCACAGCTGTGCTGTGGTCTGTGAGTGTTTCTTAGAGAATGACAGTTTCTAGTGGTATCGCTTTTTCCCTTAACATGGCTCAAAAGCTATAGACTCTTTTCTCTGGATTTATACCATAGGGTTTGATTAAGAGGAATAAGAATATTTTTTAAGGCAATTCTCTCTAACCAATTCTAATTTCCTATTTCTTCTGCTTAGGATATTGTGGTATGGTTCCGCTGTTATTTTTATCCAATTTGTATGCAATTCATCTGGAAACAAAGCAACCCAGTATGGCTAACATAGCATGTCTGGGTTGAAGGGGTTTTTTAGCACATAAAATTGAATCTTCTAACTACTTCTGATCAACAATACGACTAATGTCTGTGGTTTTAATTGTAAAGCTTCCTTAATCTCAACCTTCAAAAAGTATTCTAGCCTTTGAAGCTCACCCCTGTCAAGCCCTACACGTCCTGAAATCCACTTAGATGACCTCCATCTCACATTCACTCTGCAACTCACACATTTAAAACACCACACCCTATAGCTCAATCTGTGTTGTCCTCCAATGTATGGTGTAGCTAACTGAGGAGCAGGAAGAAGGCTGGAGTGTTACTAGACATGAGCATGTGTTATTTAACAGACTTCCACTCACAGAAACCCTGCTAGAAAAGGGTTTGCAGCTAGCCCAGTGCTAAAGCAACCCTGCTACCATATCACCCTGTTGTGGTTTAACCCCAGCTGGTGCCCGAATACCACGCAGCTGCTCACTCACTCCCCCCACGTCTCAAGTGGGGTGGGGAGGAGAATAGGAGAGAAAGGAAAACTCATGGGTTGAGATAAAAACAGTTCACCAGGACAGCAAAGAAAAAGATAATAATATATTAATAATAATATATAGGATAATAGAATATATAAAATGAATGATGCACAATTTCTCACCATCCGATGACCAGTACAGCCCGTCCCGAGCAGCAGGCAGGGAGCAGGGGTATCCCCCCCAGCTATCCCAGTACAGCAAGTTCCAGAGAGAGCAGGCGAGGGAACAAACAGCCAAACGAACAAACGGAAAAAGGAAAAATAGGGAACAAAAAGCAACCAGAAGGGAAGCTTAAGGGCAGTGGCCCACCAGCCAACCCTCACCGATACTGGGCATGCTGTCCATGGTATGGAATATCTCTTTGGCCAGTTTGGATCAACTATTCTGGCTCTGCCCCTCCCAAGTTTTTGCACCTGCACATCAGCAAAACCTGGGAAACTGCAAAGTGTCCTTGGTCATTCAGCACCAACCAACACCATCAGTGTGCTGTCACTGTTCTTCACACACTAAACCCAAAACACAGGAGCTGCTGGAGGCAAAACCAGCTCCATCCCAGCCTAAACCAGGACACGCCCACCCCAGTAAAGCACTTGGGCAGCCCATCATATAACCCAGCATGTGCCCCAAGCATCAGGGTAACTGAGGGTGCTGCACAGCTGCAGGGAGATCCCTTGAATCCAGCATACAAACCACCAGCTCAAACCTGACACGACAATGACTCCTATTACCTTTATTTTTAAGCTCATGAAACCTCATCATGTGAAAAGCACAAGACGGGGTGATGTTACCTAATAAAATGGACAGTACAAACTGAGACTTATTAAAAGAAAAAAAATCAAAATATTTCAATATTTTATGCTTTCCCATTTGTCTCTTTTCCATTGAAATTTTTAGTACCGTGTAAGTTTAAACATCTCATAAATTATTTTTTGATCTTCTTGAAATACACACAGTTCAGCTGTCACTCAGAGACAGTTGCTTGACAATTCAAAGAAGTTATTAGTCAGTTGTAGGAAAAAATTATCTTTTACTGACAACTGGTATTTTTAAGACATTTGAAATGAGAAAAAAATTAATTCTTTAGTCTCTGAGTTGGCACAATCAATTTATCAGATCTCAATATGTGGCAAAAATTATGGGTATTTTATCGCTGATGTATTATATTGCAGTGTATAAATAGTTTAGTGAAAAGCAGCTATCAAAATCCAAATTCAGTGTTTTGCTGTAATTGTAAAATCAGCGTATTCTCAGTAAGTGCAAGTGAGCTCCTACCTTTTACTCCTCCCTCTCGGAAACGACTAAACGGAGTGCAGAAATTCAGCTGCTGTTTGGAAAGATGAATGAGTTTTTCCACTTGCTGCTACGTAAGGTGAAAATACAAGTCATCAACATATCCTTAATAAGAAAAGATCTTACTGGCTAAGAGTAACAAGTTTGTAAAAAAGGCTTCTATTTAACTGTAATTTTTTTTTCACACGTTTATGTGGAGCATCAATTAGAATCCGAGATAAAGTCAGTAAGCCAAGATGCCCACAATCAAGAGCTCAAACAGCCATTCTTCAGAGAAACTTGCCATTTTTTCCTTCCTTCCTGTCTGCAATGATGAAGTGAGTGATTCCAATAAAACCACTGAGCTTTTTGCCACTTGTTTAATAGTTTCTGAATGGCATAAAATTTTGTACATGTTTCAGTGCACAAAAGTTCCTGCATTGCATGGCTTAACCGCTGTTCTGTCTTATCCCAAAGCACAGCTAATTCATTATAGGTGCAACTCATCACAGTGCCCGAGACTGCCACATCCTTAAGGGCATTTAGCTGAGTTTTTGCTCTTTGATTATTACCGATTCAGTGCAAAATACATAGTTTTAAGATTTAAAGGAAAATAAATAAAACCAAATACAGCTGGATTAGGCTACTAGCAATCATCCTTGAGATCTTGTAGACAAGAATTGAGATTTATGACCCTGGAAGACAGCAAATACAGTATTGTTCTATAGAGGGCGAGAAGGAAAGATACACTTGGAAATTACTGACCAGTTAGTTCTCAGGATACGTAAACAAGTTAACCCCACCTAAAAGATCGGGAGAGGGCGTGAGGGAGAAGCAAAAGATAAAACTTTTGATGTCTAAACCTAAGTATTTTAGTGGCGTAGGCTTTGAATTTCACACAGCAGTCCCGTAAGCATAACATACAGAGTAGATTAAGCTACTCCAAGGGATATCCACCAATGGTACTTGGAAGTTTTCTACTCACTGTAGTTACTTATAGTTCACTGTCAAACAGTATGCAGCAAGTGGCTTTCTACAACAGATTAATCCCAGGACTGATGCTGCTCAATATTTTCATTAATTATCAGTATGCAGGGAGAGAGACTACATTTTTTAATCTGTAGATAATAGAAAGCAGAACAGATTTGCAAGTATTTTGGAAGGCAAAATCAGAATTAAAAACCACCTTCAGAATGCAGATAAATATATGAAATAAGTAGAATACAGTTTTGGTAAGACCAACTTGGTAGTGATAGGTTGACGGTTGCACTCGGTGATCTTTGAGGTCTTTTCCAACCAAAACAATTCTATGAACTGGAAAGAACTGCGATTTTGTAGAAATAGCCAACTTCATAAATTCAAGATTGGAAATAAATAGTCAAGTAGCAATTTTGTAGCTTGATTTCATAGCTGATCACAAAGTAAACACGTCAACAACGCTGTGCTGTTGCAAAAAAAGAACACCCAGACCTTGTGTTGGGATAGACAACTGTGTGTTATGTCGGACTTGCAAAGTAATAGTCTCCACTAGAAGACCTGGTCCAGCAGCGGCCACCACGAGGCAAATATGAATTAGAATGGAACAAATATGGAGGGCAGCAGTGTAAGTTTAGAAAACATGAACATCTATGAGAAAAGACTTAGAAAATCTAAATTTGTTTCATCCAGGGGTGAGCACACTGAAGTGACGATGCGGTTGCTGCAAAAATGAACTATTTTCCATGCCTGTGGGAACAGGACAAGCAGCAATGGACTCAAGTAGCAGCAAGGAAGATTATTTTTTTAGACATGAGGTAAGCTGACAGTCTGAAAAGTTTCTATAATGAAATAGATGGCATAGAGAGGTTATGGAATCTGTCATACAATGCTATAAAAAACAATTACATGGAAATCAGTTAGGAATGGTTCAGTTGGAGCTGAGCCTGTCTTAGGTAAGGGCTCAATTAGCTGACTTTCCCAAGTCCCTTCCAACAGTATTCCGCTGTCTGGCTCCTACAGCAAATCCCTGTTGCCAGGAGCCTACGCCACAGGCTTGGGAGCTGACGTAGCATCCGGGGCGTTTTGAGAGGTTCTTGTACTTGTGACCAGAACAAAGCACAGCACTCCAGATACCTACTCGAGATCGTGTCTTGCTGCTTGAGGCATTAGTATGGTAAAGATAAAGTGTTCTTCTGTTTGCTGCTGTGCTATAGCAATCAGCAAATTAGTTCCAGCAGAACGTGTGTTCCCAGGTGGTTACATGTTAGGCTCTCAAATTTTATGACGCGCAGTATTGTATTTTTCCTCCCTTCATCATGGTTTGAGCCATCCAGAGTTATGTGCAAGGATGATTCCCCCCACACACACCACCCACCCATTTGAAACAACAAATCTTAATGCTCGGGCTTCTCAGGTGCAACCAGCTTCTGTATAGTTTCATAAAATAGGTAAGGCTCACTTAACTATTACCCTACACAGAATATAAAACTCATTTCTCCTTCTAAAAATCTGTATTCTGCAACAAGATTTTTCACTATTTCCATCAAGTGGCATAAAATGTATTAGTAAATTAAAATAAAATTTTAAAAGAGGTATATGTGGCCAGGTAAAATAAAATACTGCTTTCTTGCAGCAGTACAACTCATAGACAAATCTGTTTGTATGTTGGAAATGCCAAGTATCTTGTGAAGCCTTTGAAGACATAAAAATAGAGGACTTTTCACAAGTTGAATAACTAAAAAGCTGTCTGTAGTCAAAAATACTTTGGAAATTAATAGGAGTAATTACTTACAAATTTCATTAAATGTCAGTTCTGGCTTGGTTTTAAACCCTAGCTTGCCTCAGTTTTGCAAAAGGTTTTTATAGATTACAGCGCTACCCACTCTACAAACTGTATGCCCTAGAAAAAGCAGGTCCAAAAAGTACATCATAGTATAAGTTTGTTGACAAATGAATTTGTAAAAAGAACAGTTTACACCAGAAGGATCAAAGTCAGAGCCTTTATTAAATGTTCCTTCTTTAAACAGACTGCATTTAATCCCCCTTTCGCATTTGTGATTTCTAAGGCTATTTTAAATACTTTGTTTTACAGGGATTTTCAGTCTTCAGAACCGTGACAAGCAGCAAGTTAGCAGTACACAAAAACAATACGCTTTAACTTTCACTGAGTTCTATTCGAGCTTCGCAGGGTCCGTGGAAAAGACCAACAATACGTCCAGTACTGGAGGTTTTGCGCACACCCTGGAAAGGAAATGGGCGACACCAGAGGTGAAGCCTGATGTGCTCTGGCCACATCTCACAACCGGCCACAATGTACCAGTATTGATTAGCACATCTGTTTCTTGCGCATTATCTGTTTCAAAAAGGGGACCAAATTTTCAATTTTCGGCTAATGTGGGTCTAATTAAGGCTATTCTGGTATATTTGATACTAAAATACTC
Source organism: Phoenicopterus ruber ruber (assembly GCA_009819775.1). Classification (NCBI taxonomy): domain Eukaryota; kingdom Metazoa; phylum Chordata; class Aves; order Phoenicopteriformes; family Phoenicopteridae; genus Phoenicopterus; species Phoenicopterus ruber. Next base: position 12,832,603 of record CM020231.1, on the reverse strand, counting down.
TCTGGGAGTCCTTTTCATGAAATCCCATCAGAATTAACATTTTCAAAAATGAAAACATTTAAAATAGGTGTTGGAGTTGAAATGCTGATGCAGCGGTTGGTTCAGTGTTTTCTTGTCTTCTGGAGCTTTATTATCACGTCAGTATAGTGTCGTCTATCTGTTCATCAGAGTCAGCCTGGGCAGCCAGCTTCTTCAGAGATCTCCTGCAGCTTTCGTTGAGAAGCTCCAAGCTGGCAGCATCTAGAATCTTGGAAACCGACTGCGGAAGGAAGACAGCACCAATTACCAATTCCTTGCAATATACCATTCAAAATAAGAATAAATGTAAGTGCCTTACACGCTGTATTTATCCGCAGTCTTTCAAACATACCAGAATCCTTCATCTGGCTTTATGATTCCAGACACAGCAACAATCCAAAAGCAGCCAAGACTTACAAAAGAGGCCTGGAAATGGATGTACGAAGTAGTCCGTCCTAAAATACTCTCTCTAGCACCACCAGTGTTGCAGTAGGATTGTACAAGTGACAAGAGCAATAAACTAGCGGTCCTAGCTAAGGTAACGACGGCGCAGTAAAGGCTTACGGCATTTTGAAAGCACAGCTAGTACATTAGGCATGGGAGGTATGTTAAATACCTTGATTTTAGTAACTCTGCACCGTAAGGTGGTACAGTACCAGTATTGCTTATTTCTTCAAGGCTTAGCATGAGCATACTGCCGAAGGCTTAAACGCAAGTAGGGCTGTCCCACTCCATCTATTTCCTGCGAGACTGCCAGCACATTCCGAGGCTCCAGGCACAACGCAGAGCAACGTGACCCAGCCTTCTACCCACAATTACATTTTCTTCTGCCTCATACCTCAAGCACTTCTTCACCCGCTCTCATCTTCAGAAGATTGACAATAGCTTGGTCGCTGTAGGCTCTCACGCTGGTGTTTTTGTCCTTTGTGTTGTCCAGAAGTGCTTTGAGAATTGGCTTAATTGTCTGAGGATCCAGTGAGGGAAGATGGTTTTTATTTGCCCACCAAATCATCTTTTCTGCAACTAACTTTACGTCACTGGATGAGTTCTGGAGACACTGAGGGAGACAAAGATGGACTTAAATTCAGAGATAACAAGGACAGATATTTGAAGCAGTAGTTTATATTTTTTTCAAATTTAAGTACTTTATAACAACAAAAGCAAGCAGTTTTCAACTCACAGGTACACAAGAGACAATTGTTATCAACGAGTTTGACTTAAACTGTGTGCCAGTAAGAGAAGATCAAACCTTGAAAACAAGACACCTTTTCAAAAGAAAACTTCTGAAAATGTGGTTGACAACAGGGTCACACGCTTCTCAACTGTCTCAGGAAATGACAATGACCACTGAGTGCAGCAGACGCTGACAGTGTCAGCGCCCCTGTCACATACACTCCATCAGCAGCAACAGCCAGGTCAGCCTCTGCTTGGAGTACAGGGTGCATTTCAACAGCGGATTTCATTTTAAAATAAAAAAACAAACCCTAGAGCTTTGTATTTTTGATTTAATCTCAGCGCATTTAAAACAGGAAAGCCAACATCTGAATGTGAACTGCACTGTTAACACTGTGATAAAGGTATTGTGACAATTGTGATACTTATTTTATATTTTAATACAGTGCTATGATACAAATTAATGTATGAATGTGGGATTTCAAACAAAATGTCTGAAGAATGATGGCCTGCATCATGTCAACTTGCATGTTGGGTAGTTTCTCAAGTAAATTGAAAAGGAATGTAAAACCTTATGATGTAACACATTTTCATTTACAATAAAGTTGACAAAATAAAAAGCAGCTTTCCTGCTCCAGCACTACCCCCTCGCTCTGTCTTCCCGTCTTTTCTAAGACATTACAAACATTCTGAGGTTCTAATGTTCAAAATTCAGATCCTGTCTACTATGAAGGATACCTGGGGGGGGGGGGGGCGGACACCACCAAAACCAGGACAACCAGGAAGGAAAGGAATTTTGAGGTAATTATTAAGTAGACATGAATTGAAAAAAAAATCATTAGCTTCAATACTCTCTTTTGTCTCCGTCTTCAGGAGCTACTCCCTTCCACAAAAGTGGAAGTCAGAAAGTACTGCAGCAAAACCAGGTAAGGTGGGAGTAGGTGCTTGGTGCATTTCTGACAAAGGCTCTTTGACCTTTAGCAACCTTAAAAACCTGACAACTCCCTCCTACTCTTCTCTGCCAGCTGTTTGCTACTGCAGAGGAAAAAATGAGTTCCTAAGAATCAAAACTGAAGTTTACCACAGAAAGATCAAAAGTCGCATTTCCGTGTTACAGCAGGGACAGCGGTATTGTATTCACAACTGCAAAGCAGGCTGATACAGTGATTCCGTCTGTACTTCGCCACAAGAGAGATGCACCTAGATGTCCAAGCATCAGGATTTAGAGCTTCCCAAGATAAGGCAACCAAGCTTTCCGTTTTCGTGCTGGGTTACCGTACAGAAATTTGATAGAGAAAACCACCCATGAGTGAGCACAAAGATTCAGATCCCAGGAGAGCAATGCCAGCTGCTTCTCATAGAAAGTCTTACCTTAATAAAGAGGTTGGAAAGTTTTGGAGGCAGGTTCTCTCCTCCTTCCATGTGGTATTTCATAAGGAAGCCCATCCCTCTGATGCCACTAACTGCAATGGGAATCTTCAACATAGACACAAAAGTCGGTGTTACTACAGCAGAGTTCAGCAGCCTTTACAACTAGGCTCACCGTCTCGGGGACCGGTGAGCTGCTGCGGAAGGCTAAACAGATCTTTCAAAAAACTGTAGTGTGCAAAGCGGGAAAACCTTGGGTCAATGTTGTTGGGTAATACGATGAAAAAATCATCCTATGACTATGAGCCACGTGGAGTAAGGTGGCAGGCCCCACAGAGCCCCCAAGTTCCCTACGCCAAAGTGTTCACTCAACCCCAGATTTAAAATCTTCCTCCTCAAATGAAATATTTGCACTTCTGTAAACCCAGCCCGTGAACGAGAACTTTAATAGGGAAACAGGATCGTAATTTACTCCCAATGAGAGCTACTCTGCAGTTGAAGATTATTTAATCTTCATTTCCACAGAGATCAGAACTCAAAGAATCAGAACAGTCATGTAATTTCACTATAAAAACTGCATCTAGCCAAGGGCAAATCTTCAGATTGCACTTGGGCGTTTTCGTTCTGTTTCGGTTGGTAACACGGAGAACCTGCACACCTTTTAAAACTACTCCCAACAAGCGCTCGCAACAGAACTCGCCCACTCTCACGTAGCACGCACCCTGTCAGCAGTGGCATTGCTGAGGATCATCTCCTGAACACTGTTGTAGTACTTGGGGGAACACAGCCTGCTCGGAGCAACGTTCACTGCCACGGAGAGAGCCAGGCTTCGCCCGTGTCTCACCATCCAGTCAATGCCAGACACATCTGCTGCAAACAAAAGAAAGGAACAATAGCAAGGCTCCCCCCATCCATTCCTCCTCACGTAAGAAAGCTTTTGTCGGCTTGTCAATTCACTTCCATAAAACAAAACAATAAGCAGCATCTAAAGCGTGTCTCGCTTCCTCCGCTCCTCCCCAAACGCCATACAAACAGCGCTAAAACCCAACACCTGTACCAGGAACACCACCCGGGCAGATACGGAAACCAGGCACGCACCGCCGACTCTGTACTGTTCAACCCAGTCAGGCCCACATCACTTCGTGCACGAAGGAGCGTGGCATCGGAGCTGCGCAAGCTTTGACTCTCTAATAAAATTGTTAAAGTCATCTGTAATTTGAAACCAGCTAACAGATTCCCTTTTTAGTCCCACAGAGGGGAGTAATCCCGTAGCACTCCCAACCACTATGAGTTCCTATAAAATTCATGGGTTTTTCTGACTTAGAGGCAAATTAGTTAGTTCTCCAAAAGCATCTGAAGCCATCAGATGTGGTCTGCAATTAGCATAAGCCAATCTAAGATCCCAGTGTCATTAAAAAAGGTGGAATGGCCCGCCCATCCACCCTGCCCGAACACCCTGTCACCTCCCATCCTCTCTCTGTCAGCACTGGCAACTACTCAGCCACACTAGTACTTTCATCAACTCATCTGAACACAAACCCAGAAAAAAAAGTAGGGGTAACGCCAAATTACAACCACCACCCTGTGCTCAGCTATGTACCGGGGTGTTCAAATGAACAGCCACAAGCAAAGTACAGTACAATAAAATCCAGAGCAGAGATTCAGGTTTCAGATAAAGAGAAGGAACCTGAATAATTAGTCACAAAGTTTGCCTAAACCAATGGCTAAGAAGGTGCCTTCCCCTGCTTTTCAGATTCCGTTCCAGTCACCGCAAACAGCTTCACCTACCCAGTAAGTGCTGGTGGAGAACAGTACCGAGCTCCTCTTCTGACAGAAACGCACACAGCTCTGCTAAGCAGCCAGCCGAGGCCATGCGGGTGGCGTCCTAACCGGGAAAGGAAGGAGAGTGACACCGGCTGAGCTCAATACACATCAGAGATAAGCGGCAAGAAGAGCAAGTGACAGAAGATGACATGAAATAAAAAGAGGAGGAGGAAATAAATATTATTAGTATTATTTCACTCCTACTACCTGTGGATTTCTGTCAGTTCACCAGGCTTCTTGTACATAATGGAACTTAAAGCCAAATCCACAGTCAAAAAAGCCAGCAGAGACTGAGGAATTACGGACCTTATATAAGTTCTGATTTGTTAAATGGAAAAGTCATAAAGATGAAAGTGAATGTTTTAAAAGACGTGTTAAGTTTAGATTCACAGTCTAGAAAGTAAGCATTACTTCTAGCCACCTCTAGATGAGCTTATCTCCGTGATAAACTCAGACTACTTTTAATTTAAAACTTCCAGGCTTCCGTTGTTTTGGCTTGCTTATGGGACCGTCCCATCACTACTCCTCTCCACCCAGGAACTTAGAACCCAGTGGGAACTTTTCAATTTTTCTGTTTCTAGCATGTCAACAGTTCCATGTCTATGTTGCACAGATTAAGACATAAGGAAGAAATTACTAGATGATTAATTTTAATCTCTTAGACGATACTGTTGCTATCTGCCATATACAGATATGTGTATCTGTATTAAACTTGGAGAACTGCTTGTTCATTGGAGAAAAATCTGCCATTATCTGAAAAGTTTCTCACACTAAATGATAAACCCCGCCTGAGAGCACACGTATGTGCACATAGTGAAGGTATTGCAGGTTTTCTCCAAGATAAAAAGCAAATCCCAACTTCAGAGCTGCCTCAAGCACGTTGGTGAGGAGCTGCAGGTCAAACCCACATACACGGTTGCTAAGGAAACATTAAACTCACCGATTTTGAGAGTTACCAGTGCCTGGCTAGGCATCGCTAATTCTTGCACCTGGCTCTCAGCTAACACACTACAAGGCTCCCACGAGATCGATTTTACAGACCGTATTCAGTTTAGTGAGTAATGCCCAACCACATGCTTCTTTTATACAAGTTTCTTTCTACTCTATCATTAGTAATTTCCCCTGGAAGTTATTTTAGAAAATAATTCTGTTAGAAAGTTCAGATTTTAAATGTAAGAATAAGACTATCTACAGCAGGGATCCTTTGCAGCTGGCTGAAGCAGTACCTCATCATGTCCCAGCATCCCCAGAAGCACCGTGCTGATATTCTTCCTAATTGCAGCATCAACTTTCGCACCAGCTCCTCGTGTAACAAACCGCAGAGCTTGCAGCATTGTGTCCCTAGAAGTGATCACAACGTACAGTCAGGCGCTGCCTCTCCCCCCTACCCTAACGAAGAAATTGAGCTCTGGATACTGTAACGGTTTCTTACACAGCAATTACGCCAATATGCCTTACAGTTTAGGAGACTGACACTCTCTCTGCACTGCTGAAAGCTCCACGATAGAGAATATTTCCATGTTAGTGTAACTTGTGTCTGTCTCTTATAACGTAAATATTTTCTGACTATTCAAACATTACAAAAAATTCTCAAATCAGGAGGTTAATTTCTTAGGGATCTGTGCACTTAGGATACAAGAACAGCTGCGTCACTTCAGGTCAGACCGACAACGGATAGAGCCTTGCATCTGAAAGCGGGCGGCAGGGGGTTGCTGGGGTGTGTAGAAGCCAAGCAATGCTTCCCCTGATACGCTGCCACAGCTTAGCTTCTGACCCAGGAAGTCCCTGTCATCCACGTTCTTTGTTCTACAGCCCTTGATTAACAGTCAACTGCTTTCACTAATAAGTAAATCTTACTCTCAGAATTAAGGGGGAGTGGGAAGCAGTTCTACGCAAATAGCTGTAACAGCTTTGTTACATCCATCACCCCAGCCCCTTCTTTCATCCTTAGTAAGCACTAAGGTCTGAGAGATCCCGTGCAGCTTACCTGATAGCAGAGTCATCACTGGAACGAATCCCATTCAACAGCTCAGTAAAGAGAGGATCCACTTTTACATGGATGACAATGAGTTTACCGAGAGCATCGGCAGCTTTAAGGCGAACAGCACGGTTTGAGTCCTGTAGAGCTTTGGTGAAGGTTGTTTGCAGTTGGGGCAAAAACGGTTTCAGGGCAATCTCAACCTGTACCAGAGATGAAAGAAGAGAAAGTGGTGCAGTCAGGTCTGAAACAGTGGCTAGAAGTCAAAGCCCGAAAACAGCATGACCTCTTCTACAGCAGTTAGTTACCACAAATAGTCCTTATCCAGACCTAACACACTACTAAACAGGAAAACCATGGAACAGTATTCTACCATGCAACTTTTATCCCTTTCAAATCTAATCTTATTTTCTGTATACTGAAATACAAGGGTAACGTTGTTGAAAGACTTTACACCATCACGAACAGTCTTTTGCATACAGAGCACTAAATAAAAGCTCAGCTCAGTTCAAATACATAAGATGATCATCTTTGGACTTAACATTTCACAAAAATGGTGGACACAGGGGAGAAATTAATTACATGCTAGTTTTTAATGATTTGAAAGTGTCATCAGCATTTAGCAACATTTCTACAAGGTCCGGAAACTGAAGCATTGGGGGCTTTTTTGGTAGGCCAGAAGCTGTCAGACGAATGCAATCTAGTTACAGTGCCATTCCTAAATATCAAATCCACACCAGCAGACATCCTCGCTGTATTTACATGAGCAGCGACAGATATTGCTGAAGGTTACCATGGAAAATGTTCACAAACCACAGTCAACTACTTTGAATCTTACCTTGGCTAAAAGAAGGCTTAATGTTTCAAGCAGAGCCACCTTGACGTTCCAGCTGAACCGATCTCCCAAGATCCGAATAAGCGGCCCAGTAATGCTCACCACAGATGGTTTAAGAGCTTCAGCAGAAGTCAGCTTAATAACCAGCCCTAAGGCCTTTGCTGCCTCCTCCTTCTGCTCTGGATTACCAGTTAAAACACCTTCCCGCAGCACCAGGAGTATGGAAGTCACTCCCTGTCATGAAAATCAGAAAGAAAGCTTAGAAGCTAATATGCAAAAAATGCGTATCTTATTTTTGCTCCTGTTTTACACCAGATGCACAAACTTGGAGAGTTTCTCTCAATTTCCTGTTGACCTTCAGCTGCCTGCTTCCACATTTACAGAGCTACTTTTATTTGGTTTGATTTCATGCATCTACGCCTTCCTAAGCCAGTTGCTATGAGAAAAGTGGTGGCGGCTCAGGGAATTTTTAAACCAGAGAAATTTGGCACAGAAGTCCAGCATTACTCCCCCACAAAAAGCAGCCAGCAACCATGACTTACATGCATAACGGAACTGTCAAAGATCTTGTTACGAAAGGAGTCTTCTGTAGGGTCACTCAAGAGCAGCAGTAACCTACAAAAAGTCCCTCCAAAATACAGGTTTGGAATGCCCAAACAGTCACTGCTTCTAATAGCTGTAAAGTCCTATCAATCAGTTCCCCCAAAAGGTGGCGTATTATGGCTGTGACGAATCCACGCTCATTCTGATCCTTTACCTTCTTAGGAATACAGAATCCCGGCACGTGCTCGCCTTTGGCCTCATTCCCTACAATCCGGATATCCTTGTGCAGGTCCTCAATGAGAGCAAGCTGGTTCCCAGCATCTAATTTCTGCAGGAGAGAGGGGTAAGACAAAGATGAGACAACATGGCAACCAGCTACTCTTTGTGAATTCTTCTCAGGTGTGTCAAGAGAGGACACCTGTTTCCTGCCTCCTCAAAGGCCCAGCTACTGGCTCACAACGCTGAAGTCAAGCTCATCTTACAACTCTCAAATCTTCGCAGCCTTTGCAAATATAAATGTAGTTTACAATCAAAACAGAAGGTTCAATTTAGGCAGCATTTTACCAGCTATCCCCCTTTTCTCCTTGCCAGGCGTTACCGCTGTAACCTTCTTCAGCTGCCTCTCACCTTGGTGATGGAATTAAGCGCATCCCAGCTTTCATTCAAAACTACCGGGTTGGTATCATTAAACAGCCGTATCAAGCCTGAAACCAAGCTCTTGAGATGACCAGTATAGTCTGCTTTTGTCTTGGAGCAGTAGATATTCAGCATGACAGCTGCTGCCTGTCTCATTCCCAGCTCAGGGCTGCGGGTAGCTTCTAGTAAATCTTCAGTTATAATTCTCTGTCCAGCGTCATCTTCCACAGACAGGATTACAGACTGGCAGTTTGCCATCTCCTAAAGAGTCCAAATGAACTTTACGTTAACTCTCAAAGTAGAACAAAGCCAGATTTAGCCCCAGGTTTCCCCATGTTATCCACAGTGTTATCTCTTAGAGAAATACTACGACATGTCCCACTCGCTAATCGTTTCTCATTAAATAGCTGGTCACATCACCATTAAAGGCCCGATTCAGTCCTGGAGCAGAGACAGGTATATAACCAACTCTCAAAATGTAACAAGTGACCAAACTCTGCTGAACTGATTGCTGCACAGGTCGCTCTCCAGCTGCAGAAGGGCTAATTTACAAAAATCAGAGTAACTCAGTCTCCCCCATCTTACTCGCTCCTCAGAGACTGTGGGTCTTGTCAGATCACATTATTTTGATTTAGGTAGTTCAATGCTGTGCGTCACCATACTAATTACAAGCATGTCTGTGGGTACATTAGAGATCTCCAGGCAGACTTGGGGCTAGAAGCTGAGCTAATGGGCATCTACAGCAGACAGATAACAGGACTCTGTCACTGACATTCCTAATTCACCAACTTAGGGACATGTCTGTCCGCAATCCCGACTCCAGGATGTTCTCTGGAGTCCAAATAGCAGATGTTCTGGGAAGCAGTACAGAAGGAGTGCTGCATGCAAAATAGGAGATTTCCTCCCTTCAGCCCTTTAATCTCTCAGTCTTCTATACCAAGAATAAATACAAAGTTAACTAGACACTCTGGCAGCCCTCCAAGAATAAGTAAACTGAGAATTGTATCTTGTTGCAGGCCAAAGAGACTTTTATATGGATACAAATAGATTTGGAAAGCATACGTTTTTCGACTCACAATATGCCACCAGGCAAAAAGACTCATCCTGAAGAAGCTAATGGACTGAATTAAAACATGCAATCTGTGAATCTCGAGAGCACAGATTCTGTGCTGGGAAGTAAACCTGAAGCACTATCTTCAGGCAACCTGTCATAACAAAGAGCTGAGCCATGCTACTTGCCAATTGCTCCTCACTGGTCCCCAGCTTCTCTTTCAGCGCAGACATCATAGCAGGCAGGATGACACTCAAGTGCCGTGTCAGAGCGTCCCCTGCCACTGAGGAGAGGAAAGCTAGCACACGGGTGTTCACCGGGGGAGTAGTCAGCTAGGGGGAAAAAGGAGACAAGCAGAAAGTTTTTTTTGGAAGGAATCTCAATTCATCTACAACATGAAAAATTTCTACGTATAAATGCATCACAACCCAAATGGCAATGTTTTGAGCATAAAATCAGAAGAGTATTTCAAACTATGCTCTTCCTTTTGGCATATCAGTCCAAAGAAAACTGGCAGCAAGCAGAGGAAAAAGCACAGTTCCGAAGTTTAAAATTTGTTTCCAGTTTTACCTTTGGCACCAAATAAGGCAGCACCACACGGCTCTTGACAGCCATAACTTGTTTAAGACCATCCACAGCAAAGTCAGATGTCTCTTCATTATTCTACAGGGAAAAAGAAAGGTATAAACCTGAGCGATGATTTGCGACACACCAAGCTGAACCCTATTTCAAGTGACAATTTACCATGTGATCACATAACCAACACACAAGTCCTTCTATCCAAAAATACTCTCATACTGTATAACAAAAACCCAGACGAAGCTCTTCTGTCACATCAGAAAGATTTTCCATATCAGGCACGGTGGCCAAGCAACTTAAGGAGGTGACAATGGCAATTCCCTCGCAGAGCCGGACGTAGCAATCCTTAGGCCTAAGCTTTATCCACAAGACCTTCCCTACCAGTGGCTAGGAGATAAAATAGAACTGCCATTCCCTGGAAGGTCTGCCACTATAATCCTGCTTCTCCTTTAAGCTAATTATTCAAAACCTGTCCCACAACATCATTAATCAAGTTGTTGGCTAATGCTGAGTAATGCTTACCAGCTGCTTCAGCAAAAATGGCAGGATGTCTTCAAGAGCTTGATGTCCAATTGTTGAGTGCAACTGTTCAAATGTTTTAGCTGCAGCCTCTCGGACTTCTTCCAGAGGGTCACAGAGCGCTTTTCTCACCGTAGGAACGAGGGACTCAGAGAAAAGAAGTACCTAAAGATGTAGAGATAAAATTACAGAATATCTAAAGCACAACAGACACATGCATCTCAGTAGAGTAGCTAAGAACACAGAATTTGCACAACTGAAACTAAATTGCTGTTTGCTTGAAATATGTTGGAAGAAAAGCAGGATTAATCAACACAAATATTTGCAGTGCTCTAAGGCTACTAGTGGATGATTTCTATTATTATATCGCATAAAAGTCAGAACTGCACAGTGTTTTAAATTTACCAACAGAAACGAATGCATACATTTGCCTGAACAGCAACTCATGTTAGTTATAAGCCCTGAATTTAGTTCGTAAAACAAGTCTAGCACTAGCTGTATTACTCTGTCTCAACTGCAATACCTGCATCATAATATAAATATCTAGGAAACTGGAGATTTCACCTTCCACAAATAACTTACCGCATCCCTGCTGGTAGATTTCATTATCTCACTCAATCCAATGCAGACTCCTTGCCTCTCATCACTCTTGTCTGACCTCAGTCCATCTTCCAGAATAGGAATGATTTCAGGAAGGATCTTCTCTCCTAACTTTCGGACAAGGTCTCCTAATGTCCGTGCTGCAACCTGTTCCCAAAAATGTATTAATTAACTGTTTTCCTGTTTTATAAAACTTAAGAAGGTGAACTGTGAGCAGATGTTAACTTTTGACCATAAACAACTGTTCACAGTATAGACAGAGCAGTAGGAATGGAAACACTACTATTATAAATAACCATAGAAAAATAGTTTTACTGTCATCACAGTTGCCTTCAGCAAAGAGAGAACTCAGACATACTCATGCTCAGAACAGTTAAATTAATGAGAGCTTTGGAGTGATTTATAGAAAAGGATTATCCTGTGTTCTTCAGGAATTAGTTTATACGGTCACCTGCAGTAAGAGAAAGGCATTACTCCATTTCTCACCGTTCGCTTATCTGCACAAGTACTGGCCAAGAATTTCAGCAGAAGCCCAAAGAGGGTTGGCAAAATTTCACGCAGCGTGCGAGGAGTGTTTGAGACTACAATCTTCCAGACGTGTAAGGAGGCTTGACGCACTACCAGCTGGGTGTCAGAGCGGCCCATGTACAGCCCTGCCAGCACCCTGTTCCTCCTCTCCACACCAAGAGCATTAATAATAGCCTGAAAAGAAATAGAAGCAAAATTTTATTATCCGCTCCGGAAACAAAATACATGATTATTCAATACGTCTTTCTAGCAGGCTTTCCATGCTGATTAATAAAATAAAATAAAATAAAATAAAATAAAATAAAATAAAACAAAACAAAACAAAACAAAGGCACAACAGACAAGAACAGCTTTACCTTGTTTGACTGGGCTGTTCCAAAGTTGTCATCCTCTGAGGCAGTTTCTGTGGTCATTTTTCCAGTGACTCCCGAGATATGGAATAGAAGATCTCCAAGGAGCTGAACTGAGCTAAACCTGGCAACAGGAGCAAGTCAAGTGTTACAAACGGGGTATTCAGGCGGTACCTGTCCAAATATGACAGTACATCAAATACAGACGTGAGCAAAATGCAAGGCGAAGAGCTAGGTCAGCACTGAAATGCTGCACGGGCTGATATGTACCTGACTGAGAAGCAGCATGCTAAAGAGAAAGGGAAGGAATGAATTCCAAACTGGAAGGGGCTGACAGAATTCCCGTATCAAAGCAATGAATCAGGGAATAGCCTGGACTCTAAAAAGGAACAAGACATGCCAGTATCTGTCTCAACCCAAAAGACATTCACCTGGGATAAGTGCACTGATCAGCACTCAGCTGACACAAAAGCCTTTTAGTACAACTAATTTTTGAGCAATCACTATTAGCTGTGAGCGCTCCACTGCACATTTCCATACACAGGAGAACAATAACTTACTCAGCATTTTGAAAAATGAAAAACAATGTATGAGGGCTAAATATTGCCACATCAACTGCCTCAGAAGTGCCTTTCAGAGTCACTACCAGAATTAATAATCTAGTAGGAATGCTTTGCAGGTACCAGGAAACCTGATCCACGGCTGGCGGGGCTTCTCACGTTCAGTGCTATAAGGCATCATATTCAAATCGACAAGCAAAAAGAGACACTTGCTCTTGCTTCCCAGGAGATCTCTGCATTTGCTTGAGGAACAACATAGAGTCTAAATCACACCAGTTTTTCAACCATGGAAGAGAAATGTCTGTGGACAAGATGGTTATCCCTTACCTTATCCTCCACAAGTCATCAAACAGGCCATCCTCGAGCTGTGGCAGGAGAAGCGCAATGGCAGTCTCGGCGTACATACTTATGATTCTCTGGCCAGCGCGCAGGGCAGTGTCCCGCACAAACTCATTCTCATCTGCCAGTGCCTGAACAGAGACAGAAAAGTGTCTGTGAAAGCTGGGGTTTTTTCAGCACAATATACAAAACCAACAGGAGGAAAACAAAATGATGTTTTCTCTCTCAGCTATGAAAAGTAAATGAACTATAGAGTTGTGAATGCATAAAAGGTGATTTCAAGAAATTACTAGTGACTACAAAAGACGGCAAACAAATAACTTGGAAGAAGAAATAATTTATAATTTAAATTCTTTTATATTTTGTATAGTCCAGTGTGCTGGTTTTGGCTGGGACAGAGTTAATTTTCTTCACAGTAGCTAGCATGGGGCTATGTTTTGGATTTGTGCTGAAAGCAGTGTTGATAACACAGGGATGTTTTGGTTCCTGCTGAGCAGTGTCAAGGCCTTCTCTGCCTCTTGCCCCACCCCACCAGCGAGGAGCTGGGGGTCACAAGGAGTTGGGAGGGGACACAGCCGGGATAGCTGGCCCCAACTGCCCCAAGGGATATTCCACACCATATGGTGTCATGCTCAGCATATAAAGCTGGGGGAAGAGGAAGGAAGGGGGGGGACACGTTCGGAGTGATGGCATTTGTCTTCCCAAGTAACCGTTACGCGTGATGGAGCCCTGCTTTCCTGGGAATGGCTGCACACCTGCCTGCCACAGGACGTAGTGAATGAATTCCTTGTTTTGCTTTGCTTGTGCACGTGGCTTTTGCTTTACCTATTAAACTGTCTTTATCTCAACCCACGAGTTTTCTCACTTTTACTCTTCCGATTCTCTCCCCCATCCCACCAGGCGGGAGTGAGCGAGCAGCTGTGTGGGGCTTAGTTGCTGGCTGGGGTTAAACCACGACATCCAGCAAAGCTGGACAAGTCTCTGCATGCCTCACAATTACTGTAAATGATGCTTAAAATACTCTAGGAGCCTTCTTTTTATCCTCTAATAAGTAAAACTCTTCAGGCCTTTGCTACATACCTTAAGGATACAAGGAATGATGGGACCAACGTAGGGAATGAACTTGTCTCCAAAAGTAATTGGCAGGTAGTTGAACATCATGATATAACCATCTCGTACATGTGGAGCAATATCCACTTTACTGGCAGTAGCTACAATCTCTGGCATAAGTTTCTCCAGCTTTTCTACCCCCAAACCAGCCATAACTTCGGCCAGACCTGAGGAAAAAAAGCAGGTAACATAGCTGATAAACACAAGAACGAACAAGCTAATCTGATTTAACAGGAGAAAGTCTGAGCTCAGTATTCAGACACAGCTGTCCTCACCTTGAGCAGCACCAGATCGATCCACTGAGCTCTGCTCATATGTCAGTGTCTCCATCAGCCACGGCAACAAATCCTCAAAGCATGATTCTCCCATACCCTTCACCATGGCTCCCAGTGCCTTTGCAGACACTGTACGCACCTAACAGACAAGAGGAACAGAGATTTGCAAAATATCCAGTCAAAGTTACGAAGACAGATGTGTCAAACCGATTACAGATCTATAGAAGATCAGGACAAAGTCTAACCTAACGCACTGACAGACAAACTGTATTTGTCCAAAAGGCTTACTTCAGGTACAGGATCCAACAGAGACGCCTTCAGTCCAGGAGTCACACTGGGTAGGTAAGGAGCCAGATCCTGAAACAAAGAGCCCCAAGAGTAAGAACTAGATTCAAAATGAGAAAGAAACCCAGGTCACTTTCATGCAAAGGGCATTCAGCCCCTTGTTATTTGCAATCATCCATAACATCCTGAGCGTTTAATCAGTTGCTTTCACAATCCTGCAAATAAGCACAGTGAATTGTTCTGTAAGTCCAAGACACAGCGCCAGTTCCATGCAGAGCACTCAAAACCTTTTTGATGCTCACCCACAACCCAGCACTTTGTATCTAAGGAAAATCCAACACTTAACATTTACACAAGCTTTAAAGGTAGAGATTATCAGCACAAAAATTAAACACAGATCTTCAGCCTACGGTGAGGTTCTACAAATACTTTTCAAATAAACCTTGGATCCATTTGTAAGCAGCTGATCTGTGTTTCACTGGCACTGGTTTTGCTTGTTTGTTTGTTAAGGCATTTCTTATATGGTAAAAATTACAAGACCTTTTGGCAGGGATAAATCTGGCAGTAACTAGATGACCAAAGTACAAAGATGACAGTCTTAAGCACCTGAGAACTGTCACTGTCTTTATAGCCATTATCTGTTCATTTACGTACATTTAACTGAAGAAGCTGCGTGGATTCTAATATTGTCTACCTTAACAGCAAAATCCCCAAACCAAATAAATTCTCTCCAGTGCTTGCTCTGTTATCCCCTGCACAGGAAATACGGCATACAGTCAGAGCGCTTTTGTAGCACCATACCTTCTGATCAGTCAGGGAGTACATGTTCCCAATGATCTGGGCAGCCATTTTCCTGGTGTCTGTGGAACGATCTTGAAAAGCTCTCTGAACAATTGGCATGATGAGTGCTAAGGATGGAGCATCAATGAAATGGACAAATTTGGTATCCAGTAGAGTCTGCAGACACTTCTGGGTCTTCCTGGAGGGGTCAGTGAGAGCATCCAACAGAACCGGAGCGATTGCTGATCATTTTTAAAAAGGAGAGAAAAGACTTTATTTGTACATAAAACAAAAACGTGTCAGGGTGAGCTGGTGTTCTCTCATGGGATGTTTTAGATCCTTCTAAAGCAACTAGCAGCACAGGAACATAGAAAACCCTATTAACATTAGCTGACAAAACAGAAAGGAGCATTCAAAAAGCCTTGAAGCAGACAGCTGCTGTTAAGCTTTCATGTTATACTTTTCTAGAAGTAGTTTAACTTCTATAGAAGTTTGGATTTAATCCTAAACGCAGTGAACATAAGCCTTGCTATTATAAACCACGGTCATGTCAGGACCGCTCTTCGGCGTTAGAGATGCAGACAGTTCTTACCCAGGATCTCTGGATTCCTGATGACAGACCCAATCTGCCTGAGAGCTTGCTGACCTGCATTCTGCACCTTCACGTGAGAATCTGTGAGCACTTCAGTAAGTTTTGGCACAATATTGGGTAAGCAGGAAGAGAGCTGTTTGGGAGCACAGTACGCCATAGCTCCCAGCAGTTCCACTGATCCTGTGCATGAAGTACACAAAAAGAAAAAACAAAAGAGACAAAACACAAAACAATACACAGCATTAAGAAGACATGTGAAAAGATGATCACATTTACCTCAAACTCAAATCTACAAGTGGTATGACCAGTCAGGGAACACACAGAATGGCTGAAATGCATTAAGCCGCTCTATGCCACATTAAGACACTAAAAACTGTTGTGTTTGGTTTTGGGTTTTTTTTTGTACCAGGGAAAAGAAGGGAGCGGGAAGGGGAGGGAAATTCCAGCTTCTGGAGTACTTCTAGAGAGATGGGGGGTAAAAAGTGTCCCTTGAATCTGCTGGGGGAAAAGAGTTGCTCAAATGTGTCAGGAAACTCATTTGTATCTCAAAAGCTGTAAGTTTTACAGTTCCCTTATGAGACAATAAACTGTCACAGCTGTCTGTAGGGAGGAAGGAATAAACAAGGGGAGTGACAGCGAAGGGAACTGTGAGTTACTCTCAATCATGTCAGTCAGATATTGGTCCCTACCAGCTTTGGTTCTCCAAGACTCCTCTTCTAGTGCTGCAAGAAGTGATGGCAAAACCAGCTTCACTCCATGAGTACTCAAGTTGCTCATCACGGCTTTGGCACAGTCATCTGCAGCCTCCAAGGAGAAGAGAACATTTACAAGCTGTGTCACAACGCATGTTTTTTCCTTCCTCAGAGACTCAATGGGAACAAAGCCTTCATGTAAAATAGCGTCTAAGTACAATGATGCAGCTAGCCAAGTAGCTCCCAATTAATGGCCAATGAAATAAGATGCTTTCAGTTATTAAGATGATCAAGTTGTTATTAGTGGTATCTCAAGGGACAGGTCACCTTCTCAACTTGCCTGGTTACAAACAGTATTCATATCCATTCCATTTCGGCTTTCTCTTAACACTCTATGTTCTCAGAAATTTAAGGCATCTTACCTCTCGCACGTACTGGTTCCCATCTCCAAAACAAAGCAGCAAGTGAGGTAGCACATGAACCACATAGGGCTCAAAGAGCTTTCCAAGCATGCTGCAGAGCATCTCGAAGGCAAACAGAGCCCCTAAAAAAACGAAAAGGACAGTCAGAGGAAAATTTAAAGGGGATGGAAAAAGAAGATACAATTTGCCAAGTATCTGTAGAATTTCTCCAAAAGCACTCAAATCTCACAGCTGAAAGTCTCTTGCCTTCTTGCACTTGTGGCTAGTGCTGTAGTGGGGATTTCTGGTCTCAGAAAGGACAAGAAGCCCGGTAGCATTAAAAACATATAACAGTCCCCTGAGTCCTAGCTGAGGTAAGCAGAAATACGGACATGAAACGTTCAGCAGCAGAAGGAACAAGCAGGCTGTGAGAGCCCCTCTGGACCAGCTGGAGTGGAATACGTACTGTCTCACGGGAAGCAGGAGCCCCCCTAGCAACACCTGCCTCTGAAAACAGGAGGGAGGGGCGCATGCATACTGTCTAGGACCAGAAACCCTTCTTCCACCACAATGCAAATACAGCAATATTAGGACACTATATACAATCAATGGCCTCATGACAGACACCTCCCATTTCTTTCTCTGCAAACTTTAGTAAAATAAATGTAGATAAACCAAGCACGGGGGTTCAGGTATCATTTGATCTGACCACAATGGTAGTAGGTACAAGAGAAACACTGATCTTAAAGGTCTCTTCCAACCGAAATGATTCCATGATTTGGAGGGAAAAGCTTTTGTCCCTTACCCTCACGCCGACGGAAGTTCTTCTTGTCCTGGATAGCATCGGTCAGTGTGGTCATCATCTCCTGCTGCTTGAGAGAGAGGATGCCAAGGCCTTTCACCAGGCCTGCCAGCCCATAAGCCGCACCTTTGCGCTCAGCGTACTTATCAGACTCTAAAAGCAGCTGCATTAGCTTCTGTATCATTCCTCCTGCATCCTCCTTAATTGCAGGCACCAGAGGTGGTAAACAGCTTGCCACTGACTCTTGAACCTGTAAAACAATCCACCAGCCATCAGATCGCAAAGTATTCATCACCAACATGACTTCCGCCTAGACTGCACCCACAATGACAGCTTTCTGTCACCAGAGCCATTTTTCATCAGTATCATAGTGTTAACCTGCCTCTGCGTGGAACCTGAGAACTCCTCCAAGAAGGCACCTACCTGCTGAGACGGTGTGGACAAGGCTGCTATCAATTTGCCAACAATTGGTTTCACTTTAGGGTCACTCTTGTCCAGATGTTTTGCCAGTGAACCCATCAGAATGACCACGCTTTGCCTGACAGCATCATAACTGGCATCATTAGGAGCATTTTTCAGGAATTCTTCAAACACTGGCAAGAGAGAGTTAACATTGTCCTGAAAAACAAAACCACAGAACTTGCCACTAGAGTCCACTCAGAATGAGATTTGCTATGCTCAGTGGACTTGGTTGTTCTTCTCTGAGCCAACAAACAGAACAATCACACTGTATTTACAGTTCACTTAATGTGTCACATCACATAAAACCTTGTGCCATCCCGACAGGCAACAAATATTTCCTGCTAGAGAGAAGTTAGCTCTTAAAAATTAGATCCCCCAAACTTGCCAGCATGATGTTCTGCCAGAAGCAACGCAAGCTACTAGGCACGACTGCTAGCCTAAACATCTCCACTTGCGAAGGGAGAACAGAAACATAGAACAAACTTCACACTGCTGCTTTTCTAAGAAACAGAAGGAAAGAATGAATAATATGAAAATACTCCAATTGTCTTGGCTTTAACAGGAATGCAGAGGGCTGTCCAGAAGAGGTGACTGGCACATATGAGGAAACCAGAAGCTGAGCAACTTACACCCTGCACACCTCCCCCATCTAAGGCTGCTGGAGAAGGGCTTGCAGTGAGAAGGATGGTCCTCAATTCTCTGAATTACTTCAGTTGTTTTCAGATTAATTACGCGAACAATCAGGAAGCTTTCATGTTTTACTTTGCATAAGGCCTGAAAGGGAATTCTCACTTCCCAGGATTAAAAGAGCTGTGGTCTGATTTTACTTTTATTACTCTAGTTTTATACCATTTTAACTCCAGTTAATTCAGGGCTATTTCTTTGTTATAGCAATGACAGGGAAGAATTACACTTAGTCAACACTAGTCACTAACAGAACAACTCCGAACACACAAAAATTCCTACTACATGAAAGTCTTCAGCTGTTACAAGTAACAGCAACCTCTAAGAAATTAAAAAAGCAAAATGTATGGGCTCCAACCCAGTATCTACGTTTTTGTTCCATCTTTTTCCACTGTTAGAGAGAGAAGCCTTCAGACTTACTTTGCCATGAGTGTTGAGCGTTGAAAGAGCTGCATCTAACATGCACTTCCTGACTTCAGGACTGCGATCATTCAGAGCATCCGGTACAAAAAACTGAAAGAGGGGCTTCACCTG
Source organism: Phoenicopterus ruber ruber (assembly GCA_009819775.1). NCBI lineage: Eukaryota > Metazoa > Chordata > Aves > Phoenicopteriformes > Phoenicopteridae > Phoenicopterus > Phoenicopterus ruber. The sequence continues at coordinate 12,813,085 of CM020231.1, read as the reverse complement.
AGAACTGTCCAGATGCTGTGAGAGCTTGTTGAGGGCCAAAGCTATGCCACACCTGTAAAGATGGTGAGCTTGTGAGCTTACTGACTTTTGACAGAATTTGCTTGAGGTCACAATCACATTTGCTATCAGTAGTACATTACAGAAATTGAGAGAGAACGACTACGAAACCAAAGAGCTTCAGATTGTCCAACCTACATGCATTTCATTACATAACCCCACGCTGCAGGTTCCCAAGAGGAAAACAATCCTTCAGCCATATAATGACTTTTATCTCGATTAAGCATTACAGATACTTGGGCCAACAAAGACAGACATCAGGATCACTTCATCTACTGCTGAAATACAGCAGCTTTACAACAAGGTACATCAGCACTAAAGAACAGATTAACTTAGGACAGACAGTGAACAAGATGATCTCCAATTAAACCTGTATAGGGCATACAAGTAGACAAAAAGTAATTATCCAAACTGGAACTTGTCCAGTTCGTTAAGGCTCACACTGCTGCTCTTGAAACAACCAATTGCCCACACAGAGGTGGGAATACAGGAAGGCAAGACAAAAATCAGACAGTCTGAGAGGGAAAGACTCTGTTCTTATCAGAAGGCCATAGAGAAGATAGCACCCAATATTTTGATGGAACTGAAAGCATTTCAGTTCGGCCTGCCCAGCCTGTTTGAGGGGCACAAATATTCTCTACCAGAAGGAAGCATGAAACTAGCAAGTGAATACAACTGCGTATATTTTGTTCCTTTAACGTTCCTTTATTTCTCCACTGCCTGAACTTCTAAATAAAAACCTGGAACATCTCATTTGGACGCACAGGAAGTGATGTGATCAATCTGAGGATGACCATACCTTGCCTCCCACTGGTCAGGCGGTGATTCAGATATAACTCGTCCCAAAGCATCCAAAACTGGAGGTGGCCTCTGCAAGGAGGAAAATTTCATCAGAATGCCTTTTCCAAGGACACACATGCAGAGAATACTGTCAGCCATACCTGCAACGCCATTTTAGAATACTGCACAGAGGTACAATACCACTCGCAGAAGAGCATGGTAATAAAACAAGCAGAGAGCTAGCTTGGGCCCAGAAAGACTCAGATTTCAGCCCCTGCTCTGCCATAGTCTTCCTGTATCATCTAAAGTATAGTTTCCACCCATGCAATGGTGCCATTACTGTCTGGTAACTTGAGGACCAAGACACTGAAGTCTGTGATAAGCAAACACACAGCAACAGTAAGGATTCATGCATATCCTTGAGACAGACAAAAGGAAAAGTGATTAGTAAAAGATATAAAATATAGCACAGGTTTGTGCCTGTCAACCCCTTAGGACAAGAGTACTTACATAGAGCTTCTCCTGGTAAATCTCTGTAAGTTTATTCATGACGTCTGCTGCTTGGTTTCGATACTGAGCTACAGCTCTGGAAAGAGCTTCAGCACCTGCTTGTCGCACTGCCTCTTCATGGTAGATGACATCTTTGATCAGCAGAGAACAGAGGTCAGGCTGCAGCTCCAGACCCATGGACTCCCACAACCTGCAGCGCACACAAAGAGGTGATGGATCACCCTTCAGCCAGAGAAGCCACTGCTACATATAAATATCAGGGTGACCTAAAGCTGCCCTCCAGCTGTGGCAGGCAAAGCCTCTGCCAGTGGAGCTCCATGAGGTGAGCAGAAGAGAGGTCCCCTTACAATCCAACCGGCCAGGAAGAACTCTTACCTCTCTGCCAACTTCTGAATCTCATCTTCCACATCAAACTTTACTACCCAAAGGCGACGCAACAGATAGAGTCCATTCTTTTCATCACTGTCTGGGGTTGGTAGAACCATTTGTAGCTCCATCAGTCCCTGAATTAGTTTACAGGAGAATCAGTGCAAGGATGTGATTTTAGAAACAGATGCTTTAAAACACATAAAACTTTTGCCAAGTCAAGCTCTGAGTGGTTGGAAGCGTCAAAACTCCTGTTTGCTCGTGCAGCACACCGCCTGTGCTGATCGAGGACCTCCTGTTGCTAATAGGTGAGATGGTGAAACTCAAGAATAGCACTCCACAGGCACGCTGCAGAGAGGCAACCAGGCACTAGGTTGTGCTCTGGTGACTACAGTCTTTTCTGCTTCTAAGTACAGAAAAGCCAGCTCAGGTGAGCTAAGCTGAAATTTGTTTCATGGCAAAGAAAATCAAGCACCCTTGTTTTTTTTCTTTCTTCTTTATATTCTCAGAAGCAACTAAGCTCGAAGCTTTCCAAAAACACAGGGCCCAATACAGACATAGGAATTTTTTGACAGCTTCTCTCTTTAAGACTAAGCTCTATGCAATCGGAAATAGAATGTGTTAAGTTGTCGTAATTACATCTGTTTTAACAAAACAAAGGGGTGGACAGACCCAGCGTACTCCTTTCTGCAAGATAAATCTAGCACAAAGAGCATTACTGAGAGTGTTATTGTTCAGTAGCTACTGGCTCCTCCTGCAGACACACTGCCCAAAGACTGGCTTCACAGCTGAAGTCTCTCTTTATCAGTGTTACAGAAGGTTCACCTCCCAAAAAATTAAGGAATTCAGTGTGACCCTGAATGATTCCCACCTACCCTGAGAGCCGCATCTCGAACATTCATGCACGGAGATTGCAGGGCCTGAAGTAACACATCGATCTCCTCCTGTTCCGCATAGGCACAGCCGTCCTCCCCGCTGCTGCTTGTGCACAGAGTGGTCAGTGCATTGGAAGCCAAAACCTAAAATGCCGTGAGGAAGTATTAAGAGATTCCACCACTGACTTCTACTTCTGTCAAAGCCAGCGCAGGGTGGGGGCTGAGTGCTATCACAAGAAAAGAAATTCTCAAAGAACAGTGACAAAAACAAGAACTGACGAGTTCAGTCCAACTGTTTGCCATTTTGTTATTACTGAACTTTCTGCCATCTCATCCCTTAGAACAAACACTCGGGGGAGCGACTACTAAACTTCTTTTACAGAGCAAGGCCTTAGAGAAGGAATAAAATGTCACCTGTGGAACACTGAAGAATATGTTTGGTGCAATAAAACCCACAGGAAAAAAAGATGCAGATATTTTATTCCAAGAATACCATAAACACAGAAGAAAATTGGTAACGTATCAACCACCAGCCTCAGAGTTAAACCAGGTGGGTGTATTTCCCTCATTTAGATGCTGATGAAACTTAGGGAGAATTCTGACTGCGGTTATGAAGCCCAGGACTCACCTGTAACCGTGGAGAACCTGTTCCTATCAGCCGGGTCAGCAGAACCAGCATGTCCCTCCGGGGCAGCAACTCTGGGCCATTCTGAAGGGTTGGGTGGAGAAAAGGCAGAGGGAGGAGAAAAAACTTTAAGTCTTGCGACTCTAAAGCACCTGTGTATGACATTCCTTCAAAAAATCACAGTCAAAACCTAGGGCTGGACAGGTAACCAAAACCTGTGACAGAAAACAATCTTACATCGTTAACTCTAACTTGTAGAGTTAATCTGCTTTGTCCAGTTTACACATTAGCTGTTTTATCCCGTGCCTCATGTGAACAACTGCTGAAGGAGGTCATCTGATCTCCACAGCTCTCACTGACCTCATCCACCAGCAAAGCCTGGCCATTTGCTGATGATCTCAGCTGAGCGTGGACCGTAAGGATCTGCAGAATCTTGACCAGGAACTCCTCCTTGTCTTCACTGTCATGAGGTGTCTCAGTCATAACCGTCTTTAGGAGAGGAAAGACTAAGGAAAATGCTGGAGCTGATAATGGGGCAGCGCCTGCAAAAAGGAACAACAATCCTCTGAGCATAGCTGATCCTCTCATGTCTTTGTTTTATAATATTGACTGGTATAAAATGTACGCCTTGGTAGCTCATAATGGATATATGGCCAGCTTCAGCCTTACGTACAAACATCCTAAGTGACCCTAAGTATTTCTATGCCCCTAGAAACCCCCAGTCTAAAGGACACTGTCTCATGCGTATCTGGACTTAACCCACATAGACGGTGCTTAGCCTGTTCAAAGCAGCGCACACAGCCGGCCCCATTTAGCATCTACCACTGTGCCACTTCACTTAGCAGCAGCAACAGCATGGCTCCAACAGTGACATCTGGCATTTCAGTGCTAGGTTAATGGTCGGACTTGATGATCTTAAGGGTCTTTTCCAACATAAATGATTCTATGATTCTACCTAATGTTGTTGCTTGCTACACCAATGAGCTGGCTTTAATTAAAGTCACATTAGGATTCCAAATTACTTCCAATGCTTCAACAGTGCGAAAATACACACTGTAAATGAAATTGAAACAATTCAATGGATTAAAGTAGACAGGCAAAACTGTGGTTTTGTCTATCCTGGAAATACTTGTGGGCAGTGGGGGACGGGACACAAAATCAAATCCATCACACAACCAAAGCTGAAATAAAATCTGTTATTTAAAATGCATTAAGTTTGTTTGTACACTCTGAGAATTAAAATGAATTAAACGAAAAAAAAAATATGGTCAACTTTATTTCTGAGCAGGAGGATCCACACTGGGATCTGATACAATTTAACTAATTCACTTTTAAAGTTCATTTGTCCCAAAGTTGGGGCCGGTTTGCCAGCTACATTCCCTTTAAACACTTCCTACCAACCTAGCTAACCTGTCATTCCAGTCTTCAGCTGGATTCTTGAGCATGAGGTTCCTCTAATCCTGGTGCAATTCTCAACTCCCCTCCCCCCTTGAAAAAATTAAAGCTTTGGGATTCCTGTTGTTAAAGATTTTGCTCCTTCCTTCTCACAGGGGCTTGGTTATGGGACATAACAAATGCTCCTTCCAGTCCTCCAGTTAGTCCAGTTAAAATTCAAGTATTAGACGTCTAGGGAAAACGTTTGCTTTCTACATCCTATCTGTGCTGTCAGAGAACACCAGATTTTAAATTTCTAAGATGCAGATGAAGAGCACTGCAGATACAATACTGCAGTATTAGTCAGCTTATGTAGGGCACGGCTACTGCAAAAGTAGTTCAAGGGAGAAATATTAAATACCAAACACACTGTGAGCTCCTGTTTAATATGAATAGCTTAGGTAAAACCCCCTCCATTTCTGATGGGGGATTTTTCTCTGTTTGCTCAGTATCTGTTTGCTTTTATGCTTTTTTTTTCCTCCCTTTTTTTTTTTTTTTTTTAAATTATTGGCCAGATATTTTTAGGCTTAAGTAACTGTCCCTCTATATGCAGCAGGAGGAAGAAAGCTTTATCTGAGAAGATACATGTTCTATTAACACAGTAGCTGGTATTGACCAACATGAAAAAGATTATAAAATGTATCTTGGCATTTCAGCAATGAATGATAAATTCTATCATCCACATTATAAAGCGGTATGCTCTCTCTTAGGTCTCATGGTAACCTAAGAAACTAACCTCTACTAAACAATGTTGCAAGACTACACTCCAAAGAACTTTGAAAATGAGGAAAAATCATTTGGGAATATAACATGACTTGTCCAACAAAGTGCTATGGAACCTACTTCCTTTCTCTTGCAGAAGTGAAAAAAAAAAAAACAGATATTCATTTAATTAAGCACTGTAGGACATCTTGAAGGATGAGGGTTGAAAATACTTCCACTACTTTCTGGAAATGAGCCTGAAAATGGATTCAAATGTTAATGAACTTGCACTTACTATGGATATAAATTACATAGTGGCGACACTGAACTATCACGGAGATGTTCAGCACTGAAGTGGTGCTCAACATGGTCAATTGCTACTACTCAGCTGTGAAGATTTCGTGTGCCACAGTCACACAACTGTGGATCTGACTGGCAACAGAACAGTAAGAAGAGAACTGAACTACCGGGGTAAAGGACCAAGCGGAATCCTACATTTCCTTAAAAAAAATATAAACCATCTACCACAGGAGCTTTTGATGGAGCTAGATGACGAACGGCTCCAAAGCCTGGATGAACCACCTCTATCACTACAGTACACCGGACGCTTTAAGACAGCCTACGCCATCCCTGCCTCCAAAGGAAGCAGACCTACCCTCCCTCCTCTGTACTATTATCCTCAGTGTAGTGGTACAAGTACTTGCACACCCCATCATGAAGCACATTCTGGAAGTGATCGAGATTAAAACTAACCCGGTGGGGGGAAAAAAAAAAAAAAAAGAAAAAAAAAATTCTAGGGGAAAAAAAAGGTTCATTTTAACCCAGATCATATTCTTGCACTGTAAAAATATTGGTGCTTGCCTTCATGTTACAGAGTGGGAAAGAACTGCTTTTTCTATAACCATGCCAGAATAAAATATTCATGAACTGCAGCACTACATAGCAAACAAGCAGAGGCCACAGGCACTTCACTGCTGAGATCACAGATAACAAGCAATTATTTTGTCTTTCCAGTTAGTCTCACTGAATCACTTATGCTAAGTGGTGTTGAAAGGTAGGAACTGTCCTTGGCAAATATGAGCCTTAATTCCAGTACTATTATTTCTATATGAACCATTTTAAGAAAAAATACTGTTATTTCATTTCTACACTTACTATACTTGTAACATCATTTCCACTACTACCACCACAAAAAAAACCCTTACGGTTTTTCATATCTACAAAGACTTATCCGATTTTAAAAAAAGTGAAGTCTCACCTATAAAACATTATACAAACCATCAAACCTCAAACAGCTCACAGAGTTATTGAGGGGGGCTGTCAGAGGGGTCTGCAATACTTTTTACCTGGCTCTCCCTTGCCTGTTCGGCTAGGAATGGTATGGGCATGCAGCAAGCTAACAACTCTGTTCAGAGCAGTAGGCAGCTCTTCTTGACACCAGGATTCATCTAATTCACATTCAGGTTTCATCAGGCGCAAGGTCACATGGCTCACTAAAGTACCTGGTATGAAAGAACGAAGAATCCATGAGAGGTCTAAAATCAAAGATTTCTTGAAAGAAAAATCCCCAGGAACACAGACCCCCAAATTATAACAAAGCTCTGGGCAACAGCCCAGGCGGCAAAAGAGGCACAGAAAAGGAAGCACAGCCCTGACGCTTACAGGTCACAGCTTCCTTCACACACATATGTGTGAGTTACACTCACATCCTCCAAACTCTGCATAGGGGAGACAATCCCATTACAACCAAGTGCTCCTGAGAGGTGATCACAATGACCAGACAACTCCTTGTCTTTGGACCCAGTCCTATCCAGCAGTAGGATCTCTGGGACGTAACAGTCATCTCCCTAAGCACTGTTCCAGGGCGGGTTTTCCTCTTGGCTCTCTGTCGTACGTCGTTATGATCCACAGCTTGTAAGAGCAAAGATTTTCACTGCCCTGCTATAAAAATAATGCACCCTGCCCTTAAATAGCAACTGCAAATACTAACCAAAGGTTTTCAGTCGAGCAGGCATGACACAGGAAGCTAAGGAAAGAAAAGGTTCCTTAATCCTTGGAGCAGCCAAAGGCGATCGAAAAAGTGGCAAGAAGGAACTGATGAGACCAGGGATGTACTGAGTTAGACCAGGAGGCTTTCTCTTCATAATAGCGTCCAGGAGTCCTAGGGCTGTTTCTAGCTCATTATCAAGCTGTAAGAGAAACAATTCAAAAGTTTACCATAAAAAACTCCATCAGGAAAAGATCAAGTTGTTAAATCTAATTTCTAATGAAAGAAACAAATAGGTTATTGCCAAATATTCTCTATGCCACTCCATTTTCCTTTTATCAAAATGACTTGGGTCATGGTAGCTGCAGAGTTGGCAAAAAAGACCATCAAAACTTACCTCCTTCAGCCGTTTTCTTATCTGAGACTCCCTTTCCAGCTGTGCATGCATCAGCTCCTTCTGCTTGCTCGTCAGTTGCACCTCATCCTTTATTCCTTTCTTCTTCTTTATTTCCTGCAGTAGCGAGCCATGGACATTATTAACTGGGAGCTATTAACACCATCCCCCCAATTAGGTAGAGAAGAAAGTTGGACACATTGGGGGTTTTGCAATTTACTTTTAAAACAGTATCAAAATATTCTTCCAAACATATCACTCTTAAGTGAAGACACAAAATGGAAATGAGCAGGTTAACAACACTTTAGTGTCCCATTAGCAGCATAATACCAGTTTTTCTCACCTTTCAATTGGTCACAAATTATTTTATATCATTAGAAAGAGCTGTGCAGCTCCTTCTGCAGTGGATGGGCACATCATCCTCTCCAGAGCAAACAGAAATCAACCTTTCATAAAATGCTCCAGTCATCGTGGTACGTTCCCTTCCTTTCACCAAATTCTTCCCCCCACCTACACCCACTGCTTTGGCTGGACCAAACAGAACTGCTGGCTGTCTACAAGATGGAAGCACCTCTTTAACAACCCTTACTGAAAAAGTTACACAAGATACGTTGAACAAGAGATGAAGAGAAAAAAACAGGTATTACCAACGAGTAAGTGCACTCACAAACAAGTAGAATACCACATAAATTGATACACACACAGATATAAGAGAAGATAACATTTACGTATTCAAAGAAGTTCAGAGAATCTTTCCCAACAACGTACAAACATATGCCAGAAGCCACACAACAAAATATACGAGATAGCCTGGTGTCAGACCCTTCACTACTGGCTTTCCTGTTCCCATCAACTCACCTCCTTCAGCTCCAGCTCAATGATTTGTTCCTTGAAGGAATAAGCTTTGTTCTCCCTCTTCATGTTAGCCTTTTTCATACTATCCTGTTGAGCACTGAGAAGGAAAAGCAGAGAAAACAATCAGCGCTGCTCTGGACTAAGATTCAGCCACATAAATCCAGGAACTCCTGTCCAGAAACAGCATCTGACAAACGCACTCACCCACTGGCTACGTGCCAGCAGCAATCAATCCCCAGGTGCACAGAGAAAAGCAGTTATAAAGTCTTACCTCTGTATTATAGATTTGTCATACAGTTCTCCCTCTGGTGTCTTCATGATGGCAAATTCCTCTCGAGTAACCTGGCACAGAGCTGGATTCTCCATTGATGCTGAGATAGTGCTGATGAGCTGTGGGAGCACTCGACTCGGTGAAAGCAGAGAGAGAGATCCCACTGCATTCATAGATGACTATCAAGAAAACAAAGGAAAATCAGTATTCCTGGAAATTGCATCCAAAAAGTATGCCCTGTTGAGGCAGCCCACATTATGTTCTAATTGTTCAGTGAGTACTTGACTCTTACCTAGAATTCTACCCAGTTGCTGGTACACATTCTTCCCCGCTTAAATCCCAGCTCCTCTTCACCACAGACATTATCTTTGAACCTGCCTTTTCCCCACCTTTTAGACAGATCTCCTTCCTTATAGACCAGTTAGTACTTAACTCCTCCAGAAAACTCTCCTGTTCCAAAGTATCTCCCAAAACTAACACAAGGAAAGCAGTTTATCACCTGGTTCTCCAGAGTGTAGGCAGTGATCCTGGGTAATATGTCATTCAGGTGTTTGGTAATGAAGTCTTTGGGATCTATCTTCATCTTGATGAGGAGAGCTGGCCAAAGACCCGGCTGCACTGCCACTAGCAAGAACAAATGAGCATAATAATAAATGAATTCAATAATTTCAATAAATTTGAAACAGACTGACAATACAATGAAACAAAAAGGTAAGATAAAAAACTCATACGTTGGCCATGAGAGGGGTCTTATCCCTTCACTTACCTACAGATGGATGATGGCTCACCAGCAGCATCTCCAGAGCCAGCTTTTCCGTCTCAAAGGAATCCACATCAAGCCCTGCCACATTTGAGATGACACAGAGTGCCTCATGAAGGACACGGGGAGGAATGTATGTCTTCCCTAGCTCCGACAGCTCTCCCGACTCCATCACCAGGACTTCATGAGGCAGAACCTGAGTGGACAACTTGTCATTAACACATCACACCAAGCCTTCCTGAGCCCTGAGCACGCTGCCCCACAGTAACACCATACTGAATACCAACAACCGGCTCCCTCTGTCAGTACCAACAACCTGAAGCTTTCAAAGGAAAGAAGGGATAAAGGGTAACAGTGGAACTGAAGCACAGAGATGACAGTGACAGAAAGACTAAGAATGGAGGACTATACTAGATTTGGCAAGCAGGGGTAAAATAAAACTAAAATGATCATTTCTGGCAAAGAGGACTTTGGAAAAGGTTGAACCAGCTGGCTGGGAACAGTATGCCTAACTTCTGCAGTCTAATTTTACACAGTATCTTTTCAAAAATACTTTATTCAGGCTGTATCTGTGACATCGGAAGACTATTTATAAAGTCCCAGCCTTGGTACCTAATTAATGCAACTTAATCTATTATACAACTTGAAATGGTGCTGGCTCAACAGCATGACAAATAATATAGCACTCATTGTTTCCTTTTTTATTTTCTTTTTATTTTTTATAATACTAAAGTATTTATATTACATTTGTTTTAAATAGGCAGCCTGAGCTATAAGTCAGGGCCAAAGAACTAGGATACCAACAAAGGAACTAAGCACTCGGTCTTCCAGCAGGGATTAAATTTGGATTAAAATAATAGGAAGTGGAAAACTGCAGCTTCCTCCCCAAATAATTTTGAATATGTCTTCTGTGTATATAGGGAAGACTAGGCACACCGCAGCCACTGATACAGTAATAGGCAGTAATCTAGTAACAAGTGGCATTCTCGGAGATCACACAGCTGGAACTGAGTCATCTTCATATCACGCTGTATGTCAACACTAACAGCAGATCTAGGGTAGGGAGGTGACTGGGAGCATACACACACCTGGCTAAGCAGAGATTAGGCTTCTTGACTACTCACCTTATGAGAACTGAGAACCACTTTCAGCTCCTCCAAGAGCCCATAGGCCAGTCTGTACCCTCCCAGAGAGGACAAGAGCTTCTTAACTGTTTGATGGGCCTGTCTTCGAACATGCCAGGTCCGACTCAGCAGTACTGCAACAAGGGCACGGTGATACTGCCTGAAAACAGAAAGAAACAGGCTCAGCAAGGGAGGCAGCTCTGCAAACCAACTGGACACAAAAGCACAAAGAGTTCACCATTTTGTGCAAAGTCCCAAGCCCACCCCTCCACTGCCCGCATTAACATTCAGGGATCAAACATAGATCGGCGGCAGCAAGAGCAGTCTACGTACTGAACTTTACTTTCAGGCAGCCGTTGTGCATGATCCAAGAGAAGGCGCTCTGTCAGCTGCAGTACTGTACACATTGCTGTGGGAAAAGACAAATATTTAAAATAGCATGAGACTTCATAAGGAAACAGATTTTTTTACCTGAAAACAAACAAACAGGAAGAGGGACACATTAAAATAGCTACCCAAACCGAGCCTCTACATAATCTTCTCAGTGAAGCTAGAGACAAATCCAACTCAGATCTGCCAAGACTGGAAACAGAACCATGATTTCATAGAAATGTTGTTAGCTGGATCCCAGCGGAATTTTCCTGACCACTATGTGTGACCTATTTTTGCCTAAGTCAACAGAGCAAACCAAACGATAAACACAATGCTCACTGCATCAATACTGTTAATTCCTGAGCACTGCTGAAATGTCTTCAGTGACAATAAAACGTATACTGAATTCATACACAAGTGCCTAACGCTATTTGAGTATGCCTTGGTATTTTACCTCATAGCATCTTCTGAGCTTCCACTGCCAGCAGACCCTTTGTTTTCTATATCAACGTTCAACTATATCATAAAAGCAGGAGCAGAAAGCCCTGAAACATGGGGTGAGTTATAACCCATATTAAGTATGGTACAGGGGACTTTCGACATTCAAGGTATCGGATAGTTTGGGGATGTTAAGCATGTCAGCTGGATGTTTTTGCTTAAATAACCAATAATAAATCGTGACAATATTTACTCTCAAAATATCAGCATTAGTTTTTGGAGCTAACATCCTAAAGGAGCAATATCAAATTTTCCAAATCACACTGTTTCAGGATATTTGCAGACTTGAGAGGGAAAATGAATGGATATACACAGTGCCTTCAGGAAACTGGGACTGCAGCAAGCAAAGGAGAAACAATGTTCTTTCCCATTTAGAAAACTTTACTTCTTCAAAGCTTTGTACAAAAGATAAACGAATTCATTCCAGAGAAATGATTCATGAACTCATTTTCAAAACTTTCAGTTTAAAATGTAGTCAATAACATTTTCTGTTGGGCACATTCTATTAATTTTTTTCAGTTAATCTTTAAATACAAGCGAACAAAACAGAACATAGATAGACTTATTTATAACCCAGTTGATTTCCTATCTGTTATTACTCTTCTCCCACATATCTTAAGATTTTCACCTACATGTTTTCTTCTCCAGCCTTATTTTACTTTTTCTCACCTTCTTAATTTCAGGCTTCTCCACATCCCTTATTGGGTGCAAATATTTACTTACAAACTGGGACACCACACAGATGCATTTTGTATTGCAAAGACTTTTACGGAATATGCAGATTTGGAATTGGAAATGTTTGATAACGCAAGCACATTAAAAATAAAGTAATTCATTGTCAAACTTAGACTACAATTAGTCTAGATGTACTTCTGAAAGAGCATGCTGTTCATTTTAATCTGAAACTGGATCCTCCGAGGATCATAGAACAGGACTAACAGCAACAGTAGCCCCAGTAAGTACTAAGTAATAGAGTGAAACAGTAACTGGATACACAATAACTGACAACTCACCTTCCTCTGATGCAGACTGCAAGAACTTCTCAGACGTAAAAATTTGTTTTTTCTCATCCAGAATCAGCTGCCAGAAACCACTCAGCTTAGACTCTGACAGGAAAAGAATAGATGTCTATCAAGGATGTTTCAAAATAAGTCAAAACTCACCAGTGTACATAAAATACAGTAGAATTCTGTCTCCTGAAACCTCTCAAGTTATTTCCAGCTTTACTTGTCTTCAGTTATAAAGCCTCTCATCTCCCTCATTCAGAACTATAAACATGCCCAAAAAACACCTGCTGAAAAAAATTTATTTCTCTGACTTACACTTGTGAAATGTAAAGTCTGTTTCACCTTAACCTTTCATGGGGTAACCCTTCCTAAAAATTAAGAAAAGGAGCAAAGTGGTGTGTTGCTTTTGATAGACAGAACACACCTAGATTTTGTATCCTGGCAGATGTATGAACTCAGACAGTTCTTTTAATATCCTCTAACGGAAGACAGAACTCCAGTCCTCATGCTTTCCAAAGATGGTTTGTAAAAATAATACACAAGTAACAAGCAAGTAACACTTTCAATGCATCAGTCAAGTCCTAGCATGTAAGGTCTGGGTGAACGTCTTCTGTCAGAATAAAGAGGAATGGAAGCTGGAATTTGCAAAGCCACAGAACAAGAATTCTCCACTGACATAACTGAGAGAGATGGGAATAAACCTTTCCCTGGTTTACAAAAGGGCAATGATTCTCTATGCAGAAACAATACACAGATTAAGGAATAGTATCTCATGCACATTGTCAAGTGTTAACACTCGGAACCTGTTTATACTGGATTCTACTAGATGTTTTGGGACCTTACCAGTTTGTCCCTCAATTACAGACATCCTGCAGATCAACAAAGCTGCAGCAACTCCTTCAGTTACCACGGGAACCTGAGTACTTTGAGATGCTGCTTTTTCTACTGTCTGGATCAGCATTGGCAGCAAGTCCATTCCCTGTAATAATGTGTCACCTGCGGAGACAGAAAGAGACAAGTTACAAAACAGCACGGGCTTTCACACTGTACACCACAAGGGTATCAATGGTTCTTCTGTTGTCATCAGACAAGGAAAGGAACCAGACACATACTGGCAAGACTGAATCTCCTAGAGTATTTGCCACTCGCTACTATCGTTAACTATGAAAAGCTAGATGATAACCACTTTAGTCCTTTCCTCACAGATAAAATAGTCCCATCTATATAGGAGTTTCTGTTCATGGGATGCAAAAGAAAATGCTAATTCAGTTACATTAAAGGAACTGGTTCAAATCACAGCGAGTCTGACTTCAAAGACTGTTTCCCTGAGAGAGGGAAAGTAAATTCCTGGCAAGCCATGACCATCTGTTCCACTTCAAACATTCACAAGTCAAGGTTGCACTAATCTGCAACCCTCGCTTCCACAGAAACTGAGCTAGGTCTTCCTGGTATTTCCAGAAGCAACACTGCACACACAATACTGAAAAAGGAAACAAAAGACCTTGTGATTTTCTGCATTAAGTATTTGCAGGTAGTGTTTTAACTATAAACTCATAAGAGTTAGGCCGTATTTTCTTCATGTCCCAGTTGGATGCTTCACTGGGTGGGCCAAAGCAACGGTAGTCAGCGTTCCAGTGCTGAGCAAATTATTTTGGAGTATGAATGTCTTGGGCCCTGATCCCTTGAAGAGCTGCACGCATCACACACACAAGTAATCCCCCATGCCCATGGCAAGCACGAGCAACTTCACATTTGCCATACTGATGTCCCTGAAAGGACCACCATCCTGTGACATCTAAGAAGTTTTAGAGTGTTTTTTTCAGCCCTATGATAGCACAGAAATTCCTGGCAGCTACAATAGAAAAATGCAGAAGTGATGGCTAATCCGTTGTATCTATGTCATACATTGAGTTAGTGACCTCTTAAGCAAATGTATACCTCCCTTTTGATTCACACTGCATCAACAAGAAAGAGAGATCTCATATACAGGCATCAGACCTGTTGACCCGTGAATGAAATGCTGAAGTTAAAGGGGACAGGACCAACAGAAGCAAATATCAAAAGGATCACCAAAAGTTTAGAATTTCTGAAGATCTTAATTTCAAACACATTATTTTTTTTGTTTTTTTTTAAAGCTTCCAAGAGCCAAAGCCACAGACCAGGATCCCAGTGTGCTGGGTGTCATATAAAACAAAAGTATGGTCCCTGAGCTAGAAACCTTGCAATGTAAATGTAAAACAAAAATAAAGCAATCAAGAATTACTTTGGGGGTATATGAAAAGACAGCACGATGGGCAGTGATGCTAGTTATACAAGGAGACAAACCATCTTTATAAACTTGAAGGCAAAAGAGAGTTTAAAGAGAAATACAAAGGAGGTCAGTGAACAGATACTGCCTTACAAAATCTTTCTTAAACCACACAGCTATCTACTTAAATCAGGAAGCACAAAAGTTGATTATTCTTCTCTTAAGCCACACAGTCAAGAGAGTTATTAACAGCTGCACAGTTTTACCTTTGAAAGAGGCTAGCATGCACTGCAGGTAGGCATGTCTCACAGCTGAAGTAGAGGTTTTAAGGCTGAAAGCTTTCTTCATCCATTCTATCAGCTTCTTAGGAACTTCCGTGGTGAACCGAACACACCAAAGAGCCAGGACAGAGACCGCGTGAACCAACGTGCCTTCATGGACTAGGAAGTAACACAGAGCTCACATCAGTACAGCAATTGCGTAATACACAGGAATGTAAAACAGAAGGCAGGTAACAACAACGTGAGGAGGAAGGAAAGGAATGCACACACTTCTAAGAGACGTAGCACTGTCTCCACGGGGCTGCCCATCAAAACAGGGCAACGGATTTTATAACACAACAGGCGAGAATCCAGGTTTATCCCGAATAACAGGCCGTATGAAAATCCTGCTCAAGACAAAAGCAGCTTTGCAAACCCAGAACAAAGGCAAGAGGTCTCACCTTCTTGTTGCAGAAAAGGGATGAAAAGCTCAGCCATGGTTCCAGTCAGAGCTTGGCTAGAGGATCCAGAAACCACATGGTGACTAAGGCTGCCAATCCCTGAAAGGGCAGAATTCTCTCATTAGTTCCCAAACTACCAGCACTCGCTGCAAAATCTAAAAACAATGACGAACAACCCTTCACATTTCAATCCATCATTGCACAGATGTGTCTCTCTCCTGTCACTACATCTGGATGTCACATCCATGATGTACCAACACTGCAGGACCTCTGCCTTAATTTTTACCCAGGATACAATCATCTTCTTCCTTGCATAAAACATTTTAGCTTACCAGCCAATTATTTCCTTTGAAGAGAAAGTCAAGAACTGGCATGTGGTATCCAGCACCCTTTATGACATTAACCACAGCCAATTTGGAATGACAGGCAGGGAATCCTAAATGTTTAAGAACAGATTCCTTTCATTCAGCCTTCTGCTGAATTTCCTCCACCAAAGAAGCAGCTTCCTTCTAGGATCCTCACCTGAGAGGACACTCATCTTCTGAGCAACAACCGTCAGCTTCCCTTCTGAGCCTGCCGACAAGAAACAAATGGGTGATGGCTTGCTTACAGACAGACAACGGCTATGTGCTACATCAAGAACCTTCTCTAAAAGTACAAAAGCTTGCCCCACTACCCCGATCCAGGCTGAGCCATCGCACCCCATATAGGCAGCTAAAGACAACAGAAAACACACTACACAAAACTCCTTGAAGCTGAAGATTTAATCTTTATTCTCCTCCACTGCTTATCATACAATTTACTCACCTCCTAATATGGCAAAAAGGTGTCTGCCCAGAGACTCCACAGCTGAAGGATCACTACACTGTCGAGCCAAGTTCTTTAACGCCACAACTGCTTCATCCATCAGCTGCGCACTGTTGGATTTCAGATGACCTAGAAAATAATGCACAAGCTAAGAGCTCCTTACAAGAAACTGCATAAAATCAGCAAGACAAGGATGTATCTTTACATGTGGCTTGACTCAGCTTCTGGAACTGTCACGTGAACTATTCTAGTTCCAAGTTACAGCGTCATCTTCCCTCCCACATAAAACAACCTCTCTTCACCAGTAATCAAGCTAGTAGAGGTACAGCCAGAAAGTTGAAGAAAGCTTTATTCCGAATTCATCATTCCCTAGAGAAGTTAGAGTACTTACTGGCCAGTCCTTTCACTATGTCTAGAGCATACTGGCTGAGATCCAGGTTCACAGATACAAGCAAGCAAGAGATTGCTGAAGACAGAAGAGATAATGGCATATTACATTTTGTTAAGTAACCGTTTTTAGCATTTTAATACACCATCCTCCACAGTTCACGTCAAGAGCAAACAGGGTCAGTAAGGAGTGGGAAGAAAAAAACCACTGAAATTGATGCCCAATGAAGAGATTAAATCAGGATTATTCTTAGCACTCAGCTGTGAAATTCTGTCCTCAGTGCAAACAGTAGCTATCACATACCCAGACACTTGGGATCACACCACAAATGTTGCTTCTCCACATCCAATCCTCAGACGCCAGACAATCCTGCCGCCTGCGCTCACAGGACCAAAAGCATAGTCCAGAGACACACACTCCCCCTGCAACTCCAGACCTCTAAGCAACAACTGTTCACGCTCCTTGACAGAGCAATGCAGAGAGATGACAGACTCACTTTCGATTACGTTCTCAGGACTCCGTAGCAGGGATTTCTGCAGGGTTGGCAAAACTAAGTCCTTGAATTCAGCATGAGACATGTACCGAAGAAGCGGGGAACAGCTGTCCTGCAAAAGGAACAAAGTGCATCAGCACAGCACTGGACGTTGCACACAGGACAAAAGCACAAACAGCTCTGTAACAGTATGTCTCACCAGCACGTGCTTCTGAGGCTTTGTCTTGCTCATAAGGATGGTCTTCAAGTAGAAATCCAGAAGAGCACTCTGAACAAGCAGAAACACCAAATTAGAGCCACATCGCAACCTATATACAGCTCCCCACACACCATCAGGAAGCCAGGCTTGACACCCCACTTCATTCTCCTCCGGAAAGGAGCCCTATCCACTAAGCAGAAGCTTTGCTTCCATCCTCACGTAAGACAGTCAAGCAGAGATCAGCGCTCTCTGCTCTACCCTTCAGCCCAACACTCACAATGCACTGAGAGCTAAATGCTGCCTTCAACTCCTACAACAGGGGCGAAGGCAGAAATCTGTAGTGTTGGCCATCTACATAAACACACAGGCCACAGCAAAAAGCCACATATCTGGCACCTCCTCTATAAATGTATCCCAGCTGTTTTAGTCAGAAGTGCGTTACTATTGAATTGCCAGATAATGAAACCAGGGATAGATGCAAAGTACCAGCCTCGTTGAGATATCTGTCCACCCCCTTTCTCCAATGCAAGAAGTGACACTACTTATTACCAGAAAAAAAGCAGTATGACAGATTTACCTTGTATCGTTTAATAATATCAATTTCTTTCTGGGCTGTGCAAAACTGCACCACAAGCCCCAGCATCGCAGCGTAACTCTGGTTTGGTTCAAGACCAAGAATGACGGATAGGTACTGATCCACCAGATCTTGGTTCTGAAGAGAAAAAGAGCAAGGCATGTTAACGCAACAGAACCTAGAACAGCTATTGAATATGGTCACATAAGGCATACATCACCTCTTTCCACAGCCTGTTCAATTTCTTCACAGCCCCGTCCACCGCCTGCTTATGGGAACCTCCCAGGACTTCCAAAAGGAGCAAACACTGAACCTCCACCTGCCAAGTTAGACAGCCGAGAAAACCTTCATGCACCTGCTTCTCAGAGAGCTCATATCAAACAAGACGTGTCAGATGGCCATTGCTTTCATCCCACATGCACCACTTTGCAGAACCAGGCATAACAGTTTTGGAAACTCTGACTTTGAAAACAGCAATTTACATCAGATTACATCTCTTCTTAAAATGTGTTCCAGCTGTATTCCAAGGTGCTACGAGCATGGTCGCTGGTTCAGGTTGTTAAAGTAGGCGAAAAGAAAGCAAAAGGCTACTTGACACTGTATGACAGAATATCACATGCAACTACTTCAAGGGAGGCACAAGGAATTCAATCCATGCTGCAGACCACACCTTGGAGGCACCACCAGCACAGTGAGTCTAGAAACACCAGTATATGCCATAGTATGCAGAGCAACTCTGCGCAGGTGCAAGACTGCCCCACTCTCATGCTTTATACACCTCCTGCTTTCTCTAGCGGAACAGGAGAGATAAAAATACAGCAGAAAGCAAAAAAGATTGCCATGTAAACCTGGATTTTAACACGACATTATCAGTTACGTTCAGAATTATTTGCAATGTTTCAGCAACTTAAAGACATTAGAAATATTTAAGTCCTTATCTCCAAAGGGATATTTCTGCAAACCAAAAAGAACCCACCAGTTTTTTCCATGTTTCTCCCTGTCTCTTGTCAGGTGTTGGAAAGACTGTGCGTACAAGCAGGCATGTCCAGGAGAGTGCCAGCAGAGCTGCAGATCCACTGCTCTTACTGTTGTACAAACAGGAGAAGGAGGTAAATCTACAGCTCCCAGTACGTAACTTACACCTACTAGACCATAACAGACTCATCTTTGCCCAAGTCAGAACACCACCTTGTAAGTGAGGTAATTTTATCACACAAAAATACAGCTGAAGTCGTAGCTTTTGAAGAAAATAATTAGTCCTCAGGAACTATGTGTTTCAGCTCCTGTTTAACACTCAGAACTTCTGAATGGCGCAAAAGAGGCTAAATCTCGCCTGCTGGGAATGAAAAACCTTAGCAGAAGAAAGATAATTTTTGGATCTTCACAGTGGCATTACAGAAATAAGAGTTAAATACTTTGCCAACTGAGAGTGCCCAAAAAGTGACTCAAGATTTCTCATCTGCTGCTCATCTTTACTGTCAGAGCTTCCCAGCCTTAGATTGCCAAATCGTTTCTCAGCTTACATTCCCTCCTGGCGCACTACTCAGTTCTGGTTTCTGCTAACTCTCACCTCCTCCCTCCACTTCAGGTAACAGATCCCACCTCGCAGCTTCCTGAGGATCCTCACCCATTTTGATCTCTCCCTCAGAGTGAAAGAACGTAGAAAGTGTCCTTGCACGCAAGGCCAGCCACTGCGACTGAAGGGTAAATATCGTATCACTGCAAGCCTTTAAACTAAGATCAGATATTTTTCTAAAAGCTATACTTCTATTCAGCCATGGAGGCGTTGCAGAACGGTACTCTGTACCCTGTATCAGCTGAACAATACCCTAAGTCACCTTTTGGAACCGCTAGTGCTTCCAGAAGCTACCACAATAGAAGAGCCGTGTGCTTCGCAGCTCAGCTTCAAATTTTATTATCTCCCTGTCTATAATAAGGTCTTGAATTCCACCAGCTGAACACCACATGGGCAAGGAAATCCCCTTTCCTAATCATTTTGGAGATCACGTCTTGATAAAAGAGTTTGTTCCTTGTCTCTCCAGACTTCAAGGTTAACAAAGGCAAAACCATAACTCAGACCCAATCCACCAGTAGTAATACCACAATAGTCCTTCTGCTTTCGCAGAAGACATGAAAGAAGTAAGAGAGGAACATTTGAATGGTCATTAACAGCTTTGTCTCTAAATGTTTTTAACATCTCTGGCAAGCAGCAGCAGAAGAATCATTCTGAACACAAGAGCAACTCGGAACTGCTTCCACACAAAGCAACTCATCCAGCACCTGGGAACTCCAGCCTTGCCGCCGATCCCTGAAGACTGAAGTGACTGCAGAAGGTTTTTTGCTGTTGCATCTGGCTGGGATTCTGCAAGCTGCTGAAGCGCCAGCTGCAGGGCTCTGCGGGATGCTGCATCGCTAGAATGAAAAACACATCTCCGTGAACATTACGCATCCTGCCAACATTACATGTGACTACACTTGCATCACACGAAGGGCTCTGCTTTCTCATTTCAGCGGTCGAGCTAATAGTTATTTTATCCTTGCTGTTCCAAGAAGAGGAGAAGTTCCTGGCAAAAAGCCTCATTTCCTTCTTCAGCTGATAGAAGTTATGTCGAGGCTCTCCGGTAGGTTGCAGAAGAAAATATAGGTTCAGAACAGTTTACAACAGGCCACAATTTAATCCAAACTAAAAAGTGTCTAAAAGACATGTAAAAGACATCTTAGTCTTGCTTCGCAAGGACACAGGCATTCATTCTTGCAAACTGATCCACAGGATGCAAGTTTTAATTTCAAAATGAAAAGTGAAACACAAGGTAAGCGTTGTAAAACTTTTTCATGTCAAACCTGACTTGAGAGCCTAATGACTAGATGACATCTTTCCGTGTCATATGCATCCACGTGACACTGCATGCTAACATTTCCAGATGCTCCATACCAGTTTAACTAATAAACCTACAAATACTAATAGATTAAATAATATAGTCTTTCTACATCCATTTACTCACCGATATCGATGCAGAGTAAGGCAGAAAAGTTTGCAAAGGCCTTTCACTGCACCCTCTGGAAGATCTGTAACAGAATGTATTTCAAAACATTTCTTCATAAATTGATGAGCTCTTTAACACAAACATGATTCACTTCACAACTGAAATCAGCCAACTGCTCACAGCCCCTATACATCTATGAAATTGTTTGCAAGGATCATAGTCAGAGTTTTCTCTTTTTATACATTTTATGCATAATTTTAAAAACAAGGGCAAAATTGGAACACATGCTATTCTACGGTCATTGTCAGAAAATGAGAGAAATCAAAAAGATTTTTAAAAAATTGTTTCAACTGTTTTATTAAGACTATCTAAAATCTTCCATACTCTCTCTCTCTACATATCTATATGTACTACTAACTGGAAAAGCACACGTGCTGGTAACTGGAGTTCTGTGTTACTTTCAAAACCCATACTTAGAACTAACGCTGTGAGAAAGCATGGACTCCAAATGCTGCCAGCCCCCTGCTTCAAAAAACTACCCATAAGTTTCACACAGCCTTTTAAACAGAACATTTAACGTCCTTCGCCACCCTGGTAACCAGGACAGTGCCCCAAAGCTTTTACCTTTCCCGGAAATGCATTTTCCCAGCTCACTGAGGATCTCTCGCCGTTCCTTCACGCTGGCTGTGGTTACTTTTACCGCAAACCGCTTCAGTGTATCAGAAATCTAAAACCACATACAGAGGAAAAAACATCAGACTGCCTTCGATATCAACACACAGAACACAAAATCAGGGCAAGCAAAACATGTCATCTGCCGCCACACGACCTCTCACTGACCAAATGTGAGCACCCACAACCTTATCTGCTGGGGAAAGGGTCACTGTACATCATACACGATGAAGCTCAGCAACCTTTGGCTGAAGGATGACCGCTTTCTGTTTGTCACCTGTGTCCCTGTCATGGCACTCACGCTCTGCAAGATACATTTACCCCTCTAAAAGCAGGGCAGAGTGAGAGGTAAGATCAGTAGCCCAGAGTACAGGACCTTTAAAAGCACCAAAAAAAAAAAAAGGCACTTCAAGAACACAAAGGTGCTTTTCAGTGTACGTTATCTCCTAAAGCCCACGCACCCCCAAAGGGGACTTCTAACTGCAGACAACCCAGGGCTCACTGTAACTGCCCGTCCTGAAAAATGGATCTGTGGTTTCAGGCTGTCAATAGCTGTGAAATTCTGCACACAGGCCCAGCAAAAGAACAAACCGCTCGCCTTTAGTCTTTTCCACAATTAACACGCACACCGCAGGGATTTTTGTAAATTGGACTCCCCAGATTACAAAAGGTTGCGCTTCACTATCAAACTCCTTCCATGCGCTATTGGCAGCACCCAAGGTTAACCAAGCAAAACAAAAAAATCACATCACACAATTGAATGGTTTTTTTCATGCCTACGCTACTGTGTGCGTGGATCTGCCAGCGGGAAGGGACCGAGATCACTCACTGAGTTTAATTCCTGTAAATAGTTTGTTTCGGTTTTCAAGTGGTATCGAGACAGTGAGATACACTGTCTGGAAAGACTAAAAAGAAGCTGAAGTTCTCAGCAACCTGCTCCTCAAACTACTGAAATCATTTCCATGAACTTCCAAGTTTCGCAAAATATGCGAGACAAAAAGACTTCATGTGGGCTGAACAGGGCTCAGCCACGTCTACGCTCATGGGTTTTCTACATTTACATAAAACAAAACATAGCTCTCCAGGAAAGGCTTTAAAATTCACCTCTTGAAGTGAGCAACTTTATATCTTAATAATAATCATCACCATCTTTCAGAAGGGCAGCAAGTAAGCATGCCTTTAGAAACTCATCAAAACTGTTCCTTCCCTCCTCAGGCAAAACTCCACCAGTTTTGCCACAACAGGTGTTTTTCTAAACACAGGAAACCTGGCAATTGAGAAATAGCAATTGCCTCCATCCTTCTGAAGAGCTGCTGCCAGTGAAGCTTTATTGCTGACACGCAGGAAGGGTGATGCTCACAGCAGCTACCTGGGATTTAGAGAGAACATCCACACCTCCCCAACCCTGAGACCACCTCACACCCTGAGTCTCCTTAAAAACTGGCCGGAAGCGGGGCTGCACCTCTGAGCAGTAAGGTACAGGTCGACCTGTGGAGGAGGACCAACGTCGTTACCATCAGAACTGACAGAACAAGCCGCCATTAAAGAGCTCATCTTCTTTCAGACCTTTCAATTACATGAGTTCATCATATGCAAACTCAAACCAAGCTGCACTTACTCATGCTGCTGAATCACAGGCAGGGAGATGTACAGACATGAAAAACACATTAAAATTATCCCAACAGCCTAGAAATTAAAAATATAAATCATGTATAACACTACAGGACTTTCCAAGCAGCTTAGTGACTTACACAAATGGCACAAACTACAACTCTCCACGGAAGAGCTGCTGGGACAGGCTTCACCCGTTTGCTTTTTCTTTTTATTAGGATGTATATGCACACGTTACAAAGTTAGAACACAAGCGATGCTGCTGCAAACAAATACAGGCGACAAATGCAGCATTCATACTAGTAAGGACTTGATCGTGGGAAGGCTGGGATTTGCTTTGGGAACATGCCAACCTAACGCACTGAGCTGGAGGAAAAACTCCTGGCAGCCCGGGCACTCGGGAGCGGCTACACCCCAGCAGGCCCCGCTCAGCAGCCCGGAGCGGGGACCACGGTCGGGTTCTCCCTTTCTGAACAGGACCCCCAGGACTCCCGGCAGCCGCGGACACGGCGGGGGCGGCCGCAGCCCCCGCTGAGCACTGCGAGCAGGGGGAGGCGCCGCGGACGCGCCGAGCCCGGCGCAGGGCCGGCAGCCGCACACGAGACGCGGCGGGAGGAACACAGCTTGTGCCAGTCGTCTATGGGGAACCCACTTCAGGAGCAGGCGGGACCCTCCCGAGCGCGGCA
The DNA here is from genome assembly GCA_009819775.1 of Phoenicopterus ruber ruber. Lineage (NCBI taxonomy): Eukaryota > Metazoa > Chordata > Aves > Phoenicopteriformes > Phoenicopteridae > Phoenicopterus > Phoenicopterus ruber. The sequence goes on along the minus strand of CM020231.1, from coordinate 12,789,085 downwards.
GCCGCCGTCCCTCGCCCCTCTCCTGGCCGCAGCCGCCCCCGGCAGCCGCTCAGGGAGCGGCCGCTCAGCCCGGGCTCCCCGGCCGCCTCCGCGCTGGAAAGAGGCCGGCAGCGGGGCGCCCCTTCCCTTGCCCCGCGGGCCGGGGCACGGCGCCGGTGCGGCCTCCCTGCGGGCGGCTCCAGCGGGCAGCGCCGGCGCGGCCTTCTCGCCCCGGGACGCGCCCGGGCCGGCTGCCACGTCCCCGTCCGGCCGCGGGCGCCGGGCCAGGCCCCGCAGACGGGCCGAGGGAGCGCAGTGGAGCGGGAGCAGGCGCGGCCCCGCGCGGACACCCCGGCCGCCATCACTGGGCGGCGACCGCCGCGCCACGGGCCCGTCCCGCACTCACCTGCGTGTCGGCCGCCATGGCGCCGCCTGCGACCCCGGAAGCGGTAGCAGCTTCCGGTGCGGGCCACGCGCGGAGCCGGCCGGGGCGGGACCGTCTCCATGGCGACGGCGCCGCGGCCTGGCCTGGCCTGGCCTCGTCTGGTCTGGCCCGGCCCGGCCCGCGGGGAGCCCCGGCCCCTCCGCCCGGCGGAACCGAGCCCCGAGCGCAGGGGAACGAGGAGGGGCGGACGGGGGCTCTACCACCCGGACAAACTGCCGGGCGCGGCCTCGGCCCACCCTGGCTGCAGGAGCCAGCAGGGAGGGCTGCACTGCCCACGGGTGCGGAGCGGGAGCCCCCAGGCGCGAGCACGCGAGAGCCCCTGGGATTACCCTTCTCCCAAGCCCCCGGTGCTGTGGAGGCTACACCATCGATGCGGGAACACGTGAAGGTGTAAAATAGCTTTTTATTTCTCCAATTGGACCAACTCTGACACAAATAGACAGACGGTGGCTGCTGTTAGTCAAAGAGACCGAATCCCATGTCCTCATCAGACTCCTCTGATTCCTCCTTCGCTGCCTCTTTTGCCGGAGCAGCGGCAGCAGCGGCAGCAGGTGCAGCCGTTTCGGCCACCACAGGGATGGCTGCCACAAAAGCAGAGGGGTCTGCCAGGAAGGCCTTCACCTGCAAAAGTGGGGGAAAAAAGGTAAGCTCAAAGGAAATAAACATTTTAAAGGATTGAACCTTTGCAATCACAAAGTCAACACTTGCAGCTCGCCAGAAGCCAAACAGATGCACTTATCACTGCCATATATGAAGAATCAGACACATTTCAGCTACACCCAAGTGTTACAGCCCCAGGGAGGAAGGAACGCCAGGTAATTCAGCTTTCTCCTGCCATTCGTACGCAACATACGGAAGCAAGTGCCCCTTTTCAGGACAGGTCCCTCGCACACAGGCAGGTCTGAGTCCTTTCAAACTAGGTGACATGCACTTTTAACACCCCTCTGAGCAGCAGATCACTCAGCCATTACCTTTTCAGCCAGCGGGAAGGTGTAGTCGGTCTCCACTGCCACAGCTAGGACCCGCTTGTACCCGTTAACAATGGAGTGGGGCACAGAAGCAATGGTCGGGTACCCAATTTGCAGACAGACACTGGCAACATTACGAACACCCTGTGAGGAGAGAGACTCATGTTTCTGTGCTCTGAGAAATAACCCGGACTAGAAACCAACCACGGCAGATGCTGGCACGTTTCCACACTGCCAACGTAACGAGGGATAGCGTGCAACGCGCACAAGTAACACAGCTCCAGTGAAATCAGACAAGGATTGAAATGGCCTCAAACGCTTTCTGAAATCGCTTCAGATGAAAAAGCCTACAGAAGGTGCTCCTGGACAGCCTGTTTCTGCAGGGCGCCAGGGAGAGCTCCTGGCTCTGCCAGACCCCACGGAAAACAACGGAGATGATACTTCATTCTGGGGCAGTGCTGGCTGCCACAGCAGCGAGGCAGAAGAGGTGGAACATAACGGATACGGGTTGTGGTGCTCACCTCCAGGAAGCGCTTGTGCAAGGTCTCCTCGGTGATGTCCAGCACTTCAGGATTGTAAATGCTGCCATTGTCAAAGACCTGCTGGATCACCAACCCGAAAGAGAAAGGGGAGATGTTCAGCATGTTCAGCAGGGTGGCTTCGCTGGCACCCACTTTGTCTCCGGTCTTGATGAGCTGCACATCGCTCTGAGGAAATAAGGAGAAAAAGAGTGAATACGCGCAAAGAAATTCAGGCACGTCAATGCAACAGGACACAAACGCGCATATCCAATGGCAAGAGATGGAACTGAAGGAACAAATGAGCACAACAAAAACAGGCTCTGAGTTCAGCTCCACAAGTTGAGAAAGCCCTAGACCACGCAAGCAGGTAGATCTCAGCTAGAAGAAAGGCAGTGCCCTTCCTGCATTACCTGCAGGGAGCTCGCCTGTGAGCTCCTCCAGCAGAACTTAACCACGCAGCTGAGATCTGATGGAGAACTTAAATCCCCCCGCACTGCGTACCAGAGCCAAGCCAGACATCCTCCTCCACGTTCCCAAAGTGCACAGACTGCCAATACAGTATTTCAGCACTAACGGGAGCTTTGCCCTTTACAGCTCCATCAACTGCCACAATTGGGGCCCTCCACTTGGGGAAGAGCTTCAACAACAGCAGCACGCTGCTGCTCACTAACCAGAATTTCAATGGTCCCTCTGGAAATCTTCGTGGTGATGCCCAAAGCCTGGAAAAAGGAGGTCTTCTCCGGTCCAAGACCAGTGTTCTGGGCCGGCACAGTCACATCACAAGGAGCAATAGCGCCGGCACGGGCAGCTGCTGGCACCTGGAAAAAGGGAAAATGAGAAGGTGAAAGAACGCTCACCTCTCAGATCTCATGAGATGGCATCCACTCCGTCCCGAAGCGTTCCTCCAGGATGGACATCACCCAGGCACGCACAAGTGAGACAGAAGTTGAACTTGAGCAGTGCAGCTAAGGCTGCAGGGGCCTAGTTCCCAACCCCTGAAAACTCCTAATAATCAGGTAACCCCCATGCAGTTTCAGTTTTATTTTTAATTCTGTATCTGCCAGCTCAGAGACACGGTGAGGGCTGATCTCCCCTACCTTGTTAGCCAGCAGCATGTCCCGGATCTCAGTCAGATCCTCCTTGGTGAAGACAAAGCCCACGTTCCCACGGATGTGAGGCAGCAGCCTGAAGGAAAGATGACAGCCTTCAGTTCTGCTTCTCAGACAACATCTCCTACTCCCAGACAGAGGATCCAGGAGTACATTCAGACAGCATTACCCACTTTTCTAAGGCAGGGTTGTTCTCCAGATGACCACGAATAGCTTTGCGCATCATCGTATTCTTCCCCATCAGCACAACAGCCTTCCCACGCAGGGACATACGGATTTGCTGCATCTGCTTGGATCCCACATTGTCTGCTCCCACAATGAAACATTTTGGGTAATCATCCAGGAGTTGCTACAGCAAGAAAAACGCTGTCACTATAGAAAGAAATCTGGCCCAGTGCACAGAGCAGCATCAAAACCTCAACATGTTAAAATCTAAAACAACAAAAAAAATCTGTCAGAAGTTTGAGAGCGCTCAGCTCAAACTGACGCTGGGTGCACCACAAGGCTGCCCCTTTCACTCAGCTATCTGGTCAGACCCCTAAACAAGCGATCTCCGTAACTGCCACAGCAAATTCTCGCAGGAGCCTTAAAGACGGTCGGATCTGCACTATCGTAATCCCTTCCTATGGCCACATAACCCTTCCTTAAACAGACAACCTACGGCACCCCATCTCTTCTTTAAAAATACCCCCCCAGACACGCCAGCCCGATTCCCGCCGCCCCGGGCAGCGCCAGGACCGCTCCCGGTGGGCCGGGACCGCCCCCGAGGCCCAGGAGGCGGCAGCGCCCCACCAGGCCGGGCCTCCGGGCCAGGCCTCAGCCCTCCGGGCCAGGCCTCAGCCCTCCGGGGCCGCGCCGACACTCACGATGATTTTCATAAAGTAGTTGGACTTCCACGTAGCCCTGTCTTCCCTGGGCATCGCGGCGGTGCTCCAAGGATCGCCCGGTGGGTTTAAAGACGAGCTGGGACCTGCCAGGAAGAAGCGCGGCTCAGGTGGGCCCGCACCCTTCCCTTCCCCCGCCTCCCCCCCCGACAGTCCGCCCGCGGCCTGGGGGCCTGGGACCCCGGGCACGCTCCAGCCCCCCCGGCCCGCCCCGGGCCCACGGGAGCCGCCACGCCGCGCACCCACCTCCACGAGGGCTCCGGGAAAGAAAGGCCGGAGGGCGGGCCCACCTCCTTTTATAGGGCAGCTCTTGCCCAATCGCAGCGAGCCGCAGCGTTACCTCCGCTCAACCCATTGGCTGCCCGCCGCCTGTCAATCAGGGCGGGCCGCCGTTCTCCTTGAGCAGCGCGCCTGTCGCTTACGGGACCGGTGGCGGAAGGCGCGGGTGGCGCAGGAGGCCGCGCGGCGGCGGAACGTGCGGCTCGGCGCAGGTCGCCCCCTGGCGGCCGGAGGAGCGCGCGGCTGCTCCCCGGGAGCACCCCCACCACGGCAGTCCCGGAGCGGGGACCCGCTTCGGTTCTGGCTTCTCACAAGCTCAAGGGCTAGAAACAATCGCACCACACACGTGAGAATAACGGTACAAATTTTATTAGCGTAACTGCAAGAATTTTAAATGGGGGAAAAAAAAAAAGCGGAGTTAGAAGTTTACAAGGGAGAAAGATAACAGGTAACTGTCGACCCAGCGGAGCATCCCCCAGCCCAGCCCGGACGCGGTGTGACAGACCTTCCCCCACTTGGTCTGAGGGGGCTGCCCACAGGCCTTTCAAGACAAAACCTCCCCAGGAGCAGCCCACCGCAGCCTCCCAGAGACACCCACTCACCCACCCGCCCACCCACCCCTCTCCATGCCTGGGGATGTGCCACGGCGCCGGTCCCTGCTCCGGCACCATCCCCAGCCCTCACCCCCTGGCTCACGCCCCACTCCCAGGCCGCTCACGCAGCGCCATGGCTGTCCTACCCTAAAAACTGCATCTGAAATCAATTAACAGGCATTTTGGACGTCCACAGTGGCAGCAGCCACCCAAAGTCATTATTTGGCAGAGTAGCATCCGTGTAGCACCCCAACATGTCAGAAACCAGATCAATCCAGGACACGCTCAACATCTTGCTCAGGAGGGAAGTGTTTAACGGTCCCCATTAAGCACTGCGACAGAAGAGCCTCCCCCCCTTCGGCGCCACGCGCCACCAGCACACCTCCGCGGCACCCTGCGCCCAGGGTTTTCCACGCGTGCCAGAAGCGGCACTTACGCAAGCCTCAACTAGCAGTGAGGTAGGTTCAAGACTCCCTGGACAGGGAAACTGAGGCACGTGATTACACAGTTTGCAGATGTCACACAAGTGGTAGTGCCAGAAGCATCTTCTCGACGCCTCAGGCACTCCCAACGCTACAGCTTTTCGTCCTCTTAGCGGGGCCAAAAGAAGTTGACTTTTTCAGCATGATAAACACACACAACTTACAAATGTCCATTTTAAGTCAAATTGATTTCAAAGATGAAAAGGCAAACGTGTAAGGTCTCTTGCCTCGCCAACTCTCCAGGAGCTGCGCTCAGCCCAGCTGACGCAGCTTTAGCTCTAGTGTTTCCACAGCTCCCTTCGGTCTCATAACCACAAACTGAGGTTCATTTCTACAGGAAACTGGTGAAAAACAGTTTCAGTGACCCAAGCAGGGCACTGAAGCACCGCAGCAAGGCTAGGCAGGACAGCGACCCGCAGATTCCAGCCTAAGGTCGGGCTGGTTTCTGACACAGCTGCCCCCGGACCCCTAATGCACCTGCCAAGCTGAAAAGCACAACCAGATGTTGGTGGTGATATTGCTGTAGCACTCTGGAGAAGCAATTCCAAACACCGCTCCCTGGGCTGCTTCGGCTGTTACCACAGAACGCCATCGGGTATTTCAACGTAGTATTTCACCTTCCATAGCACCCTCCAGCCAGAGACCTAAAAGTGCTTTAGCAAACGTGAACTAAGCCTCATAAAAACCTCACAAATCCAGGCTAAACTGCCCCCATTTTACAGATGGGGAAACTGAGGCACAGTAAGGCTTAGCGACAGGCCCAAAGTTACACAGCTAGTCAGGAACAGAGTGCGTCTCTCCCAAAATCTTCTCCCTTTCCTTAGTCACAAGACCTTTCTTCCACAGGAGAAAAGGACCCCCCCCTCCCCCAATTAGCCCTGCTCTGGTTTCAGGTGGCTGAAGAGGAGAAACCGAGGGCTAAGGTCTGAGCTCTTCCCCCCTGCAGCATCATATTAAGACTCACTAGAACATCCTGGAAGCTGGGCTTTGGGAGAATGGCAGGTGATTCAAATACAGCAGTTTACAAGTTACAATAAAAATCAAAAACCACACTTTTAGGAGACCCGGGGGGGGGGGGGGGCCCAAAAAAAAAAAGCTATTCACAGTTCACCTGCCTGTGCTAGGGGGAAAAAAAAAAATACAAATCACATTCCCTTCCCCATAGATTCCAGCCCCTCCCAACCCGCAATAAAAAGAAAATATTCAATGTTAGTTAGGCTTAACAAAGCGTTGAGGTTACAGATGCAGTAAACCAGCACAACTGGCATACTGCCTAGAACAGCACAGCTTGATATAAAAGTTGCTTTCTTAAAATCACTTCAAAACCAATTTCTGTATAAGAGGATTAAAAGTAAATTAGATATGAATTCAAAGTCAGTGTAGAAATCTACAGTTCTTATCAAAGAGAGGATACAGTATTCACTTTGATAGTAAAACTCCAAGTGTGTCGCACACACCTGACCCAAGGGACTTGTTATACCAGTAACAGTCATTATAAAAGGTTATTGCTCTAGCATCTCTCAGTAGAACATGTTTAACAAGAGCACAGAAAAGGGAAATACCGAGGGCTGACAGGTCTCATTAGCAAAGAGAGGAAGAAGAAAGGATATGAATTTTGGATTTTCTTTTTTTCCTGGCTTCTTAAACCCCTCCACTCCTCCCCACTCTTGGGAGAGTTTCAGGCCAGATAAACACATGCACACCACATTTGCTCATGATGGGGACGGATGAAAAGGGCTGTGCTCTAACCTCTCTGCACCTGCTTTTAAAGAAGGGATGGTGCCTCTTCGTCTCTCCCAGGAGCAGCAGGCAAGGGGAGCAGATGCCCTGAGCAGGCCTGGGTGCTGACAGAGGTGCCTGGCACAGGATGTCACCCACAGGAGCGCACATCAGCGCTGAGGGATGGTCAGGGCTTACTCCACCTCCTGCTCCAGTGTGTTGAGAAAAGGCAGGGAATAACAAAGTAGGGGAAAAAAAAAAAAACACCCCACACTATAACATCTTGATTCCTCTTTTAAAAAAAAAAAAAAAAAAAGTAAGTGGTATCATCTCCTTACAGTGTAATGGAACTGGAGAGACCCTTGCAGGGCCTTGGCTGCCTGCGCTGACACTCTGATCTCAGTAAGTCACGCACGCCACGTGGCTCTAGTGAGCGGAGCCAGGGTGGCACTGAGATCGCAGGGTGCCCTCGCTGTGCTACTGCTCAGGCTGCAGGCGTGCAGACAAAAGCCTGAGACAGAGGTGTCGAAGCAGAGGGATGTGTTGTCTGCAAATGTCCCGATTTGCTCAGGGAGCTGACACAGGCTGAAACATACTGGCAAAGACTCCTTCTGCCAGGAGGGGGCTGCGTAAAATCTCCCTGTTGGAGCCCTCGAGCTAAGCTCAGCTGTCAGTCACACACACAGACACGCACACCGTAATGAGGGGACTCGGCCTCTCTCTACTGAGACACAGCAAGGGCATTTCCAGTTTAATGGTCCGTCTCATCTCTGGATCTACTGCCTCCCCATAGCAGCAGAAAGCACTCCCACCCCTCCCCGCCCCACCCTCCTCCCCTGCCTGGTAAGGTTTCTAAATCACAGTAACGTTCAGAGAGACAGAACTGCCAAGGGGGTGGCAGAAAGATGCTTAGCGCCCATCTATGATGCCTCTAACAGAAGAGCTTGAGAAAGCAGTTCTGGCAGTAGGGCTTGTCGTTCTGTTCTTTGAAGGTTCCTTTGTTGAGCTGCTTGAGGCAGAAGGCACAGACAAAGTGTTCGGGGTGAAATTTCTTGCCCATAGCAGTGATGCAGCGTCCTGTGATAGGCTTCTGGCAACCGGAGCAGAGCGAGCCACGACGCTCGTGGTAATGCACCTCGCAGTAGGGCTGCCCGTCATGCTCAAAGAAGCTGCCATTGATGAATGGTGTGAAACATTCCTGCAGGAGGATAAAGCAGAAGGAGACAGATTGTAGAACAAGCTGGGGATGCGGGCAGCTCCACAAGCCTCCTCTGCCCTGTGGCACAGCCTAGCTGTACCGCAGGCAGGGTGATCTGCTGCCTTTCAGCATCGTCCTGTTGTCCAAACAGCCCAACTCTGTCCATCAAGAAGTTTCCAAGGAAAGGCTGACAGATGGACAGATACAGCCACAAGCAAGGGAATTAACCATGCTCCTTCCCCCAGCTGGTTTCACTTCTACAAAGAAAATACTACAGATGAGCTACCAGATGTGTCCAGCCAGAAGAAAGGAGAACACTCCTTCCCCTGAGATAGGAAACACTGCAGCACCTTTCCCTTTTTTTTTTTTTTTTTAAAAAATCTCACGCCAGCTTCCCCACAGTAGCAGGCAGAAGCAGGGACCGATACAGACTTTCATGTAGCAGATACACCAGCTATGTGCTTATTAGCATCCAGAGCTCCTCACCCCCCTCAGCGTCAGGCAGCTGAGGATGCTACACTTCAGAACCTGCAACAGAAGCACCCACCATCCCTGCAAGACTGGGGGGACTCCCCTCCTTGTACAAGTGGGAAACTGAGGCAGCAGGGTGTGGGAGAGAGTCGAGGATGCTGCCAGATTTACCAAATATATCAGCAGCAAGGCCCAGAGAAGCCAGATTTCCAGAATCCTGGTTTTGCTCAGTCCCAACACCATCCTCTTCCCCAGGGAGGACACAGAGTATCGTACACAGCTGGACTCCAACATGTACACAGAAGTCCAAACAGCATGAAGACCCACGGATAGTCCAAACACAATAGCGGGACGAATGCAGTTTGCCTGTAGCGAGTCCAAGACTTTTCGAATGCTGACAATTAGTTCAATAAACAGACTACTCCCTCAGTCAGCAGGACAGCTGAAAAGTCTGCTCTGCTTTAGCAAAAACAGGAAGAGAATCCCATCTCGTGTCCTGGAAGACATCAGTGCTGGCCCCACTAATACTGGCAGTGTGGCGGAAGGGGGAAAGGAAAGCAGAACTGCTTGATAGAAGACTCAGTCTCTGCACAAAAAGGCACAGCCCTCCCCAGCCCCACACAGTCAGGGCTGCCATCTTCTGTCTCCACTCTCTGCACACCACTGCAGGAGCCACAGACAATCCCAACAGCATGGCGACAGTCTGCTCTGAGCATCATACCAGGAATCAGCAGCTTGTGGTTCTGGCTGCTTGTTCTGGTCTCTGCCCTTCTTTCCCACTCTAGGAAACACTGGCTGATTTTGCTCATCTCTTGGGGCCTGTAAGAGTTAATATTTGCAATGCTCTCTGAAAGAGTGCCAAGCATTTAATCTCCAGTATTCCTGTTTATTATGCCTGTTGTATGGAGCCTGCCACTATTTCACTGACTTGCATGTTTATCTGAACAAGGTCAGTCTCATTAGTTTACATTGTCAGATGGAGCATGGGAGGAAGATGCTCAAAATCTGATTGCTGAGGCAAGTGCTTAGAGAGAAGCTTAGCTTATAATTATTTAAAGGTCACAGAAAATGTCTCTGTTTATCTGTGAGCTGCTGCAGAAGCCCATAATTGCAGCCGGGAACAGAAAGAGCAAAGCAGCTAGAAAGTTTAATGTAAACAGGCAGAGGAACAAGAAGGTGTTTGGTTGCTGACATGTTTTTATCTTGTGGGCCTGGCTGCCCTTCACTACCCCACAGATGCCTTTTCCTGATAAGGGACCAGATGCCTGCAGGGTGGAAATGAGAGGGGTCGTACAGCAGCAGCAGAGGACCTTGGGTTTCTTACCCGACAGACAAAGCATTCAGGGTGCCACAGGGTGTTCAAGGCAGAGATGTAGTTTTCCAGGATAGCCCGGGTACAGCCTCCACACTTGGGAGCAAACATGTCAAAGTAGTCCTTGCGGCAATAGGCTTTGCCATCCTTCTCATGAAATCCTGCCAAAGGAAAATAAAGGCAAAGAGTATCAGCTCCTGATCTTTACCTAACACCAGCCAAGCTCTACGGGGTAACCAGCATCGGTAGGATCATCCTTCACCCTGCTAACGCACACATAGCAGGTAGCTGTTCCTTGCGCTGCTGCCCTTTCTGTCCCATGCACACACATGCACATGCATACCCTTCCTCTCCAGGGAGAAAAGATGATTACTGCTAGCATCCTTCCCCCAGAAACAGCTATATCCCTTGGAACTTCCATCTTCAGTATTCACATCACTTCTCAGGCTGTCCCCTACTAGCAGCTCTGCCTCACACACTTGTCTGCAGTTCAGAGAGGAGATTGTTTTCCCCTTGCATAAACCAGCAATACCTTCAGGTCCAAAGAAAGCTCCACACTGGGCACAGAAAAAGTGTTCAGGGTGCCATGTCCTGTCCAAAGCCGTCACCACTTTCTGTTCAGAAGAAGACACAAAGTGCAAGTCATGTAAATGATGGCTTCAGCTTGGAGGTGAGTAAGGGGAAGAACACATTAACGTTGGTGCTGACAAGAGTGTGCATTAAAATAGACTGTCCTTTAGAGAGCTGAGTCAATTCTCCCCCGCCTCTGGCTCGTTCAGGCTTTCCCCACCGCACACTTTTTTCTTTTTACCCTAAAAGGATCTTCCACACTGCTTCCTCCCTTATACAGGGCCCCGTCCAGCTCTCAGGACTAGCACTGGCGCCTGTTACTACAGGCGAACAACAGACAAAAGCTGAGGAATCATTACCGGAGTGATGGAGCAATGTGGGGTTCTGAAGGAACTTCAAAGGTAAGAGGGACTAACTCATCTCACTAGTGTAAGAATTTGACTGGGCCAAGTTGTTTCCCTTTCAGAGCCAGGGCAAAGGAAAAATTGAAGTCCCCAAACAAAATCTTCCACCCAGGACACATGGGTGAAGTGGAGTTTTTAACACCCAGGCCTGCAGCACCTTGCCAGCACCCTTAATCCCCCCCAAGGAACTCACATCAAGGATCGGCCCATTGCAGTAGTAGCAGCGAGGGGAGAAGAGGTTGTGATAGTCCTTCTCACAGTAGGGCTGACCATCCCGCTCAAAGAAGTTCCGCGACCCGATCTCCTCTTGGCAGTGGGTGCAGACGAAGTGCTCAGGGTGCCAGGTTTTTCCCATGGCTGTAACTACCTGTTGGGAAGACAAATTATGAAGGACAACTCTATTTCCCTCTCCCCTAGACCATATGACAAGTTACCAGCTGGAGGTCAGCAAGAATGACAAGTTCTACTACTCAAGTGAGCCCTGGACTGGGGTAGCATGAAAACTGAATTACCTATCATCTCAGGAGAGGGCAGTCCCTCAAGGGCAGGGTAGAGGTCACTGGAGGAGCTTACAGCGTACCTAGCCAGTGGATAAATAGAGTACTTCAGTTTCTCCAGCATCTCCAGTCTCTTCAGCCTCACGAAACAGCCCTCCCCATTACTCCCAGCTGCAGCCCAAGATTCAGCAATGAGACGGCACCTTCAACTCACCTGCCCAGCAATAGGCTTCTTGCAGGCTCCACAGACACCTTTGGCAACTGTAGCTACACCCAGTTTGTTCAGGTCGGACTGGAGACTTCCCAGCATGGTGTCCAGCTGACTGCCAGGTTTGGAGGCTGTGGATGGAGGGGAGCTGCTCCCAGCTTTCCCCTGCGCCATGAACTGCAGAGAAGAGAAAACAAAGGCTGTTAAGGCGAGTGCTGCTGCACTTAAAAGAGAAATGCCTGCTGTTGCTGCCAGTGGCTCCTCTGTAGAGATGGACGGGAGATTGCTAGGAGGTAGCTACACTCTCTGCTGAAGCCAGGAAGAGCCAGGATCAAGTACATACATGTATTCTGTCCACACAGGGACATGTAGAGACCCTGGGATCCGCAACAGCAGAGCTGTAAACTGAGGATTTTATTTTCCTTCACTGCACATACAGCCGAAGTCACCAGCAGATCCCAAGCAATCAGTACAGTGCTCTCTAAGCCTCTGCCAAAAATCTCCCTTCACCTCATCAGTTCCTGGCCAGCTGACAAAGCAGAGACGCCATCCAGAGGGCCCCTTCCCCTTGACCTCTCTCTATTCCTATGCTGTCGCGCTCTCTCAGTTGTCACTCTCCTCTCTGATGGAGATCCCTCTCCTCTTCCTCATCTCTCCTCCCTTTCAGCTAGGATATCTTCTCCCTTCCCCTCCCTCCCTTTGCACCACCTTCTGCAGATCTTTTTGCCAAGTCTCCTTTGCCCCCATCAGGTGGCTCTCATCCCACGCCTGAGCTGAGCAAGTGGAAGCAGGAAGGAAGTAACTCCCTTCAAGTTGCCTGCTGTTTACCTACAGAGAGGGCAGTGCATCCACAGCAGAGCCCCAGCACACAGGACTGCAATGGAAAGACTGCCACGTCTATTGTCGGACCGCTGGAAATGCACGGGGGTGGAGGTAAGGGGATTAAGATACTTGTCTCGGAGGCCGTTTCTGAAACTCACGCCACCACAGTACACACGGCTTGGAAAGGCTTCCCAGAGGAGGGGGAGAAGTGTTTTACTTAGGTTCGTAACTTATAAACAAAGTATATGTTCTCTTTGACCACCAAAATCCCCTTTGCAGACAAACTGCAATAATGAAACGCAGATTATTTTAGCCAACTTTGCACTGCAATAGCTGTCAGGTTTAGAGGGACGCAAAGAAGTCCCTCCCTGAGATGCTGGTCTGGAGCACATGTTTTCTCTTACTAAGAGGATAGATTAAACCAGATATAAAATCTACACTTGTGATCAACTCACCAGCCTGCTGCCAGCACAGCTGGGGAGCAGGGACATGCTGAAGTGCTTCAGAGCCTTGGCAGAACCTGCCCTTCCAGCCACAGGAGGAGCTCTATTCCCTGTCCTGCAGCTGGTCATAGTTGTAGTCAACTAGTTCACTCAATGACAAACCCTGGTTTCTACTTGTTTGTATAAAAATTCTCAAGACGTACATAATTTTACACACACACATACATACATACATCCCTCATCAGCCTTGCCTTGCAGACAGCATGACCCCCAACAGAGCCAAACGCATTTTTTCCCCTCCTCTCTCCTCCCAGCCATCCCCACAGCTTGCAACCTCTCCTAGTCCAGCAGCACAGAACTGCCCCATCACACCCCAATGTCCTGAGCCTAAAACAAACCCTCTGCCACACAGCAGGTATTTGCTACCAAACAGTTACAGTGGATGCCTCCAAAGCACGCCACTGCAAGGAGACTTCTCACAGGAGGAAGACAACAGGCCTCTCAGTATACAAAGCCAGGACAGAGTCCCAGGACAAAGCCAGGGCTTCCTGCACCGCACAGCAGGAAGAAAAGGGCTGGACTGTGTCGAGAGAACCATATGCTCTCACTCTAACCAGGGGCTTGTGGCCACCAGGCAGGGCAGGCTCAAATGCCACACACAAATGATAAATACCATCTGGAGAGAAAGGAGGTGAGATGAATTCAACATGTAGCAACAGAGCGCTTCACCCTTGCAAGGTGAAGCAACAGAGCACCCTTCACACTCCTGCAAGCCACAGCTAACCTCAGTGCAGGCACAACCACCTGTGGACACTACAATTTCTCCCTGGCCTGGTGACCCAGCCTTCTTGATGGCTCACAGATGAGTCCCCACCCAAGAGGTTTGTTTCCACCTCCTGCACACAGTGCCTGCTGTTTACAAGGGACACCCAGCACGTCATCCACATAAATTCATCATGCAAAGGCCCTTCAAATTCCCACCCTTCACCCATGAGAGCTGCCATCACTCGAGTTCAGCTAGGAGCTCTATGAGCAGCAAACCATGCACTACAGGATATCATCTACATTAATGGCACTGGGAGCTCTAGGAGCAGATCCCAGCAGCATCTGCAGCACGCTCATGGACCAGAAGAGCACACCATGCTGAGAAACAGAAAGGAGGTCCTGCCTTCTCAGGGGTGGGGGGGCCCAGGGGTGGATGAGCAGCCAGCAGGTTGGCACTGCGGACGAGGGGAGGAGCTGAGGTCACCTGAAAAGTACAACAGTTCAAGATGCAGAGACGTTTCCTTGCTCATCGCTTGAAAGTTGCCTGTACACATAACACTGCACATCATTGCACTGCTCATATACATTAAGACTTTCCACCATCCTAGAGCTGCAGCCCTTCCCTGACAGGAGGTGCAGAACACAGCTCTTGATCATACCATCTCATCTCCTCCCCAAATTCCACTCGCACTGCGGACGCTCGCCTAAACGAGCAAGATTTTGTCATCTTTTACTCCTCCCACTCCAAGAGAGATTGTGGCAGGGAGAGCCGAGGCCTGTGCTTCAGAGCTAACTACTTAATCTCAGAGGGAAATAGAGTCTACGTGATCCCTGCCGCACAAAGTGATCAGCAGGACAGACAGGAACCACACGCACACCAGCAGGTTATTGCACAGACGCATACTTCGCAGTGCTAGACAGGCACAGGTAGATTGATTTGATATTGCCAATGACTCCTCTCTTCTATCTAGCAGTTCAGTACCAGCTTTTACCTGAACATTACATCTACTGAACAATCAAGTTGGGAGCAGTGGTTAGACTGGAAAACACTGCTAAAAAAAAAAAATCAAACCAGAAAAGAGAAGCCTGCCTGCATCTGAGGGAAGAAAGCATCATCTTCAGTCTGACAGCCAACAGAAACAACTGTCTTGGTGCTAGGGGTCCAGGTCTGGGGAGAACAGGAATGCCTAAGATCTTCAGAAGGAGAGGTGCCCACAACAGAAAGCTCGTGATAATCATCATCAGAAGTTTCCCACTGGAAGAGAGGCTGAGGAGCCAAGCTGAAGGAAGAGGAGGAGACTGGACTAGGAGCTGGGGTAGATGGCACATGGGAAGGCTGAGGTGGGAGCGGGAGAAGAGGTGCAGGGCCAGAGAGATGAGAGGGAGCAGCGTTAGCAGGGACTGTCTTTGCAGCTTCTTTGGAAGGCTGGAGCGGGGGAGAGGCTGGAACAGAGACCGTCCTCCTTGGGGGGAGTGGGGATTCTGGAGGAAAAACAACCTAGAAAGACAGGGAAGAAGAAAGGTGAATAAATCCAAAGAGGAACCAACAAGCACTTCCTGCAACAGGAAGGCTGGTTGTTACCAATATGTTTATCTAAGGGGAAAAAAGCAGCAAGAAAGAGAAGGGAACTAGAAAACATGCTTCTCTGTGTAGCTCAAGGAAGAGCACCATCTTACACTCAGAACCTCCTGCACAGACACCAGGGAAAACAAATCATGCCCCTATGACAGCCTTCCAAGTGTGGTTTTAAAAGTAATCCCCACATGGACATTTGATATGTGATAGTAGCAGACTCCCCAAACAGATACAAGTACCCTCAGATCCCACTCCAATTCTTAAACATCAAGAACTAGGACCCACATGCCGGTCCTTTTCAGGCCAGACAAGGGTGAGTAGAAAGAGTTAGTTACTCGTTTTGTGTTGCTTAGGTCACTCCGAAACTTAATCTGCACCTCCACACAATGCTATCTGGACAGAGGGACATGCTGGAATATTCCCAGCACATGTCTCTGCCTTCTACCTTCTCCACTTGCTGTCCACCACTCTGCTCTTCCCCCTGGGGTCTGGCAGTGATAATGACCCCCTCTGTCAGCCAGTCATCCTGGCTTTTCCGTTCTTCCTGTTCCTGTTTAGCGATGCCCAGTCTGTCCTGCAGCTCTTCAATCAAGCGATCTTGGGACTCAGTCTTGTGAAATATGGCAGGACCTAGTTTACGCCTTGGAGAGAGGTCACGATACATTGGATGCACATTCGCAGTCTCTTTTGTCCTCTTGATTAAAGACTTAATCTAAATGACAAAGGTAATAGTATCAGCAGAGAAGAGCAATGTCAGAGCAAGCCCCAAGATGCAACAGCACAAATTCAAGCCATTAGTGACAACTGTGAGCAGGAAGAGTGATGACATTTATTCCACAATGCCAAAATTCCTCTTGGCACAGCCCAGAACAGTGACTCAGTGCAGGGAAAAACCCCGTAAGGATAATCACAGCAGCCAAAAATAACTATCTAGAAAAGGAAGGGAAAGATTAACCAGCAGGAAGCCAAGACAGGAGGTGCAGCATGACCACTCCACTGAGCATTAAAGAAAACTCAGCATCACAAGGACACAGAGCAGCCTCTCTGTGTTTGCCCTTTACAGGCATAAGACTCTTGGTCAGAGATGCCTGGTGCACAAAGCGCACTTCCAGTACTGGAAGGAATACTAACAGCTCCAGCAATGAGACCTAAAAAGGCTAGCAGAGCAGAGGAGCTGCTGTCCCAAGTCAGGAACATCCTCCAGTGGTGTGAAACAGCCCTTTAACTTTTCAGAGGCTTCTGTGGACTGAGTCTTACCCCAGTTAGGAATAAAAGTCCATTTCACAGGCAAGTCCCTACAAACTGCCATGTTCTGTGCTGCTGACCAACGTGCAGAAGAGACCACAAAACAAAGCAGAGGATTTCAATCCTCCGTGACATGCAGCTGTCAGTAACATTGCTCAGAGCTGCATGCTGTTAGTGTGGGTGAGCCTGGGCACACTCACAGCACACACAAAATGTTAGTGCGCTGTCAGAACAGTCCTAGTTTAGGACTCATCCTACTCCTACAGTCATTCAGTGCCTGCCTGGCCTGATGCAGAAATCCTCTCAATGGGTGGTTTGGAGACACACGGCAGATCCCATTCAGCTTTCCAAACATTTTCAGGAGATTCCGGAGCAACTGCAGAGCTTCTGAACCGCTCATTTTCCTGGTCTCCTCTAGCTTTGTTCGTGCTAGCAGTACCTGCCTTCCTAGGGGTTCTCTCTCTGCCCTGCCTCTTCTTGACCAGATCAGGACAGCCATCTACCTTGGTTTCAAGCGGTACTTCAGCTTTTAGCTCCTGTCCTTGCTCCACTACAAAGCCCAACTGGTTTTTAGTATCTGGGAAGACATCCCACCGATCCAGGACCACAACAGAAGGTTCATACACAGGATTCAAAACACTGTCATTCTCTGCATGTATCTCTGGCACATGTGCAGACAGCTCCAGGGCCCACAGCTCATCTAAAGCCGTTTCCACATTTCTGCCCTGGGAAGGAAGGTCTGAATTGTCCCTGAATGCTCCCTGCTGATCCAGCTCTTTAGGTATCTGCCCCTTCCCTTGACCATTTAAAGTGTTTGAAATTGGTACACTTGAGATTTTGGGGTCAGCTCTCTGCTCCTTCTTCTCCGTCTCTTTTGCCAAACCGTTCTCAAGGCCTTGTGCCTCCACATTAGCAGATCTACACAGAAGCTCCACACTGGAAGCCGGCACAGCCTGGGAAGCATTTCTAGAAGAGTCAGGCTTTCTGCTCAGCCGAACCAAACTTGCAGAGGTCATATGCTCCCCACGAACAGCAGAACCAGAAGAGACACGTGGTGGGGGCACAGGGACCATTTGTGGCAAACACGGCATGTGTGGAGGAGTGGCAGAATGCCCTGAAGGAGGCAGAACTACAGCGTTACTGCCTTCCTCAATGCAGAGGACTGCTGAGGGGGCAGATGTTGGCACTTCTGAGTCCCCACTGTGACTTGCAGAAGGGTGTTTGGAATGGGATAGCACCATTAAGCTGTGAGGAGTGTTGCTGGAGTCTGCATTTGCTGAACTGGGAACCAGTTCTAGGGAGGGTTCAGAAATCAGAGACATAGTGGAACTAGTCTGCAAAAAGAAGACAGAAGGAATAAGGAGAGAAAAAGATAAAGAGAGAGGTAAGGAAAAGGAAAAAAGCAAAGCATTAAGCATTATAACAATCACGACCTCCAAATCAAAGAGCCTTGTTGATCCAAAGCCTTACTTCTAAGAGTAAGGAAGGAAAATGGGATATCAAACAGCAGAACCAGTATGACTTTGTCATGATCTTCACATAAGATTATGGGAGATGAAGTTCTACAGCCACCGAGATCCTTTTCCTATGCCCTCCAAGTGATAGCTCACGTGTTCACCTGCAGCTGTGACAGGGGCACACAGCAGCTGCTGGGAAGCCAGCTACAAACCCAGGAATGTCTAGACTGTGAGTAAAGGTCACGTTAACAACTTACTCATAGTCAGACGTGTACATTTTATGCTTCAAAGCTGAAAAAAAGCAATCAATGAATAGAACAAAGCATGACATTTTCTTCTTGATACACTAATAAAATGCTCCAGTTGGCTGAGTTCATGGCAATGAAAACAAAGCTTCAGGGCATTCACAGCAAGAACAGACGACATGGGCTTTGTTCTATTCACATTGCTAATCTCACCTTGGACGTGACACATACTGAATCTATATGAGTCTGTCAGTCACTCCATGCCCTTTTAAGCATTGCTTAGGTGGCTAGATTAGCCTCTTCCCCTTAGGCCAAAGATTCCACATTTACATTGTAATAAAATCAGTATTAATTTTGATCCAAAATACACTCTAACAAGAGCAACTGATATAGAGGTTTTGGTTCTCCTTGACTTACAGGGTCTTTTGAAAACAAAACATCATGGGTCCTCCTTTCCCCATTTTCACTGGTTCCTGGCTAAACTCTAGAAGACAAAGTGGCAATACTCCTTTTTCTTAAAAAGGGAAAATCAGAACAGTGGCTTGGACAAGTCCACACAGCAGGTCAACCTGAGACCAATGCTGAGCCCTCTCAGTTTTAAAAACGTATCCACAAAGGATTTTCAAATCCAAGAGCTATCAAGACTTGCTCCGATTCTTAGTCACATTTTCCAAAGAAGCCTCAAGAAGTTAGATGCTTATGCTCTAAGGTAGCAGGGCACATAACTTCCCAAGCCTGTGTATGGTATCTCAATCTCTACTTACCTTTCTGAGATACTTATCATGAAAAAAAGGATAAAATTAACCAGAACATGCACAAAATCTGCCAGTAGATGGAAGAGACAGATACCTTCAGCTGACCTAAGCTGCTACCATCCCGAGGGGTCAGGAGCTGGCACACACATACACATGCACTCAGATAGGAAAGAGCAATAGGGAATGACAATTCCTTACAGATTGCTCCTCCCCTCGAGTAGCACAGCAAGACTCACAGTCACAGCAGAGATGAAAAGGACTAATAAGTACACTCATCAGCAGTTAAAATGAGGGGATTTCCCAATGTTGCCCTCCCCCTCTATTTTGCCTATGCTGGATGCACCTGTAAAAAGTAACCTGGTTTTATGCTGTGGTTTACACTTAGTTTCCAGACTTCCTAAAATGAAGTCAGTCATTTTCAAGGCAAGACTACCATTTCACTCAAAAGCAAGTATTTCCAGCATATTAAAAATATACCAGCTCCAAAATAAGAGCAATGGTTAAACATCCAACAGTAACAGAACAGTTAAATACAACCATCTAGCTATGCAGTAAACAGGAATCCTATTACACAGAAATGGCAGAGGTTGAAAAAACAAGTGCATTAAGTAATCTCAGTGCCCGCTGACTGATGAGCTAGATAATCAAACAGATTCTGTAAGCAAAAAGAATGAGCAACTCATTAAAGTGAGCAAAAAGGTGATAAAAGGGCAATGTATCAGTCTAATAGCACCTCTTACTCCGGGGTATAAGGGAAATTAAACATCAGTGCCTCCACTCCTCCCATTCCCATCTACTGCAACTTCTAGTTGTACCAATTACCAACTCCAACTAATTATACATCATACTTAGTATTTCTGTCCTATTTCTTGCAACCACACTCAGGTCTGGTACTCGAATGGTCGCCTTTAATCCTTCCATCTTTGCAAAGACTCCACTTCTCTCCCTTACGTCCTGCCACTGGTACAGACTAGAAATACATTTTTACAGACAAGCTAACACCACTAGTTGGCACAAATAGAGGAGGTAAAAACAAATAAAAAGGACTGAAGGGAAAATGAAGCAGCCTGGAGGACGGGAAAAAGGAAAGTAACTGTTAAAAACAGTCGATGACAATATTAACAAAAGGAAAATGATCACAGAAACCACGTTCTTTGTGCTTCAGGAGGAACGTTTAGACACAGATGAGCTCAATGGCTCGCAAAAATACTAATGCTGTGTTTATAAAGCCCAGATCTTAAAATCTTGTTGCATTTCAATTTGTTCTCAGAACTCAAGCAGAAACTAAGCCAGGAAGGCAGGCAGTATTACAGAAAGCAGCTCATCTGTCATGCAAGTTTTATTGCAGTTACACAAAGATTCTTAGGCCTTTTCTCAAGACTGCAAAGCATTTGAACACCCACACTTAGAAATGTCCCCTCCTCATATCTTGCAAGGAAAACCTGCGCTGGGCAAGGTCATTCTCAGTTGCCAAAAGCTCACCTAGGAGCAAAGGCTGGTGGCAGCAACCGCACCCTGAGCTTGTTTTCTGAGCCCTGATAAAAGCAGCAGGGGCACGAGGCCGTAGCACTCAAGCTCCCACAGCACACGGAAGGAGCAAGGCAGGGTACGCCAGCAGCGCAGGTGGGAACTCTCTCCAGCTTCACAACAGTGCAGTTTTCCAACCAGATTGAACAGACACTTGTGGATTTCCTGCACTCTACCCTAGGACCTAATATGGAGGAAAAAAAGGCAACACTAAGGTGTCAATATTTGCAATTGACTAAATACACACTACAGTAAGTCTAGAGAAAACACTGAGTAACTCCTAGATTCTCACAAAATGAAGTACGTGGGCCAGAAATGGCAGACTGAATTCAATTCCAGCAAGTGCAAGGCAAGCGAAGTCCCATGGAGCGTGCATGCTCACTGCTGGGTTCTGAACTCACGCACTGGGTCAGAACTCCGGGTATTGTAATGACCTCCATGAAACCCACAGCACGCATCAAAAGCGCTCACACGAATGGTGGCACAGAGAGAACAACAAACAGCAAAGATGTCATTTAATGTCCTGCCTACCCCTACCCACAAAACGTTCCCCAGCTCTGGCTGCCCCACCGAAACTCATGGCAGGAAAAGATGGAGTTCAGCACAGACAAGAAACACCAAACATCAGCAGAATCTTCCATATGAGGAAAAAACACAGAGCTAGGGACTTCCTTAGGATTAGAAAGCAGACTTGCATGTGTATGTAAGAAAGGCAAACCCATCAATGACAAAAGAGAACATATTAGATATTCGCTTTCTCCACCTCCCTCAGAACAAATTCAAGTGAATAATTCAGTAAAGCTATAAGCAAACCAGCTGAAAGCAGAAAGTAAGAAGAGAAAATATTTTTCATTTGGCTATGATTATGGGTAAATGAAGTCTCATGAAAACAAGCTTCACAGTTAATCATCTAGTGCAAGAATGATAATATACCTATATGAATAAAGTTATTCAAGTACATATGCCAGGTGCTTCACGTATCAAGATGACCATGGGCAAGTTATTCCTGAGCTTATCCTATTATGGGATTTTTATGTGCTACTTGTGACCGAAGTAGCAGTTCTTTTCCAATAGTTTGATTTCCAAACAAGATTCTGCATAGTATTTGCCATCCTCTGCCCCCACAAGAAGCTCAGACTTTAATCCCATTTTGAGGTGAATAAGAGATATTGTTTTAAGGTGGAAACTTTAGAAGTCTCCAGCTGTGCAATGCAAAGGCTTCAGTGCTCCTACCATATGCCTTGAAGATCCTCCTCAGGGAAAGCACACCAGGGTAAAAATATGCTCCAAAGAGGAAGGTCATCCCACAGAACAGAAGAGCTTAGTCTCTGTCAGTAAGCAGGCTGGTGTCCCATGCTCCTCTACTTCTTGTTAAGTTGCAGCACAGCAAAATAATTCACTCTGTACTGAGCTCATTATCTTTGGCAAACAGACAAACTGCAGAACCAAAGGAAAAACAGACCCCAGAACTGCCTTACCCTGCCAGTGATGAGAATTTATAGCAGCCGAGAACACCTACAGCAGCACTCAGAAAGCACAAATACCACCACAGGAGGTTTCTCAGAGCAGGTTTGAGAGGTAAAGAGGGCATTCTGGAGACCAAACAAGGTCAGAATATGTGGCTAGCGGGCAAGAGAGCCTGGGAGTGGGGAGGGACAAGATGAAGGATTAAGTTGTCATGATAGGGCACCTTAAAGTCAGAGAGAGATGCCATCAGCTCATCCAGTTCTCGTGTGGCTGAAGAAGCAGATATACGGGTCTGCTGCTGACTGGCGGTGACCCGCTGGGGGCTGCTCACCTCACCTTGGCTCACAGTGATCGCAGGGCTGACAAGGGAAAAAGAAAAAAAACCAAACAGTGCATTTAAGCCTGGGAGAGCACTCGTAGACCAAAAGCCCTACTGCTCCCCCAAGCAAGCACAGCATGACGAGTTTCATCAGTGCTGTCCACCCTGGCCAGCCCTCCCCAAGACCCAGCTTCCACAACACACACAGACCCTGTCTCTCTGCCAAGTCTGACACAAGTGTACGCACACACACATACCGTCCATTAACGAATGGACGGTGACCAAACATTCATTTTGTCAGACAGTGGGTATTTGTGATCAGCTATAAAATGGAGTTTGAACAATCCACCTCTCGTAACATGACTTACATATTTTTTCATGTAGGAGTAAATAAAAGAGCATCTTCATGTGCCTGCTTGATTTCTGACCCTTTAGACAAAGCCCATCTTCTGTCTGTCAGTCACTCTCCTGCAGCACCTGCCCCTACACTACAGTCACTATTCCCACAAGAGCCCCTCTCACCCCACCCCAGCCAGCAACCACCAAAACACTACTCACACAGGACTTGGCACAGAGCTCTCCAGCTCATCCAGCAGGCTCTCCACACTGGGACGTACATCTTCGATCCCACGTGCACCATTTCGCTTTGGCTTTTCTTTTGTAGGGGGTGCAGCCTTCCCTCCCGCAGAGCTGCTGCTCTCTGGGATGACATAGTGAGGTCCAGTCACGCTGGGCAGTGATGGGCTTCTGCTGGTTTCATCTTAAGAAAGGGGAGCAGAAAAGAGCCATTCAGACCCCTAGGTCCATACATACATGCTAATCACAGGCAAGAGTAACACACTGCCCAGAAATCTTGTGGAACATCCAACTTTGAGGATACTCAGAACTTAAGAGCACAAGGGCCTGAGCAACCTAATCTAACTTTGAAACTTTAGTTAGAGCCAATTTTGAAGTTGGCCTTGCTTTGAGCAGGGTGCTGCACCACAGACCTCAAGAGATCCCACTCGTACTAAAGGAATCTTTGATCAGGGGCTGGAGGGGTCTCCCTCAGTAAGGATGCTGGAAGGAAAAAGCAGGCTAATATTTTGAGAATCAAACTATCCACTCATACCAAATGGCTTGCTATTCCTTACCTGCTGGGAAGCCACTGGCGGGATTATGTTGAACAGCATTCAGTTCCAGAAGAAGTCTGTCCAGTTCTGAGAGGTTGCTGCCCAGAGAGGAGCTGGTCATTGTGGGAGATGGTTCTGCAGACTTCTGCTTGTTAGGGAAACTAAAGATAAAAGGGAAGTGTGAAACTTCTATGTCAAGATACAGCAGAAGGATGGAGGGAAAGTTACATTAGGTTCACAAAGTTTACACGTGTACTGTATTCTTTTCAAGTTGATGCTTTTAGCTCTGGGGGAAAGATGATACGCGCTTTGTGAAATGACTACAACACAGCCACTGCTTAGCCACATCTTCTGTTGTCAGTTACAAAGAAATAGCATTGATGGACAGGGCCTCAGATTTTAGGACTGTGTGCTGCACAGCCCTGTAGCAAAGAGTTAACCATCTGCAGAGCCAAGACGCACAGAACAGCAGCAGAACCATTAGCTCACATACAGGAAAATGACTTGTTTCTGCTGACATCACACCAAGCAGCAAAAACCTCCCCCCTGAAGCAAGGGAATGCAGGGCTAGCACAGATTGGAGAAAGAGGCAAAGTACAAACCTCAAGCTATCAACAAAAAGTCAAAAGCAGCAGTTTATGTGGTAGCCTCCTGTAGTACTCAAGGTCTCTTTTCAAGTCCTCAAACCTTTAATTTGGGGAACTCTAATCGATTTATAGGAAAGTAATTTGAAACTATTTTCTACTGCATTAAATACAGAAGCCTTGAAAGAAGTTTACCTGTGCACAAGTGTGTATAAAACACTGGCTGTAATTATGGCTTATCCTATATGAGTGATCTCAATTACCACACACAACTGCAAACTGTTTCAAAGCAAAACTTAGCACCAATGCAGTGATTTTTATAGTAATTACATTGTAATAACAGTCTTCCCATTGTCAATAGCAGGGAAATTATTTTCTCCTAGTTTTACAAGTGAAGAAATAACTTCTAATGCTCTAGACATTCTTATTTTATCAAAAACACACTTTCCAAATCCAAAATGGGAAATTCTGTCTTGTGCACACTACCACGTTATGCTCAGAAAGTTAATATGTAACAGGTTTTAGGACTCTGACACCTAGAACAACAGTGACAATTATGAAATTCCATAAGGGCAGTTCTTATCTTTCTCTTCAGACTGAAAAAAAAGAATCCACAAATGCAATCTGAGGAGGGCATACTTCATCCCGACCCAAGCACACAAGCTACAATTCACACTAGAACCAAGCCATGCCAGACCCTTGTACAGGAGGACTTATGGCTGTAATTGCCTCCATTTTGTACTAATTGCATGCAGCCATCTGAAAAAATTGCAATTACTGCCTCCATTGGGCCATCTCTGTATATTCCTGCCTCTACCCAGAAGTAGTTCTGGTTGAAAGCAACTGCCTGCTCAGCAGAAAGAGCTAGGCACGGTTAGAACACACCACCACAGAAACACCAGTCTCCACACTGTAAAAAGGTACCCAGGACAGAGTGCACTGTGGAGGGCCATCGCAGATGAAGCTCTGACAGCCTCTTCCTCACTCATCCCCATGTCAGCAGACAGGTCTGTCCTACCATACAGGCTACTCTTCCAACCTCGCAGTGCTTTTGCGAGCAGCTGCCTTTGCGAGTATAAGCTAATTATCTATCATCTACTGAGATGAAAGTTCTAAGAAGTTCGAATTTACTTAAAAATTCAAGTCATTGCACATCCTACTAGGCCACAGGTAACTGAGCTCCCCAGGATAACTGACCCAAAGGCCACCCACCTCCTAAAGAACTTTTGTGCTGCTTAACAGGGGGATGGATTTATCACTTGTCTCTGGATTGTATCATTCACAACACAATCCAGATCCTGTTCTGTCTGATGGATCCTTAACCTCTCCTGCAGCTGAGCAAATCAAAGGGCCAGGTCAATGTCTGAAGTGAGTATGAAAGTTACAGTGGCGTCTTACAAAAGAGGTAATCAAAACCAACACAGGGCAACATAACATACACAGGGAGAGCAGTGTTTGTTTCCACTTATAGAAGGCAGCTTGAGCCACAGGAGGATCAAGTTGTGAGTCAGGTTTATCTCTGAACAGGGACAAGATACCTGTAGACGTGTTCCTCTTCACTGGCACGGGGAGGAGAGCTGAGCCCGTCTCTAGGAACAGAGGCACTGGAGCTTTTGGTACTAGAGCTGTATATAGGAGACTGGGACTGAGGCTGTGGAAATGAGATTTGCATTGGAAACTGAGAATACAAAACCAGTATGTACACTACTGCATTGCAACCCCACGTGTGGATAGGGCAGAACAAAGCCCATCAGGAAAAAAAAAATCTGCTGTATAGCCAACCAGCCTCTATTAGATGGACTACAGGACTACACCAGGAACAACTGTTCTCCACTTGCTTCAGATTTGCCTATGAGTCGTGCATCTATGCTGGAAACCCCCAGTCTGCTTTCCACAAGCTACAAGACCGATGACTAACACTAATCTCATCACACTACCATTTGGTCAGAACAACGACAATGGGTTTCAAATTCTTCTTTGCCATTTGCTCCAGCCAGTTAGCTCCATTAAAAACCCACACCTCCCTCCATTTCCCCGCTCTGTTCATAGCCAAACTCATCCTCGCTTCTTGCTATTCCCTCCCCTCATCTACTTCCTTGAGAAATACTGCACCAACAAAACAAGCATGCAGCCTCCCCATCCACACACATTCACTTACTTGCTGGTGGACGTATCTGGAAACGTTGGGTTGCCACTGGTCTAAGGGGTCAATCACAGTGCCATTCAGGGCCTCATTGGAAGGTGGGGGGGGCACTGGCGGTGGCACAGTGATCTCCTGGTACGTGTGGTTTCCAGTTGGATAGGAGTAAGGCGTTTCCTCCGTTAGAAACACTGGTCGTTTGGAGATATGTGAGGTGGTGGATTCCAGGTCTGCCAGTAAGGCGTCTGCAGGACAGCAAAAAACCCAAAGTGGTAAAATCTTGCTTTTTCTCTTCCGTCTCATTCAGGATATCTGTATCAGACGGTCTTCAGGAAGACTCTTCATCTAAGGTGATCTACTAAATGCCCTGAAAAACATTACTGCAGCCCAGGACTGAATGGGTTAATCAAACTTCTAGTACAAAGAAAACGCCAAGAGGTAACAAAGCAGTCAGAAAAACTGTCAGTCTCAGATTTTTGTCTTAACTGGAAAATCGCCCAACAACAGGGATCTATAGCCTCACTGCACCCTGCAGAAGAGCAACCTAGGAGAAACCTGCCCAGAGATCAACTCGCAACAGGATATTGACACAGACTAATTACAGGCCCCGCATCATCACAGAGTCATTTACCATGGCCGCAGGCACTGCTTTCTGCAGGAAACGAGATCTCGGGAGGGGTTTTCTCCAGAGTCTAAGGTAGTGGAAGAAGCATGAAACTTTCAAATCAGTCCATCGGCGCAGGAGGAGTATGTGCTTCAGTTTTCCTAACAAAAATCCCTCTCAGTACATCACACAAACAGTTAACTAGTTTCCAGAGGCTGCCAGGTAAACGCCATTTCTTCTCCTGGAAACAATTCTCAACTTGCTGGGTGGAGACTGCTCACAAATTCCTGAAGAGAAGAAAAACTTCCACCAGCTAGAAACACCGGCACTCAGGCCAGGCAGAGGAACCCACGTCACACAGTTAGCACCTCTCAGAAATCTTAAAGCAGGAAAAATGCTCTCCCTCAAAGATGGGTCACGAAAAGGCATTCCCACCTTTCCGGATTTCTCTCTGCAATCTATCCTCTGCCCATTCCCAACTCCGCACTCCTCTGAGGTGACTCACAGGCAAATCCTGACTTGTTGGACCTTCTGTCCTGTGAACCTACCCTGCAGAGCCCACTGCAGTCCCCCGCTGGGGGAAACTCCAGCGAGCGACTGCAAGTCTGCACTGTAGTCCCTTTCTAAAGAAAGCCTCACTGGCCAGGTGCCCAGCTTTCCACTGGGGCAGCAAGCTCTAGTGCACACCTCTTTAAGGCTATTAGAGAGGAGCCGGTTCACTAGGGACATCAGCACTCTCAATTATAAGAGCATCAGGACATACCTGGCAGGTCCCTTCAGACATGCGGAATTCAGCCAGACACCAGTAACACAACTTCAGCAGAATCAGGAGAGGAGGCTCTCAGAAAGCCCCTGGATCTCCCTCCCCTCTGCGCAGACCCAACTGTCTTCAGGCAGCCTCAGCAGCATTTGTCTTTCTCCTCCCGCACACAGCAGGTACTTGATACTCAGGTTTGGGGTGTGAGGGCTCAGCCTGAGCGTAGCCATCCCGCAGTATCCTCCACCAGGGTCACAAGGAGCTGAAGTTATCAGGTGGCACCAGAATAGCAACCGAGCGATCGCTCGCCCTAATGGCTGCCTACCGGCTCTAAGAGGGCAGGCACCTGCCAGCTCAAAGCCACTTCCCGAGCAGAGCACACCACATCAGCCAATGCACTTAGCAACCCTTCAAGAAAATATATTAGAGGGTCAAATGGAGGACAGTATTATTGCATTACAAGACAAGGAAGGTGCTGCTTCTATATTCACTCTCTTGCACAAATCAAAGCATCACAAAAGAAAAAAAAATAAGCGGTCCAGCCCTCAGAGAACAGAATACAGCCATTAGCAAATTAAATACTGTGTTAAATTAACTCTATACACCTTTCACTTAGCCAAAAAAAGATGCTCCCAATCATTTAAGCCACAGGCGTCTTCCTACAGGGGCCAAAATACCCCAGAAGCAGTTTCTCCGAAGGGATACAAGCTTTCTGCAGCTGGGGGAAAATGAACTTACTCTTCTTTTTAAGCAAAAGAACAGCTGGTGGATTCCAGAGTGAAAGGCACATACCTCAAGGGAACTGCTGCAGAGCTGCAATTCCTTCAACCAGGCAGGTCCTATGACTGGAGGTTTCGTGCACACAACCTCCAAGAGAAGTGCTATCCGAGAAGGTGTGGTTTTTGCTTCTCCCCACCAATGACAAAGGCAAATCAAACTCCACCAGGAAGTGAAAATCCCATGAGGGTGCTGGGCTCCTCCAGCCCTGCAGAGGGGACCCAAACCATTTTTTCCACCCTCCACCCCCAGCCTTCACTGCAGGACAGGCAGATCTAACCATCTCGCCACAAAATTCACCTCCTCAGCTCAGCGCTCTGCTGAATGAACCATCGGACAGAAATCCACCGCTTTTTACTAACAGCAGAGAAGCGAGTTTCGCTAGATTTACTGGTTTACTCTTACAAGTCTGCAGAAGAAGAGGGGTCTGGAAATGCCAGGAACACTCTGCCCCCAGGTTGTGAAGGAGTTAAGGAGAAGACATTACAGTTTAATGATTAACTTCCCCCATACCCTCCCCCTTCCTGACTTGAGCAAACAAGGCAGAGCTGAGGAACAGGAAGCGGAGGGAGGAGAAAA
This sequence comes from Phoenicopterus ruber ruber, assembly GCA_009819775.1. Taxonomy (NCBI): domain Eukaryota; kingdom Metazoa; phylum Chordata; class Aves; order Phoenicopteriformes; family Phoenicopteridae; genus Phoenicopterus; species Phoenicopterus ruber. The sequence goes on along the minus strand of CM020231.1, from coordinate 12,760,272 downwards.
GGCTGGAGAGGAATCATTCGGTTACTCAAACTGCACTTTAACTTTACAACTGATACCAAAGCAGCTGCACGAAGGCATCACCCTAGCCGGTGGGACAGGGAAAGGAGCAAGCCAGGAGCAGGACAGGCACACACACCCTGGTTTCTGGGTGGCAAAGGACCTCTCCTTGTGCTTGTGAGCCCCCCAGGCGAGCCCCCATGTTCTGCAAACCCAGGGTCCACTCTTCCTCACACCCCAGTCACTCCCTCCAAGTTCAGTGCCACGACAGAGGGAAGGTCTTTCTTGTTCACGTCCGTCCCCATTGCTGCTTCCAGCCACACAAACTGTTCTCTGATCCAATCCTATCGGCAACCACAGTTTCCTGAAGTTTTGCTGGACCGGGGAGTTGCGCCCATTCAAAGGGTCCAACAATGGACCCCATGCAGCACCTCATCCCAAGATGTCCCAAAGCACTGTGCATTCATTTACGATTTGTGCAACTTTTAAACTACCAGAAGACAACGTGAGATAAGACACAGGGGAAAAGAAGGGAGATTTATGAATGGAAAAAAGATGCATTGCACTCTTTCTTTCGCAAAAGGGACCAGACAGCTGTAACCTGATGAACTGTAACAAAGATGCTGCGCCTTGTGCAGCACTGCACCTCATGTTACAGGATTGAGTTCACTACAGTAACCGCTCCTTAAACAGAAATATTAAATACTTAAATAGAAATATTAATGGTTCGATCGATTTATTGGGTAATGAAGTGTTCCTTCCCAAGGCGACTCCTGAGGGACAGCGCTGCAGGAGGTGTAAATCAACCAGTTAGTCCCTCCCAACGCGTAGGAAGCAGTTGACTGGATCATCCTAAGGCTCTGACGCAGACCAGGTCACACAACCACCAGCCATCAGAGGGCACCACTACCTCCTTACATGGACAGAAAGATGAAACCCGACAGCAATGGCTAACTTGGCAGTAACTTCACCTCACTTGTTCGTCCCCGCAGAGTCGGGAACCTGTCCCTATTTTAGGCACACAGAAACTTTCTGCCAGTGCCACGTGTGCTGCACCTCCCCACGGAGACATGCATCTTCATGCCAGCACACAGTGCAGCATCTCAGGGGCAATCGCTCGAAACTCTGGGAACAACCACACACGCTGACCTCACCACAGTTTTACTGCTGCCCCAAATACTCTCTAAAATTCTACAGACACAGCTCCAGGAGGCAGAATCTCCCAAGTTTAAAAGATCAGAGATTCATTTATCTCTTGAGGATACATTTAACCATTTTGCAGCAATAAAGTAAACCAGACAGGGTTGTACTAGATCTGCAAGCCATTGCTCCTCCACAGGATGACCCCCCTCCTTCCACTCTCACCCCTACAAGAAGCCACTAACACAACCCACAGAAAAAATATCAACTCACAGACACGTGGATGGAGTGCAATCACACAGTCCAGTTACCAAAGACTCAGTAGGGCTCAGCCTACCCACAGGCATAGGCTGTGCATATAGAAATTCGTATTTTCCACTCTATTAAGAGCGTCCTCCTCAGTGGGGTGTGGAAGAGTGAGGGATAAAACACCACCAACCCAGACACTCGTGCTTGTCATCACTGTGCTGGTGCGGTCACACGGCTGATAAGACCCTAACTCACTGTCCACTGCAACACAGGGCATCTGAAGGTGTGCGTGTCTGGGTACTCCACAGGCTGAGGTAACTTGGCCAAGCACCTGGTAAAAGCTGCATGCAAACGTGAGACAAGAGGCCCAGAAAGACAGAGTCCTCCTCCCTCCACTGGGCAACCCAAAAACTACACGCTCAAGTGAAATCACTTGAGGCCAGAGGGCTACTCAAACCACATCCTCCCCACTATAGGAGGACATTTGTGTTTGCATTCAAGTGGTTTTTCTACACAGATTTTCCAGTGGAGGAGGGGTAGTTAAAGAATGATGTCACATTTGATACCTTAACTACTATAAAAGCACTCCAAGACATCTGGAGGCCCAGGTGTGTTAGTTTGCCCCTCTCTCCCTTCCCTCCCTTTTGCCAAAAATCATTATTAACTACGAGGTCCTTGGGATGCTGGTCTTCAAATCCCACACACAGCCTGCATATACATTAGATATGTATGAGTGGCCTTTAATACCAACTGCATGGCTTCAAGGTAGTTCTCAGCATCTGCCAAAGCTTTGCTAGTCATTTAGACAGCTTGGGACAAGAACTCTCAAGCTGATGTCCAACGCATTGAACCGCTCAGAAAAATGCCTTTTACCAAGCAAATGAGCAAGATGAAAGAGCAGAACAATACCTTAGGTTAAGTCCCATTTACCAGTTAAAGCTGCACTGAAAAGAGTAATCATCTCCCAAGTTATATACTGCACATTCCTGCGCTATCTCCCCAGCCCACACCTCTGTTAGGCCGAGGAACAGCTCACGCATTCCAGGGGCTCCGACGCAGGCTCCTTTGCCTTCGCTGCGTGTCAGCACTCGCTGTCCTGCAAATGCAGTATCCTCTGGCAGAAACGGCCTCATGTGCAGCCGCAGGGGCACATTCTTCTGCTTCCCACATCCCAGGTTTGCCTGATAAAGAGTACTAACGCCAGACTAGGGACCACAACACAGTTCTGAGGTATAGAACAGGAATGGATAACACGGAGGCCCCTTTGTACTAATGCACACATCAAACCCCTTTTCTATAAATCTAAGCGACGCTCAGCCCCGTTAAATAGAGTGACGTTATTAAAAAGAAAAAAAAAAAAGGTATTTACATCCATCTTCCCATGCGTATCAAAACATACTCTTTGTTCACTCCCCTGTTCCTGTGCCTTCTGTGCATCTCAAAAATGCTCCTGGATTAAGATGGCACAGTGAAGCAGAACACATCATGAACTGGTTCTGGAAAAACCTACGTGACAAGGCATCAACAAATTCACATTTGCCAATTGGCATCAAGGAGCTTTTTAATGCTAATTTTTCCTTAAGCAGTAAATAGTTTTCCACTATTCATAAGCAGTCTAGGATTTATTTAATTTTTAAAGTGAGGCAATTTAGAGAAATCTAAATTTGCTTTCCTCTGTTAAGGAGAAGTCTTCTACTACCGAGTGTCCAGTGTAACTCCAGCCTGTGCAAGGGCTAGAGAGACGCAGCATACTCAGTCAGCTCAAAGATGACAGCATTAGTGCCAGAAGAAAGAAAACTACCTCAGGTTTCCATATGCAGTTCATCTCTCAGCAACTGAGGATGAGCTATTAAGCCATGCTGACACAGCAAATCAGAGCGTTATCAATATAGCAAGTAGATCAAAAGGATGGTGGTCAAATTTTCTTCTACATCTCATCTACTGCTGGGGAGGAAATGGAAGCATAACTGAGGCAAGATACTTCAAATGCCTCAGATATCAGCTTTTCATTTGCAACAGCTGGAAGCCACATCTGTACATCCATCAAACCGCACATTGCCTGTAGCTCTGCTTCTTGCATGGGACATCTGGAAAGTGAGCGACACTGGAGACAGGATTCTTCATCCAACCACCACACAGAGCAAACGCCTTCAGCGTTCAGCCACAGAGTCCCATCTCCCCCCGTATCTCTAATGCCACATGTCCCTGACAGCCCAGACGCAGCACACTGGGTAATCAGGATGAGATGTCTGAGCACAAACTACAATATTTCCTGTAATTCAGCTGCAGAGAACAGGTGTCTGCACCTCTCCTGTTCTTCCCCACACCCCTGTTTACCCAAATAACTAGAACTGCTACAGGTTTTCCTGGCTTAGGCAGCAGAAGATTCCCAGAGGGCTGGCAAATGGAAATAAAAAGCAAAATAGCCGTAAGGACAGATCTAAATGAGGACACAGACTTTACATGATAATCATGTCTCATTCGGCATAAGACAAATTGCAGACCCCTCATTTGCAGAATGACACACCATTCTCTAGCCCTTTTTTCTTAATACCTGTAAGATGCTGAATTCAAATCCTTGATTTTTGCTGTCCCCTGAAAGAACAAAGGGAACTGCATCTCCAGAACTGAACCCTCAGCTCACAGACTCATCTGAGCAGCCTCTTTGCAAAATCCCCGAATCCAAACTTTAAAAAGCTCATTAGGTTCAAATAAGTCTTCTCTCCTCCACCTCCAGCAGTAACTGCAACTCCAGCTCACATATAGGGAGACAGCTCGGGGCGGTAACCCAATCCCTGGCAAGACAGTTTTACATTGTGAGTAACTGCAGAGGAATGGGGAGCTTGGGTATATTTATCCTATTAAACAGCCTTTCAAAAGAAACATTTGCAATGCTCTAGAAGAGCTGCATCAAAAAGACTTGTTGGAGCTTTGCTATAGGGCTTCTCACTGCCTTAGAGTTTGAGTCTGGAAGGGGCAGGGAGCCCCAAAGAGCAACACCGATGACAGGAATTCCCTTTTTAACAGCAGCTTTGACTTTTCTCAGCAAAATGGAAGAGCATTATCAGAAATAGGAAAATCATGAACAAACAGATAAATGCAGGCATTGACTTCCAGGTAAAAGAAATGTAATAACAGGTTCTTAAGGCATTATATTCTAATCAACGTTTTTAAATGCAAAAAGATCAGATACTACAAAAGCAATAAAATACAAAGACTACCTTCAAAATGAGACCTTAAAAATTTGAAGTGCAATTAGAGGCTCTTAAAATCCTGAAGTTCTCTGGTTCACATATATAGAAAGCACGTAAAATAGCTTGGCTTACTTTCTAAAACCTTGAGAAGGAGACATTTACAAGTTTTCCAAAATTTAACCAATATGTTGAGAAGATGGTTAGAATACAGGACATGTAACAGCTCTCAGCTCTCTTGTGAAGCAGGGACAGATTGTTATTTAAGACACAAAAAAAATGAAGGCGCAAAAGGTAAGTCATTTGCCAGACCTAACAACTGCTGGAGCACCAGCACAGAGCAGCCACTGGTATTTTTACTTCACATTGTCTAGAGCTGCCTAGAGGAAGTTCAGATGACATGGTCAAAAAAAAAAAACCCTCGGCTATTTTTTTTAACGTATTCCAGTGACTGAGGTTTATTCAAAGCCTTGCGCTTTCTCATTGTCAAGGTATTGGTGCAAGTCATGCCTTGTGCATCTGCTTAATGAAAAGAATGTCCAGACTAGTATCAATGTGTGATATGGTAAACTCCAATAGAAGACAATATGTATGAAAATCCTTGAAGCTTCCCTGTTCTTTGAAACCACTACTGCCCCTTAGAATAAGCAAGACTATGCATTTGTGGCGCTGATTTACAAAGTTGCGTGGGTGCTTCAGAAAAGCTTAACAGCAAAGGCAACCATGTAGTAGTTGTTATGCCTAGCTACACCAGGCTGCAGAGACAAACTAAACAAGAATTCATCCCGTGACAGACAGAACTGCTTTCAAAATCACATGATGGCACCCACCATGAATCCCATCTATGCCCTAACTCGAATACAGACAGCCAAACCAGTTAGCTTTCCCCAGTACAGCAGCCCATGCACCCAGCTCTGACCACTATCAGCAAATGTCTAAACAAAGACAAGACACTGCACTCTGAGATGTGGTCTACATGATCAGCTGCAGCAATGATTGTGGCTTCCTGTCCCAACCACCGAGTCCCAAGCTGGAGACTTTATTCCAGAGCTTGTGGCCAACTTACTGGTCACAACTAACATGCACTACTACCACCCCAAGCATGGGGTTGTAAGAGAGAGTGCAAATACAGCCAGTTTGAAGCAATTTCAGTAATTATTTATCAGTATCCACTCACGGCACATTTGGGGATGAAATGCAGACCCTTCGAGTGCTCTGGCTGTAGTTTCAGCAGAGCTGACACCACCACATGCTACCAGCGTAAGGGATGGGCCCAGTGATTCCCGCTTCCCCCAGCATGCAAACCCACGCTATTCCTGGAAATCACCCTGCTGATCGCCAGACACTTTCTGAACTAATTCAGCTTATTAATCCAGTAAAGTTTTCTGGGTTGTTGGTTTGGTCTTTCTAGATAAACTCGTTACATTTCTTGGAAGCATAGCTCCAGCCGCTCTATGACTTAAGCAGCTTTTAGAAAATGTTTTAAAGAGAACAATGCCAGAATTTAGCCCTTGTCTCAAGTCAGTGAATAAAACTTCTGCTTTAGATAACAAATACCATTTCACCTCCAAAACTCAGGCCAGGACACAAAGTGTAAAATCCAGCCCTACCATGCCATTAGTTGAAAGAAATCACACACCTTCCTGTCTGATTCCCATAATTAATATGCATCTCAGATGCAGATGAGAAAAACTGCAGGCTGAAAAGGGAGCAATCAGCAGAAAGCCCCAACTGAAATGCTCTTAAATACTGGAGACATCCCTCACCACTACCAGCCACTTCCACCTGAGCCTACACTGACATTTCGCTGTGGCTTTGCAGCCCCAGAATTACGATATGCCTCAATCAGTAGGGCTGCATACATTATGTACCTACTGGTGCTATCCCATTTGCGCCACTGAGCCTAAGAGTTAGCTTTTGACACAGACTACTCCTGACCATAAAATTTTGAAGATGAACCAACTCTGTATGCTACAGAACCCCAACAGAAGCCATCATGTAAGCTCAGACCTTCCACCAGATCCCTCTGAGGGGCAAGAGGGTTATTTGTACATGTGCTGGAAAGCCATAAAGGTCACTGCAAGATCCTTCCTGGAACGGGCCACACCACTTCCTTTCAAATTAACACAAGCAATTCACTGAAACTCGGGCCTGCCCTGTAACCTCAGCAATGGCGTATTTGTCAGCACGGTGAGGGTGCTAGAGTGCCAGCATCACGAGGGGTCAGCTAGTTCCCGTGTAACCCAGCAGCAAGGCTTTCAAGGGCACAGAGACACTCTGTAGGAAACCAGCTGACCAGTTTGCAGCTTGACACCAGCAGTTCCCTGGGAACCACAGCCCCATTCCTTGAGTGAGCATCTCGGATCCACCTCATCATCTTTGATGCAACAGGCTGGGAAATCCTTCGACTGCTGGCTCCATTCACATCACCAAGTTGGCAGGAAGGTAACCTAATCTTAACCAGACCCACAGGGCATGGGATCATCAATGCAGCATGCAGGCCGAGACACACTGCAACTGCCTCAAAGATCTGAGTCAGCACGGTTTCCTGGATGAAAGCTCAAACTGGCTGAGAGAAACGAACCACCACCTACAAAAGAGAAACACATAGTCATTCCGCCTTCCTCCAACTTCCTTCGAAAAACCTTCATCCCTTTTCCACTACCTCAGAACAGTTCATTAGATGGCTGAGATAATGGAAGTCTCTCAAGGCACATAACTGCTTACATGGTCAGAGAGAAATATTCCTCAATATGTTATAGGTTTGCTGAGCATCCTCACACTGGAAGTGATTTGTGATTTAAGTGTCATCTCCTTTCAGAAGGGATGTACCTGATGCTCCAGAAAAAAAACAGTAAGGTTACCAGACCAATTTCCAAGAAAATATGGTTTGAATATGGGGGTTTTTTTTGGTTTTCAGCCAGAAAGCTACTAAACCAAGCATAGCCTTTTCAAGTTGTTCAAATTAACCTAAGCTGTCTGCTCCACTGCTGTGGCTGTTGCATTTGGAAGCTGTCAACAGAAACACCAGGAAGAACAAACTCTTCCTGGCATTGAAGATCTAACAACAGCATAGAGCAAAGCAAGGCCATACAAATCCAGCTTAAGTTGGCTGTTGTATTCTTCACATATTGCCTCCAAGAGGAGTATTTGAACTTACTAGCACCACTGTGACATCTCTGGTTTCAGAGCCTGCTCCCTCCCAAAGGTGTGTCCTCCTGTTTATTTCTCATTTCCAGAAAGTACTGGGGAGGGTGGGAGGGAAGGGTATTTCCTGTCATATACAGCATCCTCTTTTTTACAGCACGGCTTTCTCCACACTTGAAGTGAAAAGAGACATCATGTATTTACTTCCCTCTGTTTATAGTCCTGAGCAGCAAACAGCTCATGACAGGAAAAAAACACCCTATGCTAAGACCTGGTGCCTTAAACTGAATTCATGTTCCAGCTTACTAAATAAATAAACGTTTTCAGTTTCCACAGCTACCAAAGGCTTCTGAGAATGCCAGATCCCCAGCTACGCAAGCCTTGAATGCCTCTGTATAGTGATTCACAGACAGACGACCCACAGTTGTGTGAAGCTAAAAGAGAAAATAATCCCTTACGTGGTTCCTTTCTAGCTAGATTCACTATCCTCTCAAACTGAGCCCTAAACAACAGGAAACAATTACGAAAGATGGATAAGCTTAGTCAAAAAATTCTTCCACTGCTGTATGAACATCTTCAGGAGGGTCAGGAAAAGTTTGTAAAGGGTTTGCAAACCATAGCTCCAGCACATCCTGTGAAACAGCGCATGCAAAAGCAGCGGGCTGAGCTAATCTCAACACTTACACAATGTTTAAGAGCACAAAGCCAGGTTCTGGTTTACTGACCAGAGAGACATTGGAGATTTTACATATCACAAACTTTCTTGTACAATGTTTCGCATAGACTTAACCAGCCTTTACTCAGTACTCAAAACTCATGACCTCCAGTGATTCAGACCACCATGATTTAAGTACTACTGTCCTCAGATGATTGTCCCACCTACAAGTTACAGCACTAATAGCAGAAGGGGAAGCCATTTTCAGCCACATTTTTTCAGTCACAGCAGTTGACAGCTCCACACCCTAAACCTAAACTTCCACATATTCCATTTTATATTGATATAACAGGCTGTGACCTGCAGCAATTATAGACAGTACAGTCTGCAGCCACTGCACTTGAATTCCAACAAGGATCACAAATCAGAATCCTCACCCTAACATTCACACCCCCTTGACAGCACAAAAAATCATCTACCTTTCAGAAATGGAGAACTGATATGCAGCCCTGAACAACCCAACGTAACATGGCAAATCACATTATATCAGATAGAAAGCAAGTCTGACTCTCAGGCCTGTACTAAAAATACTTAAGTTGGAATTTCTCAGTCTGAATCTGTAGCCTGCTACAAGCCCACCTGCTACCGAGTCTTTTGTCAGAATCCTCTCCTTTTGGAAGCAAATAGACTGGTGTTCCTATGAGCAGTTTATAGTTAGCCCTATGAAAGATTATGAGGAACAACAATCTGCACAAATTAGAGAGTCTCCATCTCTCTCCCTGTGTGTCAACTGCCAAATTGGAAACAGCTTTGGTCCTCCAAGGAGGGGTAAGGACAGCTTCTGACAGTCCTCTCCAAGAGTGGCTCTTTTGTGCAAGATCTATTTCTGATCTCCGCCTGACAGCAAATAGACTTCAGGCATTTGCAGGAAGTCCCAGACAAAGGCATTAGCAATGGCCAGTATTGACCCAACTGCCTCTGGGAGGGAGGCGAGTTGGCTCAGACAAAAGTAAAGGACATGAGCTCTGTTCAAACTCAGCAACAACTCAAACTGAGCAGAGTGGAAATGGCATCCTGGCTGATTGTGATGGAAGGAACAGATTGGAGTGAGTGTAAACGTTTTACACAAGCAACTAAGCAGTTAATGCCATCTCAGTACTGACCTGGGCTGGATTTCAGCAACATCCCAGGTGGGGGGAAAAAAAAAAAAAAAACCACATTAGCCACCAATGCACTAACCTTTTTAGTCCTCTATTTATCCTTACGTGCGCAAAATAGTAAGTTAACCCTTCCCATGCATGTCATAAGAATTTTTATTTGCTGCTGGCTTCCCTGAGAAAGTTTCTAGAACTGGGATGAATGTTCAAAAAAGTCCAACAAGATCTGCTCTCCTCTGCCAAAACAAAAAAAAAAAATATATATATTCATGAAAACCAAACAAGCAGCCACTGAATTGACCCCTCAGGGACATTCCAGGGCCAAGGCCTCTGATCAAAATACCAACTCCCTTGTATTCCTACAGGAAGAGGGGCTCAGCCAAGCCAGCTATCTGAGGAACCAGAACCCTTCCTGCTACATCAGCACACAGCTACTCCGCAAGCGCTAGGTCAAAACACAGCGCACACTGCCATTTTACAAACATCTAACAAATCTAGTACAAAGGGACCTCCATTAACAGAGCAAAGAGTCCAAGGATGGGTATAGAAACAGCAGGAAACAAGACACTATGTATTTAAATCACAGCTCTGGTAAAGGGAATAAACGGAAGCTCAGGGCTCAAGACATTTCTAGTCCCTTGGCTGATCATTCAGGCAAACACTCATGGAAATAGTGCCAGTGGGCAGTAACAGCACCACAGCACTGGGAAATTTATCATAACCCACAATTTTGCTAAAGCGGATGCCACTCCAAAACTGTGCTGCTCTCTCCAAGTCAGGTACGTCAGGTTGACGCCATATAATTATCATCTTGCCAAAAATCACTTTGCGCTCCTTGTGTAATGAAAGGGAGACTCCCTTTACCTATTATTCTTCTTCCCTAGCAGCATGTAGAGCTGCTGGGAAAAGAAAGTCATCTGTCGTCTCCATCAAACTAGCCTTCTTCCTTCATCAGCACAAAAGTACGCTCTTTAGAGACCTGAACTGGGCAATCTGTTCTCACATCTTCCTGAAAAAGAGACAGGCAGAGAATGGTAACAACTACAAGGACTACAGTAGACCAGAGAGGAAAAACACTGCCATCATTTGTGTGCCAGACCCTGCTTGGCCCTGGACTACAGGACTTGGAGAAAAAACTGCCAAGTGCAGAGGTGTGTGCACTCAGCTACTACCAAGCAACCCTCTACATGCCCACTGAAATGAGGGTAGACAAGGGCATTTTTAAGCCTTGGGAGGACTGTATTTGTTGAGATTTGCATAAACCGTAGGCAGTTGGGTCTGACTTAACTGAAAATTGTCATAAGCAGCACTGAGGTTACAACACATGCTAATCCAGCACTGGATAACTCTTCTGAGCAGCTTCTAAGCAGTAGCTTAGTGCCATAAGCAGCGGCAAATCGGAACAGTGTGAACACACAGCAATGGTTTCCAAATCTTTGGGCAACAGCAACCGTCGTTTGCTGGTGCTCCAGAGCCCTCAGGTGGAAATGACAAGTGTGGAACTTTGACCACTTAAGAGGACACCTTACAACAGCTGTAGAGTACTTACCACTTGAAGATCTTAATTTGGGAATTGCCGATTCTAACACATCTAGGGAAGGAAAACATGTTACATTGGGGTTTACATGGGAACAGAGCACAGGAGTTCCACTGGACAGTGAGCACCGTGAAGGATACAGTTTCACAAGACACAGAAAGGCGAATTAACAGCTCACCACTGCCAAAAATGGAGAGGTTTTACTCCCTCTTCCAGACATGTGCTGCTGCCACTTACTTGTGTTGGCTCTGGCTCTCACAAGACCCCTCTGTGAACCAGTTCAACAGAATATACACCCAGCCAAAAAAAAAAAAATTACTGTTTTCTTTTGAGTTAGAGAGATGAGCACAGCAGTCAGCAAGAAGGAAGGGGTACGTCCAAACAGCCAGACGAGGGAGCAGAAAAGGGGTAAGGATGAGTGAAAGTAAAGCCATCCCCCCCTTTCAGCAGTACCAAGCCGTTATACTGACTCAACTGCCAGCAGGACCACCTCAGATACCCCAGCATCTCACCTTTGCCACACAGATAACCATAGTCAATAAGACAACTGCTAAAGATCACTACAATCCTGTTTATCTGCATATGTAAAAATGGCTTTGGACACAGAAGAAAATACTGTCAGAGCTTGCACATTCCAAGTTAATTATCTGCCTTTTAAAAAGTAACAGAAACAGGAAAGCATGTGGACCCTACCACCAATAAAGGGAAGGGTAAGATTTGCATGGTTATGCAAGAATAGACATGAAAACTTAAGGGAGGAAAAAAATAGCATCTTTTAAACAGTGGAAATCCTATCCAAGCAGCATAAACAGATCTGAATATAGACCCGTCCAGGCAAAGTGCCAGTTACAAATTTGAGACACACATAAAGATGATGAAATGAAGGACAGAAATATTAGTATAAATTCTGAATTCATTAAAAGCATTAGAAGCACAAATTCTGCCCATGAGATGTAGGATACCCTGGCTACCAGCAAAAGGAGGATTCCAGCAATAAAGGAGACACTAAAGAGATACTGCAATCGTACGGACACTGCAATGGTATCCATATTTAGTACAGTCTTATTGAAGCATTCCTGTCCTCAAGACTCTTAAATGGGATATCAGAATGCAGACTTGAGAGATTTTAGTCCTTGAAGAGAGTATTTGTCATTAACTCCAGCAACTTCCCATTCAGTAAGTAACAAGCATATCTCCCAAGAGCATAAATGCAAAGAACATTCAACAAATGAAAATCTGCCCTTAAAACCCAACGTGTCTCAAGTTTGAAAAGCCTGGGCCTACAAGGAGAAATAAAGTCCCAGCAAATTTCACCCAGATACTGGGATGCCAAATAAAAGGTTAGTATATTGAGATATAAATAAAGACAAGTTAAAAAGTCTTGCTGGCTTGATCTGCCAACCACATTGAGGCGAGTTGTTTCCCTTTTTTTAAAAAAGGATCTTTTGTCAAATGTGGTATGTGGTTTAACTGGCTTGTTAAAAATCTAATTACTAAGAAAGTACTCTCAAAATGGTGGATTTTTCTTGTTACAAAAGTTTTCATTTCTGCAAGGGTTCTCTGCAACAGAGTGGGAGCAGACTTGGAAGCAACACCGAACTCTTTATAAGCCAAAAAAGTGTAAGTCATCATCAGCAACCTGACTTTACACAAAGCGCGGCCAAAAGCACAATGTAAACGCACAGAACAGGGGCAGGGGGAAATGACAACAAAATATTTAACATTTTCAGTCATGTGGATCTTGGTACTACTTATAACTATAATAGGTAGAAAGTTTTAAAATGAAGCTTTCAATCTGATGAGCATTCTACTAAAACTTAAAGATAGCCCAACTAATTACGATAGTGGGCAAGCACGTCTTTGAAAGACAACAGACTACAAGGGGCCAAGAAGCACATGGTTAAAAATCTTATTAAAGCAGCTTCTTTTTACTTATAGACAGTTTCTGGGAATGAGAGGAGGACAATGTTCCAGAAATGAATGTGGGAACTGGTCCCCTGTCTACTTTGGGAGATGATGTGGGTGGTAATTTGATGGAGATTGCTGATGGCTCTACAGCTCTAGAGCTCTGCATTTTTTTTTTCAGCATTGGCAGAAGAATGCGGCCCAAGAGTTTCACAATGTCATGACAGAGGCCCACTGAAAGAAAGGAAATTGTTAAAGCCAGACAGAAAACTACGTTTTTAGAACTGGAATATATTGTAGCCAGTGGCTGGAGAAGAGCTGAAGAATGTTTAAGGTTTTCTTATCTCTTCCTACTGTGAGAAGGTAGATGACCTATCATTCTACCTATCATCTGGCATCATGACAGAAGTATTAGTTACAAGTCTCTTGCTTGTTTCATCACCAGCCAGAGAAATAGTGAGGATTTCTTTTACCAAGAGCAGTATTAATAAAGCAATTAAATGCATGACAGCTTCTTCACCTCAGTGCCCTGCACAGAAGTTTTTGTTTGTTATTAACAAAGAAAAAATTTATTCTATCAACCGACGGCTGTTTTACTCACAAGGGAACTCATGACCACAGAAAACTCCAATTAAAAAAAAAAATTACAAAGACTAAAGAAAAGGTAGATTTTTGAGAAGTAAAGATGAGTAAGACGACCAATCTCCAGCACTGACCAAAAATGGAAATGCCAGCAATACTGAAATAGAAGCAGCATGAGAATAAACTTCCCTTTCATAGGTACATGAAATAAATCTTTTGTCAAATTACTTCTAAAAAAGAGTTTTCAGCATGATCTCTGATTGTCCTCCACCAATCGTATGATAAAAGTCAACAATATCGAGATAACTGGAAAGAATGTTTTGCATTAGTCTACAGAAGGTAAGATTCCCAGCCCCTGCATTTCTGCTTTGCTGAAAATTAAGTTGACTTCTTTGTCTCAACTCATTATATTCTTCCCTGCTATACACTGAACTAGGCCATAATGGAAAATTGATTAATTTTCCTATCAAGTACTAGATGCATATATATTTTATATGGACATGTACCCTACCCAAATCACTACCATCGCATTACTGTTGGGTACTTTAAAACTAAGCTGATCCACTTCAGAACCACACTGGCTTTCACAACCCACAGAGAAACAGAGGGACTAGGCTCTTCCACATTACATGTTGAATGTACAAAGGCAAGCTCCCACACATGCAACAGCAGTGCAACTGCCCCCTCGCTGAGAACAATATTCCACTCCTATCTCTGCGAACAAATCCAAGCCTAACTGCTAAAGCAGCTGGAAAATAGCTAACCCAACTCCCCCCACCCCCCCCAAAAAATAGAAAATAAAAAAATAGCTGGTTCTGCCAAGCAGCACTGAATACACTGCATTCCATTTCATTAAAACAATTACTCAGAAGCCAGCCAAGAATTACATACAAGCTTCCTCCCTGCACCACCCCAGACCATTCTCTTCAACCCTCCTCCCCAACACGCAGAGCAAACAGCTTCCCAACTCTGCAAAGACAGGATCACACCACAGCAATACCGCTCAGAGAAAGTAGCGCTGAACGCCTCGCATCGCACTAGCTATTCCACCCTATGTAGAGCATTTTTCAAACCTAAGCAATGCAATCAGAGGACTTTAGCAGATTCAGACAGCCTAGAAGGTCTCCAAATTTCACACCACCATGAGCCATACCCTGGTGATCTGTTTCATGCAGTTTTCTCCCTCACATTTGATGGCAAAGAAGCAACAACAAATTAAGCTCTTAACCATCTCTTACAGAAAAATGAATGATAACCTAACAGATTTTATCTCTAACTCGCACAGCCAAGGCTTTTAAGCACGATCCCAAGGCAGAAGGTGCTGGAGGCGCCCAATTTAAGCAATTAAGAAGTACAGGAGCATGCCAGAGCAGCTGTGCTTGCGAGGCACTGCCCAAGGGAACTGCTCAGGACAGCCAAGTAGCAAATCTCAGATTAAGCACCAGCAGGACAGACTGAAAACGACAAGCTTAGGGTTATAAGAACCCGACTGAAAAATTCATCCCAAAGTCCACACAGCCATTCCACAGCTCCCAGCCTGACTGACAGCGCCGAGCTCCTCACATTTCACAGCAGAAATAAAAGGCAGCTTCTTCTGGCCAACACTGCTCACCCACCCACAACACTGAGTTGGCCACTGATAAGAGATTTCATGACGTGGATGAAATGGCATTTCATTCCCTCCCCCAGTGCTCCAGCTCTCTGCAGGGATCCTGTCTGACTGCTGGAGCTGCTCGCAGCCAGGCAGAATAGTTCCAGCTGTGTATCACGCCGCCTAACCAGACCTACACAGCCCAAGAAAAGTCTCTCACATAAAACCATAACGAACAGAGGGAAAGCTGCAATCCAGAAGTAGTACTCCTAAGCATCATACTCTTGTGGACCACCTCCACCCGAAAGGGATAATTTGCTAGCAGCAACAAAAAACCCTAGTCCCAAGGCAGCTGCCAGTGCTGAGGAATGGGGAGCAGCAGACACAACTAATGGCCAAACAAGATGAGCAGCAGAGACAACCAGCCAGGCCATCATCTTATTCCACCTCGTGGGGCACCAGTAACCTCAACTGATGTGCAGTTAGCCTTAGGCTCTTTTGTCTGACCCAGCTGAAATTAGTGGCTCCAACCCAAAAGAAACCTTTTCAGAGAGAAGCCTTGAACTTGTTTAGAACCATGAAAGAGGATAGAACAAGGGAGTATTAAGCCTCTAATCCATGGCAAATCATTTAACAGCCCTCCTGCCCATGACCTTTTCTACTTCTGGCTTTTTTTTGCCCCCTCCTGCTCTTAGAAAAACCCAGCCTTATCACAGTCCCTGCACCATCACAAACTTCCCTATAGCACAAAGCGAAATTCTCTGCTCACCTTGCTCTTCAGGGATGGAAATAAAGCAAGATCCTATCAGGCGTCTAGACAGACACAGGATTAATTCTGTCTGCCAACTCAATTTTGTGACAAAAACATGGGATTGGTTTATTCCTGGAGACCCCATACAGTTTGATTTATAGCTGAGCCGTTTAAAGCACAATTCCCCATGCAAAGTGTCATTCAGAAAGTTTATTCCCTGGAGCGCCATTTACTTTTTTTGATGTTCTTCACATCATTTGCAAAGTGTTAGAGGTTTAAACACGTGCAATAAACACTAAAAAACAAGAAATCAAGCTACACTCCGCTGCATGCTGCCAGCCAGACATACTCAGTAGCTCACCCAGTAAAGCCATCTACACCAAACTTGCACATAATAGCAACACTGTGCGCAGCGGTATGACAAACTGCATCTGAAGACTTCAGACTACCCCATCATCATTTAAATAACTTGAACTAAACTTGTTCACAGTGTAGAGACAGTCTAGCACAGGGAAAAAGGAGCCAAGCAATAACAATGCAGGCTGCCTCCCCCTGTGGCCTGCCGTAAGTTCTCTTGGAACCTCAACTTACAGTTGTCTCAAACTGCTTAGATAAATTTCCCATGTAAATTCAGAATAATTACTGTCTGCTACAAGAAAAAGCTGCATTTATATGAGCAGAAAAAGAGGTTACCAGACTCCTAAACAGCACAAACACATAACCTCAGGGACTCAAGTTCCTATAACTGAAACACCAACACCAAACTTGTTCCACGGCACTCCACTTGCCGTTTCTACTTCATTGCTTCATCGGGATTTAAAAGCATACAGAAGAGAAAGCATGGATTTTAACACCAGTCAATCAAGGGAGACTGTCCCCAGCCAGCTGGTTTCTGCTGCTCTGGGGCCATTTGCTATGAGAGTAAGCAAGAATGGGAAAAATAGCTAAGAGTGATATGAGAAAGTCATCACCCACCTCCTATTTTTATGGTATATCTTTAGCACACGACATTCTTTGAATGACTTCACGATGCTCTGTGGTAAAGGGAAAGACTAGAGTAGAACTACTGTGGGGAACTTGGAAGGGAAAGGAAATCTTTTCTCCCTACTCACAGCCTGTCATAACAGAGGAGGAAGAAAGGATGAGCAATCAGAAAGGCAGAGAGGGAACATTAAACAGGGCTGAGATGGGAATAAAAACTTATAAATCTAATTCAAACTTGCCCTTGTAAGCTTTTCCAGCAATGGTGACTGGAGAAGCTTGAAAGAGTTACTATTCTGATATATTCAGCTGGAAGCTATTTCAGAAACACAAAGATCTCAACAAACTTTAACCATACTTTGCAGGTAGGAGCTATATCCCTATTTCACAGATGAAGAAACGATACGCCTGAAGTCAGGGCAAGTTTTTGAGGCTGTGGATAAACGGTTACCTGATGCTAGATTAAACGTAAGCCACAGCTAAAAGAGGTGGCCTCACCTACTTCCCAGTCCACTATCTGTGTAAAAAATGACTTTCAGAAGAATCAGTTTGCTGATCCAGCTAACTGCCCAACAGTTCTTGTGGACACAAGGAAGGGAGATGGGGGCAGGGAGAACACAACACCCTTACAGCAGCTAGCATTTAAATCAGTTAAACCAATCTGAAGTCAAGACTTCCACTTTCTCTCCAATCCACTTAACTTCATCCTAAAATGGAAAGGAATAGTGCCACTCCTTGCTTCTACACTGCACTGGATCTAGTTACCTTGCCACAGGGTGAGACAGTTCAGCTTACTGACCCAATAGCAAATCATTTGTTCAATTTGAGGGAAGGGACTGGTTTTCCAGACAATCAGAAATTTGAACCAATTCGCTCTGGAGCCTGATACTAAGTAAGCAGCAAGCACTCAAGAGATGGGGAAGCTGGAATCACCATTTGTGGCTGAGATCTGAAACTGGACGAGATGGGAGTGAGATTTTACAAACACTGAAACAACAACAGCACCCAAAGTCTCCACAGTTCCCTACCTAGCATTTTAAAATATAATAGCCTAGTAGTCACGACAACCTATACTTCCAAGGCTTGTTATTAAACCTAAGTTACTTAGGACAGGCTAAAGTGAGCAAGACACTCATTCCCTAAACTCCATCTTCTTATTGCAGCCCGGGGAAGCTTCCCACAGACAATGTCTCACTTTCAGGCAGCTGGAGCAGAGCATCTTCATTAACAGCTTCCGCATCAGACAAAAGGGACACAGAAGATCATACACAAAGGGAGGGAGGCAGAGTCTGAGACGCAGAGCAGGAAACTGGGACCAGAGATCCTATTCACTCGCACTGATTTTCCACTAGCACAACACAACTGAATTCAGAATCTGTTCTGGCTGTCTCCAAGCTGCAGTAGATCCTGGATACCAAACTAACGCATTAGTCCACTTCAAACAGATTTGTTTTGTGGCCATGGACAGGCTTTTCCCCCCCTCTAGTTGCACAGATTTAATTTAAGGAATTTATATATTCTGTCAGTAGATCAGAAAAACAATTCTGATCTAAATAGAAGAACATTGTCATGGCTTGTTCTGCTGCCAGACTTTAGAATTTTCCGTCATTTCTGCAGTTTCACAACTTGCTTCATATAATAATACTCTTCAAGGGGAAAAGAGGTGAGGAAAAAAGGGTCTGGAGAAATTAAAGTATCATGATTCCCTGAGAAAGGAAGAACAAGTAGAGACAGAGTTAAAGACACATATGAGAAGTTACCCATTTCTTTCTCTAGTGGTAGAGATGGTGTCGGAGGTTCAATTTTAACCAGGAGGGCAGCTGAACACTTGGGATAAGGTTGACCTCTCCCAGCAAGGACAAAGCAGCTAAAGACAGCACAGAGTCCAGTCTTTCCATGGAAATAGAGCAACAAGAAAAGAAGTCTCTCTCTGCATCGCACACTGCTCGAGGCAGAGGACTCCCTGTCTGAGTTGCTCAGGACAATGCAGTCCCTGTTTTACGAGGGGTCAGAACAGCTAAGAAGCTGAAACAAGTCAGAACCCCATTGTGCAGAGTATTAGTTCTGTTTACAGTCTTCTCGCCCAGCAGCAGGAATGACTCAGAAACCTGAGCCAGTAGAAAACCAAGGGACCAAATTACTTTACCAGTGTTTCCCCCCAATGCCATTTCCTGGGCGTAGCTGACCGTAAGCAATTTCATACTAAATTTTCAGTCAAATAAGACCAAAACCCACTGCGTATGACTTCCAAACTGAAGGAACTGAGTCAGAAACAGGCAAGCATCCCCCTCAAAAAGACGGTCAGCGTAACCCTGCAGAGCACAGCAATCTTCCAAATGTTAGGAGAGATGACAGATGGAAACACATGCACCCCCCTCCACGCTCCCATGAAAAATCAATGGCAAGACTGCTCCCTTTAAAGTCAATCTTGAGAGGATTAAGCCCTGAAGAGAGGGTGGGTTAGAGTTCCTAAACAGAGGGAAACAACTTTTAAAGTAAAATCTCTTGTGCCTCTGAACCTTTGTGCCCAGAATCTTGAAGCCACACTGCTAGACAAACCTTCTGCAAAAGAAAAATCCTTCTAGGAGTGAGCAAGCACATCTAAAATAAGAAGCTTACAGTCTAGTTTACATGCACAGCCAAAACACTGCCATAAATACATTCTTATTAAACAGAAATAACTCTTTGTAAAACATCTTTTACAAGCTCTAGTGAATGCTGTTTTGTTTTTGATTGCAAAATCCAGTTAAAAAAATCTGAAGCCTTTTTTTTTAAAAAATTAGAAAAAAGGCAAGTCGTAGAGAAGTGAGAATATCAAAGCCATCAAAAGAAAGCTTCTAAAAGTAACATCATTTTTGTTTGGAGTTTCCAAAAGCTCGAAAAAAAATAAAATAAAAGGTTTCACGGTAGTGTTTACAAACAATCCCTTTCAGAAAAAGGCTGTAAAAAACATTTTAAGTCAAAAATCAAACAGTATCTGACTAAAGCAAATGTAAAGTTTCTTCTCTCCTACTCCTCTCACCATAAAAATGCATGACACACTACACAAATTAGGTTTCTTCCTCCACATCCAGCGGATCCCAATGGACTGTTCACACATACTACTTAGACAAAGTAGCACCACAGAACCAAGAATAATTCAACATCTAATTGAATATCTCAAATTGTCTGAAGTAAATACGTGTGGTTGGTCACTTGTGTGCTGGAAGCACAGTGTGTAACAGCACCACGCTGCGCTTTGGTAATCCCCTGAAAGGGGCGATAGCCCTGAGTTAGGATTTTCACTCTTTAGGACAAAGTTTTACTCTCTGTGCCAATTTACAACACTGCAGAACGGCAAACTCATTCAGCAAGCTTCCTGTCAAACTCCAAGCACATCCGCAAAATATGCTTCCTTAGAGGGACTGGAGGAAGACAATCTGGACAAGTCTGGTCAGCTGCTCGAATTCACGGCCTCCTCCCCCCCTTCCCACAATGTGCTATTCTGGTTTGTACCCAGACCCAGCACCGAGTGTACTGTGCCGCAGAGGCTCCCCCAGCTCAATGGGGTGCATGAGTTCCGCCTGCAGAGCTCTGAACGAGTTTCCTGTGTGAGCTGTGCGCTGTAACACCACTTCTTCAACACTGAGGGGAAAAAAAAAAGGACAAAGTTTTTTTCACTCCAAATGAATCCCCAAAGCAACACAAATCCATCTCACATATGTTTCAGAACCTCTTGAGCCCAAGCAGCATGAAATTGAGATACTTCTGGACCTCCATTTTACAGTGCACAAGTACACACTGATCAACTCCATCAGCTCCAGGAAGAGGGAGGAGATTTTTGATAAATTCAGGGAGTTAAGAACAGACACACCAACAGGCTCTGTGAGGCGTTCCCTCATGCCCGGAAAGGTCCATCAGTCACTCGTCATTTCTGCACCACACAGATTCAGAAGCATGGTGTGGAAATATCTAAGCTGATTTTACTTCACATCAACTCTGAACCTGCAAGGCATATTAGCTCAGGCTCAATGCTAAACTACTTTTGGGCCAAAAGTGGCCCTGGAAGCAGTGCAGCTATGTCCACATGGCATCGTGCCTGAACCAACAAGTCCTGCCGGACCAGCTTGACTCTGGACAGAGCCAGTGCAGACGTCTGTATCCATGGCACAGTTAATCCACAACTCAGATAATCCACCCATAGATAATGAGGAAAGCAAAACAAACAACTCTCACTTCGGTTCAAAAGTTTGACTTATTTCAGGGGAGTTGTATCAGCACAGCACTGTTCCCTTATGTTGCATGCCAAGGTGAATGGCTTTAGAAAATAAGTGAGCAATTTTGGGGCTAACAATGATTTGCAGAAGGAAAATAGCTGGTGCGCCTTTCCGTGGTGAATTTTGTACACCAAAGAAAAGCTGAGAGAGAGAGAAGGTCCCACGTTTTTTGTTCAACTGCTTACTGTTAGATAATCGGATCTTGTCCGGTCTGAAAGACTGCACAAAAATTGAGAAAGACATGGTGTAACTAAGACTTGATGAAATCAAGTTGCTGAGACAAAAAGTTCTATTTTAAAAACCAGATCATAACTTTAACTTTTGGTTGTGCCAATACATTTAACAACTCAAAAGAACAAAACAGACACAAACTCAGATCTTTTTCAGAATTTCTTTGCAGTTCACCTCTAATCCTCCTACAGAGGAAAGGAAAAATGTGTTGAAACTGCAGTAACCTATTCGGACAGCTGAAAAGTCACACTACCACTGTTCAAAGAATGCAACAATTGCAGTGGGCACAGTACGGCTCCCATGGCTCGTTAAAGAGCTTGCTGATGAGACACTAAACTGGCCCTACACAATGCTATCTGTATGCTCACCTTGAAGGGCCACTCAGCAAGTCAATACACAGACTGGGTGAATCCTGTTCTGACTAGCAACGCATTCCTGAACACGCTAGAAACTTGCACCCAATCTCCAAGAGATACCAGGCTGAAGGATATGAGAAACGGTAAACAGAACTGTCTCCACTTAAAGAAACAATAACTGTGAGGAGAACCTGCAGTAGAAATTCATTCTCTTTGCACCACCAGCTACTTGACCCCGGCAGAGGTTGAGGTTTCACTCCCTAAGAACGAATCCTTCGTGGTGCACCTTTCACCAGGAAGCCACGCAGCTGATGGACTCCTTGCCCCATGAGTTTTATCATCAGCCCAATTCAGAGTCTGTTTTCTGAAGGTGTGACCATCAGCTTTATGCCAGCACTGTAATGTGAGCTTCCAGGTCCAGTAATAAAACTGCAATTTTCCTGGAGCATATCTTAACAGAACGTCTGGTTTCTATTAAAGGTAGGATGGAAGTAGCGGATCGCGGCCCCTCCCCAGTGTCTGATTTAATCAGTTTCATAAGCGGAACTCAGTCACCCTAATGTCTCCCAGAGCACAAGGGATTTTGGCAGATCCACCCCCTTTCCGGCTTGGTACCAAAGGAACTCAAACTCTCTAGATCTTTCCAGTGAGACCAGTTGCCTGACATTTCCCCGCTACACGGTTTCAGAAGGTTTCGGCACACCTGGAGAAGCAAAGGGAGGACACGGATGAGCTCTGAGCCCGGCGGCACGTCGGGCAGGGGCTGTGCTCTGCTTACCCCCAGGGCTCCCCAGTGATCACTCTGTACCCCTGCAAAGTTACAGATCTCGCCCAAGAACGGGCTAGAGAGGTTGCGGCAGCAGCAGGGGAAGGTGTCTGCCGAAACCCGACCACGCTCCACGCTGCTCCCAGGGTACGGCACCGAAGGGCGCCTTTCCCGGCCGGGGCAGAGCCGGGACAGACACCGACGGCCCGAACCGCGGGCGGGGGCGGGTGGCGGCGGCCCCAGGGCAGCCCAGCCGGGGGGCCTGGGGCGGGCGGCGGCGCGGTCGGCGCGGCGCGGCGAGCCGGGAGGGCCTGCGCGGTCCGCGGGGAGCGACACGTCCCCGGGCGCCGGCAGGCCTGGCCCGAGCCCCACGGCGCGGAGCCGCCGGCGGCGCGGAGGGGCAGCGTGGCCGGGCGGGCCGCGGCCGCCGCGGGGGCTGCCCGGGGCGCTGAGGGGCGGCGCCCCCCGCCGCGGGGAGTACGCGCGGCTCGGAACTCACCCAAGTCGTCCATGGTGCCGCCGTGCCCGGTCCGCCGCGCCCGCCCCGCCGCCGGTGCCGCCGCCGCCCGCC
The DNA here is from genome assembly GCA_009819775.1 of Phoenicopterus ruber ruber. Lineage (NCBI taxonomy): Eukaryota > Metazoa > Chordata > Aves > Phoenicopteriformes > Phoenicopteridae > Phoenicopterus > Phoenicopterus ruber. The sequence goes on along the minus strand of CM020231.1, from coordinate 12,737,209 downwards.
TCAGCGCCTCGCAACTTTCCCGACCCGCCCCCGCGCGCGCCCGCGCGCCCGCGCGCGCCCCCGCCGCGCCGCGCCCGCCCAGCGCTGCCCCCTACCGGCGGCAGCGGGAGCCGCCAGCCCGGCGGGCCGGCCCCGGGCGGCGGCACTCGGCTTCCCGGCCCCGGCCCCGTTCCCCGGCCCCGGTGCGCGGTCCCGGGGGTGGGAAAGTGCCCTGGGAAATGCCGGGAGGGGACAGCCGGGCCTGGCGGCAGCTCCCTGCCCTCGCGGCGCGGCTCCGTCCCGTCCCGGGGCAGAGCCTGCCCTGCCGCAAGGAGCCGTCCTGCCCGGGCGAGGCACCGGCCTGCGACCCCGCGCCCGACCGAGGCTGCCGGTGCCCGGCCAGGAACGCCACCCAAAACCCTGTCCTCTTCGCTCGAGCAGCAGGACCCTCCCCAGGGCACGTCCCCCCGAGGCAGCGGCGCCGGGCTCGGCTGGGGTGCTGCAGCCCGGAGGAGCCCCACACACTGCAGCTCCGTGCCCCAAAAGCCTTCAAAGAAATCAACATTTCTGGGCCCCAGATGATTTACCCGATCCGCAGGAAAGCTTGGGCAGGTGAAACCTTTCTTGAACAATTTTCCACAAGCTGCCATAAAGGAAAGCCGCCAACCACTTCTCCTTTGCTGTGTTTAAAAACCGTAACAGCCCTCCCGGATTTATCATGTGATAGTGCGTCTTGAACCACCATTTCCCACTTTCCTTTCAAACCACTACCACACCACGCTCCAACGCAGCAAAGTCCTCAGCCTTGCCCAAACCACAGAGCAGCTCCACCCTCATCAGGGCTAGTGTTTACTCTACCATCGCACTCCGGCCAAGTCGACATGGCAGTAAAAACAGTTGCTCAGCCCAAGCGTTCAGCTCCTAATCTGATGAGAGATACACCAACAACTATCAGTGTGGGAACAGCTAAGGATCCAGGAAACATGACTCCTGTAGCACTTTTCCTTACAAAATTACTACCGAGTCAGAGAATGTTCTCAGAGCTGAACAGCACCCGTCCTGTTGTCGAGCCGAGATTACGGGCTTGCATTTTCATAAAAACAAGAACATGAGGTCAGCTGCTAGCAATCTCCGACGCTTTATTTTTACTCTCTAGGCACAAACACACCCAGTTTCCCCAGCTAGCACAATTCAACAGACATCATTATTTCCTGTGTTAAGACATGCTATCATGAGAACTATCACTAGGGGGGCATGGAAATATCCCCTCCCTAGTCCCAGCCAATGCTTGCAAATAATCAACAGCCTCCAGGAAATTCATTCCAGGTTTATTCCAAATCCAGGACTTCTCAGAAAATGACATCCTTGCCTAGATGTACAATACAAATACAAGCAAAGCCTTTCACCGCGTGCTTCACCATCAATGCCATGGATCTCACACGACACCCCCCTTGCTGGTCCCTGAGCAAAATTTAAAATATTATTTGAAGGGACTGTTACATTTCCTCAAAACCTATCACTGGCTGTACAGTGATGACTTCAGGATGTGCCCCCACCCCGGGTGGAGCAACATAAAACACTAGCATTTGCTGGTAGCATAGCAGACCTAAGGTCATCAGAAACATCTCCCTTCCTGGGATCTGTATGTTTCTTCTAGCAACAAGTGACAGTCTTGACTTGGGTTGTATTTTTACGTCTGCATAAATAAAGTGCTCACTGCGCTCTGTTCATACTGTAGCCTGGTATGCCAGTTTTATCTTCAGCTTCCTACAGGATCCCTTGGGAGTCTGGAAGCGAGTGCAAACCAAGAAAGCAGTTTCTATTCTGTCTCAAGGCTGAAATTAACATGTCATAGCACCAATTAGGGTTGCACCCGTAAGAAAGAGATTGTGCCCAAGCTGCTCAATGTAAAAAAAAAAAAAAAAAAAAAAAAGGGAAAAAAAGAAGTCATTGCCTCTAAAGCATTGCCTGTGGCTTCAGCACTGCTATGAAAGGGTCAGCGAGGTGGAAAGGCAGGGCTGTCACATGAGCGACACGATCCTCTAGTAGCATGGCTTTTAAAACCAACCTTATTCTCATTGCACTCCTCAGAGCCAGGTGCTGTTCAGAACTGAATTCTTCTTCACACACTAACATTTCTTACTTAAAACTGTCAGTGCTTAACCCTCCCATGATAGCCTAAGGAGTAGGGGCAGGTTAAAACCCAAGCTGCTAAGACAACTGCTCAGTGGTGTGGGCTCAAGCTAAATTCACCCAAACAATGTTCACCCTCTCTCGTCCTTCCTAACGCTCTGGAACTCCTCTGTTCTCATCATCTACCTGCTCTCTGCCTCTGAAACCCTCACTGACTCACAAACACCTGCTTGCTGCTCAAGCGCCATTCTTACGCAGCTGCCAGCTGCCGGCAGAATCAGCTGCGGTTCCCCGGCAATGGCCACCTCCAGCAAGCTCTTTCCCACCAGAGCAGCGTACTCAAGGCGTGCCCAGAAGCTGCTGGCGGGACTGAGGGGGAAGTGATGCCGAGAGCAGCTACATCCCTCATAACTGGTGCCGGATGGGAAGCGCTAGGGAATGAAGAGAGGTAGTGCATCAGAGAAATACACAGGCTTCCTCTCACGTTGTGCCCTGTGACTAAGACACATCACGACTCGACTTATCTTTCACAGAAGGTGCGACAAGAAGTTATTGCCCCCATTTACAGAGAGGAAACAGGGCTGGGAGCTGGAAATAAAGTCAGACAATGAGTCAATATTGACCTTCAGGACTTCCTGGCTCCACACAAGCCAAGTGTTCAGAGTACTTGCTCAAGGCATTCTTCCCTCTTGTCAAAGCATCATTTACCAGTTACGGACCAGCTCCATAGAAGGGTAACTTAACCCACTGACCTCCACACACGACACTCAGAGACTACATGGCTTAACTGTCCACCTGTCCCCTTCAGGGCTGTAATCTCAGACTGGCTGCCAAACTGAGGAGCGATCCAAGCTCATTTCATAATACCGCTTATGAAAAGCACTGTTACTTACAGCAGACTAAACCTATGTCAGAGAAGAACCGATATGAAGCTACACTGACTTGTAAGGCACGTTTAGAGCTTACCTGTGCAGTTTCCAGAGAGTGACTTGAAACTGCAGAGCGATGACAATGACTTCATTGCAGCGTGTGTCCTCTGTGCGGTGCCACATGGACATCGTGCAAGGGGATGTAGCTCTTTCTTCAGGCGAATGCATAAAAGACAAATTCAGACAGAGCTTTAGGCTTAAGGCAATGGCAGTAAATCTCAACATGCAACTTCCCCATTCAAGGTCCAACTTTACACTTGTTGGAAGGATCTATTACAGGAAAACGAACAAACTTTGTTTCTAGCCTAAGAAGTAGGACATGACTTCGCAACACAGAATGAAAGCACCACACCAGTGTATTATCACAGACAGTTTTGGCAGAAAAGACAAGAAACAATCAAGTGATAAACCCAATACATATCAACATAGTTTACATGAATCAATTAATTACACAAACTGTATTATTCCCTGTAAACTACCTATGCCTTCAGTATTTATCAGTGTGGCTTATTCTGCCAAAGGGTAATGGCATCCCTACACTTCAGGGTTTGATTTCAAATTGATATTGCTAGTGACAAAGTACAAATGGGGGGAAAATGCAATCTAGAAGGTTTCACTGTCACTCTTTGGTCACTGTTGTGTATGATACCCCAGCGTAGCTGAATGTTACAAATAAACCTGATAAAGAGGGAACACTAATGTTGGCTACCAAGTTTTCTACTCTGCTTAGTTATAGTTTAAAACAGCTGCCAGGCTCAGGGTCTTATAAGCAGGGTAGGAGCATCCGGATGGCTCACACAACCATACAGAGAACTTCAGAGGTCACTTGTCAGCCACATAAGCTACATCTAATTCACACAAAGCGACAGAGGGCAGCTGCTTCCAGCTCCAGCGCAGATTCAGCCCAGGGAGCTGGTGTGCAATGGTCACTAGTCTCCCTCCACAGGGTCTACTTAGGTATTAAATAAGAGAACAGCTGTAACTGAGAAATGGATGGGGTTTACTTAACTTATAAAATAGGATTTTACACCAAACTCGGCAACTGCTTTTTCCAGAGTAAAGGTTTGTGATTCCTTTGACAATAAGAAGGTTGTGATTTTTTTTTTTTAAAGCAAGTGATGCCAATGGATATACATTAACAAACCCACACAAAACGCAGGTTATGGTACTGTGCACTGAAAGCTGTTCCCTAGTAGGTTTTGGAGCAGTTCTGGAGCCAGTCAAGCACGATCCAGACTTCCACCCCCCTCACTTGCTCCAGAAACTCCAGCTCTCTCCTCGCTGCCTAAGCTACCTTCTGAGAGGTCGTTCCTCCTCAGGGGATCCTCCTCAGCAAGAGCTACACGAGAAACACTTCTCCAATACCCCACTTCCTCCTCTGCCATTTTCACAGACCAATTCCCCCTTCAGCAGCTTGGAAAGAAACAGGCAAGAACCAAACTTTCTATGTAAACGCGCCCTCAATTTATTAAACCATGTTTTTGGCAGGAGCCGGCACTGGCGGCGATGAAAGAGAACAAAAGCCCTTGTATCTCCCATAACCCTTTTAGGAGACCCCACAAACACCCAGCCACCCTTATTTCCGCTTTTTTTTTCTCCTCTATTTTTCACACCAAAGTTCAGTCTCCGTAGAGACTGTCAAAAATTGCCAATGCCGACTATATTTCAAGTCGTCATGGCGGGGTATTGGGAAAAGTTTTCAATTAGCAATAATCGCGCCTCGGATTAACCTCATTGGCTACGATACTGCCACTGCGCAAAGCTGATCCGTTTCTCCCGCCGCCGCCGCCCCTCGCCCCGGGGCCGCCGCCCAGCTCGGGGCGAGCTCCATCGCCCGCCCATGCCCCCCCGCGCATCCCCCGCCAGCGAGCCCCGCCGCCCGCCGTGTCCCCCGCGCCGCCGGCGGGAGCGGGGTGCCCCGTTTTTCCCCTCCGTGCCGAGCGGCGCGGCGCCGCGAAGCATGCTGGGAACGAGTATGCAAAGTAGGCGTGACGTCAGTGCGAGCATCTCCCCGCTGAATGAGGGGCTCCCCAGCGCCTCCGCGCGCCGCCAGCCCACCCCAGGGCCTCCCCAAGGCGGTGCGCCCCAGCCGGCCCCAAGGCGCTCAGGGCCGTGAGCCCCAACCCCACCCCAGTCCTCCCCCTCCCCGGCATCGCAGCCCAGCCATAAGCGTCTCATCCCAGTGTTCCCGTTTTTCCCGACATCTGTTTTTAACCACGTAAAAGCAGCCTCCGAAGAGGCTCTCAAAATTGCCGATGCCGACTGTATTTCAAGTCGTCATGGCGGGGTATTGGGAAAAGTTTTCAACTAGCAATAATCGCGCCTCGGATTAACCTCATCGGCTACGATACTGCCACTGCGCAAAGCTGCCATGAAACGCCGCCCGCCCGGCCCCCCCGCCACCGCCCCGCCGCCGCGGTCAGAGCGCGCCGGCGCGCCCCCGCGCGCCCCGCCGGCCCGCGCCGCCGCGCGCCCCCGCCCGCTGCCAGCGCTCCCGCTGGGGGCGGCGCGGGGGGCTACCGGGGGGGCACGGCGGCGGCGGCGGCCGGGGCGCGCGGGGCGTGCCGGGAGGCCGCTATGGTAATGAGCGCCAGGGAAGGGGCTGCCCCGCCGCCGAGGGCTCGAGCCGGGGGGAATTGGCCAAAAATCGCCGTTTTCCGTCCCAGGAGGTTGCGTGCGGGGCGGCGCGGCCCCCCCCCGGGGAGCACCGGGGTGAAACGGGGATTGCCGCGTCCGGGCTGCCCTCACCACCCCGGTGGCACCAAAGCAAAGTCACCACCCAACGATTTGAAACCACGTTTAAACTCTTAGAATAGGCACTAACGGCCTCAGGGTCATTTAGACTCACGAAACTGCCAAAAAGGGGGTCGTGCCCCACACCTCCGCAGGGCAGGGCGGCAGGGATGGGCAGGTGGGCACCACGCACCCAGCAAGCATGACGCGCTTCCGTGTCATCACAAAGTTACACCCTGCTGCGTACAAGCTCAGGCTGGTCTGGGCTTCGAAATACCTGTAAGAGGCAAGAAAAACAGCTTAAAAATTCCTGCAATGCTTTGAACTAATTAGCAAGAGCTATTGGGAGAATGCATTTGACAAGCAGCCCAAATTATCAGAAAGAGCCCATTGCCTGTAAAATAGGTGAGTATCTCACCAGGCTGCTACCGTGCAGCATCTGGACCTCCTCCTATTTATTTGTTCTTCAGAAAAATAAGACTCCTTTGGAAAAAAAACCAACCAAACAAACAAAAAAACCCAAAACACCAACACCACACAACCCCCTTCTTGCCAGGCAATTTGTACAGTTTATCAAGTGATTATCGAGACCGAAACCTGCACCAAGCAGAGAGGCACCATCGGTTCCTGCCGGGGAGCACGGGGTAGGCCGCAGGCAGGTCAGCACGGCCCTGGGGCTGAAAACTGGCTGCGTGGTGACAGCTCTGCAAAGCACCGCGGGGCACATTCACGCAAGGACTAAAGAAGTCACCACAAGTAGCCACCCCTACCCGCTCCATGCTTGGAAAGGAGGATCTGCTGGATCAGCTGGAAAAGGCTGGAAGTTAGCGAGGAGCTGAGGGGTGGGAGTAATCATTGGGGTTCTGCAAAGATGGTTGCACTGATCCACCGGCTCATTCCCGCTGCGAGGTGGTCCCTCCACCCCAGCCCCCCCGTTCCCCTTGTGCCAGCTGTCAGGATTCACCAAGCCAGCAGAAACCGCCTCCAGCCAGGCCGTAACGGGCAAGGCAAGCGACAGACCGAGCCCCGGAAGGGGGGTGAACTGCACGACTGGTACAAGCCTTTGGTGGCAAGAATTTAATCCTGAAGTGGCTTAGGGTGTGACTATGCCCTGGGAGATGTTCAGCCATATCAAAGAAACAACTGCCCTCTCATTTTTCACCCGTGCCTCCTCTGAGGGCTGTACAGAGATCACTTGTCCCATGCTGACCTCTTGGGTTTTATCTGGCCACGCTAACTGCAGCGCAATGGGCCAGATTTTCATTATTTGTCCATCCTTGTTGCCACAGCCCCTTTCCACATCTTTCTCCCAAACCTTTTTCCTGTCATCCCAACGTGCTTAACTATGAACATCAGGACTGCCAGACAGGTCCATCTCTCCTGGAACCAAGTATAGGTACCAAAGGAAGAGTGCCAGAACAGGGCACGGTATCAGCCCAGCGTAGTCCCATAGCCTCCAACAATTTACATCTCACGGAACTCCTGAGCTAGAAGAGATGTCTCTAACAGCCCTCAGTGGATTTTTCTTTCATTATTTGCTTAGTCACATTTTAAGCCTAAAACCTGTTAGTGAAAAGAGGATGCATGCTTCTAGACGGACAAGCATCTACAATGCATTTTATCAAAGCTATTACTCGCATTCGCATTAAATGAAATCTGATTTTTTCTTGTGTGTTCCTTGAGGGCAGCTATGAAGCAGCTCTTAGCGGTTTCAATTTGACTTTACCAGTGTCAGGAACTCGGGGTTTTTTCCTTCTTTGAGGCATGGGAATTGTAGTCTCTGTGCTCAGGCTCACTTTCTCTGTGAACTCATCCGGGAGGCCCGCCCTCTCTTTCCGCGGTCGGGCCCGGGCAGCGGAGATGTAAAGGGTACGGAGTGCTCGTTCAGCTGTTACCCCCCCTCCCCACGTCATTATTACAGCAACAAAGACTCGGATGACGTGGCTGTCCCTCTGAATTTCTGGCCTGTAACCATTTGTAGAAACCTGTTTATCTTCTACCTTGAACTTGCCCGATCTCTTTCTGTGGAGCACGTTGGATGCGTTTTAAAAACCAACTCTAGCCTCGGATCTCGATAGGTACGTTTAAAGAGTGTCACTTACTATGTATAGTAGTTTTTTTTAATCTGAGCACTTTCATTTAAAAGCAGCTTTGCATTTCACAGGAAATATTCTGTCCTAAGTTTCTCTCCTACACTGCCCTACTTCTACGCTTCACAGCAGCTCTCAAATGTACCTGTTATTTTTGCTGCTGTGCCTGCCATTTCTTCTCTCTCTTTGTGGGCCAAATTTATATCCCCATTTCATTCCCCTCAGAACATTCCTTCTGAGAGATCTTTTGATGATAAGGGACGGGAATAGAGAATTTTCATCCGTTAAAGCAATTTAAACGTTGTCAAACTGGCTTAACAGCCTTTGGGGAGCATCATGACAGAAGTTATTCTCAAAGCAAATTACAGTTTATTGGGACACTTTGTCCCTTCTAATTAATTCATATGGAAAATTAAACCTTTTCAGAGGGAATGCCCGACACAACTCCTGCTAAACAACAAAACAAGGCAAAAATCATTGCAAACACAATCCACTGCTTAGATTTAAAAAGTATTTCAGACTATGGTGGAAGTCCAATCTTCCCTGTAATTCAGCTGATGATGACACAAAGCCTCGAGAACTGGAGATTAACTGAGACAAATCTACTCGTTGCCACTAGCACCAATTTAGTATCACGACACAGCTGAACACACAAATTTTAAATGTATTTAACTATTGCTCCATTTACTGTAAGAACTGCTACTTGAAGGCAGACTGGGAACTTGAGGCAAAGCAATTTAGACGCAGCAGGAGTCTAAAAACCATCCAGGCACTGAAGCACAGGTCATCAAAAGTACTTTGGTGCCAGCCTTTTAGACAAGCAAGCTCACCACTTGAGCACCTCTGACTTTCTCAGAGCTGCCACAGATCTCACAGGCACTGCAGGTTTCCTGTAGGCAGCATTTATGAAACTGCCGACATGCTACAACCATTTGACAGCTCCCAGGCGGCGCAGAGCCCTCCCTCGAACCACCGCCTGTAACACCTGAAAGGGATCTGCTCCAGCTGGCTGAGGACTCCCAGTGAGGCCCAGTCCCTTAGGTGTCCTCCCAGTAATTTGTGATAGTGAGGGCAGAAGTGTGAGTGGGCATGAATCTGCATCCAGGTGTCCCACATTACCAAGCAAGCTTTAAGTACCAGACTATCTGGGGCCTGTTGCAATAACTCTTTAGAGGTCATCCCCTTTTATCAGTAATTAAAGTCCTTCCTCCATCTTCCGGATCTCATACAAGCCCCCTTGCTAAGGGAGATGGTGGAGGGAGAAATACCAGACAGTCAATTCTCAGTACTGTTTCTTTCAAAACTTTTTGTATTTGCATGCAAAACTAGAGAGGCACAGAAAAAAATAGTTTTTAAATGCTGAAATGGAAAAAGGAGAACTACAGACTGCGAGAAAGACCAACAAAATCAAAATCCAAACCAATCCACTCCTGCCACAACAGGTCCTGCACACAATTCCAGGCTACTTGTCACCAAAACCTCCTGCCTGTCCCAACAGGCATGCTCTTCCTCCCTTAAAGCAGGATATCCCTCCCATCCTACCTGCCAGGCAGTTCTTTCTGCCCCCCCACATTTGGGTGATCCCTTCTCTCTCAGCAAAGCCCCCCGTTCCTGCTGAGGAAGCAAAGCAGTACCTCTCCACCGACTCTGGGGAGGGCGCACACAAAGGAGGAGGTGCCAGAGGCATTTAGGCAGTGTCTTAATCATCTTCAGTCCCATGTCAAGGCCTGTTCTGCACAAGGCCTTTATTTAAAAAAAAAAAAAAAAAAAAAAAGTTACTCCTCCAGTCAAGGCCTTTGTCCTGAAAGAGCAACATTTCAAGGTTGTTTTTCTCTCCCTCCCCACAACACATGCAAAGGATGGGGTAAATAGAAGGGACTGATTTGGAGCAGGCAGAATGTTAAAGAAAGCAGAGCCAGGGTCTTTACTGGGGAGGAACCAGCCGGACAGTGCCTCTGGGTGGGGTGCTTGGCCTCCCTGCCATTTCTTCTCTGCCCTGTTGCACATACCTGGGAAAGACTCTGCATGCTCAGGTCTTTCTGGGCTCTTCAGAAGTCCTCTTAGGCAGCCATCCTTCACACCAGAATAGGAGAGCAGGAATCCTGTGAGTCAGGTGTGCTAACTTTGTCCTTGTACCTTGAGCAGTCCTCAGTGTTGCCCTCTGTGAAAGGGACATACGAACGCTGTTCTTGAACAGTGGGCTTTAGTTAACGTTTCCAAAATAATTTGTGTTTCTTGACTAAAAAGAAAAAAGAGCAAAGAATACTTATCAGCTTTTCTAGAGAATCCCAAGAAACTGGAATTAAGGACATGCTCTTTGCTTTCTTTTACCTGCCATGTTCTGTTCTTGCCTTTTAGCTGAACATGTTCTCTGCCAGGAAGTTGTCAGGAGTTTGCAGAGCCATCGGATTCCATCATTTCAGATTCCATTCTGTATCCAGGACCTCTCCAAACTTGGCTTTTGTGCCAGCCTGTCTTCCCCCAGATCCTGTGGAAGTAGAGGAGCTGCAGCGCTTTGTGTCTAACTCCAAGAGGCTGTTATAATGACTGGGGCTGGAATCTCAACTGAATCGGGGATCCCAGATTACCGCTCTGAAGGTGTCGGGCTCTACGCCAGGACAGACAGACGGCCCATCCAGCATGCTGAGTTCGTTCGTAGTGCCAGCGCCCGGCAGCGGTACTGGGCAAGGAACTTTGCGGGCTGGCCCCAGTTCTCTTCCCACCAGCCAAACACAGCACACCTGGTACTTAGAGACTGGGAGAAGCTGGGGAAGCTGCACTGGCTGGTGACCCAGAACGTGGATGCCCTTCACACCAAAGCCGGGAGCCAGCGCATGACAGAATTGCACGGCTGCACGCACAGGTACTCTTTGTTGGCAGAGGGAGGATGGTTAATCCTGGTCTGTCGTTCGGGTGACTAACAAGCAGGTGCAGTGTTAGCTGCTGAGAAAGGAGGCAAAATGTCAATGCTGTGTTCCTGAAGATGACATGCTCAAAGGTGGTGTTGGGCTGGGTGGAGAAAAAGATCACAAAACGGTGCTGTTCAGCACAGTATTTAAGAAACACGAACACCACTCCATTTTTTTGTAGCATTATTTGGATCATTTCCCTTGGAGCCTGCATCAGTCAGAATTTCCCCTTTCCTTGTTACAGCAAATGTCCTCTTAGTGAAGAGGACAAGGGGATCCTAAGGATGCAAAGATTATCCAGGGCCAAGCAGAGTGGATAGTGCCAGAAATGCACAGGATGAGTGGACCGGAGAAGGGCTGCCACAGCCTGGCTGTGATCACCTAAAGTTTCCAGATGAAAAAGCACAGCCTGAACTGGAAGGGAGGACGCACCGTAGGGTTCAAAGCGCTTCCTCTAGAGCATTCCTACGAAGCAACAATCAGAGGTAGAAAGACAGCTCCTTGACCGGTACTATTTGGTAAATAAATGTAGATAATGACAATAGACCTTCTAAGGAACAAGTTACAGACTCCAGATCTTCAGCTGACATGAAACTCTCCATTAACACTTTGCTCTGAATTTCAGGGTTTTCTGCCTGGCCTGTGGAGACCAAATCTTGCGCTCTGAACTTCAGGAGCACTTTGAAGCTCTGAATCCTACCTGGAAAGCTGAAGCACTCGGTGTGGCTCCGGATGGGGATGTCTTCCTGACAGATGAGCAGGTGCGTAATTTCCAAGTCCCAGACTGCCGTAAATGTGGTGGAATCCTGAAGCCCGACGTGACGTTCTTTGGAGACACAGTGAGCCAGGAAAAGGTGAATTTTGTGCACCAACGCCTGGCGGAATCAGACTCCATGCTGGTGGCAGGATCCTCTATGCAGGTAAGTAGGTCTTCCTCTCTTCCTCCCACGCTGCATTCCTATTTCTGTGCTACTCTGCCTGCAACTATCCTTGGTCCCACAATTTAGGACTACTAATTGCTGGTGGATCACAACAGCCTCTCCAGAGCTGCTTTGTATTTATTTTTATCATGGTTGGAATTTGGCTTCACAGTTGGCCTGTTTGGGTTTCCCTGCCACTCCATTGCCAGTCTACTTCATGCTGTTGTAACTCCATTCGCACATTCAGATCTCTCTCTGCTACCTCCTCCATCAGTACATTGTAGGTTCACAATTGTCCATAAAGCCAAGATACCTGATACAATTCAGTCCTGCAGAGATCACCACCCCACTTTTTTTCGCTTGAATTTTTTAGCCTTTGGCAGCTTTCTAGGCCTCAGGCACGCTCTGTGAGCACCAGATTTTAGGACCTCTAATTCCTAATTAAATTCTCAAGAAGAGAGCAGAAATATCCTGCTTGCTGCTTAGGTTGTCCTTTGTATCACAATGTGTTTTCTCCATTAGCCTCTTATCCATAAGGTAAGGTAGTTTAGAAACCCCTGTTGTAACCTGTGGAAGCTTTTGGAATAGAGTTTGTATAAGAGAAATTTTTCCAGGAACAAGTTCTATTTATTACATTAAAAAACCCTACTCTAACACCTCCCGGAACGAGATAAAACCAAGGCTGCCTGATTGTGATTCTCTTGGCTTCAGGATACTGGAGACAAATTCCTTGAGCTTGCACTTCTTAAGCTTATAATCCTTTGTACAGGAATGATTGAAATGCCTTAGGTTCATTCTTGTACTACCTAAGCTGGGCCATGTGAGAACCATCAAAGTAGAAGAATTTAGTACCTATGATAACTAATAAAAACTGTTGCAGAGACTTACTAAAAGACAAGGACATTTCCCTTCAACGTACTATGAAGTTTCAGTTTCTATAAAACTGCAAATCCTTCACTGACAGAGGTTAAAAGCTGTTCTTTTCTACGCACTCCTGTGCAGTTGCCTAACACAGCATGTACATACAGCCCCCTTTCCCACTGCTAACATCAACTATTTTACTTTCCTTACTCCTCTCTGTAGCTCTCTTTTGTCTAAGCTGCCAGTAATTTTGTCTTCTGGTATTCCTGCAGGTATACTCTGGTTACAGGTTTGCTCGCTGCCCGGGAGAAGAAGCTGCCAATTGCGATCCTTAACATTGGGCCCACAAGGTTAGATCACTTTGCATCCTTAAAACTGAATTCCCGCTGTGGAGAGCTGCTGCCTTTGATTGTTGCAGGTGATCCAACAAGCTGAGCTTCAGTAGCTATCAGGAGTAAAATTATTTCTACAAGGTGAGTACCTTCCCTGGTCAGTCACCTTACAGGGTAAGAAGATGGGTTCCCATCAAATGCCAAGACTGAGATGCGCTGACTAAAAATATGTTCCCCCAATGTGCACCAAAACGTGGTTGTAAATTTTCATCTGTAACTGGTATGCTCTGATGGGCCATGATACTGTTTCTCATGATCGTAAACAAAAAGCATACTAAGTGCTGCTGCTGCTCCCAGAACATTGGGCAAGAGTAGCCAGAAGACTCGCAGGCAGAGTTCCAATCCATTTGTCACAATCAGAAGACTACAAGGGATCATCTGGAGATTCAGAGAACCTGATCACTGTTGCCTTTGCAACTTACAATTCAAAAGCTCTGCCTGGTTGAATTGATCCAGCTAATCCTAATCAAAACACTGCTGTTTAAAATAATCAATTCTATCTACAAAGCAGCTTCTTCCCTCCACTCCTGCAGGACTCATCATCTCAAAAGGGGAAAACCTCAATCTGAGAGGCAGCTGTGAGATCCAGTGCTTGGCCCCTGATGACACCAGGAGAGGGCAGCAAGCCTTGCCCATGTCAACCTGAGCAGTTTTCTCCATTGAAACCATCTCCGCTTGCCAGGAAACAGGATGATGATGAAAAAAGTACTTTTCTGTGTTACCTTGCCATTGTAAACAGTGCCTTTCCTTTTCATTCACTGTGATGGGATAATCAGACTACCATATCTGAGCACAAAATACCTTTCTTATAATTGTCCCCAGAGAAGAATGAGGGACAGGGTTTTTGACCGAGTAACTTGAGGCTATAGCACAGGAGGGCAAAAATTTGGAAAACCACGGTATCTCTTGGAGGATCCAGTACCACTAACGGTCAACTGTGGAGTATGCAAAAATGAAAAGGAGGCAAGAGGAACTGCAGTTGTCACTTTTTTAAAAAAAAAGGTTCAAAATAGAAGCTGAGCAAGAATACTGCTCTTGTAAGAGATTATTTGAAAGGACACACTATAAGGCTGACGTCTTCTAGCAAGGAGGGGAAGTCAGCATTTCTCTCAACTGCCAGTTGAGAAGCTAAACTGCTTACTAGTGAACCCTTTAAAAAGTATATACTGTTGAGATGCCAGGAGTTATTTTAAGCTAATCTGACCAGCACTGCTTTCAGTGTGGCTGCTACATTTTCCAGAATGCATTTTTTGAAGATGTTGTTTAATTAATGAATAGCTAAGTAGTGAATTAAAGTTGTTTACAAGACTGATACTATTTGCATTGTAATTTCTCTCTCTCTCCTATGATTTATTTACGTACAGTCTCAATAGCCAGTTTAGATTAATCTTTTTTCCATTGCAAAAATGCAGGATGTATTACTAACAGCTGATGAATTAAGAGAGAAATACAATTAAATGTGTACAATAGGTCTCCCTCAGGAGGTAATCTCAAGCTATTAATAGATGTAATTTTCCACATTCCTAACAGGAGATCCATCACTACTGGGTAACCATTTTTTGTTGATCCTTAGGGTGGTAACATAAGACACATTAAACCATTTATGGAGTAAAAGACAGAATCTTGCCCAGATTAGAACACTAAATTTTTGACCGACCTTCTGCATGAATCTACTGCTCCCCTTCTGGCTATGAGGGAGATTAATTGTTGGGGTCTTCCAAATGCCCCGGCCTACTCTCCACGTAACATGTCCTGTATTAATATTTTGACAGAACTATAACAAGCAGTTGGAAGCGCGGATGCCAGAGTCATCTGCTAAAAGGTCAAGTAGCAAAGCAAGGAACAAGTGACCACGTTGAGGCAAAGTTCTTTTTGCTTTGTTGGTGATTCAAATCCATGCTAGGCAGGGGGAAGAAAAACACAGATCTAAGGGATACTTAGGCACCCAATTTCTGCAGAAGGTAGAGGGAAATTAAAGACACTTAACATGTTTCAAGATTTGGCTATTATGGGTCAGAGGAGAGAGAGCTTCACTTAGAAGCCAAGCGAGATAATTTCAGGACCCCTACCTGCATTCTGCTCTCATTTAATGGAGAGATTCCCACTTCCAGTGAGTTCAGTATCTGCTGTTTGCTTGTGAAGAAAGCTCACAGATGTCAACTCCATCTTTAGCATAGTACAGCTGTCTGCTAACCAAGCTTTTGCAGAAATCATTGCTAAGGCATAGCAGAGTCTCCACACACAGCCAAGGAGCTTGCACAGAGTGTTATTTGCACAGGTTTTCCAGTAAGAAGAGACATTTCTGGCTCCTTAGCAGAGGAACCAAGGCTGGGTTTCTCACTATCCGTGTCCTCTTCTAATCACCTTGAAACTTGCATGACACAGGTGTGTCAAAAACAGAGGCTGCAGGTTTAGTGCCAGTGAGCCAGCATTTTGAGAAGGTGTGGGAGCATTGCCAAGAAGTCTAAAACAACAAAACATTTCCAATGAGGACTTGGCATTAGCAATGTGACAGGTAACTAAGCCTCCCACATCTATCCCTTGTCTCTTCTCCAGTTCAGCAGCTGAGGCCTGTGGGAGAGGAGTCAGGGTGTTTTCTTCAGCATCACTGATAAATGTCTTTACCCTGACCCTCCACTGATTACACTATAACTTTTAAGTCACTAGGACAATGACTTACAGTAAATGAACATGTACAGTAAATTTCCTGGCATGGTTTATTACTATATGTTAAGAGAGCAATATATACAACAAGTAATATGAGGCTGACACAAAGGTGTTCCTTTTTTTTTTTTTTCCTACTAAGCTGATCCAGCACTACTAAAATTGACTTCTTGTAGAGCAGGATCACCAGCACTTCACCTCTTAACGTGTTCCCCAAGACCCATTGAGAAGTAAGTTCACTCAACTGAGAAACGCCAGAGAAAGCCTAAAGTTCCTACAGCAGAAGTCAGATCTGCATCACTCTAATGCTGATCGACACCTTCCCTGTCACTCCTTGGGGACTATTTGTGTGGGAAGAGTGCAATACAGAGAGATAACAGCTATCAGAAGATAACTATGTCATTGCAGGTAGCTAGCAAAGATTTATCCTGAGAAGTTTGTGTTTCTCAGCTTACTGATGTAGTTCCCAGCCTGGAGGGAGTATACTTCCAGGACTGAGCACTACAGGATGCGAAGTAGCCATGCTGTGGGAAAACAACAACTTGGTAAAAGAACTGCCTAGTGTTCAGCTTTATTCTCTCAGCCTATGCAGAATTTTCAAGGGAGGAGAGTTTAAAGGGGGGAGAAATATTGTTCCTAAAAGACTAAACAAAAGGACAGTAATCTTTGTGTACTGGCTGAAACTAACAGAAAGAGCCTCACAGAGCCTGAGCAGTGTTCTCTTCCCCCATCACCAGGAAGGAAACCAGATCCTTTCTACCTACCTTGTCTGCTTTAAGAGCCAGCCTTATCTTCCACATGATTCAATCCTCTCCTACCTTTTCTGGCTCACTGTTGTTAGACCAGTCCCACCAGTATTTTAGATTAGGGCTTGAAGTCGTAGCTCTGTCCACCTATGGGTGGCAAAAGTACACATCAGACAACAGCACAAGGACAGGTTTTTTACCATGAAAGTAGCTGAAATCGACAGCTTATGCTCTACCCTTTTTCTTACAGCTTTCTTACTAGGACAAGCTCCTGAGGTTTGGATAGAGGAGCTGAGAGTGCTTATAATGGCTTGTTCTGCTGCTCCTCTGAAAGGTGGGTTAGAGTTACCCAATGCAAATAAAACTACTTCCTATTTGGCAATCTTGTCTTTGTTTCTGGGCAAATTCTCAGAGCAAACTTTGTAACCAAGTCCTGCAGCCTGAGAAAGAGATTTCACATACTGTGCTCTAGCGAGGGCAGCACAGACTGCAGGCGGAGAACTTGTGCCTGGTGGGTATGGTGTAAGTGCAGCCTCCCACATCTTACTGTCAGATTGCTCTACGACAAACCTGCTTATTCACGACTTCTGGAAATGGACCGAAGACCCTGGGCATGGTGAACTTGGGAGGTTCAGGAACCTTGGAGTGAAGGCAACTGAATCTACCTTCTAGATTGTGTTTCTTCCCCTGTGACTTCCTTGGATGTCGCCCTTTTCCCAGTCTTTGCAGCTGTGAGGAGAAAAAAAAAAAAGTATTTTCAAACTAGTGCCAACTTACCAGTTTCCTCAGTCTATTCATTCAAAACCTGGGGCTTGGGCAGGACAGATGAAGTCTTCCTCTCACATAACCTGTCCCTAGGGCAGCCCCAGGGTAAACAGCAACTGAAAGCAACAGTCCTAGCAGGCTGTCTAGAGTCAGTGGGAAAGGAATGAAGAGGGTCTCAGCCAAGTGCCTGAAGTCAGAGTTCCTCATCACTACACTCAGCCATTCTCTATGGTGTCTCAGTGCAGGGTTTTTTGAGATCTGAATTAACTTGGCCTTAGCAATTATGTTTTTAGATCACAGAAAAGATAATAGTGGTGAGAGAGTAAATTTACAATAGAACTCTGTCTCTCCAGTTCTACTGGTCTGGCCATTTTCATCACTGATAGATACTGTGAAAATATCTTTCAGATGCCAGATTGCTCCTGGCTGATGCTTTCTTTCTGTAGGGACAGGAAATTCTGGTACATGGGCTGTTAAACAGCTTCGATTTGTTTGGTTGGAGCCTTAAAAAAAGAGGTGGATGATGTGTTTGGAATAACACCACAAAGGAGCCCATTAATCCTTTTCCTCCCATCGTATCGGTTTCTGTGAGCTTTTCTAACTGCAAAGGTCCTCAACAGGGGCTGCACAGTTGAGTGCTCTGTCACCCGTGCACCCAGTCCTGATAGATAGAGGAAATCATGCAGGGGAGCACAGACAGACAATAAGAAATTCATACCCACTCACCCTGACAGCACAATTAGGCAAGCAGGTAACAATTACTAAGGCTAAAAATAAGGGGGGAGAAGGGGAGAAGCATTTTGTGTTAGAGGGCCTCACAATAGACAGCTGTGACTTTTACACACTGCAGGCAAGCGGTTTTGAGTGAATGACCCAAGTGCTACTTGCCCCTGCCAAGACCCGGACAACATACGCAGCTTCAGCATGTGCAAATCAGAAACGGTGCCTTTTGCTAATAAAGGAGGATTTCTGGGACATTCTGGTATTCCTTTATCAGAAGACTCTTGCAAAAAAAAAGAAACGTATAGAAAGATTTAGACACATGCTGCATCCAGATTCCAGTGTGATCCCACATCTCACACTGGCAAGGGCAAGGAGGCGAAAACCAACTGGACTCTGTAATCTAAAGACTGAATATCTGCAACAGGGTCAATCTGTGCCCCAGAGTTCATAGTCTGACACAAACTGCTGGCTGGTGGGAGGGCGGCAGCACTTGGCTTCTCTCTCAAGCAGGTGGCATATGACAAAAATCAGATTATGCCCCTCCCCTGTTTAGCACTTGGCATAACAGAACTAATTGGGTTAAACATCGCTCCTGTGGTCTGTGCACAGACCTGACCATGGCTGCAGCGAGGCTCCTCGTCTCTCTGTGCACCTACTACTTCTACAATAAAGCAGCTGTGCCTGCAGGTGAGGAAAGCTGAGGATCCTCAGGAAATTGAGGCTAGCACACAATTGGGATTAAAGCTGCCTTCTCACTAAGATGAGTCCCTTTGTGGCTTGGGGAAAACAGCATTGGAGCCGAGACAAGAAGCAATGCTTTTTGATGCGTTTTCACAGCTTAGCATGAAGGGGAAATAATAACCTCCATTTACTGAGTTGCACACAGCCAAATGGTTGAAGACAATTCCTAAAGCTCTTGCCAGATTTATGGTGACTGGCCCTTTCAGTCAGAGGGAAATTTGGAGCTGTGAAGAGCTGATCAAAGAAGAAAGCTTGTTTTAAAGAGGGCGATGAAACATGGAGCTTGTGGCTCATGAAAACCATCCAGAAAAATCCAGGAAATAAGTTTTAGTGATGCCCTGCAAAATGGAAGATAAATCAGATGTCTTGCAAAGCAAGCGAATATGTTCCTCCTATAGAAACTTGCAGTGCAGCAAGTGTTTTCTGCTCGGGTGGTGATAAAAAAAGAGGGTCACACAATACGTGTCCAGCAGCAAAGCAGTTGATCTGGGGTAATATCTTCCAAAAAAGACCACAGAACGCCAGCCACCTTTCTGGTGCTTTCCCTGAGCTCCTTCTGCAATTCACACTGCAGTTCCAGGGCGAGAAAGCATTCGGAGCAGGAAGCAAGGGAGAAGGGGCATTTCAGAAAGGTGTGGGCTGAACAGTCACTCCTCCCACCAGCACCCTCCAGCGACCAGAACCTGGTAACGCTGCAGGGCCTTTCCCTCTCCAGCTTGTGCTATTACACTTAGCCCCCTGCTGAAGTAGTCTACTAAATACTCTTAGGCTGTTACCAAACCCACAATACCACTACTTCGCAGTTACAAAAACAAGACAGTGCTTGCACGCAGCATTTAGCAGATGAATCATCTCAACCACTTTATAGGGAAGGACGTATAGCTACCCATAAGAGACAGAGAAGGCCTTGCCCTCCTTTTATGGCACATACTATTGGGATGCAAAGGGACTGGAGACCCTACTGGTCACTGCAGCAACACTACTGCTCGGTGCGTTGGGGAAGGGAGCAGAAGTCCCTCGTAACAGCCTTTTACCCACCTCCTCCACGCAGACATGGTGTGAGGGGAGCACGTGCTAGTCACAGGCTAAAGCATGTGGAACAAATAGCCTACAAGTTCACCCCATCCTCACTGCCAAGAGATAACAGCAGTTCAAGGAGGTAAGGATGCACAACAGAGCAATTAAATCAACTGAACATTTAGGTTCTTTCCAAACAGAAGTATGCAGTTCAGCTCAATGGGGCACAGACAGCTGAGCATCTAAGCATTTGCTCACCAAGCCCTTCCCATCTAGGAGTCAGGTTCAAGACCTGTCCTTGTACACACCGTTGCAAGCCATCACCTCTGCTCCCTCACTTATAACACTCTCCACCTATATTCAGTTCTCTTCACATTATCTTAAAAACACTTCTCCCATCTATTAAGCTAGGATAAATTGCATGCTGTCCTCTCTACTCCAAGCAACCGCAGCAGAAACACCGTATTTGTATGCAGTGGTATTGAACCTGCTCTCTTCTCCAGGTGGCCAAACAGTGTCCAGCTCTGGAAGCAAGTTCTGCCAGGCATGTTTTAGTAGACATGAGCAGTCTAACACAGTCCAGAAAGTCACTGAAAATGTCAGAAACCAGCTAGGTAAAGTTTTTGTGTTCCAGTCCTCAATAAACAGTCACTGGTGTCTCAAAATGACCATGAAAAAAGTATTCTGAGCCTTGTTCAGATCTCCATACTGTCTCTGTCTTTCCAAGGACCACAATGTTCCCCCAACTATTCTAACAGACATTTCTGCTCCAAAGATTTATTCTTTATGTCTCTTATTTTCTGGGGCACCCAGCCCCAGAGGGAACAGGATAGCCAACAGGCGCACAGCAGATTCAAAGCAAAGAGGAAAACATTGGTAGTGTTGCCCAGGGGACAGGGCACTAGGCTTGGAAGGATGAGACCGGAATGAATTCTCCTTTGATACAATCCAGAAGTCACACTGTGACATTCAGAAAGCCACTTTGCCTCTCTGCATCTGTTTTCTGTAACGGAATAGACATAATACTGTGGTCCATGCCGTTTTGTAAGGTATTCTGAGGTCTACTAAGAAAAAGCATGAAAGAGATAGTAGATAAACAGTATCACTATTCTCCCTGAGGTCTTTCCTGAAGGATCAGGAACAAAACTGCTTTAGGAAGGTAAAAGGGCAGAGTCAAGCCAGCTGGGGTTTAAAGCCACTGTTCCAGATACAGATGATACCTGCAATTCTGCGTGCAGCCCCCTGTCCTCTCTTTCCCCCTACAGAAAGATACCCAGTTACCACATGCTGCACTTTTTCCCTTCTGCATCACTAACTAGACAGTGGCAGAGAAGAAAAGCTGAGTCTGAGAGGAAGAGCAACAGTACAAGTGCCTAGTATTGGTCTCCAGGCCCAAGTGGAAACTGAAACACAGTCATTACCACGAGCATAGTTGTTTGCTCTCTGCATGTCTCGTCTCAGCTGGAGTACTTTCTCTTTCATCTCTGCAATGCCCATATAGTTAGAGTAATTCAGCTCTCCCTGCAGAGCCTGAAAAACCTTGGCCTAGAAAACAACAATAGAGAAAAGGAAGATAAAACGCTGAGACTTCACTTCTGCAACCTAAGCCCATAGAGCCACCATCCCTCCAGCATCTCACACGCCAGCTGCAGCGGCTGCGGCGTTGTGTAGGGCTTCGCAGCTCCCATGCTTGCTAAGCACCGGGATACCTTGTATTTCAGGGACTCTGTTTCTGGTCTTGCAACAGAAATACAGACTGGCACAGCAGAAGATCTTCACATACTCTTTGTACTCCCCATAAGCTGGCAGTAAGTCAGTCCAAGCAATACTGGTCTGCTCTTAGACCCTGCTTTCCACAACGTTCCTCAAAGCCCTAAAAAGCAACTTTGCAACAGCACAACCCCTTGAACCCGCGCTGCCTCTGCCGTTGCCTACGGCCTGCCACTTCACATTATGTGGGAAGATTCCCTATATATTGGGCTCACTCAGGGGGCTGTTTAAATCTATTGTTAGGGCTTTCACACCACCAAAGCAGCATGTAAATGAGAAGCACGATCAAGGGACCAAATGTAAGTGCAGGTGCCAAACATTGGTGCCCTCATCTATTCATTGAGTTTATCTAGGGAATGCTAGCATGCCCAAATGCTGGATGCCAGGAGTAGATATACTACTCACCTCAAATCTAGAGAGCTCCTACTACAGGGAAAAATTATACCAACAATTTCTGAAATGCTTCCAACTGCACCCCAGCTCTCTTCCCTGCTTGTGATGATATAGCTCAAAAGTACAGTGTTTCTTCTAGATAGGGATGGTATTTTACTTTTTTCTCTACAATGGGATTTATCATTTGTCACTACAAAGGGATTTCAGTAACATTTACATTCACTTACGACCTTTACTGCTCTACAAACAATAATTTCAGAATCAAAGGTAGTGTGAGAGGACAGGAGACTTCATCTTGCACTTCCAGCTGTAGGAATGATTCATCTTAGCCGTATGATGGGAGTGCATCCAGGATCCTCAGGATTTCTCTGGAGGACCCCAAGAGCTCAATGTTTCCAGAAAATTCATGTACACAAACATCCAAAGAAAAATAAGCAATGAATACTGGTACAAAACCAGGATTCAATCTGGCTTAAGATGGAGTATCCAGCTGAGACAGACACACTTTTTTTAAAAAAAAAAAAAACAAAACAAAACAAAATGCAGTTCAGCATCCTATCTCATTATCATCCTAATACCCTCAAAGATCCAGTGACCTTCACTAGGAAGGCATTGCAAGTACCTTCAAATAAGATATCAAGCCAGCTTCTTCCTTCTCCATCTGTTTCTGCTTTCTCAAAGCCCTCTCGCAGATCCTTGGGTTCTGCTCCATGTTTGAGTACAGTTCATGCAGGCATTGCTGAGTGTAGGACAAAGACTGCTCCTCAAAGTCCTCTAAGGAAATCAGCTTGCAAAATGATATACTGAGGGGATACTCGTTGTCAAACTCATCCAAGATCTCCATTCTGTACCAGATCAAAGATGACAGGGCAGGCTGTATGCTCTCCTCCAGCTGCTGGAGGCAAGAGAGCTATTTTCTGGTGATGAACCGGGGCCTTCCTCCTGCCCTGTCAGCAAACAGGGACATGAGCAGGGCCTACCACAGGAGCTCACCCGACACCCTCCTGAGAGCCTCTGCCAGTAAAACTGCCTCTGTAGCGCAAGGCACAGAGCTTCCAGCACCAGGTCTGGGTGGAAGCTTTGGTGCAGAACCTTGTCAGGACAGGGAAAACTGGGGGCAGATACTGTCCCTCAGAGGGGCCCTGACTTCCAGGCCAGTATTACCTCTTCCCCTACAGCTCCAGACCAGGAACAGTGCTGGGCAGGAGAAGGCCTTCTCAGGGTCTCTCAGAGCACTGAGCAGCCAGACAAATGGCTCAAGCCCCTCACGCAGCCATGTCCTGAGGGACACACACCCACACGAGGGGCAGCTGCGCTAACATGTGGGCAGCCCGAGGAGCAGCACCTCCCCTCCACGCTCACCGGGAGGAGAAGGAGAGCAGCAGAGCCGAAAGGATGGCCGTGAGGCAACCCAAGAAGGAACAACCCACCCCCACAGCCTCCCTCAGGCGGTGGGTACCTGAGGGGACAGGGCGGGACCGCGCCCCACGGGCGGGGCGGGGAGGGGCGGGGCTGCCCCACGGGGCGCACCTGCTCGCGGCCTCGCGCCGTCCGGGCGTCCCCTCCCGGCCCCCACCCCCGCACCTCCCAAGGACCAATCGCGGCGGCGGGGGCGCCGCACGCGCCACAATAGACCGTTGGGTGAGGGGGCGGGGCCTCCGCTCCCCTCCCCGCCCGCTCCCCCCTCCCCGCCCGCCCGCCGTTCCCCTCAGCGCGGCGCAGGCAGCGATCGGGGCGAGCCGCGTCGTTGCAAGGCGTTTATTAGTGACAGGCCGCCGCGGGCCTGTAGCCGCCCTGAGGGGCAGGAGGAGGAGAACTAACTGCAGTATTTCTTGGTGTCGATCCTGTTGTGCTCGGGAATGTAGGGTGCCTTGGCGAAGCACATGGCGGCGGTGCGGTCACAGTTGCAGATGAACGCCTCACACTCGTTGTTGTTGCCTGGAGGAGAGAGCAGGAGCGGTCAGACCCCGCAGCTCCTTCACCAGGCATGGCAGTGACTCAGGCAGGCGTTTCTGCTGCCAGGGCATAGCCGTTTCACTGCTGCCATCATTTTGGGGGTGTATGTGCTTCTCCCCGCTAACCCTCTGGCCCCAAAGCTGCGTGGTCCAGCCCAGCAATCTCCGTGCTCCTTCTTTCCTTCCCTGCAGTTCTGTTTGCCAGCCTGTCTGCTATTTATCTCCATTCCAGAGCCCTATAAAGCTCCACCATTACATTAGAGATACCCAGCAGAAGCTGTGTAACGCTTCCCAGTTACCTTGCTCATCTCTTAAGTGCTGCCGTTAAAGGGACTCCCAGAAAAGTACCACAGGGACTCAGTCCCCTGAAGAGGGGACAGGCTTCCCTATGTACTGCGATACCATATATCTTCTGTAAACTTTGTGTGCTATATGGAGAATATTGACTCTGGTGCCCGTGTGAGGTGTCCCGTTTCTAACCACCAGCCCCCCTGGCAGGGACTTGCACCCCGCCTTCCTGCCATAGAATCATCGAGTGTAAGGCAGCCCCGTTCCTCCCAAAGAGAGACTGGAGTAACATTTAAAGCAGAGTGACGTGGAAGTGGACGTACTGTTACAGGTAACCTCTCCGTTGGAGCAGGCAAATTTGTACTGCTCTGTGTAGGGGTTGTCCACAAGGAATCTGCATGATTCTAGTTTCTTTGCCTGTGAGTAGCAGTTATCATGTGCTTGACAGCACCTGGGAAACAAGGAGGAAAAGGTCAGAAAATACCAGAAATGCAAACTCAGGTGACCTGTAAGACACGTAAATACGCTAGTATCGCTTTGACAAGGCACTGAACAAAAAAAAAAAAAGATACCCAGTGATAACAGGGCAGACATGAGGGACCTCAAAGGGACACAGTTCTGCCAGCTAATGGTCCAAGAGGTGTCTGGTACACGTGTACTTAGTGGATCATCTTCACAGAGCTGTCTATTGGGCACAGGGAAAGCAAAAGACAGCATTTACCCTATGCGCTCCATCAGTGCCTGGTAGCTGAAGAGCTAACAGCTGACACGATTCACTGCGTCTTGGCTATCAGTCTTGTGTGATCTCTGAACTGCCCAAGGCACTTCTTAGCATTTTGCAGCTCAGCCCTACACGTGTTGATGGTCACGCACTGGGCAGTGTGCTCAGACCTGTGTCCAGGCTGCCGGCACAGCACTGCTGCAAAAAAAATGCTGGAGCAAGTGCAATTTAGCTTCCACAGAAGAGAAAACAGAGTTGTTGCAATTATATTTTATCTTAGTAATAAGGCGTCAAGGTGTGATACTACACAACCTTTTTTCCTTGAATAGGTTTTGAGAGAAAGCTTCGTTCACAGCAGCCAGAGAGTTTTGTGAACATTCATAAGCAGGGCCAGCTGAGACGAACGTGGCGTGCAGAACCCTGAAAGCACAGGCAAGGAAAGAGGTTTGTAAAAGCAGAGTCTTACAAACCTGTCAAGCTCATCCACTGGAGTCCCGTGGCCTCCCAAGCCACAGTAGCAGCCGTAGTCACTGAATTCCAGCAGAGGATGGCTGTTCGGGATGGTGCATTGGATCATGCTGCCAAGCTCCCACACGGCCCGAGGTGAGAGAGCAGCGCTGGCTGCGCCCACTGAGAAGAGACGCAAAGGTTAGAGTTAGGCATGGTGTTACCAGTCCAGGGGGTGCCAGGGGGGCCGGGTGCCACCTACACACCGGACAGCAGGAAAAGCAGGGCCAGGGACTTCATTCTTGGAGACTTGACGAGATGGTGCTAAAGAAAACGCAGCTCTTTATACAACAAGCTCACCTTGACCACGGGTATCAGATAAGCAAGCCAGTATTTATGTTACTAAATGCAGACTTCTTCAATCAGAGGCTGTGTGCTGCAGATTGTGACATGACCAGTTCAAGGCCAGTGGAGTTAAATCTCAATGCCAGGAAGGCAAATACTCGCTCTCTAGATTTTTGATATTAAATTCTTTTAATGCTACTATTAGAAGCCAGCTTGAAAGATCTGGACATTTTTAAGGGCTCTCTACTAAAAAATATAGCAGTGTGGTAGTTATGTTGGAAATTGCTGGCACGCTAATATCCCTCCTACTAATAACGGCATTCTCTTTTTATGGTAGCCCACTTATCCTGTATCTCTCCATGGATTCTCCTGGCCTAATTCAGAGAGAATAAGGTACAGGTCGCCCACTCACCCCGAATGACCATTTGGCATGAGCTGAACTGAAAAAATTCAAGCTGTTTTTACTTTGAAACCATAGAGGAGAAGGAGGTACTACTAGGCAAGAAACAGGAGCCAAGCAGCCGGGAAAGCCCCTGTATCTGGCTTAAACAAGGAAGAGTGTCTGTTTTTACATGACCTTAAGGGAGTTACACTGGAAATGAACTGGGCTTAGGAGTTTTGACATACACAGCAGATTTACCAGGCACTGGAACAGGCTGCCCAGGGAAGTGGTTGAGTCACCATCCCTGGAGGGATTTAAAAGACGTGTAGATGTGGCACTCAGGGACATGGTTTAGTGGTGGACTTGGCAGTGCTGGGTTAACGGTTGGACTCAATGATCTTAAAGGTCTTTTCCAACCTAAACAACCCTCTGATTCTATTACTTCAGTAGCTTAGAGACAGCAGTTTCTCCAGCACCAAAGCAGAACCCAGCTAGGTTCTTGGGTTCTCTATGCCAAGGCATAAAGCGAGTTAGGAACCTTGAAAGAAGATCAAAAAATGGGTAAGAAAAAGCTTCCTGGAGTCAGGCAGGGGTAAGTCCAAAATACAGCACTCATATTTAGACCCCAGCGGCTCTAACACTGTCATGCCCACAGGTTTGGCATTTTTACACACTCAAAATACAGATCCTAGACTGCTCACTTGATAGTAAGAGTCTGCATTTATTTCTAAAGCACCAAACAAGCCTTCAGTTTTTAAGTGCAGAGGAAGAGGCAAAGCCCACCTTTCCACAACAGCCTCATATACCAGAGTGCTTATTCAGGAAACTGAGGGTTCGCCACCCTTCAGCAGGTTCAGATGCATGTTTCCATAAGGGGTGATGAGGACATCTTCCCCCTCACAGGGTCTGAAACTGCCAGGGTGCCCATAGTATCCATAGGATGTTGACATATCCATAGGACATCTAGGTAAAGGTAGACATGCTGATGAACAACCAGAACCATTCCGACCTTGTGATCTCTCACGAGCTCTGCGATTCTCTGGGATTCCTCACTCACAGGTTGGTTAAAGCCAAGCAGATGCTGAGTTACGGATTCAAGATTCTCGTGTCCTACCAGCGAGAACATTGAACAAACGTTGAAGGCTGATGTAAAGGACGGTCTGTACCACAGTTAGTTCAGAAAAAAGGATTTAATCTTTTGCCTACAGATCAATCTGCTGACTTTCCCTTCAATATCCATTTAAGCGTTCTCTTTCTCCTTTGCTACTTTGGCCACCTTTACTCTTTTTAAAATTATTTCTCTGTTCTCTTACCTGTGAACCTTAAAGACTCTGTAGTTCCTTTTTCCTCACTTCTTAACGTCTGATTTATTATTCACGTTGCCAAGAAAACTTCCAATAAACTGGCCTTCCTAAGTCACAAATCAAAAATACTATCACATCTTAGATTTCTTACATTTTAATTCAACAAGAGGATTACCAAGTGTGGGAAAGCAAGCATGTGAGCATTACAAGAGTGCCTCATGAGAAAAATCCCAGCAGGGTAAAGATTTTTCCACCGATTCTATTTTTGGTCTCCCCCAACCTTTGCTGCATACAAAGCTGCTGCTCCTCAGTATGCTTGTGGGGACACCCACAACTGGTTCCGAAACTTACAGGCTTAAGCCTTAGATTATTTTTAAGAATTCTCTAAAATTAAGACTACTGCACAGAGTTCCCTACTATTTCACACTGCTAGAATTCCCCTTTCTTTTGTAGTGGTGTCTGTTAAGGACTTTTCTTCCCTTCCCATCTCCACCTTTTATTTTCTTAGATCTAGCCTCCTTGGTCCACCAGTCATTGAATCCAGAGCATCTGAGCCAAACTTCTAAGCACCGCACTATCTCCTCCTTTCTTGAACCTACAAATATCCATAAAAACCTCTGTAACGTGGAGAAGAGACACGATCTCTATTAAAACCAGATCTGCCTCACATTATAAACTGGGCCGCTGCCAAAGCCTGGGAGCAGAACACAGAGTCAGAGCCCTGCCTGGGGCTTTTATCCTAATGGCAGGATGCGACGCCTGCCAGGTCCAAGTTCACCTGAAATCTCCATTTGAAAACCTCCCACCCCCAAATAATGACAGAGAAAGACAGTTTTCAAATAATTTATTAGGAATTTAAAACTGAAATCTGGAAAAAGGGTTACAGGTGTGGAGAGAACAAACATTGGAGTGTAATAACTTACTGGCTTAAAAACACAGCTTTATTTCTTTTAAAAAAATGCCCACCCTGAAACCGGAGCCCCAGCCTCCAGGCAGTGGCAGCACTGGCCAGAGAGTGAATCACAGCCCAGCAGCAGCACAGCTGGCCTTGGATGTCTGGAGGGGCACGGAAGCAGTTCAGCGCATATACCAAGAGGGAGGAAAGCGCTGTCCGCAGACCCAAATTTGAAGTATATAGAATAAAATAAACCCAATAAAATGCAGCTCTTCTTTAATTAGGAAATATTTAAAAAAACAGACATACAGACTCTTGTCTCAGTAACAAAAATTATTGCTTTGTGTTTTCAGTACTAATCTGTTAAGTACCCTCTTACCTAAACAGAACTCTCCAAACGCATCGCCCAGGTCAGGACAAGCTCCGGCAGACGGGGAGGGATGGAAGGGAAGAAGGGCCCTGTGGGCACTGTGGCCCTCCCAGCCCTTTTCCAAACGCCCCTCTCCCTTACAGGGGCTCAGTTTGGGGGAAGAGAGGGAATGATTTTTAAAACTTAAGATGAAGCTGTTATTTCCCTGGGAAAAGAGTTTGGCTGCATCTTAATGAAAGGCTTAATCACCCCCCTTTAACAAGGTCTTTGGTTCACTGAAATCCAGACCCAAACCTGCCCCGTGTACTCCTGCCGGAGGCGTCCCCTGCCAGAGTGCTCGTTCGCAGGGGCCCGGACCACGCCAGGGGAAGCCCCAGCAGGTTCTGGAGAAGGGACCAGACCACCCCCGCACAGGACAACGGACAAATTCCCACAGTCTTCAGAACACAGAGTAAAGCAAACGGGAAGCTGCAATTCTGTAATGCATATAATCCCTGAGAAGCCCTTAACCCGCCCCCAAATCACCACCCTAATGCTTTTCTCCCCCGTTAATGACTCCCCAACCCAGCGCCCTGCCCTTCAGAGAACGACCACCCAAATCTCCCCCTGGCCCTGGCCAACACCCCTTCCGATACCCTCACCTCCGGAGGAGGATCCCCTTTCCCAGGAAATCTTGACGCAAGCGATAGTGTTTGGAGAGTGAATTCCTTTCAAAGTAACCAAGACAAGCAATGGCGGTAAAGCCCTTTACCTAAAGCCAAACCGGAGCCTGGCACTACGGAGCCCAGTGATGGAGTCTGTACATCAAGCGATTGGAAGCAGCTTTAACCCGCTCAGCAAAACAGCCGATGGCCGGTACGTTTCACCCCCGCCCCCACCCCCCCCTTTCGTCTCATCAGAGGTCTTAAAATCTTACAGTAAAAGGTGTACAAAAAAAGAACGGAGTCCTGTCAGGATTCTGCTGGAGAGTATTGCTCACGCTGCGGCACCAAGTCCAGGACTTGGAGCTGCTCCTTGGAGCCAGGCTGCAGGCGGCAGCCAGGTTCAGCTCGCGATATTTACATATTATACAGGAGGAAAAAGAAAACCCCACGTAAAACTAAACCTAGGAAAAAAAAAAAAATCTTTCAGCTGTAAGGATAGTGTTTTTCACTTAGCAAAATATACATTTGTTTTGTTCCATAGCGATGTCCAACGTTTTCGGATCCTTGGAGTTTCACACTTTTCAAAGCCTCACATTTACAAAACAGAAACAATTAAAAACAGTTTCTTTAAAAAAAATAGAAATACATCAGTTCCTCTCAGCCTTTGCTCTCTCTGTGTCTCTTTCTTCCCTTCAGAACTGCATTCTTGTTACATACCGTGCTTTAAAAACACTGACGACAACAACAACAGAGTTGAAAATATTCAAAACAGTTTCAAAGCCAAATAAAAATACTCCTCAATAAAAACTACCTAACACAATCACAAAGCCAATTCATAAAATATGTCTACTAGCTCGGGAAAGAGCGAACAACAAAAAGAAGGGGTAGCCCCCAAAAAAGATAAAAAAATAAAATAAAAAAATAAAACTAACAGCTAATAAAATAAATAAAAGAAGAATCGGTGGGCTGGGGGCAGGGAGGGGGGAAGCGTAAACCGTCGGTGGTTAGTAAGAAAGCGAGATGATCTCCTCGGGTTCAGTCCAGTGTGGTCTGGTCAAAGGGAGAGATCAGGGCAGGGCGGCAGGAGCCTGGCAGCCAGCCGGCAGTGTGCAGTTTGATTCAAGAAAAAGGTAACCTTGGCTCATCCCCCGAGGCTCACCAGATCCTCCAGCCGCTGTCCTCCGTTAGGTCACTGGGGAATCTGCGGGACACAGCAGGGGAGGGAAGGGACAGGATCTAGAACAACCAACAGCTTCTCTCTTGGGGTTTTCTTCCGGTGTGATCTGACAGAAATACTCGGTCCCCAAACTTGCCCCAACACAGACTGGCTCTGCATCTCGCTGGCACAGCGACGGGGCACGGCAGAGATGCTTCCCTCTCTAATGGCAACGTGCAGGCCTGGGAAACAAGGCCCCCCACGCCGTGCCGCCTGCCTGCCCGGACCTGTGGCCCTCCTGGCCCCCGGCCGGCCTTGCGACGTAGCGGGGTCCAGCCATTTCTCCAGCACTCAGCTCAGTGCAGCCCTGCCAGGCTGCCATGGGCTCCTCTCTGGACACTCTTCCCTGCAAGTTTTTGTCCTCCTTTTTGAAAAGCTGGGATTTTTTTAGTTTTAATTTTAAGCCAGCTAACTTCAGCCACGTTTGCAAAGCAAATGGAGAACATCCACCAATTCCCCTCTCAGGCCCATCCGAGGACCAGAAACAGAACTGATCAGACTCAGATTCTCCTTCTGCCCGTCTCCCAGGCAGGAGAAGAAAAACCTCGCTCCCCAGAGACACTGGTCTCGGCAGCAGTGAGAACAACCAGTTGCGTGGAGAAGGCTTCCCCAGCCACACAGGTGAGCCAAGCTTGTCTCTCAGGATCACCACTGGGCTGTGATCCTGGCCAACCCTGCAGCCCTTTGCTCTTTCTATCAGTGCTCCCATTTCCTTCCTCTTTGCGCCCAGACACTAAGTGATCTCTCCACAGCACTCCCAGCCTGGGAGCGCGAGGTAGGAACCCAACCTGCCAAGCCTCTGGTGCAGAAGAGAGCCCCACGCTGGCCACAGGACTCTCCCGCAGGCTGGCGAGCCTCACAGCAGCATCCACAGCTCCTGCTGAGCGCCCAAGCACAGGGGCCACCTCAGAACTTCACTCCTCTCGTTACCCGTTCCTGTTCGAAGCTCTCTTACCTCCTGCCTCCTGGGTCTCCAGCTTCAGTGATACCCATTGGTAAAAGCTGTTGCAATCAAGGGACCCTGTGAAGAAAGAGTTAAAACCCCACTCTTAAGCAGACAAAAGAAAAGTGAAGGAGAATTACTACCGCAACAAATTCAGTCATGGCCCAGATGCTGGGAAAGCCAGCTTCAGTTGGAGGTGCCAGGTCTAAAGAGCACATCACCCTGCAAGACACTGCGTCAGGGCCAAGACAGGCTCTTGGAAAGCCTAGGCCAGATCAGGGAAAGGTCTGGAGATCAGGACCTTGAGTGGTGGTCAGGGAGAGCCAGCGGAACCCAGGGATGCAGGCTCCAAGTGAACTGCTGCATCCTGCACCATCCGTCTGTGGTCTGGGGCTCAGCAGTGGTGTGGCAGATGCTGCAGCGGGTGGTATTTCTTGACCAGAAAGCAGGCTGTGGGCTGAGAGGGGCCGCCCACCGCTGCTCACCTCCATCACCACGTGGAGATGCAGCCCCTTCCCCTGGCCATGCCACTCTCCATCTTACTCCCCCTGCGCAGAGCCCGACAGGGAACACTCACCCCTAGGCTGTGGCCGAAGCCGGTGCTCGGGGCTGGACTGGCAGCGCTGATGTAACTGCTGACCCCTGAGTCCTGGTTGGCGGCTCCGTAAAGCTCTGCCATCGGCCCAGGGCTGGTGGTGCCCAGAAATCCACCAGTGCGACTGGGGGTGGAACCTACAGGAGGCAGCAAAACTACAGAGTGAAGATCCCAAAAATGC
This sequence comes from Phoenicopterus ruber ruber, assembly GCA_009819775.1. Lineage (NCBI taxonomy): Eukaryota > Metazoa > Chordata > Aves > Phoenicopteriformes > Phoenicopteridae > Phoenicopterus > Phoenicopterus ruber. The sequence goes on along the minus strand of CM020231.1, from coordinate 12,705,158 downwards.
AACCCCGTCCCACCCCCCCTCCCGCAGCCCATCGCAAACCTCCCTGACAGGACACCGCCCTGGGGAGGAAAGTGGCAGTTACCTGTCCCTCGCACCACGGCCGCCGCAGCCGCTGCTGCCGCCATTGGTCCATACGCAGTGAGGGGGATTGCTGGAAAAGAAGGAACGGGCATCTCAGGGGCACTGTGGCTACATGGGAAACTCCTCAACAGGAGCCTTCCTTTCCTGCTGCAAAGTACCAGGCCCACACAGACGTATCAGCTTAGTGCATCACACAGGACATCCAAGGATGACAACAGGGGAGTGCACAGCCCTGCATTCATTGGTGTCCTTTGGCACAGCAAATGTCCGGGGGAACTCAAATGTCTGAGGGCACGAGGTAGAAGAGCTAAACCTGAAGTGGGCAATTTCAGATGTATCCTGTCGCTACTTAGCTTGCAAGATGCAGTTCATCTGAAGCTGCAGATCCAGATTTTGGCTGTAAATGTGGAGAAACGCAGCAGCTGGCAGCTCAGTGTCCTGAGGCTCAGCCCCTCCTCTCTGTCCCTTGGTACTATTCTTGAACAACAGTTTAAAAGCCTCTTCCTCCCTATTTCTCTACTCTTCTCAAGAAGCACCATCCTCCCCACTCTGAGTTTTGCTCCTGAACTGCTCAACCCCTTGCCATTCATTGCAGAAGAGCAGGAAACATACACCTAGGGAGCAGGAACTAGAAATGGCTTAATTAAAACAGTAAGTCTTAATTTATATGTAGCAGTTCTAATTCCCAACTCTACTGCCACAGGCATCCAGCCCTCGGGGCAGGAGGCATCTAGCCAGTATGTTTCTCTTTGCCCTTAGAATGACTGGGTCAGCATTTCATGCTTGAATGTGAAATTCACTGTGATTCTGTTTAGAGCACCATAAAAAGAGGTCAGAACAAATCAATTGCGTTAAGGCTGAAACCCAGACTAGCTTATAAGGGAATATTTAGTAGCAGGCAACAGCCTGTTTCAAGCAAACGTCATAGGAGGCTTATATCTGGGTTAGCCGCTCATTACAGGCCACGGGCCAACGTGAGCATGTTGCTGCTCTGCATCACCCCCAAAAATGCTATTCTGGGATAGCAAAAATGCTATTCTGCTGGCAGCCACCCTTCTGCCCCATCACTGCTTCAAGTCCCTAACACACAACTGAATGAATGCGGTTTTACTGAGAACAGAGGCCAGGTCTTCTCAAAAAAGACTCCAGTTCTTTTTCCAGGAAAAAAAACCCTTCTTGCTTTTGCAGTCTATCTACTGAGACACCAGGTTTGTGTTGCGACGACAAAGCACCTGCATGTTAGCTCCCTGCGCGCTGGAGCAATCATCCCCGCTTGTGCCATCCCCTCATCTCAGTTCCACTTGCCAAGCCCATAAAGCGCAGCCCATTTACGCGCACGCATCCACTTGAAGGCACAAGGGCCCTCGAGCACTGCACAGCTCGCTGGGCCTTTGTAGGAACGAAGGGAGCCCTGCCCTTTGCGGGACCAGCTCCAGCCTATACATGGGAATCGCAACTCTTGGCCTAGCCAAGAGGCTGCACAGTGACTGTTTAACAGTAGGTAAGCGTAACGGGGAGGGAAGAATGCCACGATCCCCAGCTGGTACTTCAGCGAGACACTCAGGACTGTAAGCTAACATGGCACCCAGCCAGGACAGCAGCATTAATAACTTCTTGTTGTGCAGAACCCTGGTGCACCCCAGCCGCTGGTGACAGCCAGGCCCCAGCGATTCACCTCCGCTAGGAAAAGGCACAGTGCAGCCGGGGGCGGACCCTGGAGGGAAAAGCACTTTTGCCAAGTCACCAACTTTCCTCCATAAATTTTATGGGTTTTGCTAAAAAACGCACATGTAAGTAAACAACTGGACCCACATCTCCTTTGCATGGCAACCAAAAGGCTCAGAGGTGGGGGTCAGGTGCTTATGCAGTTGCATACATGGTGTCAGGGAAGGGTTTTATTAAGAGGGAGCTACGATTTGGTCTCCCCTTACCTCCCTCGGGGCAATTTGTTCTTTGGTGGCTGCCAACCTCAGCATTCTCAGGAACAGAGACTCCCTGAGGACCAACACAGTTCTGTGCCACAGAAACCCCCTTTCAAGCCTGTTTGTACTGATAATTCCAGGAGAGCTTCTCAGGAAGCTTTTCCACACCTCCGTTGCAGAGAGATTCAAACCCTGAAACAGGTGGGGGCAAGGAAGCACTGGGGAGGAGGAACACCACAGAAATGAGATGGCGCGCGGGGAGCAGGATGCTACACAAAGCTGCTTTTCTACGACAAAAACCATGGACATGACAGAGCTGGGGAAAACATGGCCATGGAAGGGAGAGTAGACAGAAGGAGCATCACCTAGAGAGAACACACTGCGCACAATCCGGGGGCTGAAGATCCAGAGGGTATTTGCACTGTGAGGACAACTGAGCCAGGACTAGTCCCTGGAGAATGGTCCTCTGCCCCCGTTTCATTCCACAGCTCCCTGTGAGCACTGCAGGACTTCGTAGAGTCCACACTCACTTCTGCCCAGGAAGCCCGTGTGGGAGTAGCTGGGGAGCTGCACCACCTGGAGTGGGGAGAGCGTTCCCTGCAGCCCCTCCTGCACAGGGAAATGGGATTAGGGTAACCAGGAGTGCTCCCACACCCTCTCCCTCCTCCCAGCACTCCAAATCTCGTCCTTGCAGCAGCTCAGGTTAAGGTCATTTGTAGACCTTTGAGAAGTCACCCTGCTCTCTGCAGTCTTCCGTATCTGGTTTACACCCAGCCTGGGGCGAGGAGCTAAAAACGAGGCAAGCAGCAGGAAACACCATCTAAGGATTACATGCCTTCATTTGGTATGACCTGCATTGCCCTTCTCAGAGGCAATACACGTGGCTCTGATTGCCTCTCCATCTTTCCCGCCCCAGCTTTGGATGGAGCTCGTACAGATGGAAGAGGAAATAAGGAATGTTTCCAGCCTAACTGCACCAGGCTGTGGAGCAGCGACACCACTGGAACAGCCCAAAGCCCCCTTCTCCCCTTCCAGCTTGTGAGTGTAGGAAATGAGCGGGACTGACCTGTGAGCTCAGGGAGGACGGGGGCACTCGGGAGAGGGGTCCGCTCTACACGGAACTCTAAAAACGAAATGCAAGACAGCTTAGGAACTCGTCAAATGCCCCGAGGGAGACCCCGCAGAGAGATGGCAGCCCGGGTCCGCTGGGGGAGCAGCCTGCAGCCAGACTGCGACCAGGCCAGTGCCTTCTTTAATTTATAACTGGTGCTGAAAGGTGCTGGACTCCTGCCCCGGAGACTGAAAGGATCCATTTATCCTTAGAATAAATCTGGCCAAGGCAGGGCAAGTGCAAGCTTCACTGTGCAGCCTCAGGTCTGCTCTGGAGCACCGCTCTGCGACCCACCCAATCTGACCCCTCGGCTGCCATGCCAGTGGGTGCTCAGTACGTGCCTCACGCATCTGGGCAGGGGTTTACAATGAGGCACTTGAAGCCACTATGACTGAGACCCATAAGCTGGATTCACAGAGAGCTTCCAGACAGCTAGGAGGCAACAGCAACTTTCAGCCACAGTCAGCCTGGGCTCGCCGCAGGCGAAGAGGAAATTTCCCTTTCCCAGCCCCTAACATCAAGACTTCATATATAAACCATCACACTGAGGGATGGAGTAAGGAAGGGATGCTTGGAGTTGCCACTTCTCTAGAAAATAGCAAGACAGTCTTTTCCCCGAGCATGCTCTGCCTCGTTTCCCTGCCTCACAGAGCACGGGAAGGAGAAGAGGCCCCAGAAAGCTCTGAGCAGCTGCAGCACAGCAGGTTCCAGCCATTGATCGCAGAATCCATGTTCTGAGCACATGGCGGGGTTGGGAGCTTGAAACCACCCAGTTTGCGGGGGATCTGCAGCCCACCACCCCAGCAGATGTTTTCTGGAGGCTGTGAGTGGTCCAGGCGCTGTTCAGAACACAACTGTAGCGTTGCAGGCGCCTGCGTTTCGGGTGTCTAGGAGTTCCCTGGCCCATGGAAAGCCACGTTTTAAAATTCTGTGCTACTTTCAGAGCAGTGGCAACTCTGGTAAAGAGAGACAGACACACACAAAGGCAGCGAGACAGGCAGAGCTGCAGGGGCCCTTCTGTGTCACAGCAGCAGCCCTACAGAGGAGGCTAACATAAAGGGCATCAGAGCAGCCTTGGGCTTTTCCTGCCACTGGAGTGTGAGGACAATCCTAATGAAGGACAGGCTGTTCCCACCTATTCCAGGGCTTCTCCCCTCCCCCTTTCACATCCGTCTCCAATTTAAAGAAAAACCAAACAGGGGAAAGGGTGAAAGGGGCAGAGCCTGGGTCACCGATCATGCCAGGGACTCCCGTCACCTGAAGGCAGACCAAAACACGAGCAGGGAGCACCACTCACCAGGGAACTGGTAAGTGTAGCCAGGTGCAATGCCAGTGTAACTTCGACTCGCGTAGGTGGCAGCTTGGAAGCCTGGATAACCTGGGGGAAGAGAAAAGGGCTCTGTTACTGCAAGCTCGCAGGGTCCATGTCCTCAGTGCCTGGCTGCTCACGAGCAGTGTGACCATTAGCGTTAGAAAGCACAAATAGGGCTAACAGCAGAAACCCCAGGAAATTGCTGGGCAGAGTGCACAACACATGCGAGTCTGCAGAAGAGTTTTAGCAGGCCCATTTAATTTTTTCCTCACTCCAAACATGTAAGGACATGAAGATTTCCTTCTCAGAAACCCATAGCTCTCCAGACTAACGCTTTCTGATGCATCAGCTGGATTTACAAATAGGAGGAGATCGGGGAGGTGGGGGCATTTGAACGGCTGAATAGCTCTGAGTCACTTTTGCACTAGAAGTGCTGGCGAATGCAGGCAGAGCCCTTCTTCCTGGCGCCAGGCAGGAGGACAATTCCTGCCATTCCCTGGGAACCTGACTACCTATACAGAACAAGCCTGTGTGAACACAGGGCACTGACTCAGAGATGAATATTTGATTTGAGATCTCCCAAGACATGAGTATGTGGATTTCCCAATGACTCAGCTTAAGCCTTGCTGCTTTAAATTCAAATGGCTTAGAAAAGGCAAAACCTAAAACCACAGGCTGAAGATCTATTTTCCTTCAATAAGTCAAGTGAAAACATTGGGGAAAAAATGCCCTTTTTGGGGTTTTGTTCAGTGACTAACTGCTACTCGGCAGGCTTAGCAGGGAGAGCCAGGCTGAGTACACCCTGCCCAGCAACACCAGCGATGATCCTGAGCAAACAGTGTGCTCTTGGTTCAGCTCAGGCCTGGCTAGAATGAACGGAGGGAGAGAAGACAGGAACAGCACTCGCGCTGGAAGGACCGTGCTTGACTCTCAGATCCAGGCTCGAGGATTTATAGATCTGGAAGTGGGGGCTACAAAGGACTTTTCTCTTTTTTTAATCTTTTATCTGAACACATTTGCCTTAGAAACATTGATAGGCATTAAACCTAGCCTGCGCTCACCAGTTTCTCCTTACAAGACAGTCCCACAATAAGTGTATGTTTTTTCTTGCAATATCGGATACTTGCTGTCCCTGAGAGGGAGGGAACAAAGTGAGACAAAGCTTAACTACAGCTTTAAGGGCGTTTTTATAGTCTTTAAATGGCAGTGAGGACACTTATATGGACCGCTGTTTCAAGTAGAAGCTCGGGGGCTCTTTAATCAACTAATTCATCAGAAAGCCTGTAGAAGTGTGGGAGAAAGATGCCTAGGCACAGACTGCTCCACACTCGGCTCAGCTATGTAGTTACGTCCTATTCCACCAGAACCATTAAAGAATTACAGCCTATATGCTACGGCACTGCCAGACCATCAACGCAGTTGCAGAGGGCCAGAGCTGCTCAGCACATGGCTGTGTCCGGCCAGCTCCGGCTGTCGCAGGGCAGCAGTGACAAGTTTGCAATTTTTCCAGGTGCCACCAGAGGGCAAGTTGTGATCGCAAACAGGTCCCGGCACCCCCCAGCGTCCCTGGCCTTGCACCAGGGAGAGCTGCCCTTGGCCGCCCTGCCCGCTCTCGGAATAAAACCTCTAAGCTGCTGCCTGGCACGACGGGGAGCTGGGGGGGAGATGTGTCCTTGGGCTTACCCAGCATGCCGATCCCGAGCATGAAGGCATCCATCCCGTAAGGCATGACTCGGGACCGCCCTCGTGCCGAGCCCGTTGGGGACATCACCTCCTTCGGCTGGGCTTTTTTACACTCCACCTGCCACAAGAAAGTAAGGATCAGGCTCAGCTGCCACCAGCACAGAGTGATGCCACAGAGCACAGGCAGCATCCCGGCTGCAGGCCAGGCAGGGCTACCCGCCGTGACGGCACTCCCCTGCCCTCGCCCTCACCCCTGCCGCCAGGCTGTCCTTCCCCTGTCCTTCCCTAGCGTTCCTGCCTCTGGCCTGCACGCTTCCAGCCTTCCCCCTCGCTCTGCAGCCACCACAGGCAGCAGGGAGCTCAAACACTGCTTTTCTCCTCCTAGTGCTGCCCTTGATGCTCTGCCTGGCCCTGCACCAGGGCCTCAAAGCCTAATGTTCCTCATTTCTGAAAGAAGGTAAAACCTGCCCCCTCCCAGGCCACCAATTCCTTGTTACAGTTAACTCTTCTTGAAAGCTCAGTATTGTGCTGGTTCACCTCCACACCGCGAGTTTCTTTCCCAGACTGGCTGCTGTGATTTTGGGGAAAAGACTCAATCCAATTCCCCACTGCAGAGAAAGCGTGTTGGGACCCAAGTGCCTCACACCCTGCCCCTGTGCCACTGCCCCGCTCTATCCCGTACCTCTGTCCCTTCTCCCCCAGGTTCTGCCCCAGACACTCACCATTTTGTTGTTGATCTCATGGAAGTGGATTTCACACACTTTTTCCACAATGTCTTCGCTTTCAAATGTGACAAACCCAAACCCTGAAGAAAAGGCAAAACTCCTTGATCAGGTCAGAGCTCTGCACAGTTTGCATCCGCCACCCACATCCTTTTATTGGCAAGAGAAGAGAAGGACGGTACAATCAGCCCTTTCTAAAACGGCTGTCGCTCATTTTCCCTCTCCAGCAAATCCTGCTTTTATGCACAAGAAGAACAGAACCGTCCCCTTATAGATTCCCCTTTCCTCCTCATCCTGTACTTCCCACCCTCTCTGAACCCAACTGCTCTCAAAACCAAGTATTTTTTTTTTAAACTTTGCAAGGCAAACCACATGGCTGATAATGCTGGAGAGGATCCCGGCAGACGCTCACACAAAGAGTCGGTGGAGAAATGAACAGCTGCTTGCCAGGACATCGCCATCCTCGCTAAACGCACCCCACCAGCACTAGCACCCTGCACGTTTCCTCGGCAGTTACTGGTCATAAAGCCTTGTATAAGCAGGCAAATATCAGCAATGCAGTTGTACAGAGCAAGACAGATATACACAAGCAAAGTGATTTGCAAAGTTTCACCAAAGTAAGGTTAGTATCTGGGGTAAGACAGGACAGCGTGTTCCTGGCCCCTGGCCCACGCTCACATCTCCTTTCTATCACCAACCCCTTTGCTGACACTTTTGGCAAAGACCAGCTCGGGTGGGCAGACTAAACTTCTCTCAGCTGACTGCAGCCGCTTCCGGAAAACTGAGGCAGGTGGGAGGATGTCTTTAAGCTTGCCTTACAAGCAAGCTGGGATTAAGCAGAGCTTTCCGCTTTCCAGAACTGGCCAATTCCATGGTACTTTAAAATAACTTTTAAAAACAGACAGGGATCTGCTGCCCAGAACCCCACTTTTTCCTCCATACTGCCAGAAAAGTCTCTTTCCATAAACTGCTCTGTCTGTCTGCACCCAGGTAGTTACACATCATTCACCTCAACACTCACAAGTGCAGGGGCTCAGGAGTTCAAGAACAAAACCCTGATGCCAAAACCAGTCCTGAGCCCCACCAGACCCCCACCAGGCCTGCTGCGCTGTGGGCAGAGCCCCACGCTGCCGACACGGCGGCTGGCAGCTCTCCCTGCTCCTTCCAAAACGCCGGACAACTCTTTAATTGGACTAGTGACTGGGAGGCACCCATGGAGGAACAGGGGTTAACACTTCTTCCCTTCTAAGATGAAGCTGGAACAACATCCTAGGCCAGGCAACCAGAGTAGATTTAATGGCTTTAGAAAAAAGCAAAAACCTGAAGGGCACACAGTGTAGTGAGAGCAGAAGGGAGCGTTCCCTCACTGATCCAGGGGCAAAGGTGCTTGGAAGTGCTTCAAACAACACACAGACACGAGAGTGGCCCAGCACAGGGCTGTTACTGGCCCTGATCTGGAAGACACCGAAGCTAAGCGTGCAGGTTAAGTTGTTGCCAATAAATCTCTGAGCTGGTGCAATGCTAGTGTGGAGCCCTGCCACACTGCGGGGCAGTCGGCCTGAAGACTCACCAGGAAAGCAGGAGGCAGGGACGCCCATGGGTGGGCTGGGTCCGGATAGAGCAAATATTACAGCCGTGCTCCCATCCTGTAACCAGACTCCACCAGCAAGACTTGGGTAAGAAAAGGTGACCTGGGAGCACAAGCGGGCTCCGGGCCGAGGAAGGGGCGAGAGGCAGGCGCTCTTCAGGCTCTCGTGTCAGCTTTCCCAGAGCTCAGATTACTCGGGACAAGGTAAGACACACACTGCAGGCTGGAGCCACGGAGGTAAGCGGGCAGGGGAGGGGGCCGCCTCCTCTCACATATCTGCAACTCGGCGAGTTTACCGCACAGGAAACACGCTGGACAAAAGCCCTCTGTGCTGCAAGGGACGCTGGTAAAGGATGCAGATGCAAAAGGATGGGGCGACTGGAGGCAAGATAAAGAGCAGCTGCGACCCGCATGCCCTGCTGCCGGGATACTAACCCCTCCCTAGGCAAGGCAGGAGGCAAACCCTCTGCAGTTCCCTTTCCTACGGCCAGAAGACCGCTCTCACCTCGGTGTCGGTTGGTTGTCTTGTCGAACATCAGCATCGCATCGTCCACCTGCAAAGAGAAGGGCTCCAATCAGATTATTGCTGTTGCCATGAGCATCCTCCGACACATTTGCACAGAGCTTCCCGGGCCTCCCCAAACCTGAGGGGATCAAGATGAGACCTCCTATCCCCAAGGAGGAAACAGGGTATGCGCACATCAGCTACCACACCAACCAGCACAGTCCCCCCACCAGCTTGGGGCAGGTGCTGCTGCGCTGAGCCCCCTCGGCCCGGCCCCTGGCAGCAAGCGACCCCGATTGTTTGCCTGCGGCTCCAGCCGGGGGGCAAGGAGCAGGGAAGGCATTGTTCCCAAATCCCGGCCTCAAAGGAGAGGAGAATTAAAGGGGGGGAGAGAAGCAAAGCTGGAGAGGGGAGAGGAATAAGGGGCCTCCCAGCGACAGGGGAAGCGGAGGCCTCAGACAACAGAGCCTGCCTGGGAAAGCTGGGAAGCGCCCCCGCCCCCACCCCAGAGGAGCCTTTCCTCTAAGTGAGGTTTCCCACTGCTGGAGGCTGTAATTAGAGCAAATTTACTGCAAGGCCTGAGCAGGGCTGCCTTCCCGGGGGGAGGGGCGGCCGGATCCCATCCCCCAGCCGGCCTGGGGCTGCTCTCCTCCCCGGCGAGCACATCACCGCCTGGTGCCACTTTTCCCCCCATCTTCCCGCTGGGTGTTGCCTTGCAGAGACGCATCTGCACCGCTCCGCAGGTCAGGCCAAGCAGGGTTAAAAAATACACTGCAATCCCCTCCGTGTAAGCCCCAGTGTAAACCTGTCCCACTGACCCATCCCTCCTCTCTAATACCACTGCCTTAATCCGATTATGAAACTGGACGTGCAAGTGCTCAGGGGAGGCGGCGGCAGTCTCCGGCCAGCAGCTGCCCTGGCCCTCCTCCTCCTCCTCCTCCTCCATGTGAGACCGCTGCTCCCTGAGCAGCGAGCCCCACACGCCCCCGACTCCGTGGAAGGATTACTCCCTTGCCTTGTCCCCTGGAAGCATCTGCATTGCTGCCTTCTCCGGAACGGCACGCCGGTGAGGGCAGAGCACTGCCCATATCCCAGCACAGGCAGCCACTGGCTTCGCTAATGGAAAGCCAACAGCCCTGGTCAGGGAAGGGAGAGGGCTCCTAGCCCCAGCCCCCCACGACAAAACGGGACACCTAGCTCCACCTCAGTGCCAGCAGGATGGAAGGAGCCCTCGCTAATGTTTCCAGTGCCACCACGAGCAGACAGAGATCACCTTTGATGCCCCTGGGCTTGTCCAACACGTCCACCCCGCAAGAGCCAGGTGACAACAGACAACCTGGCTCCTGCTCATCCCGTGCTCTTCCCGTCCTGGCTCAGCCTCGTCAACAAACACCTGAGAAACGTGCCAGGCATCCAGTCGGAGCCATGGGGAACATAAGACGTCACACAGACCCGAAGCAACTCCTCAGCAGCTTCCCAAGACACAGCCAGGAGCTGGGGGCTGATGGCAGCACATCATGCTGCCATTCCCCATCACCACTCGCTCCTGCCCCATTTCCCTTCACAGTGCCAGCACAACTGTGATGTGCTGGGGGGAAATCCGATGTGGCTTAAAAATATTTCAAGAGGTTTTACTGTCTGGTTTTGTTCATTTTTCAAGCTAGAGCAGTTCCTCCATCCAGTTCACAGAAAGGCTGGGCACATAGCTGTCCTCCTCCCCAGTAAACACTGGGAGAAAGCTGTGTCCACGGCACTCTGCAGCGGTGCCACTCCCAAAAACTTCAACTCAGGTAGCTGGAGCCCACAAACCCATCGTAATGAGAGATGGGCACGAGAAAGAAAAACCCAGCAGGGATGAGCACAGCCCAGCTGCTGACTTGCTCTGTCCACCAGCCCCAGCAACAACCTCTTCTTCGCAGAGCCTGGACAGCTGCAAGTGGCAGAGCCCAGTGCACGTCCACACACAAAAAACCACCTCACAGCAATGTCCCGGGCAACGGCCGGGCACTCCCGCAGCGCTCGAGCACTCAGAGCTGGGAGACATGCGACTGCTTCATCCCAAACCACACTCTGTATGCCGAGAGGAGAGCCGCAGCCTTCCTCCGTCTGAGCCTTTTTGTAAGTTTCTGCTGGTGCTTTGAGATCAAGTGACCACCCAGCACCCCAAAACGTACTCATCTTGCAAAAATGTATTGACAATAACACATGTACTCTATGTGAAAGCTGTTCCTTGCCACGAACTAAATCTAATATAGATATCTATGTGTATATATGCACAATAGGTGAAATAGTCTTAGCACACTCAACTCTAGGGCCCCGAATCTGTGTATGGCTACAACTGGTGCGTTTTATTTCCAACAACACCTATACATGAGCATCTTCTCATCTCCTTCCAAGGCACCAAGTGAGATGAGTTAAGTGGTCTCAGACAGCACACAGCCAGTGCCGTGAGGCAAGGCAGGGCCCCGCCACCCCGGTGAGGTGCAGAGATAGTGCTGGAGTCTACGAGGGCCTTCGGGACGGGCTGCAGACTGGAGCACACTGCAGACCCAGGATAAAGGCCTCACCTGCGTCCACAGGGAGAGGCCGTTTCCAGCACCCTGCCCAGGGGGTCCGGCCTCACGCCAGATCCCTCCTAGCTCTTGCCATCACCTACCCTGGTCTGGAGCTAGGGGCGGGGATGGGGACTGGCTGCTGCCGCTTGCAGGGCTCCCTGAGGCCCAGCACTACCCAAACACCGGGGCAGACCCTCGCACGAAGCGCTTAGGGGATGGAGGTACCACGGCCGGCTCCTACCAAGGCAGGGGGCGAGCCGGGCCTGCACCGACCCCCTCAGCCACCACCAGGCATGAGTGGCAGCCCCCGGCGGGCAGCTATTGTGGCGGCAAACCGACACCCCCCCCCCCCCCCGCCGCCGCGCCGGGCCCTTCCCGGCTGGGCCGCGCCGGGCCCCAACAAAGGCGGCCGCCGGCAGGGCCGTCGCCACGGCAACGCGGCCGCCAATAGCAGCTGCCGCCCGGATTAGCGCCGCGCACAAAGCCGCCCCGCTGCGCCGGCCCCGCGCCCGCCCCGCCAGCGGCGGCGCCCTCACACACATCGCGGCCTGTGATGGCCTGCGGGAGGGCACTCGGCGGGGGCCCTCCGGCCCCCGCCGGGTGCCCTCCCGCAGGCCATCACAGGCCAACCACCGTCACACACAAGGGCTTCACACCGTAAGGAGTAACGTCTCACAGCCAGACCCCTCCTGCACCGACTCTGTCCCCCTCCCGGCCCTGCTTGTGGCAGGACAGAGGTGCCGCCATCTTGCCTCATCCCCCCCCCCCGGCCGAGGGAGGATGCGACCCTGGGCTGGGGCAGGTTGTGAGGGGCTGAGGGGACACGGAGCCAGGGGTGTGGTGTTGCAAAGGGAAGGGGGATATTTGGGAACAGGGGCAGGAAGGGGGTCTGGGCCCTCCGGTGGGATGGGAATGGAGGTGCCACCTCCAGCCAGTCCTCAATGGCTGGCAGAGACAAAACAGGTCAACTACCCAAGAACTGGATGTAGAAGTGTGTGGAAAATAGCGCTTAAGAGGTTCTGAAACACCCCTAAGTTCATTTTTAATAGGGTGTGGAAATAATCTGTAACTGTTTTTTTGCTGGGTGAATTGTCTTTCTCCCCATTCTCTCCCCCCCTCCCCTTAAATAAATATTTGTTTCAATTCTTTAAACATAGTCAAAGAAGCAGATCACTTTACTAGAAAACTGTTTAGCTTAGTGGTCAAGACTCTCTCCCAGGGAACAATTTAACTTGCTGGTCTAGGCTTCAGTTATCCAACATTTGAGGTTAGAAGTTCAAGGTTTGTTAATTTTGAGGAATGATGTCTCTCCCCGTGTTTAGCCACGAGGGTCAAAAACATCCAGGGAAAAAGAGGGAGTCCCAAGAGCAGTGACTCTTGCTCTCTAGGTTTATCCTTCCCACGGAACCCTACCGCAGGAGACAACTTCTTTGGCAGGTACTTGGCAGTTCAGGGGTAGGTACCACACTCCTGAGCCTTCAACCCAAGCCGTCCAACATCACCTCCTCTCAATTCTGTCTCCAGTGTCTGTCTCTAGCTTTGGAAAACCAAATGAGAGTGGAAGAAAGATACAGGCTTTGGCTCAGTGGAGGCAACACATTCAGAAAGTGAAAAAAGGTTTGTCCCTGGGGAGAAAGCTCTTCTAATCCTCTATGGATGTGCCACTGCTAAGACGACCTGCAGGAGGGCAGCAAGCAGCACCTTCCCGAGAGGAGGAGACAGGCCCTTCTCAAACCAGCAGCTGGTTTTGATGAGCGCAGTGTGGTGGTGACAGAAAGGGCAAATGACAGTCACAGGTTTCAGAGAGACACTCTCCACCAAAGCAGCCCTCAGCCTAGCCAAAATATTCAGGTGCACAGATATGAGGCATTTTGTACCAAAACGGAACACAGTACGATCCACCTAGCCTTGACCAAAAGGCCTGATCTTTTTTCCATGGCTTAGTCCCACTCTAGTATCTTTCAGTCTTCCTGGGAGTCATAGGTGTCTGCAAAGGAAGAAGCCAATGACAGCCTCATGCAGATTAAAAAAATAATAATAAAATTTCTGACACAAGTTTGATGAGAAATGTTGGATGCACTTCCACATGGGCAGATCTTGAAGGCAGTTGTAAATATTCAAGCAAAGGCTTTGCAGAAACAGGCATCTTCCACCTGAACAACAACTAAAGACGGCTTGGCTGGTCCTAGAAGGAACCACGGCAACATAGTTGTAGAAAAATCAGGCAGAAGAATAGTAGCTGCCAAGTCGGCTTCAACATGGGGACTGTAAACCAAAACAATCTAGAAATGACTTGGCCATCCTGTCAAGAGAGAGCATCAGCAACCCTGCGAGGTGCTCCCGGCTGCTCAAACAGGACAGGCCGATTCTGGGGAGGAGGACGCACTGACCCAGAGCCCGGCTCCAGGGAGCAGACATCCTGCGCCCACGGGGCACCCGGAGGACCCTTCTCAGCCGGCTCTGCAGAGCTGTTCTCGAAACTCTGGGAACGAGACTTGGCCAAGGGACAGAGCCCACCCCGTGCCACAGGTGAGCGGGACAGCCCGTCCAGGTGCTCCTGCCTGCTCTCGCACCGCGCCACGGGCACCTGGCAAATATCAAATGAACCACTGAAGACCTGAATGACCATTACTGCTACAGCATTTTTGGCTATCTGCCTACCAGATGCGGAGCACAGAGAACTCTTTGTTCCAGGGGCATTGTTACCACAAGCCAAACTGCCTACTGCCGCCAGAGAGGTGATCAGATTCCCCTTCTCCTCCCCTCCCCATCTGTTCATTGCAACCATGTTACGCGTGAGAATTTGCATAAATTGCCCTCTGATCTGTGGAGGAAAATCCAAAATCCAGTTTGGAAATCCACAGCAGGTTGACAAGTAGCTTTGATCCCTGAAATTTCCAGAGAGTGGCAGATTAAGGATTAATTAATTAATATTCTCCCGATCCAAAGTGAGGGAAATCATGCCCACTGTAAGCACAGGAACAAGTCTTCTTTTAAAGAAATTCCCCATCAGCATCTAAAGGTTCTCCAATTAGTCAGCAGGGAAAACTCATTTCATATACCCCAGTCAACCACACCATTTTTCTGGCAGGTGTACATGAATATGCATTTGTGACAGACACGCAAACCCTCATCAAATCCAGCGCCTCAGATACAGTGGTTTTCTCTTGGTCAGGACAGTAGTAGAGTCATTGCTCAAGTGAGATCTCAGAACCTGTCTCAGGCAAACGGTCCAGAATTTGGACTAAGTATTAGATGGCAGCCTAAAGGTCAGAATCATCCTCAGACCTCAGCAGATCTTTTTTCTTGTTTACTTCCAGGATATTTTTAGAGAGCAGATCTCTCTCTGGGCACGATCTGCCTCAGAGAGGCTGAGCTTTTGTGACCGACTCATCCACATACGCAGATCACCTGCAGACCCAGGGAGAGATGCAGACTGTTTTTAAGCACTTTGCAAGCACCCTTGGAGCCACAACTGATTAGTGAGTCATGCAAAGACGTCATTGTGAATGTATTTCTTGCACTTCTGCTTCACGAAATGCAAAAGCACACAAGAAAACCACAAGTTCAAACACCTGAATTGGGTCCAGGCCCCCATTTCTTCCGGTACGTCTGCATTTCTAGTTTCTGCTTCTAATGACAAACAAAAGACTGGCTGCACCAAGTCAGAGCAGTGGTCCACCTTGCCCAACACCCCCCAAGATACCAACCAACAACAGACACCTTTGGAAGAACATAAAGACAAGGCAAGGATATTATGATGGACCCCAGAATACTCCATCATCTTCCAGCCATTTGTGATTTGGGGATTTCTTGAACTCAAAGGGGTGTCTGTGTATTATAAAGATCTTCCATGAATTTGTCCAATCATTTTGGAGCCTATGCAAATTTTAGCAACAACATCCTAGGGCAAAGATTTCACAGCTTAGATAAGCTCCATGACAAAAAGACCGTTTGTTCTGAGCTTCCTATCTTGCAATTTATTTGACTTTCTCTACCACAAAACCTCATCAGACCAACTCTTGAAAAAGAAAGATGATCTGAGTTTTTTCAGTTATGATTTGAAACAAATAACCTTGCTTACAAGATCAGAGACTCACCGGTTCAAAGAAATTACTCTAATGAACAACCCCTTTTCCCCCAAAAAAATAATACAGAACAACATGTTCCCCCAGGTTGAAGCAGAAAAGGAGGAAGCTGGGACTCGAGCTCCACTGAGGCATCCTCATGTGTGTTGAACTAGAAACAGGACTAGCTATGCCTGAGGTGGTAAGTGCAAGATATCTTCCTCCTCTCTTTCTGTTTCAGGTTTCAGTGAGAGTGGTAGCCTGCATCTGGAGAGGCTGTTGAAATACTTCCTTGTGCAGTCTAAAGATCTCCAACACCATCCAGCTTAAGCCAAGACACTTGGCTACACATACTGTGAATGCCCTTCTTTCCAGGACTTCTGTCCTACAGTTGAAAAAATAATCTCCTTGAGAAAGCACGTCCATGGCCTTAGCTTGCATCTCAGAGAGATTCGAGTTTGGGAGCCAGAAGTGTTTCCTAGAGATCCCACTATGTTCAAAGCCCTAGCAGCTGCACCTGACAAACCATAGCCAGCTTGAGAGCACTTCTCGGTCTCTCTCACTGTACTAAAAAAAAAACCCCTTTGTGTTTTTTTTCCTCAGGAAAACAGCAGCCCATATTTTTCATTCACAGTTTTGGAAATTAAAAAAAAAAAAAAAAGTGATCCTTCTTTGAAGCAGAGAAACTCACACTGTATTTGGGATCCTCTTTGAAGCTTCACCTTTTGTGCCTGTTAAAACCAAGTATTTTGATATGAAGAACTGGGGTGCCAGCCTCTCCCTTTCTTCCTTTATCCCTAAATAATACTCATGGATTTCCTCCTCACGCATTTTCATTTTTCTTTTGCCACTTCCATTTTACAAAGCTGAGAGAAGGTTTTGGACACAGCAAGGAAAGAAAACAAAACAAAACAAAAATAGGAGAGTAAGTGGAAATGCCAAGAAGGAAAAATCAGACTTGGGAATTTTGTTTTATGAAATGGGAAACCATTTCATCTCCAGCCCAACCAAACTTCCGGTTTTTTCCTGCTAATGGACAGAGGAGGTGTGTTGTTTCTGACCCGAGATGCACTGACGCTAGCTACCTCGGTAGACTTGCAAACTGCAGTTCATGGATTTGGACTGGAGAGAACATTATGATAATCTAATTTGACCTCGTCTGTACTGCAGGCCATAGCACTTCCTCTCGTAATTCCTACAGCATGTGCGTGCTTTCTGTCTGGACTAAAATGTATTTTTCAAAAAGCATCTATCCTAATTTAAAGGCCTTAAGTGGTGGCAAATCTAACACACACTTAGGCTTGTGGCCTGTGGGTTACCTAGAAGATCACCTTCACGCAAAACCCATTCAGCAGGCTGTACTCCCTCGTCCTCAGAAGCAGAGGATGATCTCTCCCTGAAGCTGAGATCCAAACTCAGCTTGTCACTGGATTCTCAAAGATTGACTAAAAATCATCCTTGGGAACCTGGTACCTTGATCGTGAGGAATCAAGGCAGGATGACTTGCGCTCCCCTCTGTCTCTGCTCTCTAGATCCTACACGTTCTCATGCCTTCCTGGACAGGCCAGAGGAAAGAGGAGCGATTTTTCTCCCACCAGATCCTAGAAAACTGTGGGGCTGCTCAGAAGAAGAGGGAACACAGACAAAGCCATTTCCTCGGAGGGCAAGTCCTCCAAGGAAATGCTTTAAAAGGGCATCCTTAACAATTCCTTTTCAGACAGTCTCAATCCAATTCCAGAAGAAGTACTGGCCCAAATGACTTAGAAAAGATTTTTTTCAGAGAGGCTTTCCAAGATGAGGATAACACAACTGAAGCTTCACCACCTCTCACTTAAAGATGCCATAAACTGAGGAGATGGAAGACCACAGAGTCAGGTGCCACAAGTAGCTCTGAAGAAGGGATACTAGGAGACCTCTGAAAGCTAGGAGGCCCCAGAGTATCATAAACAAACACCAAAAGAGCCTGTGTACCAAAATCACGTTCTCCATGAGTCACATCTGAAATAGAAGGCAACAGGCTTTTCTTAGCCCTAGAGACCAGAGCGCGGCACATTCAGAGCTCAGAACCCCAGAGCTGATGGCCACAGAGGCTTTCCTCTGAAACACGCTTTCCCACTGATCCTGCGCATCAGCCATACGGAGCTACTGACTGGAGAGAATTTCTCAGGGAACAGTTCTCCTAGCCGTCGGTGAATTATGTGAGGCTTAGCCTGGAGGATGGTTACAGGCCAGGAGAGATGCTTTATACAAGAGCTCTGAGGAGTCTCTCCTCAGCTGAAATGGCCAGATGAGTCAGAAAACTACCCCAAAACCAGAGAGTCAATCTGAGCAGCCCTGACCTCTCCCCACAGAAACTCCCCAGAGCCAAGAGGCCAGCTGCATCGGCCTCATGCAGATTTTGAGCGCCGGATGTTGTCCGAGATGCTGGTTCTTCGGAAATGAATCGCACTGAGCTATGCAGAACTCTCCCTTCTGCCCAGTCCCAAGAAAACAATCTGACACAACCAGTTATTGCCAGTCTTCTGACGTCAGGACACCTTTCAGCACATGACCATTAAACAAGAGGAACATAACAGCATAACACCCCAAAAGAACTGGGAAGTACTTCTCAAACTAGAGCGACTGTAACTGCTTGTAAACAGCGTGCTACGTGACATGCTTCTGCTTCAAATTAACAGAGGTACAGTTAACGTTAAAAGGGGATTACGCCCAAGACATTTTGTCTTCCTATCAAACGCCTCCATCAGCAGCACAGAAGCACACGCAAGTCAAACTAACAACCTTCAGACTACACAGACACACGGACAACACCACCTTTTGTGGCCACACCTTCAAGTGACACCATGTAAAAGCCCTTGGGGACACAACAGAGTTTGCTTATTTCTAATAGAAAATAAAACCACATAGAGCTAACGACTAGCAAACATGGGGATATCTGGCCACATCTGCTATTGTCACTTTCTCTTAGGACTGAACAGAAATGCAAAGGAGTCCCACTTGCAGTCACCACAGCATACCACGACATGCAGATTTGACTTCAGAAGCTGAACAAAGGTACCGAGCAGACACTTGTTCCAAACCTTCTGCCCAAAAGTTCCAATGATATGGCAAAACTGGTTACAAAACTCCCCTTTCTTTTACCAATTAACGTGCCTTAACATAACATCACCCTTTTGCAGGATCTTTCAGAAGAAAATTAATACCAAAGCTTTCATCCCTCACACTCCACAGTTCCCATGGTACTTTCCACCACATCCATGACGCTATCAGCAACGTCCTGGCCGGATTACCACCCAGCAAACTGTGTTTTGCCCCCGCAGCCAGGCAGGAAGGTCCCAACAGCTACAGAATCCAACGCTTCCTACCCCAAACAGCAAACCCATGCACAACACCACCGAACAACAGTGAAACAGTCACAGTGCCCTGCGCCAGAGGTGACCACATTCAGTATTTGGGTATGATGAACCCTTTCAGTTCCTAATCCCATTAAAAATCTTGGGATCCTTCAGTCTAATGCTATGGAGATTGCTCCTGGGGATGCTCACAGCCTCCTGACAGGGGACCGAAGGGCCAAGACTGAGCCCCTTTCTATCCTCCAATTTGGTCTCGACTCGCAGTTTGCACACCCGGCTTTCACGGACCATGGTGCAAGTGACTTCCATCCACAGAAGCCTGCCCTTCCCTGAGCCACCAGCTGGCACAGAAGAGCCAGACCACCACAAGGGACAGCTGTAGTGCCAAATTTTCTTCAAACATCCAAAACCAACATCACCACTTGCCCAAGACTCAGTGGGAGAAATTTCAGGACGAAAAGGCTTATTTTTAATAAAGGATTACCAAAATAATAATCATAAGGCTCAGAGTTAGAAACAGGCCAAAATCGCAGGTTCGATGCTGCGATTAGGAGTGTCTACAAACCTTCCTCCAGCGTTTGAACAAACTGCAAATCTGCAGGCCACAAGAGGCCTCTGGATAGGGAAAAACTGGAAAACCATTTCCCTTAGCCCAGGTCCTACCGACTCCAGGAACAAGCACAAACTCTTTGTTTCAAATCATCACAGGGCAGGAGTCACTGGCTGTAGCCCCTACAAAGGCATTACAGCCACCCAGTGTCTGTAACTGACCTTCAATCTACTTAAACCCATGCAAAAGACTCACAAGCTGCTAATCCCGCCTCCACAGAAGTTCAGAAAACTCCTTTTTGCCCCAGAAGCAACAGCTTTGATCCAACACCACTCAAGAGACTTACCTTCCCAAACTGCTCAAAGTATTGTTTCACATCCTCCACAGTAGTGTTCACGGACAGACCACCCACAAATATCTTCTTCGTTCGGGTCACCATCTGGAAAAGGGAAGGACAGGAATTCACCGAATAAACCCAGAGCAAGCAGAGAATGAGACTCAAAAGGCCACTAACTCCCCTCCGCTGCCGGGAAATGCCTGGCCCTTTGCTGCAGCCGAGCTTCCACCTTCCCAAGGCCTCCTGGCCAAACGCAGCCAGCAGGCCTGTCCCACGCCAGACCCCAAGGCACGCTCTCACCCTTGTGCCGCCCCATCGTGCTGGCCAGCACCCAGCCACCACCTCCTTGTCGGACAGCACGTTAGCAGCCTCCCCCCTCGCTAACCTGCGGCTGCTCTCTTGGCACCTTCACACTGCCCTGAAGACACAGGGCATGACTGTCCCCTCCCCAGCCCTCCAGCTCTTCCCGAAGCCCTGCCACGTTGCACAGCCAGCCTCCTCCAGGCTCCCCCAGAGATGCCTGCTCTGCTTCCCAGGTGGAAAGACAGGCAGGACGCCTGCCAGTGCAGGTAGGCTCCCCAGGCTTCGCGCTCCTAGCTCACAAATTGCAAACTATCCGGTCTTCCATGGAATAAGCCTCATTTTGCACCCATTCCCCAGTCACTTAAATGGAGCCCAGCCAACTCCCAGTTAAATCTCTTTTGCCTTTGCAACAAGGCAAAGAGAAGATCCCTCTGCCACTTGTCACTCATGCAACTGGGACAAGGAAGAAAACTAACTACCCTGAGCGGGGCCATTGCTGCCAGGCTGAGGCACACCGACATCCTTTGAACCCACTCTCCAGCTGCATCCTCCCCTTAGCTGCTTGGCTACACCCCTGCTCTCAGAGGAACACATGGTCCTAATTACCCCAAGGAGCATAGGGCTAATCCGCAGCAATTCCCTGGCTTGGAGAGCAGCCCGTTCTAACACTAAAGCACCTTCTGTCACCAAACTGCTTAATGGAATTAACCCAATTCCTACCATGTGCTTCCTGGCTCCAGTTACTCGGGATACCTGCTCACCAATTGTTCTCAGTGCCTGATCCCCCCTTACTTCCCTCCCGACTCCGGTCTCCTCTTCCCTCTCTGCTTCTTGACACTGCTTCTCCCCAGCTCTTCTTCCTGTGACAGCACTTGGAATTGACATTCTGAACTTTAAAACTCCCATCCAAGAGCAAAGTTAAAGGGAGACCCAAAGTCTAAAGGCAATCTTCAGCCTGCTGCTGGCTCCTCACTTAAAAGTTTCTAGCTGCACGCCTTGAAAAAGTTCCTGCAACTGCACATTTCAATGTCAGAACCTCTTGTAGATAAAGTCCAACACCAAACTCCTCCTGCCTTTTCCAGTGCTGAAGCACACAAGGGCATTTCACAAAATGAAATCCTTCTCCCCCTCTCTGCCATACACCTAGTCGTACACACGCATGTGCATACACACAACCCTCTTTCCACCTGTATCACATTGCAGCACGGAGCTGTTCTGTATCTCCTTCGGCCTGAAACTTCCAGACACTGCCTGCAACCTCGGAAAGACTAAGTTCACCTTGGGCAGCATTTCTTTCACCAGCTCTAACTAGTGCATCCTGAAGGACAACCGAGGGACCTCCTGGTTCCCCCAGTGCCACGCAAACCCTCAGCACTGCGCTGCAAGCCTGACGGGAGCGCACCGCAGCGCAGCACGTCACGCTGGCGGTGCAGCACAGCAGCTCCCGCTCCAGGTGAGTCCTGAGCCAACCCCACGGAGCAACTCTGCTGCGTGCACTGGCAGCCTCGCACGGAGGGACAAGATTCACCACCACAAATTTCACGCTCTGGAGTGGCAAGGGCCGCCTGTGGTACTTACCTTGGGCTGTGCTCGGCGGGGGAACGCTACCTTCGGGTCAATCTGAAAGAGATGTGGGGAAGAACAGGTGAACACGCTTTTGCTGCCTATTTACAAACACAGGGTTTCCTCCATGCGCACGGCTGTCTCTGCCCACGTGGCACCTTGCTAAAAACCCAAAGAATCTACCTGAGGTGCATAAAACGAAGCTGGCTGCAGACATCTTCCCCTCTCGGCAAGGTGGAATCCAGGGAGACTACAAGTCCCAGCATGCAGTGGTCCGTCTCCGGCTGAGCGCTGGCCAGACGCACCCGGGAGCCCATCACATGCTGGGATTAACAGGCTCGGCTGCACCCTCCTGCTCAGCCTGCCCCTGGGTGCCCTGCATCACCGGCCTCGTACTAAAAGTGCTTTCTTTTGCCTTTTCGCTCCCCCCCTTCACTCTACCTACAAATACAGAGCTCACCTGGGTAGTAACAGGACAGAAAAGAGGTAGCGCACAAAAGAGCCAAACATTTCATCCCACAAAACACAAGGGTTAAGAAATAAAAGAGCAGACGGGACGGCACAGATTAAACCGAGGAGTCCAAAGCCCCCCCGGCTGCGGAGGCTGTGGCCGCAGGGCAGCGTGCTGCCCCTCTCCCCAGGCTGCGCTGCACACAATGACGCGATGCCTCCCCTCCGCAGGCTGAGCCCTCCATTGTGCCTGTTCGGCTTCTCTGTAAACCTGCCGCCGGCCGGAGCTGCCGGTCCCCGCGCCGCCATCCAGGTGCCGTGCGTTCTGCTGGGCTCAGCAAGGATGAGCGCGTGCCTGCATTGGCCTCACACCACCCCAAAAGCCGGGACAACACTAATGCAGCTGCAAGCCAAACACCCACGAAGCCTCCTCTCCGCCTCAGCCACCACCTCCTTCTTTATAGCCTATTTTTACAGCAACTCCTGTAAAGTTACATCACATCGGGGATGATCCAGACCTACAAATCAGCTTACAAAGACCTGTGGTAAAGGCAGGTCTGGCTCATCCCCACACTTGGACAGGCTGCAGCTGGGAGGGCAGCCCGGAGCGTTGTCCCATCAGCCGGGCAGCTCAAACAGCCCAAAAGGAAGCTGTGTTTCTCCAGCTCCACTCGCTGCTTTGTTCAGCTTTCCAGCCTGGCCGCCCTCCCGTCCCACGTCCTTTCACTTGTCACACAGCCCCAGAGCTCGGCCTCCCTGCACCCTTCCACCAGCTTCTCTCCCTGCCTTCCCCACCTCCATCCTGACTCACAGCCTACAACATAAATAAACTCAGCACGTAAGTAAACAGAGGCAAAAGTGAAGAGCACAAATAAACTCAAAAATAAACCTCCCTCCCCAAGCTCCAAGCACCAGCAGATTAGCATACCCTCCGGTGCCTCCCTAGGGCATCTGAACCGTCCTGTCCCTCCCCTCCCCGCGCACACCCCCCCACCGCTTCCTGGCCAGTGCAGACACCCACAGCGAATTCTGAGGACAGGGGACGGCAGGAGACCAGGAGGTTGATGGCAGATAATAAGCAAAAACAATAATCTACTGTCTTTTACTTCTCAGCCAGTGTCATTCAGCTCCTGCCAAGAAGATGCTTTCATACTCAGCAATGCTAAGCTCGGCCTCATTTTCTCATTACCCTGAGTGTGATCAACTGGGCAGAGATAACGCGTCCTCCTGGCTGGAGGGAGCAGGCAGTCATTTCACAAATTCTTCTGCACAACCAGCTATTGTTGCAGGTAGAGGGAGGTCGGGGCGACCGACTGCAGGGACAGCCCTGGGAACATGCGGAGGGGAGCGAGTTCAGTGCCGGACTCGAGTTACTCGAACTGGACTGCTCCTCGGTGGCTGGCGTCTTTCTAATTAAAGCAAAAGCGCTGGTACCTTATTCCCTCGTTTCTGGTGTTAAAACAAATAGCCCTGGAGGAGTTGTGTTTCAGTGTCACCCACTGACGTAATGGATCCTTTTTGCAAATCTAGATAGAAATCTGCTAAAAGAGCGAGCATTCAGAACTGCTCAGATTGTATCCAGAAAACAAAACCCCCAGATCAGGCTGTGGTGAGTGGAAGTCACTTGAGCACAAGCCGCTTCCACTTCACCCCACGAGGCTTTGGGGACGAGGAATCCCACTGACGTCGCAGGTGTACCAAGCAGGCCGGCCGGGCTCCTCAGTTAACACTCTTCAGGCCACCTATGACACCATTTAATAGCTCAGGTCATGTTACTCCTGCGTTAACCCGACTGGTATCAGTGCCCCAAAAGCAGGGGGAGGACAGGGAAGGACCCACGAGACCTCAGGACTGGGTTTGTTCGTTCATCACACCTCCACAGCTACCTTTGCTCCGTTAGTCAGCGCTGCGCGAGAGCTGCAGATCGCTCCCTCCGTCACAAAAGACAAACCCAGCAAAAACTCAGTAACAGCAACAAAGAAACGACAGGGCGACCCAGCACCACCAAGCCTGCTCTTCCCAGAGCACATAAAGAAGCTCAAGGCAGCAGCCAGCTGCAGCTTTACAAAGTTACGCAAATCTTTTACCTTGAGACTGCAAAGCCAATTCTCATATCAAGCATTTCCATAAATAACCCCGTAGGCTGCTGCTATCTAGCTTACAAACAAAGAGGAGTCTGAAAAGCACAAGGTTTCCCCGGAGAATTGGGCCAACAGCACTCGTTAGGGTAGGAAGAATCAGAAAACAATGAAGCAACAAGTTGGGCAGACACTGTCTATCAAGTGCCGTTTGCCAGGAGACACCAAGCCGAGAGAAGGTTGTCCTTTCAGGACACCGGGCCTTTTCCTGCAAAGTCTCATAAAACCCTAAATTAGGATTTAGATGAGTTTGTGTCATTTAACCCATGACTCACAGCAGAGCCTTTCAGCTCAGCACGGAAAAGCCATACAGAGGCTCCATGTGGTACCACAAGACCAACCTCTCACCAGGCAAAACACCCCAAAACATCTGACCCAGCTGAAAACCACGCTAAATAAAAAATAAAAAGGAAGGGGGGAGAGGATCAAAGTTCCTAACAAAGGAAGGGCCCTGGCGAAACTGTCCCCATTCTCTCTGCCGCGCCGGCGGGACGAGCGGAGCAGATGCAGCCGGGAATTTCAATGGCTGGCCGGTCCCCACGCGCCCTGTGCCACGAGGCCCTTCTGTTCTCCTGCAGCGCCCGCCCGTCCCTCCCCGCCCTCGTGGGCCGCACGGTGGGCTGCAGAGCGGCTTCGCACAGGCGGCAGCGGCAGGTCGAGGAGAAGAACGGAGACCGTGGGTTTCGGCTCGCTCCTAGCCCCAAAACACTTTTGGGATTAGTGCTACAACAGACATCCATCACTTGCCTTTCCAAGAGGGGCCTATGCCAGCCCGCAGACTCATGACGGGACTAGCTGAGCAGACACCGTGTTTACACAGGCTAGTAAAAAAAAGAAAGAGAAAAAAAGAAAGCCCTGGGCCCTCCTCAAAACACTTTACCGTAACCCTCCCCCAGAGCAAAACTCACTTTACATCACTCCTGAAAGGAGGAGGGCTGGGAGTCCTGGGGACCCAGCCTCGGCCAGGAAGGCTGGGGTAGGTTTAACCGGGAGCTCCCGTGGGGAGGAAGGACCTGTGCACATCAAAGGGAGCGATCCAGGCAGTTAAACAGGAACAGACATAAATCTCACTGCAACTCACGCCGTAAACCCTAAGAAAGGGGGTCTTGCTCTCCCGCCCTCTCCCTTCTGCCAAGATAAAGGCTAGGACGCCTGAGCCATGCGCTGGAAGAAATAAAGTTGCGCATTTGGACTCCTGGGCAGCCCATGCCCGGAGCTGGAACATCTCCCCTCACCGTGCCACCCCCTCGCAGCCCCCACCGCTCCCCCATCCCTACCCTCACCTTCACCCCAGGGCAGCAATAAGGAAAAGGAATTCAGGGGAAGGCAAGTCACTAAAACTAAAGAGAAGGGACCTCCCACTCAGACACCTCACCCCCACCCCCCGAAACAGCCTGCACATCTCCTGAGCGCCGCAGATTTGCAAGGCAGGACCGGGCACGATACGCCACCAACCCAGGGAGCCACCGAAATCTTTCTGCTGGCCCAGCTGAGGCTCCTAATCAGCCCCCATTTGCAGAGCGAGGGCCAGAGCCGCGGCTGCTCCGAGAGGCCAGTGGTGGCCCACATGGGCGGGCGCTGGCCACGCTCAGAGACAATAAAGTCTTGAACCTCCATGACCGTTACAAAAACTTCGCCTGGGGAAACCACGGGAGAGTCTCTGGGGCGCGTGGCACGAAGGCTCTCTGTGAGGGGAGGGCACAGGCCACCATGTCTGGGGGAAGCAGGGCCTGGGCAGTGGGGGACGGCATCCCTGGGGAGGGAGCAGTGCAGCACACAGGGGGCAGGGGCGGCTCCCCTCTCCCCAAACGCAGCCGCATCCGTTTCCCGGTGAGAATCCTCACCCCAAACGCACTCAGGTGTCCCAGCTCCAAGAGGGCCACAGTCACTCCTCAGAGGGGCCTCACGACCGATGGGCGGGAGGAAAACCATCACCAGGATCTGCAGACCCACACCAGGACATCGGCAGCGGGTCAACGGCGAGCCCGGTGCTCGGGCGGCAGCTAGGCTACCCGCCGGTGAGCGGGACAGAGAAGGGGCCGATTGATCCCTATCAGGAATCGATAGTTTACAACCTCTAACTGGAAATCAAACACCACAATCGACGGCTGCTCCGAGCACAGCCGCTCTGCCGGCAAATGCACCCCTGAGATGAGAGAAGTCATCTCACCGTCTTGGAGTCCAGTTCATGTCTGGATTGGGCCAGGACCTTGTCGACGCCAGCCTGGTCCATGAACGTGACGAACCCGAAGCCCCTGAGCCCCGCAGCCCGGGCAGGAGAGGGGATGCGGAGAGAAGAGAGAAAGTTGGTTAAAGTGGCGGCCGGGCCGCGGCGGGGGCGAAGGGAGGCGCGGGCCCGGCCTCTCACCTGGATCTCTTTGTCAGCGGGTCCCGCATCACCAGGCACTCCTTCACCTCGCCGAACTGGCTGAAGTACTCCCGCAAGCCCTCTGCAAGCACAGCGCCCACCGTTGGGTGCCCCGGCCCGGCCCGGCCCCGCCGCCCCCGCCGGGCTCGGCCCCGGCCCCGGCCCCGCCACCCCCGGCCCCGGCGGCAGGTGCGGGGCCGCCGCGGCGCTCACCTTGCGTGGTCTGCCAGCTCAGTCCCCCGATGAACATTTTGCTGCGGGAGGAAGGAGAGAGCCGTGAGCGGGGCCGCGCCGGGGGGCCGCGGCGCCCCGCGGGGGTGGCGGCGGCGGCGGCGGGGCCGGGCGGGGAGGGGAGGGCGCGGATCGGCCATGTTGGCAGCGGCACCGCCGCCGCCGCCGCCGCGCCTGCCCGGGCCGGGCGGCCGGGGCCGGGGGGAGGGGGCGGCCGCGGCCGGGGCCGGGACCGGGGGGGGGGCTGCGGGGGCGGCCGGCGGCGGCCGCCGCGGCGGTACCAGGGGTCGTGCGGGGAGTCCGGGGAGGCGAGGCCGGGCTGGCTGCCGTCTGTCTCCATTCGGACCTCTTCTCCCTGCGAGGAGCGGCGCCGCACTCCCGGGGCAGATGAGCGCTGGAAAAGGGGCCGGACGGACAGGCCATGCTGCCCCCTCCCCCGACCCCTCTCCGCCGGGCGGGGAGGGAGCGAGGGAGGAGGGCCCGGCGGGCACAACCTGCCCGGCTCCTCCCACCCCCGCCGGCCCGCCGGCCGCCCTGCGCATAAAACCCGCCGGCGGCGCCGGGGCCGAGCGCCGGGAGCCGCGCCCGCACCGCGCCGGGGGAGCGCGCCCGGCCCCAGCAGCAGCCCGGGAACCCGCGGCCGCTTTGTCCCCGGCCGCGCCGCCCGCACCTGCCCCGGGGCGGCGGACAAAGGGCGGCGGGCTCAGCCCCGCCGCGGCGGAGCCAGGCCTGACCCGGTGCGCTCGGGCTTGTCGCGGCGGACCCCGGAGACCCCGGCCCGGCCCCCCCGGTGTCTCACCGCCGCCGAGCGGGCGCCGGCACCGGGCGGGTTAAAGCCGGCGCGGGGAGGGCCCGGGACCGGCCCCCGCCGCCGCCCTCGGCGCCGAGGGCGCTTCCAGGGCGGGACCGCGGCTGCCCTCCTCGCCCCCGGGCCCCTAGCTGGGCGGTGGGCACCGGGGAGCCCCGGCGCCCGCACCCGAGGCGCCTTCCCGGAGCCCTGGTTACCTCCGTGCCCCCCCCGCAGCGTGCGGGGCTCAGAGGCTGCCCGGCCTCGCCGCTGCCCGCAGCGCCCGGGCTGCGCCGGCCGGCGGGCCCCGAGCAAAGCCGCTGCTGGGCACCGCCGCGGAGCCCCCGCAGCACCAGGTATGCTCAGCCCAGCCCGCTCTCCTCACCCGCGGCTCACCGGGGAGGGCAGCCAGGCTGCCCCCGAGTCACCGCGCAGTTTCTCGCTCATTCAAATTAACAGATAGGCTTGTGCCAAGCTCCAGCCTCTCTCCGCTGCCACACAAGTTCATCCACATACTGATGGCTTCTGGAGCAGGTCTGTGCACTCTCTGCCTCTGCTCTTGGGCAACCCGGCCCGGGTGGCTGGAGGAGCTCAGCGAGGGACAAATGAAATGCTGGTTGTTGCCTGTAAAGCTAGAGTCAGATGAGAGTTATAGCCTCTCTCCTGACTGTGCCGTGCATCGCTCTGAGAGAAGGCACTTGTTTGCATCTGTGTCATATCAGAACGGAGCAGTGCACAAAACCTCTGGTGACAGTCGCTGTGAGCCCCTCTCATTGCAAGGGGGTATCACAGGGTCCCAAGCATGATGCGTGCCACTGTGCTGCCAAATATTCCCCACAGGCATCTCTAGCTCTGCTCCTTCCAGCACCAGGTACTGACAGCTCTCAGGTCTGTGCCATCCTCGTTTGACCTTTCTTCCCCTTCTCTCCCAACTGCTCTTCCATGTGCCAATACACCTCATCTCCCTCCTGGAGAGGAACCAGGACACCTTTGTTTTAACAATACTTTGCAATAGTATCTTTCATTACACGGGCTCATCCCGAGGCTTGTGGCTGCAACTCTGAGTTAAATTCATCCTCCGCCCGTTAGCGCTGCCAAACCACCATTCACCCACTCCACTTCCTGAGCTGGGTCAGTGACACCATCCTGTCTCCTGGCCCCGTACCTGGGCACAGCCACACCTCAGCCACACTCAACACCAGAGACTTGGTAGCCACCTCTGGGAAATGAGCTACGCAGCATCCCAGCTGTGGCCACAGAGCAGCCCCAGCTCCCACTGCCACCAGTCCAGGCTGAGCTGCTTCTCCACCATAACCCAACTCATCATACCACAGGGCTGAAGTCACCACTTTGGGCGGAGGTGCCCCGAGAGGCAGCTGGGCTGGCGCAGAGGAGAAATATAAATAACGACGCGCAGAGGTGGCACTGCAGCTGGCAGCGCTGGGGAAGGGCTGCGCAGCCAGTGGAAGCAGCGGTGCTGAGGCAGCACCCCAGCCATCTCCCCTTGTACGTCTGAAGAAACCTGGACGATAGCTGGGCTGTCAGAAAGCCACCGCTGCCACCTGCCATGCTGCCCGAACTCACCGCTGCTGCGCTGCCTCCCAGCACCTGCTCTCTCCGGTTTGGATGGCAAATACGCCAAAGGGGGACTAATGTTTTCAAGTCACCTGGCACAGCTTTTCATGCTCCATAATTGCCCAACCTAGGCACAGTACTAATAGTAATTAAACACAAGGAAGAAAAAAAGAAACAAGAACTGAGTGTTGGACACACTGAAGGATAACGTCTCTTGGTTTACTACCAGTGCACTGCTATAATTCTAAATATGCGTTATCTACGATACAGATCAAATAGAGCATTCCGAGGGACACAGTGTTAAAATGCTTCATCATATCTTTTTTTTGCGTTATGCTTATTATTTCATTCTCTTTTTCTCCACCAAAATACTACTGAAGAAGGGAGAACAGGATCAATGTGAGTTAACATCTGTGGACATAAGACGGAAAAAAAAAAAGCAAGCCTTCAGGAGGATTTGGATGGAGGATGTGGTTGGACTTGCATCACTGGGAATGACACCGTCCCATGTAACTTATTCCAAGGCCCTTTCCAAAACATACACACAATATTTTGCATGTCCACCTTAGGACCCCAAAATGCTTTGTAAATATCAATTCATTTATCTCTGTAATGCACAAGACACCGGGTCTTGAAAAAAATCTGTTGATTAGTGACAGTAGGAAGCTTTCCTCACAGAGAAGTAAATATATAAAACATTCCAGACCTTATGATTGGAAAGATGATCTGCCGAATATAAAATAATGCAGCATTGTATTCCTGGGGCTGCAGACAGACAGCTGTAGTGCCTCTGTGGCTGCTGCTGAGAGGTTGCCAAACACCAGCGAGATTAACAAAACTGCTCAGTTTTCTTGCTGCTATTCAGCGTCTCGTGTGTGGTAGAGTGACACTATCAAAATCATGTCCACTTCCTGCTGAGGAGGATGATTGGCAAAGCTCTGCCCAGCACCAGCGGCAGACACTGGAGTTATTCATGGCGAGAGGGAGGTTCCAAAAAGTGGAGGTTAGGGGAGGGGCAGGGCAGCAGCCGCCTCTTTTCCTCCCTCATCATATAAGGCTGAAGGAGAGATTGTGTCTTGGAGATCTGTCTCTAGCCAGGAGGTTTGGGCAGTCAGGTACTACAAGGAGTTTTGCTTTTCATTTAGTTTGGGCAGTTGACAAATAAACTTGAACTGGAATCCAGATTATTTTTGTAATATTTGTGTTATGATGCCGAACATGCAAACCTAGAAGATATTAACTGCAGCTCTGTAGGCAGCATGGGGCAATGCCAGTCTCTGGCAGCGGCTTCCAATGGTGCTCACGCCTGCTTTGGAAGCGATGCTGACCATCCGGAAAGGCTGATGGCAAAACCTCCCCGCTGGCCCATGCACGAGGCAGTCAGGGGTGTCTGCGTCAAAGGGAACCCACTGCTCAGCCACCGCCTGCCTGGCAGGAGCTGGCTTGGGACAAGAGTCAGGCACATGTGGGGAGAAGAGCTATTTAGAGAAATTCAATTATTTAGACTCCACTTAGGTGAGCAGGAGGGACACAGAGTCAGCAACAGGAAGAGAGGAATGGCTGCAAAGGCACCAGGGATTTCTTTGCTTCACCTAAGGAACCTCACAGAGCAAGATTTGCAATGAACAGGGTGGGAAAGAAGAGAGGAGCAGAACGGGGCTGCATGCGAGACAGGAAAAGAGAAGAGGAACATAGGTGTGGGTGAATAAAAAGCAGGAGAAAGGGGAGTATGAGAAGTAAATAAAGACAACTGGGATAACTGGAAGGAAGGAGCGAGAAGGAGACCACCCTAATTACCACAAAACAGCAGGAGGGGTTGGAGCCTTAGAAACAAAAAGGGAAAGAGGTCTGCATGGGATGGAAAATAGAAGTAAAATATCCGGAGAACTCGAAGTGTAGTAAATAGGGATTCAGCATAAAACGGCAAAAAAGAGGTCTCTGAAGGACAGTAGGAGATTGCAAGCTTCCACTCGCTGTCCTGGAAATGATGGCTAAGGGAAAAATCAGATAGCCCTTCCTGCTATTCTCCCTCTCTACAAGCTTTAAAAACTACTACGTGGTGTCTAGTCTCCATGATCCCATCTAAAGTGGTCCAGCAAACGAGGGAGGAAACACTGACTGCTCAGCTCTAACACCGGAGCTGCTCCGCACACCGAGAGCGCCCAGCACCACATGGCCTGGCCCCTGTGCAGGTGCCAGCTCTCTGCAGCAGCATGCAAGGGGTCCCCCTCTCCAAAGATGAGCTGAAAACGTTTTCACTTCCCATTCGTGTTTTTTTTTTTCCTCAACACAACACTCCAAAAATTGCATATAAAGTGACAGGAAGCAACAACAGATTTGAAAGGTGAGACCTCTCTCCTCAAAGGTGCCCCGAGCTCCACCTTCCCTCTAACCTCTTAGTTACCATTTGTCACAGACTTTCATCACTCATTTCTTTCTGCTCCATCCTTGCTCCTACCTAACCTCTCCCCAGTCCTCATTCCAGCAACCCCTGTAAAGGGGAGCTTTCCCAGAGCATCCACGGTTAAGAGGCTCTTCCCCAGCCTGGAAGCAGAGCATTGCCTCCTGCTCTTCCCCTCCTCGCCTGGAAGCTCAGAGCTTCCCATGGGGTGATACAGAGGGACCCATTTCCCCACTGTCAGAGAAGAGAGATGAGGACAAATGCAACAGAAATCCACAAGATGTGCTAGACTGTTTTAAAGAAGACATTGATTAAACTGTTCCTCATGCTCATTTGGGATAAGGCAATTGGCTCAGTTGGCACAGAAGGAGACAAACGTTAGATACCAGGAGAAACTTAGCAACTATGAGGACGGCTGAAGATGGAAGAGGTCAGCCAGGAAGGCCAAGGAATCCCCATCCATGAAGATTTTTAAGAACAAATTAAGCAAACATCAGTTTGGTGATCAGGTTCTATTTTGTCCTTGCCTATTGCAGAGGTGACCTCTTGGCAGCACTTTCAATCCTCAGTTTCTACAGTTTCTTCATCACATGAGGTGAAGGAACAGAAAGAGTTTGGAGTAAAGGAGGCAAAAGTGAGGGCTTGTCTAACAGAAAGGGGAGTTCCGGGTGTGTTCCAATGCATAGATGGAGGCTAGAGAAGAGAGGAGTAGCACAGAGAAATTTAAATGCTGTGGTCCATGGGCACATGTCACAGGGCAAGGAACAGCGCAGCACAGGGCTGGGCTGCACCAAACACCACCAGGACTGGAGAAAAGGTCTGGGACTGAGTTGGGTAAATAGGGGTAACAGAAAAAGGTCTGGGTCAGGTTTGAGAGCATCAGCCAGTGCAATGGCTGCCAGATACCTTAGATAAAATGGGTTTCTGTATTAATATTTTTAGAAAGTATTCAAGTTCTGTATTAAAAATAACATCGGGTGGGGGAACCCAAACACAACATCACACCAGACAGCTTTTCTGGTGTCTCCCTGCAGTGACGCTGCTGGGTGCCTTGCAGCCCAGTCTGCTGGGCCTCCAGTAACCAGCTTCTCAGGCGGGACCAGTGATGCTGCACTATCAGTTGGTCTGCACGTCCTCTGCAGGTCTGACGCGTGTGTGAATTATTCATCTGGGGCTGAAGTCAGCACCATAGCAAGGACCTCTAACATCCTCCTTAAAGATAGGAGAGTCCAAGGGAACAGGGGAGCAAGGGGAGAACAGGGCTCAGGGGAAGGAGGAACGGATCCTCCACTGAGATGCTTGCAGGAGGCAGAAAACCTGGGTACTGGCACTGTCCCAGGGCAGCACCAGAAGGAAGAGGCACTTACAGGAGCCAACAGAGAACTTTTGGCTCAACACGCAAACAGGAGCTGAGCAAGCAGAAGCTGTTTCTTCATCCCCTCCCTTTCAGGACATAATCGATTTCCTACCTCTGCTGTAACACTCACACTGGCTTTTAACTCTCCCATTTCTTCAAGACTTATTTTCTAATCTAAGCTGACGGGACCTTTGCTCCACAAATCCCAACAGCACTTCTCAGAAGACAACTTTATAGCATTCTGGTACTGTGGTGGTGTAAAGTAACTGGGACTACACTGTTAAATTTAACAGCACAAAATTGAGAAGGTTTACAGATTATTTAGAGGAATGAACAGAAAAGAGCATCTTTAAAATCCAGTGTGCGTGCTGGAGCTCCCGAGACGGGAAAGGTTCAGACCAAGGCAAGTGTACAGGACAGAAATACACGCTGTAAATCTCCTTAAGCAGCTCAGCCTGTCCTGGTTCCTCAAGGTTTTGCCAAGGTATTTTGTTTGTACTTGTCACATGACTTACATCAGGCATCACATCCTAATCAAGACGGACACCAGTGTCTTCCCAAGCAAAGCTCCCATCCTCAGACTGCAGGAGCAGCTTAGCTGCTTTGTACACATAACTCCTGCCCGAGCCTCCTCCCCGCTGAACTGGGAAGGGAGGCGAGAGAGGCTGCGAGGGTCCAGGTGCGCTTGTAGTTATCTCTGGTCATTCTTCTGTTTGCCATAGAAGAATAGTTTACGGCAAGGCACAAACCCACCCAGTGGGTGTTGTGCTTGGAAGAACTCCAGGTTTTCTACAGCAGTGCACCCAGAACAGATGCTCTGGGGCCAGGAGTGGTATCCTCCAGAGAGGGAAGGTTTCCCCCACCCCAGGGCACAGCATCTTCCCTCAGGCTTACAGGCTCCCGATCCTTCCAGGCTAGGGAATGTGAAATGAGGCAGCTGTTACTAAAGATTCCAGCTGCAGCAACCTACACCAGCTTTTAAGTATGTTGAGTTTGGAACTGGAAAAGGCTCAAAAGCCGTTCTTTGGTCCCAAGACACAGGGATTCCCCCTGCCCACGGACCCAGTGAGCTAACGTCTCACTGAAGACAGGCTCTGATTCTGCACTGCTCACAGTCTAGTGGGAAATACTTTGCTCCTGCTGCTACTTGTCCATTCTTGCCCTTGTATCTTTTGCTCACTTTTCACAGCCTTTAAGCATTTATCTTTTCACGCCTTTGCCTGCTCTGGATTTCCCTCAAGGCTGATTTTGCTACATCAGGGTCCTTACGCCATTTTCTTTTTTCTTTTTTTTTTGGTCCCAGGCAGAACTTTCCCACCTACCTCATGCCCATGCAGTTCCACGAGCTGAAGTAAACTGAGTCACTGACCCTTTTCCCACCAGGAGCAAGAAGTGATTCACAAACTATATTCCTCAGAGCTCCCAGCTGGCTGGTGGCCAAGCCGCCGCAACAGCAAAGGACCAGCTCCCTCCAAAGTAGCTGTTCAAGACATTCTTCAGCGCAAAGCTGGGACGCAAACAACACGGAGATACTCCGACAAAAGCGAGGGGGGTGCAGAGGAGCAGGAGGACACCTCTCTCACAGTGGAGGTGCACAATATGTATTGGAACCATCCCTTTACTAAAAGTAGGAATGAAACAGTAACCTCTGCAATTCAAAGTCTCTGTCGGATACATGTGTCAAAATGGGGAATATTAACATAAACCCCCCACACTTAAGGTTCCTACAAAAATATAATCTAATTAAATGTTTTTAAGATTTTTAGTTCCATCTACCTGCCACATTCCTGATCGATCAGCGAGCAGATTCTGCTCTCCTATTTGCAGAAATGACCGGTGCAGCTCGAGAGACATCAGAAGAGAGGAATCTCATGAGTTACACTGGAAATAGCGGGATCATACTCAGGCTTGTGACATCCTGACTCACTGGACTTGTAATCTGATTATATGGGTGTTTTTGGAAGTCCTGTTTAGTATGTTCTACCCTGCTCCAGCATTTCGCCTCTGGAGATCACCAAGTTTGCTGCTTCACAGACACCCTTGGGGTTTGGAAACTGCCCACTTGTGACGGATGGAAACAGTGAGGCGTCTCCCAAAACTTCCCATTGGTTTTGAGTGTTTGAGTCAAAAAGCTGGAGATGCAGTAAACATTCCTCTTTCCAAATAAGGCCTGGGGAAGCTCTGGGCACACAACATTTTCTGCAAAACAAGCACGTGGTGTCTCAAGGTACGCACTAAAGATCGGTGTTTCTTTATACATAGTGGTGTAGGTGACTAGGTCGAAAGCATAACGCTCGGTTAACCTATACCTTCTCTATGTTTTTAGCCGCAATAGCACCCTGTCCTCTGTTTACTGGCACTCTGCTAGACACCAGGAAAGCCAGTACAAATGTTTTCCTATCTCAAAAGTTATCATGTTCCTGGGACATAAAGTGTATTTAAAACAAATCACATTTTGAAGGATGAATCTAAAAGAGCCTCTCTGGTGTTTGAGGAAACCCGGGGATAGAAGTTTGGTGGGAGAGCAGCTCTGGAGCCAAGCAAGTTTTTGAAGTAGGAAAGTTCCTCTTAGACACTCCTGCTACTCAGACAAAATGTGCTCAAGTTCGTTGGTCATTCTGGAGCCCTGAAAGCAATGCAGTGTCTGGTAAATTCATTCCCAGATGCTGGGGGAACAAGGGATTGTGGGAGACAGTTTAAGATGGGGAGGGATTTACTGCAGAACAGAGAAAAAGCAAATCAATGAAAGTTTGTTCAGTCTTCCTTCCTTTTTTTTTTTTTTTCCAGTGAGGTTGTAGGAGGAGAAATTTGGTGATTTTATGCTTATGTTGCTTTAAGGACAGGAATGCTGGAAACAGAGGTATTTGATACCTTTGCTGCTAATTACAGTGCAAGCTCCCAGTGTCCTGTCAATGCCCTTGTCCCTGACCTGGAGGGGCCTCACTGTCTCAGGGTCAGCTGTAATTTAGTTTTAGGTCAGACCTGGGACTCTCCTGCCAAACTAACTGCACTTTGTTTTGAAGTAGAAACCATTTACTAGCAAGTCTGAGACCATCAAACTCATTTCACTAACGAGAAACAGGAACGAAGTGCAGAGCCCCAG
This sequence comes from Phoenicopterus ruber ruber, assembly GCA_009819775.1. Lineage (NCBI taxonomy): Eukaryota > Metazoa > Chordata > Aves > Phoenicopteriformes > Phoenicopteridae > Phoenicopterus > Phoenicopterus ruber. Next base: position 12,669,096 of record CM020231.1, on the reverse strand, counting down.
AGACGAAGGTCAGCGTTTGACACAAGGAGAGCTCAGCTGCGTCACGAAGGAAGGGGCTGTTCTGCCCACCGAGCCACACGAGCGCGTGAGCTCAGATATTCCGTTCCTTTCATTTAAGCATGTTTATTACAAAAACACCCAGGGACCAACTAAGCTGTGCCCGTCCCCAAGCAGGCACAACGGCGTTGTCAGCCCCCCACCTCAGAGAGTTTACGACACAGTTGCTGCATTTCACAGAAGGCTCGAGAAAGAGGACTGAGCTCTTCAGTAAGGCTCATGAATTGTTGGTGCTGCTCCTACCTCTTCTTGCAGATTGGCCGGGTGATTTGGGCCAAGAAACTCTGTTTTTCTACTTGAAAATTGAGGGTTTTCTTCCCTACCTCAAAAAAAAAAAAAAAAAAAAAAAGCTTTGAGATCTTTAGAGAACATGCTGCAGAAAATAACCCAAAAGCTGTAAAGGGAAATACTTTTTAACTTCCTCCAAATAATCAGCACTCTCCAAATAATCAGCACTCTCTAACTCACAGGGAATGAAGTATTTTTTTAAACCAACAGATTTTGATCCGATCATCTTCCCCCTCACCATATTCATGGACAGAGATTATACTTTCACGATACTGCATAGTATTACCTGAAATTAACTTGTCACTTAAGGAACTGTTCTTTACAATTTGTGGGTTAGTCTGTGAGCCCAGGGCATTTTGCATATTTTCAGTGTCTCTGCTCTTTTGCATTTATGTAGACACAGGACTGGGTTTGCTGAGGAAAAACCTACCCAGAGTACAATTTTTTTCAACTCTGCACATCACTGCAACAAGAGGCCAACTTGCACTTACAGGAAAAAAGCTGGATGAAAACTTCATGCCAATTTACTGAACAGTAAGAGGCTTTTGACAGCAAAGGAGGGTTCTGTGTCCAAATCCATGTCCACCCACAAATGAGACAGACAAGTATAGACCCAAACACGCTCTTTTGAGCAGTAAAACATATTCAGCTCTAGATGCTGGCCACAGTTGGGGCTGGTGATCAGATGCAAAAGACCACAGCTACAGCAAGAAACAGGACTGCTAAGGGATGTTCAAATCTTGCTTTCATAGAAGTTGACCAGAAGACTACAACACACCCTGATGTGTGTTAACACTTGTTTGCTGCCATGCTCGACAGCTGCAAGGCAGTGTGGCAGAAAGAATTACCAGCCTGACGGACTTTCATATGAGTTCAAAATGCAATACTCCCGTTGTCAGACATCACAGGCCCCTAACTACATGTAAACCTAAATCTCTCCTCTCACCAATGGTGCCTCTGCAAATATCAAACCAGCTTCCAAGAGCTCATCTTAATTACCAGAGCTCTTTGTGGGGACGGGCCCCAGCTACCCAAGAGCCGGGTACCTCTTTTTTACCTCCCCGAGAAAGCCACGTTTTTCAGGAGCAATGCGACTGCCATGTACCAGAACAAGGCTCTGGAGCAGAGCAGATAGCTTCCTTGGCAGCTGGCCCACAGCACTAGAGCTCGCTCCCAGGAGAGATTAGAGGGAGTAAAAACCTCATTGCCATCAGAGCAAAGCACTCAACCTGCTTCTACCAGAGATTTCTCACAAGAGAAAAAAAAATCCAAAAGTGTCTCTACAAATAGGAGGCTGCCGTAACAGAGAAAAAGATAACCCAGTTAATGTCATGCATACAGCTTTGTGAACAGCTCGGGTAACACTGATCGGTAAAGGACAGGCAGAAGCTCTGAGCAGAGCCTGTTTTACACTGGGAAGATTACCTGACTAGCATCTGGACAGAGAATTGCCTCCCTAAAGTCACCCAAAACTCAGATCTGCAGCTGCAAAGTTTTCAAGTGAGGTTTTTAAATTTGGAAGTTGAATAGTATAAAATATATTCTATCTCCCAGATGACCTTATTCAAGCCCTTTTATTTTCAAGGCATGGTAGAGGACAGAAGCTACTCTCAGGTTCCTAGGTAGTGCAATTTATACCCTGAGGCAGACGAAAGTACAAACTACTCAGACTCACTTAGACTTTGTGTGCTTTTGGACTCCCCTGCCACTTCAGGTGTCATCAGACCTGCATAACCCCTACAGTGAAGAGGAAAGGGGAGGGTTTTCACTGGTTTCAAGAAAGGCTGATCTCTGCCCATAGACAAGGTAATTTTCTGTCTACACCCAGAGGACTCTGCACAGACGAGCTGTTTCCCAAGGGCACGGCAGAGCCCCTTCGGAGACAGCTCCCAAGGCTGGAGCTCCTGCACAGCAGGACATGATGTGGGCTCACCCCCCAGCCCAGCAGGCTCCTGGGGACAGGGCCACAGTGACCATGGAGTGCCCAGTTAACCGTATGGAGGTAATCTGTCCTCTGCTCCACCGCCACCGAGGTAGGGCTGTGCAAGGTGGAGCGTGGAGCTCTGGGCAGGGCTGTGCGGGCAGCAGCCCAGCCTGGGAACTCAGGAGCAGCAAGGAAGGAGAGGATGCTGGAGTGGAAGTGATTTGAATTAGAACAAACTGGCTGCTGAATAGAAGCTTTTATTCCAGCATGGAGAAGGCTTTGTTAGTCAAGCACATGTGATGCACAAAAGCCTCCACTTGAATTCATTGAGTTTTAATTGGTTCTCAGGTGGGGGAGGAGATGGGTGTTAGGAATTAGGGATTCCTTAAAGAGGCAATATCATTAAATCTTAACGCCTCTTCCCTCTCACCCCCAGCTTCGGCTTAGGAGTCTGGCCTCATTCAATTGTCTTATGTTAGAGAATCAGAAAAACTGAGGGAGAGAAAGGGTGGGAGGGGGAGTCACTAATAAAGCCTAAAGGGAGATCAATGAACGAGGAGGGTGAGGGGCAGGAGGAAGACTGAAAAAAGAAAGAGGCTGGTTGGGAGAGGAGGGAGGTCACATGCAGGCAGGGAAGGCAGGAGAACCTCAAAGGGATGAGGGAAAGAGAATGATGCCATTCGAGTCGGGGCTTTCTTTTCTCCCCGAATTCCTTCTTTTATTGAACACTTAAAACTTCTCTCCGAGATCCTCTAGCTTGGCTCTGTGAGCCTGTGCTCTAAAATAACAGAGTCGATCACCACAAGGAAGAAAGCAAATCCTGGGATGGGCACAGGGGTGCGTGTGCATGGGGAATGACAGCAGCAAGAGAAACCTGCTTGGAAGGACCTCGCAAGAGCTGCTGCTTGTTTTGCCAGACACAGCACGTTTCAGACAGAAGTTTTGTTACTAAGTGCCTGCCGCAGACGTAGCTGAATCAAGGTCCTTGTGAGAGAAAGGGAAAGGGAGTAATCAGGAGCTAAGGAGATTTCACAGTCGGCATTGTAGGAGGTACAGCACGCTGCCCAGCTTACAAAAGGGTACCTGCAAGCCAGACCCTGACAGACAACTGCTACGCTGTGATGGGGGACACACATCTCACAAACATATAATGATCTCCATCAGTCCAATACATCATAGGAGAATGAATTAATGTTGTTTCACCTATTACATTTGGAATTTAGATAGATAAGAGAATGACAGACCAAACGCACTGCCAGCAAACACCAACTCAAACGCATTCTCTTCTAGAGTTCCCAACAGAAGAACGCTGCTTCTATATTTAAGCCAGACAGTTTATCCTGTATAAAGCCATACACAGCAGACATTCTTTGAAGGAAGCAGTGCCTACTGTTTTACTATAATTCTTCATTACAAAATCAGACTGCACAATCTCTGCTTGTAGACACCATGGCACTATTCTCCCCCAAAACAGGGGCACTGCAACTGATTACTATACAGACTGAAATGGCAAGTCTCTGACTTCTGTTCGAGGACAGTGTGGGATGCTGAAAACAGCATTCCCATGGTGCCTTCTCTCTCAGAGACTGTCTGATCCGAGTCACTTACTGTGGTTTGAAATCTGAAGGAAACACAAGATTCTCCACTGACACAGCTGTGGCACAGGGTAGCTCTCACATACACGTGGGTTATTCATGTTTTTCAGGGCATAGGGAAGTGGGGGGGAGAGAGATCAGTGAATTCACCCATTGAAAGTGTCATAAGATCCAGTTTTCCGACCCCTCTCCCTGAAATACGAGCCTAAGTATCATTTAGAATTGACACAGAGACTGAAGTCTCATTTGGTCCTTCACTCCAACTAAAAGCAGACGTGGTCTCCACCTGGCAAAGGCATTCGTGAGCAGTGGGCCGCAACAGTGCCTGGCACCGGCTACACAGAAAGCATTTAACCACACATGGAGAAGAGCTAACACTACTTGCCTTGATTTTTAATACTGCAAAGTCTACACTCTGACTCTGCCAAGCTGCCTATTGTCAACACTTGACCAGTGACAACCCAGGAGAGCCCTGCCCTACAGGAGCAGCAGGGCTTTCCTCCAACAAGGGAGTCTCCTCTGGAAGGCTCATGTAGGAAGAAAACAAACAAAGAGCCCCACAAATCATATTAGAGATACATTTTTTCCCCTTCTAAGCAATACTTGTGTGCTTCAGTTTGCCTCTTTTCACAATGCACCTGCATTACAGGTAGCATACACGTTACAGACAGATTTATTTCATTTTTCTATCTTATGAGCTTTAACTAATCCACAGGCATAATTTCAAATTATATCTGACTCGCTTGAAGCAACCACTGCTCTTCATCATCAACAGTAACATTTGAGAGTCCATCTTATTGTGCATAGTTCTAAACATGATCCCTGCCTCGTCAGAAAGCCACATCACCCTGCAGCGGACTAAGCAATTGCACCATTTCCTGCAACCCTGCATTCAATGTTACAGACGGAGCAGCTCCTGTGACTATCTTCCTAGTAACAAAATGTAGGAAAAGGCTGTCGTGGTAAGGATGGGCAAGGTTGTGCCTCCAAGATTGCTCCCTTTATTTATCCTAGGCTTGTTGCCCTGGATGCATTTGCCCTCCTCCCAGCAGTTTTCTAGTAACAGCCTTTCCTGTAATTGTTTCCTTCTCTTTCAGATACATTCAGTTTATCTTTATACTTCAGTGCCAGAGTATTGGTTTTCCTGATACCACCTTGTTTCTCAACAGTCCCCTATTTTGTAGCTTCCAATAGGATCAGACCAAATGCCATTTGTCCCTTTGGAAAGAAAAATGATTTAAAAAAAAAAAGTCTCCCATTATGCTCAAATATCTTGTTGCTCTCCTTTGGCTCTCTGTAGATGCCTTTAGTAGTTGGGATCGTCTTGCAACATTTTTCCTAGCAAGTACCATTTCCACAGCCTTTTGGTATGCGACAGCAGGCACTTCTGAACTGCTTCACTACACAAGCCACAGATTTGTCTGTCACAAACAGTGTCAGTTATCACAGCATCAAATTTGCTGTGTGCAGCAGGTCTCTTTAAGACTGCCATGAATTGAAAATTGTTTTCCTACCTCTTCTCAATGCCTGACGGAACAGGTATCTCTGCAATCAGCAGTGGCTTTGGGGCAAAGTGTGACTGACACATCTGTATCAGCTATCCTGTTAATTTTATTCCCCGCCTGTTTCGTTACATTAAACCTCAAGATGCTCACCATGTTTCCTCCTTTCCAAGCAGGAGAGATAGCAAAACCATCCTTTTGGCTCCAGAAGAAGTTTAGTTATGGCTGCTCCACAAATTAGACTGGTTTTGCCTCAAGTCCTTCTGTAACCAGGAGACTGCCTCTTTCTTTGCAAGTACTAACATCACACAAACGAAGACAATCCTAAGCAAAATTCAGCCCTAACAAGGTATCACTGCCAATTTCAACAGGATCACAACGGATATGTCCTGTGCCAAGCTACTGGTCAGGCACAAGCTTTTACTTTCTGTTATCCTCTGCGAAGGGGCAGATTTATGTGGCTGCTGACACAGTTTCAAGAGTTATAGTATGAAGACCACCTACAGCACAGGTCTTTACAAAGCTGGTCAGAACGCTAGTACAGAAACACGTTCCACCTTCCTTGGAAACCCCCTATTTCTGCTCTGGTGGACGAGCCCTTGCAAGGACTTTGGGAACACCCATCCTTTGCTCTGTTGATGGCCGCATCAGCATCCTGCACATAGCCCAAGGGTTCCCTGCGGCTTGCCTGGCAGCGAGACAGCTTGCAGCTTCCTATGCTGCTTCATCTGAAGCTGCAGCCCCCCAGCAGGCTCCTGCCCCAGCCCACGCCAGGGCTGTAGTTGCTGCAGGACAGGACATCAGAGCATTCACAGCTTCTCTGGGCCCCAAGGCCACATCCAAGTTTGTGCAGGAGGGCAGAGCTGCACTAGAGCCGGGTACCGTGCATTACAGAGACAGAATGAGGCTAGGATGACTAATGAGAGAAGCCCACACTGCAGAAGCTTTCTGGCCCAGTGCCCTCACAGGTTTCTGTGTGAGATGGTAACACTTTGCACATTTATTGGTGTAATATTGCACACTTACTATTCCTTAAACTTGCACAAGCCCACACCTCTGTGGCTCCACTAGCCAGTGGACCTTGCTTGGAAAGATCTTTACAAATGCACATCGCTTCTGATAAACAACACACAAGTTACCGCCGTGAACTTCAGGGGTGGGCTCTGCTACTTCAGTTTGCCCATTGTACCTAAACATGTTATTTCTCTGAATGATATCAGTGCTCCGTCTCCTGTGTTTTGACAGGTAAGTAGACGAGGGGCACTGTGGCTTTAAGAAGGTCATTTCCACTGTCCTGCCGGTGTAATTAGCCTGCTAAAGAAAGGGCAGAGGCTGGAAATTGGATTGAGCAAACCAGGCTTTAGCCGCAGGATGAAGGCAGAGCCCCAGGATTGTTATGTTAATCACCTGAGCTCAGCAGTCCCTGCCCTTCAAACCAGTACAAACCCAGTACAAACCCAGGACCCCTCTGCAGAGCAAACCCAGCCTTGCTCAGGCTCCAGCTGCCCGAGGACATCTCTCTCCACCTCCAGGGATGCAGGGGCCACCCCTGCAGACAGACCTGGGGCCACCCGGCACCGGGAGGGAGCTCCTGCCCGGCCACAGCCTCAGCCCGTGGTCATACAGCTCCTCTGATCCAGAGCACTGGGCCACAGCTGCCGGCGGGGCAAAGACTGGATGGGGGTCATGGGTGGCACTGAGCTGATGGGCCAGGGCTGCTTTACACCAGCTGAGGATCCAGCCCCGGCCGTGCTGAGTCAATAAGCACGTCTGAAAGCACAGATTGCTTACTGCTATTTCACCGACGAAAAATAGCATTAAGAACAATAGGCCAGATTCGCATCCGGCATAAAAACGGCTGTAGGCAGTGGAGCTGCGTGCGGGTTCCGTCAGGTGCCAGCCCCTCTGCAGCGATAACATGAGCCCCCAGGTCCCCGGGCAGTCGGCTTGTGCTCAGGTCCAGTGTCTTCAGCACCAGAGTGACCCCAAGTTAATCGTAGGGGCAAGTCCCGGGAGTACAGCCCCCAGCCTGCCCCTGCGCTCTCCCCAGGGGCGCAGCCACGCTCTGCACCAGAGCTGTCACCTGCACCGGGCACCGGTGTCACCTCCAGCACCAGCTGGTGCGATGCCACCGAAACAAGGGGCACTGCACAAGCCAGCGGCGGTGGCGAGCTTGGCCCAAGGTGCCCTGTTTGCTGAAGGGGCGCGTTCGCGGCGCAGCCAGCAGGAACTGGCCACAAATCGCTCCCAGTCACAGCCGGCTGCCTGCTGCCTCCTGTTTTGTCCTCGCCGCCTCTCCCCTCCACGGGAAACAAGGCTGGGGGTTACCTCACCACGCTTTACTAGCTTGCGTCCCCTGGAAACGTGCCTTTTTGTCCCCTCTCTGCTCAGAAACTTCGGGCTAGCAGCTCTCACCACCACCACCCACCTTCTTTTTAAGGCAGCAACCCAGGCTGGCCATTGTCCCCTCCTTGCTGCCCCTATTTTCTTAGGGCGAGCTCGCGCCTCTCCCCCGCGTCGGGCCAGCTGGGGCTCTGCGTTACCTCCCTTGTTCTTTGGCGCATTTTTTCACTGCGCCCCTGCGCTGCCGGGGAGGGGGAGGGAGAGGAGGAGGATGGGAGGGCAGCGTCTGGCCCCGCATCCAGCGTGCCGGATGGCATGGTTTTGGAGAGGCCTGGCTTAGTGAAGTTATTCAAGCCAACGGCAGCCTGGCAACCAGGCGGCCACAATGGGAGCGCAGGAGGAGGAATGTTTCCACATGCCTGATCAATGGGAGCAAGGGAGACAGCAAAGCAAACAGAAGCTGGGAAAGAGACACAAAGAGAAAGCAGCCTTTTCTCTGCTCAGTTCCTTTCATTTGTCACAGCTCTTTGTGCAGCTGATGACAACGGAGGCCCTTCGGAGGCTAGTTTTAGGGAGTTTGGTTTTTCTAATTAAATAAAACGCCGTGTCCTTTTTCTTCACTTGTCACCTTCCTGCTCGCCAAAAAACCCTAAGAGCAGCCCCATCTGTGCTCGAGCCTCCTGCTCCATGCACCTCCTGGGAGCCCCAAGCACCTCGCTATCCCTGGGAAGGTAGAAAGGTGCAACCACCCCCTCGCTTGCTCAAAAGCGGCTCCTGGGCTGGACACGGTGCCCTGCCCGAGCGCCGGCAGGGCCCTGCCCGGGGGGCCGGCAGCACCAAGCAGCACATGCCACCCCGCGCCCCCCCCGCCGCTCATTACGGGAATAAAGAGCCCAGCAAAGGACAACTTCTCTGGAGGTGGTGTGCTCCCCGCAGCAGCTGCTGACGAGACTAACGGGCAACTTTCTATGGGAACGAGGCAGCGTTCAAAATAGGGTTAGAGGAGAGTTGCCTTGGAAACTTGGACCATTTTTGCTGAGGGGCTACAATTTCCCTCGGTAGGTCCCAGACAGGATTTACCTGGGAGCTGACTGTGGGACAGAAACTCCTGCAATCTGCAAAGAGGCTGCCCCAGAAGGGGGACGGAGGCGAAGGAGGGGTTTCTGGACAGAGGCACCAGCTTGCTGGTGTTGGGCTGCAGGACGACAAACAGCGGCCGAATCCAGCCCTGTTGCGTAACCAGGGTTGGGAGCCCAAAGTTGTTTCCTCTAATTACTATGCAAGAGTTCACAGCAACAGGCCTCCTCTGTGCAGGAGTTTACAAGAAAGGTCCTCCCCGACTCTAAGGCAAAACCAAGCAAACCAACAGGAGAGAGAGTTTGGGGGTAAGCTTTCCTGCACTGAGGCCAGAGCAGAGATTATTTTCTCTCTTTAATAAAGGTCTACCTTGATGTACATAGCCCTAAAGAACAGAAAAACCTTCTGTCTGCTGAGGAATAGGAGACAGGACACCTGCCTCCTCCACACCTCCATCAAAACACAGGCTTCCCCTCCCACGACCAACTCCATCCCCAAGCGACTGGGGCTGCAGAAGCTCAGCTCCAGCCCCCTGGGCATCCTGTGTGCAGGAAGAGGACTAGTGATTCAACCTGTCCCTCATGAGGGGGGAACTTCAGCTGTGAAGACGCCAACATCTGGGATCTCACCAGTCTTTTCCTCACAGTTAGGTTCAGGACGTGACCAAACTGTGAAAGGGAGCTCCGGCATCATGAGTCAGTGAATGGCAGCACAAGCTCAAGGAAACAGAATGAAACTTGGTCCTAATCACAGACGTAGCACTGGCTCAACAGCACAGGAAAATTCCTGCCCACTTCCAACAGCCAAAGAGACAAATGGCTAAATACAGGTTTCTCAGTCCTCATGGCCAGATGTTCCAGGCTCTCCAGGCAGACAGCAAGTTTTTCTGCCGATACCTGTTTCTATTCCCAGGACTGCTGTTGACCTCAGGGATAAACCTCTTGGCTCTTCAGTAGTCCTGTTTCTCAGTGAATCAGTGGGGCTAATATTGGACCAGATGTTTTGGCAGTCAGGCTCTGAAGCGATAAGGATGCGTAGTCTTACTCAGCTTCCAATGTCACCCCATCTGAACTGCACTTCACACCCTGCATCTCCACCCAGCCCTCTCCTCTGAGGGTTCAGGCACACCCCTGTTGCCTGGTCAGGTTAAAGAGGATCCCACGAGCCATTTTCCATGAAAGCTGAATTCCAGAAGTGTCGGGGTTTCCTCTGCCTCACTCTGGAGGCATCAAGGGGGTGACACACTGCCTCAGTGTCACTGTTTCCCCCACCTCCCAACAGCATCACCTGTGACATTTTGCTGAGTAATGATGTTTGTGAGGTGTTCATTTAACAATGTAAGTGCCTCTAAATAATAACAACAACAGTTACTAAAGGGGATTCTACCATACCACAAGTCTCCTTAACACCAAGTTGTTTGCTGCCATATAATCAGCAAACTTGCTTTTGGGAAGCGTTTCGATTTCCATATCGAGTATATCACTGCCATCCCACAGTCCTACCTGGCTCTTCTACTGCCCCCAGACACGTGCTAAGTGCCAGCCTGCAGCTGAATGAAGATCAGGAACCTCCCCTCCCCGACTTCAGAGTGAAAACTCACTCCACAGGCATTACCCACTGCTTCAAAATCATTCCAGCACTCCTTGAGCCTTCTTGTAAGGAAGGAGAAATCCACCTTCACTCCTGCTCAAAGGATTGCTTTCATTAAGGCCTCTATAGATTTGCGATGGCAAGTATTTGACCTGCTTCAAAAATATTCATGAGACTCTCACATGCATTCAGTAAGGGCAGACAAGCAAAATCCTCAGCTCATGTTCTCCTGGGGTCTCAGGGTGCTGATGGCAATATACATCCTAATTACAATATATACCATATTGAGAATGAGACCTTGTCAGCTCTGGTGACACTTTCTTTGAGTTAAAGAAACAATCTGGAAAGGACTGTGATTATTTCTTAGTAGATCAGAAAAAAAGTCTAACCACGTGCAAATATCTTTAAGTAACTGCCCTTTTCCCTGGCCTCAGTGAGAAGCTTCCAAGACAGGCCACAGGGAACATTTAAACTGTACAAGAATATTTAGACACTTCCAGAGCTTGGGTTGTGCAGAATAGCAAAATGTGCTGCTCCTATAGAGGGGTGAAAAGGGAAAAAAGAAGGAAAAGAAAAAAAAAAAAAGAAAAATCAATCTCAGGTACAAAAACTGCCAAGACAGTCCATTACTGTATTCACTAATCTCTGAAACAAAAAGATTGCTCTTCTTTACAAACAGTGCATTTGAAGTGTCACAGTGTCACATGCATGGGACAAAACAAGCAGGAAAAGCAGCATTCACTCACCACAAACAAGCACCACAGAATGCTAACCAGTTCCTGCAGACTTCCAGAAATGCTGCAGAGCAGCGCAAAATGCAACCCAAGGGGTCCCTTATGGGAAGGAAAAGCAAAGCGTACTCCCTTTTAACACGATCACTGCAAGGCAAAGCAGTTCTCACATAGCTAGTGCTCTTCTTTCACTCTTGCACCTGCTGTGAAGACACCGTCCTGATAAGTAGCGGCACTCTATAGCTCCCCGGTCTGCCTCTCTCAACAAGACCCTTCTGTGCTGCCTATGGATTCATCTCAAGATAACATTCTTTGGTAGAAGGACAACCTGCTGATGGACACATGCAATTAGTAGCCTGCTGACAGGCACCCTTTCAGCCTCTCTGTGGCCCCTTTTACTCAGGTAAAGCTGGCACAGTGATCCAGCCACCCATCCTTTGTTACAGCTCTATAAAGTGGAGGAAATAATTCAAAAAGTCTTAAAGGGAACCTCAGGGTGGGAAGAGAAAACGTGAAAGGTATTCCGTAACTGAGGGAGCAGCAGCGTTTTATCGCTGTTGAATTGGCTCCCACTACTGAATCAGTGCTTTTTATGATTCTCCTTAGCACAGGTAATACCACAACAAGGCAAAGAGCTACCACCTGCAAATATATAAACAAGTAAATTTCAGAGGGGAGAAGGGGTGAGGTGGAAACAGAGAATTTCTTTCAGGAAATAAGGTGTTAATCCCAACTGAAAGGGGAATACTTCCTCTAATATCCTTCCTTTCAGTCTTCTGACAATGCGACCCTGATGCAGACAGCACACAGATGATGGGGACAGCACACACGGCAACTGGGATGGTGGTACTGCCCTCCCGACCTGCTGGTGTCCTGCAAGGTACAGAGCGCACGCCGTACCCAGTGACCAGATCTCCAAGCAGCCTAATTACTGACCTTGCCACAAAGGTCAACCCTCAGGGTGGGAGGAAAGGAAATCCTTTCAGGCATATCACGTCAGAGCTTCTTGAGATCCTTCCCACTTACTCATGTCTCAGTCCCACCAGCACACTGGGGCCACAGCCTTGTAGAGTTGTTTTCTCAACAAAAGTAGAAGCGAAGTGATCCCAACTCATTTTGGTGTGGATCAAGTGAAACAACTTCACACAGTTACAGGACAGACTGCAAGTACTTATTATAACACCTTCTTCCACCCACAGCCATAGATCCCTAATGAAAATCAGAGAAACCCATCCCCCGGGTACAGTCTGTTCACAGCCACAGCACACGTGGGTGCCAGAGACAAAGCACAGGGCAGATCCAACCCCGTTTCCTTTGCCACTGGAGACCCTGACCTTGACCATCCACTTGGCAGAGGATGTATGCGGTGTTCAGAGATTGCTCCCCCCAGCGTTCAGGCTTTTCCCTTTGCTCACAGATACATTACACAAAACACAGCCCAAACTTACCACAGGTAGCACTTAATCGGGAAAACCAGCCATCCTTTCTATAAAAATCCACCAGTCTCCCCTTAGCCTGCCACAGCCCCCTCAGACACTCCTACAAAACCAGGGAAAGGGTGTTTTAACCTTTTATCATTTGCAGACCCTTATAGGTTTTTCACTAGAAATACGGACCTTTATATAGTGAACTTCAGCCTACTGAAAATACACCACATTTCTCTTGTCAAAGCATGCAGTAAGAATCCTTACAAGGTAGAGAAGCAGATGTTAAGCTGGGTCAACCAGGATAACAAAAAAAAAATTACAATTCATTGTCTTTACCTAGGGAAGAAATGTTCCTTCGCTCCAGTGAAAAAGCTGTAACTTCCAGGGAGCTCAGGCACGCTGACTTCTGCAGCCCACCCCTCATTTTGCAGTGACCACGCAGGCTGTGCAGTACAAGGGAGAAATCTCTTCTGGCTTGCTATCTGACTTAGTGTAGGGGACCAAAGAGCAGACATGCACGTGCTACCCAGAACCTCCCCTGGAATTAAAAAGCCATTGATACAAGGCCATCAGTAACCTCCTATACCCTGCCAAGGTCTATGACCAGGCACAGAAGTGCCCTCCTAATAGCTCTGCAAATTCCCTTTTAGAAAGGCTGTGACAGCTGATCTCTGTTACACCACTTAGCACCTGATGAGCAGCCACTGGGAAGGGGATGCTTACAGGTGGCCACAGCGATGCGCTTCTCAATACCGGGGGCCTGTCAGTGGCAGAGTCCTGCACAGATCTCGGGGAAAGTGGATTTCATCACCCTGAAATTCTGTCAGTACAGCAGGTAAGCCCTCTTCTGCATCGTCACTCTGTCCTGCTGGTTACAGACAGTTGGCTCTAACTCCAAGAGCAGCAAAAGCTACTGTCTCATTTCCTCTGTCATCTGTATTGTCTTAGCACTAAAAGCCATATGAATCCACAGAGTTAAATCCACCCACTGCTGCAATTCCAGAAGTTTATGCATCCTTCTATCATATTAAAACTGCCATGCTAATGGTGCCCAGCAGCAAGTCCTCCATCCTGCCTGTTGGCCATTTGAAAATAGCTCTTAGTAATTCTCTGTCATGCTAGAGGAGTTTGTCAGCTTGCCTCACACCCGGTTCTGGGGATACTGGCGTATCCAAAAAACATCTCGCAACAGGCATCACAAAAACAACCACAGGGCTGAGTACCGAAACTGGCCACAGGATGCCTGCCCACAGCTCTGAGAAGCTAATTTGAACCAGGCCAAGCTGTATGGACTCAATAATTAAGAAAGAATGTACCTGAAGCCAGTATATTAAGGGGTGAGAATGCATTTCAGGTCTAGAGAATTAAACCATTGTAATCAGGGAAGAAGAAAAAAAAAAAAATCTGAAGTAAAATCCTTGCATAGACCTTGACTATTCCCTTAGCAGGACAAACCTGATGACTAGTTGTTGTTTACAACGATAAGGTCAGAGGAAAGGCCATTTCCTCTCAACAATTGTCAGAAAGGATTAAAACCTGCATTCAGGCTTGCTTTGAACTAGCAGGTACTCCATTCCCCGATGGTATCAGGATCCATTCAGCGAGGTCTCAGGCAGCCTCCAGGGCATGTCTCCATAATGCCCCTATTGTGGAAATATGCAGGACTGCTTCCTGCATTCACTCTATCTTTATGAAGCTTCACCCTTGTGGTCTGATACCCAGGTCAGGAAGCAATCCTGCAATCACTGTTTAATTAGTCATTTCCCAAGTCTGCCTCAGTTGAGAGTTGCTGCTGCTTGTCAGCTTCTGAAGAGGGAGGTTGGGAATCAGAAACATCACTACCAGATTGGGAAAGAAAAGTTGCTCGCAGGCTTTGAGCGCGTTTGTACCGCAGCTCGACATGCCACATTCTCCATTTCCACTTTTTTTTTTCCCCTAAGTAGAAGGATTTCAGTGGATGAAGGGGCCATTGCACCTTCTGCAAGTCAAGACAAAAGCTGATTTATAACAAAAGTGGTTTTATTTTTGTTGATTTGTTGTTACGGGCTGGGCTTTGGTTGGCTTGGGTTTTGTTTGGGTTTTTTTCCTTGAGAAATAGCGTCTTTAATACAAAGCACATACTTCAAGAGAGGTCTGTTCCAGGAATTCCAGTTGCATACTTTCCTTTGTGGAAGTCAGTACTGAGCCTGAGAGGTTGGATACATGCAGCTTCGGCTTTTCCAAATGAGCTCACTGGAAGAGGTACTTCTTACCATACAGGCACCAATTTGAAAAGAATGAGAGTTACGTAGTATTAAAATATTTGTCTAGATAATGAGTGTTTGTGTGTGGAGGAATGTTAAAGGAAAAACATGTTTGTTGAAACCCATGTGTTTTGAAAAACATGGTGATTTTTCTGTTCAACAAAATAAATGAGGTATTTCAATAATGTCAAAAGGGCCTATTTTGGCATTTTCAGTGTATTGGATGTTGTTGAGAAAAGCTTTTCAAAACAAACAAAAAAACCCCAGTTATATAAAAGTTACATAAAGCTATATAAATAGCATTTTTCAGTTTAAAGACACTGAAATCAGAGGAACTGCTCTGATCAAAACAAAATAATGTTTTCAGAGTTTAATTTTGTAAGAAAGTTTGGTTTAAAACATGATTCATTCTGGAATGGAAAAGGTTTTGAAATCTCAGCATTTCCCAGTAAAATGAGAACTTCTGTCTTTCTCCAGTTCCAGTTTCCTCTGCTGTAATGGAATAATTGGAAAAGTGGTGTATGTGATAATTTCTCCGTGACAGCGGGACAACCCTGCTTTTGATAAGCGTGTGTGAAGCAGAAAAAAAAAATTCAGAAGAAGGAAAACCCTAACAGATCAGTAATTCCACTGAGAAATTTACATACATTTCAAGAAATGATATTGGAATTCACAGAAGATTGATATGAGGGAAACTGACTCCAATGGGGAGTAGAACTGGCGAGAGAGTCATAACATGAATTATTGTATCTATCGTGTGAGAAGTTCCTGCTCTCTCCCTGGATCTAGCATGTAACTACTTATAACCTTGTTCAAATCATATCTTGTAACATGCTGAATCAGTTTCTGTACTGGGCTAATGCACATCGCTTCCAGCAGCTCCAAGTGCAGGCAGAAAAAATATGTATTTCCTACAAAAAAATTGTGCAAGTATGTCCTTGGAAGGTTTTTTTTTTCCCCCTCTTTCTCCCACTAAGGCTATACTAACCCTGGCAACAGCCAAATCCAGAAGACACGGGGATGAGATAACATCACATGAGCATTCTTTCTCCTCAGCCACTCCTTTGCCACTGAAGGAGACAAGTGGCATCTTCTCCATGCTCCTTTCCTTTGATTTCCTGACAGTTTCCCTTTCTGCAGCAATGTATCTGGGATTACCCTATGCAGTCTTCTGTTACGTGATCTCCCTCTTAAACTGAGGTTTCTTGCAAAGTGCCAAAACACAGTAAGAAAAATTATTGTAAAGACCCACGCTGATGAAAGAAGGATGCAGAAGAGAGCTGTGAAGAGAGCTCAAGAACACCTGTGAGGTTATCATCTCCATCCCCTCACCTGGGGGAACAAAAGCTCAGCATCCAGCATTACCATAGCACCAATAGCCATCAATAAATTGCTCTCGTAAGAAAAGAACAGATGTGACAAAGATTGTTCAGGGTCTATAGCAGACCACAGCCAAAGCAGAAGAGTCTAAATGTGCTGGGCTGGGATGGCAAGGGAAGTCACAACTGGGTTCCATCTAGGGGGAATTATTCTTACACTCAATTCATCAATTTATGGGCAAGCGATTCCACAGGCAACGTTGACTTGATTAAACAGGGCGATAATGACAGTGAGTGTAGGGAAGCATCCAGCCAAGTATGCAAACTAGCCTTCTCAGCCTAGAATAAAAGCTTTCTAACCAATAATTTCATGCTTTTATCTATACGATCATTAATACAGATAACAAACAATGCCAGCTCGACGTGGTGTCAAAGGCTCTGACAACCTCTAATTGATAATAAATAATTCAATTTCTGTCCCAATCCAAAACTGCTGAATCTTGGGACATGTTCCAAATAAATGATTAAAAAGAACTTTGAATGTAATTATATCTAACACAATTGGGGATATTGCCCAGATGAAATTTACAGCAACTATTCAGAGCTACAACATTTCAATGACACTGGCAACTCTTTATGCCTGCTAGAAAATGAAATGTTCTTCACTCAGGCAATGGCACAGACTGCATTTTTTATCGACAGCTGTATGCCAGCAACTCACCCAGGCCAACCATGCTTTCCACAGAGGTGCAGTCTTTCCCAAAAGCACTTGAGAAAATTTGGGAACAGTGTTTTGCCACAGCCAGATCTTTATTGTCCTGTACATGCAGAACTGGATCTTCTTTCTGACACAGCTGATTCTTCCCCTCCCCCAAAAGCACTTATATTACAATTAACAAAAGTTTCTTAAGAAATTAACACCCATAGTTCCTGGAAGGAAACTAGGGTGATGTGTTTCAGCAAGGAAAGTGACTATCATCACAATTCTGAAGTGATGAATGCAGCATCTCAGAGGCACGCTGATTGTTCCCAGTAATTCCCAAACTCCAAAGCCAGAAGGAACTCTGAACACTTATTAGTGAAAACACGGGACATGTATTTACAAGAGCATCCTTATACAAGATTTGATTCTTATTCTTCTCTCACTTGAGTAAATCCTTGCTGAAATCTTAGTTTCTACATCTGAAAAAAAAAAAAGGGATGACGACATTCACTTTGATTTCTTTGGATGCAAATTGTTTTGAATGCCAATTTTTTATTTTCTTGGGAGAACAGTGTATGTAACTGACCTGAAGAAGTGGTGGACTCTTAAGAACCTTTTAGATCTGCAGCAGTTATCTTACTGAGCTCATATGGCAACAGTAGAAATGCACTTGCCTTGGCGAACCTGTCCCGTTTCTTTATTCCCAGTCCCTTCTGGAAAATTCAGCATTGGCATCACTGGAATCCCCACACTCACAGGCAGGGCAGCAACAGCACCAGTGTGAAGATGTGCAAAGAGATCTGTATTGTCTATCTAGAACTCTAATCGCTCCCTGCACCTGCTTAGGCATATTTCTCAGTCTTTACAATACAACTTGCTATTTGTGAATACAAAGTGACAGAAGAAAACAACAGCTCTCCATCGTTCACAACACGCTGTTCTGGACTTTGACGCTCACCTGTGTTTACCTGGCAGAGTGGTCAGAGACAGCAGCCAGCCTGAAGCAAAGAGATCACCTGCAATGTCTGCAGGACCATGAAAACATCTGAGAAAATAAAATAGCTCCGTAATCTGGTGAAGTTCTCAACTGCCATGACCAGGTGAGCCAAGCTTGTTTCTTTAAGAAAACAAACGTAAGGGAGAGAGGGGGCAGACGAGCCTCAGAAGCGTGCCTAGTCCTGCATTATCCAGAGCTGCACTGTGCGCCCCGTATCACATAGGTGTTAAACACAGCCTGCTAGCCTCCAGCAGGCCCGAAGGCACTGCCGTGCTCCGAACAATGCCCAGTTAGGCACCTTCATATTAGGAGTCACATGACAGAGACAGACATTTATACCACTAATTGGAACAGCCAGTGACATTAAATAGGAGACGAATTAACAGATTTAACAGATCTCGTATCTGCAGCCTGAGATCAGTAGACCACTTACACATATGCTTAGCTTGAAGGAAGGCTGTAGTCCTATTGGAATCAGGGGTCTATTAGACCCTATGGGACCAGCTCACGTGCTGAGGTCAGAGCTGGAACCTCAGCTCCTGCTGGATATTCACTCTGCCTCACCTACAGAAGAAAATTCCCTTACAGGTGAGAAACCAAGTGACTCTCTGTTGTACATCTTATACTAGATACTTTCTCTGAAGCATCTACTACCAATCCCTGTAACAAAGAAAATGTAACATAAACCTACACTCCAATCTAGTGGTGACAAGCTAATAAGAATGATGAAACTTTGCTAGCTTCCTTGAAAAAGGAAAAAAACTTATAAACTACTATTAAAACCTAATATTTGAAATGACTGGATCTTCTTTCACAGCAATATTCACCGTAAATTATAAGTTAAGTTATATAAAGTCAGTTATATAAAAGTGTGTATATATATATGTAAGTTATATAAAAGGGAGAGCGGCTAACAGAAAAATTAAATATCAGAAAACATAAGCATGCTTTCCTTACGCAATCTCAGTTGCACGCACAAACTAGCCAAAGATCTCGTATGTCTTCAGAGCCTTGGTGAGGATGATATTGTTCTAGAAACCCAGGATAATGCAATAGTGGAACCCAGGCACAAAAATACTGTAATGTCAGATTCACTCTGGAAGTTGATGAGAGAACTGGATTGAGCTCCGTGACCCTGTAACATTTTCACCGCCAGGTCACAGGTACAGAGTGTTTGTTCACAAAGTAACTGAACAAGCATTAATACTTTGTGGTTAAGCCATGTATCTATAGGAAATGTTTTCCTAACACTTTGTTATGCAAAGTTCATTAAACGGGAATTTGCAGCAGTTCATTCAGAAATTCCACATGGCAGAGTCCTTTTTGAAAGAGGAGAAGCCAGTGGCAATAACAGAGGATTCCAGTTAATGTCCTGATTTCTCACTGCACGCCTGCAGGTTGGAAAGGGCATGGGATGTTGGAACAGCTGTATGCTTCACCTCCAGAAAACCAGGCAACACATCCCTGCTAGCAGCTCTTCTGCCGAACAGAAGGGACAGCACTGGAAGACTTGATCTAACACCTCTAATGTTAAAAAGAATTTCTCTATTAAAAAGCCCCTAAAAACAAAACAAGAAGGAAAAGCATTTCAGAGCTCCAAGAAGGGTCAGAAGTGGGATAAGATAGAAGAAGAAAGGCAGAAGATGTATTAAAAAGATGTCATCACCTCTTTAATATGTTTTGTCTTGTCAGCTGTAAACATCCATAGTTGCTCCATTTGCACTGGTACAGAAGAAGGGAAAAGGCTGAGCTTGTAGCACCAGCCGTACTCCGAGGGCTAGGTGGCTGGCTCCAGCCATCCTGAACGGACACAGGGCAAGTGCTGCTGAGGTGAACTCCGTTTAATAGGTTGCTACTTACAGGCTTAGACTGATTTACAGGTGTTTGCCCTGAAATATGACCATCCATGTTATCACTGCTAATCCTCTCCCATCTCTGAAATCCTCCCACTTCAACAGATAGCTATTTCTGGAGGAGAAAACCACATACATACCAAAAAGCAACAGTGCTCTCTAAATCGCCTCCCACAGGAAGGGCAGCCTGACTATCACACACCCGACAAGTTGTCTAGTACAGCACAACACCAAACCCTCGGCTGCCTCTGTCACGGCGGGTGTCAGCCACCTGCATGTGACAGTAATAACAGGGATGTCACAGGGAGGGTGCACACAGACCTCGCATTCTCCTTCTTTGCAGCCTGGTAGAAAACCTCCTGTTGGCAATGCAAAGCCTAGGAAGTGTAGCTGGGCTGCTCCCACTGCGTCCCGGGGAGCAGTATTTTCCATCTTTCTCTGCTGAAGACTTCTCTTTTGCTTGCTCTCTCAGGCTTGTGACCTCTTTTCTGCAACTGAGTTTCCATCCAGCTTGCAACCCAGTTTTGGATCCTGAAACACTGCTGGAGACCCAGCCTGACAGATCCAATGGCCAGAGCACCGTGACGCTCTGTACCTGGTGAATCAGTTTCTACTCCCTGCGCATACTGCTCCAGCACTGTGGTAATGATTTGCAGACATACATGAGAACAAGGTTCACAGTCTAGATATACTAAACAAAAAAATTATCTTGGGATTGAAAGTAAACTTACAAAGGTAGATAACCTTTTTTTCCTTAAGTAATATATCATATAGGTACTGACTGCATTGCATTCATCTGTCTCTTAGCTTAGAGATTGCTGAGTACAGCTTCTAGAAATCTACCACTCGCAGTAAAATATAGCTTCTAGGAGCTCAAGGCCATGCCAAGTCTCATGTACTGAGCATAAGACCTGGTATTCTGGCTGCTATGCTTTGCTCCATACCCACAGAACCTGCATTTTAGCTATTTTGAAGCATAGCAACCCTCCCTCTCTGTCACTTTAGGACTTTCGCATGACAGATACGTTGGGTTGGCAGGTCACAGCGAGCTTCATAGCTTTGCAGGTACCCGGGCACACTGTGGGAGTACTGTGGCACACTGCCTTATCCATGAACCACAACCAGGAGAACTGCTGCTAGAAGGAATAGCCCAGTGTTGGGGGCCCTTTCCCATCACGTGGCCCGACACATCTACCTAGTGGGAGATACGTAAACCTATCGCCGAGCCCAAACGATGACTCCGGGCATCAGGATTTCAGTCAACTCAGTGTATTCCATAACTTAGAGAATCAGATCCACAGGCACAGGTCTCCCATTTTTTAACCCTGAAAAAAGTCCAGAAAGCTCCTAGAAATTTTGACAGACTTACCAAGCAGCCAAGCAAAAACCAAACATGAAGCCAAACTACACAAGTTAGAGACAGAGATAAAACTGAATGAAAGTCCACAGGGATTGTGAGTTTCACATCCAAAATAGCAGAGAAAATTCATCTCTGTACTGCTGTAAATAAGCCACACTGGAGCTCACAGCACTGCAGGAACAATCCCATCCTGGACTCCCCACTTCTTTTCAGTACTACAGAACCAATACCTCCAGTAAAAGCTGACAGTGACTCTAAGTGCTGACGGTGCAGGGATCCCATTCCCTGCAGCACAGAGTACAAGGGACTCCTCACACGCTTCAGGTTTCATTTCCACCTCTCCTATTCTTGGCCTTAAAAGAACAACATTTTGAGGTATCTGAGTGCGTGCCAACACACTGCAGACTGCCCTTCACTTTCTGTGGATGCTACCACTCTCCAAAAGTCTTCCTTGGGATAGACAGCTGCATGTGTGTGTTTTTACCCTGTTCAGTTTTCCCAACGGCTTCCTCTTTCTATCCCCTCCCGGCTTTTTCTGATACATCCTGCTTGTTGTTCCCCTGCTATGTGAGCAGTGCTCTGTCTATTCTTGCTTCTTTTTGCTCTAGCTCTGCACAGCAGTTCCTTGTTAGTTACTCAGAATCCCAATAATTTAGGTCAAAAAGCCCGGTGAATCTGATGTGGTTTGTTTCACATAAAAAGAGTGAAATTGAAAACCACCTTATTCTTCTCAACTGAAATGCTGCATCCCTATTAATTCAGGTGTATAAATAACACTCTCTAATGCTGCATCAAGGGCTCTGCTGTGTGATTAAACCTGCCTCCCTGACCTGTAATTAGAAACTTTGCCTCTGAAAGGCAGTTTGCAGAGAGAAAAGGAGAAAGAGAGAGAGAAGGAACCAGCTCTCAGACCCAACAATTTTGTTCTTAATAAATTATTCAGAGTTTTTGAAAGTTGAGCTGGATTTCCATCTGCTAGCATTAAAGACCCAAAGGGAAGAAGAATCGAAGGATTCTCACAGCAGAACACAACAGTACAGAGCATGGGGCTGGAAATGAGCGGAGAAGTTCACTGCATCCTCTGCCTGTCACTGCCCCGTTCAGCTGCTGCCTTTGCACACCTGGACTTCCAACAGGTCTTAGAGCAACGCAGAGTGACCGTCCACCAGAGTCCCCCTGAGCTGGAGACATATGTGTTTGGGATATAACATTAGAAGAACCCCCCCCAGTTCTGTGAATGCTTTACAAATGTCAGCAGAATCAGACAATGAACATGCAAAATAGTGATGCTCATGAGTACAGAAACAATATAGAGACCAGGTTGCATGGTCCCACACAAGTAATATATAACCTTTTCAAGACAAGTAATTTAAAGATGAATTCATTAATGATTAAACTGATCTTTTGCTCCAGGAGCAGTCAGACAGTACAGACCATTGTACTATTAATGATGGTAGTCACTGTTAGTTGCAACCCCAAGGGTACACCTGATGTTATAAGGCAAACTTCTCACTTGGAAGTGCGGAGACAGTAAGTATCTTTTTCTCCTGGAGTCATAGTCAGAAAAACTACTGTTCCTTCAGCCAAATGGAGATTCATTTTAACAAAAAATCAAATAAAACATTCCAACTTCTACAATGGACGTCAGTAATCTTTCCTCTTTCCATGAATTGAGGATAGAACAAGCTTTAGAGCACCGGATAACAAGAGAACTGGCCCCAGGATGAGAGGTCTCTGGCCTTGGGTATTTGGCAGCTGTTGCCAGAGTTCTGCTTGATTTCAGATCAGAGAGATTTTGTGATTAATTCCTCCTCTGGTTACACACATATAATCTTTGTGTTGAGGGTGTGACTGACATCATAGCTTCAGTCTTTTATATTTTCCGGCTCAAGTTTGCAAGGCTTCACATTGGGGGAATCAAGAGTCTGATAATTTTCTGCATAATTGTCTTTTTCTAGGAATCTCACAAGGTTGATCCAGGGTTTCAGGGAAGCCTTATGAATTAAGACATCATGTTTAAGGGGACTTAATGTGAGAGAAGAGAAACCTAACATTTACACCTCAAGGACCTTTTGGTCAAAATACCAGACCTCACTGAATTCTCCAATGCTTTATATCTTCTACTATGTTTTTGACGTGAACAATTTTGACATGAACACAAAGAACAGGTTAAATCTACCAAAATATTAAATTGTCACTGGTGGAAATGTCTTCATTCCAGGTTGCCTAAGTTTGTAAATGTATGATGTGCAGAGCCATTGGAGACCACAACTCCAGTACGAGGGTGGGGACTCCATGAAACAAGAGAGTCCTGCAAATTCAATAACAACAACAACTTTAAGTAATCCTTTGTGTTTGTAATGTGGTAGAGTAAGTTTATCACAGAGCTGCCAGAACATAAATCTGATACAAACTACTTTGGATTAGATAGCGCAGCAGAAAGAGCTTTACTGGGGTATTGTGACAAGTTTTATGAACTTCTTAAAGAAACAGAACTTGGAAATACTAGCAGCGTTGTTAAGTTACTGCCTTGTGGGCTTGAACACTCAGCACTAAGAAGGGAAGAAGGAAAAAAGCTAACAAATTCAGAAAACAGAGCAGTAATTGAAACTTGTAGTAAGAAAATTCTGATTGAAAAACAAACGTATAAGTCAGTTGTACAACTGTTAAACCACGACAACTTAAAGCTGAGTCCTGTGAATCCAGCATGCTCTACTTTCCTCAAATGCAACCACGGGCTCTCCTCCCCCCGTTTTTACAAATCCTCAGAGGGAGTCCACTATCACTTCACTGCTCTTTCCTCTGAGGGTCTCTCTCCTTTTAACATTAGTATGCAAGTACGTAAGCAAGAAGAGGTAAAAAGAACGAGGAATTTGCCATACATCAGCTTCCAGAGACTACCTGCCTCTGCATGGTACTTTCATGCACAGGGACTGCCCAGTAGCCCCCGAGATGCACCACCTCCGCACCAGCACGCGAGGAGCGGCCAAGGCAGGCAGCTTCAGCTGCTCTGCAGGGATCAAGTTCACAGTTAGCTGCTTGTGTGGCTCTGCTCCGAGCTCTGTCCAGCCCTGGGCTCCACTCTAGCCTGCCTGAGTTACTAACCAGTTTCTCTGGTTTTCAGCAAGTCATACATCGGCCAGAACCAGCCCACATGGTTTGAAACAGCCTTTCCCATTTGCTGCCTTGCCCCCCCCTTGCTCTCAGCAGCTCCGTCAGCATAGCTGCTCGGTGTGAGATGGCTGGCCTGCCCTCTATTTCTCATTTCTTGAGGGCAGTTCACTATCTACAGCTGTTCCTTTGAAGATTTTGCTCTCTCATACAGGGATTTACTCCATAAGCTGCACTCCCCCCTGCACAAATGCCTCATAAACCACCTTTCCAAACCTCTCAGCTCCCCCTCCAATGCCTGGGGCATGTGCGTGCCCCCAAGCAGGCTGTGTATAGGTTGCTGTGATCCCAACATTTTCCTCTTCAGGAATCTCTCATTCTCTCCTACAATAGCATTTTAATGCCCCATCTACCTCCTTTCCCTGAGTAAATGGGTCCTCTAAATGTCACTATCAGGGTTTCTGTGCATACCTACACTACTGCTGTAGCAGGGTACCCTCAACTCCCTCGTATTGGGGTTGCTGTGTGTCCCTCACCCTTTTTCCTTCTAACTTTGGATCTTCATTCTCCTCCAGTTCTGCAGAGGTTGCATATAAGCCCTGTATTTATCTGGTGACAGATCTTTCAGTGTGCTCACATGATAACTTTTCTAGAGTGATAGACAGAGATGAGATAAAGGTATTGGTATGCAAGTGCTATCACCCAGTTGCTTCATCTACAAATGCAGCAGTATCTAAATTACTGCTGCTCCCCTACTTTTCCCTTTTTGATTTCCTAGTATTTTCACAAATTCATGGTGTTCTCTCTCCCAGTAATAATAAGAACTCTCTGAAATTTTTGCAATTGATCAGATAGAGCATTTAGAAGTTGTCCTGTTCCAGGAGGTCAGAGAGAAATGTCCAGATGAGCATGGAGCTTCACAAGTTTAGCCTTAAACATTATGAAAATCAAAGGTAACCTTTTGTCATTCCAACCTTGAACTGAATAAACCACAGCAGGATAACCTCCAGTTGGTCTTGGGAAAAAGAGGGTTTATGTGAGGTTTTCTTGGTGACATCCCAAGTGACTTCCAAATCTCAGAATAAAAGGAAAGGTGGATCCAATGGTTTACATTATTCCAAACCTCCAGACTAAAACAAGGTACTACACTGAAAAATTACTCTCTCTCTCTCTCAAAAGAGTTCTGCGTCTATTAAACTCCAGTGACTCTGAAGAACACCTTCGCTGTTCCTCAGTACAAATATTTTTCTAGCTTTCAGAATGCAGAGAGGATTCTGAAAAATCAAACTGTGTTTCTGTGCATCAACGGAGTCAGAAGGTGCCATTTCTACATAGCAGCTTTGCAAATATGATTAAAGCCTGAAGCACAATGCTGTGCTCCATGGGACATATCTGACCCACACACTGCCTTTTCAACTCTCTGCTTTTTCTAAACCATGTACATTATGAGTGAATAGGAAGAAAACGTGTAAACAAGAACAGAAAAGGTTGTTGCGAGTTCATTAATTCTGATCACTTAATAAGCTGTAAATTGAAGTGCATGAATTCCATTCTCTTGAACACCAGGATAAATTTGAAGAATCTCTATTGACTTAATTTACACTGATATGCATTAGAATAGTTTCTGGCACATTCAGAATCAAAATAATTATTACAGCAACATTCAAGACCAGAAGGCACCTAGTTCCCATTTAGATAACTAAATGAGGGCCAGACTTACAAAAGTAAATAATTCACCACATTAAAAAAAAAATGTTAATTCTTTTTTAAAGGCAGTGCAGAGGCACAGCCATGGGGCCCACACAGTTTAGGGCTGCAGGACTGGCCTTAAGAAGCAGGATGATACTTTGCACATAACTAATGAGAACACAGTGCTGTGCAAAAGAGTGACTGCTGTCCTCCGGACCCGCTTTTACAGAAGAAAAAGATGAACTGTATACAAGGAGGCAGAACTATTTGAATAACTTTGTCAGGCCAATATTCAGAGTGGTACTGACACATTTCAGAGCTCTTTGCTTACAGGTCCCCTCGGAGGTCATGAGGAATCCAGGAGGACATCTTTCTATGCAAAGACAAGCATTGCTTTGGAATTCTTTACTCTGTGGTTAGATTGCTGTCCATAAAATCTTACACTAGCTTTCTTGGAAGATAACACACTTGGTCCCTCCCAGGGACCGAAAAGAATCCCCAACATCTTCATTAACACCTTAAGTTTCTGAAACAACAACAGAGAAAGGCATCATGGTGGGAGAACGAACTTGAGAAGTCTCAAAAAAAAAAAAAAAATCACTGGAGCTGCTCAGTTGCAATACCACGAAGTTGCCTCTGTCTTCGGCTGCTACTGGTTTGTCTGCAAGGAAGTCCCAAGAAAGTAGATCTAAAGTGATGCCCTTGAAACATGCAGCTATGCCTGTCCAAAAATGATCCAGCGAAACGTCTAGAGAGCTCCTCCTGCCGGCTGTTTTCTTGGCGGTCTGAGCTCTTGCCAATAGACCCGATTTTTGGTCTGTCTTTTCAGAAGGCTGGAAATGAAGGGAGGCAAAGCTAATACCACATCTTTCTTATTTGTCGTAGCAATAAATCAGCGTGACGCCACAATGTGTCTCATATCGCTGCCCATTCACTCTGACTTCTCAGACAGACAGAGATGCTGCGTCTAAAAGGCTGCGGTCAATGCCAGGAGCAGGGCAGTGCAGCAGCCAGAGGAGCTTGGGGAGCACGAGGAGCAAAGGCGAGCCGGGCTGACAGTGAGGCCGGCAGGGATAGAACCTCAGTGTAAAGGGGCACAGGGCCACAGTGACCAAGCAAGAAGAGTGGAGCAGGTCTGGTGACAGTAACCACATTTAGCCAGGAGCCCAATGACGGTCAGACAAGCCTATAGGGATGAGCCAGGTCTGAGGCCAAGCCAGGAAGTCAAGTCAGCAAGTCAGGGTCAGGATCAACAAGGTCCACCGCCAGGCAGGCACCCCTACAGCCTAACCTAGATGAGGACAGAGGACAACGGCAGCTCTGTGCTGTGGCTCCCAAGGGAAGTAGGGAGGCCCCAGCAGGCTTCTCTCAGCTCTTTGGCACGCAGCTCTTTTCACAGCACTCTGATCCCAGGTTACACTCCACCATATCAGGGCAGACCTTGAACACAGGCAGCCAAACCTGTAGGACAGAGGGAAGAGGTTGCAGAGTCAGCTGGTGCACCCAGGGCCCTGACAACACGCTGCCCAGCAGTCAGTGACGAACATAAAAATTATTTGAAGTGCTGACAAAAGAACCTGGGTACAAATATGCCACAGCAATTGGCAGTGTGAAAGATTGACAATCTGTACTTCAGCTGTTCCAGGGTCTGGTCAGGAATGATCTTTGCAGGGCACTGTATGTGTGCTTTTGTTTTGCCAGTCTGCTGGGAAACACTTCTTTCTAGCCAGAGTAAATTTAAAACTGCCACTGGGATGTAATGACAAAGATCCTCCAAGTTTTTCACCTACAACTTAAAACAGAAAAACACAAATGTAAACTAATCCTGGCTTCCAATAAAAAAATCCATCCACACCACATACTCCTCTGTGACATTTCAACTGCTCAGTTCTTTGGTCAAGCTATGTCCCAAAAGAAGAAAGCAGACGAGACATATTGGCATCCCATTTCCTACCTCCTCACTGGTGACGTTTGCCATAACCCTGCATCGGTGAGATCTCGCAGGTATGTGTGCCAGTCTGAATGCCCAGCCCTGCCTGCACAAGGTGACAAAGCTCAAGCGGCAGGTAAGAACTATCTTCAAAAAAAGGAGCTTGTCAAATCAACAGGGGGAAGACTAACCCTTTGGAAAAGAGTGACCATGATTATCTTATTGAGTTACAACAGGAAAAATCAAAGACAGACACAGAGGGGAAGGGAAACAATGTGAGGTGAGCATCCCAACAGTGTTCCCAGCTGGACTGACACTGATACACTGCTTAGATAAAGCTGGTCTGCCCTGCAAAGGCTGTGTGGCTACAGCAGAGAGCAATGGTCTACCGGAAAAAGAACATCTTTTATCAATATTGATAAAAAAACATCTCCAGATTATGTAAGATATTTTGGAAAAAGTCACATTTACAAGAGGGACATGTAATTTTGCTGAGATGGCCAGGGATCTATTTTGTCTCCTGGACAGAGTACCGAACGTATACAGGACTTACTAAATGCAGTTCCTCTGCCAAGCAATTGTATTCCCGTACTTTATATTTCCAGTGTGAAAACTCTAATGAAACATTTTAAACCAAAGCCGTTTCCTTGGAGCTGCCTCTGACCTTCTTTTCCCCCTCTCTCAGCCGAATCTCCCTGCCAGGATGAATTCAGACCTAATGTCTGCTCCTCCCACCACGCTTTTGGATATGTGACAATATCCTAGTCACTAGGAGCTGTGCCTGCTGGTGTCCATTGTCTTGTGTCCAGTTTGGGAGAGGGCTTTTAAGGAAAAGCCCAGAATTAAATTTATGAAGAGTCCAATGATTTACAGGAATGGCCAACCACGTAGCTAGTTTCTGCACGCATCTATCAGCAACTTGTGAGTCCTTGGCAATTAATTCACAAGACTCCAGCATAGGGATGGTTCAAGGCTCAAGAGGCTTTTGAAAGTTTAAAAAAAAAATGAAATGAGGGACCAATCTAAAAATACTACAACCCTGTGCATCAGCTAGAGCTGTGGTAGGACACTGGGGGGAGTGTAGGGGGACTGCCTACCAACCTGCCATGCAGAGCCTGTTACATCCCCTAAGAGAGCCCTGACAGGCACAAAAAGGGGATACACGCTGCCCAGGGAGGAGCTGCTGGCTGTGCTCTGTGGAATGCATCTGTTCCATCAGTTCAGTGACGGGCACAGCATGGACGTCCAGTCTGATCACAGCCACTGCGCAGTACAGCCAAGCAGCTACATCATGACACTGAGGTCCCAGCGCAGTGAAAGGAGATAATGGGGTCCAAGAAAGGCGCTGCTCGTAATGGAGATGCTGAGTAGGGTGCATCGCCCAGGTAAAACAGGAGCAGGTCTGTGGGACAGGGGACATAGACCATCAGCCAGGTGCAGCAAAGCGCAGCTGATGCAAGGCCCTGGATAATCCAGTGATGATACTCATGATACTCATGGTATGGTGGGGTACTACCAGAAGGAAAGCAAGTTATATGCCTTATTTACAATCAGTCATAATCTGTGGGGACATTATATGCCTGTACCCCATAGTATCATCTGTGTCTCACTTTCTATGATGTCATCTATACTGCCTGCCCTATATCATTTAGGTACATAAGCAAATACACACCTTGGTAGAAAGTAAAACTGCTTTCTCTGTTAACATCTCCTGTAATCACACTGCAAACAGGGTGCAAAAAACTCTGCAGATATCTATCCAATTCCCACATTAAATCAGTAGTTACTTGACAAACGCCTTCATTTAAAGACCAACTACCTGCTAGGAATTCACAACTAGGCTTGAGCCCTTTGTCTACAAACTCTTAACTTTTCCTCTTCAGCCCTCTGTCCCCCTTCCATCAGTGTTCCGCAATTTGCCAGCCTCCTTTATGTCTCAGTTATGCCTGCACAATGTGAGGCAGGCAGACCCATGTGCCGACAAACAGAAAAGCTCCTCCAGCTCACAATAACTCAGCAGGCTTCTGTGATTTTCAGAGACTGCATCACTGTGTGCCCATGTCTGCTGTCGAATTACTGCCTGGACACAGG
The DNA here is from genome assembly GCA_009819775.1 of Phoenicopterus ruber ruber. Classification (NCBI taxonomy): domain Eukaryota; kingdom Metazoa; phylum Chordata; class Aves; order Phoenicopteriformes; family Phoenicopteridae; genus Phoenicopterus; species Phoenicopterus ruber. The sequence continues at coordinate 12,639,266 of CM020231.1, read as the reverse complement.
CTCCATGGCTAACCTCAGCCTTACCCCAAACATGAAACTGTCCCCCAGCCCTCAGAAACATTCATCTTCTCTTGCAGCTCCTCTTACACAAAGTGGTGTAAACCTGGCTGATGCTTCTAGGAAATAAAGAATACGCTTACCCCTCCAAAGACATGTTATGATTTTATGTCCTCTTTCTGCAACCTGCTGAGAGTGGCTGTGCTCCATATCATGCATTTAAAACACATCAAAACAGATCTGAAGGGTGGACAGTCCTCCTGAGGTTTCTAAAGGAAAATGGAGATAAAACCCATAAAAACCAATCCTTCACACATAGCAGAGGTTGAAAAATAAAATCTAAACCTAAGTTCATTTTTCTCTTTAGTGCAAGTTCTGGCAGTCCCAGGACTGTTCTAACTTCTAGCTGCTTGTCACAGCTGTAACATCACAGCAGTGAGGAAAAAACCCTGAGCACAGTTACTCCAATGTTAGCTGCCTTCCCCTTAAAACCCCCACCCTGCCCTACGCTATCTGAGGCTGTGAAAAGACAGTAATAATAGAAAGCTGTTCCTAGAGCTCCTACAAGGCAAACGGTTATTTCCATGTCCTGCCTTATTTTAAATACCTGTCCAGAGGAACGATGGCAAGCACAGATCACACAAACCTGTAGGTGAGGCAAGATTTTCTCAAGTCATAGATGTTATTGAGCGTAATTGCTGCTGTCTGTTTCGACCTTCTCCTCGAGGTGTCCCCACCTCCCATTACAATGCCACAGCAAAAGAAGTCCCCTGGTGGTCTGCAAAGGAGCAAAAGAGCAAATGGCAAGACAGAACTGACATTGTTTATATAACATAAAATTAATTCTAAATCAACAATTCAGAGAAAGTAACATTGTTGCATAAAAAGTAAACAAAAATAGATTTCATTGACAGAGGGTGCTACTAATAGCAACATTTTGCATATATAAAGCACTCTGTACCCCAAATCCTCAAAGTGTTTTAGAAAAAGGAACACACTACTATCCTTCAGTGTTTTACAGAAAAGTGAGGCATAAGGCATTCATAGGGCTTTGTCAAAGTAACTGACAATTTATCACCAGAACGAAGAATAGATTCCAGACTTTTTAATCCCCGTTACTCAGTTATGTGCATTATTTCAAAGCAGCCCTTGGATTTACTCATTTTAGGGTAGGTTGGGTAAAAAGGAGCACTAAAGCAGAAAAACATGTGTTCTACATCTTAAAACAAGATTTTCCTTGTGGAATGGCAATAAGGATACCCTGCAGCCTTAGGTTTTCTATGCGGCCATAAAGCCTTCATCGTCTTGACTGTGCTGGTAGCCAGGATAACCGCCAATCCATATTCTATGCCCAGTGCATGCTGCGGGAGGCAAAGATAACAAAGGCTGTGACAGAACTCCATCAGGGAAGTCCTTTTGGGCCCCATTTCCATCAGCTCATAAAAGGAACAGCCTGGACCCACATGCTGGGCTCTGCTAAGGCTGCTCCAGGCTGCAGCTCTTCATTTGCAAAAGAAATGACCCATTCATTTCTCTCTGACCTCTGCAGACACTTCAGACTGCCAACCTCATCTGCCGATGGCCCCCACCACTACTGCCAGCTTCCTCAAACAGGTGCTCCCGGACTAAAACCTCAGCCTTCCCAGGCAAGCTGAACTAACGCAGCTTCCAGAATCCTGTATCAGGGCTCCCAGGGGGCTGTTTGGGAACAGGTTGGGAATGTTCAGCCCTCGAAGCACTTATCTCCTATCCAGAAAAGCAGAGGCCATATGAAAAGGAGATACAGATGAGAGGATGTAATTTTAACTGAGTCAAATGAAGTTAAAAAATATACTTGCTTGTGTGTGCATGTGCACTCGACAACACAGATCTCTTCCCTGCAACTCCTGACAGCTGCACTTTGCAGCTGCACTTCGTATCAGTGCGTCGTTGTACGAGCAGATCCTGCGGCTCCTGTAGAGAACCGCGTGGCTTGTGACTGGGGTGTTCCCATCTCTGCAGTAGCTTTCCAGACTCAGTTTTGTGTCGATGGATGAAAGGTGACGATGCTACTTTTTAGCAAGGGAATCCATGTGCTTGCACTGCATTTCAGGAAAAAGACACCTCTCTTCAGACATGCTCATCACCCACATTTACCTTGGCATTCGCAGCCTTATTACCAAGAGTATCACAATCCATATTGACTTTTGTTCTTAACAGCCCCATTCTAGAGAAGATTATGCCATTTCACAGCTAGGCACAGGGTAGTGAGTCTCTTGTCAAAGGTCTCAAAGGCGTCTGATGGCTGAACTGGGAATTCAGTGCTGGTTTTAAGTCCAAGTTCAGAGCCCTGCTCACTGGACTAATCTCTAGACAATAACGTTTTTCTACTTGGCAGAGAGGTGGGAGCTTTCAGGTATGTCTGGAAGAATACTGAGGTCCTCAGATAGAGTCACAGATATAAGCAGCAGAGACCAACAAAACTTTGCAATAAAAGTGGCATAAAAATAAAGCAAACTAGGCCAGTTCTTCCATTGGTCTCCAAAGAACACTCAATTATCAGAAAGAACATAACCATCTTCAATAAGTAAGCTGGTTTGGAAGCTGAACTGTTTGTTCCAAGTGCCACATACACACCAGCTCTTGCTACTGGCAGAAGAGGCCTGTGAATCAGAGCCTGAAGTCTGATGCAAGAGAAACTTGGGTGTCTCAAGCTGCTTTCCCCAGCAGAGAACAACCCTATTAGTTTGCGAAAGTCCCCTGCCTGCTTTCTCTCTGAGTAATTAAGAGTGAAATCCTCCTCTCAGTGACCCCAATGCTCTCAGCCTAGGCTGATTTACACATGAAAGGAACCCTCTGAGGGGCTTTCTCCCTTTCACATTCACAACCAGGCAGGACCTATAAATAAAACCTTTCTGAAAACAGGAGCTTTCAAAAAGGTCTGTGTATGTGCGCAAATGTATACGAGAGAAAGGGAATGGATGTGTGCACTTGAGAATGCGTGTGTGTTTGCATGCATATGTGAAGAGTAGGCGAGAAGAATGTGCATTCATACACCAGCCCGCATGCAAACAAGCGTACTCAGAAAAGCATCTACATGGATGTGGAGTGTGCACAGGTAGCTGGGAGCACTTACAGGAGCGAGAGGGCATGTCCAGGCTGGTTTCCAGCTAGCATGGTCTCAGGGGACGTCCACCCAAGTCAGCTGAGTCACTCTAGAGTTACACATGAAAAAAACGAGAGCAGATTTAGACCCAATTGTGCATATGAGAGCATGCTTGTCATGCACTTTCTTCTACAAAGTAGTGAAATACTTGCAGAACAAAACACTAGTGTTTTACATTGCTTTGGATATAACGTCGGACATAACAGAGAATCAGGTCTTGTGGCAGGTGTTCCTATGGCTTTGACAGGAGGTGAGATTTTTAAAAGGCTGCATCTTCTCAGATGCCCAGAAGAGAGAAAATAGCGTTGCATTTCCCAGGGCTGTCATTGTTCAAATGTAATTTTCAGTTTGTTGGAACACAAAACCATTCAAAGTTTGAAAAATAAACAATGGGACTGATGCCATGAAAATAAAGGTCAGAAAAATCAAAAAGCCTATGACTGCCTTTACAGTAGCTTATAAACACAAAAATGCCTAGATATGAATCTGTACTCTCCCTCTGCCTCTGTCCTGTTCACCCACGAGTCTATGCAGTCAGGGTACTTCCCCTTCCCTGAGGCCTAAGAAGGATCCTACACAGCTTCCAGGAAACTGGCAGTTAGTGTGACCCTGCCCTAATACAAAACAGGTGACACAGAGCTCTGAGCCAAGCCAGGACAGACTGCAGGGTTTCATAAAGCAGGTACCGGTCTGAGAGTCTTTGCCCCCATAAGAGGCGGCTTTTTAAGACCTGGCTACAACGTGATAATTTGAGAACTGCAAACTATTTTACTCCACTACTCCTGACCAGCTGAATCATTTGCTTACTGAAACTGCGTCCATGCTCTATGCTAATGCCAGCAGTCGTGCTATACATGCGCTAGCACCACTGGAGCCGCACCACTACTTGGTGGGAGTCTCCAGGGTGCGAGGCGGAAGGGGTACTGCACCCTGCACCGTTCTGACTCCATCACTGCTAATCGCAGCTCTTCGATCTCTGCCCTACCCAATTCTTATGCAAACATTTAGAAGCAGGCAGGAAAAAAGCACAAAGCAGGAGACATAAGGAGTGCAAAGCCTCACAGAAGTGCACAAAGCGCAAAATGTCTCTTCTGCCAGTTCAAAAAACTCTTCCCAGCTCCTTGCATTAGGCAGGAGGGTGTGAGCAGGGACGCAGAGCTCCCCTCCTACTGAGCTCGCAGCTAAAGCCCTCCCCCAGTTCCCAGGGTCTTCAAATGAAGATTTGCATAGTACTTCCAGATCATTCCCGAGAGAAGGGACAATGGCTCTCTCAACGCCCTCTTCCCCCCTCCCTCTCTCCCTTACAAAGCTGATAAAGCCCTGGTGAAAAGGGGAACAAAGGATTTACAGATGTCAGAATATTGATTTCTACAGTTCCAGGACTACAGGGAGAAGATGAAGAACCCCCCGAAACTCTGTGAAGTTTGAGACGCAGATGCTATCTCTGCAGCACAAACTCTGCGTTTGCTAAGACAGTATCTGATGGAGGAAACATCGCTATTCGAGAGGGATGAGCAGGTCCCTGAAAACTTGAACATGCACAGAGATGAGATTACAGTGTGAAATCCCAGTGAGTGCATTAGTTGTTCCCAAACCTCCTAAACGAGAGGCGCTTCCAGTGAAAGCAGTTTGCCACCAGGCGGGCCAGTCCAGCATTGCTCTGAGAGCCTTCGGCCCCAGCTGACGGTATCGAAGGCTTTTATAAATCACATCTCAACAGTGACTCGTGCTGTTACCCGTGTCTTCTCCCCACCACGGGCAGCTATGAAAAATAAGAAAAAAAAAAAAAAAAAAAGGTGAAAGATGAGTCTTTGGAAAACAGCCTTTGTTTCTGAATTACATTGGAACCTCCCTATCTCAAAACTCACTAACTTTTAGGGCCATTACCTGAAGGCTAAAGCTTCCTGCCTCCACAAGCATTTCCGTGCTTAGTACATATAAACCCAAGCTTCCTTTTGTGCTACAAACATTCTTTTTCAGTTTAGCAAGTCAATTCCACCTCTACTGAACACCAGCTCGCTGCAATCATTCAAGTTTTGCTAAACTGAACAGCGATATGATCCAAAGTGTTCAAATCAGACCCTGCACGTCCAACAGGAGACGTGTACTGGGTAGCCAACTCAGATGACAGGAGTTCTGGCCTGACCTCCACCTGTCCCACCACCACACTGAAAACAGCCTTCTCAAAGTGACTGGCTACCAGCACTTTTTGTTTTCCTTTTACTTTTTCAGAGCTAATTTTGTAGCATTTCTGCACTCAGAAGGCTCCCAAGATGCTGGATCATTTGGAAAAACTTGTGTTGAAACTTCCTCAAAATGTTGAATTTAGGACCAGATTTTTGAAGGTGATAAGCTAGTTTCCAAATCAAGTTATAGGCACTCAAATAGGTCAGCTTTAGAAAAACTCACATTAAGTCCCTTCTGCGAGGCAACAGCGCATAGCAGTGAGTGCAAGAGGGGGTTCCCACACCACAGATCAATAATCCAGAGCTACTGAGCCAGCGGCAGAGCTCACTGTTCATTCACTGATATTTTCCCCATGCAATCATCACAGTGATAATAACCATTACATGTTGCACAGTTAAACACACTTCATACAACTATATCAAAATATTCTTCACAATACTTTTAAAAATATCTAGGTTTCTTCAAGTATCTGCCTGTCTTATCTCAACAAGTTGTTTGTCACGTGGAATCTTTGGTGTCTTCCCGCAGTCACTCCCAATTTACACATTTGAAGAAGTGAATCAACCCATTAGACTCCTGACACACCTAACATGGAGATTAATCACAGCTGTTGGGATGATAAAGCCTAAGAAAGTTCCATTTCAAATCAGTGTAACCCAGACTGTAATGAAACTGCCACCATACTCGGGTTCAGGACAGACCTGAACCCCATCTTCAGTTGCTCTCCACGAGCCTCTTAGCTCCATGGGTGGAAGAAGTGCTCACAAGGAACTTCTTTTAACCTGGGCAGCTGTGCTAAGAGTTGGCACTACTATGTACTGCTCTCTGTGAGCATTTTCTTCTCTGAAGAGCATTTTCAAGGACTGTCAGAGGAGTGAAGGCATCAGGGAGAAGTAGGGAGAAGCGCACTGTGGCTGCTCTCACCTCCTGCCGAACGCTTGCACGTTGTCTCTTGAGGCTACTGCAGCAGCACAGCTCACATGCTTTTTATTTTAGAGAGTACCACTTTATGTTTTCCTCATCCCAGACAGAAGTTTGCTTTTTGTTTTCTCTCATTTGTAAACATTAGTGTCTGTTGCTTACTTACAGTTCTTCTTGCTACAAACAGTGGTTTTGTTTATGTAGCTCCTGCTATAAAAACAACACTAATTTGCTTTAGGCTACAGAACCTGGTTTCATCACTTAAATATTATACAAAATAATTCTTGCATCTTTTGTTCCCAAGAAAAGTCACGTGCAAATTCCTTTTTTAAAGTCTCATATTACATCTCTCATAAGCCTGTACCCAAAGAATGCAGGTGGAGAAAGGCAAAAATCTACCTCCAATGTGGACAAGAACTCCATGACGTAATATTCCCAACCTCATTCAAAGTGCACATGGTGAGCTGCAGTGGTTTCAGGTCTGTACTGTACAAAATGCATCATGTCGATGAAGACAGAACGCTTCTGTAGGTACACAATGCCACCAGGGGATAACTTCTCCTTTCAGTATGGAAGCAAGACTGTTCTTAAAAGGATTTATTAAATGAAATATATGAAAGCAAATTGTGATTTAAAAAAATAAAGAGAATAACAAACAAACCAAAGTACTTATTAACAGTTTACACTGCAAAGATATTGTCATCAAACAACTGAGCAATAGTTTTATGCCAAGGTATATTTCACAACAGCTTTCCAAGATCCTGGCCACGTTACCATTCCTATATGCTGCACAGTAAATTCACACCCGAGCCCTGCTCCAGGTGAAAAAGGGAAAAGAAATCACACTCCCCAGCAGCACACACAGCTCCCTACCATCTAACAACCATGCTGCAACAGCAGCTTAGCCATGCTACAGGCTTGGTCTTGCCAACAGAACGGTGATCAGTTTCGTGGGACCAAGGTGGAATGTGAGCCTGTACCAGCCCCAGCCAGAGCAGGGCTGTGTAATAACGTAAACCCAAACCAGGATGGAGCTCTTGCACTTTCCTTCAGCCCCTCTTCATCTTTCACAGATGCCTACTTCATACGACAGACAAACCTCCTCCTTCTCCTTCCATGAATGAACATACCTTGTTAGGAGGAAAATCCAATTTCTTCATCATTCACCCACAGACCAGACCTTACCACCATCCCTTCCCAAAAGTCCCATTTCTCTATTTTCTCACGGTTTCAGTCTCTACATCCTCTACAGGAGTCCTCTCATTTTACTGTGGAGTTTTAAGTGTTTGAAAACATACTCTCCATCTACACGGCTTCTACCAAAGGTCAAGCAGCCCACCACCAGGCTTCAATAAAGAATTATAGTAAAATAAGATCTAGATATTTGCAAATTAATTATGATTTTTTTTTTTTTTCTGGAGATCTTGTGGTTATTCAAGTGATGTTATTACTTCAGCAGAATCATCCCAGGAATCCACATAATTAAAAACACATCAGTGGTTACAAAATTGCATTTCATTAATGACAAACATCTTTTTACTGTCATAATTGAAACAGTTTTTACATCCCAGTGAGGAGATTGGTCTCTAATGTGAAAAAGTCACATTAACAAATTTAACAGCCCTTCTCTGCTGTTGCATAAAAGAAACTCAAATACAGCTATGCAATCACTTCACAGCCAGGAAATTCTACACAGGATGCCCGGGCTGTCTCCTAGGCCACCTACACTGAACATCCAGTCTCTGAAACTCACTCACGGACATCCACACTGGGGGACATCCCTCCCCAACTTTCTCCTTACACGATGCCATAGATCAGTGTTCCCTTCGAGGAGCCCTTTGGTCCCCTCACGCCCGGGACATCCCTAGCGCTCCACCACACCCTCCCTGTCCCCACAGCTCCAGAGCCTATCACAGCGCAGCCTCCCCAAACCTCCACACCAACCCCACCCCTCAGCACCAAAATGGCGCTGATCTCCCCCCCTTTAAGGACACACCGCGACGCCTACGTCACTAACGGTTCCTCCCTCCCCCGCCCCCACTGACGGCGCATGCGCAGCAAGGCGGCCTCAGCCCGCTGCCGCTCAAGGTCAGGCTCGCGGTGGGAGCGGAGTGCGCATGCTCGGAGCTGGAGGGCGGCGGCGCGCGCAGCTGCTGTGTCCCCCGCCGGCCGCCGTCGGCTCCGGTTCCGGTTCCGGTGGGCGCCCGCGGACGCTGAGGGGATGGCGGCGCTCGGAAGGGTGTCCCGGCTGCTGCTCGCCGCCGCCCCGCGCTCCCTGCCGGGGCGGAGCATGTCGGCCGTGGCCCACGAAGGCGGCGGAGGTAACGGGGCTCTTCGGGGCGAGGGCGTAGCCGGGGCCCGCGGCCGGCGCACCGCTGCCCTTGACAGCCGCTGCCCTTGCGGCGAGCGGGGCTGCGCTGCAGAACGGGGGCGCTCGGCAGGCGCCGGCGGTGCGAGCCCTGGCGAGGGGCGGCAGTCTCCCCGGGAGGGCCGTGGCTTGAGCCGTGAGCCCAGGCTCCGCGCCAGAGAGGGGAGCTCTCTCTTCTCCCTATTAAAAATGGGGGGGACACCCACGCGCTGGTGAGGGACGTGGAGTGTAATGCCTCGTTAATGTACTAATTGCATTTAACATGCTCTCAGGTCACTAACGCTAATGGGAATGGTGACTGTTGTTCTAATTCATGTAACGCTTCCTACTAGCCCGCCTGTGGAAGCTCTTGACCTTCGTCGTGGCTCTGCCCGGGGTCGGTGTTTGCATGCTGAACTGCTACTTGAAAGCGCAGCACGAGCACGAGAGACCCGAGTTTGTTCCTTACGCTCACCTCCGGATCAGGACCAAGGTACGTTCGCCCGCTCTGTTCAAAGGCCCTCTTTTTTTCCATGATTGCAGAGCTTTATCTGAGATTACTACAGCGTCTCTCGCGTTCTTGTTTATTACGTGAGGTGCTGCGTACGTAGCCATGACCTTAACTCATGGCTTTGTTTCTGAGACAGAAAGGGAGTTTCTCACAGCTCAGATGAAGTCCCCGTTGTATTCGCAGGCCTTCCCACCCCCAAGTAATCCTGCTAACGTACTTACCTTAAACTAAAAGCTAACAGAGTTGATCCCAAGTTCTCAAAACTGGGGTGCTTATTGTATAGCACAGTTGGTGTTTAAGCAAGAGCAAAGATCTTGTTGGCTAGAGACAGCGGCTCCTGGCTAAGGGAGACTGTTTTCCAGCTCTTGCTTCCTACAGCCCGGGAAGATGCCAACTCGCTTAACTTGTCAGCCTGTCAAGCTGTGTGATGTTTGAGTCCATAGTGCTGTTGACTTCCTGTGTTGTATAGGTCTTTCAGTCAGCTGCCATGGGCTTATTTTCTTTCTTCTTTCAACAGCCTTTCCCCTGGGGTGACGGGAACAAAACTCTATTCCACAACCCCCACGTTAATGCTCTCCCAACCGGTTATGAAGATGAACACTGAGATCCCGACCACAGCCAGAACTTTGGCTCTTCCCATCTGGGACCAGAAAGTTGTGTGGGAACCATCGTTTAGGGAACCATCACTTAAACTCCACATTCCTTCTACGATGAAGCTGAATGGCGTTGCGGCCTCTGTCTGTACTTGTGTAGAGGTCCTTTAAATAAACAACTCCAGACTTGAATTTAGAATCTGACTTTTTTTGTTAATCTGAATCCTTAGAAGTTCTTTAGTTCAGTGTTTGCTTAAAACGTTGAGGCTTCCCACAGGGTACAGAGCAGAGCAAAGGGGTTTGACTGCCTGAATGCCAATACCTGCTCCCGCACCTGATAACGCTAACAGGAACGCACTCAGCACAGGCCATTACTCAATTTCATATTCATGTCTGGTTTAACTGATGACTGTAAACCCACAGCTCGCAGCCAGATGAGCAGGTGTCAGGCTAATACTGTAGACTGAAATTCAGTATATACTGAAGCACGTTCTCCATAATCAGCTGTTGCAATATTTATTAACAGTCACGAAGGCAATTTTCTCTTAGCCCCTTCTGGGAGAGGGAGTGGCAGCGCAGATGTTTAACTAAGCTCGATGGGCCTTCACAGTGTTAATCTTCAACTCTCCAATTTCCTAGTATATCGGCACGTATCTTGCTCACAACTCCGCTTTTCAGGAAGCTGCAATCTGTACAAAGTCTCAGGTGTTACAAAACGAAAACACATTTTTTGTTCCACTGCATACGTCTGTATAATGTATACTGTGTCACTCAGAAGCTTCTTAACCTAGGAGAGCTTAATTACCTTTCATAGTTAACAGCCAATTCTAAAGCCCTGAGTGTGTTCCAGTACAATATTTGACTCTCTGCAAGTCAACCGTTTTCCAATTCCTTCTGCAATGTCTATGGTTTTTTGCACAGTATGAAAGAGCGCGCTATGTCCTCGCTGTCATTAATGCTGTTTTTCCCAAAAGGAAGAATGCAGCAGCTGACTCGGCGTCTTGCTGCTGAAAGGAGTGATAGATGGCAAGTGAGAATCTCAAAGTGGGCACTGCGGGACACCCGTCCCCACGTTTCAATGCAATTTTTCATCCACTTACTAGTAAAATGACTGCCAAGACAAGCTTTTCTGTGTTAGAAGCACAGAACAAGGCACTAATGGACACAGTAGTTTTAAAATTAACTGACATAATTGCACTACATTTATTCCTACGTGAAGATCATAGAAAAGCAAACTGTCCGTTATTCCTTAAAAAAGCCGCATACTTGACAGTCTCCAAAATGCTATTTACGGTGCTCTTAGAAAGACCTTTCCCTTAACTTACTATCTTTATTTATATCCGAGTGACCCAGCAGTTTCAGTATCAACAGCTTGTTTTTAAGTGCTACGTCTAACCCCCGTACTGACACTGCACCTGAGAACAGGAGCGCGGCCAACCCAGGCGATGTGACCGCGCTCCAGCTGGCATGTTCAGGCCATCGCTGAAGATGCAGGGAACGAGGGCCCCAGCCTGCTGCAGCTCCTGATCCTCTGCACAAGCCCCACACTGCTCTTGGTGTCTGGGGTCATTCCTCGGGGGCTGTGGTGCAGACAAGCCAGCTATTATGTTTGAGAACTGCACCTTTCTTTTTACATTTTTGTAAAAAGTAAAACCTCTGAATGATCCTTCAGGTAGTGCTTAAAAGCAAAGGGAGTGAAGCTCACTTTTTTCCTCACTGTAATTCTAGGAGAATTAGGAAGTTGACTTCTCTTTCGTCCCCAGGCCATAATATTTCTTACTCCTTCACCTGTGTTGGTGTAATGAGAGGGGACAGCTTTTCCCCATCCCTGTACGAGGATCAACGGAACTCTCCTCCCCTGCCACAGCGTTTGCAGGGCCACTGGACGGGATGGATCCTGATCCCTTGCTTCTCTTCCAAACACCCTTTTTCTAGTTGCTGCAAGCGTTTTTGCAGTTTATAAGCCAGCACAAATAACTTTCATCTAGTTTACTAGGTGTAAAGTACACACAGTTCAGGAGCAGCTTGGTGAGCAGGCGAGATCCCCAAGCGGCAGCTAATAATGTTATCATCTGTCAAGCTTCAACCCAACGTTTCCCTCCTTCAACACAGGCTTTCAGCACCACAAGCCAAAGTCGGTGATCACAACAGTGATCGTGGCCAGCCTGGTGCTTTGTGGTAGTGTGGGCAAGGACGGCCAGGTCTGCGCTGCAGTTGTACTGCAGGAGTGATTAATGCTAAAGGAAAGAGAATTCAAGTTCGGGGTTGGTTCAGTGCCTCAGAAAAGGCTGAAGAAGTAGCCTCTGCATTAAAAGTGTCCCCTTCAGCTTCTGTTGCAGGCCACCTCCGTCCCTCCCAGAGGTCACAATCAGATTCTACCGGACAGTTATGTACTTGAACAAAATATAACCTGGTTATATTTATTTTAGCTAAGTTATTGCAGGTCCAGCAGAGTGCTTTTATACCATTTCTGTTGCTGATACAAAACAACGCTTTAGCCCCTCAGCAATCAGGATCACATAAAACAAACTTCTTCCACCAAAATTCAGCAGCATAGAGATGAGACAAAGTAAATCAACCTTCTTCATACTCTTTTGAAACACTTTCAAGTGTTACATAAATAAGCAAGAGAAATTGGTCACAAAGCAACTATTACTACTACTCAGCCCGCTCTAAGAAGCATTCTCCCATTACACAGTACATTCAATAGGAAGTTAGTTCAAGCAGCTTTTCACGCTGTTAGATGCTGAACCACCACCAAAATTCATTGAAAAGGAGGCAGTAGTTACCACATGATCCAGTCTTTTTTTTTTTTTCGGTGGCTGTTTGGTTTTACAAGCAGAGAAGATTCCTCGCTTCCTAGAAAGCAGCTTAACAAAGGCCTTATCCAGGTGGTGTCTAGTCTTATGCCTGGTGATGTTGCTTAGTCCAAAGGCTCATATTAGTGACTCCATCCATATAGTTGAGGTCAAGTGGAGTTTTCAGTTTTCCCTTTGCTTGGGCCCATGAACTCCAGGCCTTCAATGGGTATGTCCTTTTCCTTGATCGCTTTCTGAAAAGAAGGAAAACAAAACAAAAAGATTAAACTTGATATGTCTTTATAGTGCCAAGCGATGTAATCTTTGGTACAAAACACAATCTAGAATAAGCAGTCTTAAGACTGGTTTGGATAAAGCTTCGATATTAGAGATGCTCAAGTATGTACTGAGAACTCATGCTGAACTACAGTCCAGATCCCATCACATAAACGTGCTACAGCCTCTAAACCAGCAGGCTTCAGAAGTTACGTTAACGAGAAAAATGCAGGAAGAGACACCTGTAAAATATTATATGTCATGACCAACAGAAACAGCAGACAAGCGAAAACCCGGAGCAGCGCAGGGGGGTGCGCAGCTGCGGGCAGAGGCTCCTCCTGGGCCCGCCAGGAGAGCGGTAAGAAGAACAAGTCCGGTGGCAGAACACTTGGGGCGGAGAGCGAAGAGGCCGAGCCAAGAGCGGCGTGAGGGCTCCCCCGTACCACCCCGCGGCAACAAACCGGGCAGCGCGAGCAGGCAGGCGCCGCACGCACCTGCACGCAGAGCTGGTACCGCTTGAAGAGCTGCCCGCAGGGGTCCCCGCCGCTCTCGCCCTTGAGGAACTTCTCGGCGAACCAGCGGTTGAAGCACTGGTCGTACTCGCGCTTCAGCTCGGTGCACGCCTCGCCCACACTGTTCATGGCGGCGGCCGAGCGCCCGCCGCCGCCCTGTCACCGCGCCGGGCCGGCCGCGCCGCCGCTCTGACGCGCTTCCGGCGCGGGGAGGTGACGTGCCGGGGCGCCGCCGTTAAGCGCGCGATGCGGGCGCTGCACCTCGGCCGCTGGCTCCGCACGGCGCCCGGCGCGGCCCGGGGAGCCCGGGAGGGGCGGCTGCCGCTGCGGGTCTCTCCCGCCCGGGCCCTGCTGACGGCGCCGGTCCCCCCGCGCCCGGCGTGGCGGCACGGCGAGCAGCGGCCGGCCCCGCAGGTAGGGCAGCTCGGGCCGAGGAGAACGGGAAGCGCGGCTCCGCGCGGTTCCTCCTGGCGGCACCCCCTGCCCGCACCCCCTGCCCCGGGCTGAGTTACCGGAACAGCGCCAGCTCCGGTTTGCCCTTCGCCGGGCAGGAGATTAGAGGGAGATGAAAATACGACTTCGAGTGACGTTAATTTTCCGAGAAAGTACAAGAAATCAACGTGTCCCAGCTGATGTAAACTCGGGGTTTTGCCATGTCGCAAGATTTTAGTTAAAAAAACAAAAATAGCATTATATTAAACTTGCTCACCTTTGCCTTTTTTGTCCATATTTGCCTCTTTGTACAGCAAAAAGTGACGGTGGAAGTACTGGATCACCTGGAACACCTGGCCCTGGTTGATTTCCGTGATTCAGAGGGCGTAGAGCGGCTGCAGAAAGCAATCCAGTTTGCTGATCAGCTTCACGAAGTAAACACTGATGGCGTAGAACCGATGGATTCAGTCCTGGAGGACAGGTAATGAATCATGGCAGCCTCCTTTTAACTGTTAATATATCAAACTATTTGCTTTTGTAACTTCCCCCCCCCCCCCCCCCCCCCCCCCGGGAATCACCCTGCTTATGCATCTGGCCCATTCGTTTACATAAAAGTCTTATTATCGTGGGTTTGTGTGGAAGGAAGATGACATTGGTACCCATGATCTCTATGTGTAAGCACAGCAAAGATGAATTCCAGCTCCCTTGTGCACCTTACTTGTCATGAATGATCTGCGCACGCTGCTCCCCAAATCTGTCAGTGGCATTCTTAGTTGCTTCAAAATGTTCTGATATTTGTCTTGCTGCTTACTTAAGACCAAAACCAGGTTTAGAGATAAGCCACACTTCCTACTTCATAGAACAGCTTAAAGTCAGGCTAGTAATCTTTGTTCTTCAGGTGTCTGTATCTCAGAGAAGATGACGTTACAGAAGGCAACTGCACGAGAGAGCTGCTGAAAAATGCCAGAGAGAAAGTAGAGGAATATTTTGTAGCCCCACCAGGTATTGTCTTGCTTATAAAAAACTCTTAATCTTGCTTGAATTAACCTGAGGAAAATACCCCCCCCCAGCTCCATTTACTTCCAGAAATACTAGCTAGTAATAAGGAAGTACTAAAATAAATAACTGTAGCCATCTGTGTAAAGCAGCCTGCAATCTGTTGGTCCAAAAGCAGTATAGAAGCTAATCTTACTCTAAAGTTACAGCACATGTTGAGCGATTATTTACAGGAAGTCAGACAGGACTTACTTTCCTTACTTGCTCAGGAAATTTAAGTGGCCTGTACATACTTAGCACAAAACAGCTTCTCCAGTTAATTCTGAGTTGTACTACCCAGAAGGTAACTTACTGCTGGTCTCACATAACACTTTCTGTTTTCTATCAGGTAACATCCCTTTACCAAAGCTAGAAGAACGAGAGACTTTTCTGCAGGGCTCTTAGCAAAAGCCCAGAACCCAAGCGCCGTTTTGGTATTTTATTTGGGGAAAACTAATTTTTGTGCAGCTGAAATACCCTGGCACGTATTTTGATGAAAAGAAGAGCACTTGCAAGACAATTTACAGAAGAAGGAAGGTGTAAAAAGTTTAGTAGTGCTACTGAACTATTCAATGTTTACGAAGCTGGAAGGCAGCATGACAGATGACCTTAGTGCTTTTATTTAGCAAAGTGAATTTGATGTTATTCTTTAAGATACTGAATGGCTTAAAGGCTTTAAAGAGAGCATTAATAGGTAATGATTAAGAAACCCAGAACACTATATTTTTCCTCAACAAGTTTATCAGGAAAACAAGAGAGGTTGGAAGGCTGCATTTGCCTATTTCTCACCTTTAGCTCGACTCGTTACTTCTGACAGGGTCAGAGCCAAAGTCTGGTGTGGAGGAGGAGTCCGTAACATTGCTGAATATCCCTGTGATGTATGGACAGAACTCAGATTTCCATTATGGAAGAAAAGACACTTCCAGAAGATGATTCACTCAAATATTTTGCTTCTACTGAATATTTCCCTTTTATCTCTGTGCTCCATGTCTGTATGGGTTACCTTCTACTTCCCACTTTGTATTTTTATTCTCACAAATTAAATACCTGGAGTTGTACATAATTTGAGAAGGTACTTTTCAAGGACAGAAATAGCTGCTCTAAAATAAAAAAAATCTTTGCCATAAGTATTTCTGTCCACCAGACAGTGTGATTCTGTCCAGCAGCAGTGTGATTAGCAGTTACTGCTCTGGATACAGCTTCACCTTTAATCTGTTTCCAGTTCTAGTCTACAAACTCATGCGAGCATCACCTCAATATCACCATTTTACTAGCTGTAATTTGGTTATAAGGATGCTGAACTCTTACTTTAGATCTCAGAGTTGTAGAAACCACTCCCCAGACTGTTATCATAATATCCTAGAAGTAATATCTTTGAGCGCACAGCTCTAGATGCTTTTCTTGCTGCTCAGTTTTGGCTTGGAGAGTTTCCATCTTGAGGGGAAAAAATAGACTGAATTAGTGCAGGGATATTTCTGTTTGTTTGCAAGAGGGTGCTGAAAAGTAACAGAGTTAACTGTTGGGCTCAGCCTGTTACCCTCAAGTAACAGTCATGGACCAGTACCTCAAATTCTGTAAGGAAATCGCTGGGGCAAGCACCTCAGCCATCAGCTCCCAGGTGGGATGTTTGTCACAGAAAGCTCAGCCACGGTAAAGAAGTGGTTGCAAAGAAGTAGCACAGCTCTGAGAACAAAATGAGCCTCACTGGCTCAGAGGCCAGGAGACCGTCGCAGGAAGAGGTGCTGTGCTGGGCAAATGGGGAAGACTGCTCTAGCAAACAACATATGTTGTCACTGTCTCATCCTGGCGGAGAACGCTGAGGCTTCCTCACAGAACCTCCAACAGTCAGAGGCAAGCCAGGGCTCACAGAGACCTGCTGAAAGGAGAATCCTGCAGCAAAGTAGAACCAAATCGTCCAGACCATTCACTTTCAGGCCATAAAGAGTGCAGTAAAAAACTGAAAAACAAACTTTTCTTCCTGGGTGGTGCCCTGTCCCAGATCTAAGAATCCATAATTATTTATTCCAATTGTAACTCCATGCACTAGAAGAGATTATGACATGCTGAGTCACAGTGGAATTTTCTTCAGAAGTGCTAGAAAAGACCCCTGATGTTACTGTAATAGGAAACTACTAATCACCAGTTCTGAGTCTGCTCTTACTGCTCTTGAGAGCCTGACAGGAGAAGGAAAGTAGGCTCCTCCATGACTGTGCAGGCACATGCTTCCCCTGAGGGCAGAAACTCGCCTCATGAGATCATAACTTGATGTCATCCATCTTACACAGTGCATGATCTGTATCTTTTTGCAGAGAAAAGCCATTACTCCCATCTTTCTGTACATCTGCATGATAAACAGGACCAGCTTGGTGCATGTGTCCCTTCAGGTCCTGCCAGTTGTCTGACAGAGGAAGTTCTGAGCACGGCCATCATAACTGTTTCTCCTATGAGCTTCATCTTCCACATCCCTGCAACCAACCAGTAATATAAATTAGAGATTAATGATACACATGCATTGTTTCTTAACATCTCAAAAGTCCACCAAGCATATTAGAAGTATGATAATTTGAAAAACACTGAAAAAAATACTAAAGAGTTTGAATAGTACTAGGTACTAGGTTCAGTCATTAGCGGCTTGCTCTTAATACTGTGTGTACAAACTGCTTTGACAAGCTGCCTCTCGGGCCATTCATTATGTGCCATGTATATAATGTGAAACCTAGGCTGAGCGAAAAGGACTACAGCTGTCTTTGCTGGTGTAAGAAATCACAGCTACTGGGTAGGATCCACTTTCACTCACTGCCCTCAAAGGCTGCATTTTGGTAAGCTTTGAACTTTTTTTTTTTCTGGAACTGATTTTTTTTTCATGTTTTTCTGGCAGGAAGAGAGAGCAAACACTTGTCCCACTCTTATTTGTGCAGTTACTTCATTATTTGTTTAAGCTTCCATATTATACGCACATACATATACATATATACATACACATAAAACATATTATTACAATACTTGAATTCTTTCAAGGGTGTTGAATTAAAGTCTCTATTTAATGCCACTAATCCAATTCCCTGCAAAGCTGTAACACTGTATTAGTACTTTAGTCTCAGGCTTTTCAAGATTCAGACCCTGCAAATGATGAAGTTTTACAAACATACAAGCTCAGCCTAAAAGTCATTTATGATGCATATATAAATCAGGACAAGGAAAGACCTCAAGTCACACCATACAACAAGCATGTTAGCAGAGAATTCCCAGTTTGAGAAATCCCCACTTGTTCTATCCATTTTGGCCTCCTCCTTTGACCATCAGAGAGAATGAGGATAATGTTATTTACATAGAAAAAGGAAGAGGAATTTGAGAGTGAACTGCATGGCCACAGGAGCTTCCAACCCAATATATCATCAAGTAACTATTTAAAAGCAACAACTTGGACAAAGATCATCCCACATTCCCAATGCAGCACAGGCTAAGCTTAAAACTGCCAGTTCACTGCTGCTCCCTTACCCACACACTCCAGTGAGACAAAAGACTGCTCAATGCTTGCTCCCCGCAGCCCAAACTGTATTTAAAGTGGAAAACACACATTTCCTTAATGAAGGGGTTTGTTGCAGCTTCACCACTAGTAAGAGAATTACAGCCCTGACTCAGACACCTGCAACCACCAAAACAGAAACCCTAGCAAAGGCCAGATGAGCTGCCTGTGGGGCAGAATACGTTAGTGCCTCAGCCTGCCCTCGGCGTGTCTAAAGTGGGGGGTGCTGTGCCCCACGGGATGGCACAAAGCCTCACCAGGCCCTGGCTGCACCCTGAGGTGGGGACAAGACGCCCTTCATGGTGCTGCTTCACCTGCTTTCACCGCAGGGCCTTGACGCGCAAGTGGGTCTGGATCTGGGTCAGATCTTTACAGTATTCTGCCACAATGCAACTTATAAACCCTGGCAAGTGAACAAAATAGTTAAGGACTTGCATAATAAAATCGCTACGTGTAAATTCCTTTGTAACTGCAGTGAGGCAAACATAATGTATATTTGTGAAATAACTCATCTTTTCTCAGTAGTTAACAGATATGGCAAAAAGAAAAAAAAAAAAATCTGTTTGGTTAATAAAAAACAACAAAAGGAGGCCAGATTCTGAGATGATGTAAATGTATCTAGTTACCCTGGAGACCATGGAGAGAACTTGACTTACACCTGCTAAGGTTTTTCCATGACTATGTAGATCTGTAACATATAAAATTGGATTAGAAGCCCTAGCATATAGATTCCAGGTTTACAAAGAAAATTTCAAGGTGGAGATTTCTTCAGTTTTATGGAAAAAAAGAAAATGGAAGTTGTTTTATTGCTAATAATGATTATTTTATGTTTTGATAGTAACTGGGAGCCCCAGGAAAAATCTCTATTAGATGTAGTGATACGGTATGCAACACAGAGCAAAAAAGGCCTCCACTGAAAAGTGCTTACAATCTAACCTCCATCTGCAAGAGGAATCTCATGATATGCCTTATCCATTACCCAATTTTCTTCGGCACCTCCTCTACTCCAGCTCTCATCTCCTATGTGTATTTGTTCTGCCTTCCCCTGCAGCTCTGTCCTGAGGGAAATTATACTTTTATATTCTAGATTAACAAGTAAGGCTCTAATGTTTCTCTTTAAAGCCATGTATCTCAGGCTTTAATGTTTCTCGTTAACAACGTGTATCTCACCCACACTGACATTTCCTGCAGTCGTCATCACATCTGTTCCTTCAGCTAACCATTTCTTAATAAATGCATAGAAATTTGCCTGCAGCTACCAAACACAACCACCTCCTCAGAGATTCATGGGTTTCTGAAGTTCATTGTAAGCACTGGGAAGATTGTTAAATGGTTCAGTTCTGTTGGTACAAAACTGTTTAGTACTCAAAGAACCATTGCTAGTGCTGCAGATACTAAACAGAGTTCTGTAAATTAATTGCTTACGGTGGCCCCAAGACTATTCAAAGCTTGTTCAAGTTGCTAGCACACAAGGTCTCTTATGCCCTTTCATCTGCTGCATTAAACCAGGTAAGTTCCCTTAATTTCATAATTTTCAAAGTTGTCCCTAACACACAGTCCCGATGGCAAGACAGAAAGCAAAGCTGTGAATGGCATCTCTTCTAATTGGAATGCTAAAACCTGGGAGCAAAAGCTAGAAGTTATTTCTGAGATACTCTAGAGCGACAAAAGTACTACATTATCCAGTTTTAATATTTTGGGGACAGTAGATTGTTCTGAGGTTGCCTCAGAGCTTGCAAAAGCAAAAGGTTGCTTGCAGTTATGCTGCTTTTGCTATGAATGACAATGAGCAGGTAACTATACTGTACTAATATGAAAAATATTTGCATTTCAAGTGAGGTGGATGACTGCTCTTGAATTTTTTATTTCTACAAGGAAATGGCAGTCCCACCAACCATTATTTGAAAACCTCTTTTAAGTCATCCTGTGCTGTTTGCTATAGACATGGTTCACAGTCCTGTTATTAACAGATCACCAGCTACGGAAGACTCAACAGCAATTTTCTAGCTGCTGACAAGAACATAAGCAGAAAGTGCCCCAGGGAGAGTGAAACTAACAAAACAGAGCACTGGGGATCTCCCAAAACATCTTGCTTCATTTAAAACAAAAAAACACAACTGCCCTCCCCCCAAAAAACCAAACCAAAACAAACCAAAAGCAAAAAAAAAAAAGAAAAAAGAAAAAAAAAGGCAAAAGTTGCAGAAATAGTGAGGTCTGCATAGGTGCCTTAAATGAGACTTAAGAAGTCTGATGGATTCAGTTCACTAAAGGAACAAAGTTTAGGGCTGACTTGATCACACTCAGTAAACATGGGTAAAAGATTTCTATCAGAGGTCACTTAGTCTGAAAGACAAAGACAAATTGAAAACAGACACGTGAATAGGAAATATGATCGAGTGCCATTTATAAGCTGTGGAACTCCGACATGGGTGGGCTTTCAGTAAAGGTCATCTTACTGAAAGAGCTACCCCAGTTCAAAGAGAAACAAGGTCCTGCTGCAGAAATTGCTGGGTTAAATTCGGTGTCTCTGTGATCTGGGATGGGGTGAGTAATAAAATGGCCTTTGGGGCCCACGTATGAACTATGGAAGGGTGTTTTACAGAAACTGGTGGACACAGTAGAAAGCACTGGAGACTGACTGTACTTCAAGGAACAATTTTTCTGCCCTGGATCACTAGATGATGCCAGACACAAGTAGCAAGGGAGCCAGGACGGGAGGCTTTCCATACACAGCTGAAACCTGCATTAACACCCCCAACGGCACGCGCTGTCGGACGTGCGGGGCGTGCTCCCCGGGACCTCACCTGCATCCCGCGGCGGGCGGGACCCGGGGCCGCCCCGGAGGCCTCGCTCCGCCGAGCCGGGGCTGCGCCCACGCGGCCGCCCGTCGCTATGGGAAAGGACGCAGACGCAAGGCATGCCGGTCTGAAAGAAAACGCAAGAGTAAAAACCTACAAGAGCGCCGGACCGTGGCCAATGAGCGCTCGGGGGGGCGGTAGCGGTGACCAATGGCTGGCGGCCGGTGCGGAGGGGGCGGGGCCGGGGGCGCTCGGAGGCGGCCGCGGCGCGCACTGACCAGACCGCAGCACCGCCCCGCTCCGCACAGGGCCGGTCCCGCAGCGCCCGCCGAACGGTGAGGGAAACGGTGGGGGTGCCGGGAGCTGGGTGAGGGCGACTCCCGAGAGAGACCGGGACTAGGGCCGGCCCGGGCACCGGCCGCCGTGCCCCAGCCATCCCGGTGCCACCCGGGCACCCTGCGTTGCCCGGGGCGGTGCGTGTCCCGGCGGCCTCCCCGTGCCAGGGCCCTTCGCCAGCGGCTGCATCCCCTTTCCGCATCCCTGCGAGCTTCAAGTGGGAGCCCTCCCTGCAGCCGCGCGGGGCTCCGAGCCCTTGGCGGGGGGCACTGGGCTTCGTTCGCCTCCCCCGGTACGGAGAGGCCGTCGGGGCCGGGCGCTGGGGCGGCCGCGCCCTCTCCCGGGGACTCCCGGCCTGCGTCGGGCTGCGGCCAAGCCGGAGAGGGGCTGGGCGGGCGGCGGGGCCTGAAACCGCAGCGGCCGTGCTGCTGTCGCCCCGGGCTGGAGCGCCTGGAGAGCAGGTGCTTCGTGTGGCCGGGCTTGTAAGGCACCGTTCCTCTGGCGCTGACCGCAGGCGGTGCCGGTGCCTCTGGCACCCCCGGCAGCAGCGCTGCACAGCCACGGCTGGGGCACGGCGGGGCCCCCCAAACTCCTTGGGAGCGGTGATACCTGTGTGACTGCTTGGCAGGTGATTCTGGCAGGTAGCTGCTGCTGCAACTCTGAATTCTCTTCTTCTTTGCTCAATGCAGGCAACCATGAGTGATCGAAAGGCAGTGATCAAGAATGCGGACATGTCCGAAGAGATGCAGCAAGACTCTGTGGAGTGTGCTACGCAGGCCTTGGAGAAATACAACATCGAGAAGGACATTGCTGCTCACATAAAGAAGGTAAATGCTTGCTTGCACTGTCCTCATGAAATCTCTATGCACATGAAAAATCAAGCGGGGAGAATGCTGCTAGGCAAGTAGCTCTAGAGAAACAAGTTCTAGAGACACTAGATAATCAAGTTGGAGTTTCTCTGTAGGCTGGTATCCTTATGTTCCTTTCCCCACCCTTTACGTGGACTTTTCCAGGTCCTTCTGCTTTTCCTGTGCAGTGCCTTCTACTTAAGCCTTTTCTGCTACTGTCCCATTGTCCAGGTGAACAGAGAGTGGCAGCTGACCGTCCCTGTGACTGATGAGCTGGTGCAAAACACAGAGGCTCGATGGAGCCTATTTGAGAAGTGGGGGTCAGCCCTTGTAATAAGAAGTGGTTTTATGGTTTGTTTTTTTCCCACCACATGTAAGACAAACTATTCATGCTAACACAGAACAGAGAGTTCATAGCTTCCACTTTGTCAGATTTTCTCTGACTCCTACTGGGAGCCTGACTGAGCATCAAGTAGGTGAAGGGTTTGGTTGAGCAGAAGACAAACTCGTGCCTGCTCTCACAAAAAGTCTCTTCAGCTGCCGGCTGTTAGATGCTGTGGTATACAACCACCGACTGCACAGTTTTACTCATAGTAGACTTGTACACACAAGGTTATTTGAAAGTCAGAGCAGGCTGCTGACTACGGTGCGTAGAAAGAACATGGTCTCATGACCTGGTATCAAAGAAGTGGCAGAGAATTTTCCATCTAGAGTCCTTTCAGCATCCTTGTTGAAAACAGTTAATGATGTCAAAATAATAGCTCAATCTGTATAGATTCAGAACAAACAGTGAAGTTCTTAAAAGCTATGTTTTGAGATCATGGTATGACTTTTGGGGAAAAGTTACTTCCCCAAACACATGTTTTAAGCTTATTCCTGTTCATCTTGGAAGCATTTTTTTTTTTTGTCTGACTAAGCAGCAGATGAGTTATGAAGTGACAGATGATCCTTGCACTTAAGAGCATATTCTGCTTTTTAATTACCTTCTTCCCAAAGTGATACTTGCTAACAAGTGACGTATCACTGCAAAAAAACCCTGTTAGACAATATTAGTACAATTTTCACAAACACTGAATTCCTAGTTCTCTCTTCTGCAGGAGTTTGACAAGAAATACAATCCCACTTGGCACTGCATCGTGGGAAGGAACTTTGGCAGCTACGTGACTCACGAGACCAAGCACTTCATCTACTTCTACCTCGGCCAAGTCGCTATTCTTCTTTTCAAGTCTGGTTAGAACCATGGACTGTTACTGAAACTTGCACCTGGTTACAGGACTGCACACTAACTCCAGCCCCCTACCTTCAGCCTTCCTGAGGAAACAGACCTTGATCTTCAGGTCTTCTGTTGTATTGTTAATGGTCAGGGATTTTGCTGTAGCAGCTGGTATTTTCATTGTGGCTATAAAAAAGTCAAAAGTGTCTTCCTTGTATTTATTTTCTTTCAAAAGACAGCTTCTTTGCTAATAAAACTGTTGGAAGGAGTTTATCCTTTAAGAGTTTTCTCTACACTTCTGCTCTCTTAATGCTTGCATTACCATCTTTATTCCCCTGTGAATGAAGGGGGAACATCCCCACCTTCATGTCACCCCCCAAATCCACAGCATCTGAAGGCTGAGCTTATCTATGAATACGTCATCAGTCAGTAACCAGGAACAACAGGAGGTATTTTCCCTGAGAGAAAAGAGACTGCTTTTCAGTTCTTGATGAGCATATTTTCAGCATGCACAACCTCCAGTGCAAATTCTGGAGTTCAGATACATGGTGTTGCTTTTCTGATTTCAAGTGAACTGGTGAGCTAAAAGCAACAGTCCTTTCATCTCCCAGTTTTCAGAAGAGACAAATTTTCATACTCGTTCATCACACAGCTGTCACTTTAGAATGTAAACTTATACCTTCTCTAGATTTTTTTTCTAGTCCACCCCTGTATCCAGCTAGAGAAGCATCTGTTCTTCAAGTTTAGTTTAAAGAACAGAAGGAAATACACAGTATTTTTACGTAGAGGTTATGCATCTAGCACTGGCAAAGGGATTTCATATGGAGGTGAAAACATGTCACCTCATCCTAGAATATACTTATGCCGTCATTTTCCTTCAGAAAAAAATCCTTTCTTAGAAAGGATACCTTCTTAGAAAGGTTAAAAAATTGACTTAAGTGAAAAAAGTTGATGCAGAACTGTTTTATTTCACAAGCCTTCCATTCACCTTTAAAAGGAGTAAAGGAATCATGGGAAAAATTCCTTAGAGTCCATATGACAAAGATAATGTCAGCTTAGTAAAAATCTAATAAATCCAAGTTACTTCTCACTGGTATGATATCCTCCTTGAAGCTTAGTAAAAAAAAAGAGGCATCTTATTTGAAGACCAGTCAGTCTATTTCTGTATCCACACCACTGGTAACTCAAGTTGCTTCATCTTTTAGCACTGCTCAGTTTTGGCCGTGTCCTTTACGTTGCACTTGAAGGGAAATGCAAGTGTAAGAAACACCACAGGAGTCACTTCATCCGCAGGTTTCTTAGGGGAAAAAAGCTAGCTGATGTTCTTGTGGGTCTGACTGCTGAGCAAGTATCTGTTGCACAAGTTCTTAAAACTCCTCTTCAATCTTGATAGTGTTAAAATTCCACAGCCTTCATATTCCTCAGGAAAATTACACTTCCTGTGTTTTGCTACATAGTAGACTCACAGTTTGAAACCTGAGTGAATGGCAACAATGCCCCAATTTAAATTCTGATAATCCACTTTAAAAAACCCTGCATCTTCTATCATTGCCTTCAACTCCTCCTGAAAAATAATAGTTCCATAATTATAACAACCTGAAGGCCTATAAGACAGCTGCCTGCAAGATTACGCTGGGACTGTGTTTTGTGTGTTAGTGAATTCAGAAAAATACTGTCCTACCTGAGGGGGGAAACGTCGGATGCTCTCCACAAGATACTGGTAAGACTTCCAGTCACCAGCGATAACCTCACCCAGAACAGGGATAACCTGGAAACTGTATAGATCATAGAGCCTGCACAGACAGACAGCGAATACAAATTAATACAAACAAGTTTAAAACCAACCCTCTCCAACACAAGTTGATCTCTGTACCACCACACTATGGGGTCTGTATCTGATTTTAAAAATGCACAATAAGGTGGCCTCAAAGTGTCTCCATCTCTTATTCTGGCTGAGTACAAACAGGAGAGCCTTGTGACATGGTATAGTGTCACCATGTTCCTACCTGGAAAGGATAGGGTTGCTGACGTGACTAAATTCAAGGCAGAGAAATCTTCCTCCCGGTTTCAGCACACGATAGGCCTCCTGAAGTGCCTAAAACAAAGCAGATGCGATAAGTTTGTTTCTGTAGAAGAACACCTGCCTATTATCATGCCATGTGATGGCAACTCAGTGATGAACTGAGGGGAGTAAAGAGAATCCTGATTGGCAATCTCCAATATTTACCTGTGGAGAAGCATCCCAAGACAAGTACAAAAAAACCCCCCAAACAACAAAACCAAACCACAAAAACTCTTGCTGTTACATAAATAGATTTATACCAGGCTTTGTGTCGAAACTATGATGTCAGGTTTGCATTTTTTCTTCTTTTTCCCTACTCTTAGTTGACGAATGTTTGCCAGCAGAGCTCTTGTAATTACAGACCAAACCCAAAAGGAGAAGATGACTCAGCTACAAGAAGCTGAAAATGAAAAGAGGGCATGATAGATTTTTTTTTTTTTTTTAATCAAAAGATTTTACTGAACTGTGAGGCACACCCAAAGGATCAAAGAATAAATGATACTGGGTTTTGGATGAGCAATGTGTGAGAACCGGGAGGAAGAAGAGGGAAGAAGAAAATCTTTGGCTACTTTGAAAATTCCATCCTATATCCAAATTAAAACACTTAAGAACCACCAAGACAAAATTCTGTTTACAACTGTATGTTTTTTCATAAAAGAGCACAGCAGAGTTTATTCAAGAACCTCTGCAGGTTGTATATTTGCTTGGCTTCAACTGTCATGTTCCTAAGGGGTAAAATATAAACAGTACACATACGTGATGGGAGCTCTGCAAAAGAACTGGAGGCTTGGATGTGTTTTGTATCAGGTCTCCAGGGAGCTATGCTGTATCCATGAAGGCAAAGAGCCTGTGCTTCGGAAGGGTGCAGACAAAGCATTGTGAAAAGCCATCCACATTAAGAGAAGTTCAGAGGCGTACACTTCAAGGTGGTTTGGATCCAAATGCTACACCTTCCACAGAGGAGCACTGCCAAGGCTGTAACACACTCCTCCAAAACACAGGCAACTAGTCCAGCTAGACAGGCGATCTAACCTATCTTCACCCCCAAGACAGCTAGTTGTTCTCAAAGGATAGATATTGTTTAGAACAAAGGGTACTACTTACCCCAATTAAAATCATACTCATTCTTCATGGGAAACTCTACTACCAGCCAGTGTGAAGACACTGAGCACAAGTGGGCTGAAGGGGTTAGTTCAACGGCAGTGGTGGCAGCAGCCAGCTGCTTCCCGCTCTGCTCTGGGAGCTCTGCTGGCTCAGGCAGGCAAACAGAACGGGGCAGGAAGCGTCGGACCCACTGCGGATGGGATACAGATCAGGTGCTTCAGGAAGATTTGAGACATGCAGACTGACTGCACTGTGCACGTGTAGATCCGGTAACATCATAGGTCAGGAGAAGGTGGGGAATGACTGTAGCATTCAGCCCTTTTTGCCTTAGGATGAGATCGTGTGGCTTGCCACGCTGGAAGGATTGGGCGCAACTAGTATAAATGTAACTTTTAATGACAAAGGTGGGGCATTTAATTGCATTCTTCATTCAAACAAGTTGCACACTACATGCCACTTATTTTAAATGCTTCAGGAGTAGACAAAGATGTTCCTTTATCCAAAGGAATTCCTCCTTTGCTTCCTCCGCTAGAATAAAAAACCTCAGGTGAATTGTAAGGACCCCATGTCAGGACACACTATAGCAACTTACCAAATCAATACGAGTTACGTTTCGGATTCCAAAGGCAATTGTGTAAACATCAAACTTATCATCATCAAAGGGCAACTCTTCAGCATTCCCAAGCACCCAGGACAAACCTGTAGTAAAAGCCAAGGACACGGTATTGAACAGACCTTATATAACTCAGACTGCTCCAGAAAGACTAGAACTTATCTATTCCAGAAGGAAATGATTATTAATAAAGTGATATTTAAAACTAATATTTCAATTTTGCATTTTTGTTGGAGGAAAGACACCTTGGTCTATACTCACAAACCTTTCAAGGCCCTGTACTCTACAGCTGTCTTTCAAGCAAAGTAGTTAATGTTGCAGATCAGCCAAAACGTTCTTCTGCATATACATGCATGTTGTGTTCACGGTCCCTTTGTCTGCCAAAAAGATTTCACCCAAATCTTGCATTGTAGTGGAAAGCACCTGGCTTTCCAGAAACTGGCTGCCATTTGCTTGTAGCAAAGTTGCAAAAAAAGAATCTCTGCTCGAAGAATAACTATAAACAATGATTAATGTCTTGCCATGCCACCATGGTCAGAACACTTAAAACATTTTGCTAGAAAGCCTCCATAGATTGAGGAACATGAAAAGCCACACTCCGTCCATCAGCACTATCAGTATGTGATCCTGTTACAGCTGTGTCACTTCCTAAAACCGCAATGGATCAAGGCCATGTCTATCTGTGGAGCATGGATGTCCAGGTTTTTTGTACCAAAAATAAGACTGCTCAATTTAGAATTAATAGTTCTTAAAGTCACTGGTTTTGGTGACTCAAATGCAAAACAAAAAACCTAACAGAAAAAAACCAGGCATCTTCTGCAACAGAGATCAGCAGTTTCAAAGAGCAGCGTGCCAGAAAGTGACACGGAGGAGAGCAAAACAGCAGAAAACAACAGTTGTTGCCAGGAGACATTCAAATTTCATTTTTACAAAACATATATATTTATAGTTGTAGAAAGTATTGTATGCAAAGCAGCACATAACATTATTAAAGCAGCAATTATTAGCACTATTTAAATGTAGACAGTTTGAAAAGACATCTAAGAAGTGAGCATCAAGAAAAGGTTCTGAGCAACAGGAAAACCACCCTTCAGAATACACTGTGGTAAAATCACAGGCCAGGAGTTTTTAAGTGGATACATAAAAGGGGCTGTTGGTGTCCAACAAGAGGAACTGGGGCACGTGCAGTGCAGTCTACCATTCTGGCTGGCCAAAACGCACACTCAGTGATTGTGCAACACGTGTTTCGTTTCGGCATGCACAGCCCCCATTGTTGGTGAATGTACATAGGAACATAGTGAAATAAAACTCTGCCCCTTACAACTTTAAGAAAAAAAGTTTAGACCGCTGACAATCAACAGATAAACAAGCTCAGAAATGAGATTACTACAACAGGGAGGAATCACATGACAAACAGAAGGTAGAACTTATTAAATGGGTATGAGCTGAACAAGGGAGTGAAAAAGAGTAAGAAGTCAGAATTGTGGCACAGTGGGGCATAAGGCGACCCAGGCAACAAGACAACAGTTGGGCTTCTACAGCTATGACATACAGGGGAAGAAAAAAAAAAAAAAAAATACTCGTTTTGAGAATTTGAGAAGTCAAAAATACCTAAAAAGTGCAACCAATTAAACAAAATGCTTTATTTATAGTAGCTGTGAGGTAGCATCAAGCTTTATTTCAGGTCCCAAGCTACTGTCATAAAGCTTTTATACTTACAATGTTGGTACAGTTCAGGTGTTCCCAAACTATGACGCATAAAAAGAGCTCTGGACAGGCTGGCAAACTGCTCGGATAAGCACGATGCAAGCAATCTGCCAGAGCTGGAAGAACCAATGCTTTCACAATTAGTTTGGTTTTTAAAGAAAAGGGAGAGGCAGGCAGGCAATGGTCTAGGGTAACCCACCAGCAGGGCGCAAAAGCAGCTAAGAGAACCTGTGCCAGCAGCTTATCTTTCAGCCCCTTTGTGCTACTGAGCTGTTCTGTACGTCCTTCAGCCTACGCAATTTGCAGGTAGGAAATTCACTTGTACCTGCTTGGAGGCCCATTCTTGCAAGGCCCCATCTTCACACGCACACCCATAGTGCCAGGAGCTGGCCCCAAGCAGTAAATGCGAGATGGTTCACTGGCTGCAGCTGTGACAGGAGTCCCAACAGGGGTGTGGGAGCAGTGCGCAGTGAAAGGACACGCAGGAGATCTCGTAACAGACACGCAGAGGCTGTCCAGAGCATTCCTAATGGTGATACCCAGGCAAACAAAGTTTGGGAACCTCCTGGTATACTTTACATTGCTAAAATATTTGCCAAATATCCATAAAGGAAGAGAGGATAAACAACTATCATACAAACGCTGAGCCACAAGCAGGACTTCTTTTTTTATGTCTTACTTCTTAAAATCAGGCTTTTCAATCAGGATTGGCGTGGTCCCCAACAAATTCTAGATATCAGTGAATTAATCCATTGACCTGCAAACTAACATTTAATATAATTCAGTTTCTCTGAGTATTATTAGCACATGCTCTACCTGTGGAAAGTTTTATAGGTTCACAATATACTTTAGTTCTTGCATTTTTATTTGCTGCCTTGATTCTTAAAATACCCATTATAAGATCTTTAGTGTAATCATTCTAGGGCTGAGCTCTTTTGCATTATCTGCCTTAGTAAAATCAGATTCATTTGCACAGATATAAACAGTAGATTTAGATTATTTGACCAATTTTGACGGCTAGCTGGGTATCAGACCTCATGGACACTTCCATATATGTATTTCTGAAAGTTCAAGTATTATTCAAGAGGATCACTGTACATCTGAACAACATACTACATACATGCTCACTGAAAAGGTAACTCAACATTGGCAAATATGCAAGCACAGCTATAGTATACACCATGGCTATGTAATGTATAGTGTAATCCTGAAGTGGAGATTACTTGATGGCTATCATGCATCAAATTTTGCTATCGGGCATGCTACTGAAATGGTACAATGCATGACTTACCTTCTGAGTAGCCAAGATGCTGTGCTTTCTGCTTCCCAACTTTTAACATTTCTTTGTTAATGTCACAGACCACCACTTGGGAACCCCCTAGCGACTTAAATTTGTCTTCCTGGTAACTCTCAGCAATTTCCTGCCATGATAAATTCTGATGGTGCTTAAGCTTCTGCTGGAGCTGGCGTTCTCGTACAGAGCGAACATAATTAATAAATCGAAAGGCGATGTCACCTGCATTTATTTTAAAAGAAAGATACATGTTTTGGAATGTTTTCTGACTCCAGGAAACTGGGACATAAGGCTTTGAACATCAAACTGAGTTAAAATTTTATTTTTTTATATATATATATTTATAAAAATAAAAACCACGAGAGTGAGAGAGAGAGAGAGAATATATATATAAATATATAAAGGGAACATATTAAAAGCAAAGAGTCTATGACTTCCTGCAAATAGAAACAGTTTTCCATAACATATCATGGCAGTACTATAATACTTTCAGAGCCCTGGCGCAAGATATTTCAAAACATAAAGAAGTTAGCTCTCAGCCCTTCCCTGTGAAAATCAAGTAGATGCTTCACTAGTTTTAAAGACACATAACTGAGGCAAAAAAAACCCAACCAAAAAAACCCCCCCCAAAAGCTAGACAACTTGAGTCTGAGCAGACTCAAACAGTTCAAAAACAGTGTGGCATTGTCATGTGGAACTCACCAAAATTATTTACCTGTTCCTCCAGCAACATCAAGAAGAAGTGTTCCTGGGGAAGGGTTCATTTTATGCATGAGGATATCCTTCCACACTCGATGAATCCCTAGAGTCATTGAATCATTCATTACATCGTATTTCTTGGCCACGCTTTCAAAGACCTGGTAAACTGCAAAGAAAGGACACGAGAAGGAGATGCAATTTACTGAAAAATGCTCCTGTGGGAGTAAAACGTGTCCCTTATTACCTCGTGGAGGTCTGTCACCATGTGGAACTGAAAAATAGCATCTGAAAACTCCTTACAAAAAAGATGATGGAAGCCTACTAAGCCTGTTGCCTGACAAATGTCTCTTGGGAGAAATATAGCCTCTTCCCGTAACCCTTCCGGAGCTGAGGGGAAGAATCGAGCTGGTGTAACACTGATACTATTCACCGGGACTCCCAGTAGCGTCTCAAACCAACGGACCAGCTCCAAACACATCTCCAGCACCCCGTCACCCCCACAGCCGATGCATGCCGGCTGCCCGGTAGCCCCGTTAGGTTCCAGCCCGGCCCAGCCCGCCCTCCCCCGGGGCACCCCACGGCTCCACAGCGGACCCCGCCGCCGCCCTCACTTTTCTCCCTCCTCTCCTCCTCCGTCACGGTCTGGAAGCCGAAGTGCGTCTCCGGCCCCGCGGCGAGGCCGCGCACGGAGCCGCGGAGCGCCCGCAGAGCCCCGCCGCGGCGGGCGAGCAGCGCCCGGCACGGGCAGAGCCCCGCCACGGCCGCCGCCATCTTGCAAGGGCACGACCTCCGCACCCTCCCGGCCGCCGGAGCGGCAGCACCGCCCGCCGCGCGGGGCCCAACGGCTCCGCCAACCGCATTACCGGCGGAGGGCGCGGCCACGGCCGGCCCCGCGGGGGCGGGAGGCGGCCCGCCGGCACGGCCCAGCCGGGGCGGGGGTGGGCGGGCTGTGGCCCGGTTCCGTACTCGGCCCCGTCCCCGAGAAACGCAGGGTTCAGGGCCTGCGCCCTCTGCGGGGTACTTATACCGGGGCTGTACCGGCCCCGGCAGGAGCTGCGGGTTCTCCGCAGCCGGAGGGAGACGCAAGTTGTGGCCCGAAACAGCCGCCAAACATCCCAGCGCTACCAGCTGCTTGCGGGCACGGCTGAATCTGTCCTGGTTGAATATGCATGACAGGGAAAAAACTAACCCAAAAAACCCCAAAGCCAACACACCCCACACAGCATATTTGAGTAATTTTGCAAATAATTTTCTCCGACTGCTTTAGATTTATAATTTTGCAGTTTCCAAGCTAAAGTAAAACCTCATGGGGAGTGGGAGGGAGGGTTGGTTTGTGGGTTCTGATGAACTGAGGAGTGAAAGGTTGTCTCTGATTCTTCTTAGGAACATTACTGCAAGTTAGGGACCTTTTCTGCCATTTTTTTTTCAAAATCGGCCCCGCTTATCACATTATTTGAATCACCCAGAAAGTCTGTCAGCTTTGTAGATCAAAGCAGCTACTTAACCCTTTCTCATGAGAAATGGCATCACACTGTTAAGTGTGACCAGAGACTGTTAATCAGAGACTGCATTCCCCACGTACAAGTTGGTCTCCTTTGCCGAGAACTTCCTTCCATGTTGAGACTTATTAGCGCTATCATCAGACCCTACAATGATTTTAAGCAAAACCTAAAATTTTGATTTTTTTTCTCTATATGCGTTGCAGCAGGATGCCTTGCAAAGCATCACATATGTTTTTTGTTTTTTTTTTTTTTTGTTTGCCTCAGCTATAGGGAGAGACGATCTTTGCCTACCAGAGGAGTGACCGGGAGAGCCCCTCTCACGCTGTAGTCACAGGCCGCTGTACAGACACCAGCAACCAGCCACGTTCAGGCAGCTCAGCCGTAAGGAAAGAAGGGGGAAGGCCGAGCAGAGGCTGAGCACCGCCTAAGAGCAACCAGCCCAGGCATGCCCACAAGCAGGGTGCTGCGGACGTGCCATACCCCGGGCTCGCCCCGGCGGAGGCTCTGGGGGATCCGGGGCCGCCCCAGAGGCCTCGCTCCCGCCGAACCCCGGTTTTGGCCTGCATCGCCGCGGCCGCCCGTCGCTATGGGAACGGGTGCGGGCGCGAGGCATGCCGGTCTGAAAGAAAATGCTGCAGTAAAACGCTACGAGAGCGACGGATCCTGGCCAATGAGCGCTCGGGGGGGTGGTGGCGGTGACCAATGGCTGGCGGCCGGTGCGGAGGGGGTGGGGCTGGGGGCGCTTGGAGGCGACGGCGGCGCGCGCGGGTCGGTTAAACCGACGCGGCGGCGGAGCGAGCTGCGTGTCTGCCTCCCTCTGAGCCCCGCCCGCTCCGTTCCATACAGGGTCGGTCCCGCGGCACCCACCGAACGGTGAGGAGAGCGGCGTGAGGGCCTCGAGCACTGGGGTGGGGCAGCTCCAGAGAGGGGCCCGGTCCCACCCGGGCACCGGGAACGCTGAGGCCGGGCAGCCGGGTGCTCGGGCACCCCGGCGGCTCCCCCGTGCTAGGCCCTTCCCCAGCGGCTGCATCCCCTTTCCCGGATCCCTGCGAGCTGCAAGAGGGAGCCCTCCCTGTAGCCGCGCGGGGCTCCGAGCCCTTGGCGGGGGGCACTGGGCTTCGTTCGCCTCCCCCGGTACGGAGAGGCCGTCGGGGCCGGGCGCTGGAGCGGCCGCGCCCTCTCCCGGGGGCTCCCGGCCTGCGTCGGGCTGCGGCCAAGCCGGAGAGGGGCTGGGCGGGCGGCGGGGCCTGAAACCGCAGCGGCCGTGCTGCTGTCGCCCCGGGCTGGAGCGCCTGGAGAGCAGGTGCTTCGTGTGGCCGGGCTTGTAAGGCACCGTTCGTCTGGCGCTGACCGCAGGCGGTGCCGGTGCCTCTGGCACCCCCGGCAGCAGCGCTGCACAGCCACGGCTGGGGCACGGCGGGGCCCCCCAAACTCCTTGGGAGCGGTGATACCTGTGTGACTGCTTGGCAGGTGATTCTGGCAGGTAGCTGCTGCTGCAACTCTGAATTCTCTTCTTCTTTGCTCAATGCAGGCAACCATGAGTGATCGAAAGGCAGTGATCAAGAATGCGGACATGTCCGAAGAGATGCAGCAAGACGCTGTGGAGTGTGCTACGCAGGCCTTGGAGAAATACAACATCGAGAAGGACATTGCTGCTCACATAAAGAAGGTAAATGTTTGCTTGCACTGTCCTCATGAAATCTCTATGCACATGAAAAATCAAGCGGGGAGAATGCTGCTAGGCAAGTAGCTCTAGAGAAACAAGTTCTAGAGACACTAGATAATCAAGTTGGAGTTTCTCTGTAGGCTGGTATCCTTATGTTCCTTTCCCCACCCTTTGTGTGGACTTTTCCAGGTCCTTCTGCTTTTCCTGTGCAGTGCCTTCTACTTAAGCCTTTTCTGCCACTGTCCCATTGTCCAGGTGAACAGAGAGTGGCAGCTGACCGTCCCTGGGACTGATGAGCTGGTGCAAAACACAGAGGCTCTATTGAGCTCTCATATAGTTTCCTCTGAGAGAAAGCCTGTTTTACGTAGTCCTTGGTTTCAATTTTATTGAAGTTAATCTTAAGGATCTGTTCACAGTTCTGTCCAGCTGGGTCAAAAATTGCAGGGAAAAGTAGTTTTCTGCAAGTCTACTGTAATCACACCTCTCCTTATGTAGTGACCTAAGTGAAAAAAAAAAAAACCACAAAAAAAATCCTGGAGACACTGATTATGTTCTTTATGTAGGATTAACAATACTGAATATAGGAAAGATCTAGTTCTGCTTATAGTTCCTGCTTTGTCAGCTAAGGAGAATGGAGAAATCAAAGAGCGTCAATAGAAATTAAACTGATCTGAGTGGAAGAGCTGTTTAAAAAGTAATTCAACTAAGCAGAATGATTGCTTCCACTAGAGCAATACTGGTTTGCTATGTCCAAAATACAGAAAGGCATTTTTTTTCCCCAGATGCAGGAAGAATCTATGACAGTGGAGAAGAGAGAGTTTAGCCTAATATTTTTCAGGTATTCTTTGTAGCAACTACTTGGGAATTTGTAGAGGATTTGTTTGAAATGTGTAAAACACATTCTTTGATGTATTTATAGTACTGGTGTTACAGAGCATGTGGCAGAGAATTTTCCTTTAGCACCCATGTTGCAGATGAACAATGAAGTCTAAATTATGGCTTAATCTCTGCGGGTATAAAACTAGTGGTGACGCTTTTACTTGAGGGCTATAGTTTCAGATCATGGTATGAATTATGGGGGGAGAAAGACTACTTTCCCTGAACAAAAGTAATGTTTTAAACTTACTCCTGCTCAGATAGGTAGCACTGTGGCTTTTTTTTGTGGATTTTTTTTTGGTCTGAGTAAGCAGCAGGTGAACAATAAGATGTAAATAAGATAATCCTAGTACTTAGAGCATCTGCTCTTCCTCTAATTGCCTTGCTCAGAAAGTGAATACCTGTTTAGAAGAGTTTTTAATTTCTAGTGATCTGTTTTGCAGGAGTTTGACAAGAAATACAATCCCACTTGGCACTGCATCGTGGGAAGGAACTTTGGCAGCTACGTGACTCACGAGACCAAGCACTTCATCTACTTCTACCTCGGCCAAGTCGCTATTCTTCTTTTCAAGTCTGGTTAGAGCCACGGACTGCTACTGAAACTTGCATCCGGTTACAGGACTGTGTGCTGACTCCTCTGACTAGTTACTGCAGCCTTCCTGAGGACGCAGACCTTGATCTTCAAGGGCAATGGCAGGGATTATGCTATAGCAGATGATGTTACATTGTGGATATAAAATGGAAAAATACCAAAAAAAGTCTTCCTTGTATTTATTTTTTTTTCAGAAGGCTGCTTCTTTGCTAGTAGAGCTGTTGGAGCAGTTTTGCCTTTGAGAGTTTTATAGCCATCTACAGTATTGCCCAATTACAGCTTGTGCTATGTAAGTACTGACAGTGTTTAGTTCTCTCTGTTCCAGACCTCTCTTACTGCTCTGGTTTGTTTTTTGATGATTTTCCCCTCTTGTTTTGCTGGATGTACTGCCCCAAAGCCTGAGCTGTTTCTTTTTCTGCTGCTGCCTCTTGGAGAACCGCTTTGGAAAATAAAGGCCAAGATCTACCCCAGCCGCCAGGTCGTTCTTTCTGGCGGCGTGGAGCCGTCCGGGCGTTGGCGGTGGGTGACCCGGCCCGGGCAAGGCCGCCGGTGCCCCGGCGCCGTGCGGGGCTGGCTGCCGGAGCAGGGGGAGCGGGGGCGGGCGCGGGAAGGCCGCGGGCGGCCCGAGCCCTTCGAGCCGCCCGTCCGGGGGTCGGTGCCCGGTGCCGGGGTCGGGAGCGAGGGGAGGGCGCCCGTGGGCGGGCCGGCGCGCGGGGCGGTGGGCGAGGGCCGCGCGGGTGCCCGCGGCGTCGCGGAGGACTCCATCTCCCGGCGTGCTCCGCGTCGGCCGAGGACTACGAGTCCCGTGGTGCCCGCGGGCCCGCCCGGGCCCGGCTCCATCCGGGTCCCGGCCACTGCTGTGGGCGACTCGTCACCATTACGGGGCAGTGGCGGTTCCTAGCGCCGTCGTTGGTGCTGCAGTGCTCGGTCCGTGTGACGTTCGCCATGGGCAACAGCCGCTCCTGCGGCTCCGGTGTGCCCAGCAGCAACGGGCAGCAGCCGCGATCTGCCTCGGCCGGGCCCACTGCGGGGGTGTGTGAGTCTGAAGGCGGTAAGAGCTGGGGCGGCGGGAGGAGCGGCCGGAGGCGGGGGGGGGTGGGCAGGCAGGCTCCCCTGTCGACCCACCCGGGGGGCCGCGGCGCGTGCGGGCCGGTTAAACCGCGACCGAGTTGGAGCGCGCGCCCGCTCCGCTCCACACGGGGCCGGTCCTGCGGCGCCCGCCAAGCGGTGAGGGGCGCGTCGGGCGGCCTCGGGGTGGGTGTATGGGGCGGCTGCAAGTGGGGCTGGGGCCGGCCTGGAAGGAGCGGGAAGGCTGAGCTGGACAGCGGGCGCCTCTGTACAGAGAGGCCGTCGGGGCCGGGCGCTGGAGCGGCCGCGCCCTCTCCCGGGGGCTCCCGGCCTGCGTCGGGCTGCAGCCAAGCCGGAGAGGGGCTGGGCGGGCGGCGGGGCCTGAAACCGCAGCGGCCGTGCTGCTGTCGCCCCGGGCTGGAGCGCCTGGAGAGCAGGTGCTTCGTGTGGCCGGGCTTGTAAGGCACCGTTCGTCTGGCGCTGACCGCAGGCGGTGCCGGTGCCTCTGGCACCCCCGGCAGCAGTGCTGCACAGCCACGGCTGGGGCACGGCGGGGCCCCCCAAACTCCTTGGGAGCGGTGATACCTGTGTGACTGCTTGGCAGGTGATTCTGGCAGGTAGCTGCTGCTGCAACTCTGAATTATTTTCATTCTTCCATGCAGACATCCATGGGTGATCAGACAGTCGTGATAAAGGACATGGACATGTCCAAAGAGATGCAGCAACATGCTGTGAAGTGTGACATTTTGGCCATAGAGAAATATAATATTGAAAGAGAAATTGCAGCCCTTATAGTGGGTAAATGTTTGCTTGTAATGCCCTTTCTGCTTTGCCATCTCAGGAGAATAAAGAAATCTAAGGATGCCAGTGAAGGTTAAATATTATATGAATCTGAGTGGAAGACCTGTTTGAAAAGTCATTCAACTAAATGGTACAATTGCTTCTGTTGGGGAGCTCTTCCTTTCCTGTCACCCTAACAGAGATATAAGCAGGTTTATTTTTTCCACTTGTAAGAACGACATTCTATGTTAGTGGAGAACAGAGGGTTCGAGCTCGTCAGATTTTTCTTGAGGCTCCTAGTTGGAGCCTGAGAAATTGTGGTGAGGAGATAATTTATCCAGGGTCATAATAACTGATCAGAAATGCTTGCATGCTGTCACAGAAAGTGTCCTCGTTTGAGAGCTATTGGATGTGACAGTAAATAATGACTGACTGAAATGTTCTGCTTTTAGTAGAGCTGTATATCTTGGGTTTTGAAGTGTGTGGTAGGCTCCTGAGTATGATGGGAGAACACGATTGTGTGACCTGATACTTCAATGGTGTAGTTCAAGAACACGGTATGACTTTGGGGGGGAATCGCAGTCCCTGGGCTTATTCCAGCACAGCTAGGAAGTGCTGTGGGCTTTTTTTTTGTCTAAGCAGCAGGTGAGGTATAAGAGGTAAGTAACACAATCCTTATACTTAAAAGCATATGCTGCTGCTTAATTGCCTTTTCAAAAAGTTACACTTGTTAAGAAGAGACACATTAATGACAGAAAATCTGTAGTAAACTTTTGGGTGAGAACTGTGCTAATGCTGACTTCCTAGCGATCTCTGCTGCAGGAGTTTGAGAAGAAATACAGTCCCACTTGGCACAGCATTGTAGGAAGGGAATTTGGCAGCTATGTGTCTCATGAGACCGAGCACTTAATCTTTTTCCTTGTGAGAGGAGTAAATATTCTTCTCTTTAAAGCTGGTTAGAGCTGTGGATTGTTGTTCAGAGCTGCTAGTGGTTACAGGACTGGACACTAACGGCAGCAGCTCAGTGCCTTCAGCCTTCCTGAGGAAGCAGATCTTGGTCCTCAGGGGTAATGCCAGGGGTTTTTCTGGAGTGGTTGGTGGTTTTGTTGTGTTTAGGGGAAAAACAGAAAAAAAAAAAAAGCGCCTTGTATTTATTTTCTTTCCAAAGTCAGCTTCTTTGCTAATAAAAGTTATGTGTGTTTCATCTTTAAGAGTTTTATGGCTGTTTTCTCTTTCTCCCCAACATTGCTTGTGTTCCTCCTCTTTTCCCTGTGAACAACCACTTTTCAAAGAAATCTCTTCGCAACTCCAGAACATCTGAAGGCTGAGCTAAGCACCTGAGTAAGTCAGTAACCCAAAGCTGCACAGAGGTGCCCTGCGGTTAGACGGGACCGTGCTCCGTCAGGGCAGCAAGCCCTTCAGTGGCGCCTTGGCTCGGGTCGACGGCAGTCCGGTTGTCCGGTGGCTGTCTCCCAGTGAGTTGATGTGGTGAAGGGCTGCACCGGTAGCTGTGTGGAGCCTTGAAGATAAGCTCAGTGTTCTGCGTGTGTTGTCAGTAAGCAAAGTCCCTGCTGATAGCAGCTTCCTCACTGAGAAGAAGCTCGGAAGCTGCTTCCCCAGCTACACTCGAGGCTTTTTGTCTGGTCTGAGGTAACGAGGGCGCTCAGCCCAGCTCTGGTTTTACGGTAAATCTACCTGCCAGAGAGCCCCGGGGCGGCTTTAGCCGAGTCTCCTTCCCGTTCGCTTGCAGCATCCTCAGTATCACGATAGTTGTAGAAACCGCGGCCTGTAGCCGGGGTCCCTCGGTGTCCGCACCTGCCGCGGAAGCCGTTGCGGCGGGAGGGGGCGCTCAGCCACCGCGCGTCCCCGTCGCTGTGGGAACGCGTGCAGGCGCGGGGCATGCTGGTCTGAAAGGGGGCCTGGTCCTGGCCAATGAGCGCTCGAGGGGGCTGTGGCGGTGACCAATGGCTGGCGGCCGGAGCGCAGGGGGTGGGGCTGGGGCGCTCGGAGGCGGAGGCGGCCGCGGCGCGGCGCGCGCGGGTCGGTTAAACCCGCGCGGCGGCGGCGTGAGAGGGGAGTGGGCTGCGCGTCTGCCTGGTCCCTCCGCTCCATGCAAGGCCGGGTCTGCGGCGCCCGCGCAAACGGTGAAGAGGGGTGTCGCGGGTGCGTGAGGGGAGCTTTGTGGGGGGAGCTTTGTGAGGGCCGGGCGGGGCGGGGCCTCGTGAGGCGGCCTTGGGACAGTGCGGCTCTCGAGAGGGGCCGGGTCCCACCCAGGGACCGGGAAGGCTGAGGCCGGGCAGCCGGCGCCGCCGAGAGCGGGGCAGTGCGTGTCCCGGCGGCTCCCCCGTGCCAGGGCCCTTCGCCAGCGGCTGCATCCCCTTTCCGCATCCCTGCGAGCTGCAAGTGGGAGCCCTCCCTGTAGCCGCGCGGGGCTCCGAGCCCTTGGCGGGAGGCACTGGGCTTCGTTCGCCTCCCTTGGTACGGAGAGGCCGTCGGGGCCGGGCGCTGGAGCGGCCGCGCCCTCTCCCGGGGACTCCCGGCCTGCGTGGGGCTGCGGCCAAGCCGGAGAGGGGCTGGGTGGGCGGCGGGGCCTGAAACCGCAGCGGCCGTGCTGCTGTCGCCCCGGGCTGGAGCGCCTGGAGAGCAGGTGCTTCGTGTGGCCGGGCTTGTAAGGCACCGTTCCTCTGGCGCTGACCGCAGGCGGTGCCGGTGCCTCTGGCATCCCCGGCAGCAGCGCTGCACAGCCACGGCTGGGGCACGGCGCGGGCCCCCCAAACTCCTTGGGAGCGGTGATACCTGTGTGACTGCTTGGCAGGTGATTCTGGCAGGTAGCTGCTGCTGCAACTCTGAATTCTCTTCTTCTTTGCTCAATGCAGGCAACCATGGGTGATCAGATAGTTGTGATAAAGGACATGGGCAGGTCTGAAGAGATGCAGCAATGCTCCATGGAGCGTGTCATCTAGTCTCTGGAGAAATGCAATGTTGAGTGTGACATTGCAGCTCATATAAAGAGGGTAAGTGTTTGCTCATTGTACCCTCCTACTGAACGCTATACAGACTTCGAAAACCGAGCAAAAATGTTGGTGGGTAAGTAGTTCTAGAGAAGTAAGTTCTGTGGACGTTAGATAATCCAGTCAGACTTTCTCTGCAGACTGGTATCTTTATGTTGTTTTCTGTACCCTTTATATGCTCTTTTCCAGTTCTTCTCCTGTTTCACAATTCCTTCTGTTTAAGTCCTTTCCTCTGCTCTCCAAAGACAGCACTTGAATAGTAATACTAAGTTCCTAGTGGTCTCTCCTGCAGGAATTTGACAGGAAATATAATCCTACCTGGCAGTGTGCTGTGGGAAGGAGTTTTTGCAGCTGTGTGACTCACAAGACCAGTCACTTCATCCTCTCCTGCCTGGGCCCTGTTACTCTTCTCCTTAAGGGTGTTTAGAGCTATGGACTGTTTCTCAAACTCTCATCTTGTTACCTAATTGTGAGCTAATGGCACAAAGCCTGGTGCCTTCAGCCTTCCTGAGGAAGCAAACCTTGGCCTTCAAGGGCAGTAGCAGGGATTTTGCTGGCATGGTTGATGTTTTTCCTTCAAGACTTCTTTGCATTTATTTTCTTTCCACAGCCAGCTTCTTTGCTAATAAAAGTGTTGTGTTCTGCCTTTAAAAGTTTTATGGCTATCTACCCTCTTTTTCTAGTATTGCTTGTGCTATTTCTTACTTCCCTGCAAATGTGGATGACGAACTTTTGTTAGAAAGTTTCTTTTCTCAAATCTAAACACTGTGGTAACCATCCTCGTAATTTGGTCAGTAATTCTAAGAATAATAGACCTAAATAGGGAACAAACAGAAGTTAAAATAAGGCCTCTTATGAGGCTTCTCCTAAATTATTATTTATTAACTCTGCCCTTTCACACTCCACCCCTACTTTTCTTATAAGAAACCTGAGAACTGCTCTCCCAGTGAACTTGAAGCTCTCATCTTTAAAATAATGGGAAAGGGATCAGCAGACGCACTCAAGATCTTTGAATGTTATTTTAAGGTTAAATAAAATGCCTTTAGAATCTCTGTTGCCTTGTGTTTTTTCCCCTTTTCTCTTGCTTTGAAGGAAAAGTTAAAAAGTATCACTTAAATTAGGCATTATAGAGTTTTTTTACTTGCACAGTTGTTTGCTACCAGTCGATAGAAATACTTGATTCCTTATATCCTCTCAGGCCTCTCATGTTCACAAGCTTAACCCCTAGTACTGTCAAGTCCTACCTGCCTAAGAGCTGAGTGTTTAGTTCTCTCTGTTCCAGACCTCTCTTACTGCTCTGGTTTGTTTTTTGATGATTTTCCCCTCTTGTTTTGCTGGATGTACTGCCCCAAAGCCTGAGCTGTTTCTTTTTCTGCTGCTGCCTCTTGGAGAACCGCTTTGGAAAATAAAGGCCAAGATCTACCCCAGCCGCCAGGTCGTTCTTTCTGGCGGCGTGGAGCCGTCCGGGCGTTGGCGGTGGGTGACCCGGCCCGGGCGAGGCCACCGGTGCCCCGGCGCCGTGCGGGGCTGGCTGCCGGAGCAGGGGGGGCGGGGGCGGGCGCGGGAAGGCCGCGGGCGGCCCGAGCCCTTCGAGCCGCCCGTCCGGGGGTCGGTGCCCGGTGCCGGGGTCGGGAGCGAGGGGAGGGCGCCCGTGGGCGGGCCGGCGCGCGGGGCGGTGGGCGAGGGCCGCGCGGGTGCCCGCGGCGTCGCGGAGGACTCCATCTCCCGGCGTGCTCCGCGTCGGCCGAGGACTACGAGTCCCGTGGTGCCCGCGGGCCCGCCCGGGCCCGGCTCCATCCGGGTCCCGGCCACTGCTGTGGGCGACTCGTCGCCATTACGGGGCAGCGGCGGCCGAGCCGGGGCCGGGGCGGCGCCGAGGAGCCGGTGGGTGCCTGGGTGGTGCCGACCAC
The DNA here is from genome assembly GCA_009819775.1 of Phoenicopterus ruber ruber. Lineage (NCBI taxonomy): Eukaryota > Metazoa > Chordata > Aves > Phoenicopteriformes > Phoenicopteridae > Phoenicopterus > Phoenicopterus ruber. The sequence continues at coordinate 12,596,907 of CM020231.1, read as the reverse complement.
TCGGGCGGCAGGCAGCGCCGGGCCCCGCGGGGCTCCGTGAGCAGCTCCCTCCCTCGTCGCCCGGAGCCCCGCAGGCCCGGCCCGGCCTCCCGCGGCCCTCCCCGGTTCGAGCGGAGCAGCGAGAAGATGTCGCCATGAAGGAGGCCGAGTCCGCGCTGCGCCGCCCCCGCCGGTCGCCCCCGCGGGCCATGAGCCTGGGCCCCCGCCGGCTCCGCCAGCGCCCGTCGTGCCCCCCCGCTCAGGGCCGCCGCTCGCCCGCCGGGGCGCCCGTTGATGCTGCAGAGCCCGCCCGGCGCGACCCCCGCCTCAGCCTCCGCCATGGACAAGAGCAGCCCCTGCGGCTCCGGTACGCCCGGCTCCTCGGCCGGCAGCAAAGGGCAGCAGCCGCGATCCGCCTCGGCCGGGCCCGCCGCGGGGGAGTCTAAGCCCAAAGGCGGTAAGAGCCGGGGCGGCGGGGCCGGAGGAGCGGCTGGAGGCCGTGGGGGGGGGGTGTGCCTGGCCGCGGGCCGGGGGTTTTAGGCCGTTAGCGATGGCCCCTCGGCGGCTTCTGGCTCTCGCTGGTGGGTCTGAAGCGGTGGGAGCTCGGGAGGGAGGAACAGGGTAACTGTGAGCGAGTGAGCAGCGTGGGGCTGCGGGGGCCCGTGGCCTTGTGCCCGGGTTGGGTTTGTGGTGAAGCTGAACTTCTCCTTGTTGGGTTGTTTGTCTCTCAGATGGGTTTTAATAGGCTTCGTTTCAGGTCACTGCTTGCTTTTGCTTTCTTTTTCCTTCCTCCTCCAGCTTTGTTCCCTGTTTGGCGAGCTGTGGTTTCTACTCTCTTCTTCCTTTAAGGATTAATGCTTTATCTCCATTAACATTGGAGTAATCAGCTTGACAGCTAAAGCTTTGGTTTTATAGTAACATTATATGTTTGCCAGTGCTTATTAAGAGAAACCTTAACTTTAATCAAGCTGAGCGTGCTTCTTACATCTTGCTTAGGGAGGTCTGGTATTGATACACAGCATTTCCCTTGCCAGCTGTATTTCAGTAACCTACTTTGGAGGAGTTCAGAGTTAGTTACGTATTGTTTGCTCATCTGGCTTTTAAACCAAAGTGTTATGTCTGTCATTGCAAACAGCTAGTTTTGTTGACTTGGCAGTTCATGAGGAGCCATTATGGTTCCTGTCATCTGTCTTTTCAAGGTAAGACCTGAGCCATCTCCAGTTCTCTTAAGCTGTTTGGGAGCAGAGTGTTTCTGGCAACCTTGCATTTTTTTCCCAAAACCTAGAAATGGGGCAGTAATGATTAAAATGAGTGTTTTTAGTTCCGGAAGTACGTATGAGAGTGTCTACAGGTTGCTACACCACCATCGCTGTACTAATTTCCTTCCTCCTCAGTGGTTTGTTTCAACTGTTTTACTTCAGGTCTCTGAGAAAGCAGCAATGTATTCCAGAGGGTTAACAAAATTAATATCTTGAAGGCGTTGACTCCTTTTTGGACCTTCTAAATGCACTCGGATCCTGGGTAACCAAGTATTACCAGCTCTTCACCTGTATTAACTGATCTTCCACAGGATAGACTGCAGTGAGTGACCTGGGAGCTGGCTCACCTGCAGCTCCCCAGGGTGTGGTGTAACTGTGCGATTATAATTAAGTTTTAACTTCAAATTCAAACATATGAAAGTCTTTTTAGGAAGAACTTTTTATGCAGTCGTTTCTGGAAGAACTCCTAACTGATTTGCAAAGGGTTTTTTTGCATCAGCAACAGGATTTGATGTAAGGGTCTTACTGTCCCTAGCTACTGTTGTTATTTTTCAGTCTCTTATTTCTTTTTTTTTTTTTTTCCCCTCTAATGGACGGAGCAATGGAAGCAGGGGATGTCACATGCTAGGTGTGCAGTAAGAGTTTTGGAACCAGATCTTTGGCTTCTGATGGAATGACAAAGTATATAAACTTCTCTGAAAGGCTAGCAGACGTGAGGTTTTCCTGTTGTGGAGAGCTGGTTTCTGTCCCCGTCTTGCCAAGAGATACCTCGTTACTACAGCTTCTTTTTTAGTGATGTGTGATGCTGTATGGAGGATTGTTCATGGAATATAAACATCCTCCAGTAAGGAGTTAAGATGGCCTGTCCTGTGGCTGGTATGCCTTTATGTAGAAGAAACAGTATCTGTAGTGAGGAAGGAAATAAAAGGCCTGTCATTCCAGCCCAGAATTAAAGCATTAAGTGATTATTGTGGAATGCCGCTTTTTACAGGCTTGAAACAGTGTCACTAGTAGCAGAGGAGCAGTGAGAAGTCCTGATGTATCATACTCTTCTACTCCAATACAATAGAATAACTTTTAATTAAAAAAACCCTGCTTTTTTTAAGACCTCTTTTTTTAATAAAACAGAAGAAAATTTTGGCTTGACATGATTCCGCTTCTAAGATGCTTGTTTCTTCACTACAATGGAGGGCAAAGGCATATGGAATGAGTTGCTTTCTTTACAGTGCATCAAAGAGGCCTGGAAAAATTAGAATCTCTTTTAGTAGAAGTATATTTGGGAATATCTTAACTGAGAGTACTGAAAACTAAGACGAGAAGATTCCCTTGGTCAGATTAGGGCAAACAACCACAGGATGAACATGCAGGATGCAGCTGTGTTAAATTGTGGCTATGTTTTGGTAGCTGTTGCACGCAAGACTAGCATGTCACCACATGGGATTTTTTTCTTGAGTTCCTTGTCATTCTACATGCAGCCGATGTGGTCTGCCCAATTTCTCTCCTGTTTCAGGAAGGGTATAGGAGGTATTCTGAAAATCTTGTGTCTTCTTGGAAATGGAAAGTATTCTTGACGGACCACAGACCCTCCCCAAAATGCTGACCTTTTGTTGCATAAGTGACTTTTACGCTGATAGTCATGGGATTTAAGTCAAGCTCTTAGCTCTTGCCGTTTAGATACTTTCCAGACTTACCTGCTGTGATCAAGTCCAGCAGAAGAAACGAAGAAGCGGACGTTTGTGAAAACTTGCCGTAGCTTCTCCTTCTGTTTCTCTTGCAGCACAGCTTGAAATGGGCTAAATAGGAGACTGTAAACTCTTGTACTTGTGGAATTTGGATTCCAGCCACCTTCCAAACTTGGCTTTAGAAACTAAATTAAACTTGCAGGTTTCCAACAGAAAAGTTTTTTGGGGTTATATTAGTGCACCGACAGGAGTCACATCCCATTAGGATGGAATAAAGCAGCTAAGGGAGAATAGACTTGTTGGGTTTCTCTGTAGTCCTCGAGACCTGATGGACAACATTAGTTCTCACAAACATTCCTGGAACTTATTGTTACAGTGTGAGCATGCTTAGCTGGGGCGTGTGACTGCTCAGTCACCTCTTGCTCACTGGGATGTTTGCCTTAGCAGCAGCAATAGCTTCAGTGTGTTTTCATGAAATCACCCTGTGGCTTAAATGTGATCCATCACCCAAAACCCTTATACAATACGGTTGGCTTCAACATGGCTCAGCTGAAAAGAAGAGGCAAACGAAGATGGAAGGAAACTGCAGTCCTCACCCCTGTAGCAAACCAGTACTGCAGCTCCAGGACCGAAGTGGTCACCTACAGCTGCTTTTAGTCCTGTGAACTTGATCTCCTCTCTCTGGATCTTCAGAGATAGAGGTCCTCTAACAGAACGTGGCATCCAGCAGAAGAAACCACAGGTGTCAGGGCTTGCTCCAAAAGGCAAGACAGCTTTGTTACTAGTTTTATAAAATTATATAGACAGTATTTTTTATAAGTCTGTGTTCTCTTGGAGTGTGGATGGGTAGATATATTTATTATAGGTTAGACCTTAAGAGAACTGCAAAAGGACTGAGGACCAGAGTGAAGAGTAAGTACCTCACCAGCACTGTTGCTGTTGCTCATTTTTAATTTGCCAATAAAAGAAGGAAAAAAGAAACTCCCAAATCCAAACCTATGCTACTTAAAACTGGGATCTAACAAGAGAGGATGGCAGTGAGAACCTTCCACTGTTCTCCCTGCATGAGTGCACGTGGCCCTGTCCTGGCCCCGCTCTTCATGGGAATGCAAGGAGGGATGATACAAAGCAGAGAGCTCTCTGACACATGGCATGCTGGAAAGGTTGGAAGGAACAGCACTGCTTAGCTTCAGGTGGGGGAGAAGTGTTTCAGTTTACAAATGCATACTCCAAACTCTTGGTTGTCTGTTGCCTGATTTCGTTACTACTCTGATGGACCAGAATCCTCATGAGGGTAATTATTCTGGGAGGGGAAACTTGCAATCAGTCAAATCAGGTTTGAAGCATTGTTAGACTGTCATGTAAGGTCCTTCCTAAAAAAGGCACAGGTGGAGGGAACTTTCCTGTAGAATGTGGGAGTCATTATAGTGACTCCCAAAGGCTCTAGGTTGGTCTGAAAGGACCTGTAATATGACAGGAATGTGTGTAAACCAGCTGACTGACAAATTTGATGGTGACTAACTTGATTAAAACTGTAAGTGGTAGGAAATTCTTCTGTCAGCTGCAGGTACAAGCTGTTCCTGGGCCTTGTAAAGACCCACTTTAGACTGAACTTCTCCTCTTGAGTTGTTTCTTTTCCCCAGTTGGTGATTGCAGAGAAACTGCAAAGTTGCTATAGACACAATAGGCATGTGCCTCTCTAGTACGTTCACTGAAATTGCAGATTTAAGAGGGTGGTTGAGCTCTAAAGTGACAAGCTGTGCTCCTGAACAACTCAAGTAGTTGTCCAAACCTCTTCAAAATCACTTAATTTTTGACCAGAGACTCAGTGATGTTGATTATAGCCTCTTCCCTACAAACACTCTCAAAAAAGGTCTATCTAAATAATCATTCAGCCAGACCTGGTCACACCCTCAGTACTTGGCAGCTTCTGGTGTGTTTTTTTCCTGATAATGCTCAACCCATGTCTTTTTAGCCTGACATGCGTTATAGCACTGCAACCTATGCAAGTCTGTGTTTGAGTTACACATCTGTGGTACCAATGGAGTTGGTTTAATTCTGAATTAAAGGATCAGCCTTTTGAAGAGCAGAGTAAATGACCGGTTCTGGTGATGAAGTTTGTCTGCAAAATGTCTCTGTCACATCATGTGAAAGTAATGATAGTGTCTTTTTACTTCTGTAGCTGTACTTGCAGGCAAAGACTGAAGTCTGCTGTGTGCAAGAAACAGCAGACAACCACAAAACCTAGTCAAGCCACTTTTATTACTTAACTTATTCTTAAGAAGTCAGATCCTCAGTAATGTACAATAACACACAGACCTTCCAGTCCACTGGCCCCCTCTTTTTGGGGGTGCAGGTGGGAAACAAAACTAAAAATAACAAAAAAAGTGAGACTTTGTGGGAATGATCCCATTCCAGCTGTTCTAAATGCTCAGGTAGGTTGGAAGTGGTGCTGGGGAAGGGGAAAACTGGAGGCACCGGTAATGAAAACTACCCATATGAGTAACATGATCCAGAATCACAGTGGCGTGTTTGCCTACCATATAGGATTTATAGTAAGGGGTGGGGAGGACTGCGAAGTGGGAAAAGGGAAACTAGTAGGCTTTTATAAAATGGATCTAGGTATTGTATGAGGCGTTACTGTTTGTGTAATGCGCTTACTGAGTATCTGGAGTGACTTTGGGGCTGGCTGGTGTGGATAGACGTTTCGCTGGGCCTGTGGAGTTTTGCTTCCAAGCTTATCAACATAACGCTTCTACAAATAAAACTTAGGGCAGTTGGTGAAAATGCTAGGTTAAGTAACAGGTAAGCAGGCTGTTGTGTCCTTGGAGCAACTGTGATCTTGTGTTAAGGCTATCATAGTATTAATTTTCTGTTCTAGCAGTCTAATGAAGCAGCTGTTTAGTCACAGGAGACTCCTCAAGAGCCTGACTGATTTTTCTGCTCTTGTGAGCTTTATTCTTGCAGTATTTTGCTTTGTGCTTTCACCGCTGTGTCCTGTGTTAGGGTCAGTGGTGCGCTCAGCGTGCTTTTGGGCAAACAGTTCTTGTTGCATAGGTTGGTGGACTTAGTACTTAGATATTAGGTATGTGCCCTGCAAGGCCAAAGCATTGGGTTCGTGCTTCAAGATCAATAAGCATTTGTTGGCCTTGTGAAATAAAAGGGTATTTTTAGAACAGAATTAGATCTGTTGGGTCCTTTTAAGCGTAGGGGGCAGAACTGCGTGAAAAGAGGGAATGGGGTCTTGCGAAGTGGGAAACCTCGAGACAAATGCAGGCAGACATTTATATAAGGGAACAATATATGATAAATTGTGTGTTTTTAGAAAATGGAATGAAAAAATGAACCAGTTGTTGTCAATTTTTGTAATGAGGCATGAAGATGTGATGTTGGTGTTTATCACTTAATGTACCAGGCAACACACTAAAGTCTGGTGACGGCAATTCCAAATCTGCATAAAGAAAATTCAGCCATTCTACTAAAAGATAAAGCACAGCAAATACATTCTTCTTTTATACTCTTTGTCCAGTTCTTTGGGCAGTGATAGGAATGAAACGGTTTGGGTTGCAGTGGCCGAGGTGAGCATGGCGCTGTCTCTGAGGCGAAGCTGGCTGAGGTGCAGTACATGTGAAGAACTCTGAGGCTGCTGATCTGATTCTTGTTTGGTTTTTTTTTTCTTTCAGATGGAAAGAGTGCAAGTGGATCCAAACAGCGTTATAATCGTAAAAGAGAAACTTCATATTCAAAAAATGAGAACTTTTCCAGTCAGTCCCGTCGCTCCAATTCACAGAAAAGCAAAGCTTTTAACAAGATGCCCCCTCAAAGGGGAGGTAGCGGCGGAAGTGGCAAACTTTTTAGCTCTTGTAATGGTGGAAGACGAGATGAGGTGAGAATTGTAATGCCGTGCCTCCAAGGCCTTCTTCCTTGGGACGAGAGGATCACTCTGACCTGCCTAGATAGGTCTTCTGTGTTCAGCTCCTGGGCTGGGAAGGGAAAGAGCGATAAGAGGTGCTAACATCGTTGAGATGCCAGAGTGAGTGTGAGCAGAACAACTTTGCAACAACAGAAGAGGAGTGCTCTCTGCTCTGAGAGACTTGCAATAAAAAATACCATCTGAGGAATGGGTACCTAGGCAGGCCATGTACATATCTCTTGAAACAGAGGTCCTTCATGAAAATATCTAGTGATGCAATTTCTAGCTTTTAAGTCTGATGTGATTGTGTCTACCCACTTCAGTGTACAAATTTGCATGTGATAGCGGTCTTGGGAAAGTAATCGGATTAGCCTTGGTGACATCAAGATGGAGTAAAACCAGACTGAGGCTTTTATGCTGATGTGGGTCTAAATACTGTAGATTATTGATGGGTTTTCATTGACACAGAGGAGACTGATTTTTTCAGTTTTAATGGATGAGCAATACTGCTCACCTAAATTGCTGACTCTGTCAAAACTCGCCTGCTGTCTCTGTTGAATTCTCATTCTTTGCTTCATTATATGAAAACTAACCAAAACAAGTACAACCTGTGCAAATAGTAATCAGACTTGTATTACTGGCTGTCTAAAAGAATGTCAGGATTCGAACAACTTTCTTCTGTTATTAACCTTGACTACTAGTTTTTGCCAGCTTTTACTTGTCCTTATGTGGGTTCTTTTTATGCTCTTCTCCTTTTGATCGGTGTGGGGTAAGACCACTCAGCTCTGACTTTCAGGTTCTCATGTGCTTCTAATGCTGCACTACTTGATTTGCAGAACTGGAATGGGAGAAGGTGAGTGAGTGGATGCTGTGTATTCTGTATGTAATCACTGATGGGGCCTGGGTATCAACTTGTACTGATGCTTTTGCAGTAAATTCTATCAAGTTCTAACAAATGCTGTTGTCTCTTAGGTAGCAGAGGCTCAGCGGGCAGAGTTCAGCCCTGCCCAATTCTCTGGTCCCAAGAAGATTAATCTGAACCACTTACTGAACTTCACTTTTGAACCCCGTGGCCAAGCAGGCCATTTTGATGGGAATGGACATGGCAACTGGGGGAAAAGGAACAAGTGGGGACATAAGCCTTTCAACAAGGAACTCTTCCTGCAGGCCAAGTGAGTGGAAGACCAGCAGGGTTCTTAGACTTCTGCAGAGGCACTGAGTTGTAAGGGACGATCAGACAGGGAATTGTGTTTGACCTTGACTCCTTGTATTGACTTTTCTAGGGTGAAGTTACCTCTCTGTAGTATTTTTAGTGGTAATGACTATACTTGAAAGGGATAAAGATATATCGAGTTGTCTTTACCTATTTACAAGGTATCTGATGGAGCGAGTCCTTTAGATACAAACCAATTTTGTATCTGATTTTCCAGCATCACTTCTGGAATATGACACTCCATTTTGGGGAGACCTATGTAGTTCCCTTACAGAAGACAATCATTTTTTCAAAAAAATAATATGTTGAGATGGTAGGGGTAGCAGTTGCTGGATCAAAGTTAATCTGAATTTATAAATCCCAGAAGCAATTACTCATATGGGTCTTAATTCTTAAACTGCTGATTATTTCACAGGCCCCTAGGTATGTAGTATAACCCAAATGATGATCAGTATAGTAATCCAGCAGCAGAATTGCTTTTGACTGGAAATAATGGTCATTTTCACCGGAATTTGAAGCGTGTTCAGGACATCCTATATCTGATCATGTTAAAGATAATAAAAACTATTTTCAGCATTGATGCATCTGATTTTTCCCTATTGTTTTGTGGCTTACTGTAGTGAAGTCTATTTGCAGGAACCCCAGTAGTTCTAGTTTTTGTGAGCATATTTTTTCCATTTGTGGATTCCCTCTTTTTTTAATAGATCCCCAGTGGAGCTGGCTGTTTCTTACATGTTTCTGGAAAACCACTCTGCCTGGCTCATTCTGTAGTTAGTATGTGATACTGTGTCTAACTGAAGTTAGACATACCTGTATTCTGGAAATCTGGTTGTGAATTGAACTCTTTTGGGGTTTGTTGGTAGAATTTACTGACTGCGGCCAGCAGTTTTCTGTTGGACAAAGAAGCAGCTCAGAGAATCCTATAGGATAGTTCTCAAAGAATTTTTAGAAACAACTGAGTGGATCATCTGTCTCTTTGCCTTTCCCCAGCTGCCAGTTTGTTGTCTCTGAAGAACAGGACTACACAGTCCACTTTGCTGATCCAGATACCTTGGTCAACTGGGACTTTGTGGAGCAAGTGGTCAGTTGTGATGGGCTAGATTATTTTTTTTTTTTTCTTCTTATTAAGAAGCTCAACCTGTCTTTTACTGCCTCTTTATCTCTGTGATGTTACGTAAAACTCAGCTGTTTTTGAGTTGAGTCCTCTTCTGTCACTCCCACAATACTGGGAAAGATCTGTCATGGAATATATTATGAAATACTTTCATGACAGGAAAAGAGAAGTGCTAAAATCTATTAGGAAAATTAGCAGCTTCTTCTTGCTTTCGCAGATGGGAGCTCATCAAAAATAGTATCTGACATTCTGTAGACAGAGTCCTTGTGATCAAGATATTAACAGAAAACTTGGGCATGAGTCCATGGAAGAGGACTAGAGTGTAGAATTTTGAAGAATTATTCTGTGCATAGGTGGCCCATCTTGCCTAGCAACAAAATGGAAAATCTCTTGAGAATTGTGGTCAGAACTTTGGTTTGCCTGAAGTAGAAACTTATTATCTGCCAAGACTAGTCTTGGTGTATGGTGCAGCTGGAGAGGAGGTAGGCTTACTGTTACCTGACGCTACGAGAGCGCTGAAAAATCTGGGTGCTTGCTTGGCAATTATGTCTTTGCAACATACAGATGCTAACAAAGTGTCTGACTAAACTAGCATGTTCACGGAAATAGGTAAGTTCAGTCACTCAGTTAAACAGGACTGCGCAAGTCTGCTTGTGTAAGTGAGGTGACAGAGCTCGTTTGCTCTCTTCAGTGTCTGAATTCGGATGATGAAGATGCTGCAAATGCTTAGAGATGATGAATACCTGAGGCAAACTATGGGAAGAGTCACTTTTTTAATGTCATTAGAGTAGAAATACCAGATGAGTGGCTTTGAAGGTTATTCCCTGTGCAGTCTGAAGGTGTTACTTAGTTCACAGTGTACTTAATTTCTTGGTAAATAAGCAGAGCCTGAAGAGCTGGAAGATTAATATGTTAGAGTAGATCTTACAGGTGGCTTATACTGTAGCACAGGAACTGATTTCCAAGTCTAAAACTTGTACTATTCTTCTCGTGCCATTTCAGCGAATTTGTAGCCATGAAGTGCCCTCCTGCCCAATATGTCTGTACCCACCAACCGCAGCAAAGATCACCCGCTGTGGGCATATCTTTTGTTGGGCATGTATCCTTCACTATCTCTCCTTGAGTGAAAAGACCTGGAGTAAATGTCCTATTTGTTATGGCTCTGTTCACAAGAAGGATCTGAAGAGGTGAGACTTGATATTTATTAAATGATGTATCTTTTTGAAATGTTATTTTTACCGTAATAACCACCTCCTTAAATTGCAGTGTTGTTGCTATGGAAACACGTCAATATGCAATTGGTGATATCATTACGATGCAACTTATGAGAAGAGAGAAAGGTGTTCTGATAGCACTGCCCAAATCTCAGTGGATGAATGTGGTGCAGCCTGTTTACATCAGAGGTTAGTGTGTCTGAGTACTTGATGGTTGGCATCCTGCTCCGAACTGGGACTGGGACTTCTGTAGAGAGGATTTACCATGGCAATGCCATGCTGTCACCTTAAAATAGACCACACTACAAAACATGGGGTTTAGTAGCTGAAAACCTTAATGACCACATCTTAATAATAAGCTTTCTACCCACACTTTATTTTTTGTAAGGCTTTAACTTGTGTGCTGTTTCCCTTCAAGTTACCGTCCTGCAGACTCCTACCTTCTCAATCATTAGCTTGATGTGTGTGTTGTATCGTACAGTAGTTGGTGTGACTCTTGCTGCTTTTGTTGGCTCTTCAGTGTGTCTTTAACTTTTTTTTTTCCTCCTGGCTCCTCATTATACAGCTTAGCAAAAAATAACTATCTCTCTGTCTAAACTATTTCAAGGATGTAATCCTGAACAAGGTTTTCATCTTCTTCACTTATCAGCTAAGATCTGTGAATGATATGGGAAAATAATCAAAATTATTGCAAACCTATTCCAAACATCTGTTGCCTGACTTCTTCAGTTTTCTCCAGTCAAGTAATGTGACTAACACATCATCATCTTATCTGTTAGTTTCACGAAAATTTTGTGACTAAAGAAATAATTTTACTTAACATTGCTGTTTTGTGGGCTGTCTTGGCTCACTTCGTTTTGCAGTCACATTTGTGAAAGGCTGCGTGCATTTAAGCTCTCTGTAAAAAGTCAAGTCTCCTAACGCGTGATGGGTATCCAGCAGGCAGAGTGTGTGCTTGCGTGTTCCTCAGTATTTGAAAGTAAAGGACTTTAAATCCTTTCATAAAACAAGCAAAGGAACAAATATGGGATTTGAGATCCTTGTAAACCCAGGAAATGCAGCATTAACTTGGTGTTCTGTAGACAAGGTTGGACCCTTGGGGAACAGTGAATGTATGGACTGTACTAGCATGTGATGCTATGGTTGCTGTAAACTTCATAGTTAAGCTCTCTAGTAACAAAGATGACTACCTTTTGCTAAATTTGCAATTCTTTAGTTTACTATTTCTGCTGTGTTTCTTGTAAAAAACCCCTCATAATAATGTTTTGTATGGAATTTGAATACATACGGGTTTATGAACTAGTTTGAGCCAAAACGGAGGTCATTTCTGCAGAACTTTGCAGTATTTTTGAGTATATAGAGAAGAGAAAGAAGCTGTAGACTGCATTGTTGCAGGAAGTTTTGACGACACGAGGCTTCTCAAAGGCAAATGCTTCCACAGCAAAGAAGTTCGGACTTGATTTTTTTTTTTTTTCCCCATATGTAGCAATTGAGTGGTGAAGTGGCAGGTTGAAAGTGGCAGATAAACTGCTGTGTGGGGGAGATGGGTGTAGTGGAGCAGGTATGTGGCACCAGCTTGTGTCATCAATGGTATAACGGTAATATGCGGAGTCTGTATCAAACTCTTGCTAAGTATTGTCCACCCTGGAGTGGATTAACTCACAAAACTGAGCAGTAACAAAACTTCAGAAGAAACAGCAGTTCAAACTGGTGCCTCTACATGCAAATACTAATGATTTGGTGCTCCTTCTGTTTAGATGACCAGCACAGTCAGTATTCAAAGCTGCTTCTGGCATCCAGGGAGCAGGTCTTGCAGCTGGTGATTCTGGAGGAGAAAGCGGCATTACTAAAACAGTATGAGGAAGAAAAACACACCCCAGAGGCTTGCTTTATTGAGGCAGCTATCCAGGAACTGAAGGTGAGAACCTCTTTCAAGGCTTTTAGTAACTTTTATTTTTAACAGTGTGCTGAGTGCTGAGCATCTGTGTACTGCTGCATGAGTGATTGTGTGTGATTATTCTGGTCTCCATGATGTACATGCTAGCAAGGTGGTGATGTTTGCTGCTAGAACAGCATTATAAATCTTGGAGGAGCCTATAGCCTTTGAACCCCATGGCATTCAAGATAACAGAACAGAATGCCTTTTACTGAATGGTATTTCTTCCATAAATGTAACACAGTTCTTCTTTCAAGGAAGACGTGTTTCCCATGCAGGTCCAACAATTTCTGGGATAACTTTTATTGGGCAGACACAAGCAAACCTGTAGAATATTCCTTTTCAGAGCCTTTAGGCATCCTACAATGGGTGTGCTTTCCAGTAACAAGAAGGAGAGGACCTCTCTTCAAGGGTCACTCTTTGTCACAGATGAATTACAGATCTATGAAAACCTGAAGTATAGGACAAGGCTAAAAATAGCTGTGGTGATAGTCTCCTGGCTTAAAAAGGAAATTGAAACTTGTTCACTTTGGATGACCTGTAGGAGCGAGAAACAGCACTCTCTGCTGACCAGGATAAAAACAATGGCATTGCTGGAATCAGTGCAGCTGTGGAAGAATTGGTCCTAGAAAGCTCCAAGGCTGTGGAGCCTGCAGTTTCCCAAGAGAAAAAGGTGGGTGACAACTCCGCTCTGGCAGATCTTGTTAGTGCTTAATTCTGCCGCTTTACACTGCAGTGTATGGTGAACTGGTGCCAAAGACTTTTGCAGAGATGATAATCTTTTGAAGGAGGTGATGTGGTACTAACTGTATACTCTCTGCTGTGATAGTGTGGTGTGGAATATCTCTCTGCATTTGATGAGGAGCTTGTGGAGCCTTGCTCTGATCTGGCAAGTTCCTTTTCGCCTCCTGTGGAAGCAGAAGAGGCAGTGCCGGATGAAGAGGAAGTACCTGAGGTGGATGCTGTAGGGGAACCTGACATGAACACTACGGAAGAACCAAATCCAGCTGAAACAAGCTACCAAGAGTCTAAAGATACAGTTGGCAGTGGACATCTTAGCAACTCTCCTTTTTACTATTTCTATCAAGGTCAGTGCAATGAAATCCTGGAATCATGGGGGCAGAGGTGTCTCCTTTGGGATCCTTCTTGAGGAAGATGTTTGTCACTTCATTAGATGCAGCTAACCCCTGTGAAATAAAACTCCCACAGAAACTCAGAAGGGAGCTTTAATTTTATTACTGGAGAATGTACTGAGGTGGGGAGAAGGGTATTGAAAATTAACAGGCAAAGAACAAGTGATGATATCTTACCTTACAGCGGAGGATGGACAGTGTATGTATCTTCATCCTGTGAATGTTCGATGTCTTGTTCGTGAATATGGCAGCTTGGAGAAGAGTCCAGAGAAGATAACTGCAGCTGTAGTGGAGATAACTGGCTACTCAATGACAGAGGTAGTTATTTTATTTTCTTATTAATTAAGGGCCCTTGTTTTAGCAGATTGATCATTGTGGCTGACAGGTGAGACTTGTTTCTCTTCAGTAATAAATAATAACTATGAATGGGTAGGCATGCTGATCTGTTAAGGGCATCTGGGTAAGGTGCAGTACCTTAAGTTGCTTTTGATAAGTAGGCTGCAGTCTAGCTTTATTTTTTTTTTCTAGAAGGTAGGAAGTTCTAGGAGTAAGAGAATTGCAAGCTTAAGATTGGTTTGTTGTTAAAGCTGTCTTTAAAAAAGTAAATTCTTTTCTCATAAAATACAGTAGCTTGAACTCAACAGATTATCATCTTTCTCAACTTGAAGAAGTGTTCTGCCTCTGTCTTGAACAAACAGTTGTTTGAGCATCAAGGGTAGAGGTGGGATGTTATGAAAATAAAGAGGATGGAAAGAAACTTCAGTGCTTGAGAGAGAGGGAGTGAAAGTGCTTAAGGCACTGAAGTTCTGGAAGAGGGGATGGATCTTGAATTTCTTCAGATAAAGACAACTTTAAGAATTGTCAGGTGCAGTAACAACTATACATAATTCTTAATTCATCTTTAAGAAAGGATATGCTCAAGTAAGAATGGAGGCAGAGATAGTAGGGATAAGAATGGAGGCAGAGATAGTAGGGAATTGTCTTCAAGTTTTCCGGCTCTGTGAGGAAAAATACAAAACGTGGCTTGTTTCAGTCTAGCAAAGTGGTGGTTGTTGGTCCACTTAATTTAAGTGTAAAAGGCAAATTTGGTCCAGTGCAAAAGTAAATGCATCGGAAGACTGGTATTGTAGAACTTTATTCCAGTGATGTGAGTGAGAAGGGAGGAATAACAAGAAAATCAGTAACCGAGCTGGAGTAACTGCATCCAAATCTGATTATGATGTAGTTGGTGGAGATCTTCGAGCATTTGGTTCTGACTCAGGGCATACTTCACGTGTTTGTAGTTGATAAAGTGATTATTGTGTCACTGCTGCTATTTTCCATTTGATTTGACAAATGGTGGGCACTCTATCTCCATAAGGTATTCATCACTATGGCAGTGTCTAGACCTTGTTGTGATGATATATCTGCTCTCTTTTTATCAGGATATAAGACAGCGTCATCGTTACCTCTGTCACTTGCCCCTCACCTGTGAGTTCAGCATCTGTGAACTGGCTCTGAAGCCGCCCGTCATCTCTAAGGAGACTTTAGAGTTGTTTTCAGGTTGGTACTACCTTTCTAGTAGGCTCTGTCATGTATTTCTGAGGGTGAAGGGGAAGTAGTTCTTATCCCTTAATGGTAGAAAAAAGAACGTACAAAGCAGCTTTACTCCGCTTGCACCAACTGTCTGATGACTACTAGACAGAACAACCCCAATTCACTGTTTTACAGACAGCAATTATACAAAGAATAAAAAAGCCTGACTGCTTGGAAGAGCATATGTTGTTTGTAAGCATACTTGGTTACTAATGTATTATAACTGAATAAGTTGTTCTCAAAGCTGGAGAAAACATTGCCAAAGTATTGGTGTGGGTTTTTTGATATCAAATGCTGTGCATTGCTCCTAGATGACCTTGAAAAGAGGAAACGTCTACGGCAGAAGAAAGCTCGTGATGAACGACGACGTGAACGCAGAATTGAGATAGAAGAAAACAAGAAACAGGGCAAATGTAAGTCATGATTGAGCATAACTGGTGGATTTCCAGCCATCTTTAGTTGCTGAGCTGATTTTTTGAGCTATAGGATGAACTCTAAGGCCTTTAGTTTGTAGTGTATACTTAGAACAAGATTACAAGGTATTAGAAACAATGTCTGCAGAGTGAAAAATATAAGCTGTTTTAGTCAGGATGTTAAATGATGTTATGCAGTCCCTGCATACTTGCACATTATGGGAGAGACAGAGGGCATTCAAGGGCACAGCTATCTCCATGGGGTATATAGCTCTCAGGATTCTTAATTTCTGTTTTTATAGTAATCACGATACAGAGTGAAAAGCGAAGAAGGGGGGGATGGGGGGGAACGCCTAGGAACTGCTTCCATCCAGCAGCAGGGCTGTACTGGTCTCTAATATAGAGGGTGGAAAGAAAATTGAGTTGGCATCTCCTAGACTCCTGAAACAACTTGCATATTGACAGTCTTCCCCCACATTGTGCAGTGCTTTAATTTAAAACCTCTTTCTAGATCCAGAAGTCCATATTGCTTTAGAGAATCTGCAGCAGTTCCCTGCTTTTACCTCTTGCCCCGGAGAAACTACCAGCATTGATCATCAGAGCTTCTGTCTGTCTCCTCTTGGCAGAAGGCCTGTGTTTCAGACAGGTGAGCATCTGGAAAAACACATCACATCTAGCTCTTGATCATTCTTTTGGGATCTACTGCTCAGGTCATTACGCTACACTTTCTTAATACTGATCAAAGACTGCCTATGAGATCATACACAAAAAGCTGACAACAGCTAAGAAACATTTTGGTCCTTTGTCTGCTTTTTACTACCTCTTCTTCAGTGACAGTATGAGATCTGCACTGTAGTTACCCCATCTTTTAAGTCTTTGCTGAGGCAGAAGAAAAGAAAGGAAAAAAAATTCCCAAAAAGGGAAGAAAAGTGTGTATGCCAGGAAAACACTACTGGCATTTTTTCTTTCTACCCCTTCTATCTTCCCTGCCATGTTATACTAAAATAAAACATAGTTGATGAGCACTCAGGTTGTTTTCCAGTGATGCTTTACCACATGTCTTATTGTGCAGTTCATAAAAAATATTAAATAGAAACTATTCTTAAATGTTTTTCTCAAAAAAAAAAAACCCAAACCAAAACCAAACCACAACACCCCAAAATAAGCAAACAAAACCCTCAAAACAAAACCGAAAACCCCCCAAACTTAAATCTCCCTTAAATAAAAAGATTGAGGAAATTTGAGAGTTCCCACTATATGACTAATAGATGGAACTGATGAGATAAAAATGGTTAATTACGTACAATAATAAAACTTTATTTCTCTTTCATCCTGATAGGCAGCATAATGAGTGTCTTTGCCGAATGCAACTGGCTTTAATTATCTGCTGCTTTCTCTGTAGAGTCTATTCCGACTCCACTGTCACCTGCTGCCAGCCAGGTCAGCCCGTTGCTCTGTGGGAGTTTAGAAGAAGAGTCTCCCTTCCCTTCCTTCGCCCAGGTAAGCCATATGTAGCAGAGTAAATCAGAATTACTTCTCAGACTAATGCCCAACTAAGACAGAACACAATTGCTTCCCCCACAAAAACAATGTAGGATAAATCTTACAGAGACAACATAGTGTTTGAGTGCTTGAAGGGGTTCCTAGATTTTCTTGCCACTTAGGATTGTTCTAGTACATGGGATTTAATCATATCTTACTTTTTTTTTTTTCCATAGATGTTGAGAGTTGGAAAGGCAAAACCAGAAACATGGCCCAAACCTGCTCCAAAGACAAGAGGTAAGAAAATTTGGTATTGCTACTTCAGGTTCTTTTCCATGTATCTACATCTAAGAAATCTTGTAACTTCACAAGAAGCGTCTGGAGTTGGGAGGGGCGTTTGCACTGCAGAAGTTTTATGCAGCCTTCTGCCTCTCAAGGCCCTTTCCTTCTTTCAGATGAGAACTCTCTGGCACTCCCTGTGCCAGTGGATAGTGATGGAGAAAGCGACAGCTCTGACCGCATACCTGTGCCCAGCTTCCAGAATTCCTTCAGCCAAGCTATCGAGGCAGCCCTCCTGAAACTGGACAAACCGTCCACAGCTGATCATTTATCAGGTAGAAGGCAGGGGGGGAAGGCATGAAAAATTTCTGAAGTGAAAAAATTGAGTATTTCCCCTTCTTCCTCTGGGAGAAGTGAGAGCAGCAATTTTGGGGACCAAAAATTGGCCGCAGAACAGCTCTGAAAATTGTCAGGTTGTGATTTCTGAACAGCTTGACTGGGGCTTCTGTTAGTTTAAAGCAGCTCTCTTAGTGGGAGCTGAGAAGATCTCCAACTAGCAAAGAATCCTGTTAGGACAAAGATGGCTTTTGACAATCATGTTTGCTATGTCTCTGCTGGAACTTAATTTAAGCTTTAGCTCAAGGAAGTTCAGGTTATGCACTTTTAAACTAAAAATACCTGAGCTGCTGAACTACCACTTAAGTTTGACCAAAATGTCAAGGTAACTGCTAGCTGAAATTTCAAATTAGGGAGTCTGAAACAAATTGAGATGAACTTAAACATCTAAGCCTGGTGGTGGCTGATAAAACTCATTTATAATGCTCAGTTCTGATGCTTAGCTTTGGCTTCTGTTTGGAGACGGCTCTAAATGATGGAGAGTTGGATGGGAGGGCCTGGGAGTTTCAGTGAAATTGAGTATCAGCTCCAGTTGTAGTGGTGTTTGGAGATGGATGAAAGCCATACCTGTCTGAAAGGCAAACTGCTGCACGCTTGCAGTCCTAGGATCTGCTGTTGCAACAGCAACTTTAGAATCAGTTAGGCGTGTTTATAGGTGTGTTTTAGGTGTGATGGAGTTTCCCTTAGTTTGTCTGCAGTAATTTCTTTGTTAAAATTAAACTACCTGGTGCTCAGCAAGTTGATAGGAAGTGTCACGGACCTGTAGAAGTCACTTAGGCTAGGGAAGACCATTTATCATTTCTATGTGGTGTTCCTGTTCCATGAGAAGAATGACAGTATCATTTTAATTCTTCACAGAGGAAAAGGGAGGCAAGAAAAGAAAGAAACAGAAGCAGAAGCTACTGTTCAGCACCTCTGTTGTTCACACAAAATGATTCTGCTATTCAAGAGAAGTTTCCTCTCCTGGTTTTCTTTTCGTTTTGCTTTGTTTTGCTGCTATAGTTTAAGTATTTAAATTTGAACAGACTAAACTTGTGTTTCCAGGGCTTCTAGGGGGTGCAGGAGGAAACCATGACAGTGTATGTTGAAGTAAGATCTTTTTATTCCAACTTCTTGATCAGTTTATACTGAAACAAAGTTTTGAAAGAAACAACCCAGAGACAAATCAGCCAAGGCTTCTAGCCTGTGCCAACTCTGTTCTTTTGGCCTAATAAGCAGTGTGAAAGTCTTTACAGCTGTGTGGCACTGCTGGAATACTGCAATATTACCTAAGTGAAGAGGCAGAGAGCCTTTATTTCCCTAGAAGTATTCATGGGCAGAAGCCCATCTGACTGTGACAGTAGGGCTGTTTCAGTAAAGCTGTCAAACTGCTCTCTAGAGAAACTGGTTTCCGCTGCACTGGAAATGGGCAAAAGAGCTTCCTGGCTTTAGAGTGTTAGCTGCTATATCTGTTCTTTTTCTAAAGAGCAAGAATTCCTCCTGTTCTCCTGGCTTGGAAAGATTTAAAGCTGAGGTGAGTGTAAAGCAGAACTTGGCTACTTGGTTTTGAAGTGACTCTTGATGAATGTGTGTATTTCAAAACGCGTACTGGCACTAGTGGTGGTAGGAACCTCCTGGCTTCTCTCAGTTGTTCAACTCTGTTTTAACGTGGGTGAGTGAGGCTGCTAATTTTGTTTGGGGTTTTTTTTTTTTGCCAACCATGGGCTACACATTCTTTGTAACCCGATCATCTAGAATAAACACTCCACCCTAGGGCTCTTGGTAACTACCTGAATGATATTTTGACACTGGCTGCTCTTGAATTGGAAGAACAACTGATAGCTGGAGTCTATAGATAACTTTTATTCCCCAGCAAGAAACTGGGGTCTCTTGTACTGGGATAAGGGCCTGTATCCGCTTGGTTCTGGGATGTATGTTGATCTGCGCTAAGCACCTCGGGCTATAAACGTGCCCCTTCTGGACCCCTCCCTGCTTTCTTTGGGTGGTCACATTCTGCACTGCTTGTGGTTTGATTTGAGCTAATGAGTTAAGTGGTGTGGATTTTGTTGAATAAAATGAACTGTAGGTGTAATGTACCAGTCAAGGCCAACAGTTGCAATAAATCATACGCGCACACACGCTTACAGTACTGCACACTTCCTGAGCTATGACTGAACCGAAGCGTCATACCAACGTGGAGCACAATACCACTTAGTTGCACAGATTCAAATAGTACCTTCCTACTGACAGATTCCACGCCAGGGAGCTGGTATAGAGTACCAGCTAACTTACAGTGCAAGACTGACAGGTGTCTTCTGTTAACTTCAGCCCCGCTTGCACTTGCATGGGCTTTAGAAAGTCAATGTGCTCTCTCCCTTTGAGACAAGGAAGCCGTGTGTTTGAGAGTCCTGGAGTCAGGTATTCTAACACCACTGGTAAATTCACTGGTTGTGTCCCTATTTAAAAAGTTTATGGCAATACATTGATGCTTGATTTCAAAGCAATAGGCTCCATATTACAGAAGTGCTTCCTCGAGGCACTTAAGCATGTGCGCAGGGGAAGCTGGAACCAAAGAGTGTACTTCACAAAACTCTAAGTGGCTGTAAACCAGAAAGAAGGGGGAGAGGTAGAGAATATTTCAACTGCTGCAGGAGGATAGAGGAAACACTTGCAAAACATTCTTTGAAAGCAGCTTGACTTCACGCTTGGTCACAATTAACTACACTTGATGGAAAGACAGTACAGCTTGTCAAGAGAGTGCAAAGAAACTAAGACAAGATGCCTGAAAGCGGTAACACATCTTGCTGTTAATGCTTTACATGCACATTGGAAAATCATTGATGAGGGCAGAGAAAGCAACTAAGAAAGATAGATTATTGGATTGAGTATTGATTATTCAAGTACGCAGTTAACTGTGTTCACAGTGCTATTGTCTCCTATTTGCAATAGTCATTTTAAGCCATGGAACAGGAGTAATTAATGTCTAACCAGTCTCTGTTGTGTTCTATTATCTCTACACGTTTATAGTCAACTTTTCTTTGCATTGGGAAGAGAGACAGAATAGCTGGAGCTGGTGTAACTCACCTCCACATCTCACAGGCACTAGAGCAAGTAAGGGAAGTGATGCAGGCAAGGAAGACTGTCCCTTCTGCAGGGGCAGCCTCCACAGGACAGCATCTTCAAGTTGTATCTTGTTTTCCTATGGATTCGAGAGAGAATACCAGCAATGCTACTTTCCTGTAACTGATTGGTGTAAACTTAATAAATATCTAAGCAGTACTTGTACCTATGAGTTTTATAATGGGTTGGATGGAGTTGAGCCTTACAGCTCTGCCTTGCATTCCCTGTAATCTCTGCTCCTGTGTACACAACTGGTGCTTTTGTGACTCAAAACAATGGATAGCCCTATGGATAACAGGTGCACTTGAAGATAAGGTAAAAACCAGTAAGATGTTGATGCTTTTTCTGTACTGAAGGAGAATAACTACGTTTCTCATTCATGCCAACTGCCTACAGCTCACTTCTACCTCAGCGTTATGACACTGAGCTGCCACACTCCCTAGGAGTGCAGGTGGTTTTGACTCCTGGAGTGAAACAGGCAAGTAACCTAAAGTATATTTTTTTAAAAAAAATTTATTTAAGAACACTTGGAATAGGGGAAAGAAGTCTAAATATGAACAGATGCTTTTTCTGTCCCCTGCTTTGATAACATTTGATTACACCAGTACAGGACAGAGGTGAACAGTAACAAGTAACGTTCAGTCTGTCTCTGTGCCATCGTCATCTTCCTCGTCTCCACTTTGAGACTGCTCTTCTGTCAGGGAACAGCTCAACAACGACTTCCGTATACACTGTCTTTCCTCTGCAATAGAGAGAGCAACAGAGGATTGTTACTTGATCTCTTCACATACACTGGAATATCCTCAACCTCTAAAGAAAGGAACATTTCTCAGTTCAAGAATTAAGAAGTAACCCAGCATATCCTACAAAACCCCCAGGAATTGAGGCCGCATTTTAGGAAAGCAGCTGGAGGAACTCACCTTCATTTGTACAGTTTTGCAACAACATCAGCAGTTGTCTTCTATTGTACTGAATCAGAAATTTCTGACATGTTCTTATGGTACCTGTAAGAGTCACAAGAACAATATGTAACAATCTACAAAACTGAGCGTTTCAGAGCTGCTAGTATATTTTCTGAAGATCATTGTATGAAGTGACAAAGGTGCCAGGCAACAACTTCGTTAATGCAAGTGCTAAGAAGTGGCTGTAGACTTCATTTCCCCACTGTTGAGGTTAAGTGGTGAAATAATAATTTCTAACATGTAGTGCCTGTTATTTGCCCCAAGTGGATAATTTTCAGGATGTAGGCAATACTATACTTTGAAAATATATTTTTAAAAGAAAATAATATAATATTTGCTGCTCTGTTTTTGTGTTAAATGTAATGAAGATTCAAGCAGAATTAATGAGGGTCTCAACAAAGAACTGCTGCTGCCTCTTTCTTATTTAGATCTCATAGAAGCAGCAAAGTTAGTGACACGTAAGCTGTGCCTGTCGCACCGCTGGCAGTAGGATGGGGTTCTTCCATTTTAGCAGGTCTGGAAGGTACCATTAAGCGCCCCGGCCTCCCCCCCCCAGGCACCAGAGTCCCCGGGGCAGCTTAGGCAGCGGCTGACCTCCGACGTGCAAGGTGTTGAGGAAGCAGGGGTACCGCTGGGCCCGGCTCTCCAGCTGCCGCACGAAGGGGAGCGCGGAGCAGAGCAGCCTGTAGGAGTCCTTGCGGCACCGCAGCAGCACCGTCCCGGTGTAGGCGTTCAGGTACTTCACTGCGGGGGCACACACGCACCGGTCAGCCCGGACCCCCGCGCCCCGGCCCCTCCCGGAGGGGCCCCCTCATCCCCGCCAAGGGCCCGGGGAGGCGGGGGCAGCGCGTCCCGCCGGCACCTGTGAAGGAGATGGAGCAGCAGGCCAGGCCGTAGTCCCCGTGCACCCGCCCGATGGCGTCCCTGACGGCGAGGCCCACCGCGCGGTCCTCGATGCACTGCCGGCACCGCGGGTCCTCCGAGACCACCTCGCACAGCACGTACCTGTGGGAGAGCGCGGCGTCAGCGCGACGGGACGGGACCGGCCCCGGCCCGGCGGCGGCGCCTCCTGCCTCACCTGTTCTTGAAGCGAACCATGGCGGCGGCGGTGCCCGATCCGGACAGACGCTGCGCCTAGCCAATGGGCGAGGCGCCTCCGAGCACGGCAGCCAATCGCTGTCGTGCAGGGGCGGGGACAGGGGAAGGACTTCCCGGCCCCAGCCTCCAGCGTGGTTCCGCCCCTTCCTTCACCTAGCGGCTGCTCCCGCGCGCATGCGCGGTGCTTTCCCCCCCCCGCCCCGCCGGGAGCTGCCGGCGGGTCTGTCGGGGCGGCCCGCGCGGCGACCCCGCCGCCTTCCCTCACCCTCCGCGCGGGGGCGCGCGCGTCTCGCGGCTGCGCGGGCCGGCGTGAGGGGGCGGCTGAGGGGGCGGTCAGCCTGCGGCTCCGCTGCGTTTGCTGAAGGTTAATTCATTTGCCTTTAGCCCTTTTCGCTGTGCTGCTTCAACCCGCCTTGGCCAAGCCCGCTCTGTCTAGCGCCAAAGAGTCTAAATGAGGGAGACGGGACGTCCCGCGCTCACACCCCCGCTTCATCTGACTGGAGCCCCGGGAAGGTCCTGGGGAGCAGGGTGAGGACAGGCCCGGTGCTGCAGTCACCCTCCGGCTGTGGCAGGTGGGGGGGCCGCCATCTGCCCTGCGGGGCTGAGGGCTTTAGCAGGGTGTCCAGCGCCACCCCTGTGCTGCTGGAAGGGCTCTCTGCCTTCAATACCTCACAAAACTGTGCGCCAGTATTTATAGCTCCTCAGGCTCCTGGTATGGGGTGTTTTGGGATATGTACTGTCTTAACAAATGAAAACAGCTGAGAAAATTGTGGAACAGAGCTCCTTATAATTCTTTCTGTAGTGGTTTTCAAAGCTGTGATCTCTGACAGATGATCTGAGGAAGCAGGGAGTGCTCTTTGAAAAGATCTGGTACGAGAAGAAACTGGGGAGAGGGGAATGGGGGAATAAGGGAGAAGATAGGAGGTTGGCACCTGAATGTGAGGTGGGAGAAAGAACCAGTTAGGGCAGTGTATAATTCACGGGAGAAACACTTTCACCAAGGTCCCTGGAGCCAAATCGCATGGGAGCACTGAGGCACTATAAATTAAGTGGGAACTCATTGCTAATTCAGAGTGGAAACATCTTCTTTAATGACCTTGATTCTAGACAAAGAAAACAATGATAAACCCAGTGGAAATCCTGTCCTGGGTGATAAACTTCTGCCTTCTGAAATAGATGCCTGTTCTGCTGCTCTCTCCCTTTATCTATTAACTCCTCTCTCTTCCACCTGTGATCACATTTTTGAGTCATGTTTTTCTGAGAACTGCAGATTATGAGTTGCCTGCAGAGAAAAAAGCATGAAGTCCAGTATGGACTTTCCAAGAGACCTTTTCTTTTGCGCCATGATCAAAGGGACTGGGGGAAGTTTGTTGGTTTCTGAAGCTGATGCAGATAGAAGCGTTTTCTCGGTGAGACTGTGTTGCATTGATCTTTGCCATATTGCTTTGTGGTTTAGTATCCAAACTGGGATCTAGCTGTCATCTGTTCCATTCGTCAATACAATGAGCTCCTAGGTGATAAGCTATTCTCACTTTTTTGAATGATATCAAAGTCCATGAAGATTCCCATGTATTTTCTTTGTGGAGTGAGGTCCCGGCTTAGCCTCCCAGCGTGCTGGCCAAGGTGTATTTGCCTGCTGCCCCTGTCGTTCTGGTGGCATCCACCATCCTGCCTTCTGGCTGGGCTCGGGTTGTCCTGTGCTGCTTGGGTTGCTTTCATTCATGCCCTCCCTCGTTTCCATCTCTTTGCAGAGGCACGGCTGGGTCTCTGACAAGCAGACCATGTGAGTGCACTCTGCCCTGTAATCCAATAGGACATGTGCACTGTGCATGCTACAGGCTGGGCCTTATGTGTAGCGAAGGCCTCTGTTTTCGGTCCAGAAGGCTGATTAGGAGAGACACGGTGCAAAGAGAGAGCAGTGCTGTGAGAGAGCCCTGTCCTGCTTCATTTCACGTAGGCTATTGCCTTTAGTTCCCTGTTGTTGGTTTGGAGGATGCACAGAGCAGCCCTGAGCTCCCACAGCTCCCTGTACAGTCGCTGCCTGTGTTAGTACAAGCCGTGTGAGTCCAGTCAGGCGTCATGGTGTGCTGAGCTGACAGCACAGGACTAAAAGGTTACAACATCTTCACATTTGTTTTCCCACCTCCTTACTCCCATCCTCTGCCAGCTTTGCTGTATTGATTCCAGCATCAGTGACTCAAGAAACTGTCGCAAGTGATAGTGAGTTATACAGTCAAGGTGGGAAAGAACTGTCTCCTAAGAAAAGATCTGAGAGAGGAAAATTTAGACAATGCTATTTAAATTGAAGAGTGGGTCAAGAGACCTGCCAGGAGAGAATGGATGTCTCTCCTGCAGACCTGGAGAGACAATGTGGCCTCGGGATAGCTTATCAAATAGAAATTATGGAGGACAGAGCATACAAGGACAGGGGGAAATAACGTGCACTGTCTATACACATTAGAGACAATTTGTAAAGCAGTTTGAGAACTTTGGATAGAAGATTCTTTATCAGCGTAAGTGTTCATCAATGATTGTCCAGTGAAGTGGTGATGCTAGGGAGGGGCAGGAGGAATACGTTGTCCCAGCTCGTGTTTGTTATGTGTGGTAGTATGCATGCGGAGGGGTTATTCCCAGTCAGTCTGGGTTATTTTTATTACCATTTTAGTTCATGATTTGAGATTTTACTACAGGCTTGAAGATCTAGACCCTAATTTTGGATTTATATGGCATTTGTAATCTCCAGATTGCAGGTTAGATTGCATTTGTATTGTATAGAATTAATTGTGGTAATAAGCTGCAATAGACATCGTGATTAATGCATACATTTTATTGTATGCAGCCAGCTCTTAGAGTTTGTATGTATTTGCTATAATTAAAATTACCAGCAAATGTGTTCACTGAAAAAACATATATCAGTTAGTGAATCTTTACACTCTTTTTAGGTAGGATGTTTCAATTTTATAGATGAGGAAACTGAGGTACAGGGGGATTAAACGATTTGTTCATAGTAAATAGCTGTCAGTCTGGAGATACAGAGCAAGGACATAATGTGAGTAGAGGGAACCAACGTATTAGTGCATATTGTGTTGGAGTATAGGTCTTGTATGTTGCTCATGCATAAGGTAGCCAAGTAATTACATTCTAGAGTAAAATTAGGATGCACTGGTACTCCATCCTTGTGATACCACAATTTGATCTTCCCTGCATAGCCAAAACCCATGACTTTTGCTTCCCCCGGGAAGCACTGAACTGAATTTGCCATCAGGTGCGGTATCAGAGTTGGGGGTGACAACTACATTTTGTTCCACTGTATGCACATTGCATCCCCAGATAACCCTGCAGTTGAAAATACAAAACAATCTGGCTAAAATTAAAACTGCTTCTTAAATCCTCTGTCTGATGTTGCCTGAAGCTTTTTGTTCAGCTTATATTCACAAGGTCACCGAGACAGAAGAGTGCATTCTCTGAGTATGTTGGCCCAGAGCCTTTCATGTGGATGCTTTCATTTAACATTTGGGATGTCCTCCTCTTCCCTTTGGTTCCTTCCTTCTTACTCCTCCATTTTCTATGTCTCTCTACTCGCTCCTTTTGAGCTCAGGGTCCCTCAGATCAATACATGTAGGAATAGAAGCTGTCCTTTTTTATCACCTTAACATGTAATCACTAATCATAAGCTTTCTGGGCACCCTGGCTGTCATGGGCCAGAGACTGCTGGTCTGTCTGCCAGAGCTGCCACGCGTGCTGCCTGCAGCACTGCCCTCATCTTTGCTGTCATCCTGCCATGTGGAATATTCGTCTTGCAAAACCGTGTGTTTGAAGCAAATTCTGTTTCTGCCTCTTTCAGTGGCTTGCAGTGTGATTTTGGACTACTTACTTTATTTAGATCAAAACAGTAAATTCACTTTTTCTGGTTTTTTCCTTTTTTTTTTTTTTTTGAATAGTAAAGAACAGGAAATTTCAGTTTAGATTAATAGTGACTGTGTGCTCTGAGAGACATCCCAAGTATTGTAAGGTGAGCTTCCATTAAGATATCGAAAATTAGAAGCCACTTTGGAAGATTGAAGCCAAAATTGCAGATCTGATAAAGGGCTTAAGCATCTGTGAGTTTGGCACCTACTGTCTAGAACAGACCAGAACACAGAATCAGGAGTTTTCTCTTCCTGTGCAGCAAAAACCAGCGTGAGAGAAGAGCAGTGCAAAAAGGCTATGTGCCAAGTGAGAAGCTGGCTCTAAACTTCTGCTTCATTTTCTCCAGCTCTGCAATGGGAACAATTGCAAATACTTTACTCATAGATACATGTTAAAAATCAGTAAAATGTCCACTTGAATGTTGTTAATTATCAAATACAGTAAAACTGCTTCTATATATGAGAGATCTGTAGGCAGCACACTTTTCATGAAGCAAACACACTTTCAAGAAGCAAACAGCTGTTTCCAAACTAGTTAATTAAATTAAGGTAAAAACTAGAATATTAGTTCAGATAGTTCAGGATTCTCTTTTCTCTTTCCTTTCTACATTAGGGAACACAGACTGAAGAGCAGGTCACATAGGTTACTATGTAAGCTGCTGTGTAAAAAGCCCATATTTAATACCTCTTTAACAGGGATGTTAAGATGGATTAATTATTCTTTGTTCTGGTCTCTGAAGATAAAGGGTAATTACTATTAATTATGTGTAATTGAAAAATTGCTCCTTCTCAAAGAATCCAATAGCATTAGCGAGATTTTAACTTGTTGCTACTTATAGGGAAGAGTACAACATTCCATAATGTTATGGCAAAGACTGACGTAAACTTAAGAACGACCTCAGAGAGTCTTACCCACTTTCCAGCCCGCACTTGAGACCAGTATTTTCCGAGATAACAGATCTTAGAGCATGCTAGTGAGACAGGACTCGGTGTTTTGTTCTGTGCTGAATGGCACTTAAACAGAAGATGCAACCTGTAAGGCTGGTTGTTATTGATGATGCTGCAAGGCTTTTCCTCAGTAAATTTTAGAAACCTGTGGAATAACCACAGGTAAACCAAAAGAAAAGTATTAGAAACAAACAACAATAATGAAAACAGCAAAACAAACCCTTGAGCTTGCATAGCTGGGAAGGAAGCTTTTGAAAAAAAAAAAGAAAAAGCAACCCATGACTCTTTAGTAACCAGTACCTCACCTGTGGGTCAGCACAGACAGTAGAGGTGTCTGACAAAGGGTGGAGACTGCTGAGATATGTGAATTAGGGTGAAAAAGAAAAAAATTACGATTTTTACAAGGACAGAGCACTTTCTATTATAGTAGATTGGTTATTCTATTAGTAGATTGGTTAGCGTGAGACCTGAAATTCCTAACCGCCCCACTGATTTCTGTTGTTAACTAAAAATCCTCAAAATATTTAGATGCATAACTTCCTTCGACTTCAGTGGGAGTTGGGCACCTTCATATGCATAAAAGTCTGGCCCTTAAGGTCTCTAGACCTCAGTTTCACTTTGGCAAAATGACAATAATTACGTTTTTCTACTTCAAGGAGTGGTACATATAAATTAATGAATTGTTATGCAATTAAATAATATAATAATTGAGATAATAGAAGCTCTTACAACATAGACACAGCCTACCCTGAGCCACCTTCTTCAGATACAAGTTGGTGTAGAGGCTACTCTGAAACAAAAATGGTGTGTCTAGTGTTGCTTGTCTTGCAGATCTTTGCTCTCTGCTTTTTCTTTCCCCTGAATTCTCATGTGCAGATTAAGCCAGGATCCTATTTTACAGTAAGATATATCTGCTTGTGTTGCCATATACTGAACAATCCTTTTTCCACATGACTTTAGGTTTTACTCCAGCAGCCTAGAGCAGCGTAGGATCAGAGATGTCTTCTGCAGAGTGCTTGTCTCCCTAATGAGGGAGGCAATGAAAAACATTTTCTAGGGCATCCATCACTCAGCAGCCATGGCGCTGAGGCGAGAGGACAGGCATCCTGGAGCAACCTTGTATAATCCGTGCCTGCTGCCTGGCTCCGGCAGGGCAGCAGCAATGCCTGCAGGGGAGGAGGAGGGCTGTGGTGGAGCTGCTCGGTGGGGTATGGCCGGGGCTCCCCTTGGCAGCTGCAGGGTCTCGGCTTGTACCCATGTCAGCTTGGTGCAGAGTATGTCAGTCACTGATTAGTTGGGGCACACGGGTCTCAACTCTTTGCCTGACCCACTCTGACAGAGACCTCCCTACCTGTCTGTTCTTTCCTAGATCCAATTTTAGCTGCAGCATCCCACTGCCCAGCACAGCAAGTGAAAGCCCTTCAGAAGCAGAGCAGGGTGCAGCGTATGAGTGCAGATTTGGGTGGGGAGAATCAACAGCAACTCTCTTTATTTCTGCTGTGCTGACTCGGGGTGCTCACAAAGACCAGTAAGTGCAAACAGATTTCCAGAGGCAATGGTTGTTATAGATCGAAGAAGACAAAAAGCACTGGAAGCATCTGACCTATTTTGGGAAGCTTGCTGGGGCTTTTTGCTTTTATTTTGTTCATTTTTTTTTAATTTTTCTGAAGATGTGCTTGCACCTGAGTCAAAGAGACTGTAAATATTTGTCACTTTTGCTAACTATGTTCACCGTGACGACAGAAGCAAGCTAAAAAATATTGCTGCATTTGCTAGGCTGATTCCACCAGTTGTCCTGAGGGCACGGGGGTTTGAGCTGCACTTGAGATGGCTTCTGCCTGCTGCTGGTTGGTCCCAAGCTAAAGCTCCTGGTGATGCATATAGCAACCTTCTTGCAGTGCTTGATGGCATCTGCCACAGTGAGATGATTGGGGGGCAGTTGACCCAGGGCACGTCCCTCAGGCCACCTCAGTAAAATTCCATAGCGCTCATGCTGGAACTCAAGCGGTTGTTGCTATGTGACCTTCTCTGTCCCTGTTTCATACCTGTGATGCTTAAAAGATCATGTTTATCCTGCTGTAACATTAGTGAGTTAATTAGAGCTGAATTTGGTCCTGCTGCCTCTGAACATGAGCAGCTTCCATCAAGTCATCTAAAGGATCAGATCTGGTTTCTTCTCTCTCAGTATTGGTGGCATCTGGTTTCACTTTCCATCTTTCCTAAGGGAGCTCACTTTTCCCCACATTTC